>OZ012735.1:67113716-68513716 GCA_963859935.3 Lathyrus sativus
ACTTGAAAAATATTTTTATAACTAATATTTTTTTTTGAACTAAATAAAAAAAAAAACTCTAGTCTATTAACTAGTTACATTGAAAGGACCAGAAATAATAATATATGTAAATATAAAATAACAAAGTAACATAAATAAATAAAAAATAATAATTTAATTTAATAATAACAAACCAATAATTGATTAAAAATAGTAATAGTAAAATAAATACTTGAATGTAATTAATATTATTATAAATTATAAACTATTAAGTATATATATACATAAATAAATGTTAGCTACATCATCGATCATCAATCATCACTCATAGATTATACCATATATTTTAACTTCAATTACCAATGAAATGATTGTCAAAAATTATTTTGAAAATATCATGTCAAATTGCTTTCATGCTATATGAGTAATATATTTCACCTTATTAGAGAGATTCTTCATATGAGTTGGATAGTTTATAGTATCCAAGAGTGGGGTTGGTAGTCTATGAGAATGATATTCCCTAGTTTCTGACTTTGGTTGCATAAACTCCACATGACTTTTTTCTTTCCTACATCCATTCAAAATAAGACCAAATGCCCTTCTTTTAGAACACAAGTTCCATCTCAAAAAATATATATTTGCATGTAATAATAAGTAAGTAAAATAGCAAAACTTAGTCCTAACCTGGTTGAGTCTATGATGGGAGTGATAGTTAGCACCGCCAAGAGGAGTTGATCTTCTTTGATCCAAAGGTCTTGTTGCTTGGCTCAAATAGATAGGAAGTGAAAATTTTGGCATTGGAACCATGATAGAACAACTCAACAAAAACTAGTTGAAGAAAGAGAGAGAGGGAGAGAATGAATGAATGTGTTTTGTTTTATTAAACAAGATGGAAGAATTAGTACTTCAAGCTTATGACATTTAACTTTGGATCCACACATTAATATGCTTTTTTGGTGCAAATCTTAATAATTTTTATACTAATAATAAAGAAAAAGAATGTATATGTAGTGTATACTAAAGAATCGAAATTTAAGTTGAAATGATGGGAGAGAGGAAAATGGAAAGGTTCAATGTCATTGTTAAATAAAAGGTAAGTTACTCATTTTTCTCCTATTTTGTCATGTTCTCGAAATCAAATATTTTATTTTGTTTTTAAATATTTTGATCCTTTATTTTCAATTTTGATTTAAAAAAAGTTGAAGTGTAATTTTTGTTAACATATGACATATTTTTTATGATATGGTATGAAACAAATGTGTTTCTTATTTACCAGGTCATTTTTTAATTAGACTAAAATAAATTATTATTTTTGTTAAATTATTAATATTTAATAAAATATTTTAAATAAAACTTAGAGTCTCCTTCTTCTCACCATTTTCACGAATTGAGAAACGAACGGAAGAGAAGGAAGAAGACAAAGTGAGAAGCTCTTTTATCTCAATGTTTTTTACGAATAGAAAATGTCCAATGAAAAGAGATGAAGCTAAAATTGTCCAGGTAATACCATAGATTATGAATCCTTTTTTGAGACCCGGAAGGTACTAAATTAAAATCTTAAGTTCCATTTCAATTTCAAGCAACAATTAAATCTCGTACTCTCACGGCGCATCCTTGTCTTGAATTAAGGAAGGTCTTAAATATTGTCCAAAGGATGTCAATTTTTGACTATGAACTAAATAATTGTATGTTTTGAATTTTTATTTATTTTGTTGTTAATGGTACGTTGATAGCTCACATTTTGTGAGGTATTATAAACTTTAATACTTGAACATATCCTTTTAATTTAGTTGTTTGTTTGTTTTAATGCATTTTACTGTTTTTGAGTAGTTTAGACATAGTACAATAGGTGTAATCTTTTGTTATTTTTTATGCATTTGTTACTTGTATAGAGTTAGCTTCTGATGAGGCATGTCACGATAGTTCTGGATAGCGTTTTAACATTCAATTTTGAGAAGAGCGCCAAGCATAACAAAGAATACAATCGAAGATACAAAGAGTGGACATTCATAGTTGTAGGGCTTACGTGGCAACAATTTGCATAATTGAGGTTGTTTGAATCAAATATGCAAAGTTATAAGATCAAGACACTAGAGGTCAAACTTTGCATCATAGTACGCCCAGTACAACGCCATGTTCGTCTGCATGCTGCAAAGGACAACATCGTTGCCTGATTGTCTACGCCACTAGCCAATCACAAGACACTTTGTCTCTGAAATCCTAGTATACAGATCTCAGATGTCCCAAGAGATGTCGAGACATTGATTTCTGTATAAATAAACAAGGACATAACATAATAGACCAAAAGTGTAATGACAAATGTTTTAACATCTGTTATGACATTGTATTTTAGAGCAAAAGAAAGACTGGAATATTCATCACAGAATAAAAAATAACTCTAAGATATGATGACCCAGTTCGGTGTACAACAACACCTACATCTGGGGGCTACCAAGCCAGAAATGAATTCACTATCAGTAGTATTAATTCAGAGTTAAGCTCCTCTGTTTACAACCCCTCACTTAATCACTATCCAGTGTAAGTTCTACTTAAAAATCGCCATCTAGATAAGAGAAACTCATCTCAATTCCTAAGTCACCTCAGTGATATCTAACAATCACAACCTCCAGTGACTATATCAAACTATTCAATTGAAAGACACCACTTTCAACACAATATTCAGTCAAGACTCTTGACTAACAATAATACTTGAATTTGCTTAATAGCTTCATCCAAGAACAATATATAATTCATTACCTACATATTTCTGAATATGTAAAACTATGTCTACCACAATGTCTCAAACCTGATACAAAGGGTGACTTACAATACAAGAACGTCACACGACTCTCAAAACTCTAAAACCTTATTATTACTATAAAAAAATTTAACAAAGAATTGTCATTTTCTCTAGGTCTTGGTCTTCCTTTAATAATCTTCAGCATTTCATGGGCTTCGAAGTCTGTGACCAATCATTCCTTGATTCATACTTTGATTACACCTTAAATCTTGGAACAGATATGCAACAAACCTGCTATATCAGACCAAGATGTTGAGTCCTTAAGATAGGACATATTGTCTGACATGTTGTTCTTTACAGATTTCTTCATGTTAGAATATCTTGTTCAACATCATGTTTTACCAAAATTTGGTCAAATCTTAGAGCCTTCAGTCTCCTACATGTTGATTGTATCTAACTCTACATTGCTTTGAAATGGAAGAATTGGATGAAATTATGTTGATTCTTTTGGGCCATAATTCACAAATATCCACAAGCCCATGATCTAAGACAACACCAAAACCTAGATAGAGGTGACTATAAAAGGACCTCTTAGAGGAAATGAAGCCCATGAAGGCTGGAAGAAGGCTTAAATGACCTTTTATATATGCGTTCCGAAAATATCGACCTGTCTAAAGAGTATGCAAAGTTGGTAGAACATGGTTAATCTATATTACATGTCTCTTTTGAAAACACTTTGAAATGGGTGGAGTTTTTCCACCCTGGGATGCGAATATCCAAAAAACATATCCATTATGAGAAAAAAATACTATATGGGAAGCATGTGAATCTTGGTGACGACCGAACTCATAGTGTTTTTTGTACGATCTACCTTTACCCGAGTGTTGTTTATTGTTGAATGAATTATTATGCATTATAATTATATTCGCTTCGCTGTGATGTATTATTTCTTTATTCACTTAGCATGGTATTTACCTTCTCAATGTATCAGCACGGTTCCCGAGCTAGATTCTTCTGTATCTGGGCGTTATATCAGCTAATGCTTGGAAGTTTTATTGGAGGCATTTGAGGAACACTCTCAACCAAGGATTTGATCCTTTTCCTTGTCCCCAAGTTTAGAACTGGTTTAAGGTCGACATAATGGGGGATCACCTCTTGCGTTATGGAATGGGTAGCTATTAAGAGGGGGTGAGTGTGGTTCACCTTTTTTTATTGTTGTCAGTTGTCTTTATTTGTGTGAATTTTGTTATGGAGTTTGATTGTTATAGTCGTACACTCATGGTGTTTACGACATCACCCTTTATTTGTATACATCTTCACATTTCAATATAGAAGAGAAGTTGGTGGGGTACAAATTATTCATAGTTGGACGAAAATATTACATGATAATGTGGGATTTTTGATTCATGATTAAAAGTACTTAACCAGAGAAACCTAATCGTTGCTTATTGGTTCGGGTCGTCTTGGTCTGGCTTCTTATTGCATGTTATGTGCAGCGTGAACGTTGTTCTTTAATTAATTCTCGAAATAGAACTCAAATTATTTTTTATTTGTTGACACCTGCAGTCACTAAGTTAAAACAATTCATGGTCTACCTATGAGGGACGATGACCCTTCTTTGTCGTGACTACCCATCATCGCCTTTAAGTGTTAGAAGAGGCACACAACATTAACTTGTAGTATGTTTCCTTTCTCCTTTATAAATGGAAATGTGTCCTTGTTACACTATAGGGCCTTGCGTATTCATTGGGATTCATATAGATCGACGCATATTGTCAAAAAAATTTCGTAGGGAGGCCATGATGTTAAATGTCACAACAAAGGGTCTTCCCAAAATGAACTTGTAAATGATTTTGCATGAGACTACTAAGAATTTTATGTCTATCATCCTAGTGTCTCTCTTTTCTCCAAGAGTAACCATTAACTCTATATATCCCAGGGGAGGGTCACTATGTTGTTGAAGGCTGGCATGTCACTGCCTGTATAAGGCGACAACCTCTCTATCTCTCTATCTCTCTCTCTCTCTCTCTCTCTCACACACACACACACACACACACACGCGCGCGCGCGCACGCACACATACACAAACTCTTTTCAGCCCAAACTTCTCAAAGAGTTCCACATACATGATATAATATGAGCTTCTCACACTAACGAGGATTCTTGACACTTCAAAGATGGCAATAATCACAATTATCACTAGAGGAAAGTTTCATTCAAAATACCACCCACTTTCCCGCTATCCTTAATCTAAGAATGCATATTTATGGATTCCCCTCAAGGATTGTTCCTCCCTCTTTACTAACTTCCGTTAAATCGGAAATCCTTCTTTTGAATGTCCCTTTGAACACAATTTTTGGTCGAAGGAGACCTCCTACTATGGACGTTATACATTGACGTGTTACTTTCCGATCTGTTTCTCCTTCATCATTATTTTCCTTCTTTCCTTTGGTCTCAGTCATGACTCCGATTGTCTTCTTTGGGGAGGCTTTTTCTCGGTGAGGGGATCACTTCTTTCTTGGTGATTTGTCCACTCTCTTGCATTATTTTTTTCTTCCATGATCATCTTCTCGGCCGTTCTTATATATATATATATATATATATATATATATATATATATATATATATATATATATATATATATATATATATATATATATATATATATATATATATATATATATATATATATATATATATATATCAAGTTAACCTTCCTTTCTTAATTAGATCCTTAATTATGTCTTTCAAGTGCACATATTCATCCGTATTATGCCCATTGCTCTTGTAGAAATGACAAAACCTTGTCTTATCGGTCCTAGCCAATTCCTTTATTTGGTAAGAATTTCTTTTCTCGACTTCCTTGAAATCGGTGTTAACACACTTCTACCAATCATTTTCCTTTGATGTGTTTAAGGGATAGTGAGAAGAAACATGACTCCCAGAATTCTTCGTCCCATCGTCAATTATTCAATGTGTTCATTGATCCTCATCCATTTTCTTCTTCTTCGGCCAGGAGTCCTTCTTCATAGTTAATCTAGGGTCAGGCCATAGTCAGGAGGTCGTTCAGGCTCCTGGTGTCTACTAGTCCTAACTGTTTGCAAAACATACAGTCTTCCTTCAATCCTTTCTTGAATATCCAACAATTTCAACCCATCATTTGTTCCTCTTACCTTGGTGATTTGGTATATGTACTCTTGTAGGGACTTCCTTTTATTTTTTTGAATTCCTTCATGAATAACTATTGTCACAGGTTGCCGTTTCCGGCTGGGAAGTAAAAGAATCACATAGCTCTTTTGAGAAGTTTATATAACCTTTAAGAAGGGTCTTGAACCACGTCATAGGGACTCCTTTGAGGGTTATAACATATAGTTTACAATTCACTGCACCCTATGTATGGTGAGGATGACATACTCCCTAGGGAGTTTAGCTATTGCCTCTTCTGCGCAATCATGTGAATGATATCAGAATTCTTGATACTAAAGACGATCCAACAAACTTGGAGTTGTCCGCTATAGAGAGGCAGTATTGAAGAGGATCAGTTATGGCATGACTTCACAGTTATTGTGCGAAGTCGCTTCACGTAGAAAGTGGTTTCTATAATGAGCATATTGCATGTTCTCTTCAATCTTGAGGAGTTTTTTGGCCAATAAATGTGAGTTTTATTGGTGTATCATGTAGATGTTGAGCATTTTGTTCGCTCCTTGCATGCCTTGGCTGGCTTGGAGTTCCTTGAGGCTTTGAAGCATCTCTTGTCCAAGGATCAGTGGTTCCGTTGGAGATTGTTTTGTGGTTTGAACTTGTCGAAACTATTGAGAAGATTGAAAAGTCTGAAGGGCGTGGAATATGCTTTGGTCGATAGTCGGAGGAATTGGATTATGAGGAGTTGGAATAGAATGAGAAGTTACTAGGACTGGATCGATTTCTGCTATTACATAAGGTGGAATTTCTTTTGCGAGATCAGGAGTTTTAACTGTCACGACAACGACAACGACGTTACATTGGGTGGTGAGTCGATTGAACTTAGATGTTGCCATGGTTTGTGTAAAATTGACTCAATTCTAGAGTAGAAAGAAGATCAATTATAACATATGAGCGGTGAAGAAATAGTGGTTTTCACATAAATTTGAGGGAATATGTAGTCGGTTCCCATAAACGGCGTCAGTGTTCCATAGTGGAATGATAAAAATGAGATGCTAGGAGAATGAGCTCTTCCAATGCGACAACGAGAGCTTCAGATACGACGGAATAGAAAGAACATGCAAGGTTAACACTTCAATAGCCAAATCAATAGAGCTAGAGAGATATAGTTTGAGAGTGAGATAATATTTAAAATGTCACATCTTTAAACATATATATATATATATAATAGATAGTTAAAGTTGCTTCTGTCTAACCCAACATGAGATGCGATAGATAATCGTTCATTAAATCGTCGACGGTGCACTAATAACTAAAGATCAAGACTTTTACATCTTTTATCTAATATCACTTGAAATAATTAAATACATGTTTTACCTATGACTACAACTTAAACATTTAATATATTAGTCTACTATTTAAACAAACTGACTATGCAGTTGCGCTATATAATAAATATTTGATTGACTAACACATAAAAAACATGTGGAATGGATTCACAAACATAACAAACATTGCATATATTAATATACTACATACACATGGTAATTCTCAGGAAATAATTCCTTATATAAGATACAAAATAACATCGCTTCCTATTTTAACAATTATTTAAAAATGCAGAACTTTGACAAAAAGTACAAGAAATAGTCATTGTCAAACAAAATCGTATAAACATCAAATATCAAGTGGATTAAAAATAACAGTAATAATAATAACACGGTACAATTTATTATTATGTTCATACTGCACTCGTTGTCATAGAAATGAATAATCTCATAGTTTTATTTTTCCTTCACATAACTTTTTAAGGAAAAACTTTTCAATATTTCCCATAATCAATCAATCACTAGATTCTTTAATTAAAACATTTGGATACCAATTTCATCCTTGTTCTCAACACGTCATTGACAGATATATAGCGTTGAGAAGTTTTTTTGTTTTTTAAAGGAGAATGGCCATTTCAGGTTATAAGCCTTATTTTATTTTTTTTGGGTGGAGTTATATATCTCTAGCCTACCCAAAAGAATTTGAGACTAATAAAATTATAGTAAGAGTATGTAATTTTTTTTTCCTTTCTATTTTGACACCAATTATATACATTCGTATACATATTATTCATTACTACTAAAAGAAACAATTAAATATTCAAGCTATTTATTTTCTTCTTTCTTTTTTATATCATGCAGTGTGGGCTTAATATTTTATTTACTTCTCTCTATTTTAATTTATATATTTCTTTCACCCTTTCTATTATTCTACTTTTATATATTTTATATTTTTTATTTAATCAGAAAATGGATAAATAATTATGAAAAATATATGAAATCAATTAATAGTAAATAAATTTGATTAAAAGTGTGAGAAAAATAGGTTAATACATTTGAGAATATTGTTAATGAATAATCATGAATAAATGTATGTAATCACTTACAGTAATAAAAGTTGGTTAATGAAGTGTTGAAGTTAGTTAATAAACGTCCAAAATTTTAAAAATAATTTTTAATAGTAAAACAAAGTTGGTTAATGAAAAAGAAAAAGTTAGTTAATGAAATGATGAAGTTGGTTAATGAACGTCGAGATATTAAAAATAATTTTTAGTAGTAAAATAAAGTTGGTTAATAAAATATAAAATGTTGGTTAATAAAATTATAAAATTGATTATATTTTTAAAACAATTTTTATTATTATAATATTTAAAATATATAATATATCCATTCAAATAAACAACTTGTCTTTTTATTTTGATTTAAAAATAGAAGAGAAAAACTAATGATAAAATATTGAAACTATACGGTGTAGGTGTAACATGCCGTTTAAAGATATTAGTCAAATACTACAAAGTAGTTAAACTTTTAGTAGTTAAATGAATATTAGTCGAATTAAAAAGACAATTCTTTTTCAAATCTAGTATTTAACTTTTGAGTTAAATAAATGTTATCCTCTCTTATTATAGCGAGTTTTAGTTCTATTTTCTTCAAGATTTTTTTTTGTGATTCCGCTCTTACCAAATTCATATTTCATCATAGAAGATCCTTGTGTCACAATTTTGTTGACTATGTAAGTAATTCCTCCTAGTTGGTATCTGATGGTTGACTAACTGGACCATTAATGCCACGTTGATAAGCTAAGCGTACATTTATTCATTTGCTTCGTTCTTCATCTTTTTCACCTACTTCGCTCTTCTTATTCTTCACCCTAGGGTTTCGTTATGCACTTTGCGTTTCCGTTATTCTTCCATTCTTCTGAATTCGTTCTTCTTCTTCTTCTTCTTCTTTTGTCTAGTACGATCTTGCGTATAAGATAACATGGTTGGAAACAACAACACACATTCCATTGGATTTCCATCTTTACCTATGTGCGGACACAGTCGTGCAATGGATATGTGGGTCTCTAACACTGTTCAAAACTCTAATAGGAAATTCTAGAGATGTCGCAATGTAGGTGTGAATGAATGACCTGTTTGTGCGGGATGATGAAATTGGAGACTCTATGAAAGGGAATTCTAATATTCAAGCAAGTTGCCAAAATTGTGATATGAATTGAAGGATAGATGCAACCAAGGCAACTATGATATTAATAAGAGATCTCGTGATGGAAGCAGTCAAGGCAACTTACTATCAATGATGGATGCAAAAAATGAATGAATTGAAGCAAGTAGATCTCAAGGCTTGGACATGGCTAATGGGAGTACCTCCAAAATGTTGGTGTAAGCATGCATTTAGTTTTTACCCTAAATGTGATGCACTGATAAACAATATTAATGAGTCTTTTAATGCCACAATTTTAGTGACTAAGGATAAACCTATACTAACCATGTGCGAATGGATTAGAAAGTACTTAATGAATAGGTGCAGTAATTTTGTCATGAAACTTGAAAAGTGCCCACACAAGGTTATGCCAATTCCTATAAAGAGATTAGATAATGAGGTGGCTATAAGTGGGCATTGGTTGCCAACTTGGGCTATGGATGAAAATTTCCAGGTTACTCATTCTTATAACAAACAAGAATTCATAGTTGACATTGCCAAAAAAGGTCTTGTACATGTAACTTCTGCGAGTTAGTTGGTATTCCTTGTAGGCATGTCGTTGCAGCTTTAGGTTTTAGGCAACAAAATCCAGAAATTTTTGTTGTGAATGTTACTCTAGGGAAAAATATGCCCTTTGTCATGGTTTTGTTGTATGTCTCATTAATGGATATGAAACGTGGCCTGAAGTTAAAGGTGAAGAGCTTCTACCTCTTAGGTACAAAAAAGGTCCTAGCGGACTAAGAAAATTGAGAATTAGGGAGTGTGGTGAGGAAGGTGCTAGAAGAAGATTGCTTGGTGTATCTTATAGGTGTACAAAGTGTGATAAGTTTGGACATAATTTTAAGTCATGCAAGAGCAAGTAAAAAGATCCAAATTCCTTGAAAAGAAAGGTATTGTTGTTTTTCTGTTCAGTATTGTTTGTTCAGAATGTTATAGGTGTAAACAATGTTTTGATATTGTACGTCATTTGGATTTTTGTAGAAAAAGGTCAATTCTAATGTAGGTACAAGTGAAACCACTGAAATGATGGCCAATCAACCAACTGAGGCAAGTCAATATGATGCTTCTGCTCAACAAAACCAGCCAACTGAGGTAAGTCAACATGATGCAGTCACACCAAATATATGATTGTTTGCGGATGTTTCTGATGAGATGATGTCAATCATACCTGAAATCAACACATCAAATCCAACTATGCAAATAACAACTGGCATCAGCTCAACAAGTACCAAAAGGAAAAGCAAAGCTAAAGAAAAACAAGAAGGCAAACCAATGAAAAAGAAGTCAAGTGAGAGAATTAAACTGAAATGCTTTCAAAAACCAATCATAGGGCCTGGTGCAAACCTAAAACAACCAATGTATCTGTCAGAAGAAGAAGGAGGTATTCTGACACAAGAAGGCAATGGATCTAAAAATGCAAAGAAGGGCACAAAGAAATCTCCAAAGACGAATTTAAAGAAGTGGTGAACACTATGTTATGACCTTTTGTAATCTATTTTATCCTTATGTAATGACTTATGCCATTTTAATGTCCTTTTGTAATGACTCTGATGCACACTATTAATTCCATTTTGTAATGACTAATGCACACTTTTGGTGTCATTTTGTAATCATCTTATGAACTAATCATTTCAATACCTTACATCACAATCATTGATTGATAAAAAAAAGTTAAGCATTTCACTAATACAAAGCAGTTTTACAAATGTGTACATAATCTTCAACATAATGAAAATACATCATACTGCATAACTTCAAAATACATCAAACTACATAAAATTACAACGTCCTGAAAATTACATTAACTTGTACAACATTGTAAAAATCAACCAAGAGGTCACAAGTGCCATCTTCAAATTGAAAATTTTCTTCTTCTGAACTTCAATCTTCATCTTTGATTTTTCTAACTTCTTCAATGTGGTTTTTAATTTCACATTTTCCATATCAAAGTTTTGGAAAATTGCTTGAATATTAGAGTTCCTTTTCATAGTGTCTCCAACTTCATCATCCCACACAAACAAGTCACATCCATCCACACCTGCGTTGTGACATCTTCAAAATTTCCTATTATGGTTTTGAACAGTGTTGGAGACCCAAATCTTCATTGCATGATCGCATCCACACCTGGGTAAAGATGGAAATCCAACGGAAGGCGTGTTGTTGCTTCCAAATGAGTTGCTTCCAACCATGTTATCTTATACATAAGGTCGTACTGGGAAGACGAAGAATGAATGAATGAATTCAGAAGAATGGAAGAAGAATAAGAACAAAAATTCAAAGTGTAAAATGAAACCCTAGGGTGAAGAATAAAAAGAGCGAAGCGGGTGAAGAAGATGAAGAATGAAGAAAAGGAATAAATGTACTTCCAGCCTATCAACATGGCATTAATGGTCTAGTCTGCCAGCCATCAGATGCCCACTAGGAGGAATCACTTACACAATCAGCAAAATAGTGACACAAGGGTCTTGCATGATGGAATCTAGATTTGGTAAGGGGGAATAAAAAAAATATTAAAGGGGGTAAAACCAAAACTCTCTATAATGGCAAGGGGTAACATATATTTAACCCTTAATTTTTTTGTTTTTGTTCTATGTCAAGAGTCAACTTTTAGTCTTCCTTCCTTTTTGGAGCAATAGTTTGATTTAGTTAACCTCTTTAGTGTCCCCCTTGATTCAATCTACTTCATTGATAATCTCTTTGATGTTGTCTGGGGGAGCCACCTTGTTGGTATGTCAAAGAAAAAATTGAATGATTCCTCTAAGTTTGGACATAGGTGCTAAAGTTAAGGTTGTTTTATTGACGACCTGCTTGATTGTTAAGAAAGTTTATCGACTCCACATGTATGTCATTTGTTAAATGTGCTTTACAAAATATAGTGAAATGAGCTCCTTTATGCATATCATAAACAAGGGGTGTTGATTGTGATTAAGAATTAGTTAGGAGATCAAGTAGTTACTAGCACAATCGCGAGATGGAGAATGTGTATTGATATAGGAAGCTTAACAAATCTACAGAAAATGCCATTTTCTACTCCCATTCGTCAACAAATGGTTGAGCGTCTAACCAAGTATTCTTATTTTTGCTACTTAGATGGACACTCAGGGTTTTTCCAAATTCTCATTCACCCCGATGATCAAGAGAAATTGATAATTACTTGCCCTTATGGCACACTTTCCTACCGGCGAATGCCCTTTGGGCCTTTATGACTTGTGGGATGTTCCTATGAAGGTTATTTCAAGCATTCTACCAAAGTGTTCTCTGTGGATCATGATTCTCACATTTTTCACTGATGATGTTAGAGTTTTTCTAATCATATGCAGGTTTGAGTAGAATTCTTTTACCAGATTTGGGAAAATTCTATTAGGTACCTGTTGCACCCTAAAATTTGACCAACTGGGTTCCACTTCTGGTTCATGTTTCGACGCATTTCTGCATTCGTATTCGCATACCGCATACAGTGCATTTTTCCAGTTATATTGATTTTATCGGGATCACAACCCTCTTCTCGCATTTCAGGTGTTTTTAACCAGTTCCGATAGGCGGAGTCGCATTCTTGGGACGTTGTGTTCTTCTCGGTGTTTTCAGATCGCGCTTTTGTTTTTGGGGATATTTTGGAGTCCGTTTATTTTTACTGGTCGTTCCGGTGCGCTCTCGCGGTGTTACGTGTTGTTTTGTGTTGTTTCTGTTCCCTCTGGACTTACTGTTAATTTTCTGGATTTTATTAGATATTACTAGCATTTTCTAGAATTTATAGATTTTCTTTTAATACTTTTAATAGTTTTAATCATTTTTAGAATAATATAGAAATTAATAGATTTTAAATCTTTTAGAATATTAATTGGATAGGTTTTTAAATAGCATTTTAGAATAAATAGTTTATTAGCTTCTTAGTAAATAGATTTTCCTTTTTAGAATTAATAGATATTAGTTTTATAGTTTTAATATAGATCTTTTAATAGTTTTTTTAATAGATATTAATAGATTTTGATTATTAGGAATTTAATAGTCTTTTTAGAACAGTTGTTAATAGTTTTTTAGAATATATTAGATATTAAGTAGATTTTAATTAGGTTTTTAGAATATCAATTTGTTAGAGTTAATTGCTAGATATATTAGTTTTTCAGGTTTTAATATAGGTTTAATTAGTTTCTTTAATTAGCCTTAAGTGAACCTCTAGTTAATGTCCTTTTTAATGCAGATTTTCAGTTAATCCAAGTTAATCATGTCATTAATCCATGTTCATTCACGTTTTACTGCATTAATTTTCGTTTAATCAAGCTTAGTCTTAATCATAGTCCAATGGGCCATTATCCATCAGAAAAGCGCAGTCAAAGATCCAGTTGCCACATGTCTATAAAACCAGCATGCCACACGTCCACTCTCGGTGGATGCCAACACATTTCCCACTCACCCCATGCCATGCCACTTGGCTCTCTCACAACTCTCTCTCCATTTGACACCTCACCCACTTCCCCTTCCACGCGTGCGCCATGCAGCTCTGCTAGCTGCCACGCGTTTTCCCCTCAGTCTTCTCTCCCCCGGACGCCACCTGGCTCTCCCTCTCTCTCCGGCCATGCAAACACGATTTTCCTTCGCCGGAGAAATCATTCACGGCCTGCACCACCGTAACCGTTTTCCGGAGCTTGCAACTTCCACCGGAAAATTAATCCGACTCAAGAACATCCATCATTCTTCCCAGTTTCTTTCACGATCATCATCATTTTTTCCAGCCAAATTCATGTGTATTCATCGCTTATTCATCAATTTCATAACCGTTTTTTCAAGATTTATTCATCAAACCTCAAGATCTTCATGAACTCATCAGTGTTCATCAAGACCTTCATCCGTTCGTCATCATTTCCAGAAACTTCATCAATCTCCGAGTGTTTTTTCCAGAAAACCTTAACAACTTCATCTCGTTCACCTCTTTCCAGATTTCTGTCAAGGACTTCACCGATAATCTCCGTATGTTCATCCTTCTTCGGATACAACCAGGAATTTCCGTTCTTCCTCAATCTTCAACATCTATTTCCAGAAGCTGATCATCATTGGTGATCATCAACCATGGATCTATCTCCAGAAACCGTTCACGATCATCGATTTCGCCCAACCTTCATCCATTTCTCCAGATTGATCAATAACCTTCCAAGAACGAATCTCCAGAAATACCTTTCCAGGTCGGAACGAAGTTTCAATGTTCACCGGTGTTCTTCGGAATTCGCCAGAAGATTCAACGAGATCCTTATCCTCACATCCAGATTTCATCCATTTTTTCCAGAGATAGAGAGAACATTCACCGATGGTTGTTGTTGTTCTTCATCAAGCTCATCACATCTTCAAGATCGTTACAACGAGCTTCATCAGCAAGTGTCAAGAACCTCACCAGATTCACAAAGGCTCACCGCAATCTTCAAACGAGTGCCTTCAGCAGCTTTGAACAAATCTCCAGAAATATTCATCGCTAAAGACCTCTGTCAACCACTTCATCCAGGTTAGTGATTGTTCTTCATTCTTTCTTTTTGCGAAATTTGTAGAGCAAGGTGTTAGGTTGTGATTAGGTTTTTGTGTGAAGTTGATTGGATCTGAGGGAGAGATTGAAGCTCAACGAGATGTTGTTAGGATAGGTTTAAGATTGAGATTTGTGTGATGTTGAATGAATCTGAGAGATAAGGCGAAGGTTGGTGAGAGAGAGTTTAGAGAGTGGAGTGGAAACAGCTAGGGTTTTTTTAATGAACAGTGGAATGAAACCTGAAGAAGAGGTTTGGTTTTGTTATTAGGGTTTGGGGTTGAATGGGGTTAGGCCTAAATCCATTTGCTGAAACATACCCCTTGTTTGCTCGCTATCCCCCATAATTGTGAAAAGAATAATAGAATTTGATTTGGGCTCAAGACATTTACTATGCGCACCCCCTGGTTGATGGCCCACAGGTTTCTGAACTGTAAATACTCGCTATCTGCACCACTTGATCATTTTTATTTTAATTCACTTGTTCATTTTATTTTACAACTTTGGAAAATCATATAAAATTGGAAAAGAGTTATTTTACTATGGGAATTTTCGCTATAGGTTAATATTGATTTCAAGAAAATTGTAAATAAATAAAAATATTAGTTTAGGTATTTTCTTTATTTTTTGGATATTTTTACATTTAATTGTTCCTTTTATTGAATTTTGTTTGTACATCAACTTCTATATTTTTGTTTAGATAGCTCCCTTTAGTTTTTTAGGCCAATCTTTTCAGGGCAATTAGATATGAATATTAGGTACCCTTGGATTTTATTCCACAGTTTTTTAGGATTATTTTTAGTTAGTCTTGATTAGAGAACTTTAGGTGATTAGATTAGGGTTTATACACAACATAGGTGCATTTGAACATTTTGTTTTGGGGTTTTTTAGTATGAATTAGGGCATGGGACCTATGGGGTATATAGGGTAGATGTAAGAGCTCCCTTAGAAATCATGTTAGACTTGTAAATATCATTTTACCATTTTTAGTGTATTTTGTAATTGGTATGCTTGTTTGGTGTTCCCTTTTGGGATTTATTTTTGTTTGTGTGGGCTTGTTGGGGCTTGTGCTTGGCGTGTGGGTCTGATCGGAAGAGCTTGTGGAGCATGAAATATCAAAGGAGAAAATTGGAGATTAAAGAAGAAGCTTGGATGATGAAGACTGCTTGTGCTGGGAGTGTATTGAAGGCTTAGGAGATAGGAGACATGGGAAGAGCTTAGAATAGACAAAATCTTTGTACAAACCTGGAAAGCTTCTTGTACTCCCATTCCTCCCCATGACTAAAAGTACCTTCAAGATATTCACCTCTCTCCTTTGGAGGGATCAGTGGCCTATCTTGAAGGTAGAACTGTGAGGGAACCTGTCTCTCATAATACTAAACTCTTAGGGGCTTCCTTTGGTTGTCCACAAGTTGTTTAGTATTTCAAATCACTCTATTAGTTCAACTCTCTCCCGGAATGCTTACCTTGAAGATGGAGGCTATTGAAGATGAAGGTCCTTAAAATATTACCAAAGATGAAAGCTTGCTAGAGCTTGGGGTTCATTGGAAGGTGTTGCTGCCTCTCAACTGTCAGAGTTTGTTGTCTTCAAAGCTGGTGTTGCTGTCGGAGCTTGGGGTTTCATTTCCTTTACTGTTTGGTTTGATAACTTCCCCTAGGTTTAAAGTGAATACTGTTTCACTTGTGCCTGTTGTTTTCAGGTTCGAGGTAGAGTTTGACTCCCTTGCCTTGCTTGTGGTGCTGCATTCATGCATTTTACTGTTTTACTGTATATATCTGTTTCTTTTCTGTTTATCCCTTAGGATCTCTGTTTCTCTCTGAGCAAGAGAGAAACATGATAGACATTAGGTGTTCATCCATGTATGATAACATTAGGGTAGTTTTGCTTCCCCTTTTCAACCTTAGGTTTTTAGAGTGTCGTTTCACTTCTCATCTCAAAACAACAGAAAAACATTCAATAATGTCTCAAACACAGTAAAAGACAGTTCTTGCGTAAAAGACTGTAAACTCATCAAAAACGTCATTTTTGTCCGCTTGGACTCGTAATCAGGAGAAAACCTTTTCAGAAGGAATAAAAGACAAACAGACAGACTTGTGTCGTACGTAGCCCGAACTACGTTTGCTCTGATCTTTCGGGCCGTGTGAAAGTACGTAGGCATAGGATGCGATATCCTAGCGAGCAACCTTCCCCTCCTTTCCCGTAGTTAGGAGAACTACGTTGACTCTGATTTCTCGTTCCAGACGGGAATACGTAGGCATAAAGTGCGATACTTTGCCGAGTCACTTTTTTCCTTCTTTTTTAACCCTTAACCCTTAGTGTAGATAAAATGTAATCCGTACAAGAAAAACAAGCGTGGATCCCATCGAGTACGATGGACGTGAGGGGTGCTAATACCTTTCCCTTGCGTAACCGACTCCCGAATCCAGGTTTTGGTTGCGATGACCATACCTTTCCCGTCTTTGCGGTAGGTTTACTCTGAGCGTTTCCTTTCCCTCCTTTGGGATAAATAACGCACGGTGGCGACTCTTCTGTTTAGCCGGCGTCGATTTTCGCAATAGCGACAGTACCCTTGTAAAGAATGCTCTTAATGAGAATTGAGACATATGAGGGTAAGGCTTATAGCCTATCCTGAAGGTTTCTTCATATACTATGATTATATTATCTTTTTTTTCTTGGATCATCGTTTTTTCTTCTTGCTTTTTTTTCATTAACACAGTTGTGATAATATCACTTCTTGGTGCATCTCTGGATTTTTGGCTTAAGAAGGCCATGATGATACTTACGAAAGAGGAACTCACACAAGAAAAGATGCTAGAATGCATGATTTTTTAGATTCAAGAAATAGTGAAGGAAGCATACCTATTTATAGCATTCCTTCTAAAGATTTAGTAGTGTATTTCTTGCAAGCGTTCAATGCAGATTGTGCTTATTGAAAATCAAATCAAAATCTTTAAAGATTGAGGGTCCCAATCAAAATCAAATCAAATCAAATCAAATCATCTTTTGGGTTAGAAAATATTTTATTGAGATGAGCAAAATTAAATTCAACATTTTTAAGTATTAATCAGAGTTGTCCAATTAATTTTCACTTAAAAATAGTGTTTACCTATTTTATCAAGAACTTTTTATAAACACTCCCCTTAAAGAGAAACACCAGTTATGGTGTTTCCTTCTCTATACATCATTGTATGCAAGAGTTGGTAAAAACCACAAGATGGATCAATCCATCATAGAAATATGTATTCAACTAATCCCTAAAGATCATAAAGCTTGAGATATTCTCAAGAACACATGCTTTGATCACAATGTTGATGTTTGCAATCATCATTTATCCTTGGATTAAAGACTTTATAAAAAATTTATACTTAGAAGTATACTTTTTCTTTGCAAAACTTCATTAATAATCATAAAGCTTTGAGTAGCAAAGCATACCTGCAAAACACTAAGGTTTTGCCTTTGGTGACAACATCTTCTTGGGCCCAAATGCATTGGTTCTAAAAGATCTAAAGTTGTTACTTTTAGATATTCTCAATTTATTAAAAAAAAGGTTATAAATTACCAACTATTTTACAATGTGTGCATTTATAAATTGGGCTATTCTTTTTCTTGTGATTTATACCTTTCCTATGGTTTCTATCCTCCTTAAATCATAGTCCATCTTTGTTTAAGAAAGGTCTTTGACTTTATAAGATGAAGTTTAGCTTTTCTTTATCTTGGGTAAACTTACCTAAGGTTTCATGCAAATCATTGAATTTATTTTTTAGAGAAATACAAGTCTCACATGTTTCTCTTGAGTTTCTAGTTTTGTTTATTTCTATCTAAAATGATTTATTGATTTTCCCGATGAGGTTGATGTCTCTCATCCTCTTCTTCATTCGAATATTGAAGATATTTTATCTTCTTCATCGTTTCTTAAACAATAGGCTCATCCATTTGATGTTATATTTTTGAAAGATCGTTCAACTACTTAGTATGTTATATCGAAGGATTCTAGCAGAGATGTATGATATGAGTGTGATAAAGTTGATGATTCTTTGGTTTTTGTTTCTTCATCATTTAGCAATAGAACTAGTTCGTCCAATTTCTCTATAATTTCCTTCTTTCTTTATTTTTCTTAAAATTCATGAAGGCTCCCATCTTTTAATTTAAAAATTAGATTAAACTTTGAATTTTAAACTCTTAGACATTGGTTAGTGACGAAAGTTCTAATATAATTTCTAACAATTATAAACTTTGAAAAACATTTAAGAGGGGTATCTTTCTCTTCTTTGCCTCATGTGTTCATCTTCTCTGGTTCGATACTTGGAGAAACTCCATATATCATTTCAAGAGTATCTTACATTTCCTTGGCGGTGTTACATTGACGAACATAGTTAAATTTATTATCATCTAAAGACATTGTTATAAAGCTCTTAGTTTTAAAATCAATCTCAAACTTACTCTTTACGTCTTTGGCCCAAAGGAAATCTGATTTATCTACTATTTTTCCATTTAATTGGTAAGTATGGATAAACAGACCATTGACTATAGTTTCTCATAATTCATGATTGATATTTTGAATAAAAATTATATACCTAGCTTGTCAAATATCAAATCTACTATTATTAAAAAGTGGTGATGTGTTTAGACAGGAAGTCTTGTCGGAAGTCTTCTTCCTCTTGAGACAATTAATCTGTAAACAGGAGTTAAACTCTAATACCACTTGTTAGACATGTGATTTCACACACAAGAGGGAGGAGGGGTGAATTATGTGTTTAAAAAAAAATATGGTTTTGAAATAATTTTGGAGTTAAAATCAAAGTTTAAAAATATTTTTGAAAATTATTTTAATGTTAAGCAGCGGAAAATAAAGTTGCAAAATGTAAAGTGCAAAAATAAAGAGTTAAGGAAAAAGAAATAACACTAGAAGTTATACAGGTTTGGTCAAACAAAGAAAAATACATACTCCTCTCTCCAAGAGTTGATCTTGAGAGTATCTAATAAACTTGAAAGATTTTAGTAGGTTATACTCACGAACCCCCTTATATAAGTAAAAATGAAGTTTAAGGATAACTTCTAACCAAACATTAAACTTTGGAGTGAAGCGGCAAGTCTTCGTGCCAAATGACGGATCAAAACGATTAGTCTCATTTCCACAAGAAGCTATGAGCAGTTAGTCATCAAACTTCTAAAGAAGCCTTGGGAGCTTTTAACATCTAGATGACCTCACGAACCTAAACCTTAGTTTTATAATGGCCTAACCAATAACCTGTGAGATTTTAATATCATGCTAATCTAGAACATAAGCAACCGTTAAGCTTTAACCTTAACTTGGGTATACCACATGCTAACCAAAAACCTATAAAAGCTTTTACCACATGTTGAGCTTTCGAACATAAAAAAGGATTTAATCACACAATCCTCAAACCAAATACTTTTATAGGTTTAACTTCTAAACCAAATAAACAATCTAAAATGTTCAACCAAGGTATAAACAAAAGTTTTCTTAGTAAACTTACAAATCTACCTTTCTAGAATTACAATTTACTCATTTATGAAATTACTTTCTCAAAAAGCACTTCGGCTAAATTCTTAGTGAGAAAAAATAAACAAAAGAAACGTTTAGAGAGAGAGAGAGAGAGAGAGAGAGAGAGAGAGAGAGAGAGAGAGAGAGAGAGAGAGAAAGGTGAAATGAAATACGATTCTAGATGATTTGAAATGAGGGAAGGGACCTTAATTTATGGGTTAGAGGTTGGCTAAAAAAAATAGTTTTTAATATATTTTATAACTTGTCGATCGATTGGCAACATGTCTCAATCGATTGATGGCCTAAGAAATAATCGATTATTGAGTTATAAATGGTTAAAAAAGATATCTAGTCGGTACCCATCATTAAGATGGTGTCCTAATCGTTTAGTGAGCATTTTTGAACTCACTCAATCAATTGGGATAAGGTACCAATTGATTGGCAAAGATAAAAAATTTCTCGTAGATTTTCAGACAACTTCCAACTCATTTGGCACGACTTCAAGAATTTTTGAGAAAGTTTTTTTGAGAGAAATCAGTTTGAAAATATTTGCGTGTGTGTGATTTAGCCATGCACTTTTACGAGAACATCATTATGCTTTACAAAGTATTCACTCAGACTAATCGAAGTAGGACTTTCTTGTACTTCAAGACTTTGTCGGATGCTTTATTTCTTGTAGAAACTTGCTTGAGTTTACTTGAGATGGGGCTTGAGTTAAATTCCATTTGGTTACCATCATCGGATAGTCAAGTCCAACAAACCCTAGTTCTTTGGTTTGCATATTTATCCACTCAACCGCATATGCTTGACTTGTCATTAAGGACTAGTTGTCATTATTAGTTGTCATCATCAAAAAAATTTATCCTTGTTAAAGGCATATCATCATCTACAAAACAGGATTCCACACGAAGTATGACCCCACGATGGTTGATTAGACTTAAGCTTCCTATTTCTCATTTCTAAAGTCATAAGGTAAGCAAATTTTGTCTCATCACTTAACTCATCATCACAATCCAATTGCTTAGTTAACTTATGAAGCGTAGTTGATATCTTACTTATAAACTACTATAGGGACATGATAAGGGTTGCATATGGGACAACGAAAGAGAAAACATTGGAGTAGCAAAATCATCCAAACAAACTAATAACGAAAAAAGCCTGAGAATTCAAGCGTTCCTCTGGAACAGGTGTAAAAACACTGTCAAACTAACCTATATTAATAGAAATACGAGATTTAACAATACTTGAGTTTGAAAGCAGAATGAATAGAAAAATAAACATATGATTCTACGTAGGCATCAAAACTAAGTACAAGATATAAATCACATATATGTTCTTTTTCTTTATTATTTGGATAAAATTATTCAGATTTAAAAAAAAAAACATTTTTTCAAAAAAAATTCATTTATTAATATGTGGATTCAAAGTTGAATATCATAAGCTTTAAGTACTATTCTTCCATCTTGTTCAATAAAACAGAAACACATTTTCTCTCTCTCTCTTCAACTAGTTTTTGTTTAGTTGTTCCATCATGGTTCCAATGCCAAAATTATCACTTCCTTTCTATTTGAGCCAAGCAACAAGACCTTTGGATCAAAGAAGATCAACTCCTCTTGGCGGTGCTAACTATGACTCCCATCATAGACTCAACCAGGTTTGGACTAAGTTTTGCTATGTTACTAACTTATTATTACATGCAAATATATTATTTTTTGAGATGGAACTTGTGTTCTAAAAGAAGGGCATTTGTCTTATTTTGAATGGATGTAGGAAAGAAAAAAGTCATGCGGAGTTTATGCAACAAAATCACCAACTGGGGAATATCATTCTGATAGGCTACCAACCCCACTCCTGGATACTATAAACTATCCAACTCATATGAAGAATCTCTCTAATAAGGTGAAATAACTCCTACCATGAAAGCGATTTGACATGATATTTTGACATAAATATTTTGAAAATAATTTTTGACAACCATTTCAATGGTAAATGAAGTTAAATTATATGGTTAACTATGATTGATAATTAATGATTAATGATGTAACTAGCATTGATTTGAGTATTAAACTGCACATGATATTCATTAATCATCTAAATATTTAAATAGTGGTGCTGAGAAGCCGATCTCAAAAAGTGAAATGTCAATGATATCAATTTTAATATTTTATATATATTGGCACCTGAGATTGCACATAAAATATTATCATAGTCATAACAGTTAGGTGCTTCAAGTATGTATTTTACTATTACTATTTTTATTCAACTATTGCCCTATTATTATTAAATTAAATTATTTTTATTTATTTATGTTACTTTGTCATTTTATTATTTAAATATATCTAGTCTTTTTTATAAGCAAATCAATTAAGGGGAGTATTAGAAGTACTCCAACCCAATTACAACAAGAACATAAACAAAATACAAAGTTGTAATCATAAAGAGACTTAAAAAACTACATTAATCATCCGAAAGAGAAATAATATCACTCTTCTGACTCGACACAAACTACTCTCAAGTTCTAAGTTTAACTAAGTAAACCAACTCGTTAATATCTACAAAAATTCCAGAAAAAAAATATTATTTCTACTTGATCAAATAAACCAACACACCTAATACCAAATCGATCAACTAACACAAATTCCTAATTGATTCGGAGCTCAAATCATCCTTAAAGAGATTAAGGTGCTCAAACCGACTAACATTACAATTTTTTTAAAATAAAAAGGTATTCAATCCTGAATTGAAAGTTGTACTTACTAAAAGTATAATTGGTAATAATCACTTTGTGAATGATTGCTACAGGATTTTAGGATTGTTGAGGTGTTAGAATAAACTCCTCACAAGAATGGTGAGAAGCTTTTTATACTAGTGTTTTATTAGTGAATTGATTGTCCTCCTCAACTTTATGACTGACGTATTTATAAGAACCTCTTAAATATGGCTCTTAGGTTTCAAGGAAGCAGGAATAATGCTTATTTCCTTCAGGAGCGTGAGAAACTGGTAGTGGTTCCCTCTTTGACTCTTCTCTCACACTGTCCATAGGCATAGACACGTCATTCGTCACGTTTTCATAAGTGGGCAGGTGATATAAACAACATGCGACACGACTAGATATTGGGCACACGCTCTCATAAATGGGCAACTAAGAAGCTTGATGGGGCGGCGTATTTTAGCGCCCTAGAGAATCTTATACCTCCTCTTATGATCCTTTTGAAAATATATCAGTATACATTCTCTCTAGCACGAGAATTTGTAAATGGTGAAATGATTTAGTCTATTGCCTCCTCTCACTTGGACGAGACCCTCAAGTATGATTTGGATGAGTCCTCCAGCAGGCTCGGCCCTGTGCTTGTGCAACAAGAGCCACAACACAGGGTCTCACATATTTGGGGGCCTCCTATTGTATTTATGCATGTGAGGTGTTTTATATATGACCAGTGTAGTGCAACGGATGAATGTTATTTTACAATCTAAAACTCCATATTGGATCGTCCTAATCCTTATTTCTTAATTATATTTTTTTATTCACAAAATAATTATGCTATTGTGATTCTTAAACATGCTTCACACCCATTCACACTACATACACTTGAAATGCAAACAGTTTATTACTATTCTTTTAGCTCTTGAAAAAATTTATAAATATTTTATGATAAAATATTATATATACTATGGTTTGTTAATTTTTCTTCTTCTTTAATAAAAATCTATAAAATATTTGAAGATGTATTGTTGATTAATTTTATTTTATAATAATATATTTATATATTAATATTTTTATAATTATTTTAAATTAAGTAATTATGATTAAATAGATTAAAAAAAAGTTATTAAATTTAATTTTATTTTTGAATAACTTAGCTTAATGTAGTATTTATAAAATTTATACTTTTATTTTATTAGTTTAGCATGTTAAATATCACCTCCTATGAAAATCTCTTTGTATTTTTTTAAAGAAATATTGTATGCTTTCTACTAAAAATATATATATTAATAGATCGGAATATTTTATTTTTTTTTATGTTATTTACTATTTAAATTATTTTTCATACTTTATTTTATTATGGACTCTATTATTAAAATAGAACATAGCTTCTAAACAGTTTGGGTCGGTACTATTCTTCAGGCATATTTTGATGGTTTGAATATGGTGTTAACCGTCTAGAAGGAGAAGAGGATTGAATAAACAAAGAAAAAATCCCTTCTTTTCGACTTTAAAAATCAGATTTAGCTAGAGCAAGCAAAAATTGTGAAAATGTTGATTTAAAAGGTTTTTATATATTGAAAGAAGATTGATACTATACACTTACCAATGATTTGTAATGAGATAATATACAATGTAATAAATAACTAATGGTTAAAGCTTCAAAGAAGATGCTTAATTAGAATTTGGAATGAGAATTAAAGTAAAATGAAGCACAATTATATTAAATTATTAGATTATATAAAATATGGTCAAATTAATTATTTTAAAATATTAATATAAAAATATAATTTAAGTAGATTAACTTAGACTCTAGCCTAAACATACTTAGATTTTGTAAAATATAAGTATAAATATGTTCTGTGTTTTTTTTTTTTTTAAGTCTAGTTTCCTTTCATCTTTAAAATAAGAACAAAGAAGCAAGAGGTCTGGCCAGAAAATGTAGACATGGTGGGAACATCCAGTTACAAAAACCTTGAATTGTTGAAATATACATATCTGAGAATCGTATTTAATGTTGTTAAAACTGTGATGTAGGAATTGAAACAACTTGTGGATGAGGTGCGTTCAGATATTATATTCAAGGTTTCTGAAACTGGAGGCCATTTGGGATCAAACCTTGGTGTTGTTGAACTCACCGTTGCTCTTCATTATGTTTTCAATGCTCCTAAAGACAAAATCTTGTGGGATGTTGGTCATCAGGTTACTTGTTATTATTATCAGCATAGTATTTGGTTTTGGTTGATCTTAATAATACAAACCTGCGTGTGCGTGTGAATTTTGCAGTGTTATCCTCATAAAATTCTCACTGGTAGAAGGAATAAGATGCATACTTTGAGGCTGAAAGATGGATTAAGTGGTTTTACTAAAAGGTCTGAGAGTGAATTTGATTGCTTTGGCACTGGTCACAGCTCAACTACAATATCAGCAGGATTAGGTATTTCTTTTGTTCATATCTATATATTCTAAGTACAATTGATTTTGTGATTTGGCTTATTAAACTTTGACAATTTTACTGCACAAACAGGAATGGCTGTTGGAAGGGATTTGAAGGAAGAAAATAATAATGTTATCGCAGTTATCGGTGATGGTGCTATGACGGCCGGCCAAGCTTTCGAAGCCATGAACAATGCCGGCTATCTTCAATCGGACATGATTGTTATTCTAAATGACAATAAACAGGTCTCTTTGCCTACTGCTGATCTTGATGGTCCAATACCACCTGTTGGTGCTTTGAGTAGAAGTCTTAGTAAGTTACAATCAAAACAAACTGATGGAGCTTTGCATAGTGGCATGATTAGTAGTTCTGGATCAACACTATTTGAAGAGCTTGGACTTTGCTATATTGGTCCTCTTGATGGTCATAACATTGATGATCTTGTTGCTATTCTCGACAAAGTTAAGAGTACCGAGAAAACTGGTCCTGTACTAATCCATGTTGTCACTAAAAAAGGTTTTGGATATCCTTATGCAGAAAGAGCAGCAGATAAGTACCATGGTAAAGAAAACAAAGTTTCTCTATAGAAAGCATGATTAATGTGTATGATATGTATCTTAGTTACATTGGTTTAATTTTGCAGGAGTTGCCAAGTTTGATCTTGCTAGTGGAAAACAGCTCAAGGGCAAGGCTCTTACCCCGGTACTCACATCATGCTTTGCGGATGCTTTGATTGCAGAAGCAGAAGTTGACAAAGACATTGTTGGAATTCACGCTGCAATGGGAGGGGGAACTGGAATGAATCACTTCCTTCGCCGTTTCCCTACAAGATGCTTCGATGTAGGGATAGCAGAACAGCATGCTGTTACATTTGCTGCAGGTCTAGCTTGCGAAGGTTTTAAGCCTTTTTGCACTATTTACTCATCATTCTTGCAGAGAGCTTATGACCAGGTAGTGTAATTTAATATTCCACACAAGAAAGTAACACATATTAAAGCGCATTGCATTTTAAATATGATTATAATAGCATTAATATGCACCGGCTCTCACTTAGCATATTGAATAACATTAACTTTTGCAAATGATGCTTTGAGTATATATTTCGTGTCTGTTCAAAGGTGGTGCATGATGTGGACTTGCAAAAGCTGCCGGTAAGATTTGTGATCGACAAAGCTGGATTCGTTGGTGAAGATGGTCCAACACACTGTGGTGCTTTTGATGTCACCTATATGGCATGTCTCCCTAACATGGTGGTGATGGCTCCTTCCGACGAATCAGAGATGATCCACATGGTTGCTACCGCTGTTGCCATAAACGACCGACCTAGTTGTTTCAGATTTCCAAGGGCAAATGGAATTGGTGTTGAACTACCACCAGGGAATAGAGGCACCCCTCTTGAGGTGAGTTAGAATTTTGGCCATATTTATGAAGATGACTCGAAAGAGCTGTTAGCAACATGTTCTCTAACGCATCATTTTCAACTTGGATAATTTATCTATTATCAAAAGTAATTGCGTCAGACGGTTTAGTGCTGTCATTATTTTAAGAAACATTTATAATTTGGCATTTTATTCAACAGATTGGGAAAGGTAGGATATTGATTGAAGGGGAAAGAGTGGCCCTTTTGGGTTTTGGAACAGCAGTACAGAACTGTGTAGCTGCAGCTTCCATATTGGAACAGCATGGCTTGCATGTAACGGTAGCGGATGCACGTTTCTGCAAGCCGTTGGACCATTCCCTCATTCGCAGCCTAGCCAAATCACACGATGTTTTGATCACAGTGGAAGAAGGATCAGTAGGAGGATTTGGATCTCATGTTGCTCATTTCATGGCCCTTGATGGTCTTCTTGATGGAAAATTGAAGGTGTGAATCCTTTGTTTATCTAACTTGACCTTAAATATTGAGCTAGTTGCTGAAAATTGAAATGTGTTTGAGATAATGCAGTGGAGGCCAATGGTTATTCCTGATGTTTATATTGACCATGGTTCACCTGCTGAGCAACTGGCTGTAGCTGGTCTCACATCATCTCACATAGCAGCAACTGTATTCAACATTCTTGGACAAACAAGACAGGCACTAGAGATGGATACTGTGACATGATATAATCTAAGAAAGATGCTTAGAACCAGAACACAAATAAGAACCTCTCAGCTGACACTTCACATGTATTATCAAGTATCACCAATACATGTACTGATTTAAAGCTATTCTCTATATGGATCCTTGATTCCGGGGCATTTGACAATGTTTGTCCACACATCAAGTGTTTTTCCACCATTAGACTTAGTGATCCTATTCATATTACCTTTCCCAAAGAGAAATACCATCACTGCCAATTTCTCTGCACTATCCACCTTGATTAACACTTCCACTTGCATAATGATCTTTACGTACTTGAATTTTGATTTAATTTAATTTCTATTTCTAAACTCTGTCAAATTTTACCTTAATACCAGATACAGTTCTAACATTAATCTTGTCAATCTAATGCTTCTAACTTTGACAATGTGTGGCATCATAGACTAGACGATCTATCTAATTTCTTTGTATCAAATATCACAAAATTATGCTATGTCATGATTGACATCTTGCTAAACAATAATGGTTGTCTTTTCTTACTAGTACTTGTGTTACATCTTAGTTCTTTGATGTAATGCATATAGATATTTAGGGACTAATTGTTATGCATTCTGTAATGATTTTTAATAACTTCTAACAATTGTGGATGACTTTACTCTGCATGATAAATCTTAAGTCAATTATAAGGGTCAAAATATGCTAACTATGTAGGTATTTATGAACTTATTTTAAAAAAATTCAATTAAAAAATTTCTGATTTATCAATGGAAAGTGATCAAATGCTTGTTTGGACATTTTAATTGCTTATTAACTAAAATCAGGTAAAAAGGATTAAAAAAATCACCAAAACAACATGAAGACAAGATCAAAGCACTTTCACAACAAATCAAGGCCCGCTAACACATGAAAATAGACATGTTTAGCGAGAAAAGGTGGCAAACTCTCTAAACTAAGAACATGGATGTGCTTAGCGTGTAAAGGTGGCTCATGACTTCAGGACTAACTTATTTCAAGGTAAAGAAAGATTTTGTACGCTAAGTGAGCTTGGGCAGTGCGCTTAGCGAGCTAATGCGGAAAGATAAGTTGCAGGTGAGTTGGCAATACTTAACAAGGAAGAAAGTAGGCTCGCTAAGCGAGCTTGGGCAGTGTGCTTAGCGGGCTAATGCGGAAAGATGAATTGGAAATACTTAGCAAGGAAGAAAGTAGGCTCGTTAAGCGAGCATCGGCGGTGCGTTTAGCGAACCTACCAATTCAAACCTTATAAATAGGGGTGTCAAGAAGTTCATTTGATATATATCACTGAATTCGAGGTATTTCCTATAGAATTTAGGTTCTCACCACAAATGATAATATGAGAGAATAATAGAGGAAGACTTAGGGAGGAAGCATTGTCCAAGAAATCATTAATAGATGGTGTTCAATTTCTTTCTTCTAGAGCTTGATCAGGTGTATTAGTTTAGTAGGATGAGAACTCGTCTATCAGTTAATAGAACAAATCTCACGTTGTTGACTCAGGCATGAGCTACAATGAGAGTTTCGAGCGGTAATATAAGTAACTGATTAGCATTTCATGTTATTGGTCAAGGATGCTACATGAGAATAGGTCAATAAAATTTAATTCCAACAAGTTTCCTCATTGTTAAATACCGAAAAATTTTATTTTATTTTATGCTACTTTACATTTTAATATTCAAAAAACAATCAACCGTATTATAAACCAAGTTTAAAGTAATAAAATTTATTGAACGATCTTTAAAACACAACAATTTTTTGTGGAGACAAAAATTAACACTTGCTTTCGAGCTACAACAAAATGGCATTGTTATCGAGGATTGACATTTGTTTTTAAAGACATTGTGATAGTTTTTCTCATTTAAAGTATTATGTTTATATATGTTAATATTTGTGCATATTTTGTTCATAGTTACTAACCTTCTAATTGTGTTAGTTAGTTGTATTATTACTTATTTATGTGAGTTATGGTTCAAGTAGAACAACTTATGTTTGACACCGAAATTGAATGAACCACACACAAAAATAATAGCAAAAACAAAATGAAAAAGTTTAAAGATCTAGAAAAGTCTTATGTTTCAAAGAAAGAAACTATGATTGATATGGACAACAACGACAATCAAAACAACAATAATGACAACAATGCAAACAATCGAAATAATATTGGTGGCATGCCATGCCACAACGGTCTAAGACATCTTAACACATAACTAGACCACAAAGCAATGTGAGTCAAACAGAAATAAAAACGGGATTGTTATAAAAAAAATGTATGCTAACCCATTTTGTAGAATTAGGCCATGAGGACTCGTATATAAGATGAAATTGTATGCTAACCCATTTTGTAGGATTAGGCCATGAGGACCCGTATGTATGTATATATATATATATATATATATATATATATATATATATATATATATATATATATATATATATATATATATATATATATATATATATATATATATATATATATATATATATATATATATATATATATATATATATATATATATATATATATATATATATATATATATATATATATATATATATATATATATATATATATATATATATATATATATATATATATATATATATATATATATATATATATATATATATATATATATATATATATATATATATATATATATATATATATATATATATATATATATATATATATATATATATATATATATATATATACCTCACAAAGTTGATGCTACATGTTATTGCATTGGGTCATCTCATGTCAAAAAGCAGATAAGATGAAATTGTAATCATTGAAAGAATGACGCTTAGTGATCAACAAGGAAAACATAACAGAAACCATTATCAAAGAAAGAATTATATCATGGATTTAAACAACAATAATATTATTCTCACACACAACAAATTATTGATACAGATAGTGGATGAGCTGACAAAGCAGTTGTCTAAACTGTCACAACAATTATATGAGATGTCTGAATCGCCATAACAAAAGTAGGTTGCATTTTGTGAATTATGCAGCACTGATCATCCAACAGGATTTTTCCCTCCAACTCATTAAGAGATTAATTATGTAAACTACTACCAGAGGCCATGGTAATATCAAAACAAAAATTTCCAAAAAAATCAATTCCAACTGAAAATCAGAAGTCGGTCCTTCAATTAAACAACCTTCTCAAAACCTTATCAAATGATGATCGATATCGATAATGGACAAATGAAGGTCAGAGTGTAGGATGAAGAGGTAAATTTCAATATTTTTGAGGCAATGACACACCCTAAGGATAAAAAAATTGTTTTTAAATAGATGTCGTAGAGAAAGCTATTCAATAAGTTAAATAATAGTTCCATAACTCTACTCCTTAATAACACGTGTAACATGTACTTACAAAGTACTAGGTACTAAAGAAGAGAATGGTGTTCAAGAAAGGTTGAAATAGATGGATGCCTCAAGAAATCCCAAGTAAAAAATTGAAAGAAAAGTCTAGACCAGACAACCTCAAACCAAAATTGAAGACATTGCATCGCATTTAAAATATGTCTTTTCAGAAGACATTGGCAATAAACCGATAATCATCATAAACTTTTATTCACCTCAACATGAAAGAAAACTGGTTCAGATACTTGAAAAGAAACAAAGAATCAATAGGTTTGGAATTATCTTATTTGAAAATAATCAGTCCATCATACTGCCTGCATAAAATCATGATGGAAGAAATTTTCAAACTTATAGCTAACCCCAATGACATTTTAACCCCACTGTGAAAAATGTTGTTAGAAAATAAGTCATCAAATTACTAGAAGCAAGAATGATATATTTAATATCAGATAACACATGAGCAAGTCTTGTTCAAGTAGTTCCAAATAATGGTGGAATGACAATGATCACAAACGAGAAAAATGAACTAATTACAACAAGAACTGCCACTGGATGGTGAATGTGTATAAACGAGAAACCATGATTCATATATACAGTGTTCAATGCGCAGAAAATCCCTCGACTCCCACCAGCCTTTGCAACGCAACCTTGTTACCAAGCCACATCCCAACGAGCCTTTTACAAGATGCCAAAACTACATTCCACCTGCAATAACAGCAAGATCAGCAAAGTGTCGCGCAACATTCCCGCAAACCATGAGTAGTACATTGCACCCTCAGCCTTCATGATTCCACAGCACAACATAGCGCGTGTGACCCCACAAATTTATTTCCAATAGGACCTGCACAAAGCAACCAAATCCACTCAACGTACACAATACGGACAAGATTAAGGATCATCTAAAAACGATTTCAGCACCACATCATGATTTCTTTCAAATTCCTCAAACACCCTCCCCATTCTCCTATATAACCAACCTATTCTTCAATCTCGAAAAAGCTCTGGGGAGCCAACAAAGAGCTAAAAAAAATTCCCTTCAACCTTCATAAACATACAACGACCCAGTAACAAAATTTTCACCCCAAATCAGCTTCTCCCAAACCTCAAACACGTTACTCCATTCCCAAATCAACAAAACTTGGATAAAATCAAAACCCACAAAACCAACTGGAAACAGATCGAAAAAGAGAAAAAGAGATGAAGAGAGAAGGTTTTTTAATCAAACATAAAACCCAAATTGATTTCAAGCCATGTCAGAAAGGAAGAGAGGGTGAAAGCAAGTCGAAAACAAAAATGGAAACCAAATGAAATCAACAGACCTGGAACTCGAATGGATCGAGCGAGAAATTGAGAGTGAGATTTTGAAGGTGGTCTGTTGTTCTCCATTCATTGCATGATGGTTATTTTCCTTGTTTCCGCGATAAACATTCCACCTTTTTTGTTTTGATCTGATTTTTTCTTCTTCTTTATCTTTGATTTTAAAATGGTAGAATTTGCTCTAAAGGGAACAGTGCCATGCTTTTTTTTTCACCCGTTTGACTTTTCTTCTCCTTAAAGAGTTCCATTCTTTTGTTTTTAAAATGAAAAGAGGAAAGTTGTTGTTGTGCTGATTCATTTTTCATGTCGTGTTCAACTGTATTCCTTTTTAGACCTTGTTTTTTTATTAGGTTTGGTGGTTCATGGGTATAAATCATGTCTTGGTGGACTGTGTTTTGGGTGTTAGGAGAATGATGGGCTCTAAGCCCATTTGATTTCTCTAACCATATATTCACACCACCGCATCATTTATTCGCCCCCATGTCTTGTTTTTTTAATTTCTCAAATGATATTTAATTATATGAAAAATTCTTTTTTATTATTTAGCTTGATTTAAATGATGAGTTTTTGCTTTAGTTTTTTATCTTGTTTTTTATTTTAGATTTTAATTTTTTTTGTTTTTTTAACTTTAGGATAATTTTAATTAAATGTTGATCTTATTTTTTATGTTAAATTATGATTTAGATGTTGATTTCATTCATTTTACTTTAATTAAATGTTGATTTTGATATTGATGCTAGTTTCATTCTCATTTTTCTCAAACTTTTTACATTTTGGTCTTATTTCTCTTCATTTTTACCTTGACTTTCATTTGCGACTTTTTTTCAATTTTTGATCGATGAAGTCTTTAATATCACGAACGTTGGTTGATTGAGGTTGTTAAACCTTCATTATTTCAAATTTGTAGTGAATGATCATCGGGATCATTTTCTATACTTTGGGATCATGATAGGTTACCCTCGATTAATTAACGCAAGTTTGTGATTAAGACGAGACCTCCCTCTTTTCTTTTCGTGTGGCACGATTTCTTTGGAAAATAATTCTCAATATCATCTCTCCATTGTGTTTTAGCATGAATATCAACTTGCACGACCTTCTATAGTATGATCTTCGTTATAGATCGTGCTACGGCGGTTTAGCGCTATAGTTGACCTGATTCAAAGCAATAACGACTAACCACTAACTTTAATTTCCGTCAGCATACTCTTGTTTTACTTTTCCGTCAATATATCTTGATCTTACTATCATTGTTCATATATTATTGATTATATTATCTTGATATTATCTTGTCATATTTATCATATTGTTCACATCATATTCATTTTCATCATATCTTGTTCACACTATTCGAAAACACAATAATAATGTTCAAAACCCTAAAATCCTAAATTGGTGGACTGTGGTTACTTTTTCGAGCAACAGAATTTGGACATTGTACAAAAACCCTAGCTTGGAGCTTTTGTCTGAACTCTTGCTCAAGGCTTAGTTTAGGAGACTTCACACACACACGGCTTCCTATTGGGCTACCTGGCAATGAACCCTTTTATTTCGTGCAATCTTGTATAACTTACATGTATCACGCTTCCATTCCGATGTATGCATTCGTATTGCTTTAATTGTGATTTTTTTATTAGGATCACCCCTAGGGACTAGCATAGACTAAAATATTTTCAAACTAATTATCGATTCGTCATCGAGCCATTTTCTAAACACCCTTGTAAGTCGATTGCTTGTAAGCATCGCCATCAACCAAACGTACACACTTGCATATTTCATCGTGGTTTCGTTATTAGGAGCACCCATAGGAACTAGTATCGATTTTCACCTATTTCACAAACCCTTGATCCAACGTCAAGTGGTATTTTATTCAAACTCGTAAATCGAGTGCCTTTTGTCTCACCGTCAACCTCTTTTTCAACCAATCTGATTCAATCTTTGTTAAACCGTTTTATTAATCAAATTATAAAAGAAGAAGATTCTTTGAGTCTAGCATTCCTTGGATCTTCAAATGAATGGCTCTTGAGGCGTAGGCCTTGGGTTGTTGTTCATTCAACCTTTCGTCTTAAAACACTTAATCTTTATCTAACATTTTCTAAATCAACTTAGAAAGAAGACAATTCTTGGAATGTAGCATTTCTTGGATCTTTGAATGAATGGCTCTCGAGGCACGCCCTTGGGTCGTTATTCATTAAATCTTTCGAATTCAAAACGTTCAACCTTTTCTCAAAACTTTTTCAAACAACTTCCGAAAGAATTGAGTTCTTGGAATCTCGCATTCCTTGGATTCTTGAGTGACAGCTTTTAAGGCACGCCCCTTGAGTCGTTTGTCGTTCAATCTTTCGTTTCCGAACCAAACTTTAACCAATTAAACCCTCTCTTTTCGTGGTTATCTCCATGAACTACGAACGCTCTGATTCTTTATTCTCGTCTGAATAAAGATACGTAGGCATAAGATTTAGATGTGACAATTGGATCCATTAAGGCAAAATCCATCAAATCCATCCATCAAAAAATCCATCCAATCCATCCACCACATAAAAAATAAGTTAATGGATTGGATTAAATACATCAATTTATATGCATGGATGGATTCGATCCATCCAACATATTTTAAGAATCCAATGGATTATTTTTATTTTCTTAAAAATAATTAAAAATAGATTTTTTTAAAGAAAAGAATTAATTTTTTCCAAAAAAAATCGAGTTTTTTTTCGAAAAAAACATTTTTTTTCTGAAAAAACAAATTTTAAAATCTGTTTTTTTTCAAAAAAAAATCGATTTTTTTTCGTAAAAAAATGATTTTTTTCCGAAACAAAAAACCAATTTTTTTTATAAAAACAATCAATATTTTTCAAAAGTTAAAATATTAATTTTTTTCTTGAAAATACAAAAAGTTCAATTTTTTTCATGAATATATTAGAAGCAATTTTTTTAAATATAAAAAATGAATTTTTTGAAAATAAAAAAATACATTTATTTTTTCGAAATAAAAAAAAAAGTTGGGTGGATGGATATCCATCCATTAAAAATATGTTAATGGATGGATTGGATGGATTTTATTCTTAATGGATGGATTGGATTGGACAATTTTTAAAAAAAAATTAGTGGATTTTTTTTTTTTGAAAATAAAATACTTTATTAATCAAAAGTTATCTATAAATACAAGCGATCTCAGTGGATCTAGCTGCAAAGCAAGACATCCTAGGACCAAAAAAAAAGGGAAGAACAAACTAACTATCTATCCCCTCTCTATCATTAAGATAGTTATATACTTTCTGAGTTTTTTAATGGATTGTTAATGGACTAATGGGTTATTTTAATCCATCCATTAACAATCTAATCTATATTCATCAAATCCATCTATTTTCCTACCCCTAATCTTATTGCATGCAAGCGAAATACTTATTGTGATATCACATGTTGTTGTGTCATTTTTAGTAATTTTAACTACTAGGTCATCAACTTATTAGACAATCTTGTATTTGCTTATGTGCTTAGTATGTTATTGGTTGTCTGATTAACTTATACTAGACTTGAAGCGGAATAAATTTAAATTAAAGTTAGTTGTTATATATATATATATATATATATATATATATATATATATATATATATATATATATATATATATATATATATATATATATATATATATATATATATATATATATATATATATATATATATATATAATTTATTCTTAATAGGAATTAATATTGTTATTATAAACCATAATTTATTATTAGTGTCCTAGAAGACTTAAGATATAAATACTATGTGATAAATTTTTGGTATAAAATAAAAGTAATCATTATGAGATAAATTAGTCATTGTAATTTTGATAAATGATAAAAAAAAATCTCTTTTATTTAAGTCACGGTAAAGAAAATATAATACCTTACTTTTAGAAAAAATTTAGTAATAAATATGTTAACTCAAGTAAATAATTAATAATAAATCAGATTACTATGAAGTTTACAACTTACGAGTTCATTCTATATTAATCGTTTTGGATAAAGGTGCACGACCGACAGACCAACTTTAACAAATTTAATTTCTCACGATTGTCGTGACCGTAAAGGCATCTCTTTATTCTTATATACTTCTTCCAACAATGAAAATATATTATATATTTATACCTTCTCTGTATCTTCCTACGTGTTTTATTTTGGAGATGACTAGTTGTATAAATGAATAAATGTTTATATATATATATATATATATATATATATATATATATATATATATATATATATATATATATATATATATATATATATGTTTTGAAATAATTTTATGCATGAGATAAATTATTTCGTATGATATGTTGTGATGTTACACATGTGTTGAAATGCATATATGAGAATTGTATGCATAATGCACTTCATGGTTACGTGGCTACCGGAGAGGAGTCACGAGGTGCACACCAAAGAGATGGCACGAGGGGCGTGTCCAAGATGGAACCACCTTATCCTGATGTGGATCTTTGAGTTTGATCGATGGTGTAGATACACATCACCTTAGTGGCACTAATTCTTGAAGTGATACCACGACCCTTTGCGAAGTAATTGATATTCCAGAATCACGTGCATTGACATATAGGCATTGCATTAGGAACGAGTCTTAACTATTCTATATGTTCTATATTTGTAAATGATTATACACATGTGTTAGAATGAGATCTCTAGCCATGTATAATGTATTCTCCATTTATGCTTGATGCTCCACTATTGTATATTTGTTAGTTTCGGATTGATGACCCTTTCAATGGATGTGTGGGGCGATTACACTATTAGATCATGACACATCTGAGGCGCGAGGAGCCACCTCTATCGAAGATGACAGACTTCACCTTTTCAAATGATTGGATTGAGATGTTCTGAGGGTTCGAATCGTCCCTAGGACAAATCTCATACGCTGGGAACATATTGGAGCCACCATTATTATTGGTAGGGATTTGAAGACCACTTACTCTCTCCGAGCTATGACCTTCCATATTCTATCTTATTTGATCATCTCTAGCTTTCTCTCAAGGGTGATTGATTATTTTAGTTTGTTGGCATCTCCTTCATCCCTCACCTGGACCCTCATACGCCTCAGTTGTGGGGAGTGGAACGTTCTTTCATGACATATTTATGCTTCCCCTAGACTTAGATATATTGTTAGGACTACCCTCGACATTCACTCGTGATGTCTTTCCCACAGACGAGCTCCCTCATATTAATCCAGCACATGTGTTGTCATTAGAGTCAGTCGTAGGTGACGTAGAGGATAACGACATTAAGGATCCCTCAGAGCATGATTATGAGAGCGAATATGATGAGATGGCTCTGATGACACCCTATTGAGTGCTTGTAATTGGATTATGCGGAGCGGGGGCAGGTGGTTATTGTGGTTGTCATTAGGCTTAGTTAGGGAGTGAAGTATGTGGCTAGTATGAATATTTTAGTACTAGATGGCGTGCGTCATATGACCTTCACTATGCATGGTTATAAATTTTCTCCTTGGGGCAGCTTTCCTGTGTGAGTGTCTGCTGAGGACTTTTATTCTATCATTTTATGGATTGTATTATAACCACTATCTACACTTCATATCCTTTGGTGCTTTGTCGTCTATATGTACGGTATGTTTTACGTTCTAAAAATGGTTCAACTAATTTCTTTTATAAAACATTATTAACTACAAAATTGTCGCGATATCTGTCTTTAAAAAAAAAACGTTATTTTCATACAAAGAAAACCTTTAATTAATTTATTTACGAAAAATAGTACCTTTTAAAAATACATTTTTGCTGTATAAAAATTGGGGTGTTACATTGTGGAATCAGAGCTTAGGTTAATATTCTTTGAGACTGTGAGTTTAGTGTTCTAAGCTGATTGGGTAAAGTTTAGAGTTGATATCCATATTTTTTGGATCGTTAAATTTTGACATCCACTCACAATTTAGAAGTGAGATATTAGAAATTCTCTTAAAACATGTAATGAGAATTATAATTGGGTGTAGGTTTTGTAGGAAATATATGCCTCAAAGACGTGACAATACTAACAATGGGATCAAGCACCATCAGGTGGATTAAATTGCCCAAGCTATGGCTAATATGGCAGCTGTTGTCACCACCCAAACTGCCGCTAAGAACCTTCGACATTTAGAGAAGCGGGACAGAGAAATATGAGCTAGGGAATTAAGAAGATTGGTTGATTTCCGTCGCCATAATCCACCTAAATTTCATGGGGGTGTTATTCCCGAGAAGGATAATTTATGGTTACAAGAGATTGAGAAGATCTTTGAGGTAATCAATTATTCTCTAGGATAAAAAGTGTTGTATGCCACATATCTTCTCTTAGGCGGTGCAGAGTATTGGTGAATAAGCACTAGATTGATGATGGAGGGTGCACAAGAAGAAGTAAATTGGGAAGCTTTTAAAACAAAGTTCTTAGACAAATAATTTCCCATAAGTGTGAGGACCAAATTGGGAGACGATTTTCTGAAACTTTGACAAGAGGGCATGACTGTAGGTGGGTATGCCTTAAAACTTTATCCATGTATTTCTGATTCTTCATGGAAGGAGTGAATGAAGTTTACATGTGTCACCATTTTCAAGAAGGACTCAAGTACGAACTACAAGACTCGGTGGTGCCATTAGGGATACAACGCTTTCAACCATTGATGGAGAAATGCAGAGAGGTGGAGGACATGAAAAAAAGGAGGGCAAATCGTGGGGTGGTCCAGAACTCTGGAGGACCTGATCGTTCAAATTTTTAGAATCATGGATGTAATAAACAACAGGTAAGGTCATACCAATGACCACACTATAATAATCGGGGACCTCAACGAATAGAAAACCATAACACCAGAGGAGGAGGAACTCAAGCTGCCCCAGGGATACGTTGTTACCAATGTGGTGAAGGTGGGCATTATGCAAATGAATGTCCTAATAGGGGTCATACTTGCTTCAAATGCAACAAAAAGGGACATATGGCAAAAGATTGCAAAGCTTTAAAGGCAGAGTTAGCTGTTAATACTGCCAAAACCGTCCGACCAACAGATATGAGTGCAGAGGGAAGGTCTCAATTAAACAACTTGATTCAAGGGAGCTTTGAAATTTGAGGTGCCATTTTAACTGCAATTTTTTATTCTAGAGCAACACATTCATTCATATCTAAGGATTGTGTTGATAGATTGAAAATGGTAGTAACCCCACTACAGTTTGACTTTGTCGTGTCTACCCCTGCCAAGGTCTTAATTGTGAACACTACATGCTTATTACGTATGGTAGTCGTTCAAGAGAGATAGTTTATAGTTAATCTAAAATGTTTACCCCTACAACCTCTCGAGATTATTCTCAAAATGGATTGGGTGTTATTTCATTATATTATGTTAGATTATGCTCGGAAGTTGGTTATTTTTCCTGAGTTGGGGGTTGTTAAATACCTATCAGCTAACCAACTCAAAGTTTATCTAAATAATGGAGCCTTTAAACTTTCAATACTTGCTAGTATGGAGACGATTCTTAAATTCAAGATTTAAGACATGTTAATTACTCAAGACTTTTAGGATGTGTTTCCCATCAGATTCCCGGTTTACCACCTATAAGAGACATTGAATTCTTCATTGACTTACACCCGGGAACTGGACCCATTTCCATTGCATCATACCGGATGGCGCCAAAAGAACTTAAGGAACAATTAGAAGACTTTCTAGGGAAATGACACATTAGGAAAAGTGTTTCCCCGTGGGGAGCTCCAGTACTTTTCGTAAAGAAAAAGGACGGGCGTTCTCGACTATGTGTGGACTATAGATAACTTAACAAGGCGGCCGTGAAGAATTGATATCCTTTACCTCGCATTAATGACTTGATGGATCATCTGAAAGGAGCGTCTGTATTTTCTAATATTTATTTGAAGTCCTACTATCACCAAATTCGGGTAAGAGAATAAGACATACCAAAGACTGCATTCAAGACTCGTTACAGACATTATGAGTACCTATTCATGCCGTTTTGAGTGACTAATGCACCTGCTACTTTCATGGATTACAAGAATAAAATTTTCCACCCATTTCTGGATAAATTTATGGTTGTATTCATTGATGATATTCTTTTTTACTCTCAAAGTAAAATGGAACATGAAGAGCATCTACGTCAAATGCTACAAATTTTGTATGAAAAGAAGTTATTTGTTAATCCATCCAAATTTGAATTCTGGCAAGAAAGGGAAAATGTATTGGGACATGTCATATCAAAGGAAGTCGTTGATGTCGATACAACAAAAATTGAGATTGTGCTCACATGGAATCAGCCTCAGACAATCACTAACATAAGAAATTTTGTAGGCTAGTGATCCGCTGTCGCGCGCGGATCAGAACGAGTGTTTTTGTAAAAATGCAGTACATCGACAGTAACTCAAAATATCGTTTCACGAGGATTCTTGATTATTACTAATCGAATAAAAAGGGGGGGTTTGGTCGTGTTCGATTGAGAAAGAGTAATTAACAAAAGTGATTATTGAAATAAGCTGTTGTGAAATAAGTGATTATGAAATAAGTCAATCTACCAATTTGGTTCCTACTATCATCGACTGTTATTTTAATATGCTAAGCGTTCATTCCTATCTGGATACAAACTCAATGACAAGCACGATAAGGTTTGCAAGATGTATGATCCTATTGTCCGAATTAAGCAAACGTTATAAATTTTCATGAATTAAGCAAACATAAAAGTGTCTATGTTATGATCATACAATCAACCAAATTGAATCAATATATTTCATGCAATTGAATTAAGCATACAAGAATATGAAATATCATTGAACGGAATTAAACAAAAATTAACATTATAATAATCTCAAGTGTTAGAATCTGAATTACGGTAGACCGACTCCAAAGTGATTAGTTCTCCATCGTTCTTTCAAGCGTAAGAAAAATTATGAAAAATTTTCCAAATGTAAAAAGGTGTCTGAACAGTGATATCGGCTGCTATGTATTAGGGGAAAAACAAAACAACCTGATTGAGTCAAATACATAACCCAAGCCCAGTTCTAAATGACCCAAACTAAATAAAACTAATGTTGCAGCTTCAAACGAAATTCTGGGAATATGCGCTCTGAAAATGACTTCGACTCCAACGTGAAAGTTGTCGCTCTCTGTCTTAGCTTTCTATCGACTGGTAGAACGCGTTGATCTGACTTCCGAAACTCCAGTTATGATCGTTTCCATAAAATCTGCTAAAGCTTAAAATTAAGTACGAAAATTAAATAAAGGTAAATATAAACTGAAATAGAAAAACATTATAAAATATAAATATGAACTAATCAAACCATGGAAATGCATAACTACAAACATGGAAGAATGTGCATCAAAATGCACTGGTCAAATTCTCCCACACTTGAACTTTTGCACTCCAAGCAAAAGAAACACAACAATATCATTAGTTACTTATTCTAGGCTACAAGTCTTCTTCGGTTAAGTTTTCATAGATATCTACTAATCTTACATACTAAGGATATTGTAGGAATACTAATCCATAATTGTGCAGTCATAAACCTCCTGAATATACAAATCAACTCGAATCATGTTATTATGTTGAAGCCTAACTTACTCTTCCTCCTTTCTAAAATCAAGATTAAACTGCTCAAGCATACATCAAAAGAGGAACCATAGACAGTGAAGTCGTCCATAAAGACTTCCATGCAATTTTCAATAAAATCAGAAAAGATACTAAGCATGCAACGCTGGAAAGTGCCAGGAGCATTGCAAAGACCAAAAGGCATCCGCCTATAAGCAAAAGTACCGAAGGGACAAGTAAAAGTGGTCTTCTCTTGATCTTCCGGTACAATATGAATCTGAAAGTAACCTGAAAAGCCATCAAGAAAATAATAATGTGATTTACCAGCTAGCCGTTCAAGCATTTGGTCGATGAACGGTAAAACAAAGTGATCTTTTCTAGTAGCCTGGTTCAGTCTCCTGTAACCAATACAAACTCTCCAGCTATTCTGCACTCTAGTGGGAACAAGTTCATTCTTTTCATTTTTGACAACTGTAAGTCCAGATTTTTTAGGTACAACCTGCATTGGGCTTATCCAGTTACTATCAGAGATAGGATAAATGATATCTGCTTGCAAGAGTTTGGTTACCTCTTTCTTCACAACATCAAGAATCAAAGGATTAAGCCTCCTTTGGGGCTACCTTACTGTTTTCGCACCATCCTCAAGTAAAATCATGTGCATACACATGGAAGGACTAATTCCTGGAAGGTCGGATAATGTCCACCTGATTGCCTTCTTGTGCTTCTTCAAAACCTGCAAAAGCTTGTTTTCTTGATCGAAATCAAGGTTAGAAGAAATAATAACAGGGAGTTTTTTATTACTCTCCAAGTAAGCATATTTCAGGTTTCCAAGGAGCTCCTTTAGCTATAAGGACGGGGGTTGCTCAATGGATGGAGTGTTTGGGGCAGCCGGGATGTCAAGAGCATCAGCTGCAAAAACAGCTTCATCGGCAACAGCTTCACCTGTAGGAAATATATCAGCCTGTAAGGCAGCGTCAATCTCAGCACAAACAACACAAAGGTTAGTGTCAGTACAACCAGAACATGAATAAACATCATCAAAACCAGAGAGAGATATGGAAAATCAAGTGAAAATAATTCAGAACAAGTGTCTTCAACCAACTCAGATATCAATCCAATATGAAAAACAGAATGATCCTCCAATGGATGTTTCATGGCATCAAAAATGTTGAATTTTGTGACAATGTCACCAAACTCCACGGACATGCTTCCATCATCAACATCAATTTTTATTTTTTTCCGTTTTCATGAGAGATCTTCCTAAAATGATGGGAGCTTTATTGGACTTTGTTTCTCTTTCCATGTCAAGAATGTAAAAATCTGCAGGAAAAATCAAATCGTTAACTTGAACAAGGACATCTTCGACTATGCCGACAGGGCGAGTGTTACTCCTGTTCGCCAACTGAATGATTAAACCTGTAGGCTACAAAGGACCAAGACAAAGGTTATTATAAACATAAATAGGCATAACATTAATGCTTACTCCTAAATCAAGCATGCAATCATCGAATTTACTATTCCCGATGGTACAAGGAATAGCAAAAGTTCTCGGGTCCTTGCACTTTTGTGGCAAGACCGGAGTAGTGAGGGCTGAAACATTTTCTTCGCCTGTAAATTTTTCAGATGAAGACTTGGGCTAAATAAAGGAAGAAATATTTCTTCCCAAATTGACTCTCTCACTTCCCTTCATCCTCCTCTTGTTTGTACACAAATCCTTCAGAAACTTTGCATACTTAGGAACCTGTTTAATGACATCAAGAAGCGGAATGTTTACCGCCACTTTTTTGAACACATCCAAAATCTCTCTCTCTTTGTCTTCCTCCTCAATTTTTTTATTTTTCAGAACTCTACGTGGGAAGGGGACTGGTGGTACATACTCTTTTTCTTTATTTTTTTCAGTCTCGACCACAGCAGAAGAAGGAGAAGAAAGTTCAGTTGGGTGAGGTTCAGAAGGAGAAAGTTCAAAAGTTACCTCAATGATTTTTTTATTTTTTTCAGGGGCTGGTTCTGTAACTTTTCCGGATCTTAAAGCGATGACACTCACATTATCATTAGGACCCTTTGGATTGACAACTGTTTGGGCTGGAAGTTGGTTCGGCCCTTGGGCTTGCATGTTATTTATTTGAGTAGCAAGTTGTCCCATCTGTGTGTGCAAGGTCTGAATGCTAGAATCGGTCCTTTATTGGAACTAGAGGTTGTTGACGGCCATTTGTTTGACAAGATCCTCTAAGGATGGACCAGAAGAATACGGGGCAGCGGTGATTGCAGCCTGTGGAGGATTTTATGGTGGTGGCAAGGGTAACATCAATTGTTGTTGGTTGGTAGTCTGGTTTCCATATCGGAGGTTTGGATGGTTCCTCCAATTCGGGTGGTACTTATTAGTGGACAGGTCAGGAATGTTGTATCGGTTTTGGTTGTTACTTTGATTGTAAAGGGCTGCAGCATAAGCTGGAGGTACTTCAGTAGGCTTATCATCTTGCAGAATATGACATGTATCAGTAGGATGATCAGAAGAAGTACAAATACCACATAACCTTGGTGTTTGGGCTTATCGGGCTGCTTGAGGTTTACCTACGACTATCAATTATTGCACTAAGTCCTTCAGCTTACTCATTTTATTTTCGAAGGCTTTATCGGAATGAGAAACATGAGAAGAGACGTGAATCTCGTTCACACCCTTTATTTGAACAGAAGTGTTTCTTGTTGTGAACTGTTGGGAATTAAGTGACATGTTCTCAATTAGACCCTTGGCAGCGGCTAGAGTCTTATCAACAAGTGCTTCACCACTAGAAGCGTCAAGAATGTTCCTATCCATCGGTAACAAACCCTCATAAAAGTACTGGATGAGTAGTCGCTCGGTGATCTAGTGTTGAGGGAAGCTGGATACCAAATGTTTGAATTTCTACCAATACTTGGTCAAAGACTCATTACCCTGTCTAATACCACAAATCTCTTTTCTTATTGAGGCAGCTCTGGAGGCAAGGAAGTATCTCTCTAGGAACACTTTTTTCAGAGAATTCCAGTTTGCAATTGAATCTGGCTCGAGGGAATATATCCAATCATTTGTTGCACCCTGCAATGAAAAAGGAAAAGCTCGAAGTTTGATGTGATCTTCAGTGATCCCTTCAGGCTTCAATGGCGTAGAACACACCACTGGAAATTAGTTCAAATGTTTGTGAGGATCTTCACCTGCAAGACCACTAAACTTGAGCAACAAGTGTATTAAATCCGACCTTAATTCAAAAGGAACAGCATCAACAGCATACTCAATACACAAGTCGTTATAATTCACATCAGGAGCAGCTAATTGCCTTAAGGTTCTATTATCAGTCATTTCAAAATCAAGTTCAGTATCCGAAGCAAACAAGTTATGTAGATAGTCAGACTCAGAATTAGACTCAATGGTGGGTGGTGAACTAGTGGTAACCTGGACTGCTCTACGTCGTGTGTGTAAAGTTCTCTCTACTTCAGGATCAAAAGCAACAAGATCACAACAAGATGACCTAGTTTCCAGGACTAATGCACAACAATGCAGCAACAATATTCCAAATGCTAATAATGTCCCTAAAAGTAAAAAACGAACACAAAGAAGGGAATCGATCAAAATAAATTCAAAAAAATAAACTGACGCCGAAATTAATCTAATGACTTAAAAATAGAATTTTGAGATTTTTTTTTATTTTTTTCGACTTTATGAAAACAGTAAAAAATTCATTAAAAATAGAAAAATGATGAATTTGGTCCAGAGAATTTTTTTCCTTCAAATGCCCGGAACATAATTCGATTCGGACGCAATTTTTCCAAAAACCGATTTTTTCGACTCTAGACGCGAGAAGGCCAAAAACATGGGGAACCTAGGGCCTAAGTGCAACAACACTAAACCTATGACTCTAATATTGATTAATAACGACAAGAATCCCCAGCAACAATGCCAATTTGATCCGCTGCCGCGCGCGGATCAAAACGAGTGTTTTTGTAAAAATGCAGTACAACGATAGTAACTCGAAATATCGTTTTACGAGGATTGTTGATTATTACTAATCGAATAAAAATGGGGGTTTGGTCGTGTTCGATTGAGAAAGAGTAATTAACAAAAGTGATTATTGAAATAAGCTGTTGTGAAATAAGTGATTATGAAATAAGTCAATCTACCGATTTGGTTCCTACTATCATCGATTGTTATAATTTTAATATCCTAAGCGTTCATTCCTATCTGGATACAAACTCAATGACAAGCGCGATAAGGTTTGCAAGATGTATGATCCTATTGTCCGAATTAAGCAAACGATATAAATTTTCATGAATTAAGCAAACATAAAAGTGTCTATGTTAGGATCATACAATCAACCAAATTGAATCAATATATTTCATGCAAATGAATTAAGCATACAAGAATATGAGATATCATTGAACGGAATTAAACAAAAATTAACATTATAATAATCTCAAGTGTTAGAACCTGAATTACGGTAGACCGACTCCAAAGTGATTAGTTCTCCATCGTTCTTTCAAGCGTAAGAAAAATTATGAAAAATTTTCCAAATGTAAAAAGGTGCCTGAACAGTGATATCGGCTGCTATGTATTAGGGGAAAAACAAAACAACCTGATTGGGTCAAATACATAACCCAAGCCCAGTTCTAAATGACCCAAACTAAATAAAACTAATGCTGCAGCTTCAAACGAAATTCTGGGAATATGCGCTCTGAAAATGACTTCGACTCTAACGTGAAAGTTGTCGCTCTCTGTCTTAGCTTTCTATCGACTGGTAGAACGCGTTGATCTGACTCCCGAAACTCCAGTTATGATCGTTTCCATAAAAGCTGCTAAAGCTTAAAATTAAGTACGAAAATTAAATAAAGGTAAATATAAACTGAAATAGAAAAACATTATAAAATATAAATATGAACTAATCAAACCATGGAAATGCATAACTACAAACATGGAAGAATGTGCATCAAAATGCACTGATTAGCTAGATACTATCTATGATTCATTGAAGGATTTGCAAAGATAGTAGCTCCATTAACTCAACTAACTAGAAAGGATCAACCTTTTGTTTGGACTGAGAAATGTGAAGCTAATTTTCAATTGTCGAGAAGAAACTTATGACGTCGCCTATATTGATTATGCCACAACCTGAGGAGCCATATGAAGTTTATTGTGATGCATCTTATTAAGGTTTAAGATGTGTGTTGATGCAACACCAGAAGGCGATAACATATGCTTCCATACAATTGAAGACTCACGAAAGGAATTATCTCACTCATGACTTTGAGCTTGCAACAATAGTTTTTGCGCTAAAGATTTAGCGTCATTATCTTTATGGATGTATGTTCACGGTATTCAGCAACCACAAGAGTTTGAAGTATTTGTTTGATCAGAAGAAGTTGAACATGAGACAAAGGAGATAGATGGAAACCTTGAAGGACTATGATTTCAAATTACAATATCACCCTGGAAAAGCAAACATTGTGGCATATGTGTTAAGTAGGAAGCGTATCCTTGCAACAGCAACATTGATGGCCAAACAACAAGATCTATGGGAAACATTTAGAGACACGCACCTATATGTAAAGCTAGGACACGAAACTCTACAGCGTAGAATTATTAGAATTTCTAATGGACTTTTGGAAGACATTCGAAATTGTCAAGACAATCCACTCTTAGAAGTGAAAAGGGAATTGATCGTACTGGGAAAGGCATCCGGTTTTAAAGTAGGACCAGATAATATCTTAAGGTGCAACAAAAGAATTTGTGTACTCGATGTTGCAGAGATAAGGACACTAATTTTAGAGGAGACCCACAAAAGAAAATTAAGCATTCACCCTGGAGCAACAAAAATGTATAAGGATTTGAGACAAAACTATTGGTGGCCGGGAACGAAGAAGGAGGTGGAAGATTATGTAGCTTCGTGTTTGACATGCCAAAAAGCAAAGATAGAACACCAAAGGCCAACACGAATGATGCAAACCTTAGATGTTCCTGAATGGAAGTAGGATAGTGTCGTGGTGAAATTTGGATACCAAACTATTGATTAGTTTGAATCTAATTCATTTGCAACCGAACTTTGATTTGTCCAAAGGAAGGGATAAAGATCGAAATTCCTACAATGCAATGCAAATGCAAGCTAGAGAGTTATAGGTTCGGGGGTTGGTTAAACTTAGGGAAGGTGCTAGCATCCTAAGTTTATGTAGTACTCTACAGGAACCTCTTGTTTTATGTTTGTTTATTGATATGGATTATCTGCTTAATGGTTGAAAGACCTAGGGGTTTATTTCTAAGTATACTCGATAAGATATCGCATCTTATGCCTACATATCCTTACGGGAGTGGAATCAGAGTATCTGTAGTTCCCTTAAAGGGTTTGAGGAGTTCTTTGATTGTGGTCAAAGTTCCTACGGGTTTAGGATAGTTGATTGATTGATTTTAGGAGAAAAGACGAGTTGTCATTTTAAGAGAGATTTAACCGCCACTAATTGTAGGAAAATAGTCTTTACGTCGTCTTTAAGAGAAGGGCTCTAGTACTCGGATATTGATTGACGAGTACGCCTCTATCTCTCTTAAGGCAAAGTCCCTACGGTATTGATTGTATTGATGTGGGGTGGAGATTCTATCTCGCTTAAGATGATTAACATCTATTTCTCTATTGTGTTTGAATATTGTTGTATTGTTTTGTATTTGTTTCTATGTTGTAAAGAGAAGGTTCTTCCTATAGGGTAGGATCTAACTTAGAAAGATCAACTTGAATGGGATCAAGGATCGTAGGGAGAATGATGCAAATGATGTGCACTACACACAATTGTTGAATCATGTGTAGGTTTTTCCTTTGGACGGAATGCAAGGCGGAAATATAAATTGCGATAATGTAAAGGCTGTAAAATAAATTGCAGAGATAATAAAGGGCAAATAAATAAAACATACATAAACGCATGAAAGCGCTGAAGTGTGTGAGAGTGAATGTGAGTGTGTGAACGGACCGGAGCGAGGCGGAAGAGTGCGCGATTAAATTTGACAATGTTGGTTGATTTTAGACGATGTCGATTTAATTTTAAAGGAGAGATTGAGTTGATTTTAGGCGGATTGATTTTGATTATTTTAAGAAAATGTTTGAATTGGTTTTAAGAAAAAAAGGTTGTATTTTCTTATGAATTGAAAAGGTTTTATTAAGATAAAATAGTTTTAATTATCATCATGAAAGTAGATTAAATTATAAAAGATTTTGCTATAAAAATTAATTTAAAATATGAAAAAAGTTTTTGAAAATATTAGTAAGTTATATTATTATTGAAAAGGTTTTTAAAATTCAAGTTATTTAGAAAAAAGATTTTTAGTTATTATGCTTATGTATAAGTTAATAAATTAGGAGAAAAAGGTTTTCATCATTAAATAAAATAGTTGTTCTAAATATAAATTAATAGATCCTTGTTGAACAAATTTTACATATTATTTAGTAAAGGTTTTTTTGTTAATTAATTAGATAATTAAGTTAATTAATATAAAATAAGTTTTAATTATTTAAATAAAAGCTGATTAAGAAAAAGAGATAAATTAAAGGTTAATTAATTAATTTAAATAAATGATTAGTTAATTAAATGATGGATTAATGGTTAAAGAAATAAATCGGCATAAGCTAATGATTAGATTAGTTTTAAAGATATTAATTGAAATAGGTTAATTAGGTTGATTGATGGCAGATTAAGTAATTTAATGAGGTTAATTAGGGATTAAGTGAGGGGTTAATGGGTGTGTGGTTCAATGCGGTGCAGGTATACGTATTTATGGTAGGCGTGTTGGCTGCGGATCATTGGGTCGTGCAAACGGTGGAATGGGAGGCGGTGATCGCGCAGTGTAGTAAGTGTGTTTGCGCGCGGATATCATAAACACAGTTAACAAAAACCTAATCTACCCATATTCCCCAAATCCCTTTCACCTTTTTCATTGTTCTCCCCTTCTTGCTCTCAAAATCTTCCTCTTCTCTCAACGGTTTCTTCATCTCCTTCTCCAATTTCTCCATCAAACCTGAAAAACGAGAAAACTAAATCATCAATTGAAATCGAAACTAACAGCGTAACAACCTTTTTCGTAGGGATTCTGATGATGGGTTAGCGGCAAAGGCGCGAGGGTGGACGGTGGCGGTGGAAACGATGAGGTTCGAAGGTCTTCGGTGGAGCGGTTTTCCGGAGGAACGTCAGCGAACTTTACAAAGGATGGAGGTCGAGGTCGAGGCGGCAATAGTGTCTCACAGTAGGGTGACAAAAGATGAGTTTCTCTTTTCCTCTTTCTGCAAAATTATTTCTCAAATTTTCGGTTTGGGATTTTTTGAATGTGTATTTGCGTTGGATGTTTGTGTTTTTCGGTATCTGTGAATTTCTGGCTGCTATCGATTTGGGTTAGCCTCCTCTTTATAGCCTGAATTTCCAAATAGATTGAAGAGGGAATGAAATCTTTCCATCTTCGGCTAATCCTGTCTAACCCCTGTTTTGGAAATATGTCGATGCCCTGCTATCTTGTTATTCCAATTAGTAATGAATAGATTTTGTGGGAATTAATGTGAGAAAACTCAGTTTACTTGATTTGGCAGGTTTGGAAGTTAGCCTCAGGCAATAGCGCGCTGGTGAGGACAGACTCGATGATTACGCAAATCCTCTCAAAAGCGATTCCTCGTTATGCGTATGGTCAGTTGTTCCAGCAAGAATCACGTCCAAAGCGTTACGTGAAGCTCCTTAAACTTCTTTCCTTTGCTAATACAGTAGGATTCTCAAATGCAAGGGCCTAAAGTACAATCATGGATCCCTGGTTGCTCAGAGGCTCAAGCTCGAAGTGCAACGCGGGCGACCATTATCACTAACACGAGATGGTGAAGATAGTAAACCTCCCTAGCAAGGTTAGCGTTGGTTTGTAGTCTACCAAATATGTCCAGGTCTTTTGTTCCTTTCCTCCTAATCCAATACGTTAACTCAAACTGCAGGTTAGCTTTAGTCTGTGCAGTCCAAAATGTGTCAAGAATTTAATTGTCTGGCGTCAGCGGCGGAAGGTACGATAGGCATGACCTCTTAACCTCCTTCGCCTCTGACATCATCCTTTCCTTTTTGATTCAATAGACTTGATGGATTTTGAACGGGTTTTGATGGACTATGAAGATTTTCTTGTCACCACAGTAATGGTATCCTTTTATGTTCACAGATGCTCGTTTCGGAGAACCATTTAACACCGGGTCTCTTGTCGTCACAACCGTGGAGGACATATCTAATAGAAAACATGAAAATCAAGGTAGTTGCTTAAGATCAAGGTAGCTGCTTCTGGTCTTAATCCTGACTTTGCTGTCTAGATTCACTTATGGACCCTGTATTATTTTCTTCAGCGTGTCAAGCTCATTGTAAACAGGATTCGCAAAGCGGTTTGGTCGCATACGTGACGATTGTGTCATTCAGTGGAGTTGGAGCGTCATCATACATAGGATTTGGATTCTTAGTCTTAAGATAAGTAGAGTTCAATTCTCGTATCACCCGTCGTCTTCAATTTACGGCTGGTCCTAAGATGAGTAGCAAAAACTCTCTTCATACTTTCAAATGGTGATCTGTGGATTTGATATATTGAATCCGCCGTATCGTATCATATTTGAGACTAAGGCTGCTCCTTTCAGGTGTGGCGAGATGTGACCTCCGGCTAAAGGCGGAGACAGGGTACGTCCCCAGGTGGGAGACGCACCAGACGGAATGAGGTTGCACCAGATGCAAATCTTGTTCCTAGCTTTGCTTCGAGGAAGGACTTTCCATACATATTTTCGCGATCAATAATCGAATGCCTTTGGGGAGCTGTTGTTGTTCATGTCAGGCATTCTGGGTTCTCTTGTAAGGGGTGGTGCTTGTAAACAACGCCTTGCAGGAACAAGGGGAAGGTACATTATATTGCTACCCTTTTGAATTTCCACTTTCCATGTAAGTTGTTGTTGTAACAGTGGGCGTGGTAATAAATTGATAAACATGGTTATGACATGAATTATTCTGTTATATTATTTAGACTTGACTGAAATTATAAAAGTAAATTCAATCTGGACAGGTGATGGCAGGAGGTTGCCTCCTTTGGAGCCGAAATGGCTTATTGACGAAGATGAACGACGCTCTTGGCCGTGGCATGCTTTTCATGATATTTCTTCATTTCGGACGAACACGTGACTTGCAAACAGGAAGCTTTTCAGATTGGGGACGTACTCCGGTTCAGCAGGTGACTTCGTCAAAACCGAACTTGGTGTCTATGAATGGAGTTGTACTGGCACTGATTTTGTTTGCAGTGGATGGATATGGACAGTGAGGGGGGTGCCGCACGCGAGTTGCTTCGAAGCTATCGACGAAAGTGTTTGGCTTATGGACTTCTGAGTTGTAGAAATCCACGATTGACTTGGATGTTTTCTTATTGTATTTAGGACTTATGCCAGATAGCTTAGGATGCAGAGTAACTTGATTGTAACAGAATCTTGAGGTTTTCATTTGCAATCTTGATATATGAGCATACTTTGAATTTTAGAAATGAGTATGATGCCTTGTAATGTTCCATTATTTGAAGGCTATTTGGATGGATTTGAATTTTAAATTATCCTGTCTTTAAAGGTCTCTTAACCTTGTATCATCGAGCTATGGATTACAACTAAAATGCGATGCGGACAACTCTCTGCTTTTGAATTTTGAGTTCCATGATGACATATAAATTGTCTCTTGCATCATAACTTTGTATTGTTGCTATCTCTTGAGATGGAGCTTTAGAATTGATTTTGTGCAGGGCTTGTATCCATAATTTGAATCAATGAACTCATATAAGAACACAAATCCTTATTTTGCATACTTGAACTTGATGACCTTGATCTCAGCATGGAATTTTGGGAACATGCTTTCTATGGCACGAATTATAAAATTATATTCATGGCATAGATGAACTTGGATCCTATCTCCAAAATACCGTAAGACAAGACCTATAATCACTTAGAACCATTTGGAAATATGACTTAAAATTGACTTTAAGTACTCTTGCCAAAAAAAACCAATTGAAAGCATCCTTCAAATAAACCCTGATAACCTTGGTCAAATTGAACTCGTGGCCTCCTTAATCCTGTCCTCTGGTGATCCTAATTCAAATTCTGGGGAAATCTCTGAGGAGGAAGAACTTTGGAATATGATAACGAAACTTTAAACATATGGTCTTCAAATAGACTTTTCTTGATCATGGTGATTTTCCCATAATAAAAGTCGCGCTTAATACCAATGAGAGGATATGATCTGATATACACTTGCACTTGTTGCCTGCATAAAACTGATTAGTCACACACAAAAGTAAAAGAAAACACGCAAGAAAGCAAGCAAGGAGGTGGGATCTTAAGGTCAAAAATTAGGGTGTGACAGATAGCATTTCAATGAATTTTATCACTGGATTACCTAAAACTCAAAGGATGCATCAATTTAGGTAATTATCGATCATCTGACCAAGTATTCTCATTTATTACCCATGAGAACAACCTATAATATAGCCGAGTTAACAAAAATTTATATATCTGAGATTGTTAGACTACATGAGGTACCTTCCAGCATTATGTCAGATAGAGACCCAAAGTTCACATCACATTTTTTGGGTTTGTTACACAAAGCACTTAGGACAAAACTAAGATTATGTTCGGTATATCATCCACAAATAGATGGACAGACAGAACGAACAAACCAATCGTTGGATGATTTGCTTCGGGCATGTGTATTGGATGATAGAGGGAGTTGGGATGATATACTACCTCTAATCGAATTCACCTACAACAACAATTTTCATAATAGTATCAAAATGGCTCCACTTGAAGCTCTATATGGACAAAAATGTCAAACGTTGTTATGTAGGTATCAAGATAGTGAAAGTATGATTGTAGGTCAAAAAATGGTTCAACTGACTATAAAAAAGGTTTAAAGCATTCAGAAAAATATGAAGGCTTCACAAGATCGTCAGAAAAAGCTATGCTAACAAAAGACGTAGGCCATTGGATTTCGAAGAAGGATACCATGTGTTTCTCCGTGTCACACCCACCACAGGGGTGGGGAGAGCAATCAAGACGCGAAAGTTAACTCAAACGTTTATTGGACCCAATCAAATAACTTCAAAAATTGGACATGTGGCTTACCAAATTGCATGACCTCCCTTTCTATCTCAAATACATGATGTGTTTCATGTCTCACTAATACGAAAATACATTATGGACTCTTCTTATGTAATCAAACTAGACACCATTCAACTTAAAGACAATTTATCATTTGAAGTAATACTTGTGTTAGCTCACCAATTTGACGCCTCATGTGGATTAAAATATTTAAATAAAATATTAAAGTATTTTTTTAGAGGTAAGGAGGTTGTCAAAAGCCTTAGAAATCTTCGAAGGGGAAGTCAAAGGTTGTGGGACTTAGAGAAAAATCTGAGTTTTAATTGAAAGGGCCTTCGATCGAGATGCTGGTTGAGGATTAATTAAGTGTTTTGAAATTCAAATAATGGAGGGAATAGTTATACTTTCTTGTGACTAAGAGGGACAAGTGGCACTCGTTGGACAAAGGACTTCATGCATTGTGACACTTGTCGGAAGATGATGGCCTTAGGAGGTTATTGTTAGTTATTTTTACTATTTTTACTATTTTTGGGTCATAAAACGTCTCAATGTTTTCTTTTAAGGGATCTGGTTCAAAATGCCATCCAAGAAGGAAGACTACACTTTGGGGAAAAATCCAGCAGCTAGACGAAGATCAACACAGACCCTCTGCATGTGGTAGACACCTACTACATGGATCCTACGAAGGCCAATATGGTCGAAGCTACTGATGGCTACGATTTCTCGATCAACATGTTAGAGGTGACTGATGATTTCATTGATGGGGTTGTAATGGCAAAGATTACTATGGGCTTTGGGCAAGAGAATTGGTTGAAGGAGGTTACTGATGAACTTGGCCAAGTTGTTGATGATCCAAGTTTAAAAGACACAGAGAATCCAAGTTTGGTAATGGTGACTAAGGAAACTGCTGATAGTTTCATTGAGTTGGACCAGGCCACCAGGGGCTTGGAGCTGGACCTAGTTAAGCTCGATCTAGGTGAAGATGTCGACATCAATATGGTGGAAATAACGCAGCATGAGACCATAAGGGATAATGAATCGAGTTGTCAGGAAGAACACAACAAAGTGGCCTATCTAGGACACGAAGAGTCAATCGTCGATTTCCTCCACCGATGCCAGAAGACAGGGTCTAGTGTCATGTTATGTCCCAGATGCAGCGCCATCTTCGATAGAAAGGTTGCCCAAAGACTTGAAGGGGTGTGCAAATCGAAACAAAAAGGGGAGAAACCTAGGTTCGAACCTCGGGGTAGTCTCCCAAGAAGGTCTGAGCCTCACATCAGGGCCCCAAAAGCTAGACCCGCTAGCTTTAAACTAGTTGTTGAGACTCCTAATGGCAAGTGGGTGAAACCCAACGAGGATAGACAGCGAGGACAGCAGAAGTGGAAAAAAATTGAGGTTAATCAAGGATTTTCAGTTACCTATTGAAAGGAGTTTCAGTCCTCTAAAACCGCACATATATCAGAAAACTACAAAGGGAAGAATCCTATGTCTTGATCGCAGTGGAGAAGAGAGCAGCGCAAGAGGAAAGCCCTCAGGGAAGGCTCATTGAAAAACCAGGCAGAGTCTAACACTAATGCCCCTGTTAAGAACAAAGGGGGCAGTCAAAGACTATTGAGAAAGCACCCGTAAGACGAAGGTTATTCCCTGCCCAGGTAGTGGAACATAAGAAGCCGGTCGAAGAAGATGACGAAATGACTGACAATTTCGATTCCGACGACTCTCTGAAACTGCTAGTCAACGTAGTATCAGTAATGCCAAGGGATTTCGGCAAAATCTCAGAAGTCGAAAATATCGATGCCTATACAGAGGCAGAAATGGCGGCACACAAGCCTGTGTGCTACTATGTTATGAATAATGGTTGTGTCGAAGAACAAAATGCTTTTTTTGAGCGACCCACAGAAGCAATGAAGAACCATTTGAAGCCCTCTTTATATTACAGGGAAGGTGGAAAATGTGTCAGTTAATAAAATTCTTGTAGACTGTGGCGCGACGGTGAACTTGATGCCACATTTCTTATTAAGTAAAATCGGCAAATATAATACCGATATGAAACCACACAACATGGTCTTGTCAAATTATGAAGGCAAGGTGGGTTCGACCATAGGAGTTATACAGGTGGACCTAACGGTTGGAACAATAACAAGACCTACCGTTTTCATGGTAGTGGAAACGAAGACCAATTACAATCTGCTGCTCAGACGGGAGTAGATTCATGGCATTGGTACAGTACCATCTTCAATGCATAAACGAATTGCTATTTGGAGACCATACAACATCGTCGAGAACATCGAAGCTGACCAAGGGTTCTTTAGGGCGCCCATAAACCATGTCGGCCGAAGGCAGTTCGACAAGCATCTGACCACCATAGGCCCATGTGTCCCAGCGGATTTTGAATTCGTCCTAGATGAAGAAACTTTATGTTCATTCTATCTACATCCCGTTGACGGTTTCTGTTGGAACAAAGAGGTGCCAGGGGAAAGACTCCCATATCTTGGAGGACTCCTAGTAGACCCCATAGGTTAGGGAAGCGAATTCAGTGATAATGACTGAATTTGAAACACTACAAAGAATTTCAGCCTACATGGCCGAAACTAAACTACAGACAGCCTTGGAGGCTTCCAGCAACCAGATGGCTGAAGAGGCCAAGTTGGAATCCTATCGAGAAGGTCCTGGCAAGGACTGCGATCCAGAACCACCTGACAAGATTCAGCACGAAGACCAAAGGCTCGATGCTATATATGATGAAGAGCCTCTGGGATTCGAAAAGGATCCATTGGCGAATGACGTCAAAATGCTAGGGCAGGACCCATTGGAAGAATTTGATCTAGGGGAAGGGGTGGTTAAAAGGCCAACATACATCAGTGCCAACCTAAACCTTCAACTCAAGGTCGAAATTATTCAATTGCTGCAAGAGTTTAAAGACTGTTTCGCCTGGGATTATGATGAGATGCCTGGTTTGAAGAGGGAATTGGTCGAACACAAGCTGTCGGTCGAGCCTGGGAAAAAGCCAATCAAACAAAAGCCAAGACGTTTTTCCCCATAAATCCTCTCAAAAATAAAGGAGGAAGTCGAAAGACTCCTTCGATGCAGGTTCATCCGCACGACCAGGTATGTTGAATGGTTGGCTAACATTGTCCCAGTCATTAAGAAAAATGGGTCTTTAAGAGTTTGCATAGATTTTAGAGATCTAAACTCAACAACTCCTAAAGACGAATACCTGATGCCTGTGGCAGAGAGGCTAGTTGATTATGCCGCAAGACATGAGTACCTTAGCATGCTGGATGGATACTTTGGTTATAATCAGATTTTCATTGCAGAAGATGATGTTCCCAAAAACCTTTTCGTTGTCCTGGGGTCTTAGGCACTTATGAATGGGTAGTGATGCCTTTTGTCCTAAAAAATATTGGGGCAACATATCAATGGGCAATGAATTCAATTTTTCATTATTATATGGAGTCCTTCATGCATATATAAATTGATGACATTGTGGTGAAATCTGTGTCAGGAAAAGACCATGTGGACCATCTTCGAAAATCCTTCATAAGGATGAGGAAGTATGGTCTTAAGATGAATCCTCTAAAATGTGCATTTTGTGTACAGGCGGGAGATTTCTTGGGTTTTGTGGTCCAAAAAAAGGGGATCAAAATCAACCAAAACAAGACCAAAGCAATCATGGAGGTGAAAGCGCCATCAAACAAGAAGGAGTTGCAATCGTTACTAGGTAAAATAAACTTCTTGAGAAGATTTATATCAAACCTAAGCGGAAAAACGCAGGCCTTCTCACCACTGCCTCGAGTCACTAAAGAAGGGTTCGAATGGGGGAAAGATCAGCAAGAGGCTTTTGACAAAATCAAAGACTATCTGACCCACCCTCTAGTGCTTTCGCCACCGTGCAGGAGCAAGAGCATGAGGCTATACATAGTAGCATCAGACGAGACTTTAGGGAGCATGTTAGCTCAAGAATATGAGAATGGTGTCGAAAGGGTTATTTACTACCTCATTAGGGTTTTGAATGATGTAGAAACTAGATATAGTATGATAGAAAAATTATGTCTATGTTTGTATTTCTCGTGAACAAAGTTAAAGCAATATATAAAACCAGTTGATGTGTATGTCTCTTTGCATTTTGATGTTATCAAACACATGTTGTCTAAGCCTATTTTGCATAGTCGAATAGGTAAGTGGGCATTAGCATTAGTTGAGCATTCTTTGACTTATAGACCGCTGAAGGCGGTTAAAGGACAAATAGTGGCAGACTTTATTGTCGACCACTCCATAAATGAAAATGTTCTAAATTACATCGAGCTAGAACCATGGAAGCTATACTTCGATGGATCCAGCCATAAGAATGGAACATGCATAGGTCTATTGATTATTTCGCCTGATAAAATTCCAACAAAATTCAAGTATAAAGTCGAAGGGCTATGCTCTAATAATGAGGCTGAATATGAGGTATTGATAGCAGGACTTGAAATTTTGTTAGAATTGGGGGCAAACCGAGTCGAAATAATGGGAGATTCAGAGTTGGTTATAAAATAACTAACAAAGGAATACAAACGTGTTAAAGAAAATCTCATTATGTACTTCGTAATAGCCAACAGGTTACTCAAAAAATTTGAAGTGTCAACCATTCGACATATACCGCGACTAAAAAATCAAGTGGCGAACGATTTGGCACAAATTGACTCTGGATATAGGGTATCGAAAGGAGACCTACAAGAAGTAATCGAAGCTAGAGGCAAGGTCGTGTCTGTTGGCCTACGACCATCAGACCTAGAAACAACAAAATTTAGCTATGCTGATGAAGAAAATTTTGAAATCTTTACAGTAGAGGGTTTGACGGACAAAGATAGGAGAAAACCTTTGATCGAATACCTTCGAAACCCTTCAGCGTCTGCAGAACAAAAAGTTAAGTATCAAGCACTAAGCTTTGTTTTCCTAGGAAATGAATTATTCAAAAAAAACTTTGAGGGGTTTCTACTTAAATGCCTTAGTGAATCTGAGGCATACCTAGCATTGTCATCAGTTCATAGTGGAACGTGTGGGGCACATCAAGTAGGCCACAAGATGAAATGGTTATTATTTTGTCAAGGCATGTATTGGCCTACTTGTTAAAGGATTGCGTTGAGTTTGCCAAGGGTTGCCAGGAGTGTCAGGTACATGCTGGCATACAACACGTCCCAGCGAGCGAATTACACTCTAAAGTCAAACCTTGGACTTTCAGAGGATGGGCTTTGGATCTGATTAGGGTGATTCGACCAACGTCTTCCAAAAACCAGAAGTATATCTTGGTGGGAATATATTACTTAACAAAATGGATCGAAGCAATGCCTTTACCAAAAGTAGATCAAGAGGATGTCATCGACTTCATTCGGAAGTATATCATTTATAGGTTTGGGCTGCCAGAAACAATCACAACGGATCAAGGGTCGGTGTTCACTGGTCGAAAGATGCAGAAGTTTTCCAAAGAAATGATATTCAAGCACCTAACCTCGACGCCCTATAACACCCAAGCGAATGGACAAGTTGAGGCAGGAAACAAGGTAGTAATTGGGTTGATAGAAAAGCAAGTGGGGAGTAAACCTAAAAATTGGCATAAAATGTTGGACCAGATCCTATGGGCATGTCGAACGTCCCCCAAGGAAGCAACCAATAGCACTCCTTATCGACTAACTTTTGGCCATGATGCAGTACTACCGGTCGAGATCTACATACAATCAGTTAGGATTCAGAGACATCAAGAAATCCCTCGTGAAATTTATTGGGACATGATGCTTGATGAGTTGGTGCATCTAGATGAGGAAAGACTTAAGGCTCTGTAACTTTTGAGAAGGCAAAAGAAAAGAGTAGAGAAGTCATATAATTAGAAGGTTAAGGCTAAGATCTTTTTGGTTGGAGATTTGGTTTGGAGGGTGATCTTACCTATGGATCGAAAGGTCATGTCTTTAGGTAAATGGTCCCCAAAATGGGAAGGCCCATTCCAAGTCTCGAAGGTTTTCTTTAATGGAGCGTACGAAGTAGAAGAACTAAACGAAGATAGTAGAGTATTAAAAGTGAATGGTAAGTATTTGAAAAAATACAAGTCTACGCTTCAGGAGGTGAAAATATCAGCAGAATAATTCAAGACATAAAAGAAAGATACAAATGGTATTAATATAATATGCCAAAATGGCTCAGTATATTACAACATTAAAACAAAAACCATGGCTTCTAAGGGCTAGCAAACGGTAAAGCATTACAGAAGGTCATAATAGACTAAAAAGGGAGATTCTCTTGCATCCTGAAATATCTCGACCTTTGGAGCTCGAGGCGTTTTTGACACAAGGTTTTGTCAGATTCCAATTGATCAACCTCTATTTCTAAACTTCGAGCCTCCTCAGCAAAGTTGATGGCATGTTCGAGCTCAGTTGATAGAGTGGAGTCATCAAAAGAAGATGATTCTGCATTTTTCTTCTTAGTCTTTGATATCTTATTTCGAAGCTTCTTGATTTTGCACTCCCAACAAGAAGTGTTCTTCTCATAGGTGGCAATCTCTTGTTGGTTCTTCTCTTTTCTTTCCTCCAGCTCTGCAATCTTACTCTCAGACTCAGCGGAAGCGGTCCAAGCAGCAGCCTCACTACCAGCCTTTGTCGAGATAGCTTTCTCAATTTGGGGCAGCAGTCGGAGGTCTCCATGTACTTGGTCGATCAAAGTACCAACTTCCAGGATGACAGTAGCAGCTTTAGAAGAAATTAAATGAAGGTCCACTTGTTGGATAAGAGCCTCCAAAGAAAGATGGATGACTTTGTCCATTTGTGAAAAGGAGAAGAGATCCCCCTTGAAGATCTTCCCTTTGATCTTGTTGAGAATGCTCTCTGATGGTTTGCTCGAGACTTGGTCTTCAGAAGTTGAAGTACTGGGGGCCTTATTACAAGAACTGCCTCGTTTTCTCAGGAGAAGTTTGATGTATTTCTTCCACTCCCACTAGTCCTCAACCATACAACTTTGATATTAACATTTGCATCTTTCTCTCTCTTCTTTTTCCTCTTTTCCTACTCCTTTTTCTTTCTCTTACATTTTTCTGAAAACCTAAATTCTTTCTCCTACAATTTTATTAATCTAGAATCAAACAAATGGAAGATCATCTTCGTACCAAAAAAATCAAAAAATCATGTATTTTTTCTTCTGATTTCAAAATCAAAAAATCGGTTGGTTCAATATAATTTCGATTCTCTTACGATTTTTTATCTCTTTGTTAGATAGTTCAAAGATAGGGTGAACCAACCGCAAGATCATTGATTCAGTGTGTTTCATGTTCATCAGGTACTTTTCCCCCTTTCCCTCTTCCTTTTTCCACTGCTTTTCATCTCTTAAGAACCAAGAATTGGAAGAATTGCATAAGCAATTAAGGAAGAAGCAGAAATTCGAAGACACTGTTTCATCTCTTAATTCTCTGCTCCAACCCACATATCCATCAGCTTCTACATCTCTCTGTAAATCCGTATGCTCCTTTCATTTTAATTTGAATAATACCTAAAATTAGGAAAGTGAAGGAACACTTAAATGGCCGTTTGTTTCTTGTAGCTTCTATGTAAATAACTGATGTTTTATACGCAGACCTATGTAGACTCGAGTGTAATTATGGGTCAGACTGGTTTGTTCCAGAAGGATGTTCAGAAGTTTGTGAACATTGAATATATGAGGTGTAATCCAGAAAACAGATTCTTCCCTGATTTATCTTCTCTTTCTCGACCGGATATAATATTTTTCTGTTCTCCAAACAATCCTACTGGTGCTGCCGCAACCAGGGAACAACTGGTCCAACTAGTTCAGTATGCCAAGGACAATGGATCTATTATAATACATGACTCAGCATATGCTATGTATATGACTGGTGACAACCCACGCACCGTCTTTGAAATTCCTGGAGCCAAAGAGGTCAGTAGTCAGTCTATGATATGATTCTTAGCATTTGAGTGTGCTATTATTTTGGAAACTGTTTGTCAACTTGCTTATGTGATTTATACTTTTCTAGATATAGTTTGGATGGTTAATCTCTAAATTACAACTATGGGAATTTTTGTAACATAAACAATGAAATAATAACAATAAACAGACTTACCATCCAGGGAATTGTTGGACAATTTTTCATTATAATTAGTCTCAGGGGTCTGCTTTTGATGCTTGGTGAATTCTTTCAAATATGACTGTGAGTGACATGTTATGGCCTTTTGTAGGTTGCCATTGAAACTTCATCATTTAACAAGTATGTTGGATTCACCGGTGTCCGATTGGGTTGGACTGTGGTTCCAAAAGAATTACTGTTTTCTGATGGATTTCCTGTTGCCAAGGACTTCAACCGTATCGTATGTACTTGTTTCAATGGTGCATCAAATATTTCTCAGGCTGGTGGTCTTGCATGCCTTTCACCAGATGGTCTTAAGGTTGGTTCTTTTGATTTAATATTTGATCAAGTTATGTGTTTTTCAATGAACAAGTTACATAATAGGATTTGATGCATTTGAATGCAGGCTATGTGTGGGGTAATTGAATACTACAAAGAAAATACCAACATAATAATGGAGACATTTGATTCTCTTGGGTTTAAAGTCTATGGAGGGAAAAATGCACCGTATGTGTGGGTCCACTTCCCAGGCCAAAGTTCATGGGACGTGTTCAGTGAGATTCTCGAGAAGACTCACGTGGTTACAACTCCTGGGAGTGGTTTTGGACCTGGCGGTGAAGGTTTTGTCAGGGCCAGTGCTTTTGGTCACAGGGAAAATGTCTTGGAGGCCTGTAGAAGACTCAAGCAGCTATACAAGTGATGATATTTAGAATATCTCAATTGGATGATGTGTTTTGAATAATTTTCCTTGGAATAAAATTTAGACTATGTTCTTGAGACTGGATAGTAGTGTGGTGTCATTTTCAGTGTTATCATTGGTATCATACAACTGGAATGTACCATACCACATCTTGTATGCTTCTATTGATAACTGTCAGAATGAAGCAATTCAACGATTTTCCACTAAAAGGCTCATGTGTTGCATAAACATGACTTCTTTAGATAGTAATTAGTAGAGACTCTATCTTTAGTTAAATTACTATGGAGTACAAAATCAGACAACTAAGATTGTTGTTGTATACTACTAATAATCTTTGCTTTGCATGTTGTCTTGTAATGTCCAGTTTGATTACATCAAATTTTGGTGGCTGCACAACTTTGATATCATTTGTCGTACCTCGAAAAATACGATCCTCGCGATGGCCGCGGAAAATACTGTTCGAAACAGAGTCGCCACCGAACTTTATTCATTCCATGGATGGAATAGGAAAATATCGAGAAAACCTTTAAGGAGATAAGAACATGGTCATCGCAATCAATATTCTAGGTTCGGGAGTCGGTTACGCAGAGGGAAGGTATTAGCACCCTTTACGTCCGTTGTACTCAACGGGAACCTCTTGATTCGATTCGAGAGTAAAGTTAACTATGCTTAATTATTTTCTTCTAAGGTTTCTCCTATGGGGAATGTGTGGTTTTAAGATAGGGTGCTCGCCAAGGATTGGGGCCCTTGTGCCTACGTATCTTCACTTGCAAGAAGTGGAAAATCAGAGCGTTCGTAGTTCGCGGGACTACGAGAAAAGGAGGGGATTGTGCTCGCCAAGATCATCGCAATCTTGTGCCTACGTATCTTACATTCGAAAGAGAATGAAGAATCAGAGCAGCCGTAGTTCGGCTAACTACGGTAAAAGGGTTTGGGAACGAACGAGTGTTTAGGTTGCATTCTAACTGCTAAATGTTGGCTTGTCTGCTCGCTAGGGGAGGCTGAAGCACGAGTTCATATGCGCGGAAGAAAGGATTAAACAATGTTCTTTGGTAAAAGGTATGGGAACCTAAAGGTGGGAAAGAAGGAAAGGTGGAAAAGTGCTCGCTAGGATCATCGCAATCCTATGCCTACGTACTCTCAATAGATATGAGAGATCAGAGCAGTCGTAGTTCGGCTAACTACGGTAAAAGGTTTGGTAAACGAACGAGTGTTTAGGTCGCATTCTAACTGCTAAACGTTGGCTTGTCTGCTCGCTAGGGGAGGCTGAAGCACGAGTTCATATGCGCGGAAGAAGGGATTAAACAATGTTCTTTGTAAAAGTGTTTGGGCTGGAAATCGCACGAGGGCGAGGAATTAGGTTTATCGTATTGGATGTTTTTATTAGAGGATATATTTGGATAAGTTTAAGGTTTCGATTGCACGGGGGCAAGAAATAGGAGTTTGGTTAGGTTAGTTGAAGGGAGAATGACGACTACTCGATAAACGAGACGTCAGCCTCGCAACCGATTAGTCGGGGAATTACTGGAATGCTGGATTCCAATGACACCTTTTTCATTCGAAAAATTCTATGAAATATGTTTGAGAAGGTTTCAATCGCACGGGGCGAGAGAAGAAAGTTGGGTTGAATATTTTAGGGGAGAATGACGACTACTCGATAAACGAGACGTCAGTCTCGCAACCAATTAGTCGGGATATCGTTGGAATGCTAGATCCCAACAACAATCTTTTTCATCCCATTAATTATGAAATAGTGTTTGTTGGACAGTGAATACTTATCCAAATAATTAAAGGAGGTATTTTAGAAACGAAAGTTTGAACGACACGCCATTCAAGGTGTACGCCTCAATGGTAGTCACTCTCGAATTCGAGGAATGCGCGACTCCAAGAACTCGACTCTTTCGTGATTTAATTATGAAAATAAGTTGAAAATATTGGCGTACTCGGACTAGGCGCGCTATGTATTTTAGAAAATAAGATCGAAAGGGTCACAACTCGAGATGTGCACCTCGAGAGCAGTCGCTTAAAAAATTCAAGGAAGGCGAGATCCAAGAATTTAATTATTTTGAAATTTTTTAGGAAAATTGTTTAATTTAATTAAGAAAAATAGTTTTAATTTTCATATAAAAAATTAATTAATCAATTGCTTATAAAAAGATTTTGAGAAAGAACTAATTATAATTAATTGTTTTGAAAAAAGTTTAGTATCCTAAAAATGATTTTAACTTATTTAATAAAGTACAATTTTCTAAAGAATTAATATTTAAAATATTATTTGAGAATAATTTGTGAAATATATTTTTTAAAATAAGGAATAATTAAAATTCCTTATAAAAATATTTAATTAATAAAAATTATTTAAAAATATCTTTTAAAAATTTCAATTAAATTGAATGAAAAAACATTTTGGAAACCGAAAGACGGAACAACCACAACTCAAGGGCGTACGCCTCGAGAGCAATTGTCCAAGAACCCAAGGAGTGCTAGACCCCAAGAGCCCGCTACTTTCGTGATTTAATTAAAATAATTTGAAAATAAATTGAATTAAAATATTTAAAATTTAATAAGGACTATAAAATTTTGATATTAACAAAAAAAGTCAAAAACAAGATTAATAAAATATGAAAATAATAATCCGAATCTTAGATAATATTATCATTAGTCATTACTTATTCTTAGCTCCAAATATGTAACTTTTAATTATTTTCTAAACACCCAAGGTCACATTATGAGCCTCAACTTACTTGCAATATTGACAAGTTTATTTGTATCATTAGAATCCAACATATAATCTAAACACATTAAAATATTTATCACAACTAATACCATTATAATATTTAGCAAATGATTAACATTATAGTTATAATTTCTATCAAACGAACTACCATGCATGGCCAACAGTAGACATGGAAAAAGCCTCATGGAAAAACATAACACATCCAATTATCATGCAATAAAATGCAATTTACTGCAAAGATGGTAACACAATCATGAAACTCTGCTGCTATTATCACACAGAGGTAAACCACATCCTCTTTTAATCATCTTCAACATTGTATACATCGTTCGAAGTCAACGCAAGGGAAAGCAATTGAATCACCACCAACATATCTCAAACATTCAATAGATTAACAAAACCAATAAAATCTGAGATTAGAATGTATTGAACAAGAACTAACATGATAAAGGCCAATATAAATCTACAGAACCAAGTCGAAATCAACGTACGAAATCTACAACATTGCCATCTAAACCTCACACTTGCTAACAATATGTCGCGTAAATACCAACAATAATAACCATTCTTAATAGTAGCTAAACCAATGCAATGTAGCAGGACATAAATATTATCAAGAAGTCAAAACCGAAATGTATACAAAACTGTGTTATCACATAAATACTCATTAGCAACATCAAAACTTTGTGTCAAGACAAAAACAAACCAACGAAAACATCGATAACCTGCAGATTAAATTTAAGTATAACTCAAATAAACGGAGTTGGTCCAACCTGATGTCTTAAGTGAGACATGCTATCAAAGCCTCCATGTCGGTGTCGGCGTCGTATCTGCTACACAAATCGTTGCAGCTTACAAAAGGGACGCGGAGTCGTTGCCGGAGTTGTCGCAACTCAGCAACATTGACAATGAAGAGAGGTTAATCTCGATTGAGACGTAGGTTTTCGCCGCTACAAACTGCTCTGTTGTTGATGAACCGCTGTTGTATACGCTCTGGCCTCATATTCCTGCTGTCAAACTTCGACGAAACCGCAACCTGCAAAAAAAAGGAAATTTCTGCAAAGACAGTGTTTGTGGAAACATTACCGCAGAGCTGCTGCAACTTTGCTCCATACGTTCAGCTACTTTCAGCACATCACCAACTCTATGACGGTATAGCCCAGCATAAGTAGTGACAACAAATTCATATTCTGCTGCAGGAAGCTCTTCCACTGCATCTGTGTCAGACCTCTCAAATGCATCAGCTGGAACCTCATAAATCCTAACTTGGGGCTTAGATGGATCCTTCACAAGAACATATTTCCCCTCATTCAATTTCATGCACATGTCCACAATAGACTTCACAATCCCCCACATATTGCCCGGATTCAAATTAATCTGTGCAGCAAAATCCTTAGGTTTATATCCAACAACAGCCAAGATCATGTGGTTAAAATGATCACGGGGAGGAATCCGAGAAACATATCCCAACTTCATCATATCAGCACTCGCCAAAAGAGCCTGTGCAGTCCACTTAGCCAACTTGTTAGCATTGTTCTTGAGTTCCGTAGCCAAAACAACACCTCTTTGCGTCTCCAACTTCTGCCTCCAATCAACACCAGAATACTTTGGATCAAACTCATTCAATGCATTCAAAGTAAGGAAAGACCTTTGGTTGTTGACATCAACAACACTATGCACCTCACACCTTCATTAGCAAAAGTATTAGGCTCATCAAAAGTAACCTTTTCCCCATCCCTAATCAAAACTTGTTGAGAGAAATTCTGATTGATATAAGAAGCCTCAACACTAAGCGAATAAGCAGAGTTAATATCATCATTCTCCTCAGGCAATGGCTCCTGAGAGGTCTCATGAACATAAAGCAAATCCAGCTGCGACCCATCACGCTTATCAAAGAAAAGCTTATTCCCAACACGCTGAACAACAATATCCCAAGAGTAAAAAGACCTAGGAGCGCACATGAGAGTTGATAAAATAGCATCAGTAGCAAATACCGTGGCTTTATCTTCATTGGCGAGCCTCCGGATAACAGTGTCATCAGTGGCGGTTGTTGCAAGAGTAAGCTTCGAGTTCCTGTAAGGTATGTGGCCTGATTTGGAGGCAAGGGCTGCAATAACATCGCCGAGTACGGATAAAGATTTATTTATGAACTTGAGATTCCTTCAACCTTTCTCCTTCAGCTTCAGTTTTCCCCACGCGCTCACTGCCAGCCAAGTCTACTAGCCAAAGATGACTTTTTGTTCTCTGACCATTGGTTAAGTTCTCCCCTACGACGGTTACCCGCACCAAACAATGAGCACGACTGCTAAGCTCATTAGTACTTGTTGAACCAACTGATCTGACTCTGTTTCCAGACCTCAAAATTTCCCAAACGCCATCTGCTCCATAAACACGAGTTTCAACAAGTCCTGGTACTTCTTGGCTTCCATATGCAGCTTGCTTTAGTTACGGCACAAACAATCGGGATTGATCCAAACTCAACTTGTTATGGCTGCTACCTGGTTTTTTTCGCGTTACCGTAAGCAATCTCACTGCGGGCCTATTACGTCCGTGGAATGCTCCATTACTAAGCTGTGATAAGGACAGATCCTGCCGAACACGATGTACAATTTCTGCCAGAAGACTATAGGCCAAGGGCCTCAACGTCTCAAAGCATGCCCGCCCAGTCCCAACCAGATTCCTTTGTTCCAGTAAAGTGTCAATCAGAGGAAATAAGCCTCTCTTTTACATGTACTTTCTTCATGTGGCCTTATATAATCAGCATATTTCAACAGATACGTTAAAAAAAGAAACTGTCTTGACTTGTGCGCCCTTGAGTTCAGTGAAATGAGTTCTCAAATGAGGAGGAACCCTTTCAGGGCCAGGAACCGATATAGCAGTAACCATCAAAGGCAATAATTGAGGAATATTTGCTTGGACAAAATGACTATACAATTGAAATAGAAACATCACCACCAGTGGACTCTCCGTAACTATCTTGAATGAACGGGTACTTGGATTGAGCTGCGAGCAAGTGGAAGTAGCAGGGTTTATACCTTGATCCGAAAGTGAGTTATCAATCGGCTTCGACATCCTCCCCTGTCATTGCCATGTTCTCAAAGAAATGACTAACAGTCAATTTAAAATTTTGGTAAATCTTGCATACAAAATCCAGAAAAGGCTGGACTTCATTTTCTAAAGTCGGCCTAAAGTTCCTCAAAAGATCAAAGATTATACGAATACAAATCACCCATTTTCTTCATTATCCGTTGTAAGCACCTGCATAGCAACCTTCAAGAGGTATTGTACAAAAGGCCAAAGAACTTCACTGTGTGGTAGCCTATTCAATATCTCAACCACAATATTCCTAAGCTTACGTTCAGGATTGTCCACAAACTGTGGCTTTGTAATTTGCAGTAGTATCCCCGAGAAGGCCCGAAAATAACACTTCAAAAAAAATCAAATACTCAGCAGTATGAGCAATTTCAAGATTATCCCTAACCTTCATCACCATTTGCAACCTTGCCTGAATAGTGAGGTCTGACTCAACGAGATGGCGAGAATGTTGCTCGAAATTCTGAACGGGACTCAAGTTGGAGATGAAAAGCTTGTGATGCAGTAGAGACTCACACCATGTCAAGTTAAACTTGCTGCTGTATTGAATCAGTGATGTTGTTGACGTTGTAGTGAAGTCGAAACTGTGTTGGATTTTGCAGATGTTGTGTTGCACAACAATGTCAAGGGCTTACACAAACCGTTGTCGAGTCGGTCACAACAGCCACATACAGTCTATTGTAGTGTACCACAGCATATCCACAATCGAACAAAAAGCACGAGCTATCATGGAGTCGGTTGCTGAATGTTGCGTCGAGGAGATGTTGCTAAAGCAAGATGTTGTTGTTTTTGAGAAAAGCATCAAGATGAAATTCTAATCTGAGCGCTTGTCACTGCTGAGCCGCTCTGTCTGAAACGCGTTGCCGGAATGGTCAAGTTTCAACAGTTGTAGGTATGAGCTTGTTCACCAATTCATCCACTCCTCCTTGTATTTGACTCCAACTTGTGCTTATCCCAACCTCTATACTTAATTTGAACCTTACACAAATGATGGGAACATCAGTGGCATTGTCAAAGAAAACCATATCAATTGTACATTTAGCTCAGAAACAGTTGCTGCGAGTTGGTGGTTTTGAGCTCATTCGCGGCAGAAACAACGAAAAAGGGAGGTAAACGAAAATGGGAAACAGACTTTCGGTGGTTGTGATTCGCTTTGAGCTTTTGCGGCCATGATCGCAAAAGTAATCGGTGGTGATTTATGGTTTCGGTTTCAAGAGGAAATTGGCGAATGAGAAAAATGGTGAGGGTTTAAGGTGAGGCGAGGGGAAATAGAGCTGGTGGAGCGGCGGCTGGGTTTCTGCAAGATTGAGGGTTTCATGATTTGAAGGTGAGTGGAGGCGGAGAGTTGTTTTCGAGGTGGTAGTGAGAAGAGGGTTAGCTGAGGGAGAAGAAAGGGTAAGGTGGCGGATGGTTACACTTCAAAATTGGGGGGCGGCGGCCGTGCTTAGGGTTTGTTGGTGAGGGGGTGCCGTTTTTTTTAGGGTTCCATGAACAGTAATCCCTAACTCTTAGGATCTGTGGACAGTGATTGGGGTCCCCTATTTATCCCAAGAAATCCAACCCTAATCCACCGTGTCCTCAAACAAATTAATTTTCATCTTTTTTTATTATTTTCTTTTAATTTATTTTTCTGAGATAATAAACTAAATTAAAAACCTATTTCCTATTTAATTAATTCTAACTATTAATTACAATTTTAAATCTAAACTAATTAATTAAAATCTAATCTAATTATTTAAAATAAATCCTAATTAAATTCTAACTCTATTTTTTAATCTATATTTTTTAAAATTAAAATTTCTAAATTATAATTAAGCTCTAAATTAAATCTATTTAATTAAAATTAAAAAAAAAAATAAATCCTAATTTCTAATTCAAAACTAATTAAAAAATAAAAAAACATTATATTAACCTATCACGAGAAAAATGAAATTATAAAAAAAAAGATAGATATATATAAAAAACAAATGCCACGTGGCATACTCTTATTGGGCTAAAAAGCGAAGATGCTTGTTTTTGCTGAAAAATACGCTACGCTGTATAAGCGAGGTAAATTAAAAACAAAGTCGGGAAAATGAGAATTTTAAAAAAGGTAGGACAAATTTGGGGTATGACAGATGCCCCTATCTAGTTGCCTTGAACCTGAGGGAATGAACAGCTGCATGGCGTTTATTTTCAGGGTGGAAGTCAATTACATACAAAAAGATCCCGAAATTTGTCCGACAAGCAAGTAAAAATGCAAAGAGATGGGATATACCAGAACGGGATGACAGGATGCAAAATAGATGAACGAGATAACCTGATATTCTCTGGGTGGTCGAAGCAGTCCCTTTCCCAATAAGGTTCTTCGCGGTACCAGAGTGGTATAAGTGATCCTCCTTGGGTGGTCGAAGCAGTACCTTATCCATTAAGGCTCTTCGATGATACCAAAGCAGTATCTCGAACAAAACTGGAGATTCTTCGGGTGGTCGAAGCAATACCTTATCCGTTAAGGCTCTTCGATGATACCAAAGCAGTATCTCGAGTGATAATTTTGCTGAGGAATAATTGAGCTAAAATTCCTATTTAAAGGAACATCGTTGTCCAATCTCTGCAGGGGAGAAATCTTCCATAAACTCTCTAAGATAACCTCTGCTTGGGGAGAAGTCTTCAATGAACTCTCTAAGATAAACTCTGCTTGGGGAGTAATAAGAGCAACGACTGTTGGGAATCGTCATTATCAACTGCATGGTTGAAGAATGACTTGCTGGGGATGGAATTCTTTGAACACGTGTGGGGTATCAACTCTGTTTAGAGAAATATTGCCGACTCTGATTGGAGGACTGGCCAAGATGCTTGTGAACTGACCCTGGGTCTTGCTATGCCATGTCGCTGGGGACAGAAATGCTATGCTCGGCATGATGCGCAAATATGCAACTAAAATGCAATTATGCTAGGGAATGCAAGATGCATATGCAAATGATTGAAATGCAATGCATATGAGAATGCAACCGGTTAACGGGATTTGGTAAGGCTTTATTTCTAGTTTAAGATTATTTGGTATTAGGTGAAACAAGGTGAAAAGATTTACGAGGTATATTGGTACATCAACTCGGGGGTTGAGAAGAACAAATATACTATCGACTCGGGGGTCGAGGATAAATCAGAACAACAAGTCAGCTTGAGGATTGAAGAAGAAAAGCAAATATCGACTCGGGGGTCGAGAGAAAATAAAGGCAATATCGACTCGGGGGTCGAGGAAATGAAGACAAGTATCGACTCGGGGGTCGAGAAAAAAAGATAACAAAGATATTGACTCGGGGGTCGAGAAAATAAAGACATATCAACTCGGGGGTTGAAGAAAGGTGAATATCAACGCGAGGGTTGAGGAAAGGTAAATATTGACTCGGGGGTCGAAAAAACAGAATATCAACGCGGGGGTTGAAGGAGGAACAGACAAATATCGACTCGGGGGTCGAGAAAAATAAAGGTAAATATCGACTCGGGGGTCGAGAAAATAAAGACATGTCAACTCGAGGTTTGAAAGAGGGAATGATCGTGCTATGTATGCGTATGATACATGTCAATTGTATGATGCATATGTGGATGCAAGCAGAGGATTGGTTTTATGAAGGTGCCAACAAGGGTGGACTTTTGAGTAGTTGCCAATACAAATTGGACTTTAGGTTGTGCCAAGCAGGGTTGGACTTTGAGGGATGCCAAGCAGGGTTGGACTTTTAAGGGTTGCCAATACAAATTGGACTTTAGGAGATGCCAAGCGGGGTTGGACTTTATTTGGTGAAAGTATTTGACTTCCCGACACACGGTATCTGATAATGATATGCTTATAAGACAAATGTGGATGTTCTCGGTGCTCCAAGTTAGATCCTTGCAGAAGTTGGCCACTCGTTCCTAGGAGAACCTTAACTTCTAGCCAATGTGCCATGACGGCTTACAAATGTTAAGTGTAGCGACATAACCAAAGCATGTTGAACGTGCAAGCGTAGCGACTTAACCAATGCTTGTTGGTCATGCTTTTGCTCTGCCCCAAGGCTTTTGACGCTTGTTGACGTTAACAATTGCATGTTTATCTTGACCAACTTGAAAATAAGGAGGGAAATTGCCCCTGTTCAACTAGTCTGCCTCAGTCTGCCAGGTATTTGAAGATTTTTTCTTAAAGATTTATACCATGACATGGTCTACGATAATTGCCCCAGTGTCTGGATTTTGCAACAATATGCCCCTGTTTGAAAACTCGGAAGAACTTGCCCCAGTCTGAACCTTGTAGTGGTTTGCCCCGGTTTAAACCTCAGAAGGACTTGTCCCAGATTTGCAAGGTTATGAGAAAGTCTTGATTCAGGTCAACACCAATGAGTGATCAAGTTCTTCTTTGATTGCTCTTTTGTTGGAATTTCTATAATGCCAAGTACTGACTTGCAGTTAAAAATGTTCATTCAAAAAAATGGTAATTTTAATGTGACATTTATGTAAAATTTGAAAGGATCATTTATTAGAATGATGTGACAGTGTGTGACGAGCGGACTATTAGTCCAAACGCAGTGTTAATTTATTTGGTGCGAAAGATATAGCAAGAATAATGACACCAATGCTGGTGATTGGCAATCATGTGAGGAGTCAGGTTACGCAACCTTGCTGTAAATATGCTTTTAGAATAAAACCCCGCCTCAATTAGGTCTTTTAAGGGTTGTATCGTGGTCTGGTTCATGGTTATGAAAACAAAGGATATTAGGCTCAAAGTATGATTTGGTACCCACCCATTCTTCGTGATAATCTCCATACCTACGTTCAGTTAATTTTGCACCTACTTGACAGTGTAAACTTGATGGTTTAAAGTTTGCTTGAAATGGCAGCCACCTTATTTTGATGGATGTCAGTAACCCCTTGATTTGGGTGGCCACTGAATCTTATTTTGTTTTTGTCGAGGGTTTGAGTACCTCTTTTGGGTTTTGTTCTGATCCCTAACTTTTGCATGGGCTGACTTTGCTTGTCAGACCCATCGGGATTGCCTTGATTTTTGCCTAAGTCTCCTTTCGAGGTGTTTGACTTAGCAGGCTTTTGAATTTTTTTGAAGGATTTGTGACTGCCAAGTCAATGGTCATTGATGAACCGTCATAACCTTTGGATTTTTCCTCGTGATTCGAGTGCGAAGTTGGATTAACTGAACACTACCCTGCCCCAGGTTAAGCGTAAGGGTTTAGCAATCCGAAGAAAACTCCTACTTCTAGGTTCGAAGTGGTTGACTAGGCACTAACTCCTTATCTCTCCGGTGTTTGGGGATTTGAAGCAATGCCTGTACATCATCGGCGAGATTTTATCCAAAAGCATACTATCAGCAATTATGGGTATTTCGTTTTCGTCATCCTCCCTCAAATCTTTGCTAAACAACAGTGCGATAAAGGAAGTGGAATGAAAAATTTTTGTGATTTTTTTGCAATAAGTGAGAAAATGTGAGTGAATACGAATGGATTTGATCAAAAACATGCATAATCATCACATTAACAATACCATTAGTAAGTAACAATGTCTAAAAGCAAGTAGCATTATAACAGAAAAGAAACTACAAATGCGAAAAAACAATATGGAAATTGCCAGTATTGAGGAACTGGACTTTTCTCTCTTGCATCACAGTTGAGCTACCCTTCTTGCTCATCGAGACCAGTATGATAACCTTCTTCATATCTACTCTCTGCAGCTTCTTCCATGCTATGAACTGATGAACTCACTTGACCAGACGACGGTTTGATGTTGATATGAAGTCCTTGAGGTGTGAATGAGATTAGCTTGGACTCGATCAGATCTTGAACCTTATTCTTGAACTGTTTGCAATCTTCGGTCGAATGCCCCATTGCGCCAGCATGGTAGCCACATCGTGCATTGGTGTCAAAGCCTGGTGGATATGGTGGGATCACAGGATCCAAACCCTTTGGCACTATCAGTCCACTACTAGTCAAACGTGGTAGCACGTGATTGTATGGCATTGGTAATGGATCAAAGTGTCTCTTTGGTCTTTGATTATAGTAACGTCGTTGTTGCGGACGTCTATTGACAGGAGGATATTGACCATGTGAAGAGATTGGAGTCACACAGGTAGACCCATAGGATTGCTGGCTTTGAACAGTTGAGATGATTGGGTACTGAAGGTAAGGTACCGAGAATGGAGCCTGTGGAGTGTCCCTGATCGTGTTTATCTCATCCTTTTCTTCCTCTTTGGAGCTGACAGCTGATTCACTTTCACTGGCTAGGATGCTCGAGGAGTCGTGAAACTTTCCCTTCTTGAGATGACTCTCGATACGTTCTCCTACTGAAACCAAGTCAGAGAAGTTTGATGTCCCATTGCCCATCATCTTTTCCATATAGGGTTCTTGCAAAGACTCTATGAACATGTCAACCAATTCCCTGTCCAAGAGCGGTGGTTGGACGCGAGCAGCTACCTCTCTCCATCTCTGAGCATACCCTCTGAAAGACTCATTTTCCTCTTGAGATAAGCTTTGCAACTGCATGCGGTTGGGAGCCACATCAAGATTGTATTGGTATTGTTTCAGAAAGGCGTTGGCTAAGTCCGACCACGACTGGATATGGCTACTTTCTAGCTGTATGTACCAACTTAAAGATGCCCCACTCAAACTGTCTTGGAAACAGTGAATCATAAGTTTGTCATTGCGAGCATAGAACGTCATCTTTCTGCAAAACATTACCAAATGTTGCTTCGAACAGCTATCTCCTTTGTACTTTTCAAATTTTGGCATCTTGAACTTTGGAGGTATCACAAGTCCGGGTACCAAACACATATTCAAAGCATTCAGATCAACAGTATCACGCTCCATCATGGCTTCAACTTTCTCTTCCAACACACGACATTTTTCAGCAAACTCAACATCCTGAGGTCGTTCAACATTCCCCACCAAGCTTGCCACTTGGGAATTCGGTGTAGTGAATGCGAAGCTATGGTATTCAACAGCATCATGAGACGAGGTATGTTCATCCTGAATAATGTGACGCTCTTGTATAACCTGGTCTTCAACAGGAATCCGCACAGGCTGAGGTATGAAGTTCTTAGTGACTATAGGTTTTTGAGGTTTGTTCTTTCTCCTTGTCAAGGCTAACATAGCTTCCACAATTTGGTCCAACTGGTTCTTCATTAAGTCAACATCTGCTCTTGATGCAAACTGGTTCTGCTCTTCTGAACTCATGATTCTTCCAAAAGTTGCTTCAAGTCCGATACGGGTGTCGGGAAATCAACTGCGGATTATGGACAAAGGATGGATGAGCTTTTTGGTTTTGGGAAAATATGCAATGCAAATGGAATGCAAATGCGATGATATGCAAATGCAATGCAGGCACAAACAAGATCCAGGAAAACATAAGAAAGTCAAAGCGCCCTAACCGGTAGACTATACAAGGCAAGTTCTAGATTCTGTACCCACAGACCCACTCACGGGATAGCTTCTATGTTGATGGATAAGGTTCCCAGGATCACGGACACTGATCGCATCAACATCACGCAACAGGCTAGCTGTATTATAACGAGAGTACGATAGGGTCTCTCCTGAGTGGAGTCCTCATGCTAGGCACACGAGGAACGGGTCCTCGGAGACTAACATTACACGACTACCAATATAGAAACTGGTTTTAAGAGTGGTTCCCAGAGTCATGGACCCTTCATGAATCAAATCGTGTAACAGGCTAGCTGCATTACGATAGGATCTACGAAAAGGTCTATTCTGGAGGAGCTTTCATGCTAGGCACACAAGGAGCGAGTCCTTGGGGACTAACACTAATTACTACCAATTCTAAACTATGTTATCTCTCTTCTTTTTCCAAAGCTCGGGTGTAGAGCTTTACTTGCAATGCTATCCCCGAATCCAGCAGGCAGATGCAGGAAGATATAATAAACAGCATACGATAGAAAGAGAAAATAAGTAATAAACAATAGGAGAAAATAAACATAAAGAAAAACAGTTAAGCAAAAGGTTAGTACACTCGAATCGAGTCAAGTTAGGCTTGACTCTCTCTTGCATAGGGCAATGCGTATCCCCAGCAGAGTCGCCATCTGCCGTACCTCGAAAAATACGATCCTCGCGATGGCCGCGGAAAATACTGTTCGAAACAGAGTCGCCACCGAACTTTATTCATTCCAAGGATGGAATACGAAAATATCGAGAAAACCTTTAAGGAGATAAGAACATGGTCATCGCAACCAATATTCTAGGTTCGGGAGTCGGTTACGCAGAGGGAAGGTATTAGCACCCTCTACGTCTGTTGTACTCAACGGGAACCTCTTGATTCGATTCGAGAGTAAAGTTAACTATGCTTAATTGTTTTCTTCTAAGGTTTCTCCTATGGGGAATGTGTGGTTTTAAGATAGGGTGCTCGCCAAGGATTGGGGCCCTTGTGCCTACGTATCTTCACTTGCAAGAAGTGGAAAATCAGAGCGTTCGTAGTTCGCGGGACTACGGGAAAAGGAGGGGATTGTGCTCGCCAAGATCATCGCAATCTTGTGCATACATATCTTACATTCGAAAGAGAATGAAGAATCAGAGCAGCCGTAGTTCGGCTAACTACGGTAAAAGGGTTTGGGAACGAACGAGTGTTTAGGTCGCATTCTAACTGCTAAACGTTGGCTTGTCTGCTCGCTAGGGGAGGCTGAAGCACGAGTTCATATGCGCGGAAGAAGGGATTAAACAATGTTCTTTGGTAAAAGGTATGGGAACCTAAAGGTGGGAAAGAAGGAAAGGTGGAAAAGTGCTCGCAAGGGTCATCGCAATCCTATGCCTACGTACTCTCAATAGATATGAGAGATCAGAGCAGCCGTAGTTCGGCTAACTACGGTAAAAGGTTTGGTAAACGAACGAGTGTTTAGGTCGCATTCTAACTGCTAAATGTTGGCTTGTCTGCTCGCTAGGGGAGGTTGAAGCACGAGTTCATATGCGCGGAAGAAGGGATTAAACAATGTTCTTTGTAAAAGTGTTTGGGCTGGAAATCGCACGAGGGCGAGGAATTAGGTTTATCATATTGGATGTTTTTATTAGAGGATATATTTGGATAAGTTTAAGGTTTCGATTGCACGGGGGCAAGAAATAGGAGTTTGGTTAGGTTATTTGAAGGGAGAATGACGACTACTCGGTAAACGGGACGTCATCCTCGCAACCGATTAGTCGGGGAATTACTGGAATGCTGGATTCCAATGACACCTTTTTCATTCGAAAGATTCTACGAAATATGTTTGAGAAGGTTTCAATCGCACGGGGCGAGAGAAGAAAGTTGGGTTGAATATTTTAGGGGAGAATGACGACTACTCGATAAACGAGATGTCAGTCTCGCAACCAATTAGTCGGGATATCGTTGGAATGCTAGATCCCAACAACAATCTTTTTCATCCCATTAATTATGAAATAGTGTTTGTTGGACAGTGAATACTTATCCAAATAATTAAAGGAGGTATTTTAGAAACGAAAGTTTGAACGACACGCCATTCAAGGTGTACGCCTCAATGGTAGTCACTCTCGAATTCGAGGAATGCGCGACTCCAAGAACTCGACTCTTTCGTGATTTAATTATGAAAATAAGTTGAAAATATTGGCGTACTCGGACTAGGCGCGCTATGTATTTTAGAAAATAAGATCGAAAGGGTCACAACTCGAGATGTGCACCTCGAGAGCAGTCGCTTAAAAAATTCAAGGAAGGCGAGATCCAAGAATTTAATTATTTTGAAATTTTTTAGGAAAATTGTTTAATTTAATTAAGAAAAATAGTTTTAATTTTCATATAAAAAATTAATTAATCAATTGCTTATAAAAAGATTTTGAGAAAGAACTAATTATAATTAATTGTTTTGAAAAAAGTTTAGTATCCTAAAAATGATTTTAACTTATTTAATAAAGTACAATTTTCTAAAGAATTAATATTTAAAATATTATTTGAGAATAATTTGTGAAATATATTTTTTAAAAGAAGGAATAATTAAAATTCCTTATAAAAATATTTAATTAATAAAAATTATTTAAAAATATCTTTTAAAAATTTCAATTAAATTGAATGAAAAAACATTTTGGAAACCGAAAGACGGAACAACCACAACTCAAGGGCGTACGCCTCGAGAGCAATTGTCCAAGAACCCAAGGAGTGCTAGACCCCAAGAGCCCGCTACTTTCGTGATTTAATTAAAATAATTTGAAAATAAATTGAATTAAAATATTTAAAATTTAATAAGGACTATAAAATTTTGATATTAACAAAAAAGTCAAAAACAAGATTAATAAAATATGAAAATAATAATCTGAATCTTAGATAATATTATCATTAGTCATTACTTATTCTTAGCTCCAAATATGTAACTTTTAATTATTTTCTAAACACCCAAGGTCACATTATGAGCCTCAACTTACTTGCAATATTGACAAGTTTATTTGTATCATTAGAATCCAACATATAATCTAAACACGCTAAAATATTTATCACAACTAATACCATTATAATATTTAGCAAATGATTAACATTATAGTTATAATTTCTATCAAACGAACTACCATGCATGGCCAACAGTAGACATGGAAAAAGCCTCATGGAAAAACATAACACATCCAATTGTCATGCAATGAAATGCAATTTACTGCAAAGATGGTAACACAATCATGAAACTCTGCTGCTATTATCACACAGAGGTAAACCACATCCTCTTTTAATCATCTTCAACATTGTATACATCGTTCGAAGTCAACGCGAGGGAAAGCAATTAAATCACCACCAACATATCTCAAACATTCAATAGATTAACAAAACCAATAAAATCTGAGATTAGAATGTATTGAACAAGAACTAACATGATAAAGGCCAATATAAATCTACAGAACCAAGTCGAAATCAACGTACAAAATCTACAGCATTGCCATCTAAACCTCACACTTGCTAATAATATGCCGCGTAAATACCAACAATAACAACCATTCTTAATAGTAGCTAAACCAATGCAATGTAGCAGCACATAAATATTATCAAGAAGTCAAAACCGAAATGTATACAAAACTGTGCTATCACATAAATACTCATTAGCAACATCAAAACTTCGTGTCAAGACAAAAACAAACCAACGAAAACATTGATAACCTGCAGATTAAATTTAAGTATAACTCAAATAAACGGAGTTGGTCCAACCTGATGTCTTAAGCGAGACATGCTATCAAAGCCTCCATGTCGGTGTCGGCGTCGTATCTGCTACACAAATCGCTGCAGCTTGCAAAAGGGACGCGGAGTCTTTGCCGGAGTTGTCGCAACTCAGCAACGTTGACAATGAAGAGAGGTTAATCTCGATTGAGACGTAGGTTTTCGCTGCTACAAACTGCTCTGTTGTTGATGAACCGCTGCTGTATACACTCCGGCCTCATATTCCTGCTGTCAAACTTCGACGAAACCACAACCTGCAAAAAAAAGGAAATTTCTGCAAAGACAGTGTTTGTGGAAACATTACCGCAGAGCTGCTGCAACTTTTCTCTATACGTTCAGCTACTTTCAGCACATCACCAACTCTATGACGGTATAGCCCAGCATAAGTAGTGACAACAAATTCATATTCTGCTGCAGGAAGCTCTTCCACTGCATCTGTGTCAGACCTCTCAAATGCATCAGCTGGAACCTCATAAATCCTAACTTGGGGCTTAGATGGATCCTTCACAAGAACATATTTCCCCTCATTCAGTTTCATGCACATGTCCACAATAGACTTCACAATCCCCCACATATTGCCCGGATTCAAATTAATCTGTGCAGCAAAATCCTTAGGTTTATATCCAACAACAACCAAGATCACGTGGTTAAAATGATCACGGGGAGGAATCCGAGAAACATATCCCAACTTCATCATATCAGCACTCGCCAAAAGAGCCTGTGCAGTCCACTTAGCCAACTTGTTAGCATTGTTCTTGAGTTCCGTAGCCAAAACAACACCTCTTTGCGTCTCCAACTTCTGCCTCCAATCAACACCAGAATACTTTGGATCAAACTCATTCAATGCATTCAAAGTAAGGAAAGACCTTTGGTTGTTGACATCAACAACACTATGCACCTCACACCTTCATTAGCAAAAGGATTAGGCTCATCAAAAGTAACCTTTTCCCCATCCCTAATCAAAACTTGTTGAGAGAAATTCTGATTGATATAAGAAGCCTCAACACTAAGCGAATGAGCAGAGTTAATATCATCTTTCGCCTCAGGCAATGGCTCTTGAGAGGTCTCATGAACAGAAATCAAATCCAGCTGCGACCCATCACGCTTATCAAAGAAAAGCTTATTCCCAACACGCTGAACAACAATATCCCAAGAGTAAACAGACCTAGGAGCGCACATGAGAGTCGATAAAATAGCATCAGTAGCAAATACCGTGGCTTTATCTTCATTGGCGAGCCTCCGGATAACAGTGTCATCAGTGGCGATTGTTGCAAGAGTAAGCTTTGAGTTCCTGTAAGGTATGTGGCCTGATTTGGAGGCAAGGGCTGCAATAACATCGCTGAGTGCGGATAAAGATTTATTTATGAACTTGAGATTCTTTCAACCTTTCTCCTTCAGCTTCAGTTTTCCCCACGCGCTCACTGCCAGCCAAGTCTACTAGCCAAAGATGACTTTTTGTTCTCTGACCATTGGTTAAGTTCTCCCCTACGACGGTTACCCGCACCAAACAATGAGCACGACTGCTAAGCTCATTAGCACTTGTTGAACCAACTGATCTGACTCTGTTTCCAGACCTCAAAATTTCCCAAACGCCATCTGCTCCATAAACACGAGTTTCAACAAGTCCTGGTACTTATTGGCTTCCATCTGCAGCTTGCTTTAGTTACGGCACAAACAATCGGGATTGATCCAAACTCAACTTGTTATGGCTGCTACCTGGTTTTTGTCGCGTTACCGTAAGCAATCTCACTGCAGGCCTATTACGTCCGTGGAATGCTCCATTACTAAGCTGTGATAAGGACAGATCCTGCCGAACACGATGTACAATTTCTGCCAGAAGACTATAGGCCAAGGGCCTCAACGTCTCAAAGCATGCCCGCCCAGTCCCAACCAGATTCCTTTGTTCCAGTAAAGTGTCAATCAGAGGAAATAAGCCTCTCTTTTACATGTACTTTCTTCATGTGGCCTTATATAATCAGCATAGCTTTTCAACAGATACGTTAAAAAAAGAAACTGTCTTGACTTGTGCGCCCTTGAGTTCAGTGAAATGAGTTCTCAAATGAGGAGGAACCCTTTCAGGGCCAGGAACCGATATAGCAGTAACCATCAAAGGCAATAATTGAGGAATATTTGCTTGGACAAAATGACTATACAATTGAAATAGAAACATCACCACCAGTGGACTCTCCGTAACTATCTTGAATGAACGGGTACTTGGATTGAGCTGCGAGCAAGTGGCAGTAGCAGGGTTTATACCTTGATCCGAAAGTGAGTTATCAATCGGCTTCGACATCCTCCCCTGTCATTGCCATGTTCTCAAAGAAATGACTAACAGTCAATTTAAAATTTTGGTAAATCTTGCATACAAAATCCAGAAAAGGCTGGACTTCATTTTCTAAAGTCCTCCTAAAGTTCCTCAAAAGATCAAAGATTATACGAATACAAATCACCCATTTTCTTCATTATCCGTTGTAAGCACCTGCATAGCAACCTTCAAGAGGTCTTGTACAAAAGGCCGAAGAACTTCACTGTGTGGTAGCCTATTCAATATCTCAACCACAATATTCCTAAGCTTACGTTCAGGATTGTCCACAAACTGTGGCTTTGTAATTTGCAGTAGTATCCCCGAGAAGGCCCGAAAATAACACTTCAAAAAAAATCAAATACTCAGCAGTATGAGCAATTTCAAGATTATCCCTAACCTTCATCACCATTTGCAACCTTGCCTGAATAGTGAGGTCTGACTCAACGAGATGGCGAAAATGTTGCTCGAAATTCTGAACGGGACTCAAGTTGGCGATGAAAAGCTTGTGATGCAGTAGAGACTCACACCATGTCAAGTTAAACTTGCTGCTGTATTGAATCAGTGATGTTGTTGACGTTGTAGTGAAGTCGAAACTGTGTTGGATTTTGCAGATGTTGTGTTGCACAACAATGTCAAGGGATTACACAAACTGTTGTCGAGTCGGTCACAACAGCCACATACAGTCTATTGTAGTGTACCACAGCATATCCACAATCGAACAAAAAGCACGAGCTATCATGGAGTCGGTTGTTGAATGTTGCGTCGAGGAGATGTTGCTGAAGCAAGATGTTATTGTTTTTGAGAAAAGCATCAAGATGAAATTCTAATCTGAGTGCTTGTCACTGCTGAGCCGCTCTGTCTGAAACGCGTTGCCGGAATGGTCAAGTTTCAACAGTTGTAGGTATGAGCTTGTTCACCAATTCATCCACTCCTCCTTGTATTTGACTCCAACTTGTGCTTATCCCAACCTCTATACTTAATTTGAACCTTACACAAATGCTGGGAACATCAGTGGCATTGTCAAAGAAAACCATATCAATTGTACATTTAGCTCAGAAACAGTTGCTGCGAGTTGGTGGTTTTGAGCTCATTCGCGGCAGAAACAACGGAAAAGGGAGGTAAACGAAAATGGGAAACAGATTTTCGGTGGTTGTGATTCGCTTTGAGCTTCTGCGGCCATGATCGCAAAAGTAATTGGTGGTGATTTATGGTTTCGGTTTCAAGAGGAAATTGGCGAATGAGAAAAATGGTGAGGGTTTAAGGTGAGGCGATGGGAAATAGAGTTGGTGGAGCGGCGACTGGGTTTCTGCAAGATTGAGGGTTTCGTGATTTGAAGGTGAGTGGAGGCGGAGAGTTGTTTTCGAGGTGGTAGTGAGAAGAGGGTTAGCTGAGGGAGAAGAAAGGGTAAGGTGGCGGATGGTTACCCTTCAAAATTGGGGGGCGGCGGTCGTGCTTAGGGTTTGTTGGTGAGGGGGTGCCGTTTTTTTTTTAGGGTTCCATGAACAGTAATCCCTAACTCTTAGGGTCTGTGAACAGTGATTGGGGCCCCTATTTATCCCAAGAAATCCAACCCTAATCCACCGTGTCCTCAAACAAATTAATTTTCATCTTTTTTTATTATTTTCTTTTAATTTATTTTTCTGAGATAATAAACTAAATTAAAAACCTATTTCCTATTTAATTAATTCTAACTATTAATTACAATTTTAAATCTAAACTAATTAATTAAAATCTAATCTAATTATTTAAAATAAATCCTAATTAAATTCTAACTCTATTTTTTAAAATTAAAATTTCTAAATTATAATTAAGCTCTAAATTAAATCTATTTAATTAAAATTAAAAAAAAAATTAAATCCTAATTTCTAATTCAAAACTAATTAAAAAATAAAAAAACATTATATTAACCTATCACGAGAAAAATGAAATTATAAAAAAAAAGATAGATATATATAAAAAACAAATGCCACGTGGCATACTCTTATTGGGCTAAAAAGCGAAGATGCCTGTTTTTGCTGAAAAATACGCTACGCTGTATAAGCGAGGTAAATTAAAAACAAAGTCGGGCAAATGAGAATTTCAAAAAAGGTAGGACAAATTTGGGGTATGACATCATTATCGAAGAAAGATTCATCTGTTTTCCTCCATTAATTTTTTCTGGGATGGTGTGCAACACCTCTACATAAGTATATCCTTGTAACTTGCAGTGGTAACCTTACGACTTGAGATAAGAGCAACACAACGACGTGGGAACAAGGTATCCTGTATAGCTGCCAATCACAGCAGAAATAGCTATGACTGCCAATATTTACAATATCAGATCGATCAGCTGAAATAATCTCAAACTCTACCTCGTCTGATGGAGCAAGTAACCTTACGCCTCTCTGTAACTTGCAGTGGTAACCTTACGCCTCTCTCGTTAGATAGTTCAAAGATGGGGTGAACCAACCGCAAGATCATTGATTCAGTGTGTTTCATGTTCATCAGGTACTTTTCCCCCTTTCCCTCTTTCTTTTTCCACTGCTTTTCATCTCTTAAGAACCAAGAATTGGAAGAATTGCAAAAGCGATTGAGGGTGCAAAAACTGCTGGTGCATCAAGGATTATCGGCATAGATATTGATAGTAATAAGCTAGTCGTAATTATTAATATTTAGTACCTTAATTTGTTTTTTCTATATACTTTGCAGCAAAGAGCTTTGGAGTGACTGAGTTTATTAATCCAAAAGAACATGAGAACCCAATTCAGCAGGTTATAGTTGGTCTCACAGATGGTGGAGTTGTTTATAGTTTTGAATGCATTGGAAATGTCTCAGTAATGAGGGCTGCTTTGGAATGTTGCCATAAGGTGAGTGCTGATGTTAATATTTCTTTCATTCGAGATTAGTGTTGTATCTTTTTGTCATATAATCTCATTTAACATAAAGTTAGTTACCATTGTTGTTTTGATTTTGATTTTGAATTATGGGTTTTATCACCTTTCCATTGTTGTTATTTGTGTTAAATTTTATGGGTTGAGTTTTGTGATTTGGTGAATATGATGAGTATTATTTATTCAATGAGTTGAAACATTATCGTGTTATTCCATCGCGTGTGGATGTGATTTTTCGTTTATCAAATTTTAAATTTAGTATATTCTGTTTTGGCAGTTGAATGATTAGCTTTATGATTTTGGAGCCAAGTAATTTTTATGAATCTATACGTTTCTTTAGTTCTTAATTTTACAGATGTCAAACAAAACTATGTTATTCAGAGACTAATTTAAGCAATGAGAGGAAACTTTTCTATGATCTAATTTTGCCACTGCCTATACATCTGCTGTCTACTTAGTACATATTTATTTGTGACAATGTTGCTAATTGCGAAGAGCGGAAAATAGTGGGTTGTTTAAATCATGCTATGCAGAAGTGTTGTTGGTCTGTGGACAGGCATTTGGTGACGTTTTGTACGCAACAGCAAATTGCGGACCAATAGTGCTTAGTCCAATTCCGCCTAAAGCTATAGTGGTATATGGCTGCTATACTAGCTATTTATCAACATTGATTTGTGAATGGTGGCAATTGATGTCCATATCCAGACTAGTCGATCAAAATAAGAAGCTAGTGTCAAATATTTTTCTTCTAATGGTTCAAAGTTTTGTTGAATTAAGTCTTAATCACTCGCTTTTTTGTTTGGTGTGTTGCAGGCCTAGAGGTGGTCGAGGTGGAGGTCCTACTGTGGTAAATCGTGGTGTTGGGTAAGTATTTTATGTTTATTATATATTTACTGTATCATGTGTGTATATAAAATATTTTATGTTTATTATATATTTACTGTATCATGCCAAACTAAGCAAGAAGGGTCGTTGAGGGACTGATTTTACTCCAGTCAGATTTTTCATACTCTTCTACCCTAGTTCAGTCGACGTAAATAATACATTTTTATTATAAATTCAGAGTATATATATGTATCCCTAATCTATTATTTAGTCACTGTTTCATCAATGATCTCTTGATAGTAAAGGAGGCGCCGTAGCAGTGGACTTGGTCAAATTATTTGGTATTAAAGCAAGTGTTGTTCGGTAAGTGACATAAATTAATACACTATTGTTTTCTGAAATTCAATCATTTTCGTTTGAACATTTATATCATCATGCAAATAATTATGCCGACATTCAAGAACAAGGCTATTCGTATGTTTAATTCAAACTTATGTGCAATTTTTGGTTCAAAATGAGAACTTCATATGCTTTGGTTGTTTTGGTAGAATGCATCAGGAAAAGAAAGGAAAGGAGTGGGACGTATATGAACCCATTGTGGATATTCTATCCAACGAAGAAGTTGATGTCCTTGAAGCAAAGGAAGAGAGATGGGTTAAACCTTACAGTGAGAGTATATACATGTGAAGATTCCAAGCAAAGAAGATTTTAAAGGCATTGGGCAGAATACCTTTAGTTAATTCACATATCAAAAAACCGAATGTAATTTTTAATGAACAAAATACTACCAAAAGAAGTTGATGTCCTTGAACCCATTGGGCAGAATATCTTGGATCATCATAGGCTGTACAGTTATATTGATTATATTGTATATATCAAGTTATAGATTATGGCATTTGATCATTTAGATATTCATAAGTATATATTTAGTAGAAAATATAATAAGTTATTTAGAAAAGTGATATAATGAAATATCAATTATTTTTTTAAGTTATATAAATTTATATATTTATTATATGTGAGTCTTTATATATTTGATATACGTGAGTCTTTATATATTTGATATATTACCAAAAAATAATAATAGTTTAAATTAAAAAAACTATTATAAAAAAATGAGTTGAAAGTAATTTAAATAAAAATAGAATATTATTAAAAAAATTCTATAGATAAAATTACGATGGTTTAAACAGTCGCAACTAGCATAAATAATATTTAGAATTAGTAAATATAATTACGACGGTTGAAAACCGTCACAATATATTACAACAGTTAGCTACCCATCGTGAAAATAAATGATATTTAGAATTAGTAAACATAATTATGACGGTTGAAAACCGTTACAATATGGAGATTACGACAGTTAGCTACCCGTCGTGAAAATAACGACGGTTTGTACGACAGTTTTCACAACCGTCACAATAAGGCCTCGCGACGCACGTTTCTGCGACGGGGTTGAAACTGTCGTAACTTACATATTGCGACGGTTAAAACCGTCGTAATATGTCAAAATGAACCGTCGCAATTTGCCATTTTTCTTGTAGTGAATATCAAACACATTTCAAGATACAAACGCATCCCTCCAAAGCCTTTGTTCGGTATCAGAATTAGAAATATGTGTAGTCATGAAAGCTCGGCAGAGGAGAGCTTTTGGTGCAACGAAGTAAGGGGCGTACCTGCAAGGTTAACACTTTGACGCTCAAGTCAGCATATGTATGATGAAAGAGTATTCAAATTGTGTTCGAAACTTGTTACCTGAAATTTCGTCACCCGCATATATAGAGGAGTTGAATAACTAACTTGCTAACTTTCTGACGTGTAATGTGGATGATCGTTGGATGCATTAGAGAGATGGACCCCCTATTTCTAGATTACTGAAATTTCAACGGTCTTGAGAATGTTTCAAAAGCTTTAGCATGTACTTGAACTAGATCTGGGATGTACACCTGAAAATGGTCAAACTAAAAATGGTGATGCCTTAATCGAATCAATCGGAGGAGTTCTTTCCTTATGATGGTCGGATCTCTGGGGATGGGTCGGATCATCAAGGATATCACAGGACTAGAATAGTTGGCCCAAGCCCTCACGCTTAAGGAGTAGAGGTAAGGGTTTAAAAGATTTCCATACGCCGACTAGCGGTCATACCTTATTTGCTTCAACTATCCCGTGATTTCAAATGCCTTTGGAAAAAGTGATTATGATCTTCTTAAGGAACTGAAATACTCAGGTATTACGTGCAAGAGAAGTATTTGTTTGATAAGACACCTTTTGTTTCCTAAGCCCAATTGTACCATAATCACTTCTTTATTCTAGATTTTTCTTCTCTTTTGTTTTGAAATCATTCATCTTTTCTTAACCTTTGAAGCATTTATTTCTTTTTCTTGAATTTGCTACCGTGATATGGCGAAGAGGCCTCCGAAAAATGTGAAAACGAATATGGTGAACCCATCTTCTTCGTGGGAAGGTTCCATATTCTCTTCAACTGTCTATATTTTCACCAAAAGGGGGAACTTATAAGACCTTTTATGATGTTGGTGAACATCGCTTTTGGGGCTTACCATTCCTAATGATAAAGAAATAATTTGTAAAGAGTATGGTAACTGTACCATCCTTCTATACGAGTATTCCTTTTTGTTTATGGGGGTTTGTTTGCCTTTTCACGCTTCCGAAGTAGATGTTCTCAACTATTTGATGGTGGTTCTATCTAAACTTCATCCTACCAGTTTGGTGTATGTTAAATCATATCAGCATCTGTGTGAGTATCTGAAGGGAAAGCCTTCCACTGTCTTATTTTTTCATCTCTTTCACTATGATTGCAGCACTTTGGCTTGAACAAAAGGTTGGGGTTTGGTTCTTTTGGTGCTGATGGTACAAATTTTTGAATCTTTCCCTGAAACACCCTCTTTCATATATTGGTTCTTTTTGGTCCCTCCCCCCGAGACTCACATAATTGTTTGTGCAATTGAACCATGGGTGGAAGGTAAATGTAAGTCATTGTTTTCCCATTGCTGATTGGTGAAACACTTTGTTTTGGAGAATGGCTCATATATTTATAAAGAAAGTGACTTTACCATCAATGATTCATTTTAGAAGAAGAAGTTGTTAGAGTTTGTCAATTGTTTGGGTTATGTCAGTTGTGCAGTCTCTTCAAATGAGGTTGAGAAAAAAATGTTAGAAGCGTTTGATATATGTTTCCTTGCTGATGGAGTCCCATTCTAATGAAGGTCGTCTGGCTGCTTTTGGCAAGTTCAAAATTTTCTTTATTTATCACTATTGGCTTTCTTTCATTCTATTTGTCTTGGAGTAATGATTGTATTTTTGTGCAGATGTGATGAAGGATTAAGGGTTCGGGTCTTAAAGCATGGAGTAATCCCACCTAGACTTGTTGCAAATCTTCTTCCTCTTTCTAGCTCGTACGTGAATCGCAACTCTCGCACCGACCTTTCTTATGATAGTCGTGATTCACCCTTTGACGATAACAGGGCGTTTTTTACTGGCCTTTCCGGACAATCCTTACGATAAGAGTTTTATGCTTTGCCTCGCTCTGTTAAGCGAACTTCTATCATTTTGTCTCGGGCTAGATCTGACAATTGGGAAGCTCTTTGGTCTGAGAGGGTACATGAGGAAAAAGTCCGACCGAAGAGAAGTGTGACCAATTTGGCATCCCAACAAGATGCTTATTTAGGGGAATTGCAGAAAACTCATACTTCTCTATAGGGGGTGCGTAAAAGTTTAGCTCTGCTTGGCCATCCTGCCAGTACCGGTGGTCAAGTGATGCATGTCTCGAGGACGTTAGAGGAAACGATCCAAGCTCTTGAATCTGATAAAAAAAGTTAGAGTTCTTACACAGACAAAATGCTTCCCTAGTTGGACAATTCAAACTATTTGTCTCTATGAACCTTGTGGCGGTTAAAGAGTCTTTTGAAAATGTGCTGCAACAACTGAAACATTTTCATCACCACTGACTATTTCGAGGGAGTAAATTCACCTAGATCAAGTTGTTCAAGATAACCAAATTGTTTCTATTCTTGAGTGGGGCTCCTGTGCTTGTTATCTTCCTCTTTTTTTTTACATGTATTGTGGCTTAGTTGTTAGTGGAGTTCTCTTATTTTCCTGCGAATTATAAAAGAATTGTGCTACAAAAATTGTCATAAAAAATATTAAATTGTACCTAAATTTACATGGTGCCAGATAGTTTATTTCTAGCTGATCCGCGTTACGCATTGATCTATCTGCCAGAGTATATGTTTTATATTTCATACTTCAGCATTTAAGTCTTTTACAGAGTCGTGTATGGCTATTTTTCTCAAGAGCATGTTGCATTAAGATGCACACGTTGTATCAATTGGATGCCAAGAAGTAACACAAGGTTGTGTTTGAAATGTGCTTGCACAGAGGAAGCATTATTACTATTTGTAGTGTCTGTATGTCAGATCCAAATCAGTGGAACACGATATCAGCTATGAGCATTTATACTCCTAGAAGTATCTAAAAGTATTATGTGATAAACCGACTATACACAACTATGTCTTAATCACATTTGCATGGATAAGGTATGAGTCGGGTTAATCATGGTGGTGTTTCGAATTATACTTACAGACGAAAGGTGTAAAACCGACTGGATGAAACCATGCTTTAAACTGCGCTCAGTGTCATCGAGGATCTTACTCGACCAAAGTCATAGGATCCCCCATCTATGCCCCCGAGGCTATAGCTCGGATTGAGGTGGACGTATTTAGGCTTCACCACGCTCGCTATTAGATAGGATAGATCTAGAGGAAATGCGCCAGATATGCATGAAAAACATGTATTTCTTTGACAAGGGGTATTTGAATGTTGTATTCTAACATGCAAAGTGTCTCCTATACTACACCTATGGGAGTTGGTTACTGTAGTCGGACATGTAAAGCATCTCCAACAACTCCCCTGGATTTTGAAGACGCATGAAACACTATGGGGAATTAATTGCTACAGTCGGGAGCTCGAAGCGTATTCGACAACATCCCTGAATTCTGAAAACGCATGAAACGCTATGGGGAATTGATTGTTGTAGTCGAGTACTCAAAGCATAATCGACAACACCCCTAAATTCTTGCTTCGGGCATCAAGTGTGTCGGTTGTACCTCGTTTTTATGTTATTTTTAATAATCATAAATGAACGAACTGAAGGTGAGAAAATTACTTAGAAGGGGGGGGTTGAATAAGTAAGACTAAAAATCAAAGATTAGAACTCATATATTTTTATCCTGGTTCGTTGAAAACAACTAGTCCAGTCCACCCTCTCAAGAGTGATTTGCCTTTCTCTGTCAAGGACTTAATCCACTATTTTAATCAAACAGATTACAAATAGCAACACCTAAGAACAACCGTTCTTAGTCTTCTCAAGAGCAGCTGATCCCAACTGGATCCTCTTAAGGAAAACCTTTTACAAACAAAGTAAAACTTTTACAAGAGTAAGAATGCTTCTAATAAGCTGTTATCACAACAGTGATATTTCTCTTAAGTTAAGAATAAAGATAAAGCAAAGTAATATGATTAAGAGCTTTTTGAGATTTGCTTTTAGGAGTGATTTTGCAAGAGATTCGATACTGAAGAAGATGGAGTGGACTTCTTTATATAGGCACTAAGATCCAAGAAGTCTTGTTACGTTGAAGGCTGTGCAGAAAAGCCTAGAGCCTTTTGTCTTCACATTGGAGGCTGTGCTGAAACAGACCTGATGCTTTTTGTCTTCACTTGCAGAATACTTTCCTCAGAATGGAATGCACAGATAAAACCTTTTTGTCTGTGTCCTTGTGTCTAGCACAAAATAGGAAAGAGCTGTTGAGAAAAACCAACGTACATATTTAAATCTTCTTCAAAGTAAGTTCAGCTTTCAACATAAGAATCTGAATCTTCAGAGTCTTCTGATCACGGATCATCTGGATCTTCAGAGTCTTGAAAGTTCTTCAGATTGAGCTGAATCATAGTATGTGCAGCTTGTGTGCTTGAGCGTGTAAATCCTTCAGAGCAGAGTCTTCTATGCTTTAGAGGCTCCTTCTTCAGAATCTTCAAGAGATAGTAGTCAGATTCTTCTGGGAGCAATGTTCAGATCTTCACTTAAGATGCTCTTGAACTTATGAAGTCTTTCATACAAACAATGTTCAGATGCAATTTTGCTTTCTTAAGATACTTTTCTTTTAGTGCCTGTAGCAAACAATCTAGAACACGTTTAGAGTATATAATTCTTGAATACAAAATTTATAAGTGTTATCATCAAAACATAGAGATATAACTAAGACACAATCTGTGCTCTTACAATCTCCCCCTTTTTGATGATGACAAAACATGAGAAAATTTTGTTCAATAAGGAGTAAGAATTAGAAACTCCCCCTGAGGTAAACAATCTCCCCCTGAAATAAATACTACAATAGAATAGAATACTTCCCTTTCTGATTGAGTATATTTCAGATTCAGAGCCTGATGAATGAGTTCAGAGTCAAATCTTGATGCCAGATGATTGAATAAATGTATCAGAGTAAGATATCAGAGTTGATTGAATACTCAGATTTTCTTTAGAGAATCAGGTTCTGGTTGACACAGTCTCAGGGTAACTTCAATGAATTATGTCAGATATAACAGTATAATCTGAAAGACTTAAATTCAAATAAGTTAGTAAAATGTCTGAATTTTAGTTTTGGTAAATGCTTATAGGTTGAATACTCAAGTTTCTCTTTTTCTCCCCCTTTTTGTCATAATCAAAAAGATTTTCAAAGACGGAAGGAAATAAAAGAGAAGAAGTAAATAGGAGCAAAACATGTTAGCATGCAATTAAAACAAAATAAACCAAAGTTCACAGACAAACAGGCAGAGGCCAAAAAAAAACACATAACACAATAACGATAACCAAACATCAAAAAACTCAGTTCATGTGCAAAACAACAAATAAAACTAGGTCTGGCGAGAGGCAATGAGGGTCAGAAGCTCTGTCATCTTGGCAACTGACTCTTCTTGCTTAGACATCCAGGTCTTGATTTCATCGGTTGTTTTCTCTTGCTTGATCATCCAGTCCTTGATATCCTTCACATCATTCACAAGTTCTAAAACCACAGATGAAGACGGAGCAGATGCAGCAGCAGTAGGGTTCCCTTCAGAGTGGTTTTCAACAGAAGCTTGTTCAACCATTTCAAAATCAGGAACAACTGGAGGAGCAGCTTCCAATAGCAACACAGGAGGAGGAGGAGGCATGTTCATCAGTGTCACCTTTATTAACTCAGCAAATTTAGTCTTAGCAAGCTTAGAGCATTTTGCTCTAACTTTTAGGGCAGCTTTGTTAAACATCCAGATGAAGCGCTTCCACGCAGTATTCGAAACATTTGGGTCCAAACTAGACATACATACAGCCTTAACACGATCATATTCAGAATCTAACTCCTTTTTGAAAATATCAAACATAGCATTAACACAAGATCCTAAATCTGACTGTTCATTCTGACCAGAGGAAAAAGGATTAGGGGTGTTAGCAGGAGTAGGTTCAGATGGTTGTGGTTGAGGTGTGGGTGGTTGAGATGTGTGGATGACAGATTGAGGGAGTTCAGCTGAATGAGGAATAGTTTGATTCTCAGATGGATTAGTTTCAGGTGGTTGTGGAATGGTTTGGTTTTCAGCTGTTTGAGTGTCAGAGGGTTGAGCTTCAGATGGTTGTTGAGATGGAGAGTTTGGTGGGGTATGAAACAAAGCAATGTTAAGATGATTCTTCATAACATTCTCAGAGCGAGCTTGTTTGAGTGATTCTGAATCATAGTCAGATGAATCAGATGAATCAGAGGATTCATCTGAGTGAACAGATGTAGAAGAAATTTCAATTGTTTGGTTTAGGGGTGGAATATCAAGAATATTGTCAGACAGATTTGGATCTTCTGAGGGAATTGCTTGTTCAGAGTGTTCAGTTTGAACAGTCTCTGGTTGATTTTGTTCTGAAATAATTGTTTGTGGTTGGGGAGTCTCTAAGTGGGGATTCTCTAGTTGCGACAAAGTTTGTTGTGGAGTTACTGTTGGAGAATTTTCTGGTTGAGTTGGTTCTGGTGGAGTTATTGTTGGAGAGTTTTCTGGTTGAGTTGGTTCTGGTGGTGGAATTTCTGTTTGAATAGTTTGATGTTGTGGATTAGATGGGATTGGTGCTGGAGATGATTGTAAATTTACTGGTTCAGAGGATAGTGGTTCGGATGAGATATTGACAGACTTTCTAGATTTTGAAGTTCTTGGTATGAGGCTTGGAGAGAGTTGTGGTGAAGATAGTGGTGAATGAACAGTAGGAGTAGGATCAGAGGCTAATACATGTTGAATGGTGTCTCTGATTTCTTCCAGAGTAGCTTCTCTTGGACTGCTTCTGGCTTTCTTTCCTTCTTTCCTCTTCTTTCTTGATGCTTCAGGAGCTTTTCTCTTCTTCTGAACGGATTCTTCGTCAGCCTTCCTCTTATTGCGCCTTTCCTTCATCTGATTAGGCAATTCTTCTCCAGGCTTCTGAACGAGATTGGCAGGTAAAGGGATTCCTTCCTTTAGGCATTCAGTAATGTACAGCCAGACAAATTCCTTAGGTTCATCTGCACTGAACAGTGGAAAATCTTCCACAGGAACTCTTCTACCTTGAATCTCGTCAGAGTTGATCTTCCTGAGTTGTCCCTTCAATTCTGAGATGATTTTCATCCTCTTCAGATTGAGTCCATTAATTTCAGAGCCAATGATGTGAGTCAGCTCTTCTGTAATCTTCGCATCAGTCAGATGTTGAACCAGCTTGTTCTCAACAAGTATATCAGAAATCAACCTTCCCAGGGGTATCCATGTCCTTACTTTACCAGCTTTCGCCCTTACTTCCTCTCTGGTTTCTTTGACATGAGTTAATAAATGACTGAAGATGAGATACGGTAGATCCACTTTGACATTTTTGCTAATGCAGTACATAAAATACAAATGTTCAGAACTCACATAATCTGGAGAGTTTGAAGGTTTTCTGTGGAAAAACGTACTCATAAAGATTTTCGCCCAGATCCTATAAATGGGTTTTAAATCTTTAACCTTACTTGACGGCAAACCAGCAATAGTAACTTCTTCATAAACCCTAGCCATATCGATGTGAGAAGAAGCAAGATTTGAAACACCATCAGACTCAGTATAGCTAAACAGTTGTCTGATCAGGTTTTCAGTGATGACTATCTCCACTCCAAGAACTGAAGAATGAATAAACTTGGGACCAGCGCTTGCATGTATCCAAAATTCCTTAACCAGTGTTGGAAAAACAGGCCCCATTAGCCTTTCAAAATATTTTTCCCACCCTTGAGCTTTGATGGCAGAAATGAGATCAAACCCATTTTCCTTTAAAGAGTCGAGGTCAATGAAGCTTTCACAGAGCACCTCTAGATCAGCCACTGGAGTGAATAAGGTTCGTTCAGGTTCTTTGTACATGATGGTCTTGTTAGGTTTTGCAGCAGTGTTTGAAGTTGACGCCATTGAAGAAGAAGAATACTTTGGTTTCGGTTTAGGGTTTTGGAAGAGATTGAACAGGAAACAGAAACGCATGAATGAAGTGAATGTGGAAAGTGTGATAGAAGTGTGATAGGTGATATATATAGGAAACCAAAAAAAATATAGGGCACACAAAAGACACTTACGCACGTTTGGACAACATTAAATGAAAAGTAATCATTTCACATTAAATTATGACAGCTGGGGGAAAAACAAGAAAAATGAGATTTTCAAAGCATTACCTCAAACGTCAAATCAGTTAAGCACTCAATCTTTTCAGACATTGAATGCCACATGTTTGCTTTGTTGGCTCATTTGATTTCTCTCACGAAATGAAACGTTTCCAACTTTCAGATCTTCTGAGCTTGTTAGTTCAGAGTTTTACCCAAAACGAAATAGTCAAATAAATATAAATGAATAAAATAGACAGATGAAATACTTCAGATTATTAAACATTTTGCATCTGAGAGGTTGCCTCTGAGAAATATTACTCTGGACATAAATCCATACAAATATTTTTCAGAATAAACTTAAATCTATCTTCAGCAAGGGGTTTTGTGAAAATGTCAGCCCATTGATGATCTGTATCAACAAAAGCTAAATTAATTACACCCTTCTGAACATAGTCTCTGATGAAGTGATGTTTAATTTCTATATGTTTTGCCTTAGAATGCAAGATTGGATTTTTTGACAAACATATAGCAGAAGTATTATCACAGAAGATAGAAAGATTACTCTCATAGATTTGATAATCTTCTAATTGACTTTTCATCCAGAGCATCTGAGTACAATATCCAGCAGCAGCAATGTATTCTGCCTCTGTAGTTGATAGTGCAATGGTAGGTTGCTTCTTGCTGTACCATGAGATCAGATGACTTCCAAGAAACTGACAGCTTCCAGAAGTGCTTTTACGTTCAACTCTGTCTCCAGCATAGTCAGCATCACAGAATCCAACTAATGAAAATTCATCAGATCTTCTGTAACACAAACCCATGTTAGCAGTACCTTTCAGATACCTCAGAATCCTCTTAACAGCTGTTAAGTGTGATTCTCTAGGATCTGATTGGAATCTAGCACATAAGCAGACACTAAACAAAATATCTGGTCTAGAAGCAGTCAAATATAGAAGAGATCCTATCATACCTCTGTAGAGTTTTTGATCTACCTTCTTACTTACCTCTTCCTTACCTAGAGTGCTTGTAGGATGCATTGGAGTCTTTGCCATTTTGCTATCAACCATGTTGAACTTCTTCAGAAGCTCTTTAACATATTTGGTTTGATGTATGTAGGTGCATTCTGGAGTCTGATTGACTTGGATTCCCAAGAAGAATCTCAACTCTCCCATCATGCTCATTTCAAATTCTTCCTGCATACATTTAGCAAACTCCTTTCCAAGCGTAATATTTGTTGATCCAAAAATAATGTCATCTACATAAATCTGACAAATCAACAGATCTTTCTTAACAGATTTACAGAATAAAGTTGTATCCACTTTTCCTCTGATAAAATTTTTCTTCAGAAGGAAGTTGCTCAACCTCTCATACCAAGCTCTGGGAGCTTGTTTTAATCCATAAAGGGATTTCTTTAATTTGAAAACATGATCTGGAAAGTTTTCACTTTCAAAACCAGGAGGTTGGTGGACATATACTTCTTCTTCTATAATACCATTAAGAAAAGCACTTTTAACATCCATTTGATACAGAGTGATGTTATTCTGTGCAGCAAATGAAATAAGAAGACGAATAGATTCTAACCTTGCCACTGGAGCATATGTCTCAGTGTAATCAATACCTTCTTGTTGACTATATCCTTGAGCAACCAGCCTTGCTTTATTTCTTTCTACTTCTCCCTTTTCATTCAGCTTATTCCTGAAGACCCATTTTGTTCCAATGACATTGAATCCTTTAGGTCTAGGAACCAGATCCCAAACTTCATTTCTGGCGAATTGATTCAGCTCTTCTTGCATAGCTATAATCCATTCATTATCTTCCAGAGCCTCATCTACAGATGTTGGTTCTATCATTGACACTAAGCCAAATAAGGAAGATTCAGAAGTTCTGAGATATGATCTTGTCCTTATGGGATCATCTTTCTTTCCAATTATCACATCTTCTGGATGAGAAGCTTTGATTCTGGAAGAAGATCCTCTGACGGTTGGTCTTTCAGAAATATGCAAGTTGTTTAGTTGGGAAGTCAAAGGTGTAGCATCTGGGGTTGCGTCAGATTCTTTGTTCTTTGCCTTTTCTGCCTCTGAGCCTTCAGAGTCTGTGAGAATTACTTCTCTATCTGCAGCACTTTCAAACTGCTTTGGCTTTTCAGAGCCAAGCTTATCATCAAATCTGACATGAATAGATTCTTCCACAATCTGTGTTTCAGTATTGAATACTCTGTAGCCTTTAGAGCGTTCAGAATAACCAAGCATGAAACACTTCTGTGCTTTGGAATCAAACTTGTTCAGATTATCTTTAGTATTAAGCATATAACAAATACATCCAAAAGGATGAAAATAAGCAATGTTGGGCTTTCTGTTTCTCCACAATTCATAGGGAGTCTTTTTCAGAAGAGGTCTTACAGACACTCTGTTCTGAATATAACAAGCTGTGTTAATTGCTTCTGCCCAGAAATATTTTGCCAGATTTGTCTCGTTGATCATGGTTCTGGCCATTTCTTGCAATGTTCTATTTTTCCTTTCTACAACTCCATTTTGTTGTGGAGTTCTAGGGCAGGAGAAATCATGTGCAATGCCTTTTTCAGAAAAGTATTTTTCAAAATGTTTATTTTCAAATTCTCCACCATGATCACTTCTGACTTTAATAATTTTACAATCTTTTTCAGTCTGGACTTGATTGCAGAAGTCAAAGAACACAGAATGAGACTCGTCCTTGTGTTTTAGAAACTTTACCCATGTCCATCTGCTGTAGTCATCTACAATGACTAACCCATACTTCTTGCCTCTGATGGATGCAGTTTTCACTGGTCCAAACAGATCAATGTGAAGTAATTCCAATGGTCTGGAGGTAGAAACAACATTTTTTGATTTAAAATGAGATTTTGAAAATTTACCTCTTTGACATGCTTCACACAGAGCATCTGAGTTGAACTTCAACTTAGGAAGTCCTCTGACCAGATTGAGTTTATTAATCTGAGATATACGTCTCATATTAATATGCCCCAATCTTCTATGCCAGACCCATTGCTCATCATTCATAGATAAGAGGCATTTTACATTTTGAACTTTAAGTTCTGAAAGGTTAATTTTATAAATGTTGTGTTTCCTCTTTCCATTGAATAGGATAGAACCATCCTTTTGACATACAGCTTTGCAACATTTTTGATTAAAGATGATATCATAACCATTGTCACTTAATTGACTTATGGACAATAGATTATGTTTCAATCCTTCAACTAACAGAACATTAGAAATAGAGGGTAGGTTGCCATTACCTATAGTTCCAGAGCCAATGATCTTGCCCTTCTGGTTCCCTCCAAATTTCATGTCCCCTCCAGATCTAAGTTCCAGACTTTGGAACATAGACCTTTCTCCCGTCATGTGTCGTGAGCATCCAGAGTCCAGGTACCATGATTGGTGTCCTGACTTTGCTGCTAAGGACATCTGCAACAGGGATTATTTTGTCTTTAGGTACCCAGATCTTCTTGGGTCCTTTAGGGTTAGTTGCCTTGTAGGTTTGTCTAAACTTTTGTTTTTCAACATAGTTTTTGTTTAGACTTGCCTTAGATCTAAACACATGAGTATTCTTTTCAGAGCTCGTGTGTTTAATATCATTTAAATGACCAAATTTAAAATTAGAGTATAAAGAAGTTATCTTAATAATCAGATCATCTACAGGTATTGGTCTTACATCTTTTTCAAGAGAAGAAGATTGAAATCCAATTCCCTTTCTTTTATTCCTACTAACTCCATAGATCATAGAAGCCATCTTGCTTCTGTCTATGCTTTTAGTGAGGAACCTCTGAAAACTAGAGTCATATTTTTCCAAAATATTTTCATATGACTTAGCTTCAGAGTCAGATTCTTGTTGAACAATTTCCAAATCATTTTTTATTTTTAAATTTATTTCTCTCTGCTCAACAAGTTCTGTTTTCAGATTATCAATCTCAGATTCAAGATTGCTTTTCAGCTTCTTGTTCTTGAATTTGATATTATTGTAGCTTTTCAAGACTTCAGATACCACCTTTATAAGTTCATCTTTGGTAAGTTTGGACATTACCTCTTCAGCATCAGAGTCGGAGTCTGACTCAGATTCAGATGATAATTCTTCATTCTGATCTTCTATTCCAGCCATTAATGCCATGTTGGCACACTCTTCTTCTGCTTCAGATTCAGATTCAGATTCATCTGAATCATCCCAAGTTGCCATAAGAACCTTTTTCTTTTTATCAAACTTTCTCTTGGGTTTCTCCTTGAGAAGTTTGGGGCAGTTATTTTTGTAGTGCCCAGGTTCCTTGCATTCATAGCATGTGACCTCTTTCTTTCCAGATCTTCTGTGTCCAGAAGATTCCTTCCTGTGGTCAGCTTTCCTGAAGTTGTTAAACTTCCTTCCCTTGTGCTTCCAGAGCTTGTTGATTCTTCTGGAAAGCATGGACAGTTCATCTTCTTCTTCAGAAGACGATTCTTCAGAACTTTCTTCTTTTACCTGCAAAGCTTTAACAGGTTTGTTAGATTTTAAAGCTATGGATTTACCTTTATCTTTCTTCTGGGGCTCATCTTCCTCCAGCTCTATTTCATGACTTCTCAAAGAACTGATAAGTTCTTCTAAGGAGATCTTATTCAGATCTTTTGCCATCTTCAGTGCAGTCACCATTGGTCTCCATCTGGTGGGAAGACTTCTGATGATCTTCTTGACATGATCTGACGTTGAGTAGCCCTTATCCAGAACTTTCAGACCAGCAGTAAGAATCTGAAATCTAGAAAACATAGTTTCTACATTTTCAGACTCTTCCATTTTAAATGCCTCATACTTCTGTATGAGCGCCAGCGCCTTGGTCTCTTTAACCTGAGAATTTCCCTCATGAGTCATTTTGAGTGACTCAAACATGTCATGAGCAGTATCTCTGTTTGTAATCTTCTCATACTCAGTATGAGAGATTGCATTAAGCAATATAGTTCTGGCTTTATGGTGATTCTTGAAATCTCTTTTCTGTACTTCAGTCATTGACTTTCTATCAATCTTTTTGCCATCCTCATCAGTAGGATGTTTATATCCATCAATAACCATATCCCAAAGATCAGCATCATACCCGAGGAAAAAACTTTCTATTCTATCTTTCCAATAGTCAAATTTTTCCCCATCAAACATGGGTGGCTTGGTACTGATCCTATCTCCTTCATATTTGTTGTTGCAAGTTGATGTAGCTGTTTCCATAATGACAACAATACAAATATCAAAGTATCTTTCTCACAGGATCTTTAACTGTCACGGTTAAGTGGAGCACACGCAGAACCGGAGCTCTGATGCCAACTGAAGGTGAGAAAATTACTTAGAAGGGGGGGGGGGGGGTTGAATAAGTAAGACTAAAAATCAAAGATTAGAACTCAGATATTTTTATCCTGGTTCGTTGAAAACAACTAGTCCAGTCCACCCTCTCAAGAGTGATTTGCCTTTCTCTGTCAAGGACTTAATCCACTATTTTAATCAAACAGATTACAAATAGCAACACCTAAGAACAACCGTTCTTAGTCTTCTCAAGAGCAGCTGATCCCAACTGGATCCTCTTAAGGAAAACCTTTTACAAACAAAGTAAAACTTTTACAAGAGTAAGAATGCTTCTAATAAGCTGTTATCACAACAGTGATATTTCTCTTAAGTTAAGAATAAAGATAAAGCAAAGTAATATGATTAAGAGCTTTTTGAGATTTGCTTTTAGGAGTGATTTTGCAAGAGATTCGATACTGAAGAAGATGGAGTGGACTTCTTTATATAGGCACTAAGATCCAAGAAGTCTTGTTACGTTGAAGGCTGTGCAGAAAAGCCTAGAGCCTTTTGTCTTCACATTGGAGGCTGTGCTGAAACAGGCCTGATGCTTTTTGTCTTCACTTGCAGAATACTTTCCTCAGAATGGAATGCACAGATAAAACCTTTTTGTCTGTGTCCTTGTGTCTAGCACAAAATAGGAAAGAGCTGTTGAGAAAAACCAACGTACATATTTAAATCTTCTTCAAAGTAAGTTCAGCTTTCAACATAAGAATCTGAATCTTCAGAGTCTTCTGATCACGGATCATCTGGATCTTCAGAGTCTTGAAAGTTCTTCAGATTGAGCTGAATCATAGTATGTGCAGCTTGTGTGCTTGAGCGTGTAAATCCTTCAGAGCAGAGTCTTCTATGCTTTAGAGGCTCCTTCTTCAGAATCTTCAAGAGATAGTAGTCAGATTCTTCTGGGAGCAATGTTCAGATCTTCACTTAAGATGCTCTTGAACTTATGAAGTCTTTCATACAAACAATGTTCAGATGCAATTTTGCTTTCTTAAGATACTTTTCTTTTAGTGCCTGTAGCAAACAATCTAGAACACGTTTAGAGTATATAATTCTTGAATACAAAATTTATAAGTGTTATCATCAAAACATAGAGATATAACTAAGACACAATCTGTGCTCTTACACGAACAATTCAAATTTTTAGTGACAATATTTATTATGAGGAATCACGTGTTAAGGATACTTCCAAGTTTATACATGAAAGTTTTCATATATGAATATGATAAGGGAATAAAATGAAACATAACCAAGCGGGTATCTGACTACTTATTTCTTGTGATGGGATTTTCTTTTCTTAGTCACATTTTGGAGTACAAATGCTCAAATTTCCCCACAAGGGAGGTCACGTTGATCTCCCATGGCATAATTCTCTCACCGATCGTGTTGGAGTGTGTTGTGTATCTTTTAGGATGCCTCAAGATCAGCGAGTAAAACTTTCAGCTCGTCGTGGAGGTTATAATACTTGAGTTTGAGGTGCACGAGCGAGGCCACGACGTTCAATGTTGCAGTAAAGGGTCTACCCAAGATGCAATTGCAAAGGCTTATGCATGGGATGACCAAGAATTGTGTATTGATGAACTAAATATATATGTCCTCTCTCGCGTATACCATCAACTCTATATAGCCCCGGGGATGAGTGGTTATCCCATTAAATTCCTGCAAATACAAACCATCGAACGATATCAAGCTCTCCGGTCCATACCCATTTTCTCTAATAACAATGCGTATAACATGTCATATGAGTTTCCTCCATATATCACGATCTATTAGATGTCAAATTATCCCGTAGTAGCTGTGATCACCAAGGGGAATATCTCTTTGGGGAATCTTCCAACCTTTATGGAGTCTCATAACCCTAACATGGGCCGTTTCAAGGTATTAGGTAATGAGTTGCCTCCACCCTTATAAACAGTCGTCATCTCAACGATCTTTCTCTTGTTCGTTCCTTTGGAAAGGGGATTTACATAAGGTGCTCCACCGGTGATGGCGACAACATACATGAGTTTGTCCTTGCTAGTTTCTCCCTTTTCAGCATCGGGACTGGACTCGGGAACCCTTGCGTGGGATTTAGTTTTAGGAGATCCTTCTCTGTCCCATTTTCTGCCTTGAATGTATTCGAATAAACTTCCTCTCTTAATCAAAGATTTGATCGCGTCATTGAGTTGAATGCAGTTGTCCCTGTTATGCCCATGTCCCTTATGTAAATGACAATACTTCAATCTATCCATTTGGGCGGATTCTCACACAATGTTAAAAGATCAGATTCCTGCTTTCCTGAACTCGATGTTTTCATATTCTTGGTAGATTTGTCACGGGAAAGTGTTTAGGGGAGTATTCCTATTGTATCGACTATATACCCCTTTTATATGTATCCTTTCTTTGCCCGTAAGGATTCTTTCCTAATGGGCGCTCAGAACGAATATCAATGGATGAGGTCGAATTATCAAAATGAGTGTCAGGTTTCTCCTCAAATGTTATATATGGTTGAGCCATGCTTAACATATCTTGAGTCATCTTCACCTTTTTCTTTCCTAGTTTGGTGAAGAAAAGATGGTCACGAAAGAGGTTGTTATAGATCGAACATCGAAGAGAATCTCCAGTTCCTTAAACTTATACTGTGACTCGAGTGAATTGATCGATGTAGGATTGCAAGTTCTCTTTCGCTCCTTAAATGATACAACTTTTGGTGACTATAGTAATTAGTTGTCTTTTCTGCACAGTAAAATGTTCGAAGTCGATCACATAAATCTGACCATGATTCAATGCAACCATCGAGAAGGCCGTTGAACCATAGTTGTTTTGGTTCGACCAACTTTAATGCTAATAACTTGCATTTGGAGGCATCTTCAGCGTAATAGTAGTTGAGTCGATCATTGACAAGTTGCACGTGCTCGTCGGGATCCCCTTTCCCGTTGCATTCCTCCTATTTGAGAGGTTTTTGCATGAATTTATGGATTTTTCTCTCAAAGATATGAGTACATAAAGAATGCTTAGGTTGCGCTCGGTTTGGGTGACACTCACTACGGTCCAAGGATGGAGCGTAACTCCCTTGTTCTCCTCTCGGACTCCTAGGGGGAGAATTATGCATACCTCTTTTTGAGCGTTCTTTCGATTTATAGACTTTTCCTTCTTCTTTTGTTGCAGACGGCTTTGGTCATTCAAAATGATTTCTTCTTGAATCGACTTTCTGCATTATATTTGCCTGGGGTTGAACGTTTTGGAGGCTTTTCTTCAAACGCATGAACCTTTCTTCCACCACTTTAGAGATTTGTTATTGAGCGATGTTGTAAATGTCATTAATCAATTTTTTTCCCCTTGAGATTTGAGGTTTTCCTTAAGAATTCCAAAACCTTACGAGATCTCAGGTTGCTTCCTAGGATTTGTAGATGGAACCCAAAGTAACGATGCTTAGATTATTCCCACCTATGGTGGAGGGAGAATCACATTCAATTGCTGAATAATGTTATTATTGAGGTTTACTTTGCTAGTATGAGTGTGTTCGGTGGAATGGTGGTTGATGGTACCAAACCAACAACTGCTAAGGTAGCTTCACGTGCTGTGGTGGAACAATTGGCTCTTGATTCAACCATTTCTATTGCTCGACGGAGTTTTGAAGCACTGAAAAACAAATATCTAAAGAATTAATGTATCTTTATTAGCGTTGAGCTCGATTTCGTCAAACGCAATTGAATCTTCTTTGAGTTCTTAAATCATTTGATTCAAATTCGAGGAGAGTCTTACACTAAACGAGTGTACTTGGAGATAAGGAATCGTAAGGTACACGAGAATTAAATTTTGATTCCTACAAACGGTGCCACTATTTCATATCAGAACTAGAAATATGTGCAGTCATGAAAGCTACAACGGATGAGAGTTTCCGATGCGATGAAGCAGATGGGGGTGTACCTGTAAGGATCTGGGATGTTATGCTTGGAAGTAGTCGGACTAGAAATGGTGATGCCTGGATCAGATTAATTTGAGAAGTTTTTTCCTTATGGTGGTCAGATTTCAAGGATAGGTTATATCATCAAGGATATGGTCGGCCCATAAAAACCTTCATCTCCAAATTCCTATAGGCTTTAGTTTAGAGTTTGAAGGGCAAGAAAGGGGAGAGCTTTAAAAAAATAGGAAGAATTGAGTGAAAAGAATACAAGGATTTTGGCTGAGAGTGTTTTGGAGAGTTTGTTTTTATTCTTAACACCAAAAACCTATAACGGAGAACTCAAATTTTGTATTGGAGGAGGATCTTGAAGGACTTTGATAAATTGTTCAAATATAATTTTTATTGTTATAATATTTAAAAGAAAAAATAACCTTTTTTCGTCCCTTAACTTTAGGTCGGGGTCCAATTTGGTCCCTTAACTTTAAAAAGTGGCAAGTTGGTCCTCTAACTTTTAAAATGGTGTCACGTTTATCCTTCCGTCTATTGCTGCTAGTCAAAGTTTGAAAACAAGTGCCATGTTTGTCCAGGTGGACTTTATGTTGTTGACGTGGATATAAGATGTGTTAAAACAAATCCAAGTGGAACTTGCTTTCCATTACCAATAATATCAAAGGATTGTAGATATATTAGGGTAAATGCAAGGGATTGAAGTGGCGCAATAAGGGCGCAAAGGATTTTCGCAGACGTGAAGGATTGAAGACGATTCAAGGAGCGTTTATCAAAAGGTTAGTTCACTTCTTTCTGATTTTGGGTTTACGAATCTCATAGGGCAATATATGGTTATATTCAAATTTAAGGTTTATGTAAATTTTTAAGTGTAAACTATAACTATTTAGATAATATGATTAGGTATCATGGATGAACACATAAATATCAAAATTCATCATAGTGGTGAATTCACTGGTGAAGCTCTTGGTGTATATGAGAATGGAGTAGTATATGATTTAAGAGTAGATGTAGACAAATGAAATTATTTTGAGCTAATTGGTGTATTGAAAGACTTGGGTTATAGGGAGTTTGAAACAATATATTACAAGGAACCTAAATTTGGGAAGAACGCACTTGTAGATGACAATGGTGCTTTAGAAATTGCAGATCTTTATAGGATGCACCAAAGTGTTGATATTTACATTCAACACACCTTGTCTCAACCTGACTACTGTGGTGTTGTTGTTGATAATATTGATGAGGGCCCTGCTGAAATTATAGATGAGGTGGAGGAGTTACTTAGTAATTTGCTTGATGAAGTTGTTGGAGTTGAACAAAACACTATTGTGATGGAGGAGGGTGATGTTGGAGTTGCTCAAGCCACTGCTGAGTTGGAGGAAAGGTAATGTTGGAGTTGATCAAGTTAATCTTGTAGTGGATGAACGTACTGTTGGAGTTGAGGAAATTAATGTTGGAGTTGAACAAGTTAAACATGCCATGGAGGAATGTAATGTTGGAGTTGAACAAGGTAAAGTTGGTGTAAATTATTGTCGCACCCAAAATTTTTACTTTAAGATCCCACCTCCTTCGTTTGGCGCGTTTTTTTTTACTCTTATATGTGTGGTTATTATGACTGACGAATATGCGCAGATGTATCAAATTCAAAAAGAGAGAACACTCATAATCCAATCCTTTCGGGCATGGCATGATAAAGAGATGTGGAAATGCTTGGTAAAGTTTGGTCAGCATGTATGGAATATCGTCACCAACTCAAAACTTCTTAATTGGTTACAACAATGTCTTCGTTTCCCGACATAAAGGCATCGCAAATCATTGGAGATAAGAGACCATTCATTTGGAGTTAATTACTTGATGATTAACGGTTCATAATAGTAAGATCACTCATTCCACTTGGAGGATAAAGCTTTGAAGAAGAACTTTTTTTAAGGTACGCTTTGCAAGAGAACGTGATACAAAGTTGCATTATGCAAAATTACACTATACAAATTCACATTGCGAGTACAAGCTCGAGGAAGAAAAGGTTGCTTATATCATAAATCACGTTAAGGTTACAATGTTACATATGTTTTCAAATTGAGAACAAAGATGTTACAAAAGATTGGATTACAAGAATATTCAAATGACAAAAGCTACAGAGTTACACCGTCACAACGACATGGTAATGTTAAATACAAGAAATCCACGGTACATTGTTCTATGACATTTTGGAACCCTGCGAACTTTGGCAAGTGGGGTTGAAGTTCATCTGCATCTTTTCAAAGCGAGTGAGCTACATTTGAAAGCTTTGATCTCATATCCATCCTTCATTCTGATCACCAATTACGCTTGTAAGCATGCCTATGCCACTTTCACACAAAGGATCAGCGCCTGGAAGTCAGAACAAAGACACAAAGTTACAGGCAAGCAGCATTGAATTACATTGAGAGGTTACAAGTATTAGACACATACCCCAAGAAACTTCGTGTTGGCTTCCGTTCTTGTTAAAACTAGGACGCAACCAACGACAAAATCACAACCTGCAAACAAAAACAGATAGAGACAGCGGCCACAGTAGGAAATCAGAATAACCGTAACAGTTTTGAACCAGAAGGCGAATTAAGTTTTATTTCAGCCCTCAACTCAACTCATCATAGGGCGGGAATTCGAGCGGCCGGGAGGACAACAGCTAAAGTCGTCGTCAACTCCTTACCAAACATCTAGAGAATCAAAGTCTATGCAAATAAATAACTGATCTCAGAACAGTTCTCAACATAGTTCACAGGCATCAACACTACGCAAAAGCACAAGAAACATCAAGGCCACGGCTGCATTTACAAGCCATCAGTTCAGATAAATCATCATCATCACAGCAACACTTTTTAAATCCCTCATAGGCTCAGACACAAAGTCATCATCGCCTTTGGACCTTTCTCGGCTAACAGCGTGAAACCGGCAACTTCTGAGCTTCGGGTGGCATCCTGAAAGAAGAAGGGAAATATGTCAGCTACAAACAACAACAAGCAACAACAGGTTTTTTCGCATCAGCAAACATCAACATCTCAGCGGCAGCAAGCAAGTATTTTCACGCCATCTACAAGCATTTACAAGTATCAACACCAGTTCAACACCTGCAAGTCAATTGCAAGCAAAACATCCACAATAGCATAACAACATCAATAATGTCAACTACAAGCAACAACAACCATGTCAGTTCAATAGAAACAAAAAGCAAGAGCAGTATTTGGCAACAAAGAGTGGCGCAGCAAACAACAAGCAGTAACAACAGTTGCAAGCAACATCAATGGCATCCGTTCTGCAATGACATCATTAGCAGCGCCTCAAGAAAAACCAAAACAATACAATTATTGCTAAAGGTAGGTTGAGGTCCAAGAGTTGGGAACCTCATACAGGTTTCGCCCTCAGCTCAATTCATCACTGGGCACAACAAACAGAAAATTCACATACGAACCCCTCACAACACGTAGCAGTAAGGGTGAAACTGCAGCATCACTCAGGTCCTGAATTCGCATCAGTCGGAACCATGGGCAAATTCAGACTAGCAACAGCCTCAAAGCCTCACGGTTCAGATCCACGAATCATCATCACCGTTTCAAACTTTCCCCAACAATAGCAGCTCTTGAGCCACAAACATAACAGCAACAAGTATCAGTCACGAACTAGCTACAATCACCAACAGAACAACAACAATAATCCCGTTTCATTATCTGCAACAACAACTACATATTGACCACAAAAGAAATAATTCGAGGTCCAAGAGTAAAGATGAGAGAAGTTTCTTAGCCCTCAGGTAACACATCATTGGGGCAAGGCTCGAGTAGCCAGGAGGATAACGAGAAGTCGTCGTCAACTCCTTACCGACTCAAGAGCGTCAATGGAAATTCGAAAACAACAAGAGGCAACCACAATCCCTCATTGGCTCAGACACAATTTCGTCATCGCCATTTCAACCCAACATCAGCCACGACATAAGACAAGCGGCAAAAGAAACCAAGTCACAAAGTCAACAAGGAAATTTACAAATCAATACGGGAAGATGAAAGATTAGAACTTCCCTAATCAAAGCCAACACTCCATTACAAAATCAGGTTTATCAACATATAGAAGTCAAGTTCTGTTTACGAGAATAGAACACGGAGGGAATTAACAACACCACGACCTGGCCCTGTTATCAGCGTACTGCCCCTCCATGTTGAGACCACTGTAATTGTGACCTCAACAACGCGCAAAGCCTATCCCACCAACACGCTTCGGAACATCTCTACACACAAGGAGAAGACAATCAAAGTGAACACAATTCGAGGTGACACTCCCCAAACTGTCAAGCTACAGAAGTCGCTCAGTGACGCCAATTAACAGCATTAGAGCTACAAAGTTAGGAACTTCCTGAATGACAAAACGAGACAACAAGATTAGCTTACAAAGGTAACCAGTAATCAAGACCAAAGCGCTCGAGAATCTCTGGGATTACCTCCTGCAAACAAGAGGATAGGCTTATTCAACATCATTGAAAATCAGATATCCTTTAGACCACAAAGCTACCAGCTCGAACAAGCGAAGATGAATTTGCAAGAGTTCAAACAATGAGGCTTTGGGCTCACCAACTATTACCGCAAACCACTCCGGGCTACTAATTCCCTTGGCCCTAAATCTCTTGCTTTCTACACCTGCAAAAAAACGTAAAGTTTGGATTAGTAAGCTGATCAAAGAATATACCCTGTTCAAAGATTGAGATCCTATTCAGATCCTATCGAATCCTTTAGCATCAAGTGAATATTCCTCGAATCAAATCACCCATATTGAATTTTCATCAACAACATTAAACGCAATCATACGAAGAAGGAAAGTTTTTGAATCCAATCACACGAAAACAGAAGGTTTTAATACCAATTAATCAGAAATCTTCTACTCATGGGCCTATAAACTGGAAGGAAATCGGCAACATTCGAAGGGATCACAAAACCACGAAACCCTAGAGTTCGTAAAACATAAAAAAAAGGGAGAAAGACTTATCTATCCTGTTGACGAATCCATTCCGCCGCTGCAAACAACATCGTCACAAAGCTTCGGTAAAATTCCATTCTCGATAAAGTACTGAGATCGCTTTGAGCATTTGTTAATGTTGCAGGTTGAAGGAAATGGCGAGAAGGAAATCAATCGCGAGAGAGGAGAGGAACAATGAGAAGGCTGGGGTCCGATTTGGGGACGAAAAAGGGGGGGCTAGGGTTCTTTCTTTCCTTCGTTTCATTTGGTTTTTTTTCTTTGTCTGCAGTTGTAATTTGATCTCATAATCACCTACACAACACACACAATCCCCACTAAACCACTAAACCACTAAATCGTTAATCACCCTTAATCTTTTTTTTAAAACTAATTACCTAATCCTTTCCTTTTAATAAATTAACAACTCTTTAATCAAATTAGATTTATCTTTTTTAACTATTAATTTAATTAGCCTTTAAGATAATTCACCTTATTTATTTTATCCCAATTAAATCAACCTTATAATTTTTTCTATCTTAATAACTAAAAACACCTTTTTTTAAAAGAATCCTATTAATCCTATTTAAATGTTTTGCTAATTTAATTTCAACTTTCTTCATCTTAATAACATTTTAATAGTATTTATTCACTAATAAAAACTTTTTTAAATAATTACACCGAGTTATCAATTTAATTAATTAATAATAATAATTTAGTATTGAATTAACTTTTAGAAATAAATTATAAAATCAATACTAATTTAATTCAATTTTTTTAAATAGCCATAGTAGAAAATAATCATTTCACTTAAGTTTTTATAATAAATTAAATCATTGTAGCTTTTATTTAAAATATCTAATTTATGGTTTAATCTCATCTAAAAACAACCTCTCGCTTAAAATCAACCCACATCTAAAACCCTTTTTGCTAATAAAATCAATTCGACTTTTTTCTAAAATCAACTTCATCACTTAATATAACTTTTTCTTAAACTAATCATATAAAATCAATCCCCTAAAATAAATCAAACATCGCTCCGGTCCGTTCACACACTCACATTCACTCCCACACACCTTAGCGCTTTCATGCGTGTGTATGGCTTTATTTTTCGCAATTTATCTTCTGCAATTTACACTACAACAATTTACTTGCCTCGCATCGCATTCCGTCCAAAGGAAAAACCTACACATGATTCAACAATCGTGTGTACTGCACATCATTTGCGTCATTCTCCCTTACGATCCTTGATCCCATTCAAGTCGATCTTTTAGGACAGATCCTACCCCATAGGAGGACCTTTGTCTTTACTTTACAACATAGAAACAAACAATCAACTCAATACAACAATATTCAAACACAATAGTGAAATAGATGTTAATCATCTTAAGCGAGATAGAATCTCCACCCTACTTCAATACAATCAATACCGTAGGGACTTTGCCTTAAGAGAGATAGAGGCATACATCGTCGATCAATATCCGAGTACTTGAGCCCTTCTCTTAAGACGATGCAAAGACTATTTCCCTACAATTTGTGGCAGTTAAATCTCTCTTAAAATGATAACTCGTCTTTTCTCCTAAAATCAATCAAGCAACTACCCTAAACCCGTAGGAACTTTGACCACAATCAAAGAACTCCTCAAACCCTTTAGGGGAACTACAAATACTCTGATTCCACTCCCGTAAGGATATGTAGGCATAAGATGCGATATCTTATTGAGTATACTTAGAAATAAACCACTAGGTCTTCTAACCTTTAAGTAGATAAACCATAGCAATAAACAAACATAAAACAAGAGGTTCCTGTAGAGTACTACAGAACTTAGGATGCTAGCACCTTCCCTAAGTTTAACTGACATCCGAACCTAAAACTCTCTAAACCTTGCATTTGCATTGCATTGTGGGAATTTCGATCTTTATCCCTTCCTTTGGACAAATCAAAGTTCGGTTGCAAAATGAAATAAAGATTCAAACTAATCAATAGTTTGATATCCAAATTTCACCGTGACAGAAATTGTGACTTCACTGGGGACTCCTTAGTGGGTTTCCCTATCTTATTTCTACTTGTTTATTGCTTTATATTTGTTATTTGTATAATTATTTACTTGTCTGTTTATTACTTTTGGGTTGATGCTCTTGAGTGGTGAGACAAAGTCCTACACCCGGACTTGAGTGAACTTATGATAGGATAGTGATATGTTCAAAGAGGCTTATAGGGGGTAGAATCCCGACCAAGCTGACTTGAAAATCACACTCGATTGAGGCCCTTTCGAAAGTTGTATTGTTGAACGAGTTCTTAATTGTGAAAACATGTACTATATTCGATGTTGGAGCCTATGATATTGAGGACCGTAGTTACCTTAACCCCACTTTGATCTTTATTAGGATGTAGTGTGGGGCTATGAGGGGGTACCCCCGAATTAGTGCTACGCGATGCTACACTCAAAAGAAGTTCTCTTGAGAATATTATTAACCCTCGAGTACTTGGGAAGTTGATAATATCCGAAAGATGGGCTAATGACTTTGGGAACCTTATTCTGCAGGTACAATCAACCTTTAGTCTGTGCCATTTGGGAATGGGTATACCCTTTGGCTCCATGCTCGATGCAAACCTAGGATATTTTTGTTTACATATGTGTCCTTATGTGCTTACTTGTGTTTGTTGCACTCATAAAACATCATACCGCATTGGATTTCATGGGATTTACTTTTGTTTATGAATATTATAGGGCACTATGGATCCCAATAGAAGGCACACTTTGAAATACACTTTTAAAAGTCCTAAATTGGATGACCTAAAGAAGTTGGTAACCTTGATTGAAGACCAAGGGAAGTTCAAGAGCAAATATGGGAAGTTGATGTCTTTATTGAGTCGCCAAGTAGACGAAGGACTTCTTTCCACTTTATTGCAGTTCTATGATCCGCTATATCACTGTTTTACATTTTCAGACTTCCAGCTATTGCCTACATTGGAAGAATACTCCTTTTTGGTTGGTCTACCTATCTTAGAAGAGTCTCCTTTCCCTTTCTTGGAGAAAGACACAGATGAAAGAGATATTGCTAAGGCCCTTTATCTAAAGGTATCTGACGTCAAGGGAAATTTGATTAGTAAAGGTGGTAATTTTGGTTTGACTACGAAATTCTTAATCAGTAAAGCTATGTTTTATGCCGATTATACGAACAAGACTTCATTCGAGGCAATCTTTGCCTTACTTATTTATGGAGTGTTTTTGTTCCCAAGTTTTGAAGGGTTCGTCGACCTCAATGCAATTAAGATCTTTTTGAAGAACAATCCAGTACCAACTCTATTGGGTAATGCTTATCATTTTGTGCATCTCTGAAACTTCTATGGTGGAGGAATGATCACCAGTTGTGTGCCCTTACTCTACAAGTGGTTTATTTCGCACTTGCCGAGGTCTACTTCCTTTTTGAATCTCGATAGAGGCCTTTGGTCTCCGAGGGTTATGGCATTGACCCACTCAGACATTGTTTGGTACAACCGAGCGTATGATGGGACTTTAATTATTGATGGTTGTGGTGACTTTGCTAATGTGCCGTTACTCAGTTTTAATGGAGGGATCAGTTACAATCCAGTCTTAGCTCGTCGACAGTTGGGATTTCCGTTGAAGGAGCCGCCTAAGAGTGTTCAAGTGGAGAGCATTTTCTTTAGGGATGACAAAGACTCCGAGACAAGATTTTGGCTGCATGGGATCATTTGCACAAGAAAGGGAACGAAAGCCTTGGGAAACTTAATTGTGTGTCCTTAGAGCCCCACCTTCGGTGGGTCAGATAGAGAGCAGTCAAGCTGAAAATGCCTTATTCTCGTCAAGATCCTATATCTCCAAGGAGGGAGCCCACTTATGTATTTATGTCTGAAGCTGAGAAGTTAGAGGTTGCCTTGAGGAAGTCACAACGTGAGCTAGAGTCATGGAAGAACAAGTACCAAGTAGTGGTTACAAAAAACGATGAATTTCAGAAGCAGAAAGATGAACTTCAGAAAGAGAAGGATGAACTTCAGAAGCAGCTACAGTTGAAGGATGAAGAATTACTTCCTTGCAAGAAGAGGAGAGTCATGGAGGATTTATTTTTCTTCGACCCGCAATGTACTATTTGGAAGCTGATTATGGACAACCTTATCCGTGAGAAGACCCAGTTGGAAGAGGAGCTCAAGCGGCGGAATTCAGAACTTCTTTAGGGCTTTCATTAGCTTTTATTTAGATACTTATTTGGGACTTTTAAAAGCAATTATTTGTATTCCCTTTCAAAATTAATAAAAACGTTTTCTTTTACCACAATGTTTATAAATAGTTGGGATCCCATGAAGTCCTATTCATCTTGCATTGCATTCTTTCTTTGTTCACTTCAAGAAACTCAATTTTATTTCGCAGGTATTGTAACCATGGACTTCAAGAGAGAAGCATTGGAGTACACTTTTCAGAGTCCTAACATTGAAAGCTTAAGAGAGCTAGCAGATCTCATCGAGAACCGTCATGCCTTTGCAACAGAATATGGAGAAGTCTTCTGTTTCCTCGAGCTCAAGATGAAAGGAGGGTTGTTGGAAACCCTTGTTTAGTTTTATGATCCGTTGTACCATTGTTTCACTTTTCCGGATTACCAGTTGATGCCGACTCTGGAAGAGTATTCTGATTTCTTGAGGATACCTGTGACGGCCCGACCTATATTCACCGACCAGGAAGAGATACCCAGTCACCAAGAAATTGCAAACGCTACTCATCTCAGCTTAGCAGATGTTCAAGCGCACTTAATCACTAAGGAAGGAGTTCTTGGATTCTCAGCCGATTTCTTGATTGGAAAAGTTCGTTACCATGCCAAAAGAAAAGAGGTCCTTATCTTGGAAGCTACCTTTGCTTTATTGGTCTATTGGATTTTCTGGTTCCCGAAGATTGATGATTTTGTTGACATGGATGCGATTAAACTATTCATACTCAAGAATCTGGTTGCCACTTTGTTAGCTGGCACATACTATTCAATCCACTCTAAGAATGCTGAAGAAGGAGGACATATCGTTTGTTGTACTGCTTTGCTGTATTCATGGTTCATTGCTCGCCTAACTCGACACCCGTCTATTTGGGATGAGATAGAATCACCTCATTGGTCCGAGATAGTCATGACCCTTACTCACTCTGACATTGTGTGGTACGACCCTACTTATGGAGGTATATGTATGATTCCTAGCATCAGAGGATTTACTAACATACCGCTTATTGGGAGAGAAGGATGCATAAGTTACAACCCTGTTTTGGCCCGCCTCCAATTTGGGCATCCCATGACCGAAATACCTGACCAAGCTCTGTTGGAAGGGATCTTTTTCAAGGAAGGGGAAGATCCAGACCTGAAGACCGTCATAATTTACGCATGGAGATACGTCAATAAGAAAGGAAAGACTGCTTTAGGATACCCCAATTGTGCTGTCTCTGAAGAATATCTACATTGGGTGCGAGAAAGAGCTCTCGACCTCAAAATGTCGTTCCCTTTTCATAAACCCATGGTATTGGCTTTTCATGATCCTGATTGGTTTGATGTGAGTGAAGTAGATCAGTTGAAGGCTGCCTTGGATGAGGCTCGGAAACTGAAAGCCGCTTGGAGGAACAAAATTTTCACCCTCAAGGTAGAGAAGGAGAAGTCCCAGAAGCTGCCAGAGATAGAATTTGCAAAGAAAAGGAAAGCGCGAGAGGATTTATTTTCTTATCACACCTCTTTCGGAACTGTCGCCAGAGATGATCTTCCCCCAGCTGCTATGGCTTGGAAGGAATGTGTCGATCGACTCATCAATGAGAAGGCCGAATTGCAAGAACGCATCAACCAGTTAGAAGAGGAACTTCACGCACAGAAGGAGCGTAGGGAGTAGATCTCTGAGTTCTCTTTTGCTTTTGGTTCAATGTAATAAACTCTTAAAAGAGTACTTTGCTTCTGTAATGCTTCAAATATCAAAATAAAATAAGTTTTCTCCAACGTTACAATACCAGAAATAATTTGAGTTTCTTGAAGTTTCATACTCATTTGAATTTTGCATAAGCATAAAATTGTTTGCATTCTAGGGTCTCACTCTTGTTTCATCTCCGCAGACAAGCTGAATCACCAATACAACACTCGAGCTAATCAACGCCAAAAGATGGACCAACTTGAACAAGAGAGCAGAGTGCTCCGTGATGAAGTTGTAGTTCTGAAAGAAAGTTTGGGGAGGTTGAATGGTCTAGTGGAAGCCTTATCCAATCAAGCCTCGATCAACAACCAAGAGGTTCCAAGGACCGTGATCTCTGAAGTGACACCCACACCGATCCTAGTGGTGTCTTCTGTTGCTGAAATGTCCTACAACATGCCTCAAGGTTTTCCGTGGGGGTTGTCTCCCAATTTATTTTCGACCGGTTACCGTTCGTTTGTGTCTGAGATCCCTGCTGTGACCACTGTTCAAGTTACTCCTGTAGTTTCTGCTGTGATGACTACTGCATCTCCACATGTGAACGTTGTTCCATATATTCTGGATGAGCCAATTTTACAAGGGTCGCCGACCGAAACTGTGGGTTTGGAAGAGAGGATGGATGGATTTCAGGAACAATTTTCTGAAATGCAAAAGGAGTTGAAGGCTCTTCGTGGGAAGGATTTGTTTGGAAAGAGCGCTTCTGAGCTGTGCTTGGTCCCAAATGTCAAGGTACCGCCGAAGTTCAAGGTCCCTCAAAGTCATCTTATTATGTATTCCAGGAAGATATCTGCCCAAACTGATAATGATCAACTGCTTATTCATTATTTCCAAGATAGTTTGACAGGCGTTGCGCTCAAGTGGTACATGGGGTTGGATAGTACGAAGATTCGAACTTTCAATGATCTAGGGGGAGCCTTTGTCAAGCAGTATAAGTATAATGTGGATATGGCATCTGACCGTGATCAATTGAGGGCTATGACACAGAAAGATAAAGAGAATTTTAAGGAGTATGCCCAACGTTGGCGCGAATTGGCCGCGCATGTCACACCGCCGTTGGAGGAAAAAGAGATGACCAAGATTTTTCTAAAGACCCTTGGTCCTTTCTTTTATGAGAAGATGGTAGCCAGTGTACCCAGTGACTTTACTGAAATGGTTAATATGGGAATGCGCTTAGAAGAAGGTGTCCGTGAAGGAAGATTGGCTAAAGAGGAGAGTGCTCCTAAGAAGTATGGGAGCGGATTTGTGAAGAAAAAAGAGCAAGGAGTAAACGCCGTTCAAAAGGGACAATTTAGGGAAAGGTATTCACCATCACAACAAGTTGCAGCAGTATCACCAGTGTTTAATGCTCTAACTTATCAGTTACAGTCTCCGCAACCGAGTCAGCAACCTCAGTCCCCCAATGCTCAACAGCCGCAGCCTTAGCAAAATCTATAGTATCCTCAACAGAATCGGCCATTCAACAATCAGGGTCGTGTGTATAGAAAGATAAACTTTAAGCCTATTCCTATGAAATATGCTGATTTGTTTCCAGCTCTGATTCAGAAGGGCCATATTCAGACGAAAGCTCCACCTATGGTTCCCGCAAATCCTCCTCCTTCTTATAGAGCTGACAAGTTTTGTCCTTATCATCAGGGTGCTCCAGGTCACGATATCGAGAGTTGTTTTGGTATGAAAATAGATGTCCAGAGGCTCATTAAATGCGGAATTCTATCCTTCAAGGATTCCGACCCTAATGTGCAGGTTAATCCATTACCTCCGCATGGTTCACCCTCCGTTAACATGATTGAAGACTGTTTGGAAGTTGGCGATCAGGAAGTTTCAAGTGAAAGGGTTGAAGAGGTTTGTGTTATAGTGCCTCACTTTAAGGAAGTGGAGCGTATCGAAATTGTTTATAATATCATAAAGCCGACTATTACTCCTTTGGTAATTAACGTGCCAGGACCTGTCCCTTATACTTCTAGTAAGGCTATCCCCTACAGGTACAACGCCACAATGTTGGAGAATGGAAAGGAAGTGCCTTTGCCCACTGCACTTTCAGTAGTTAACATTGTAGATGTCAGTAGAGTAACAAGGAGTGGTCGAGTCTACCCGACTGTACTACCGAAAGAAAATGAGGTCTTATTGGGACAACCAGGCTCAAAGGATCCAATTGTGGGGCAATCTGGTGGATCCAATTTGTCCAATTCAGATGAATGTCTAAAGGTGATCAAGAGAAGTGAGTATAAGGTTGCAGATCAGCTCCTGCGAACCCCGTCGAAGATTTCTGTGTTGCAATTATTGATGAGTTCTTAGGCTCATAGGGAAGCACTCCAGAAGGTATTAGAACAAGCGTATGTTGAACAAGATGTGACTATGGAGCAGTTTGACAATATCATTGGTAATATTACTTCATGTGATAATCTGGGTTTTAATGAGGATGATCTCCTAGAGGAAGGAAGGAGACATAACATGGCTTTACATATTTCAGTGAACTGCGGAAATGATTCTCTGTCCAGTGTATTAGTTGATACTGGATCTTCTCTAAACGTGATGCCTAGAACTACTCTATCTAAGCTATCTTATAAAGGACCGCCGATGAGGCCAAGTCATGTTATTGTCAAAGCTTTTGATGGGTCAAGGAAGACTGTAATTGGTGAAGTGGATTTGCCGATGACTATTGGATTACAGACTTTTACGACCACGTTTTAAGTCATGGACATTCGTGCCGCCTATAGCTGTTTGTTAGGGAGGCCATGGATACATGAAGCTGGGGCAATTACTTCTACTCTGCATCAGAAGTTAAAATATGTTTTTGAGGGGAAAACAGTTACAGTTTGTGGAGAAAGAGCTTTGGTGGTGAGTCACTTGTCATCATTCTCGTATGTTGAAGCTGAGGAAGAGGTTGGCACGCAATTTCAAGCTTTGTCTATTGTGGGAGAGGGTGTCCGGAAATCTCAGGCATCTATGTCATCATTTAAAGACGCACAGCGAGTAGTGAACAGTGGTCATCAGACAATTTGGGGAAAGGTGTTGTCGTTGCCACATAACAGAAATAAGGAAGGTCTGGGTTTCACCAGCCGTTCTGCTCAACAAACTACCAGAAGCCCAGGGTTTCCGCTGATTAATGAAGTGTTCCATAGTGGAGGAGTCGTCCATCATCCTTAGGTTAATGTTGTGTCAGAGGATGCGCTTGAAGGTTACATATCAGATGGTTCTGCAAGGTCCTCTATTCCTTATGAAGATTATGAGCCCTATATGGAAGAGCCAGGTTATGTTTCAGACGAGTTTGACTATAGCTTTGGAGTTTATGCTGTTACCGAGGTGGATTCAGATGGGGATGTTCCAGACTTTGTAACCCCAGGCGCTTTGGTTAAGAATTGGAGTGTGGTTGAAGCCCTTGCTGTCGTTCATATATCTAAGTAAAACATTTATTTTTAAAATTTCTCGCTCTTCCCAAGGCGAAAAAACTGCATTATTAGGGCTTACTTTTAAATAATTCCCTTTGCTCTGCCCAAGGCAAACGTGACTCTGTTGGGCGTGTCTCTTTGGTTTTTCTATCATCAATAAATCACTTTCATTTTTATTTGTGTTTTACGTATTTATTTACGATGTTGGAAAATAATAAGTAGCATCTGGCGTACACACACTTCCCACTTTACAAAAACTTATTAAAAATCATATCACTTGCGCAGATTGCTACGTAAATTACATCCTGGGAATAATGATCTGTTGCCTTCTCCGAATTTTGAGTTTCCTATGTACGAAGCTGAAGACGAAGAAGATGATATCCCAGAAGAGATTTCCAGACTACTTGAAAAGGAAGAGAAAGCTATCCAAACTCACCAAGAGCCGGTGGAAGTAATCAATTAGGGAACAAAAGAAGTCCGTAGAGAAGTGAAAATTGGAGCCTTGCTCAAGCCTGATGTGAAGAAACAGCTGATTGATTTGCTTGGAGAGTTTGTTGATGTGTTTGATTGGTCATATCAAGATATGCCTGGATTAGACACTACTATAGTTGAACATCGTCTACCTTTGAAACCAGAGTGCCCGCCAGTAAAACAGAAGCTTAGAAGGACTCGACCCGACATGGCTCTAAAGATTAAAGAAGAGGTGCAGAAACAGATTGATGCAGGTTTCCTTGTCACTGCCGAATATCCGCTCTGGTTGGCTAATATTGTGCCCGTTCCGAAGAAGGATAGTAAGGTTCACATGTGTGTAGATTACAGGGATTTGAGCAAAGCCAGTCCGAAAGATGATTTCCCATTACCTCACATTGACATTTTGGTTGACAGTACCGCAAGATATGAGGTTTTCTCCTTTATCGATGGTTTTTCAGGTTACAATCAGATTAGAATGGCTCCCGAGGACAGAGAGAAGACGTTATTCATCATGCCCTGGGGCACCTTTTGTTACAGAGTTATGCTGTTTGGATTAAAGAATGCAGGGGCAACATATCAGAGAGCTATGACTACTTTATTCCATGATATGATGCACAAAGAGATTGAGGTTTATGTGGATGATATGATAGCTAAGTCGAAAACTGAGGATGATCATGTTAAACACCTGGCTAAGTTGTTTGGTCGTTTAAGGGAATACAAGCTCCGTCTGAGTCCCAACAAATGTACATTTGGGGTACGATCAGGGAAACTATTGGGTTTTATTTTCAGTCAAAGAGGGATTGAAGTGGACCCCGACAAAGTGAAGGCTATCCGGGAAATGCCAGCTCCTACCACTGAGAAACAATTCAGAGGATTTTTGGGACGTTTGAACTATATCTCTAGGTTCATATCCAATATGACTGCTACATGTAACCCTATTTTCAAGCTTCTGAGGAAAGAACAAGGGTATGTTTGGACTGAAGATTGTCAAAAGGCTTTTGATAGTATCAAAGAGTATTTGCTTGAACCACCTATCCTGATACCGCCAGTTGAAGGACGACCTTTGATTATGTATTTGACTGTTTTAGAAGATTCAATGGGTTGTGTACTCGGTCAACGAGATGAAACAGGAAAGCAAGATCATGTCACTTATTACTTGAGCAAGAAATTTACTGATTGTGAAACAAGATACACTATGTTAGAGAAGACTTGTTGTGCTTTGGCGTGGGCCGCCAAACGTCTGCGCCAGTATATGTTGAATCACACCACTTGGTTAGTTTCGAAGATGGATCCTATCAAGTATATTTTTTAGAAGCCCGCTTTGACTGGGAGAATTTCTAGATGGCAGATGTTGTTATCTGAATATGATATCGAATACCATACTCAGAAAGCGGTCAGAGGAAGTGTTTTGGCTGATCATTTGGCTCACCATCCTATTTTGGATTATCAACCCTCAAACGATGACTTTCCCGACGAAGATGTTATGTTTTTAAAGATGAAGGATTATGAAGAACCCGTGCATGGTGAAGGGCCAGAACCAGGTTCTCAATGGGGTTTAGTTTTTGATGGAGCTGTCAATGCTCATGGAAAAGGGATAGGTGATGTTATTGTGACCCCTCAAGGGACCCACACGCCATTTACTTCCAGATTAACATTCTAGTGTACTAATAATGAGGCTGAGTATGAAGCATGCATTATGGGTCTTGAGGAAGCAATCGATTTGAGAATTAAGAATTTGGATGTGTTTGGTGATTCTGCAGTGGTAATCAACCAAATCACTGGGGAATGGGTAACTCGACATGATAATTTGTCCCGTACAGAGATTATGCTAGAAGACTATTACTGTTCTTTGATAGGGTCGAGTTTCATCATATTCCTCGTGATAAGAACAGGATGGCAGATGCATTGGCAACTTTGGCCTCAATAATTATGGTGAACTTTTGGAACGAGTGCCCTCGGATTGAAGTAAAACGTCTTGATAGACCCGCCTACATCTTTGTCGTCGAAGAAGTTGAAGACGGAAAACCCTGGTACCATGACATTGAAGTATTCCTTAGAACTCAAGAATATCCTTTGGGAGCTTCCAACAAAGATAAGAAGACTTTGAGAAGGCTGGCTGGGAATTTTCTTTTGAGTAACAATGTACTATACAAGCGAAACTTCGACATGGTCTTGCTGAGATATGTTGACAAACAAGAAGCAGATATGTTGATGACGGAAATTCACGAAGGATCCTTTGGTACTCATGCCAACGGACATGCCATGGCTAAGAAACTTTTAAGAGCTGGTTATTATTGGATCACGATGGAATCAGATTGTTACAAGTTTGCTAGAAAATGTCACAAGTGTCAGATTTACGCAGATAAAGTTCACGTGCCTCCGACTTTGTTGAATGTTATCTCATCTCCGTGGCCTTTTTCTATATGGGGAATTGATATGATTGGTATGATAGAACCAAAAGCGTCTAATGGGCACCATTTCATCTTAGTAGCCATTGATTATTTTACTAAGTGGGTCGAAGCGGCTTCTTATGCTAATGTAACTCGACATGTGGTTGTTAAATTTATCAAGAATCAGCTTATCTGCCGGTATGGTGTGCCAAGCAGGATTATTACAAATAATGGGTCCAATTTGAATAACAGAATGATGAAATAATTGTGTGAAGAATTCAAGATAGAGCACCATAATTCTTCTCCTTACAGACCAAAGATGAATGGGGCTGTTGAAGCCTCCAATAAGAATATCAAGAAGATCATTCAGAAAATGGTTGTTACTTACAAAGATTGGCATGAAATGCTCTCGTTCTCCTTGCATGGGTATCGTACGATGATACGCACATCGACTGGGGCAACTTCATTTTCACTTGTCTACGGTATGGAAGCAGTACTCCCGATAGAAGTTGAAATTCCTTCTATGAGGATTTTGATGGATGCGAAGTTGTCAGAAGCTGAGTGGTGCCAGAACAGATACAATCAGTTTAACTTAATCGAAGAAAAGAGGATGGCGGCGCTATGCCATGGTCAGTTGTATCAGCAAAAGATGAAGAAGGCATTTGACAAGAAAGTTCGACCCCGTGTATTCAAAGAAGGCGACCTCGTGCTCAAGAAGATTCAGTCTTTCCTCACCGATGTCATAGGAAAATGGGCCCCAAACTATGATGGAACGTACGTAGTAAGAAAGGTTTTGTCAGGAGGTGCTTTGATGTTAGCAACAATGGACGGAGAAGAAATCACTCGCCCTGTGAATACAGATGCCATCAAGAAATATTTCGTTTAGAACTCGGGGAGTTCTCATTGACTTAGGGAGAGCAAGTTGTTATTCCCTTGATGTAATCTCTATTATTTTCCAACACTGATATATTGGGGTCACGCCTTTCTGCTGACCACCATTCAATAAAGTTTTTCGTTTATCAAAATCTTTATTCATGATAGCAAAATCCAAATTGATTTGAACTTTTTCACTACTTCGTGTTTTACTCGGTATATGAATAACAAAAGGATGACCATGGACATTTATTTCATCCATGGAAGAACGTCAATTTGATTCCACAAGCAAAGGATATTTATTTTATCTAGAGACGAGGTTTGTTTACATTCAAGATTTCCTTATAAGTGGTACGAGGTCTGTGGAGATTTGGCTTGAGTACCCTTCCGTTTGAGACGTTTATTTTCGCCTCTCCTGGTTTGTCAGCATATGCATATCATATAGATAGATAGCATGGCATGCACGTCTTGTTGCATCTCTCTGTTTTTGTTTTATTCTATCGCTTTGGTTGTAGTTACCCCTAAGCGTTTGGGTGTGTCGTATCCCTCCAAATAGAGTTGTCAACCCTAGGCAGAAAGAGCACGATGTTTCTACTTTCCCCATGGAGTTTGATTCTCGTGGAAGACGGTTATTCCAGTACATTCCATTTGAGTTCATATCTCAATGGTCGAGTCTTACTTGATAGTCTTCTCTTCAGCTGCTTCCCAAATTGAATTTCGGTCCTAGACAATCACAATGTGGATAATCTCCAATGCTTGAACATGGAACGGTGTGTGCATTTATTTTGCACTCTATTCCCCAGGAATAATATTTTTCGAAGAATCTTCATGAAGACAGATATTCCTCCAGCAATGTCACAAGTTCTTCGCAACCACCTACGTTTAGACTACAAACATCTCTTTATTTGAGCAACGCGTTCTGACCAAGATCTTATTCAAGACAACAAACGACAATCTCTACAAGACAGTTCATGTACCCTTAGTGAGTTCTTCAACATTATCAACTCGTCAAATGGCATCGCTTCGTCAATCCATCAGAAAGGTCCGCCAAAGACATTACAAGACATTTCTCTTTATTTGAGAATTCCCACTACAAATATTTCTCTTCAGGTGAGAATCTACAATGATATATGCTTCTACAGCTACAACAAAGGTACTCCCCAGGAATATATTCCCCAGTGAGTTCATTACACAAGGTTAATCCCATCAAGTGACATCTCCCCAGAAAATCGAGGAAGTTTATCACATTAGTCTCTCTTTATTTTAGAAGACATACTTTACAAATCAACTGACTTACATCTCTTCTGAAGATCCCCGATGAAGTTTTCCAATCTCCAATACATTACAAGTTACCTCTACAAATACAATCTACCAAAATTCTACAATCTACAAACTCCAATTACATCTACAAGGCTCTACGTCTACAACAACATCTACAATCTACGATGACATTTTGATCCCCTGTGAAGATGCTCGCGCGAGTTTTCATCATTTCGAGCAGAGATTGAGACCAGCTCATGATTCCCATATCATGACGCTCGAGGAGGTTCTACATCATAGACTGAGACCAACTCATGATTCACATATCATGACGCTCGGGGAGGTTCTGCATCAGAGACTGAGACCAGCTCATGATTCCCATATCATGACGCTCGGGGAGGTTCTGCATCATAGACTGAGACCAGCTCATGATTCCCATATCATGACGCTCGGGGAGGTTCTGCATTAGAGACTGAGACCATCTCATGATTCCCATATCATGACGCTCGGGGAGGTTCTGCATCAAAGACTGAGACCAGCTCATGATTCCCATATCATGACGCTCGGGGAGGTTCTGCATCAGAGACTGAGACCAGCTCATGATTCCCATATCATGACGATCGGGGAGGTTCTACATTTTACTAGTTCCAATTGGATTTCAAAAAAGGGGAAAATAGAATACAAAACAAAGTTGACTTGTGTCCCGACCAAGAAACTTCATTTTGGACTATTCCCGACCACGTTTTGGTAGTAAATCTACCATTCGATCCCAAATTTCTCGCCTACTATTGGTGTATAGGCTACGCTTTTATACGCTTGGAGATTCCCCGTTGCTGGTTGTTTCCTGTCCCCTTGGAGTCTCGCTCCGTTGAGTCTGCTGATCCTTTGTTTCTCGCGTGTTGTGTCTAGTCCTTCTCCCCTGTGACATCATCCCCTCACAGGATTATCTGCCCGACATTTCCATATCACTGCATATCATTTGCACTTGGTGGCATCTTAGGGCCAAAAATTCGTGCAATGTTTGTATTTAAATTCCTCCTATCTCGTCGAAACGAAGATTCTGATCTCCATATCGCCGAATATAAGAAATTTAAATAGGGGCATCTGTCGCACCCAAATTTTTGGCTTTAAGATCCCACCTCCTTCGTTTGGCGCGTTTTTTTTACTCTTATATGTGTGGTTATTATGACTGACGAATGTGCGCAGATGTATCAAATTCAAGAAGAGACGACACTCATAATCCAATCTTTTTGGGTTATAGGGAGTTTGAAACAATATATTACAAGGAACCTAAATTTGGGATGAATGCACTTGATGATGACAATGTTGCTTTAGAAATTGCAGATCTTTATAGGGTGCACCAAAGTGTTGATATTTACATGCAACACACCTTGTCTCAACCTGACTATTGTGGTGTTGTTGTTGATAATATTGATGAGGGCCCTGCTGAAATTATAGATGAGGTGGAGGAGTTACTTAGTAATCTGCATGATGAAGTTGTTGGAGTTGAACAAAACACTATTGTGATGGAGAAGGGTGATGTTGGAGTTGATCAAGCCACTGCTGAGTTGGAGGAAAGGTAATGTTGGAGTTGATCAAGTTAATCCTGTAGTGGATGAACGTACTGTTGGAGTTGAGGAAATTAATATTGGAGTTGAACAAGTTAAACATGCCATGGAGGAATGTAATGTTGGAGTTGAACAAGGTAAAGTTGGTGTAAATTATTGTCGCACCCAAATTTTTGACTTTAAGATCCCACCTCCTTCGTTTGGCGCGTTTTTTTTTACTCTTATATGTGTGGTTATTATGACTGACGAATGTGTGTAGATGTATCAAATTCAAGAAGAGACGACACTCATAATCCAATCCTTTCGGGCATGGCATGATAAAGACATTTGGAAATGCTTTGCAAAGTTTGGTCAGCATGTATGGAATATCATCACCAACTCAAAACTTCTTAATTGGTTACAACAATGTCTTCGTTTCCCGACACAAAGGCATCACAAATCATTGGAGATAAGAGACCATTCATTTGGAGTTAATTACTTGATGATTAACGGTTCATAATAGTAAGATCACTCATTCAACTTGGAGGATAAAACTTTGAAGAAGAACTTTTTTTTAAGGTATGCTTTGCTAGAGAACGTGATACAAAGTTGCATTACGCAAAATTACACTGTACAAATTCACATTGCGAGTACAAGCTCGAGGAAGAAAATGTTGCTTATATCATAAATCACGTTAAGGTTACAATGTTACATATGTTTTCAAATTGAGAACAAAGATGTTACAAAAGATTGGATTACAAGAATATTCAAATGACAAAAGCTACAGAGTTACGCTGTCACAACGGCATGGTAATGTTAAATACAAGAAATCCACGGTACATTGTTCTAGGACATTTTGGAACCCTGCGAACTTTGGCAAGTGGGGTAGAAGTTCATCTGCATCTTTTCAAAGCGAGTGAGCTACATTTGAAAGCTTTGATCTCATATTCGTCCTTCATTCTGATCACCAATTACGCTTGTAAGCATGCCTATGCCACTTTCACACAGAGGACCAGCACCTGGAAGTCAGAACAAAGACACAAAGTCACAAGCAAGTAGCATTGAATTACATTGAGAGGTTACAAGTATTAGACACATACCCCAAGAAACTTCGTGTTGGCTTCCGTTCTTGTTAAAACTAGGACGCAACCAACGGCAAAATCACAACCTGCAAACAAAAACATATAGAGACAGTGGCCACAGTAGGCAATCAGAATAACCGTAACAGTTTTGAACCAGAAGGCGAATTAAGTTTTATTTCAGCCCTCATCTTAACTCATCATAGGGCGGGAATTCGAGCGGCCGGGAGGACAACAGCTAAAGTCGTCATCAACTCCTTACCGAACATCGAGAGAATCAAAGTCTATGCAAATAAATAACTGATCTCAGAACAGTTCTCAACATAGTTCACAGGCATCAACACTATGCAAAAGCACAAGAAACATCAAGGCCACAACTGCATTTACAAGCCATCAGTTCAGATAAATCATCATCATCACAGCAGCATTTTTTAAATCCCTCATAGGCTCAGACACAAAGTCATCATCGCCTTTGAACATTTCTCGGCTAACGGCGCGAAACCGGCAACTTCTGAGCTTCGGGCGGCATCCTGAAAGAAGAAGGGAAATATGTCAGCTACAAATAACAACAAGCAACTTTTACAAGCAACAACAGGTTTTTTCGCATCAGCAAACATCAACATCTCAGCGGCAGCAAGCAAGTATTTTCACGCCATCTACAAGCATTTGCAAGTATCAACACCAGTTCAACACCTGCAAGTCAATTGCAAGCAAAACATCCACAACAGCATAACAACATCAATAATGTCAACTACAAGCAACAACAACCATGTCAGTTCAACAACAACAAAAAGCAAGAGCAGTATTTGGCAACAAAGAGTGGCGCATCAAACAACAAGCAGCAACAACAGTTACAAGCAACATCAATGGCATCAGTTCTGCAATGACATCATTAGCAATGCCTCAAGAAACACCAAAACAACACAATTATTGCTAAAGGTACGTTGAGGTCCAAGAGTTGGGAACCTCAGACAGGTTTGACCCTCAGCTTAATTAATCATTGGGCACAACAAACAGAAAATTCACATACGAACCCCTCACAACACATAGCAGCAATGGTGAAACTGCAGCATCACTCAGGTCCTGAATTCGCATCAGTCGGAACCACGGGCAACTTCAGACTAGCAACAGCCTCAAAGCCTCACGGTTCAGATCCACGAATCATCATCACCGTTTCAAACTTTCCCCAACAATAGCAGCTCCTGAGCCACAAACATAACAACAACAAGTATCAGTCACGAACTAGCTACAATCACCAACAGAACAACAACAATAATCATGTTTCATCATCTGCAACAACAACTACATATTGACCATAAAAGAAACAATTTGAGGTCCAAGAGTAAAGATGAGAGAAGGTTCTTAGCCCTCAGGTAACACATCATTGGGGCAAGGCTCGAGTAGCCAGGAGGATAACGAGAAGTCGTCGTCAACTCCTTACCGACTCAAGAGCGTCAATGGAAATTCGAAAACAACAAGAGGCAACCACAATCCCTCATAGGCTCAGACACAATGTCGTCTTCGCCGTTTCAACCCAACATCAGCCACGACATAAGACAAGCGGCAAAAGAAACCAAGTCACAAAGTCAACAAGGAAATTTACAAATCAATACGGGAAGAGGAAAGATTAGAACTTCCCTAATCAAAGCCAACACTCCATTACAAAATCAGGTTTATCAACATATAGAAGTCAAGTTTTGTTTACGAGAATATAACACGGAGGGAATTAACAACACCACGACCTGGCCCTGTTATCAGCGTACTGCCCCTCCATGTTGAGACCACTGTAATCGTGACCTCAAAAGCGCGCAAAGCCTATCCCACCAACACGCTTCGGAACATCTCTGCACACAAGGAGAAGACAATCAAAGTGAACACAATTCGAGGTGACACTCCCCAAACTGTCAAGCTGCAGAAGTCGCTCAGTGACGCCAATTAACAGCATTAGAGCTACAAAGTTAGGAACTTCCTGAATGACAAAACGAGACAACAAGATTAGCTTACAAAGGTAACTAGTAATTAAGACCAAAACGCTTGAGAATCTCCGGGATTACCTCCTGCAAACAAGAGGATAGGCTTATTCAACACCATTGAAAAGCAGATATCTTTTAGACCACGAAGCTACCAGCTCGAACAAGCGAAGATGAATTTGCAAGAGTTTAAACAATGAGGCTTTGGGCTCACCAGCTATTACCGCAAACCACTCTGGGCTACTAATTCCCTTGGCCCAAAATCTCCTGCTTTCTACACCTGCAAAAAACGTAAAGTTTGGATTAGTAAGCTGATCAAAGAATATACCCTGTTCAAAGATTGAGATCCTATTCAGATCCTATCGAATCCTTCAGCATCAAGTGAATATTCCTCGAATCAAATCACCCATATTGAATTTTCATCAACAACATTAAATGCAATCATATGAAGAAGGAAAGTTTTTGAATCCAATCACACGAAAACGGAAGGTTTTAATACCAATTAATCAAAAATATTCTACTCAGGGGCCTATAAATTGGAAGAAAATCGACAATATTCGAAGGGATCACAAAACCACGAAACCCCAGAGTTCGTAAAACATAAAAAAAGGGGAGAAAGACTTATCTATCCTATTGACAAATCCATTCCGCCGCCGCGAATCCACTCCGCCGCCGCAAACAACATCGTCACAAAGCTTCGGTAAAATTCCATTCTCGATAAAGTACTGAGATCGCTTTGACCGTTTGTTAATGTTGCAGGTTGAAGGAAATGGCGAGAAGGAAACCAATCGCGAGAGAGGAGAGGAACAATGAGAAGGCTGGGGTCCGATTTGGGGACGAAAAAGGGGGGGCTAGGGTTCTTTCTTTCCTTCGTTTCATTTTGTTTTTTTTCTTTGTCTGTAATTGTAATTTGATCTCATAATCACCTACACAACACACACAATCCCCACTAAACCACTAAATCGTTAATCACCCTTAATCTTTTTTTTAAAACTAATTAACTAATCCTTTCCTTTTAATAAATTAACAACTCTTTAATCAAATTAGCTTTATCTTTTTTAACTATTAATTTAATTCGTCTTTAAGATAATTCACCTTATTTATTTTATCCCAATTAAATCAACCTTATAATTTTTTCTATCTTAATAACTAAAAACACCTTTTTTTAAAAGAATCCTATTAATCCTATTTAAATGTTTTGCTAATTTAATTTCAACTTTCTTCGTCTTAATAACATTTTAATAGTATTTATTCACTAATAAAAACTTTTTTAAATAATTACACCGAGTTATCAATTTAGTATTCAATTAACTTTTAGAAATAAATTATAAAATCAATACTAATTTAATTCAATTTTTTTTAAATAGCCATAGTAGAAAATAATCATTTCACTTAAGTTTTTATAATAAATTAAATCATTGTAGTTTTTATTTAAAATCTCTAATTTATGGTTTAATCTCATCTAAAAACAACCTCTCGCTTAAAATCAACCCATATCTAAAACCCTTTTTGGTAATAAAATTAATTCGACTTTTTTCTAAAATCAACTTCATCACTTAATATAACTTTTTCTTAAACTAATCATATAAAATCAATCCCCTAAAATAAATCAAACCTTGCTCCGGTCCGTTCACACACTCACATTCACTCTCACACACCTTAGCGCTTTCATGCGTGTGTATGGCTTTATTTTTCGCAATTTATCTTCTGCAATTTACACTACAGCAATTTACTTTCCTCGCATCGCATTCCGTCCAAAGGAAAAACCTACACATGATTCAACAATCGTGTGTAGTGCACATCATTTGCGTCATTCTCCCTTATGATCCTTGATCCCATTCAAGTCGATCTTTTAGGACAAATCCTACCCCATAGGAGGACCTTTGTCTTTACTTTACAACATAGAAACAAACAATCAACTCAATACAACAATATTCAAACACAATAGAGAAATAGATGTTAATCATCTTAAGCGAGATAGAATCTCCACCCCACATCAATACAATCAATACCGTAGGGACTTTGCCTTAAGAGAGATAGAGGCGTACATCGTCGATCAATATCCGAGTACTTGAGCCCTTCTCTTAAGACGATGCAAAGACTATTTTCCTACAATTTGTGGCGGTTAAATCTCTCTTAAAATGATAACTCGTCTTTTCTCCTAAAATCAACCAATCAACTACCCTAAACCCGTAGGAACTTTGACCACAGTCAAAGAACTCCTCAAACCCTTTAGGGGAACTACAAATACTCTGATTCCACTCCCATAAGGATATGTAGGCATAAGATGCGATATCTTATCGAGTATACTTAGAAATAAACCACTAGGTCTTCTAACCTTTAAGCAGATAAACCATAACAATAAACAAACATAAAATAAGAGGTTCCTGTAGAGTACTACAGAAACTTAGGATGCTAGCACCTTCCCTAAGTTTAACCAACCCCCGAACCTAAAACTCTCTAAACCTTGCATTTGCATTGCATTGTGGGAATTTCGATCTTTATCCCTTCCTTTGGACAAATCAAAGTTCGGTTGCAAAATAAAATAAAGATTCAAACTAATCAATAGTTTGATATCCAAATTTCACCGCGACAATTATGATAACTTAAGTTCTTATGATAGTAAAGATGAGAACTACAATTATGATAGTGCATAAGAAGTGGCTTTTGAGGACGAGTCTGATGGGTATGATGAGATTGAAGAGGATGAACTTGATACCCTAATTGGGTATGAATCTGATGGTAATGAAAAAGTCCAAAAACTTAATGAAAAGGCTGTAGAAGATAAAGGGAGTGACAATGACAGCGAGGACATGCAAAGTGGCTGTGCCAGTGATGATAGTAGTGGAGTTCCAAAAGTATCCAATTTTCAGAAAGCCAAAAGACATGTCAGATTACAAGTGGGATGTGGGAACGTATTTTAGTTAAAAGGTGATTTTAAGGAAGCAATAACATTTTATGTTGTGCAAAATGGTAGAGAACTAAGGTTTGTAAAAAATGACAGAGTTAGGGTAAAGTTAGATGTAAAGTTGGCTGTGAGTGGGAGGCTTATTGTAGCAAGTTGTCAAATAAAGGCACTTGGCAACTCAAGAAAGTAATTGACAAACACAGTTATAGTAAATAGTATAATGTGAAGTTGATGAGTACAAAGTGGTTGAGCAAAAGAGTTCAGAATAACTTGAAAAACAATCCAAGAATATCAAGGAGAAGGCAAAAAAAAATGGAATGTTGGGGTCAACAAAACCAAAGTATAAGAGCAAGATTTGCAGCTAGAAATTATGTTGATGGTTCTTTTTTGGGAGATTACACAAGGGTCTATGACTACTGTCATGAATCGTTAAGAGCCAATCTAGAGTCAACAGTTAAGATCAATGTTGATCTTGTACAAAAGGTGTTGAGGATCACATGCCATATTTTAGAAGGCTTTACATATGTTATGTTGTTGTCGCTACTGCGAAAAAACGGTGTCGGCAAAACAGAAGAGTCGCCATCTTTCGTTATTTATCCCTCAAAACGGGAAAGGAAACGATCGGAAAAACCTGACGAAATGGTATAAGACAAGGTCATCGCAACCATTGTCTGGATTCGGGAGTCGGTTACACAAGGGGAAGGTATTAGCACCCCTCACGTCCATCGTACTCGATGGGATCCACGCTTGTTGTGTTTATCTGACGGGTTTGTTAAATCAATCTACGCTAAGGTCTGGTCTAAAAAGAAAAGAAAATGACTCGACAAAGTATCGCATTTTATGCCTACGTATTCCCGTCTGGAACGAGAAATCAGAGTCAACGTAGTTCGCCTAACTACGGGAGAAGGGGGAAGGTTGCTCACCAAGATATTGCATCTTGTGCCTACGTACTTTCATACAGCACGAAAGATCAGAGCAAACGTAGTTCGGGCTACGGAGAACACAGGTTTGTTCAGCTGTTTTTTTATCCAAGTAAAGTTAACAATCAGTTCCAGCAGTTGGTGTTTGCAGCTCGATCCTTTGAGACTTATGCAGTACCGTTTGCAGTAGAACTGAAAGTTAACAGAACTCTCTTTATGCAAAGAGTTTTCCTGATTAAGGGTCCAAGAGGACAAAAAGATATTTGATCCTTGTTTTCTGTATTTTACGAAAATAAGTGTTTTTTAGTTGTCTGTAGTTTGTACAACACTAGAGACTATGACTTAGGAGCGAATGTGTCGCATATCGTCCAAAGGACATATACTAAACACTCTAGACGATTGAGAGGAGACCGCTAAAACATCATTTCCAAGTAGCTTAAGGCTCGTAACGCGTTTGTACTAACTTGCCTTTATTATGTTTTTTTACTGTTGTTTGAGATAAGAAGAGAAACATACTCTCTACAGGGAAACTGACTCGATCCTACAGTTATCATGCAATATTCGACCTACGGTTGAGGTTAGAGGGGAAACTAACTAATGTTATCATGCATGGTTAGAACCCTAATGTCTATCATAACTTCTCTTGAAGAAGAGAAGTCAGAGTTCCTAAGGGAACATGGCAACGGAAATCAAACAGTAAACAGAAAAACTGTAAAGAAATTACTGTAAAGATGCATGCAATGCAAGTGAGGGAGGAAATGTGTGTGGGGCATAAGCCTCCACAAGCTCATCTCAACCTCAACCCAGATATGAATAACTGCAAAGACGTTAAAAGAAAGTAAATGCAATCAAACAAACCACAAACCACACAGGCAAGGGAGCGAAGCTCTACCAAATACCAGCAAGCAAAGCCATATAGTAAAAATACAAGCAGAGGGAGAAACTCAACCTCTAATGCAATACAAGCAAGGGGAAAAGCTCAACCCTTAGGATGCTCTTAGGTCTATTCAACTACATGACCTAATCTAAATACAACACACCAATCAAGTCACATCAATACACATCAATACAGTTAAACAGACAGGGAAAACAAGCCAGCAATCTCCACAACAGAGCAGTCTTCTGGAAGAAATCCAATCCAAAGTCTGTAACTGTTCTTTAAGTCCGCCATCTTCAAGAGAAGGAAAAGAATCCATGACAAGCAATCAAACAAGCTTCTACCCTAAGGAAGGAAATTGGGTGTTGGGAGGCTAAGGTAAGTTCCACAGGAGCTTATCCCAGGCACTCAACCAACAAAAAGATCTTTGGGGAAACCTAAGGGTTTGGCTCCTTCAAGAGGTGTGCCATATTCCCCCCCACAGGAGGGACTGTGCTACCTCAAGAAGGTTCCTAAAGAACGAGAGAATTTTGGGAGAATGGAGATGAGAAGCAAGGTAAGTTCCACAGGAACCTGCCACAGACACTCAACCAAATCCATTTCCTTTAGAAAGCTTGCTTAGTCTCAACTCCAATGTGAAAGGCAGGGAATTCCTCCACAGGAGGAATTATACCCATAATTAAGGATCTTAATTAAGCAAAGGAGCATTGAAAGGGAACTAATCCTAGGGAAATATCATCACCTACTTGAATCTCTAAGGAAACACCAAATGTTATCTCCTAACTACCTATTCTAAGGTCAAATTGTAAAATAGAGAACTAAGGGAAAATCAACCCTAAAAAATCTAAATAAAGTACCACATCATCTTATATGTATTAACATTCCATGGTAGAAAAATCAGAGGTTAGATCTAAACCAAAATGCCCAAATTAAATCCAAAGCTCAAGGGTGTACCAAAGGAATTCACTAAAGAATACTCCTAAATAACTACCCTAAAGTCCTATTTAAAATGATTTAAAAAATCCAACAAAAATCAAATAGCAACATTATCATATATACAAACAACACACAAAATTTCAAGATCAAACTAAAAAAAAATGAGAGAGAAATAAAATGCACAAATTCAACATACCATTATTTCATTATTAAAAGTGCACTAAAAGAGAAAATATGGAATAAAATGGAAAATGCATGGAAAATTAAAATGCAAAGCATGATAAAATTCTAAACATCTAACTCTACAACCACAATTTTTTTCTGAATTTATTTCCAACTTTTACTATTTTTTAAGAATTAATCTCTAACAAGCATAAAACAAAAAATGAAGAAAAGAAATTGAAGAATTAACAGAGGAGGGGTGCAACTAGTAAGAAACCCAAGCATAATTCGCTTGGGCCCAGAAAATGGGGGGTTCAGAAAGCATAAAGGGCGCAAGGCCCATATGGGATATTAATTTAGCAAATTAATTCTCAAGAAAATACGTCTGGGGGTGCATTAAGAAGGGATTCCAAGTGAAATTCTCGTTTGGGCGTACTAGGGGGGGTGCGCGTAGTACAGCGTGATAAGCCCAAAACAACTTAAATCAATCAGTTCTCTTAATATATCAAAAAAAAAAGAACCACGCAGGAATCGACCCCACACACTCATGGATCACGTAGCGCACAGCAAAGACTTGAGACTCCCCACTTATCCAAACGACTGCGTTTAGGGGGAGGGGTATGTGGCGCATTCGCGGCCGTTGGATGGACGACTGAGTCTTCTTCTTCATCGCGAATAGACGCTGGAGATTACATCTTCTCCGTTTGAATTCTATGACCTGCGCGCGAACAACTCCATGGCCGACGACGAAACGAAGCTTCTCTGGCCAATTTCGAACGACCTTATCTCCATCAATACTCGACCGATCGCAATGATTCTTGAACCAAAGTTGCACAAAATTTTACGAGGAACACAAATATCCTAATTAAACAGTCTAAAACTCCAAGAATAAAAAAATCTTCATCCTAACCGAAAATGGATCAAAGCTTAAGTTGTCACTAATCATCAAATTAATTGTCCAGAAATCATCTATGACCTAAGGTAAACCTAACCACATGATTCTAATGCATTGAAAACACAAGAATTGGGTGAAATTTCAAGAAGTAAGAACCTGAGTTCAAGCTTCAATTTGAAGCGTTTCTGGCTTGATTCTTGCTCCAAAATGTTCCAGATCCAATCAGTGATGATGTTAGAAGAAGATTGAAGCTTCAATTGCACTTGAAATGGCCTCTAACAGAAATTCGATCTTTCACTTTTCTTCTTCAAGCTTCAATGTTGATCTTTGCTCTTAGCCCCAATCAATCACCAACCTTGTTTCTGATGAGTTCCTAGACCTTTATAGAATGATTTGGAAGCTTCTAGAGCTCAGCCCAGGCCCAAAATCAAAAAATCCAAATCCAACTTTCCTTCAAAAATTTGATTATGGCATCCCTCAATTTCCTTCAATAACTTGCTTGGGAAACTTTGGGTATCATACACTAACCTCCTTGAATGGATCCAGCTTGGTTAGGGCCTTGAATTTGGCTTTAGGAATGATTTGTGTGATGTAACTTTTATGTGAAGAAACCTTATGAAAGACCATGAATTGTACTTCAAATGAAAAATCCACAATTGCCAGTGTCTTTAAAATATAGTTTCTGATTAAAATGAGTGGTTATTTGACTTGTTTTGGACCCATAATCATTTATTTCAATTTCCCACCAAAAATGCCTTTGAATTTCTTCTTTATTCAAACTACTTCACACCAATATTTGATATGAGCCAAATTAATTCACCATGAGCTCTTAGTTAACCTAAAAACCACATTTTGAACAAGTTCCATATTGAACAAAAATCCATTTGACAAGTGCAAGTTGGAGATTTTTGACCTATGATTGAAAATGGCCTATAATCTCACTTTCCCAAAATACCCCTAACTTGTAAACCTCATAACTTGAGTTCTACAAATCATATGGAATACTTCTAATACAATTTGGAAATCTAAGATCATGAGCAACAACTTTCATGTTGGCCAAAACTTCAGGTGAAACCTCCTTCTAGGTCAAAAATAGCTTGGAAGTCAGATGATTTTCACAGACAAATTTCAGATGCATCTGAGGACCTGTAACTTGTCTGGACCATAACTTGAGTTCTATAAATCCAATGGAGGACTTCTAGTACTCAAATTAAAGCTAATAGCATGATATACAAGTTTCATGTTGGACAAAAATGGAGATGAAACTTGCATCTTGACTTACATGGCTTAGAAGTATGGCACTAAATAGGGGATTTTACCCTAGGAACCCTGACTTAGCAACTCCAACCACTCTTGATTCTTCTCAACTTGATCTTGAAACAATCTCTCATATGCCTAAACATCTCATTTCATGATCTCAATGACCTAGAGTTAGACTTTGATACTCTTTCCATTGCTCATTTTGGCCTAGGATTAACTAGATGAAACCCTAGTGACATCCACTTCAACTATGGCTCTTGCACTTGATAAAATGACTTGATTGAGCTCCAACATGACCTTCAAGGCACTTCAATGAGATCTACCCACACATTCTCTCCTTGATCAAGGCCTTACAATCCACTGCTGATCTTCAACTAGCTCCAAGTGAGGAGATGAGCCCCATACAAGCACTCAAACTTCCCAAGAACTCAACCCTCTGTGTGATGACCCTGATAACTTCTTAAGCTTGAATAATACCTCTGGTTAGGCTTCTCTTGTCATGTATCACACTTGATCCCCTGTTAAATGAAGGATGTTATGTTATGCAGATGCTAGAACTATGCTATGCTAATGCAATGAAACATAAACCAAGTGGTAAAAAGGTTGGGCAAATTTTGGGGTGCAACAGCTGCCCCTATTCAAGCGGCTTGGACCCGACTGGATGAAAAGCGAACGACTTTCAAACAATCGAGGTAGAATACGGTTGAATACCAAATAACCCAGAAATTTGCCAGCCGCAGAAATAAACTACGCAACTGCTTGGGCAGCAATATCCAGAAAACTGAATCTGGTTGTCACGACGACAATTGATCAATCATCTGATACAAACTGACTTAATTTCATTATCAACCGCCTGCGTGACGCCACAGGTGTCGAGTCAACAAACTGGATTACCACCATCAATCCTCCCGAACTATGTCACCATAAGCGGGCATCGTCAAAAGACCGTATCTAAATATCATCCTCGACCTTTCATTTCTGCAGAAGCGGGAAAAACACTACTCACAGCACGACCCGTCGAACCATCCCGTCGACTGTTGAACCATCACGTCAACCAAAGCATGAACTCCAAGTGCGAACGGTTGAACCATCACGTCGACCAAAGCGCGAACTATCGAACCATCATGTCGATTGTTGCACAATCACGTCAACTGTTGAACCATCACGTCAACTGTTGGAAGAAACTCAAAGAGAGAACTGTCGAACCATCACGTTGACCAAAGCGCGAACTGTCGAACCATCACGTCGACTGTTGCACGATCACGTCAACCGTTGAACCATCACGTCAACTATTTGAACGAAACTCAAAGAGCGAACTGGCGAACCATCACGTCGACCAAAGCGCGAACTGTCGAACCATCACGTTGACTGTTGCACGATCACATCAACTGTTGAACCATCACGTCAACTGTTGAACGAAACTCAAAGAGAGAACTGGCAAACCATCACGTCGACCAAAGCGCAAACTGTCGAACTATCACGTCGATTGTTGCACGATCACGTCAACCGTTGAACCATCACGTCAACTGTTGAACCATCACGTCAACCTTTCGTTTCCTAAGAAGTGGGAAAAGTACTACATAAAAGTGCAAACCCGAAGACTTGAACAAACAACTTCTGCGGTGAAATTCTAACACTACCGGAATTTGCACTACGTAAAGCGTGAACTTGGGTAACAACTCCGCCAACACGGGTAAAACTTTCCGTCAACACGGGTAACAATCTCTGTCAATCACAGGTAACTTCTCCGTCCATCACGGGTAACAATCTCTGTCAACATAGGCAACATCTCCGTCAATCACGGGTAACTTCTCCGTCAACCCGGGTCAAAACACGTAAAATCTCCGTCAACACGGGTAAGGATCTCCGTCAACACGGGTAACAACATAGGTAAAATCCCCGTCAACACGGGTAAGGATCTCCGTCAACAGGGGTCAAAATAGGTAAAATCTCCGTCAACCCGGGTAAGGATCTCCGTCAACACGGGTAACACAGGTAAACTCTCCGTCAACACGGCTAAGGATCTCCGTCAACACGTGTAACACAGGTAAACTCTCCGTCAACACGGGTAAGGATCTCCGTCAACACGGGTAACAATCTCTGTCAATCATAGGTAACTTCTCCGTCTATTACGGGTAACAATCTCTGTCAATCACACGTAAATTCTCCGTCCATTACGGGTAACAATCTTTGTCAATCACAGGTAACTTCTCCGTCCATTACGGGTAACAATCTCTGTCAAACACAGGTAACAACCCCGTCAACCACGGGTAACAATCTCTGTCAATCACATGTAACTTCTTCAAGATTTTCAAAACTGTTGTACGGCAGTCTGAAGAATACTTTGCTGGGGAATAAGAGAAACCTAAGCAAACAACTCTGTGGGGAAAAACTCTACTGGGGAAATCACTGGTGATAACTCCAAAAGTTTAAGCCATGAAATCTTTTAACGCTAACGTAACAACAACCTGAGAAGAATTCCGCTGGGAGAGAGAAGAGAGACTTAACCAAGCAACTCTGCTAGGGGAGCATATGACAAGTCGAACACTATCATCGCATATCTCGCGCCACAAATCTGAATACCTGAACACCTTCCTGAGCAATAATTTCAATTACCTGCAGGGAGACACACCTAAAAACAAAGAGGTAACCAAACTGGCTTATGTTTCAAAATGCATATGTTTAACAATGGCGTAATGCTCCATACAGCATGGAAATGCTACGCGTTTGAGTAGATGCAAATATGGTGATATATGCAAATGCAAATAGGTGCTCCAGCAAAATAAATGCTGAAGACAAAGCCAAATCCGTTGGGGATAACCGAGTATCACAGACATATTCCAGCTAAATCAATGCTGGAAAGGTGAAACCGGCTCTGCAGGGGATAACCCTCCTGCTGGAGAATGGCTCGCAAGCTCGAGATTACGAACTATATTGAGGATGATTATCCTGTCGGATGAAAAACAACCTGCTGGAGAACAGAAAGGAAGGTCCTGCGCGGGGATACTCCTTTTAAACCACTGACAGCCTGATTGTGCTCTGTGGGGATTAACCCTTTTGGGGATACTCAGCTGGGAACTGATCTGCATACTCTGATTGTACTCTGTAAGGACTCTCTCTGGGGAGTAAACATGCTCATAACCAACCACCAGGAATGCACGCCCTGTCGGGGATATCAAGCTCGCCTAGCTGGGGATGACTTTATCCTACCGAATATTTCAACTTTGAAAAGACAAACTTGCCACAAACCGACCTCGAGATGGCTTGCCCCTGACCCTGCGTCAATTTCTGATAAACCCCGATAAGACAGAGAGGAACATTTCCTTCGCTTCTACTTTCTCTCCCCGCCCATGGGATCTTCGTAAAATCTTCCCCTAAAAAGGGCATCGCAATCTCCATACCCTGATGGTTAGATATGAACTACTTTCGTGTTTCGAACCTCGAAGAGATGTTTCAGATTAATCGCCTTCTAATCAACAATAGCCTTTGTGATCTTAGGGTGGTCTGCCCCAGTCTTGCAACGACTCTGCCCCTGATTAGCTGATTCGTGGAGCAGTACTTCTAGCTGCGAGAGAGATTTGCTGAATCTCGACCTGATTGCCCCAGATTAACCATTCTTGGATGGCTGCTCTTACTGGGGTTTTATTTGATACGGCTGGCCACAACTTGACGGAGTATTCAGGCATTCTACATTCTATCCCGATCAAACTTTCCACTGCGGAAACTTTCCTGCTGTCAAGGCTTACTCGCAAGTAAAACAAACTGTTCTACATAAAAGATATATTAAATGCAATGCATATGACAGTTTTCAAAATCCAAGTCGGTTCACTGGAGAAATTTTTTATGACATATAATAAACGAATCAACTATCAAAATGTAAAAATTAATACAACGCTGCAAGAGGAATCCTTTTAGGAGTCAGTTTCGATGCGGTCTTTACCGAAGTATGCTCTCGAAATAAACCTGTTTCAATTAGGACTTTTTCCAGGTTGTAACATGGTCGAATTCACGGTTAACAAGAAAGGATATGAGGCTCAAAATTCTTTTTAACCCACCCATTCTCCTTGATGTTCTCCGATCCTACGTTCAGCTAATTCGACCTTAGCGCTCACCTTTAAAAGGTTGTATAGGAGTGATAGTTTGAGGAACCATGAATTTCTGGAGTGACAGCCGCTCACTTTTCGTCTTTGACACTTGGAGGCACACGACTTGTGTTTTCGAGGATTTTTCTTTTGCAATCCTTTCATCTTTTTCGTTCAATTTTCTTATCCCTAACTTTTGCCTGGACTGGCTCTTTTGAGCTTCTTCTGATTATTAAGTCCAGCGGGATACCCTCATTTTTGTCTAAGTCCCTTGTTTTCAGGATTCGACTTAGCGGGTTTTTTCTTTTGATTCTTTTTTCTTTCTTTCGAATAAGTCGTGTGACACTGGTTGTCTGACTCTTTGAGGACTAACATGATTGTTTCACTCTTGACGTTTAACCATTGTGGTTTTTTTTAGGCACGACCTTTAGAGGTGTGGTTGATCCTCGAACGGATACTCCTTTCTGCAATTTGGACGCTTGGTCAAATTAGCTAACACCTACCCTGCCCCGGGTTAAGATTGAGGGTTTTTCGTTTTCAGAAAGAACTCCTACTACTAGGCTCAAAGGGGTTGACAAGGGATTATCTTCCTTATATCTCCGGTGTTTGGGGATTTGAAACAATGCCTGTACATCATCAGCAGGTTTCATTTTAAAAGCATACAATCGGAAGCTCTGCGTCTTTCGATTTTCGTCATCCTCCCCGGATTCCACTTAAACAAGCGTTTAAAATAAAAGAAAGCAATAAAGTGAACACGACTAGATTAGTTCAAAACATGCATATTTATTTCATTATCAATATCAGTTGAGAAACAACAGGTTTTACAAGCGAAAATTGCATTCTAACAGGAAAGAAAGCTACAAATGGAAAGAAATAACAAGATGAGATGAAAATTGCCAGCTTCTCGGAACTGGGCTTCTTGTCTCTGACTTGCTGCTGGACCATCCATCTTCAGAATCAATTGTTAGAGGCAGCCTGATATTGTCCTGATCTGCTTTCAATGGCCCAACCAAACTATAGAACCCCTCTTCGTCAATCAGACTCCAGCTCATCCATGGTTTGGCATTGGTTGTTGCACAATGTTGGGTCCTTCCGTACCAAAATTAATGGTCGTATTATCAATTAAATCTTGCACCTTATGCTTGAAGGCGTGACAATTCTCAATGTTATGACCGGGTGCCCCAGAGTGAAATTCACAATGCTCATTGGCGTCATACCCATATGGAGGTGTGCCCGTCGGCGGGGCCATCGTCCTTTTCTCAACCAGTTGTAGTCGTAGCAAAGTCTGAAGAAGTTCAGCGTACGATACTGGAGGCGTATCAAATACTCTTTTCGGCTTCCCATTCTGAATTCTTCACTGAGCAGGATGCTGTTGCCCCTGCTGCTATTGCGGTTGTTGCTGTGCGGGGATTGTTACACCAACAACTTGTTGCTGTTGGTATTGCCTCCATCCCCTATTTCTCCCTCGAGAGCTACATACTGAATTGGCATCTTCCTGTTTTCTACCCCCAAAAGTATTCTTACTACCTCCAGCTGAGGTGGATTCACCAGTCTGAATCTTACCAATCTTAATTCCATTCTAAATTCGCTCACCCATCAGAATCAAGTAAGAGAAATTGCTCATCGAACAGTTGAGAAGTTTATCGTAATACAGCCCTGAAAACGTACCCACGAAGATATCTATCAATTCTCTCTCCACCATGGATGGTTGTACCCTTGCAGCCAACTCGCGCCATCTCTGGGCATATTCTTTGAAACTTTCACCAGTCTTCTGAGAGAGATTCTGCAATTGAACCCGATTTGGAGCAACATCACTGTTATATTGGTAGTGTCTCACGAAAGCTTTGGCCAGTTCTTTCCAACTTCCAATTTGAGTAGGTTCCAGTCTCATGTACCATTCTAACGATGACCCAGACAGACTGTCTTGAAATAAGTGCATTAACATCTTTTCATCGTTGGAGTAAGCAGACATTCTTCTGTAGTAAGATCTCACGTGCACTCTGGGACACGTATCTCCCTTGTATTTGTCAAACGCAAGGGCCTTAAACTTGAGTGGCACCCTCAGCCCAGGAACCAATCCCATGTTCGCCATATCCAATCCCACAGAATTCTGGTTGGCTATCCCTTTCACCTGCTCTTCTAGCATCTTGATCCTGCGATCATTTTCAGTAGGCCTCTCATAACCCATGCCTTGACCAGAAAAAGCATCTTCTTGGCGGTCTTCACCCCAATAAGGACCGTCATTGTCGTACCCAGCGTACGCAGCGTTGCGACCGTGACCATTCTGGAAAAACCTGGGGTCATACCTCAGATTACCGAGCTCTTGATTAGCAGCCGTTTTCCCAAAGCCAATATTGTAGGCACCCATTCCATAATCATTGTTAATCACAGTTCCAAAACCCTGATTACCAAATCCAGCATTGGCACCACCAGTGTTACCGAAGCCCATATTCACACCAGCAAAGCCCGTATTGCCGTTGACCATATTCACACTGGTATTCCCAGCACCAGTGTTGAGACCAACGTTACCATTGCCAACAACGTTCCCATTGGTTTCCAAGTTACCGTTCCTATTACCAGCATTCCCATTACCAGCCACGAGAACATTCTCTCCAACGTCAAGACCGACCACAGATATAGCATCACCAGCCTGAGGAGTTTCACCATGAGGACGATTAGCATCCGTACCCCCATGTAGCACACCATTATTATCAACTCGTGTAATCAAGGGCTGCACGAGAGTCTGGAGCTGTTCTTGGCCTTTAGCCACGGTCTCCATCACCTGCATAAACTGAGTCATGCGGTCACGCATCTCCTGCATCTCTGACTGCATCTGGTCCATGACTTTCTTACAGTTGCTTCTGGTTAAGTAACGGTGAGTTTGGTGTTCGGCAATCCTGGAGCCTGCATCAACAGAGGGTTAGGGAATACAATACAAAGTCCCTGTCATGCAAATGTTTTATGCAAATGCAAACACATATCCATGCATTAGGAGGAAGTCCCCCTCGATTCTAGCTTCAAGACAAATAAAGTCTATTGTCCAATCATGGAAAATAAATCCTCATATATTTATGAAAATCCCGCGTGGGTAGCGTACAACAAGAGCAAAGTACAACTAAAGCAGCGGCATGACCCCAACCAACAGGCCTGGTGGTGATCAACATATAAAAGGTACAAAGAAATACAACGAAAATCAAGTGCGGCCGCGGGCACGGAAATCCTCTAGTAACTTCTTCGTATCAGGATGGTCAGGCTGAGTAAGTAGGCCCTGGATCAACAGATCCCTTCGCCTGATGGCATCCGGGAGGTTCTCAGCGATGCTCCCATACACACCTTCCTCAGAATGGTTCTCCACCCTACTCCTTTTAGCGTCAGCCCGGAGTTGATAATCCAGTAAGTTAGCTTTGAACTCAACTACCTTATATTGGGCATCTCGTCGGAGTGAGGCTTCAGCCTCTATCTTCTTGTTTTTGGCCTCAACTTGTGCCTCCAACTGGATTATCTGCTGCTTCAGCTTTTCTTCCCTTTCTTTGTGGCTAGTCAAGGTACTATTCCACAGCTTCTCGGACTAGGTCAACTTCCGGTATACCCTATCTAGATCCTGCTTCTTGGTAGTCAATACCCCGTGCACTGCCTTTAGGTCCAACCCAAGACGCTCTCTAGCATCGGTTTCTTTAGTCAAGTTGGCGCCCAGGTGGTTGATCATCTCGGTCTGCCTCTTGCAGGTGTAGACAACTTCACTCTTTTCTCTTCGAAGCTGAGCGATCTCATTTTCCAATTCTTCATTGGCTTTGACTAGCTCTGCATTCTTGGCCTGAAGTTGTTCGTACTTCTGGATTTCGATCATGGTAGGCTCAGAAGGTTCGTCCTATTTGACAGGAGGAAAAGGCATCAACACTTTCACTGCTCTGTTACGAATCCAGTCCACATAAGGAGGATAAGCCTGATTGTTGCTTTTCCCTAATGAGGTCTTTCCCTTTCGATGAACGTTATTCCAAGCGTGTTCAAACCTAACCAGATCATCCCCTTCTAATACGCCAGTGAGGTACAGAGATTCCTGTACCTCTTCGTCTTTAGGAGGTCCTCTCAAAGCATACCTGAATTGTCTGATAGCAACTGATGGATTGTAGTTGATACAACCCTTCATACCCACAAGATGGACATTAGGAAAGCTCCCACAACTGTAAATAATTTCGCTCCCCAAACAATCTTTATCAAACCAATCGATGTCTTCGGCAGACAAGCTCATCAGTCGCTCTGACCATTCCTTCGTCTCTGCCGTCTTTATAAAAGGACCATCCTTCGGTAGATGAGTGACAAACCACCTGTAGAACAACGAAGCACAACAGGACACACCTTTGCCTCTTCTATTTTTGTTCTTGTAGTGCACCGAATGGTACACGTCTCCGAGCAAGGTTGGGATTGGATTCTTTGAGACGAAGATGCGAAGAGCATCCACATCCATGAAATCTGGAATATTAGGGAATATCATGATGTCGTATATGCACAAGGCCAATATAGCTTTGAACGCCACCCAACATTCCTTCTTGGCGTAGTGTCGGGCTTTCTCAGCTAGAAAAGGCAGTGGGAATCCCCAGGTTCCATTTCTCTTGACAGCCTTTCCCTCTAACTCAGAAACATCAATATACAGAGCTGGAGCAATCTTAGCCAGATCTGGCTCCTGATCGATAGGCCAAAAGGGTACCTGAGCAAGAATAGGTATCTCCAATAGGACAGAGAAATCTTCCAGAGTGGGGGCCAGCACATAGCTCGGAAATGTGAAGCAACACAACGGGGGATCATAAAACTGAAGTAGAGTCTGGAGTCCGTTCAACTCGTACACCGACGGTTTGCACACAACACTGAGCAGCTTCCCATAGGTTCTTCAAAAATCTCCCATCACTTCTTTACCGGGCAAGGAAATCAAACCCCTCAGAGTAGTAATATCTGGAGTAGGAAATTTGTAGGCCAAAGTTCTTCTCACACTGGGCTCCATGATGGAGACACAGAAAGGACAAGATTGCTAGAATCGAAGGGGAACTGCACACCTGCAACACAGATACGTGTTAGATGCCATGCAATATGAAAATGTAAGTGCAGATGCAAAATGCAGCAGGGGATCAAGTGTTGTGCTGTGAAGTGGAGTGGCAGATCGTAATTTAGCTTCAGCAAGAAAATACCACACTCTAATAATACAGGACTACTGAAACCCACAAAACTGATTCACTGACAAGAAAACCAGGTTGTCTGAAGGTTACGGTTTCCTGCAATAAACCCGACCCCGCTCACTGGTATGGACCTAATCACTGACAAAGGTACGACACCCTATGCATTCATCAGCGTCACATACTTTTAAGAAACAATGATACGATACCCAAAAGGTGTGGCATCATCATCTCTTGAAGTGGCCTTACTTAGCTGAATCACAAATGATCGGTCCCCAGAGTCGACAATCCTAAGGTCTGAAATCCTTTCAACGGCCCACTGGGCTGGAAATGGAAATCATCTCAAAGAACCTCGTTTGAGTGCAGATTTCGTGGGAACTAGTGCATGCCTAACATACAGGTTCACCACAAATCTGCGTCTAAATCTATGTAGCTCTCAAGCCTGGGTCTGGCTTATCGCTCATCAGAGCCCCTTCCCACAACAGCACAATAATAATATCATACTGAAAATAAATGCGGAAAGTAAAAAGCAATAAATAAACATAACCCAACAGGTAAACACACAAGCGCTAGGAATGACTCGCACAGGGAACCATTGGGATCCCCAGCAGAGTCGCCAGCTGTCGCTCCTGCGAAAAAACGGTGTCGGCAAAACAGAAGAGTCGCCACCTTTTGTTATTTATCCCTCAAAACGAGAAAGGAAACGATCGGAAAAACCTGACGAAATGGTATAAGACAAGGTCATCGCAACCATTGTTTGGATTCGGGAGTCGGTTATGCAAGGGGAAGGTATTAGCACCCCTCACGTCCATCGTACTCGATGGGATCCATACTTGTTGTGTTTATCTGATGGGTTTGTTAAATCTATCTATGCTAAGGTCTGGTCTAAAAAGAAAAGAAAATGACTCGACAAAGTATCGCACTTTATGCCTACGTATTCCCGTCTAGAACGAGAAATCAGAGTCAACGTAGTTCGCCTAACTACGGGAGAAGGGGGGAAGGTTGCTCTCCAAGATATCACATCTTGTGCCTACGTACTTTCATACGGCACGAAAGATCAGAGCAAACGTAGTTCGGGCTACGGAGAACACATGTTTGTTCAGCTGTTTTTTATCCAAGTAAAGTTAACAATCAGTTCCAGCAGTTGGTGTTTGCAGCTCGATCCTTAGAGACTTATGCATTACCGTTTGCAGTAGAACTGAAAGTTAACAGAACTCTCTTTACACAAAGAGTTTTCCTGATTAAGGGTCCAAGAGGACAAAAAGATATTTGATCTTGTTTTCTGTTTTTTACAGAAAGAAGTGTTTTTAGTTGTATATAGTTTGTACAGCACTAGAGACTATGACTTAGGAGCGAATGCGTCGCATATCGTCCAAAGGACATATACTAAACACTCTAGACGATTGAGAGGAGACCACTCAAACATCATTTCCCAAGTAGCTTAAGGCTCGTAACGCGATTGTACTAACTTGCCTTTATTATGTTTTTTATTGTTGTTTGAGATAAGAAGAGAAACAGACTCTCTACAGGGAAACTGACTCGATCCTACAGTTATCATGCAATACTCGACCTACGGTTGAGGTTAGAGGGGAAACTAACTAATGTTATCATGCATGGTTAGAATCCTAATGTCTACCATAACTTCTTTTGAAGAAGAGAAGTCAGAGTTCCTAAGGGAACATGGCAACAGAAATCAAACAGTAAACAGAAAAACTGTAAAGAAATTACTGTAAAGATGCATGCAATGCAAGTGAGGGAGGAAATGTGTGTGGGGCATAAGCCTCCACAAGATCATCTCAACCTCAAGCCAGATATGAGTAACTGCAAAGACGGTAAAAGAAAGTAAATGCAATCAAACAAACCACAAACCACACAGACAAGGTCGCGGAGCTCTACCAAATACTAGCAAGCAAAGCCATACAATAAAAATACAAGAAGAGGGAGAAACTCAACCTCTAATGCAATACAAGCAAGGGGAGAAGCTCAACCCTTAGGATGCTCTTAGGATTATTCAACTACATGACCTAATCTAAATGCAACACACCAATCAAGTCACATAAATACACATCAATACAGTAAAACAGACAGGGAAAATAAGCCAGCAATCTCCACAGCAGAGCAGTCTTCTGGAAGCAATTCAATCCAAAGTCTGTAACTGTTCTTCAAGTCCTTCATCTTCAAGAGAAGGAAAGGAATCCATGACAAGCAATCAAACAAGCTTCTACCCTAAGGAAGGAAATTGGGTGTTGGGAGGCTAAGGTAAGTTCCACAGGAGCTTATCCCAGACACTCAACCAACAAAAAGATGTTTGGGGAAACATAAGGGTTTGGCTCCTTCAAGAGGTGTGCCATATTCCCCCCATAAGAGGGACTGTGCTACCTCAAGAAGGTTCCTAAAGAATGAGAGAATTTTGGGAGAATGGAGATGAGAAGCAAGGTAAGTTCCACAGGAACCTGCCACAGACACTCAACCAAATCCATTTCCTTTAGAAAGCTTACTTAGTCTCAACTCCAATGTGAAAGGCAGGGAATTCCTCTACAGGAGGAATTATACCCACAATGAAGGATCCTAATTAAGCAAAGGAGCATTAAAAGGGAACTAATCCTAGGGAAATATCATCACCTACTTGAATCTCTAAGGAAACACCAAATGTTATCTCCTAATAACTACCTATTCTAAGGTCAAATTGTAAAATAGAGAACTAAGGGAAAATCAACCCTAAAAAATCTAAAGAAAATACCACATTATCTTATATGTGTTAACATTCCATGGTAGAAAATCAGAGGTTAAATCTAAACCGAAATTCCCAAATTAAATCCAAAGCTCAAGGGTGTACCAAAGGAATTCACTAAAGAATACTCCTAAACAACTACCCTAAAGTCCTATTTAAAATGATTTAAAAAATCCAACAAAAATCACATAGCAACATTATCATATATACAAACAGCACACACAATTTCAAGATCAAACTCAAAAAAAAAAAAGAGAGAGAAATAAAATGCACAAATTCAACATACCATTATTTCATTATTAAAAGTGCACTAAAAGAGAAAATACGGAATAAAATGGAAAATGCATGGAAAATTAAAATGCAAAGCATGATAAAATTCTAAACATCTAACTCTACAACCACAATTTTTTTCAGAATTTATTTCCAACTTTTACTATTTTTTATGAATTAATCTCTAACAAGCATAAAACAAAAAATGAAGAAAAGAAATTGAAGAATAAACAGGGGAGGGGTGCAACTAGTAAGAAACCCAAGCATAATTCGCTTGGGCCCAGAAAATGGGGGGTTCAGAAAGAATAAAGGGCGCAAGTCCCATATGGGATATTAATTCAGCAAATTAATTCTCAAGAAAATACGCCTGGGGGTGCATTAAGAAGGGATTCCAAGTGAAATTCTCGTTTGGGCCTACTAGGGGGGTGCGCGTAGTACAACGTGATAAGCCCAAAACAACTTAAATCAATCAGTTCTCTTAATATATATAAAAAAAGAACCACGCAGGGAGTCGACCCCACGCACTCATGGATCACGTAGCGCACAACAAAGACTTGAGACTCCCCACTTATCCAAACGACTGCGTTTAGGGGGAGGGGTATGTGGCGCATTCGCGGCCGTTGGATGGACGACTGAGTCTTCTTCTTCATCGCGAATAGACGCTGGAGATTACATCTTCTCCGCTTGAATTCTATGACCTGCACGCGAACAACTCCTTGGCCGACGACGGAACGAAGCTTCTCCGGCCAATTTCGAACGACCCTATCTCCATCAATACTCAACCAATCGCAATGATTCTTGAACCAAAGTTGCACGAAATTTTACGAGGAACACAAATATCCTAATCAAACAGTCTAAAACTCCAAGAATCAAAAATCTTCATCCTAACCGAAAACGGATCAAAGCTTAAGTTGTCACTAATCATCAAATTAATTGTCCAGAAATCATCTATGACCTAAGGTAAACCTAACCACATGATTCTAATGCATTGAAAACACAAGAATTGGGTGCAATTTCAAGAAGTAAGAACCTGAGTTCAAGCTTCAATTTGAAGCGTTTTCTGGCTTGATTCTTACTCCAAAACATTCCAGATCCAATCAGTGATGATGTTAGAAGAAGATTGAATCTTCAATTGCACTTGAAATGGCCTCTAACAGAAATTCGATCTTTCACTTTTCTTCTTCAAGCTTCAATGGTGATCTTTGCTCTCAGCCCCAATCAATCACCAACCTTGTTTCTGATGAGTTCCTAGACCTTTATATAATGATTTAGAAGCTTCTAGAGCTCAGCCCAGACCCAAAATCAAAAAATCTAAATCCAACTTTCCTTTAAAAATTTGATTATGGCATCCCTCAATTTCCTTCAATAACTTGCTTGGGAAGCTTTGGGTATCATACACTAACCTCCTTGAATGGATCCAGCTTGGTTAGGGCCTTGAATTTGGCTTTAGGAATGATTTGTGTGATGTAACTTTTATGTGAAGAAACCTTATGAAAGACCATGAATTATACTTCAAATGAAAAATCCACAATTGCCAATGTCTTTAAAATATAGTTTCTGATTAAAATGAGTGGTTATTTGACTTGTTTTGGACCCATAATCATTTATTTCAATTTCCCACCAAAAATGCCTTTGAATTTCTTCTTTATTCAAACTACTTCACACAAATATTTGATATGAGCCAAATAAATTCACCATGATCACTTGGTTAACCTAAAAACCACATTTTGAACAAGTTCCATGTTGAACAAAAATCCATTTGACAAGTGCAAGTTGGAGATTTTTGACCTATGATTGAAAATGGCCTATAATCTCACTTTCCCAAAATACCCCTAACTTGTAAACCTCATAACTTGAGTTATACAAATCATATGGAAGACTTCTAATACAATTTGGAAATATAATAGCATGAGGAACAACTTTCATGTTGGCCAAAAGTTCAGGTGAAACCTCCTTCTAGGTCAAAAATAGCTTGGAAGTCAGATGATTTTCACAGACAAATTTCAGATGCATCTGAGGACCTGTAACTTGTCTGGACCATAACTTGAGTTCTATAAATCCAATGGAGGACTTCTAGTACTCAAATTAAAGCTAATAGCATGATATACAAGTTTCATGTTGGACAAAAATGGAGATGAAACTTGCATCTTGACTTACATGGCTTAGAAGTATGGCACTAAATAGGGGATTTTACCCTAGGAACCCTGACTTAGCAACTCCAACCACTCTTGATTCTTCTCAACTTGATCTTGAAACAATCTCTCATATGCCTAAACATCTCATTTCATGATCTCAATGACCTAGAGTTAGACTTTGATACTCTTTCCATTGCTCATTTTGGCCTAGGATTAACCAGATGAAACCCTAGTGACATCCACTTCAACTGTGGCTCTTGCACTTGATAAAATGACTTGATTGAGCTCCAACATGACCTTCAAGGCACTTCAATGAGCTCCACCCACACATTCTATCCTTGATCAAGTCCTTACAATCCACTGCTGATCTTCAACTGGCTCCAAGTGAGGAGATGAGCCCCATACAAGCACTCAAACTTTCCAAGAACTCAACCCTCTGTCTGATGACCCTGATAACTTCTTAAGCTTGAATAATACCTCTGGTTAGGCTTCTCTTGTCATGTATCACACTTGATCCCCTGTTAAATGAATGATGCTATGCTATGCAGATGCTAGAACTATACTATGCTAATGCAATGAAACATAAACCAAGTGGTAAAAAGGTTGGGCAAATTTTGGGGTGCAACAGTTGTGTGTAAGGAAAACTTTAAGTTGTGCAGACATGTAATAGGTCTAGATGGGTGCTTTCTCAAGGGGTTGCATGGAGGGAAGATTTTGGCTTCCACAGGGAGGGATCCTAATGACCAGATGCTTCCCATAGCATATGCAGTTGTGGAGGGTGAAAACAAGGATAACTGAACTTGGTTTTTAGAGCTATTAATTGATGACCTTGGAGGCAAAGATCAATGCCTGACTTACACCTTCGTCTCAGACCAATAAAAGACAACAAGGGCATGATGCAAAAGCTATATGTTAGGAAGCCAACATGAACCTGCTAAGAAGACACATGACCCTGCTAAGGGCATGATGCAAAAGCTATATGTTAGGAAGCCAACAAGACCTTTTGTACCACCTGGGCCTACAACTAGGTTAAGTGCTGCCAAGAATGTTGTTGGCCCAATAACAAGGAGGTCTACTCCAACAAAGAGGACCACACCAAATAAGAACCTCTAGATATAATTAGGCTATCATTTCATATATTTTATGTCTTTTGGAAATGACTGTCATGTTTAATTAGGCTATCAGTTTATCAGTTTGGAATGTATTTTCAGTTGGAACCAGTTTATGTATTTTGCTGTTGTTTGAAATCATTTTATGTATTTTGTGGAACTTATGTATCAGTTTATAGACATGTTATGAAATGGAACCACTTTATGTACTTTATATAGCTGTTATGAAACCAGATTGTGTAGTTGTTATGAAACCACTTTGTGTTTGGAACCAGATTGTGTCATAAACTGTGACAAAAGTTGTGTCAAACATTGTGTGTTAAAAATCAGTGTTGAACAAATAATACAAAATTACAGGTCATGCTCAAAATTACAGGTCATTCTCTTAACAGACCAAATATTGCATAAGTAATATTTAACAGAACTTATACATGTTAAACTATTGCATTAATGTTAAACTGATACAATCCAACTATTGCATTCATGTTAAACTGATACAATCCAAAAGTTACAATCTTTAACAAAACTTAAAGTTAATTCTTACAAACAAAATTTAAGATAACTCTTACAAACAAACGATAACATACTTCTTCTAAACAAACCTAAATACCCTAACTCATTATAACAACTAATATAGTGATAATCATCACAAACATCAAATTCAAAATCTTTATCCACTTCATGATATTCTTCATTTCACTTTCAAGTATCATCAACTTTTTCCCTAATTCTTCATTATCCATTATCACTTTTTCAATGTCCTTTTTTGCTTCAGCAAGTCCCTTGGTTACCATACCTAACCTATACATCCAAAATTGCTCATTCTCATCACCCACCTCCTCGTAAAACCAACCAAAGAAACGAAACCCAGCTTGCATACCTCATTGAAATTTTCATTGTTTAGAGGTTACCTACAAAATGAAACTTAAACAGAACTTATTAACAAATTAAAAAAAACCTTGCATACCTTATAATTTGGACAACCCTAGAAAAAATTTTCCCATATTCTTAACAGTAGTTGCCATTTGAAGAACAATCATATGTCCACAATGGCATACGGGCTTCCATTGTGACCTACTACAAACATCCAAATCTCCATTTTCCTGTTTTAACATGGAGGACGAACAACCAAATTTCATGCTTGCCAAAAATCCTAGGTTTGATTTTGGGATTTGGGATTGAGAGGAAGAAGAACGAAAAAAAATACTTCTGTTACTGTATGGGAAGGAGAACAAAACAAGATGATGAAGTAAACTTGCCAAGTCATCTGCCATGTATTCACAATGAACAAACGTTTGAGGACAACTAACAACGATGATTCAATTGACACCATTTTAAAAGTTAAAGGACAAACTTGTCACCTTTTTAAGTTAAAAGACCAAACTGGACCCGAGGTAAAGTTAAGGGACGAAAAATAATATTTTGCCTATTTAAAAATTAAAAAATATATTAATGATAAATAATATTTTATTATTTAAAAAAATATTTATTTTAAAAAATAATAATAATTTTTTCATATTTAACTTTTTTTCTTTCTTCAAATCCTTCATTTCTCCTTCCCTTAAAACAAAGTTTTAGGATCTGTTTGAGAGTTTGGAAGGGAAGAGAACTTTAAAAACATGGAAGAATTGAGTCAAAAGAATAAAAAAATTTTGATTGAAAAAATATAAATGGTTAGTTTTTATTCATAACATCAAAAATTCCCTAATTAATAAAACTCAAATTTTATATTGAACTAGGATTCCATAAATTTTCAAATTATATTTTACATTTTTGGTATTTTAAAAATAAAAAATATAATAATGATAACTACTATTGTATCATTATATATATACAGTATATAAAATCATTCTTTTAAAAAATCTCAAACATTTTTTATTTTTAAAGTAGAGTATTTTTCAAATATTTTTCTTATATTTTTTTAAAAATTCATCTTTGGAAACTTTCTCCTCCTCTCATCCCAAACCCCTAAACAAAATCTTAAAAATCAACTCTCAAACAAATCTTTTAGTGTATAAAAGTTGTTGTATTTTAAAAAAAATTTAATAGAATTATAAAAAAATCCAAATAGCCGCTTTCATAATAAAAAAGAAAGGCATATAAAGTCTAAAAGGGATATAGCACATCTCATCTGATATGTGACGACATTCAGTGAATTGAATAATGCACGCGTGTGATGAAAAGGATGAATAGCGCGTGGTTAAGACAACAAAGAAAACTTGAAAATGTCGCCACGATGACCCCACTGTAGGCATGGAAAAACAAACCCCAACAACCAGGACCAGCCACCACCGTATCGTACCTTCTCCGCCAAAAATCCAACCACTCTCTACCAACCGCACTCTCCCTCAAACAATTTCACTTCCATTCCAATCTCAATGGAACCCAAACCCCAACCAATTCTCCCTCCGATGGACCCTCCCGAAGATCTTTCCTCCGTCTGGGACCTAAGCTACCTCCTCGACTTCAATCTCGACGACGATGCCTCACTTCCCTTAAACCTCGACAACGAACCTCCACACCTCACTCCAATTCCAAACCCTAACCCTAATCCACCGGAGAATGATAAGATCCGAAAACGTGACCCGAGACTTACTTGCTCCAACTTTCTCGCGGGTCATGTACCTTGTGCATGTCCCGAACTCGATGCGTTGCTTGAAGATAATGGTTTACCAGGTAAGAAACGAGCTCGAGCTGCACGTGCGTCTGCATCGGCGCGTTGTCAGGTTCCGAGTTGTGAGGTTGATATCTCTGAACTTAAAGGCTATCATCGACGGCATAGGGTTTGTTTGCGATGTGCTAATGCTGTTACTGTTCTTATTGACGGCGAGGCGAAAAGATACTGTCAGCAGTGTGGAAAGTAAGATTGAAGTTGATTATTATGAATCTTGATGTGTTTATGCTTTCAATTGGTGTTATGATGATATTGATTTGTTGATGTGGCAGGTTTCATGTTTTACCGGATTTTGACGAAGGTAAAAGGAGTTGTAGAAGGAAATTGGAGCGGCATAATACTAGGAGGCGGAGAAAGCCTGCTGATTCTGCAGCAGCAGTTGATCATGAAGTTCAAACTGTTACTCAGAATGATGATTCCAATTGTGATGGAGAAACAGGGATAGGTTGGTTTGTATTCTGGATCAGCATCACATTATCACTTTGTCAACTGTTAAGTCAATGGTTGAATGGTTTTTTTTTTTTTTTTTTTTTTTTTGCTTTTGCATATGATAGCATGTTCTAAATTGATTTGCATGTGGTTTTTATTCATTGGATGTGTATGCATGTTGCCAGATTATTCGAATCTGAGTAGTGAGAATATTGAAAAAAGAGTGTCTCCGGATCATGAAGAAGAACCGGTTGCTATTGGGTCTTCAACTCCAGAGACCCAGAATATTAATGGTGAGAGTGGTCTGTCCTTTGTTGCTTCTGCTGAAACACAAGCAAATATTGGAAATGGTGTTTCCAATCTTTCCAAATCGCCTTCATATTGTGACAATAAGAATGATTATTCATCTATGGTGCGTTGTCTTGTGTGTTTATTGCTTTTCTTTCACATGTTTATTTTTGTGAGAAATTGTGATAGGTGTTTTCTGATTGAATGTTTGGTTGTAGTGCCAAACAGGTCGGGTTTCTTTTAAGCTTTATGATTGGAATCCTGCGGAATTTCCTAGAAGGCTACGGCTCCAAGTATTTTAAAGCATTTTTATTACAGTTTAGTATTTTGGTTGTGGCATAGTTTTCTGCCATCTACATAGTAGTGACTGATTAACTAGCTGTCAAATGTTTTTGCAGATATTCCAATGGTTGGCAAGTATGCCTGTGGAGCTGGAGGGATATATCCGCCCTGGGTGTACAATCCTGACAATATTTATTGCAATGCCAAATATTATGTGGATAAATGTAAGATTTTGACTTGATGTTCTTGACATTATAGTTCTAGTACCGTATCTTAAGTGGCCGTTGGGTGTAAAATGAATGTTTTCTGGTTAAGTGCCCCATATTAGACTTTATGGTTCTTTGTTAAGCTCATTCTCACGGTTGCTAGTTTTGCTTGATGTTTTGTTTGCGTTCCAATACGTTATGTGCCACCTGTAACATTTCTCCACCCCCTCACTCTATGAATCAGGAATTTTATTAATCAACTAATAAAAAGAATTAAAACCTCGTTATCAAGTTTTGACTGAATTTGATTGGTTAATATTTTTTTATCTTTTTGATTTATGACTTAATTTTGTTTCTCTTATGGATCAACCAGTTACTCAAAGACCCTATGTATTATGTACGTGATCTTGTTGCTCCCAAAAAGATGCTATCTGGAAGAGGCACCGCTCTAATTCATCTGAATGACATGATCTTCCGTGTTATGAAAGGTTTTATTTTCTCTTCTGTTTTTTTGTTTCCTTCTTATTTTGGGTTCACTCTTCCCCTAAACTATTTGAGTCGTTTCTCTTGAAGAGTATTTTAGAACCTGATCGTTACGAGTTATGATTATCTCTTTAGTGTGTTGATGCTCCATCTCAGAGATATGGAGCACTGTGTTTCTGATTCTTATGAAACAAATTGAACGATTGATTCATGAATTGTATTTTATAATTAATACAAGTTTTTGTTGTTGAGTTATATGCTTTAAATTTCGAGTTTGGAAGCTTTCAATTTGTTTAAATTAGCTAGTACCTTTCAATGATTACAGATGGAAGTTCTGTGACAAAAGTCGAGGTAAACACGCAGGCACCTAAGCTTCATTACATTCACCCCACATGCTTTGAAGCAGGGAAACCCATGGAATTTTATGCTTGTGGAAGTAACTTGCTGCAGCCTAAGTTTCGGTACGTAGTTTCACCTCTTCTAAACATTATTTAAAGCAGATTTTTGCCATATTCATTCGACATATGAAAGCATATTTATTTGCATTTGTGCATGGTATATATTTTTGGCTGTGAAAACATGACAGGTCATAAGGAGAGTGATAGAAACTAGAGCCACACAAAGGCACTTAATAGAAAAAACAACTTAGTAATGGAACTGTGTTTATATTATTCCTGAAATGAAAATATTAAAGGAATGAATATCCATATTGCCTATAGTTGAGCTCCTACTCTGTCTGTATCTAACTGATTTTTCTAGATAGCTTTCTCAATCCGTCATATATTAGAATCCCGCTGTATGATTTCCCCCTTCTCTCACTCCCCTGCCAGGTGGATGTTTCCATTCTCTCCCTAATTATTCCAGCATAAACCTTCTAGTCCATGGACTTGGGCAGCTGCTACGGTAACAGTCTATTTGGAATCCAATTGTCACTCAAATTCCCAACAGAAAGGGATGGAAAGGTGATGTTGAATGTTATGACCGAGTAGTGATATTGCAGCATTTCTCACTGAATCTAAAGTATAAACCATTCTATTAACTTTGAAAAGAACTCTAGGCTCACATATAATTGATCGATGGAAAAAAAGTAATGACCAACATGATACATTGTTTTGTGATTGATTGGAATTTAGATTCGTAATTTCATACTGATTGCATTGTCTTGAGGTTATCTAACACTTTGTAAGTTTTACCAGATTTGCTGCACCTTTGTAAAATTTGTGATATAGGATGCACATTCTAGTTCCGCTGCTTCTGTTATAAGATCACTGCAAAACATGTATTGGGACTATATTTTAATTTTTAAGGAAAAAAGAGAGGGCAGTGACTATTCTCTTAAGCATGCTATGGCTCTAATATGTTCAAAAGAAAACAGAGAGGTGAAGACTTCTAACATTAGACAAAGAGGCTACAAGATTTTACCATGGGATGGAAAGGGAAAGAGGAAGGGGGATAGTTTCTTTTCTCCCAATGCACAAAAAAGAAGAGAAATGAATTTACCATGGGAAAAGAGAAGGGGGGAAACACAATCGAATCAGGTTTTCTTGGTGAAAGACGGGGGAGAGAGGAGAGCAAGAAATACTTTCCTTCTGCGAGCAAATTAAGGGGCCCGGGCGGGGATAGACATTTAAAAATAATAATAGTTATATTTAAATATAATTAATCATTGTTTAGCTACATACTCTATTCGTTGGTATATGAATGTAGAGAATACCTATTAATTTAATGAAGCCTGACCTCTAATTAACATATCATTTTTTTAAGAACTCGGTATCCGGCCATAAGACATACTAATCTGGGGTTTGGATCTCATTTAAGTATAATACCCTTATGTACTACATACTTGATTTGGTAAAACACTGAATTACTGCTTCCTTATGTATATATTTTATTTAGGAATTGAATATCCTTAATAGGGTTGCATCCCCATATTAGCTGCACAGTTTAGTCGGTGCTACCTTTTGTTATTAATCTTTTTGGTGGCACTCGGAATTTTTAGTCGTTACATGTTTATGATTATTTTCAAATGTAACTTATTAGTTTGGCTAGTTTATATTTTGGTTCACTTATCAATGTACTGCTGACTGTAATGAGGTTATAATAATGGCAGGTTTCTTGTATCTTTTTATGGAAAGTATATGAAGTACGAGTATTGCGTTCCGTCTTCACATAACTGGACTGAAGACAGTATTTCTTGTGCTTTTGGCAATCAGTTATATAAGATATGTGTCCCTCATATTGAGGAAAATCTCATGGGCCCTGCATTTATTGAGGTAGTTATTGGCATCTTTTTGCTTCCTTAACTATGCACTGACCTCAATTTTTTATTCTGTTTGCTATGTTTCACAGCACGTTGTGATCACTTTACGCTGGCCAATACTTTTGGCATGCTTTCTTTTAGATTTGTTAATTTCATATGCATTATTTGCAAATAAATTTTCTATGTTACAATATTTTAGCATTTTGTTCTAGAAAATCATTTAACAAATTGAGGAATATTGGAGTTTTAATGGGCACAATTGAGTACTTTGAGCGTAAGTATTTGGTTTAATTTGGAAGTGTCATATTTTTGCTGGCAATTTCCTTTCTATATTTTGTTATTTTTTTATCTGATAAGAGAAGTTAAACAGTTAGTGGTATAGGAAGACCTAGAAAAACTATAAGAGAAGTTATTAAGAAATATCTCGAGATTAATGATTTGGATAGAAGCATGGTGGATAGAAAATTATGGCAGAAGTTGTCCATGTAGCCGACCCCACTTAGTGGAATAAGACTTGGTTATTGTTGGTGCTAATGTTGTTGCTGCTACTGTTGTTGTTGCCACTGTTGTTGTTCTGATAAATTAATTTCAATGCATTAATAGATAATCATAATCCAACATGCAAAGTTCTAGCATATCCATAAAAAGTCTTACTGGTTTTGAATTCTGCACTGATATTTTATTGTTTCTTTTCATTTACTAATTTATTCCTATCTAAAGCAAATAAAATTCATCGAATGAAGCTCTTTGACTAAATGCCGTTGTTATCATGGAAACTATTGAATTTGGGTTTGGCGATGTCGTAATTGAATTGTACTCGATCTTAAAAATTACAGTAAGAATTTTCTTGATGATTGTAATGTTAGATCTAGATAAATTGTTGGAACCTTTTGATTTGATGTGATTTTGGAGGTAGATATATTTGAAACTCTGATTAAATTTCATGGAAAATTGTGTACCACTTCATATTTGTTACCTGTGCATGTTTAATTTTATTTTCTTTCCTTTTTATAGGTTGAGAATGAGTCTGGTTTATCAAACTTTATTCCTGTACTTATTGGGGATAAAGAAATTTGCACTGAAATGAAGATATTGCAACAAAAACAAGATGCATCTCTCCTTTCTAAACAATTTCGGTCTGCGTCTGGTGGTTCTATTTGTAGCTCATGCAAAGCTTTTGTACATATTCATACATCATCATCAGACTTGCTTGTAGATATAGCATGGTTACTTAAGGATCCGACTTCAGAAATTTTTGACAGAATGGTATCTGCTTCACAGATTCAAAGATATTGCCATCTGTTGGATTTTCTAATAAGCAATGATTCAACTATCATTTTGGGAAAAATATTGCCAAATTTGATAATTTTAACAGAAAGCATAAAATCCAATACAAATGATGTTGACATGGTCCAGCTACTGAAGTGCATGCATAATGCCAGAGATGCTATTTGTCAGAAAGGTGGAAGTATAGTTTTGCACTCCAAAAGGGAAGGCTTTAAACCTGCCCAGTGCAGTTCTCAAGACGACAAGTTATCGGTTGATGAAGTTAATAGTCAGGTTAGAGCTATTAATTTTGTTTGTTTCATTCCCATGGCAATGACATGAATTAGTTTTTAGCTTTTAGGTTTAGGTAATATTAACACTTTTATCATAATTAACATGTATCTTATTTTATACGTTGATTATTGTTGCTTTCCAGGGTCTCCTTTTTAATACAGATCCAGAGTTGGGAGTTCTGAGAAGTCTTGCTTTTGATAAAAAAAATCATAAGGTACCACTTTTGAAAAGGGATATTATAATGAATATGGAAGACTTGCCTAATAGAAATCTTACCCGGGGAGTCTTGACCTCTCGACCAACTATTTTTGTACTTGTTTCGGTTGTTGTTTGTCTTGCTGTATGTGTATCCATCTTTCATCGTGGAAGGGTTACAGAGTTAGCAGTATCCATTAGGAGGTGTTTGTTTAACCATTAACAATTTTTTCAAATTATTTTATTGTATTTTCTAGCCGGTACATATTGTTGTAATATTAAATAAATAGATGTCATTAGAACAAGTAGGTATTTTAGTACATTGGAACTTGGAAGCTCTGTCCAACCGTGTTCGATTTATGGATTTTCAATTTTGATATCCTGGAAAATTGCACTAGGTGCTAATTATGAACCCAATATATTATGAGTAGAAGGGGTATAGTTAGGCATACTACTGGATTATTACAACAACATAATAATAATAATAATAATATATTTTGTTCATTTCGTTACACTATGTTGTAGTAAAACTTACCAATGTAACTATTCTACTTTTTACTAAAGTTTGGTTAAAAGCTTTAGAAGAATAAGATAAACTTTCAAAGGTATGATTATCTTGGTGTCATTCAGCAAGTAGCATTTCATTATAAGAAATTTTTAGAAATTCAATAAAAGTAATTTGGGAAGTACTTAAAGAATTTTATACATTAAGACATCCTCGTGAAAAAGTCAAAATGTTACTATAATTTAAAGATGTATATCAGTAATGAAATTTTTAGAAATTCATAAAAATAATTTGGGAAGTACTTAAAGAATTTTATATATTACGACATCCTTGCAAAAAAAGTCAAAATGTCACTATAATTTAAAGATGTATCTGGGGAAGCATTTCAAACACAATTTATATTGACTTTAGATTTTTGTCTAGTTTGTTTTTTTGAAATGTGTCTTTGATACGAAAATGTATTTGCAATGTAGAATGAGAAATAAAATTAGCATTGATAACATAAAAGACGAAACATTACATAAGTAATTGTTAACATAAATCGATCATTACATTTCAATATTCGGGTGAATGTTTTAACATCATAATATCTACGATCAATCTTGAAATTGTCGTATCCATTTTGATTGAATTTTTTTTTAAAACGGAAAAGTATTTCACATAATCCTTAAATCTGCATCTGTCTGTAACTCAAAGTTGATGAGCTCAATCCTCCACTCGTTGACAATCGACGATGAACATTACTTGAGCTTCACAATTTTTCAATTGTTGGAGTATGGTTGGAGATTATGCAATATGCATTTCAAATATGCAAAAGAGATATATTCAACGACATGCTAATCGATATTCATGGTTGGAGATTATGCAATATGCATTTCAAATATGCAAAAGAGATATACTCAGCGACATGCTAATTGATATTCATTCTGGTATAACGTGTATGAAACATTAGCCAAGAGCCACATACTTATAGTAGTACTAGACAAATATGTATCTTAGAAATTCTATCTTGTTCCAGAGGATGTTTCAGAGGTGCATCTCTAGTAGAACACTACACTGTTATTTCAAAGATGTATTTTCAGAACCACTCTGTATAGAATAAAACTCTGGAACAGAGTGCAATAGAACTGGTATTAAAATGCATAATTTTTTACTTGCACTTAAACATATATTAAAATATTTAAAAATGTATATATATTAGACATAATTAATATTAATACAAGATTACATACAATACATTGTCGAATAAAAACTAAAATGAATTGAAATACGTGTCACTGACTAAATCTATATCTATGAGTGGTACAACCTTTGACTTTTGTTTATTTGATTCCTTTTCAATCTCGCTCAATTTGGTGAACTTTTGCATCTTTTCCACAACATGGTTCAGTCAAGTATCAACTTTTGCTGTTGAATGAGCTGTCCATTATGTGTTGTAAGTGGTATAGGGCATCCCAGTTTCAAATAAACTTTAGCAAAGTGTTGCGAATTTGAAATCCACCAAAACACATAATATGGTCATTTATATTTTGAGGCGGGGAAGTGTCAATGAAAAAATGTTTTTGAAACACTGTATCTTGTAAGATCAATACACACTCTTGCATGCGCACTTTCTATGAGATGACCCATTTCAGAGAAGTGCATCCATTTATCCTTCGGTGTCGGTCCACTAATGCAAGGAATAAGAGATTTATAAATTGAATAAATTTGTTTTCTCGTATAGTCGTGTGTATGATTTGTTATGACTCCTCCCCTCAACTCTTGGATAAGTTAATGATGGTTAAGTGTGTGATCCTCTTCTCTTTTACTGAGCAATGTAGAAACATCTCGAAAACCGCAGTTACAGTCACCATAAACACTGATGATCTGTTCAATGTATTTGTCCATAAAAATCGACATCTCATCAATGAATAAACTTTTTGGTGGAGGCGGGGAAGGTGGTAGTTTGCTAATACGAGCTCCTTTGAAAACATTTTTTTTGTTGAGATTTTGGAGCCGGAGAATCGGGAAAAAGTTTGTCAACATGTTCAAAAGAGAAAGGAGATCACATCGTTGAATTGTCACTCAGTGTTGGTTTGACCTTCTCTGGAGAACCTTTTGTTTTTACCGGTTGAGAGGGTGGTTTCAAGTTTTTGGTTTATGGATAAACAATCTTCCTGAATTGCTCTTTAATGGGGAGTTTCATATTGTCATTGACTTTCAAAAATCTCTCTTGTATCACTTCCTATTTGATCAAGATAGAGATATTCGATTTACCTTATTTCATGACACCATTATCATCAAACCTGAGTCTTTTTCAGTGAGTGCAAACATCATCCATTCCTATTGGGCTATCAAGTTTCACATTCTTATAATTCAGTCTTACTTGAGATATGTTGCCAACCAACCGAGAATAAAGATTGTTATCTTTGAATTTGTGTTCCAACGCTGTGACCAAATGATGTCTGCATCTCATTATACTTATTTTGGATCATTTGGTTCATAGAGTCCCAATCTCTACACAAGTCACTCTTACTATTTCTCAACAAATTCTTCAATATAACATGGGTAGACTCAACTCGGTTAGTTGTTGTATTTCTAAGATGTCTAATCTGATCGGTCCAAGCACAAACAATTTCCTCCTCCACTTGGTCCATAATTGTACTTTCAACATATTTCAACAAATCTGGACATTTCTCACAAATCTTCTTGAAATGTATAACAACATCATCATATAACTCTTTTGTAGAAGAATTTATTATAACATTCCATCCATCTATTATTCTTTTCACTATCATGCCCCTTGACCTTTTTTTCTGTCTTTGAACTTTATCTATTTCGTTCCTATCACGGGGTTAACCAGACTTCTCACATTCTTTGTTATGTGATACATTCAAAGTAATGCATAAGAAGTAGGAAATACTTTTTCAACCAAATTCGTCAAAGCAGTATCGCGGTCGATAACAATTACTTTCAACATGTCTTCTTGGTCCTTCAACATTACCCGACACACCTCTAAAGCCCAAGGAATATTTTTCTCTTTTTCGATCTCTAGAAATGCAAACCCAACAGAATAAGTCTTCTTAGTAGAGTTAACACCAACAATTTTCAATAGTGGAAGTTTGTACTTATTGGTATTACACGTTAAATAAATGATTATCACTGTAGACTTGCTTGATATTTGAGATATTTCTGGATCTTTTACGTTTCAAAGTTGCAAGTATATATATTTTTTGGTTGCACCATATTCAATGTCATGTATGAAAATATTTCTTTTCTTCTAGCACGAGGCGACATGCAATTGGATATCTGACTAACTTTTCACACATGTCATGGTTATGTAATCCATATACCACATTAAATATACATTTGTTATTTGTTAACAAATAACCACACAACTTAAAGGATCACTCACATTTTTTCAAATCAGTGTCATCTTGTCTGAATTTCCATAAAGGAGTTTTATACTTCCCACTTATTTCACATGTCATTGTCACAAATGCAACTCTTCTATCCGAACCATTATCGGACCTTCTAATTACAACACCAAACCCCAATTCGGATGCTTCCGTACGAATCCATTAGAGCATATGATAATGGAATTCAAACCTTGTCCATTTATAAATTGGTTTCCAACATCTACCTCCTTCAGAACAACACGTTTGGCATTCAGAGACACAATAGGTTTGGGGAAAACATCGGGATGCATCATATCTAATGAAAACAATAATATAAAATATTAAAATATAGATGAAATTGAAAATAGATAGGTGGCAAATGAAAATAGACAAACTCTATAAATGAATTTCCGGATGAGTTCATACATAATCCAAAAATACATTTATGGATTCAACGTAAGTTTTCAACTATAAAATAAGATTAATGTGAGCAATGATGATTAAAATAAATGATTTTTACCTTGAATTCCAACTTATTTTGCTCCTTTTGGTGTAAATAAACACAAGAATGAACGTTTACAATGACAATCTTGATTGGTAACATAAGGGTTTTGAGCAAAAATGGATATCAGGTCTGATGATCCAAGATGCTATTTTATTAAAAATCTCATTTGATATTTCTAGAAATGCATCTACAAAAATGTCTGACATGCAAATGTGACAGGTTTTTAAACTCATGCTTCAAAACTCCGAAAATGAACTTCTGGGAAAGCCACTAGGATGCTCAACAATCAACAAGTGTTTTTGGATTTGACCGGAGATGCATCTCTGGAATAAAATAGAAAAACATGGGGTGACACTCATTTGGAGCGTTATTCAATGAGACAACAGATGCGTCCAGAGATGCTATAACAACCCAATTTTTCAATAATTAATTATTCATGTTAATTAATTGATTTATTTTGATGATTTTAATTATTGGAATTTTCGGTAGATATTTGAGAGGAGGATATATGTAAGGAAATAGAATGGAAAGGCTTATAAAGGAAAAGTGGAAAGAAAAGAGATAAGAAGGAAATATAAGAGAAAGAATAGAGAAAGAATAGAGAAAGAAGGAGAAAGAGGAGAAAAGAGAAGGAGAAGAAGGAAAAGTTGGAAAAGCTCAAGAACAACTCTCAAGCATCGATTTAACCAAGGTAAGGGTGTGAAATGTCGTTATTCTATCAATGTCTATGATTATGTATGATTGGTTTGGGTTGTTTGGATGTTTTCTCCATTTTCCATTCTAGGGCATAATGAGTTTAATCAATATGAACCGAATTTTAACGGTAAAAAATGAGAATAAGTGGTATAACTTAGTCGAGGGAGGTTAAATTAAGGCTATGGAACTTGTTTGGTGAGAATCGGTCGGTTTTGTGGAGAGTTATGAAAGTTGAACAGTGAGGATTTCTGAGTTCGCAGACGTTCACTAGCACCTTCGCTAGGCGAACAGGTCGCGAGCGTTCGCTAGGCGAGCAAGTTAGCGAGAGGTCCCAGACTTGGACAAAATGCATTTGATCTGGTTCGCTGGTAGCGAGTGAGGTGGCGAAGGATTCGCTAGGGCCTCGCTGCGGCGAGTAGGTGGCGAGAGAAGTCAGTAGCTTCTGTTTGCCTTCGCGAGCTTGTTCGCTAGGCGAACAGATAGCGAGTATTCGCTAGAGACTCGCTAGGCGAGCGAGTCAGCGAGTGTGACATCATTTGGTTTTCTCTGTGATTCCATTCTATGTTAATTTCTTGGTTCGGTTGTGTTCGATCCTTGTTGGAAATAAGTAATTGTATACTGTGAAACATATGCTGTGGGTAGCCGTAAGGCGTGAATCCTAGATTGTGGAATTGATTATGAATTGTGGCCTTTTGGCGTATATAATGCATTGTTTTAAATTGATTAAAATGCATGATGAGTGTTATTGAATTCGTTGCCGTTGATGGGCTAAAGACGTGTCTACTTATGCGTCTAGCGGTATCTTACTGCAAGTGCACAGCCTATCGAAGTAATATTTAAGATTATCGATCCACAGGGATTCTATGGTTACTTAGTGCTAGATGAACTTCTAGTTTAGCTAAGGCGAATGGTTGTCACGATTTTTGTTGGTTGTTTAAGATTATTAAAGGCGGAATTAAATTTAAGTTTTAATAAAGTAATATTAAGGCGGTCGGTATGTAATTATACTAACTTAGGTGGGTTAATCTAACCTAGGCTTATAAAGGTGTTTACTTAATCTATTCGGTAGAGATTACCAGTTTAAATACCCTCAACTCACACTCTCGTGGTCTTATATCAGATCTTATCCCTAAAGCCCTATGCCTGCTCTCACTAGCCCATAAGTGTTTAGAGGTAATTTTTGGAAACTAAATAATTCTAATTTATCTTAAAGCGCTATCGCTGTGTTTAATTTAAATGCCTAACTTTAGCTATCTGGTTAAAATCTCACACTCTCGTGGTCTTGACCTAACCTAATACTCTTTTCTTACTCTCGTAACGAAAAGGTCTATTTTAATTAAAAAGTATCAGCCAGAATGTTAAGTGATTAATTATTTTTAGCCAATGGTTATATTTTACCGGTTAAGTTTGTTATAACTACATACCGCCCTAAGGTGTTTAGCTACTCATCGATGTTGAACCAGACAGAGACAGAGAATTTAATAATAACGTACTCATGGCAGAAAAATAAATAAACATTATAATTAAATTAAATTGCAATATAATGAAAAACCTGGTTAACAAATATTCGAGCAGACTCCTTCTTCCACAGACCGGAAAGCTTGGAGTTGGCGGAAATTGAAAATAAAAGAATGCTGAAGGTTTAGAAACAAATAAATGTATAACAATTTCCTAATGTTGGAAATTGTTATATGGTTGGTTTGGATACAAATAAAAACGAAACAGATAACTAAAAATAATGCGGGAATAGAAAAGCAGGTTCGTAATAGAGTTCGGCAGAGCTTCCGCAGAAATTTGAATAAAAAGTTCCCCTTGTGTTCACAGAACTTGTACTATTTATAGAGTCCTTAATGGGCTGGGTTTTTGGTCCTCTGTTGCATGGGCCTTGCTGAAGTTGTTGAAGGAATGCTGGAACGTGGCAACAAAATAGGAGAAGTGGTCTTCACGTAATGCCAAGAGGAGAGGTGGTCTTCACGTAATGCCTTGACGTAGTCTTAGTCAGAACCAAATTTTACCCTTGTTACGGTCGTGACAAGGTCTTCACGTTCGTAACTTGAGGTTTTTAAGTGTCACGGTCGTGACCACTCTCTTACGGTCGTGATGGCTCAAATTGGGGTGTCACGGTCGTGACACCCTTGTGACGATCGTGGCTGCAACAAATTATGCAGTCTTTTTGCAGGCTTCTTCATTTCTTCATCTCTTTATGGTTTCTTTTGTTCCTTTTGCTCTTAATTCATGATTTAGCTCCATATACTGATGTACCTGCAAAATGGTAAGAAAAACTCGAGAAATCGAGTGTTAAAACGGTGAATATGCGATAAAACGTCAATGAAACCTAGCAATATAATCGATGCGTTTTCTCGTTATCAAACTTCCCCAAACTTAAACCTTTGCTTGTCCTCAAGCAAATAGTCGGTTGAAAATCGGCGGACAAGATTTTATTCACGCATACTCATAACAATTCGTACGGGGGATCGTTTTGTCGGATAATCCGGTACTTTGATAGAACACTACCGATACACTAATGACACAAGCAACAAGCTATGTCGTCGACTTCCTGTTAAACGAAACAATCGGCAATTACATTACGATTTCACCTGGAGTTTTTCGATCTTATTTCGCCCGGTTTCATTCTAGCGCAATCACATTAAGCCCTTTGCCTTAGCACGCACGTAGTGGAGTAGCCGGTTAGCGATTTTGATCCTTTTTGAGCACGGGGTCTGGTACACGAGTGTGGCAACCCTACATATTTTATCCGATTTGGAGGTTGTGGGGGATCGAGCCGTAGCACGCCCTACCGAGTTCAGAACCAGTACCTCTGAACCAACTTGCAACGGATTCCTTCTCATATTTCTCGTTTCTTATATGCGACCGTGTACTTTGGTGCAATTTCTTTTCATTTTGCATCGAGATATGAAGGATCATTATTGATTAGGCATCAAACGCTTATATTCATCGGCTCCCCACGTGGTTTGTGTTCAGACGGTGCTGACTGCTAGTATAAACTACTAGGGGTTACTTTTGAACTGAAACTAAAAGTGTACTCGTAATGGTAATCGGGATGGAATTACTTAAGTAGGAAGTCAAAGATGTCAAGATTGTATTGGTCTTGTTTAATCGTTCTCGGCTTCCTAGTTACGATTCCGTAGGTAAGTCGGGTAATGCGAATACTTAAAGCTTTTTCTGGTATAGCTAAATGATCGGGGAAAGTTCGAAATTAAAGAGAATAGCACAAAGATTTTCTCATTTCATTAACTTGCGAAAAGAAATACAACGGAATTGAAAATACAACGAAATGGAAAAGTGCGAAAAAGGGAAAATGCGGAAATGAAAGGTACCTCTCCCACACTATATCAGACATTGTCCTCAATGTTGTGATATAAATGCGGTAAAAGTACAGTACAATGAGAAAAACGAAAAACAAACATAAGCAAAATATAACTATGGCTGCTGAGGACCGCGGGCTCGGCCTCTGGTGCGGGAGCGGCGTCTGGAGGGAGTCGCTTCAGGATCAGAACCGGTGCCGGAGGCAGCAGTGATGCTAATGCGGATGGCTTCTAGCTCGCTGAAAATTTCTCCAAACCTCTCATTAGTAGCTTCCTGATTTGCTGCAATAGTGCTGAGTAGAGCATCATACTGCGCCTTCTGCCTTCGCTCCAGTACGGCGTTCATCTGGTTCTGCTGATGAATCGCAAGGAGGACTTCCTCAAGTGTGATTTCGGGAGCAGGGGGCTGTCGGTTAGATGTCTCTGGTATATCCTGGACAGGCTCAGCTGCATCCATAGCATCCTGCATCTCATCCGCTGGAGGGTCTGCCTGATCATCATGAATAGGGACGTGATCGGCAGCAGCAGGTAAAACAAAGAGCCAGTTGGCTCGGTTGGATGGATCGATGCGGTCGCGGGACGACAGTGTGATATGATGGAAAATGGTGCCATTGACAACAGGGCTATACCTGCCATCCTCTCGCTGCGCAATCAGGTGAGCGGACCTGCAATAACTCTTGGTGAGGAATTCTGCGGTGAGGTAAGGCTGATTAATGACCAAGTCACCAAGCCCTAACTGAATGGCGAGGGTGGTGACAATGCCGCCTATGAAGAACAGGGAGGAGCCTCTGTGTGCAATGGCTTGGATATGATGAAGCATGAAAGGGGCAGCGTTTATCGGCTCGTCATTAAGAGCGCAGTGTAAGAATAGAAGCTCCTTGGAGTTGAGCTTATGATTGCTTTCTCGAGCGAAGATGGTGTTGCATATGACACGGTGAAAATAGCGGATTGCCGGGTTGTGGATGTGCGTAGCGTTGAGGCTTTGGAAGGTGGATGCACGGGTGTTGGTTAAGTCGTGCCATATAGTGAAAGCTTGTTCACTAAAATTATCGGGCACGCGACGGTGAGCTTCAGTTCCGTGATCGAAGCCTAACAACTCGGCTATCCGGGTTTGCGAAAGGTTGAACTCTCGACCATGCAATCTGAATGTGGCGACACCGGTGAGCTGACTCTGAGAACCGGGGGGGGGGGTGATGTAACTGAATGAGCTTAAGAACTCCAGTGTCAGAAGTTCAAATGTGGGCTGAGGTTGACTGCAAAGATCCCACAGACCGACTTTTTGCAGCAGGCTTTGAACACCGGCAAGCATTCCGAGTTCTCTCAAACAGACGGTGTCAATGTAACGTGTAGGTTGCACACCGCAGTTTTGGAATCGGAGAAACCGTTCCCTCTGAGTTTCTCCAGCATCACCTTCTCTAAAAGTGATAGAATCCATTGCATGCAAGAGCTTAAAGTGAAGAAAGAAGATTGTTGATGTTTTGTGAGAAAAAAATGGTAGAATGAAGGAAATAGAGATTCGGGATAAATAATGGAGAGGGAGAATATGATAGGTTCTGATAATGGGGGGTTAATGAGGTTTAAAATTGGTAATGGGGAGGTTACGGAGGTTATGGAGAATATGGGTAGTTTTGGGGAAGTTATGGAGGAAGAAGAAGAAGGGGCACGATGAGAAACAGTTCTGTTTCTCACGATTCCTGTAATAGGGGTTGTCACGGTCGTGACAGGGGTGTGACGGTCGTGACACGCTATTTAAGCATGTCACGATCGTGAGATGGGTGTGACGACCGTGAGGACATTCTTCGCTGAATAATTTCCAAAAAAAAAACATTTTCTCACTTAATTCATAATTTAATAATAATGTATTTTCTTCACTAACACTCATATTAAATTATAAACACCATATAGTATATAATTGCAACACAGTACTATACTAACTTGCATGGCATGAGAGATTTTATACAATACGAAATAATGCAAGCAGAACAGTACATAGAATGAAAAAAATATATAAATTGCTAAAAATGGAGAAATTTTGGAATTAAAGGTGCATTGCATAAAGTAATTGAAAATGAAGTTACATAAACGGAAATTACGGTATGAAATAGTTGCGAAAAGTAAATCTAACTAGAAACGAAAACAATGAGAAAAATAAACTAAATCACTTATAGCATTTTCAAAAGCGTTTCTTCAAGTCTTCGATGGCGGAGTTCAAGTGATAGAATTGCTCGCAGGTTATGTCAGTCAATCCTATAATGTCCAATCGCATGCTCTTAATGTCTTCTTTAAATAAATTAATGTCAGTTTGGTAAGCATTGAGAGTGTTCATGATGTTTTGTAAGTTGATAGCATAATCTCCTTGATTCACTTCAGGGTTTTCATGTACTTCTTCAGTGTGGTCATGGTAACCAGGAGGTGTCTCAGGGTCAGTTTCAACAGCGGTCATTAGATCATCTTTTATCTTGTAAGACCAAGGTGTTTCAGGAGTAGATGGATAATCAGGTGGGTTTAACTCATAAAGCCAGTTATCCTCATTGTGAACACTTACTCTAGCATGGTTAGGCAATGTGAACAGGGTTACTACTTCGTTCCGGATTAGGTATTCAAAAGGTGGATGTCCTAAATTCCTTATGATATGCCTATTGAAGCAGAAATTAAGATTCATAGGGCGGATTGTTCCTAGACGGTTGCACCTGTCCAGTTGGTACCTAAGTCCTATGGCATCAGCAATCATAGTTACAAGACCTCCTACTAATATAGGTAATTCAGGTTCTTCTTGGATACGGGTGAAGGTTTGCATCATGAAAGGTACACCATTAACAGGCTGTCCATTAGTGAAACATGACATAATAAATATTTCATCTTTAGAAACTCCGGTAATGTTTTCTTCTTTTCCAAAGAAGGTATGGGCAAGGAATTTATGGAAGTAACGGAGAGCAGGATTATGGATCTCATCATTATTCATGTTATTTGGTTCAGGGTGGTAGTTTCCGGTTAAAGTTCCCCAAAAGAAATCTAGCTCCATATCCATCAATTCTACCTGTGTGGTAGTAAAAGCAAATGGTCCACTAGGGAATCCTAACAAGTCAGCTAGTTCTTTATGGTTAAAGTCATATTCTATTCCAAATAGGCGGAAACTAATAAATCCTTTCCTAAATCCAAAACCGCGCTCAGGTAGGTACATTAAGGAGCTAAGGAACTCAAGGGTGAGCTCGCGGTAAGTCACAAACTTATGTTGGATCAATGCATTCTCCCATCCGAGTCGGTTAAACAAGTACATGACACTATCATGTATACCTAGGGTTTCCATAGTCTTATCATCCGGGTACAGGGTCAAATCCATTTGCCTTTGTGATAACTCTTCGAACTTTATTCTTTGGTTCCTACCTTTAAATTTGGTTTCCATATGGTTAATTGGTTGGTTAGCCATGGTCAGTGCAAATATGGGGGAGACAAATCAGTGGAAAAGACTTTAGAAAATCTGTAAAAAGTGATTTAAGATAAAAATAAGAAAATGAAATGCATAATGTAATGGCAATAATAGTAATGTAAAATAAAACTATAAAATGACAAAACAATTAAACAAATAGTAAAACGATAAATAACAATATGCTAAAAGAAAAGAATAGTTTAAATAATTAAATAGGTAAATGGGTTGCCTCCCACTAAGCGCTGTTTTTATCGTCCAAAGCCGGACGTAATGCTTAGGTTTAGATTAATCAGGGGAATTAGTGGACAATTCTAAAAGCTTTAGATTATTCGCATAATCTCTATTTTCAACTTTATGATAATGTTTTAGACGTTGTCCGTTAACTATGAATGGTTCACTATTCCTACCCTTAATTTCTATTGCTCCACTAGGGAATACTTTAGTTATTTCAAAGGGTCCTGACCATCTCGATTTTAATTTTCCAGGAAAGAGCCTAAGCCTTGAATTAAAGAGGAGTACAACTTCTCCCACACTAAATTCTTTCCTAGATAGGCGTTTATCATGCCATCGCTTAGTTCTTTCTTTATATATCTTAGCATTCTCATATGCATCTAACCTTAATTCTTCTAGTTCGTTAATGTCTAGGATTCGCTTTTCTCCTGCAGCATTATAGTTTATATTGAGAGTTCTGATCGCCCAATAAGCTTTATGTTCTAGTTCTACTGGGAGGTGACAAGATTTTCCATAAACTAGTTTGAAAGGTGTAGTACCTATGGGTGTCTTGTAAGCGGTCCTATAAGCCCATAAAGCTTCATTAAGTTTAGATGACCAATCTTTCCGAGATATGGCGACAGTCTTTTCTAAGATTTGTTTAATTTCTCTGTTTGAGACTTCAACTTGTCCACTTGTTTGTGGGTGATATGGTGTAGCCACACGGTGTCTTACTCCATATTTAGATAGTAACTTGTCAAAGATTTTTGAAATGAAGTGCGAGCCACCGTCACTTATGACGAGTCTAGGCACACCAAATCTGGGAAAGATTATATTTTTGAAAAGCTTTATTACTACTCGTGTATCGTTTGTAGGAGAAGCTATGGCTTCAATCCATTTCGAAACATAATCGACAGCTACGAGTATGTAATTATTACCGAAGGATGATGGGAATGGTCCCATGAAATCTATTCCCCAGACGTCGAAGATTTCTACTTCTAAAATTCCCTTTTGAGGCATTTCATCTCTTCTTGAAATATTGCCAGTGCGTTGACACCGATCGCAATTTATAACAGCGACGTGGATATCCTTCCATAGATTTGGCCAGAATAAGCCGGCTTGCAAGATTTTTGCACAAGTCTTGGAAGTGCTTGCATGTCCACCATAAGGAGATGAATGTCATTGAGCAATGACGTCTTCTATTTCTTCTTCGGGAATACATCGGCGAAAGATTCCATCTGGTCCTCTTTTGAACAATAATGGTTCATCCCAATAGTAATGTTTCAGATTATGAAAGAATTTCTTTTTCTGCTGATAGGTTAGATCGGGTGGAAGAGCTCCTGCGGCTAGGTAGTTGACAATGTCAGCGTACCATGGCAGTCCTACAGTTGTCTGGATTGTTTCCACGGATTCTGGTTCATTTATATCTAGCTGAGCTAGGTCGCTTCCTATTTGTGCTATCAGCTGTTCATACGGAAAATCATCGTTAATCGGCACTTGTTCGGGTTTAATACCTTCTATTCTAGATAAATGGTCCGCTACGACGTTCTCAGTACCTTTCTTATCTTTTATTTCTAGATCAAACTCTTGTAAGAGTAAAATCCATCTTAAGAGTCTTGGTTTAGCATCTTTCTTAGTTAATAGATATCGGATAGCAGCATGGTCTGTGTAAATGATTATTTTCGCTCCAACTAGGTAAGAACGGAATTTGTCAAGCGCAAAGACAACTGCTAACAATTCTTTTTCTGTAGTAGCGTAGTTCATCTGGGCAGAATCTAAGGTTCTGCTGGCATAGTAAATCACATGAAGTTTCTTTTCCTTTCTCTGGCCCAGAACTGCGCCTACAGCATAGTCACTCGCATCGCACATGATTTCAAAAGGTAATCTCCAGTCAGGGGGTTGCATGATTGGTGCGGTGATGAGGGCTGTTTTTAGAGTTTCGAATGCTTTAAGACAATCTTCATTGAATATGAACTCAGCGTCTTTCATTAATAAACCAGTAAGAGGTTTAGTGATTTTCGAGAAATCTTTGATGAATCGTCGGTAAAAACCGGCGTGTCCTAAAAAGCTTCGTATTTCTCGAACGGTTTTAGGGGGTTGAAGATCTTTTATTACTTCAATCTTAGCTTTATCAACTTCAATTCCCTTGTCGGATATTACATGACCTAATACTATTCCTTCGTTGACCATAAAATGACATTTCTCCCAGTTAAGCACGAGATTTACTTTTACACATCTTTCTAACACCATTTCTAAGTTCGATAAGCATCCTTCAAAACTTTGCCCGCATACAGAGAAGTCGTCCATGAACACTTCCATGATGTTGTCTATAAAATCTGCGAAGATTGACATCATACATCTTTGAAAGGTTGCAGGAGCGTTGCATAATCCAAAGGGCATTCGCCTATAAGCGAACGTTCCATAAGGACATGTGAATGTAGTCTTCTCTTGATCATCAGGATGGATAGGGATTTGGAAAAATCCTGAGTAACCGTCAAGATAACAGAAGTAAGAGTGCTTGGCTAATCGTTCTAACATTTGATCTATGAAAGGTAGTGGGAAATGATCTTTTCGAGTGGCTTTGTTTAGTTTACGATAATCTATGCACACTCTATATCCCGTCACTACTCTTTGCGATATCGATTCGCCTTGAGCGTTTTTCACAACAGTGATACCTCCTTTCTTTGGCACTACATGTATTGGACTAACCCATTCACTATCAGAGATTGGATATATTATCCCGGCATCTAATAATTTCTTAACTTCTTCTTTTACTACAGTGCTAAGGGTTGGGTTAATTCTTCTTTGAGCTTCTCTGGAGGTTCTGCAATCTTCTTCTAGCAGAATACGATGCATACAAACTGAAGGACATATTCCTTTTAGATCAGATATGTTATACCCTAATGCAGTTGGATATTTCTTCAAGACATCTAAAAGTTTCTTTGTTTCTATAGTTCCTAAACTGGAATTTACTATAACTGGTCTTTTACATTCAACGTCTAAGAATTCGTACCTTAGGTTATGAGGTAAAGTTTTTAATCCTAATGTAGGTTTATCTTTACTTGGCATGGGATCCGGTGTAAGTGCTAAACTTTCGCTTAGACTATCATCCTGATACGGTTTTCGCCAATTATCATCTTCGAAAATCGGAGGGATTTGAATTTTCATTATTTCAGAATAAGTGGTCTCCTTCAGTTCCATTTCTCTTACACATTCGTCAATTACGTTCAATAGATAGCATGTATCCTCTATAGCTGGTGATTGTAAGAATTGTGTTAAAACAAATTCAACTTTCTCTTCACCTACTTCAAAGGTTAGCTTTCCTCTTTTTACGTCTATTATAGCCCCGGCGGTAGCTAAGAATGGTCTTCCTAGTATGATAGGTGTAGTGGAGTCTTCAGAGATGTCCATGATTATAAAATCAGTAGGGATGTAGAATTGTCCTATACGTACTGGGACGTTTTCTAGTATGCCTACAGGATATTTAACAGAGCGATCGACTAGTTGAACAGACATTTTAGTTGGTCTTAGGTCTCCCATGTCTAGCCTTTTGCAAATCGTTAAGGGCATAACACTGATACTGGCTCCTAAATCGCATAGAGCTTTGTTAATGACGAATTTTCCTATTACACAAGGTATAGAGAAACTTCCTGGATCTTTTAGCTTAGGAGGCATTTTATTCTGAATTATGGCGCTACACTCGGCAGTAAGTGTAACTGTTCCGTCATCCTCTATCTTTTTCTTATTGGATAAGATTTCTTTTAAAAACTTAGCATACGAGGGTATTTGGGTAATTGCTTCTGTAAACGGAATAGTAATATTCAACTGTTTTAGAAGTTCGACAAATTTCTTAAATTGACCCGTCGTCTTGGAATTTATTAATCTTTGAGGGTACGGAATTGGTGGTTTATAGGGTGGTGGAGGCACATAAGGTTGTTCTTTCTCCACTACCTCTCGATTGTCATCTTCCTTTTCTTCTTGGTCATTCACCACTTCAGTCGGTTTATCCGGTTTTTGGTACATGGCCGGATTGTCAAGTCTTGGATCGGTAGGTCCGTCAAGTTCCTTGCCACTTCTTAATATTACAGCGTTAGCATGTCCTTTCGGATTAGGTTGAGGTTGTCCAGGGAATACTCCAGCTGGTGCAGCAGTAGGTGCTTGTTGTTGAGCTACTTGCGAAATCTGAGTTTCAAGCATTTTGTTATGTGTAGCTAATGCATCTACTTTGCTCACTAATTGCTTAATCTGCTCACTAGTGTGAATGTTTTGGTTTAAGAAGTCCTTGTTTGTTTGAGATTGGTTAGCTATAAAGTTCTCCATCATCAATTCAAGGTTCGATTTTCTAGGGATATTAGGAGCAGTCTTTTGATATCCTGGTGATGTAGCTGGTGCTTGACCTGGTGCGTAATAAGCATTGTTATTCTTATAGGAGAAGTTCGGATGATTCTTCCAACCTGGGTTGTATGTGTTTGAGTAAGGGTTTCCTTGAGCATAATTCACTTGGTCAGTGGGAGTTCCTGCCAATAGTTGACAATCAAAAACTTCGTGTCCTGGGACTCCACATAACTCACAGTTAGGTGTTACTGCAGCCATGGTGGCTGTAGGTGTTATGGCCAAGTTATCGATCTTTTGGCTTAGTTGGTCAAACTTCGCATTGACTTGGTCCATACTACTTACTTCGTACATACCTCCCTTTGTTGGTTTCTCAGTTGCGACTCTCTCGCTTCCCCAAAGGTAATGATTTTGAGCCATACTTTCGATAAGTGCATAGGCATCACTATATTCTTTGTCCATCAATGCACCACCCGCGGCAGCGTCAATTGTCATTCTTGTATTGTACAAGAGTCCATTATAGAAGGTATGGATGACCATCCAGTCTATTAATCCATGATGTGGACAAAGTCTCAGTAGATCCTTATAGCGTTCCCAAGCTTCGAATAATGATTCACTTTCTCTTTGCTTAAATCCGTTGATCTGAGCTCTCAGCATAGCTGTCTTGCTAGGTGGAAAATACCTATTCAAGAAAACTTTCTTAAGTTCTGCCCACGTAGTTACTGAGTTCGATGGCAGAGATTGAAGCCAAGCTCTTGCCCTGTCTCGAAGCGAAAAAGGAAATAAACGTAGTCTAATAGCTTCTTGGGTAACTCCATTGGCTTTTACGGTATCTGCATATTGCACAAAGATCGAAAGATGAAGATTCGGATCCTCGGTAGGATTTCCGGCGAATTGATTTTGTTGCACGGCTGATATCAACGAAGGTTTTAGTTCGAAATCATTTCGGTTGATAGCCGGCGCTGCAATGCTTGAATGCGGTTCAGCTTGCGAAGGATTAGCGTAATACTTGAGTGGATGAGTCTGTTCTTCAGCCATCTCTGCGTCCTCTGATTTTACGACGGGTTTAGGCGGATCTAATTGAAGATCTGGAATATTGGAATTATTTTCGAAATCGAATATACGTCTTCTTACGTGTGAGAAGCGTTCCGATTCAGGGATTAGAGGTTGCAAGTCTTCGCTTTTAGAGCGAGTACTTGGCATACACTCGGAGATTAGATTAAATTAAATAGTTGATACCTTAGTCTAGACAATGCTACCTAAATGCATTAGTAACTAAATTAAGGAATCCCCGGCAACGGCGCCAAAAACTTGATGGGCTAAAGACGTGTCTACTTATGCGTCTAGCGGTATCTTACTGCAAGTGCACAGCCTATTGAAGTAATATTTAAGATTATCGATCCACAGGGATTCTATGGTTACTTAGTGCTAGATGAACTTCTAGTTTAGCTAAGGCGAATGGTTGTCACGATTTTTGTTGGTTGTTTAAGATTATTAAAGGCGGAATTAAATTTAAGTTTTAATAAAGTAATATTAAGGCGGTCGGTATGTAATTATACTAACTTAGGTGGGTTAATCTAACCTAGGCTTATAAAGGTGTTCACTTAATCTATTCGGTAGAGATTACCAGTTTAAATACCCTCAACTCACACTCTCGTGGTCTTATATCAGATCTTATCCCTAAAGCCCTATGCCTGCTCTCGCTAGCCCATAAGTGTTTAGAGGTAATTTTTGGAAACTAAATAATTCTAATTTATCTTAAAGCGCTCTCGCTGTGTTTAATTTAAATGCCTAACTTTAGCTATCTGGTTAAAATCTCACACTCTTGTGGTCTTGACCTAACCTAATACTCTTTTCTTACTCTCGTAACGAAAAGGTCTATTTTAATTAAAAAGTATCATCCAGAATGTTAAGTGATTAATTATTTTTAGCCAATGGTTATATTTTACCGGTTAAGTTTGTTATAACTACATACCGCCCTAAGGTGTTTAGCTACTCATCGATGTTGAACTAGACAGAGACAGAGAATTTAATAATAACGTACTCATGGCAGAAAAATAAATAAACATTATAATTAAATTAAATTGCAATATAATGAAAAACCTGGTTAACAAATATTCGAGCAGACTCCTTCTTCCACAGACCGGAAAGCTTGGAGTTGGCGGAAATTGAAAATAAAAGAATGCTGAAGGTTTAGAAACAAATAAATGTATAACAATTTCCTGATGTTGGAAATTGTTATATGGTTGGTTTGGATACAAATAAAAACGAAACAGAGAACTAAAAATAATGCGGGAATAGAAAAGCAGGTTCGTAATAGAGTTCGGCAGAGCTTCCGCAGAAATTTGAATAAAAAGTTCCCCTTGTGTTCACAGAACTTGTACTATTTATAGAGTCCTTAATGGGCTGGGTTTTTGGTCCTCTGTTGCATGGGCCTTACTGAAGTTGTTGAAGGAATGCTGGAACGTGGCAACAAAATAGGAGAAGTGGTCTTCACGTAATGCCAAGAGGAGAGGTGGTCTTCACGTAATGCCTTGACGTAGTCTTAGTCAGAACCAAATTTTACCCTTGTTACGGTCGTGACAAGGTCTTCACATTCGTAACTTGAGGTTTTTAAGTGTCACGGTCGTGACCACTCTCTTACGGTCGTGATGGCTCAAATTAGGGTGTCACGGTCGTGACACCCTTGTGACGATCGTGGCTGCAACAAATTATGCAGTCTTTTTGCAGGCTTCTTCATTTCTTCATCTCTTAATGGTTTCTTTTGTTCCTTTTGCTCTTAATTCATGATTTAGCTCCATATACTGATGTACCTGCAAAATGGTAAGAAAAACTCGAGAAATCGAGTGTTAAAACGGTGAATATGCGATAAAACGTCAATGAAACCTAGCAATATAATCGATGCGTTTTCTCGTTATCAGCCGTGAGCATGATGTTGTGAATGCATATTGTTTGTATGCGATGTTGTGAATAATGAATGAGAATATATTGTGAATATGTGTGCGTTGCTTGGTAAAAGTATTGATGATATTGAATATGAATATGTTGTGTGTGCAATCATGTTATAATTCTTGAGTGATGAATTATTTGAATGCATGGGATTAAGATGCGGGAACGGTCTTAAGTGCATTTGGTGGTTGATTGCATATGCATCATTTAGTCAAGTGTTTGAAAGCTTAGGGAACTGACTTTTGTTGTTATCGATCTAGAAGGGTGGACCCGGTTTAAGTGTAAAAACCGAAAAATGATAACAAGTATTGGTACCACATGGCATGAGTTGCATTGAGTCACATGATTAATGTGTATTTTTGTATGAAAGTATACTCGTATGTGAAGTATTGAATTGAGAATTATGGATGTATGCATGATGAAATGTGCTTGGTGATTATCCATGTTTGTTTACACATATGTTGTGACGTATATGATGATTGGAATGAATTGTGGTGAGAAATGTAGAATATGTGTATTCTATGTTTGTGTGTGTGTGTGTGTATATATATATATATATAAAATTATATGCATTGATTATTATGATTATATTTCTCACCCTTCTGTTGTTTTATAATGCTCTATGAGGCATTGCAGATTAGGTTGCTGGAGGTCTTTTGTGAAGTATAGCTTCATTCTTTTGGTCGGTTATGCTCTGATATGTAGCACCGGGTAGTCAGGACTGTATAGTATTCTTTTGGGGATACATTTTGTATATGTATCTGATGGTAAATGTTTTGTAAACATGAATGATGTGATGAAACAAACTGAATGATATGTATTTATATGATTACATGCTTCAAGTAATTCAATGTTTAGATTTTCCGCTTTAATTCTAAATATTTTGATGTGGGTGTAAGGACTAAGTTCCTCTGTTGAACTACCCCACTGTTGCATGTCTTTTATAGAGCAGGTGTTGTATGTTATTTTGGTGAATAATGTGGCATACTTCTTTTATACCATGTTTCAAATTTACTCTGATGAAATTTTATTATGTGATTTATTTGTTTATTTGGGGGTATAGAAGGAGGTGTTACAGATGCATCTCTAAAACTTGAGGGGCATTTTTGAATTTCCATATGATGATTTTCCACCTCTTAGGATGGGATTAGTAATTCCCAAATAATTTACTACTAAAAGAATTCGATAAATTCATGATAAGTTATGTTAAATTTTAAATTGGTATATCTTTGATAAAGGCCTAAAGGGCCCCACCAACACTTATGTAATATGGCGCGCACTTGGAAAGTAAGTGTTAAGGTTACATGGTGATAGTAAGTGTCGAGGTTACATGATGATAAAGCCCCCCGGAGGGTTCAACTTACCAACACTTAATGTATACAAGTTAGGTTCATACAATCATATTCATTGCAAGGGCCCTTGACTACATAGCTTGTAATGGGGCACAATCATATGAGTTAAATATTTTTCAAAAAGGGCATTGTTGCATAAATATTCAAAATACAAATAATTAGGTATGCTTTTTAAGTGAGCTGGACCCATTTAAGGTTGTATGGGATGGACAACTGATACATGAGGATGGTGAAGAGGAGAACACTATGGTGCTTGAGAATGCTCAAGCTAATGATAAACGGGAGAGGTCCATTTGTGATGAAGGCGAGTCCACCCCGTCCAATACTTAGATTATTTTTATGTTTGATTTTTTTGTAACCCCTCCCTTAAAAGTGTTTTGTATTTTTTTAAGTTAGTTGTATTATTGTTCTTCGAAGGAACTTTGTAATATCTCCCTTTGGGATCTTAAATAAAATGTTTACGCCTTAAGGTGACATGTTTCTCAACTCTCATGCAATAGATAATTTTGATTTCCTTTTTCTAGCTCGCGTAATTGTTTATTTTCTTTTTCAAAAGTACATATCTCTTTAGTCGAAAATGATACTTTAAAAGTTACAAGCAACATTTCCCATTGGATGACAATGATTCTTTAACATGGATCGAACAAAGTTTCTAAGTAGAGCTACAACAATACCTTATTAGGGATACAAAAAGTTGCGTCATAGGATGTCAATAATCATTTATCTCGAAACAAACAAAGTTTTCCAGTAAGGCAACAATGATACCTTATTGAGGATCAAACAAAATTGCCTCATATGGCATAAACGACTGCTTGTAAGTGATCAAGCAAAATTGCCTCATAGAATGACAATGATTACTTATTAGAGACCAAACTGTTGGAATTAAACCCAAGACTTTGAGTAATTTTGAATCAATCGTGATGAACAAGATTCAATCAACCAATTTAATTCTCTTCATGTTCTTCACTCGAGTGAATCAATTACACCTTGATTGCAAGATGATTCTGTAGCACAACATTAATAATGGAGAAGAAGAAAACAAAACTGAATTAGGAAAAAAAAGGAAATTAGGGATTCAAAACAAAATATGGGAAGAAGAATTTCTACAGAGAAACTCTCTCCTATTAAAACTGCAATTTTATTCAAGTGAATCACTCTACAATAATAAGGATTACTCCATATTTATAGAATACTAATAGCTTTCCTACTAAGCAAAGCCCAAAATACCTAACTTTGCTAATACTACAAAATTAGACCCAAATCCAAAATCCATGTCGAGGTTGCTCCTTCGACACTTTGATAGCAAAATAATTTCTACACACACACACACACATACAAAGCTATTCGACAACTTTCTTATCCATGTTGAGCAACCTGTTTCGACACAAGAAATTACAATTAAATGCACCACATAATTCATTGTGTCTAATCTATCTATATTCATAACAAACCTTAACTTCTTGAACACTTTGACCTGCACTTCTTTCATCATGATATCTGCAATCTGGTTCTCAATTATGCAGTGTTCCAAGTTCATCTTCCCATCTTCTACATGCTCTCGAAGATAATGGGGACTTGTTTCAACGTGCTTGCTTTGCCCATGTGCTATTGGATTCTTCTCCAGATTGATAGCATACATGTTGTCGATCTTCATGATAATTGCTCCATTCTTCCCTATAATCTCTTCGACCAAATTCATCATCCATGTTGCTTGACATGCACAAAAAGAAGCAACTATGTATTCTGTTTCATATGATGATAGTGCTACTACTGGTTCCTTTATTGAACTCCAATCAACTGGTGCACCACCTAGCATAAGCACACAACCAATTGTGAATTTTCTATCCTCAACATCACTACACCAACTTGAGTCAGTATATCCCACTAATCTGCATTCTTTTCCTTCATCAACTGCAAGAAACAAAATTCCATAGTTGAGAGTTCCTTTCAGATACATTAGTATCCTCTTCGTTGCTGCTAGGTGTGATACCTTTGGCCTCTGCATGAATCTACCCACCATACCTACATTGTATGCTAGATCAATCCTTATGTGACAAAGGTATCAAAGTGATCCAATGAGTCTTCTATACTGCATTGGATCAACATCATCTTTAGGGATGGAAAAAAATCCGTACCCGCGGATACCATGGATAAAAGTCGTCATGGATATGGGGAAGGTAACTTAATGGATATCCACGGATAAAATAAATGGATATTCAAATACCCGTTTATTAATGGATATGGATATGTGTTTAATGATATCCATACCCGTGGATATTCATATCTGTTTATAAATTATAAAAATTATTTAAATATCATTAGTTTGTTATACCTTATCTTTTCATCTTCTAAAAGAATTAGACTTCTTATACTTTTTTTTTGTTTTTGAAGAAAATCTTTCACTTTTCATTCAAATTCTATTAGCCATTTCATATCTAAACTCTTCGATACTTCATACCACACTTCATAAATTTTACAGTCCAACCAACTAATATCGTCACTACTCTGTCAAACCAATGTCTCCCTTCCTACTCCTCTGTCGTTTGATCTTCCATCATAACTCACAATCACATTATCTTTTATTTGTTTGGTTAAAAATGAAATGTATGAATATTATGTTTGGATCTAATTATGTTTTGGTGAATAGGAAAAAAATAAATGTGATGAAATTTTATTATAAAATTAAGAGCGAATTGTATGGATGTTATGTGCTAATAAATTTTTGTGTCTTTAAAAGAAGTTAAAATATTCTTTTAAAAAAAATATTATTCATGGATATCTATAAATATCTATGGATACAGTAAAACCCGCAGATTAACCGCTTAACGGATATCCGCATGGATATGGGGCGGATATGGATATCATATTTATCTAATGGGGCAGATACAAATATCATAATATCCGTCCCCATGGATATCCACTTACATCTTTAATCATCTTCATCTGTGTTTTTCGATAGTTGTATTCTAGACTCAATTGAGTCGAAGTTGGATTGCAATCTTACATCTCAAATCTCTTGAGTATTTCACCTGCATATCTTTTTTGGTGCATCATTAAACCTTTACCGCTCTTGTAGAATTTGATGCCAAGGAAATATGAGAGATTTCCCAAGTCTGACATTTCAAACTTCTCACATAGGTCATGTTTGAAATCTTCGATCTCCTTCTTGCAACTTCATGACATCAACAAGTCATTGACATAAAGACATAATATAAACAATTCACTATTACTTCTTACATATACTCCATGCTTAGTTGTGCACTTTACAAATTCCTTCTCCCTTAGAAAGCTATGTATCTTCTTATTCCAAGCTCTTAGAACTTGCTTAAGTCCATACAGGGCTTTATGTAACATGTATACATTGTTTTCTTCGCCTATTTTACAAACCCAACTGGTTATGTAACATAAACGTTTTCATATAAGGAGCCTTTAGGAATGCACATTTCACATCCATCTAACATATGTGCCAACTGTTCATGTTTTCTAGACTAACAACCAGCTTGATTGTTTCGATCCTAGCAACAGGTGCAAAGACTTCGTCGAAGTCGATTCCTTCTTTCTAAAGAAATCCTTTTGCCACAAGTCATGCCTTGTGTCGAGTTACTTATCCTTTGGGATTCAACTTCACCTTTTATACCCACTTCAAATCGATTGCCTTCTTGTCTTGAGGCAATTCAATAAGTGACAAAGTGTTGTTGACTTTGATGGATTTTAGTTCCTCATTCATTTCTTTCACCCACTTCGAATCTTTCAATGCCTCAGCTGCATTGACTGGTTCGACATCTTCATAGAAAGCATAATATATCAGCTCACCTTCATCATCGACCACATCATCTGATGTAATCACACATTATTAAAACCTTGTAGGCATGTGTCTTGTTCTTTGAGGTCTGCTTGTGCTTACCTGATCTATGACTTCTACTTGTAAAACTTCTCTTTCGAATTCACTTAATGGTTCTTCACATAAGATTCTCACTGAATCCTTCTTAACATTTTCAGTCCAATCTCATTCCTTAAGCTCATCCATGATCGCTTCCCTACTGATCACTATTTGCTTATTCATTGGGTCGAACAACTTGTATCCTCCAGTCGAATGATATCCTATTAGGATCGTTTGACTCGACTTATCATCAAGCTTTATTTTCAACTTATTAGGCACATGCCTATGTGCTATAAATCTAAATACCTTCAGATGACTCAAGCCAGGCTTGACATCATACCAACACTCTTCTAGCGTGATTCCTTCTAGCCTTTTTGTCGGACATCTGTTCAAGATGTATGTTGCAGTCGACACAACTTCTCCCCATAATTCTTTGGGTAGATGTTTTCCTTTCAACATACTTCTCAAAATATTCATGATGATTTTATTCTTCCTTTCTCTATTTCTGTTCTGCTGTAGAGTGTAGGGGGCACCACCTCATGCACAACCCCTTCTTTCTAACATAATGTATCGAAGTATTTTGACACATATTCTCCACCATCATCAGTCCTTTATATCTTGAGCTTTCGACCACTTTGTCTTTAGACTATAAAATTAAACTTGGAGAATACCTCGACCACTTCACTTTTCTTCTTGATCAGGCAAGTCTACAATTTTTGACTGAAATCATATATGAATGTGACAAAGTATTAATTACCTCCAATTGAATCCACCTGGATAGAACCACATACATCAGTGTATATGTTTTTGAGAATCACCTTCGACTTGCTTTCTGCATCCTTGCTGAAGCTGTTCTTGTGCTACTTTTCCTGCTCACATTCTTCACTCACTTTGTTTGCAATGTAGATTTATGGTAACCTTGAAACCATAGAGATCTCTGATGTTTTTGAAGTTAAGATGATCAAGTCTATAGTGCCATATCCATTCATCCCTGCTAGCTGCAATTGCAAGGCACTTGTGCTCCATCACATTAAGTTCAATCTTGAAGGTTCTACTTTGAGACATTGGAGACTTCAAGATTAACCTTCCATCTGATTCGAGAACTTTCATCATATTTTCTTCAATCGACACTTTGTAGTTCTTTTCGACCAACTGCCATATGCTGAGAAAATTACTTTTCATTCCTGGTATGTACAATACATTGGAAATTACTGACCTCTTACCATCTTTCCTCATAATCAAAACATCACCAATACCTTCAGCTGCTAGAGTATTGTCATTTACAAATTTCATCATGTTCTTCATTAAGGGTTTTAAGTTGACAAACCAATCCTTCCTACAAGTCATGTGTGATGAACATCCTGAGTCCAATTACCATTGGTCCTATAATCTTTCTTAATCTCTTGTTGTGACAATTAACAACATCTATCCTTTTTCATACTTTGCCAGCTTTGCATCATTATCTTGCTTCTTTTGTTTTTTTTTGGAAAATCACTAGAGTAGTGACTATACTTCTGACAATTGAAACACTGAATATGACTTTTGTCAGGTTTTCGACCATCACTTTTTCGTCTACCTGCAGCACCACCTCTTTGGTTGCTTTAGTATAAGCACTTTATCTTATTCGACCAACCTCCTTCTTACTGACTTCGACCAGTCAAATTATTGTAGCCTCCTCTATCTTTTTTATCGAGCCACTTCTCTTTTCCTTTCTTTTCTCTTGCTGATTGCGCCTCAAAGCCACATCACTCTTGGACTTGTTTGCACCTCTTTTAGCCCTTCTTTCTTCATGAGATTCAAGTGTTCCTTGAAGGTGTTCCTTTGTCAATGTTGACAAATCTTTCGACTCTTCTATGGCTACTACTACGTGGTCAAACTTTGGAGCCAATGACCTCAAGATCTTTGCAATAACTGATTTTGATATTAACACTTCTCCATATACCTTTATTTGATTCACTAGTTTGTAATCCTAGTGAAAAAATATGTTATGATTTCATTGTCTTCCATCTCAAGTCATTCATATGTTCTTTTGTGAGTTTGTAACCTCACCTCTTTCACCTTATCTGTGCCTCCAAATGATTTCTCAAAGATTTCCCATGCTTCTTTCCCTGATTCTACATCAAAGACCTTTTCGAATTTTTTTGGATCGACACATTAATGAATTATAAAGAGAGCTTTATAATCCTTCTTCTTCAATTCTTTGTATGCAGTTTTTTCTTGATCAGACACATTTCTGCAAGTGATGTTTCTCAATCCTTCATAAGATTCCAAAGATCTTGACAACAGAAAACAATCTTTATCTATTTACACTACTTCTCATAATTCTGATCATTCAAAATTGGGAGAATCGCCGAAAAGTGCCTATTCAGATGATTCATCGCCATTGCCATCGTGTTATCCTTCCCACGAATCGCTCAGCCAACGCTCTATATACCAAATGTTGAAATTAAACCAAAGAATTTGTATTTAATCAACCGATTGAACTCTCTTCTTGTTCTTCACTCTTCACTCGAGTGAATCAATCACACCTTGATTGCAAGATGATTTTACAGCACAACAATAATGGAGAAGAAGAAAACAAAACTGAATTGGGAAGAAAGGTAATTATGGATTCGAAACAAAATATGGTAAGAAAAATTTCTGCAGAGAAACTCTCTGCTCTCAAAGATGCAATTTTGTTCATGTGAATCACTCTACAATAATAGGGGTTACTCTCTATTTGTAGAATCATGATAACTTACCCACTAAGAAAATCCCAAAATACCTAATTTTATTAATACTACAAAATTAAACTCAAATCCAAAATTCCTGTCGTGGCTACTCCTCCGATACTTCGATAACAAAATAATTTTGACACACACACACACACACGACTATTCGACAACTTCATCGTCTATGTCGAGCAACCTGCTTCGACACAAGGAATTACAATTCAACACAAACAATTTATTTAGTATAGCGACAATGATTCTTTATTAAGAATCAAACAAAATTGTCTCACAGGGTGACAATGATACCTTATTAAGAATTAAGCAAAGTTGCCTTATAAGGCGACAATGATTTCTTACCAGAGATCAATCAAAATTGCTCATATGGTGAGAATGATTCGTTATTAAAGATCAAACAAAGTTGCCAAGTAAGTGTATCATGCTAAGAAATCATCAAACAAAGAAGTTTAGAAAATAGGGCGTCTTGCTAAAAACCTATCCTTGCAGGGGGAAAAACTTTACATCTATTATTAATCGAAAGAGTTTCGGAAACACATACATAAAAAAATGAATATCATCGTCTTATTTTATTGACAAAAACAATTAACTAACTTTAATAGTGCTTCAAATTTACTGAGTTTAAAGTTTTAGAAACGATATTTCCATCCATCTATTCTAGTTTGTATGCGCCGTGTGATAGTTTCTCTTTCTCTTTAGGATCAATCTCAATCGGGGAGAAAATTTCTAATTCAAAAATGCGCAACCATTTGTCTGAGCACAATATCGCCTTGTTTCTATTAAGTATTAACAAGTGTGAGTAGTGTTGATAATAGTCCCAAATTGGATAGGAATGTGGTGACTTGAGCATTTATAAGTGAGAAAACTCATACACTTATCACCTTAAGGTTTTGGGTGAATATGTGGTGTGTCTCTCACAAAGGTGTTCCTATATAAAGGAAGTCCAACAGCATTCGATGCTCCCTAGTGAAAATCTTCCCCTAACATTGATATCATGAGTCTTTGATTCGAGTAAAGGGGCCGACTTACTTGTATCGAAAATATCCCCACAAGTCGTGAGTTGAGTGTTGCTCTAAAAAGAAAAATTCTACAATATTCAATATTCAATGCTCTCCAAGTAAAAATTATTTAAATAATGAAATCTCCAATTTTGAATAAGCTATATGTCTTTCTTACTTTTTGAAATAATTTAGCTATCTGAATCCATTTTCTGAACCGTAATTTGATTAACCTAGAAAACTGCCACTACACCAATTTTATCGTATACGACCACTTGCATGAAAATACTTTGAATAGTGCATATATCCACGTATGTATATATGTGCTCAATCATTGTAATATTTTTAATGGCAAATATCATGTATAGAAGAAAGATTGTAAACTAGAAACTAAGACGGTAACAAGTAGGTCGCACTATGTTGGTTCGTATATATATATATATATATATATATATATATATATATATATATATATATATATATATATATATATATATATATATATATATATATATATATATATATATATATATATATATATATATATATATATATATATATATATATATATATATATATATATATATATATATATATATATATATATATATATATATATATATATATATATATATATATATATATATATATATATATTATTTATTTATTTATTTATTTTTGAGGTCTGCCTCAACAAATTTTGAAAGCCAACTCATATGAAAGTTTAGGTAAAATTACACCAAATGTTTTAAGACAGTGAATGTGTTAATTGTGGATACAATTAGTTTGAGTAATATGAAAATAATGAAGTGCAACTAAAACTACAACAATCATAAATTTTTAAATGTTCAAAATGTGAGGAAGAAGGTGTAAAAATCAACTTAAATGATCAAGTTGTTAAAAAAAACTTAAAGAACAAACCTATTATACAAAAATAATTTAATGAATCATTGGTGTAATTTGCCAAGTTTTTATTTCGGATTGGACAAACTCTCGATAATACCGATTCAATCAAGCAATCTAATTAACTTAAAACACTCAATTGACTTACTTCCACTTCAAAACATTACATTAGAGCACACCACTGCCCTCATCTCTACTCTTGAATGATATGCATCTAACGACCTTCCGCAATCCAAGTCAGATCACACGAGGCAGTTTTAACTTTCACCCCTGTATATATGTGACTCCACTCTGAGTCACATCCATGTATTCTTCTCATCCACACTTGAATAATTTCACATCTCAAATAATGACTTGAGCGTTGAAGTGCTAACCTTACAAATATTTCTATCGTATATCACCAAAAACCTCAATCACCATATCAAAAGCCTTTCTTCGGTAGCCATTGTAATACCCTAATTTTTACCCCTAAGATCCCACATTTCATTTGCATATCATTCCACGAACTACGGGGTTTTGATTCCATATTGCACTTTATGGGTACGTAGGCATGAGACAATAAGTCTCTCCAAACACAAAAATCTAAAAAAATATTCTCTTCTCATCTCCCCAATCTCTTTTCAAACAAACCATTTTCAAACCAAAAAGCGTAAATATTTCAAAGGGCTCCTATAGAGTACTATAGACGTTTTGGGTGCTAACACCTTCCCATTGCGTAACCAACCCCCTTACCCCGATCTCTGTCTCGTGTTCTTATTTTAGAACTCTTTGGTTTTGTTCGCTCTTTTTTCCTTTCCTTTATTTGGATAAAATAAAAGTGCGGTGGCGACTCTTGTTTTCTTTGAGTTAAGTTAGTCAATAACTTATACTCACGATTTTTACCGCTACAGAAAAGTGGCGACTCTGCTGGGGAATAATCCAAAGCAAATGCGCATAACCTCCGCTAGGAATCATCAAAGACAAATCTCCGCTTGGGCAAAAACAATCAAGGAGAAGTGATCTTCAAATTTCTCAACTGCCCAATCATTTGAGAAACATATCTCTCGATTTATATCCAATATGACTGCCACATGTGCACCGATTTTCAAACTTCTCCGCAAAGATCAGGGTTGTGTCTGTAATACCCTAATTTTTACCCCTAAGATCCCACATTTCATTTGCATATCATTCCACAAACTAGGTCATACTTTTGGCTTTCGCACCCTTATGGGTTTCTTACTTTCTTTTTGTTGTTTATGTTTACTAACATCTAATCAAAATACCAAAAATATTTTTCAATTTGTCTGTTTCTTCTTCTCTGTGTGTTTAGGATTTTGCAAAAGGGATTGATGTCAAGGACATTCATTCAAGTTTAAATCAGATGGACGTTTGACCTCATCTTGGTCAAACTATCAAGAGTTTGCTTCAATTATAAGTTACCCATGGTGGTAGGGTATTTTCTCAGCAAATGTGATTGTTCACGGTCAATTTGTCTTGTGTTGAAATTCATTGGTTTATTAAGCAGTGTTTTATGAAAAGTTTGGCCCTGTTTTAATCAAAGATTCAAAGGTTTGTCTGTGCAAGTCAAGATTGGTGGATGTTGTTTTGGGATGCAAGTCCAAGAGTGTTCATTCAAGTGTGCAATTTCCAAGTGATTCTAAAGCATGTTTGGAGATTAATCTTTGGGTTCATTATGACATCAATTTCTTAAGAATTTGTTTTATTCAAGAATTTGATTCAAGTTAAATTTGGAAGAGACAAGAGAGGGAATATAAGAGGAGAATTGATGCTGCCAGGCCATTGTCTTTCGCCTCCTTGGATTTATCAAAAGATTAGGGATATGTTGAATAAACAAGGTAAGGTTAGTGCTAGGTTGTTGCAGAGGATAAGAGACCGTGTTCAGAGGTGGTATCACGAGGAAGGTTATGCTTGTGCTCAGGTTGTTAATTTTGGTAACCTCAATACACGTGAGGTTGTGTGTGAGGTTGTTGAAGGGAACACGGAAGGATCTGTTGTTTCAAGAGAACTTCCAAAAATAGCTTCAACCGGGTCATACTTTTAACATTGAAGTTGGGAAACAAGCTTTGAGGAACATAAATTCCCTGGCTTTGTTTTCCGACATTGAGGTGAATCCGCGGCCTGATGAGAAGAATGAGGGAAGCATAATAGTTGAAATTAAGATCAAAGAGTTGGAGCAGAAATCAGCTGAAGTAGTACTGAGTGGAGTATTGTTCCAGGGCTGAAGGACTAACTGCAGAGTTGACATTGACATCTTGTTATGATTTTGTTGAGTGGTCCTGTGATTTTGTGCTGCAAAAACTGAGTGGATACCCTGAGGAATGTAGGGAAGCTATAGCGTCTATGATTGTTGCTGCCGCAAGATTTTTCTGATCTACCAGAGTTACGTGACATTCGGCAAATATTTCAAGAGAGATACGGAAACTCCCTAGAATGATATGTCAATCAAGAGTTTGCTGCAAAGTTGAATCCAAAGTCTTTTACATTGGAGCAGAAGGTTTGGTTGATGCAAGAGACTGCTTCCGAGTTTTCAATAAAATGGGACTCCAAAGTTTTTGAACTAAGGATGTCAAAATCCTTTGCTTTCGCACAGGGCCACAATACTTATAAGCTTGACCATTCAGTTAAAACATCATTACAAGGCAAGCATGAGGTTTTCCTGAAGTGATAGAAGAGTATTTGGAGCTGGAACATGGCATTATGAAATGCATTGCTTTCAACCGTCGCGGTGCCCTTCTTGCTGCTGGGTGCAATGATGGAAGTTGTTTTATCTAAGATTTTCTAACCAGGGGCATTGCTAAAAAGCTTCCAGATAATGAATGTTCTTCTTCCATCGCCAGTATCTGTTGGTCAAAATATGGTAACCGAATTCTTGTATCTGCTGTTGACAAGTCATTATCCCTGTGGAATGTTTTGAGTGGTAAGAGGATAAGAAGAATAGTTTTGCAGCAAAGCTCCATTACAAGCTCGTCTTCATCCAGCAGAGTCCTCCAAACCATCTCTCTGCTTGGCATATTCTCTCTCATGTTCTCCGATGATTGTTGACTTAAATACCGAAGAAACAACTTTTCTTAAAGTTTCTGTCTCTGAGAAACCAAGTGGACCAAACCCTGCGTCACGCAGTAAGGGTTCTGATGGAAGCACCTCCTTCACACCTACCCAAACTGCCGACACATTGGGGGCTTTAGCTTCAGCTCTTATGATATACGATGACAAGGCAGAAAATATTAAAGCATCAGATCCTTTGGCAGTTGAGCAGACATTACTCGAGCAATTTAAACCCCGTTCTCCCTTCCTTGTGCAGGAAAGGACCATTGAAGCTCTTGCTAGTTTGTATGGAAATCCTATACTATCACTTAAACTTGCAAATTCTGATGCAAAGCGTTTACTTGTTGGTTTAATAACAATGGCGGCTAAAGAAGTGCAAGATGAGCTTCTAGAAGCTCTCTTGACACTTTGCAATAGTGAATGCAGTCTATGGCGTGCACTTCAAGGCCGTGAAGGAGTTCAGCAATTGATATCACTTCTGGGGCTTTCATCAGAACAGCAACAAGAATATGCTGTTGCCCTGCTCTGTCTTTTGTCTGATGAAAATGTTGAAAGTAAATGGGCGATTACTGCTGCTGGTGGTATACCTCCACTTGTTCAAATTTTGGAGTCGGGATCTGCCAAAGCAAAGGAAGACTCAGCAACAATCCTTAGGAACCTATGTGATCACAGTGAGGATATACGTGCCTGTGTTGAAAGCGCTGATGCAGTTCCTGCATTGTTGTGGCTATTGAAGAATGGAAGCCCAAATGGGAAGGAGATTGCAGCTAAGACCTTGAATCACTTGATTCATAAATCTGATACGGCAACTATCAGTCAGCTAACAGCATTATTGACTAGTGATCTACCTGAGTCCAAGGTTTATGTTTTAGATGCTTTGAGAAGTATGCTTTCTGTTGTTTCTCTTAGTGACCTTCTACGTGATGGCAGTGCTGCGAGTGATGCGATCAATACAATGATAAAATTATTAAGCTCCACAAAGGAAGAAACTCAGGCAAAGTCAGCATCAGCTTTGTCAGGAATTTTTGAAACAAGGAAAGATGTGCGCGAAAGCAACATTGCTGTGAAAACTCTTTGGTCAGCCATGAAGTTGCTTAATGTTGAATCTAGAAGTATCTTAGTGGAGTCCTCACGCTGCCTAGCTGCAATATTTCTTTCCATTAAAGAGAATAGGGAGGTAGCTGCTAATGCTAGAGATGCATTATTCTCTCTAGTTGCACTATCTAGCTCTTCAGTTTTGGAGGTAGCGGAGCTGGCAACATGTGCTGTGGCAAATCTTTTATTGGATAGTGAAATTGCAGAGAAAGCTATTGTGGAGGAAGTTATTTTTCCTGCTACCCGAGTATTGCGTGATGGCACAAGATCTGGAAAAATACATGCAGCAAGAGCAATTTCTCGCCTTTTGCATTCTAGGGAAGTTGATTATGCTGTAAATGATTGTGTGAACCGTGCTGGTACTGTTCTTGCATTAGTTTCTTTCTTAGATTCTGCTATTAATGAACCTGTTGTTCAGACAGTTGCTGATCCAATCTCATCCAAGTTAGCTGTTGTACATCATGTTACCCTTGCGCGTGAGTTTCTTGAAGGAAAGGTGAGATTGAAGCAGTTGTTATTGCTACTAGAGTGCACACATTTTTCGGTAAAGCTGCTCACCTTGTTGACAATACAAACCAAGTTGGTCACTTTCAGAAAGTCCTTACAGCAATTGGAATACTGATTGAGCTCGTTGTCATGTATCCAATTCAACACCGCAAGTATAGAGATGGAATTGACAATCTTTTGGTTCTATTGATCGGTGGAATTCCAATTGCTATGCCTACTGTTTTGTCTGTTACTATGGCTATCGGTTCGCACAGGCTTTCTCAGCAAGGTGCAATTATAAAGAGAATGACAGCTATTGAGGAAATGGCAGGAATGGATGTTCTCTGCAGTGACAAAACCAAGGCACTTTTTCTACTCTCTCACTTTCAGTTTCATCCGCTTCTCTTTTTCTCCCATTCCTTTTGTTCCTTTTGTTCTTTTAGATTTTCTCGGTATTGTTGAAGCAAGTAGTTGGTGGGAGCTTCTGCAGAACGTTTCTAGATCAGACACCTTTCTGAATCTCGTCATTCTTTGTTCAGATTCCACTGCATTTGCATAAGAGTTGGTTTGTGTAGGCTTTGAGTCAAATTATGGCTAGTGTTTCTTTGGTAATCGCCAATGGAAATGACATTGACAACTCACAGCCGAATCCTCAGAGGACTTACCAAGCAGTAGTGATTGCAACCCGAGATATGGGTATTTCTAAGGATGGGATATTGCCATGGACATTGCCTACTGATCAAAAGTTTTTTTGAGGACATCACAACAATAACATCTGATCCTAAGAAGAAGAATGCTGTTGTAATGGGTAGAAAATCATGGGAGGCTATCCCTCCCGAGAGCAGGCCTCTCAGTGGCCGTCTTAATGTTGTTCTGACTCGCTCGGGTAGTTTTGATATTGCAACTGCAGAGAATGTTCTTATATGTGGAAGTGTGTCGTCTGCTATGGAACTGTTGGCCGCTTCTCCTTACTGTCTTTCAATTGAGAAAGTTTTTCTTACGGGCGGCGGTGAGATATTTAGAGAGGCGCTTCATGGACCTGGATGTGAAGCCATCCATATTACAGAAATTGAAGCTAGCATTGAGTGTGACACTTTTATGCCTCGAATTGATTTCTCTGTATTTCATCCGTGGTACTCGTCTTTGCCTTTGGTGGAAAATGGCATCCGCTATTCTTTTAACACTTATGTGCGCGTAAGGTGTTCAACAGAAGAGTCCCAGGGTCTGAATACTGATCCAATTCTTTATGATAGTTCAAACTCTCTAAAATTTGAGGTCAAAGATTTTTCTTTTCTTCTCAAGATTATTTTTGAGAGACACGAGAAGTACAAGTATCTTAGATTAGTTGAAGAAATCATTTCTGAAGGTACAACTAAGGACGATAGGACCGGGACCGGTACCTTATCCATATTTGGTTCCAAGATGAGATTTAATCTGCGAAAAAGCTTTCCACTTTTAACAACTAAGAAAGTATTTTGGCGAGGGGTTGTTGAAGAACTTCTTTGGTTTATCAGTGGCTCAACAAATGCCAAGGTGCTGCAAGAAAAAGGCATTCATATATGGGACGGCAATGCATCGAGAGAATACCTTGATAGCATTGGTTTGAAAGAAAGGGAGCAGGGTGACTTAGGACCTGTTTATGGGTTTCAGTGGAGGCACTTTGGTGCAAAGTATACTAACATGCATGAAGACTACTCCAACCATGGATTTGATCAGCTTTTAGATGTTATCAATAAGATAAAACATAATCCCGACGATCGACGCATCATCCTCTCAGCATGGAATCCATCTGATCTTAAATTAATGGCACTTCCGCCCTGCCACATGTTTGCACAGTTCTATGTAGCAAATGGGGAGTTATCATGTCAAATGTATCAACGATCTGCTGATATGGGCCTGGGTGTGCCGTTCAATATTGCATCTTATGCGCTCTTAACATGCATGATTGCTCATGTTTGTGACCTTGTTCCAGGTGACTTTATCCATGTTATTGGGGATACGCATGTTTATCGCAATCATGTGAGGCCTTTGCAGGAACAGCTCCAAAACCTGCCAAAACCTTTTCCGATTTTGAAGATAAATCCAAAGAAGAAAGATATAGATTCTTTTATGGGTGCTGAGATTCAGATGAAAGATCTTCTTTCTGTAGTTGCTGAAGAGCTTACATAAGGGTGAAAAGCACTCAATGCTTGTTCCATACTTCAGCAGAGTGAATATCAATGAAGTAGAAATACAGAGTCATTCATCTGCAATGAAGATGCAATCTACCTTAATTGCTCCTTTAAGGAGTCCTGAGCAAGTCAAAACGTACCCATGAGAAGCTTCATATTAAGCCATATTTCCAAGCCATGTTAATATAATCTCAGCTGACCCCACAAACATTCCATGTCACTTAAGTGAGTTGAAAGAAAAGGAGTAAAAACGACATGAAAAAGTTTCAGCACAAGTCACGCATAAACACCCAATTCAAAACGGTAGAAAATTTTCATAAACGGCAAATCACTCTCCCTCACTCTCAATCTATAAATACCACACATACCTCATTCATTTCTTCAAGCTTGAAAAGCCAGAAAACTTCTGCAGAAATATCACCCCAACCTCTAATTTTCTTCAAGCTTCAATCCTCTTCACCTCTCATACTTTCTTCGTTCATCAAAACCATTTCATACTATATTCACTCTTCACTTTTTTTTTCTCTTCCAAATTAACCTCAAACAGAGACCAATTTCGAACTACAATTCATTCAGAAGAAGAAGAGAAGCAAGAAGAAGTTTGGATTGATTGTTGCTCCTGAGTTTGAAGGTAGTTTGAGCTTCACCGTCATTTCCGATCCGTTACTTTTTGTTGTGTTTCTTTGAATTGTTGGTGCTATTGCGAAGAGCTCTTGATTCTGATCACAACTGTGCTGGTTTCGCATCCCGCCGCTTTGATTTGAGTAAGCGTTGAAGCTCCCATGGCCGTGAGCAGTGTCGTGAGAGCTTGAAGAAGAAGTTGTATTATGTTCTCTCTCTTTTCTTTCCTTTTCATTTATTTTTATTTCAATTTTCTTTTTCTGTTTTTTAATTTCTCTTTTTTTTTTGATTTATACGTGGAGCTTTCCACTTTTTCTTTTTTCTTTTTTTTTTACTAATTTTATTAATAATATTCTTTAAAAAAAAAAGTTCTTAAAAAAAATCATTTAAAAATATTTTGATTTGGATTAATAGTTGGTTGTTTTGGATCTTAAATTTTGATAAAATTTCATCAATATCAATGGACTTTGGGTGTCGATTTTATCCACCAAGAGAGGTGATTGATATTGATGATAATTTAATCAATTTAAGATTCAAATTGTGGTTTCTTTTAATTTTCTTTCTTCTTCTTTTTATTTTTGATCGATGAAATCTATGGATCATAGATTGTTGATTATCAAGGTTGTTTAATCTTCATTATTTCAAATCTATGGATGAATAATCATTGAGATAATTCTCCGTACTTTGGAGTAGTGATAGATTACCTTTGATTAATTGATTAAAAATCTTGATTATGATGAGATCACTACCTCTTTTCTTTTTGTGTGGCATGTTTTAGGAGAGTGATTTACATATCACTTCTCTAACATGTATTAACACTAACATTTTATTGACCGGCCTCAGATAGTCGTGGTTTCTACATAAACCCGATTACGATTGCTTAACATAGCGCTAAAGTGTCCCTTAATCGGAAAATGATCATTCGTGGCTCAAACTTACGTTTAAAAGTCCAAGTATGATTAGTTGCTTGTCTTAACTCCAATACCTATGAAAATCATTGTTAGGAGGCTTTGATTCTATCAATCCTCTAATGAATTTTCATTAATCTTGGTCTAAGTGCAAGAATTAATCATCATTGATCATATGTTCTAACCACTAACTACTAATTCACTAACAATATCCTTGTTTAATTTTGTTTATATTCTCTTCTTACTCTTTATTTTTTTACTTTTATGCTTCCATTTTATCATTACATACCATATCTTTGTTTATGTTTATGTCATTTTTCTTTTGTCCACTTGGACCATACTTTGTTCAAAACACTAATAAAAGGATAAAACATCTAAAAATTTGGTGCTATTAATTTTGTGGTTATACTCTTGGACCATTCTTAGACCTTGGACTTCATGGACATTTTGGACTTAGGATTAGGACTTTCTTCCCTATGCTTGGAGAATTTTGAATCTTAGCCTTTATTTGGCTCGATCACTGGCTTATACTTTAAATCGGATGGAATTCTTTTTGCTTGCTTTGGAGTGTGCCACAAGTCGGTTAGATCTTTCTTATCTCTAGCTCTTATTTTGTTTTTTTAGGATAGTCACTTCATCTCCTTCCCTTCTTAAATTTTCAAAACTTTCTCCCTCTTTCAAAACTTTCTTGGTTTCAAACTTCAAAACCGCTTTCGCAATAAAACCTTGACTTTCGTCAAGAGATTTTTAAACTTGGTTTTTCTTAATAAAAGTCAATCAATGTTAATCATGCTTTGACCAATTTCAAAAGACATAAAAAATACAAAAACTCATCAACTCTTTTTGTGCCTTTATGCACTTTTTCACTTTAAAACTTTTCATAAAGTTAGACATGATTCATTTCTATAGTTGAGATGTAAATCTCCTATTCCCCATATTATTAAGACTTTGACATTTTCCACGTTGATGTTGAGTGATAGTCTTGTTGATAATCCAAGCAAATCCTCCATCTTTATGTGACGCAAATGTTGTCTTAATACTCGTGGGTGGATAGTCGCAGTTTTCTCCTTGAAATGACGACTTGTCTGAACATCTAAAATCAATCAAAACCAACAAAATTTTGTCATTTGTACCACGAACTACGGGGTTTTGATTCCATATTGCACTTTATGGGTACGTAGGCATGAGACAATAAGTCTCTCCAAACACAAAAATCTAAAAAAATATTCTCTTCTCATCTCCCCAATCTCTTTTCAAACAAACCATTTTCAAACCAAAAAGCGTAAATATTTCAAAGGGCTCCTATAGAGTACTATAGACGTTTTGGGTGCTAACACCTTCCCATTGCGTAACCAACCCCCTTACCCCGATCTCTGTCTCGTGTTCTTATTTTAGAACTCTTTGGTTTTGTTCGCTCTTTTTTCCTTTCCTTTATTTGGATAAAATAAAAGTGCGGTGGCGACTCTTGTTTTCTTTGAGTTAAGTTAGTCAATAACTTATACTCACGATTTTTACCGCTACAGAAAAGTGGCGACTCTGCTGGGGACTCCAACGGTTCCTAGTGGGTTTCGCCTACTTTGATTTATTTCTCGCTTTCTGTTTGACTTGTTTGTTATTGATTGTTCTGTTTTGGTGCCTGGTAATTTGTGTGGTGAGATAAGTCCTAACCCGGACTTGAGTGCACTTATGATAGGAGGGTGGTATAGTCTTGTTGGCTTACGTGGAGTAGTCCTTACTAAGCTGACTTGAGATCCCCCGCTCGGTGGAGGCCCCTTTGGAAATTACTGATGTCTTACGAGTAATCGTAATTGATATTACTTTTTCCGACTGGGAGCCTGAGAAGCTGAGGACCTTAGAACCCTTTAAACCATCTTGGCCTTATTAGGACGTGGTGCGGTGGCTGTTCAGGTGTAGACTTGAATTGGTCGTTACGCGATACCACACTCAGATGAGTTTCTCTTGAGAATATTGTTGGCCGACGAGTAGTCGTTTAAGCCGATAATATCCAAAAGATGGAACTATGACTCTGGGAACTTTTTAGAACCTTGTTCTACAAGTGATGATATAACCATAGTACATACCATTGTGGGTTGGTTGGTTCTTACCTTTGGCTCCATGCTCATGCCGAACCTTTTAACCTGTGTGCTTTGTATGTCTTGTTTGTGGGTGTTGCATCCTGCACTCATGCATTCATGAGCATTGTGTTTCAGTTGGTTTTTAAGGAACTCAGAGATTTCTTTTTGCAAATATCGCAAAAAAAAAAAATAATTTTTTTTAGAACCATGGATATTGAAAGAAGTAACACTAAGAAGTACATTTTCATGAGTTTTGACTTACAAGAGTTGAGAAATGCTGTTTAGGAAACTGTTGATTATGCTGAGGACTGATATTGAAGAGGGGATTCTTAATACCTTGGTCCAGTTCTACGATCTGTTGCATCGTTGATTTATTTTCCCAGATTATCAACTATTGCCAACTTTAGAGAAGTATGCCTATCTTATGGGTGTGTAAGTCTTCATTGAGTTTCTTGAGCGACGTGTCATGAAGAGATCAAAGGATCCAGAGGATTTATTTTCCTCTAGCATATCATCATCTGTTCATCTTCTTACCTCCGGTTCTTGGAAGGGTATCGTGGATTGACTCGTGAAAGAGAAAGACACCGTGAAGATCAACTATGTAAGATAAATCAAGAGGCTTTGCAAGAAGTATCAGCTCAGAGTTGGGTCATTTTCAGATACGAATTCCTTAGAACTAGATTTCATTCTCTCTTGTGTTGTAAGATTGATGAAACTGTACTTCAAAGCTGTAATTCTTTCAATATTAATGAAATGAGATTTTTGGTATATCCAGTGTGTTATCTTAATGTAATGTTTGCAAACTGCTTTATAGTTCCTTGAAAACTTGCATTTGCATTTGCATCAAGCATCATTCTGCATTGTATCTTGCCTTTCCCGGGTGTCTTATTTACTTCCCGTTCTTGGTCTTTGTTCAGACAAGTTGTCGCATCACTACAATACTCGAGCTAAAGATGGATCAGTTGCAACAAGAGAATCGCGAGCTTCGCGAGGAATTGGCTACTTTGAAGGATGGTATGGAAAGGATCTCTACTTTGGTTGAAACTCTGGTTGTTGCTCAGAATCAACATTCTCCTCATATTTCTCAGACTCCACTACAAAAGACTGTGATTTCTGAAATCATTTCAACACTCATTTCTGTGGCTCCCATTAGCGATTCCAGTCATGTTACCAGGATGTGTCTCGAAGAAGGTGTCCAGAAAGGATGGTTGACCAAAGGAAATGGTTCTTCTAGCAATTCTAAGAAGTTCGGAAATGGTTTTTCCAAGAAGAAAGAACAAGCTGCTAACGCTATTTCGCAAGAAAAGCGTAGAAGATCTCGTAAAAAAAGTAAGCAACAACAGACACAACAAAAGATTGATCAGCAAAGTTGTGTTCAAAAGCAAATGCAGTTTGATCCGATTCCGATGTCGTATGCAGAATTATTTCCTGTCTTGATACAGAAGAATCTTGTGAAGACCAAATCTCCTCCTGCTGTTCCAAAAGATATTCCATGGTGGTATAAACCAGAGGCTCGTTGTGCTTTCCATCAGGGTGCACCGGGGCATGGTCTTGAAGATTGTTTTCCTTTGAAACATGAAGTGCAAAGACTAGTGCGAAAAGGAATTTTGTTTCTCAAAGGCACAAACGTTGAAGTCAATATGCTGCCTAAACATGGTAACGCCACTGTAGTTGAGACGCATGCCGCAATTCCGAATCATTTCAAAGAAACTCAAGTTCGTCCGCCACTTTTTGAGAAAGAATTTTTCAAAATCCAAGATGGTTCGAATGGCCAAACTAGTGGAGAAAATTTTGTTAGTGATTCTCAAGTGGGAGAAAATGTTGAGGTTGATGCAATTCAGAATTCTTCTCAGACTCTGCAAAATCCAGTCTTGAATGAACCAAAAGGAGAGACTCGCCAATTTGATTCAATCCCAATGACTTACAGTCAATTATGGTCTTATTTTTCCCGAAACTCGGTAGTGACACCCAGAAAAACCAGATTCATGAAGTCTCATCCTCATTGGTACAATCCAAATATCAGTTGTGAGTTTCATGATGGGGTAATGGGGCATCCGATTGAGGAGTGCAAGGTTTTCCAAGAAATGGTTCAAGAGATGATTGACGATGGGGTGTTGACTTTTGAAGGAAGAAGCCCATTTTTGAATGGAGCGCCTTTTTGTTGATAAAATATAAAACTCGAGGAAATTCATATTGCTGGTGTTAGTGGAGTGACCTGTAGCGGTCGTGCACTTGCTTCTGTTTCTCCAAAGAAAGTTGAGGATGTTCTTTCAAGCTTAGATTGAGATAGTCTCCTCAGATCATTAGTTCATTTACTGCAATTTTATTTGTAATCTCTCATGTTTGTTAATACTTTGTTGCTTGTAGAAACTTGTTTGATTTTGAATATTAATCATAATACAATGAGTATGTTTGTCTTGAAGAAATCCATTCGCATTCGCTCATAAATTGTTTTCCTGCATTTGCAATACCAACTTCTTGTTTGAACTCTTGGAGGGAGGATGATGAGGTGAAAACGCAAAATTTCTGGTTATATGCTTTTGAATAAGACCCTACTGATGATGTAAGGCATTGTTTCAAATTCCCAAACACCGAAGGTATAAGGAAGATAATCCCTTGTTAACCCTTTTGAGCCTCGAAGTAGGAGTTTTCCTTTCTAAATGAAAAACCCTTACATTTTAACCTGGGGCAGGGTAGTTTTCAGTTAAATTGACCAAGTGTTCAAATTTCCGAAAAGAGTGTGTATTTAAGGACCTACCATGATGGTTATCCTCATTCCAAAGGAAAGAGACGGCCACAACCCTTTTAACAAGACAGATAAGTCAATATCACGCGATTTGTTCAAAAGAAAAAATAAAAAGCCCGCTAATTCGTACAAACAAGTGACTTAGGCAAAAGTTAGGGCATCCCGCTGGACATCAAAAATTCAAAAGAATTGGTTCAGGCAAAAATTAGGGGAAAAAAAAACGCGAAAAGCGAAAAGAAGGGATTACAATGAAAAATCCTGAACAAATCTATGTGGCTACAAAAGAAAAAAGGGGGGTGACTGTTATTCCTTGAAAAGCCTCATTGGCTATTAAACCATCGTTTTATTAGTTCTTCAACAATCAAAATCCTTTGAGGGATGAACATTTGTGTCAAATTAGCTGAATGTAGGACTGAAGAACATCACGGAGAATGGGTGGGTACAAATAAACTTTGAGCCTAAATATCCTTTTTTTTTTTTTTTTTTCTGAAAACCGTGAACCAGACCACATTATAACCCTCGAAAGACCTAATTGAAGCAGGGTTTATTTTGAAAGCATACTTTAACGAGATAGCGTTCCTGACTCCCATGAGTTATGCTAAAAGACTTTTGTTGGTATTGCATGTGCATTCAAAAATCAATGTCACATCTTAACTAGTGACTCGTTCACAAGTTTTTGCGACATGTTTTCAGTAAAAAAAAACGTCAAGACAAACATATGTAATTGCATTGGAATTATCATTCTCAGAATTAAGAATTTTCTGCTTGCATACATTTGTTGACACCATGGAAGTTTACATATGAGCATTAGTGATGAACTCAATATTTTGAAGCCTGAAAATCTGATGAGTAATTGGCAAATCGTTTCAAGGAATGATCATATCCAGGGGCATGTTTCTTGAAGACTTCGTTGAGCTTGAGCAAGTTTGTTTTCCCAGTTGATGATTTCGCAGGGGCAAAGCTTGAATACTCCATTAGTAAAAGAATATGCCGATTACAGTTAATCTGGGGAAGTTACGTCGAGATTCGACGAATCTCTCAGAGTTTGAAGATATTGGGGCAGATTATTTCAAGTTATTATGAGCTCGACATTCTCACAATTAGAGTTTGTCCTTGTTGATGTTCTCCTCGATACAGTCTGCTGACAATCTCTCAAACAAAGTTTGGTCTTATTGATGCATTTCTCAGTCGGGCACTAGTTCAAGCATTTTTAACTTGGATTCCCCCTGCAAAGTCTTGATTCAGATTTCTTCAATTTGAGCATGGTTCTCCTTCCCTAACCTGTTTATGATCAGGCATATTTAAGTGCGAATGTGATTGTTGGATCCCATCATGTTCTGTGATAAAACATGATGAGGAATCCCTGGCAGGTTCCTACCTCCTCCGTTATGATTCTTTGCTCTTATGGCCAATTTGAACCATATTTCCTTTCTAAGAAGTATTGATATAGCAGTCAACTGTTGGGTTTTCTCTCACCCTGTGTTGAGCTTTAAAATCCCCTGCAGGTTGACTTTTTGCTATGATGTTAACTTCTTAATTATCCCCGCAATTCCAAGTTATTTCTCTCGAGGTTGTTAGTACCCAGAGAGTTATCCTTGCTGATCCCGTGCAGAGGATGTGCATTTATTACAAATGGTTGTGAAAGATAGGATATGACCCTCATCAGGTTTTCTGATTTTCCCTCAGCAGAGTTATTTCTTGCTCCTCTGGTAGAATTTATTGGCAGCTCCCCAGTAGAGTTGTGTTGTTGTTTCCCCATTTGAGCTATATCGAGGTTTCTCTAGTAGGGTTTTCTGATTTTCCCTTAGCAGAGTTTTGTTCCTATGGATGACCAGACAAGTATTGATCAGTTTTCCACAGCGAAGTCGTGATTCAAACCTTCTCCAGATGAGTATGTTTCCTTCATCCAGCCAGGTTATGATCAGATAGTTGAGTAGTTTGAGGACCACCTCTCCTTGATGTTGTTGCCCATGCGGAGACTTGTCTTTAATAATTCCTAGCAGAGGTTATGCATATTTACTTTGGATTATTCCACAAGTAGAGAACAATGTTGCTTACTTCTAAGAAGTGTTGACATAGCAGTCACCTGTCGGGTTTTCTCTCACCTTGTGATTAGGTGTTGATTTAAAATCCCCTACAGTTGGACGTTTTTGCTATGATGTTAACTTCTTATTCCCCAGGCAGAGTTGGAAGATTTGTGTTGCTTTGTTTTCTCCAACAGTTTTTTTCTCAAAGCGGAGTTCATATTGTTGAATTATTGATGGTTGAAGATTGATCTTTGGGGTCTTCTCCCCAAGCGGTATCTCCATTTCCTCAGTGAGGTTTGAGCCTTGTAGTAGGATTTATTTTCCTTTGATGGCTCTTGTGTATCTCTTGCAGGGTTTCTGTTGCTGATCCCCAACATGATCTCCAATGATATCTCTAACTTGCGAAGATTAGCCGAGTATTTCAGTGGTGTTGTGATGTTTTGTTCACCCTCTGTTTGCTTTTTTGTCTGTTTTGTCAACATATTCATGCTCATATGCATTGCATGCGCATTCATTTTGGTTGAGCATAGCATGTTTTTGTTGCATTGTGCATCCTGCATTTTTTGTTGGTATTTCCCTTTTCCCGATGTTGTTATCTCGCAGAATGTGTGTGTCTTCTCTTCATTAGAGTGTCGACCCTTAAGCAGAAAATACCTATCCTTTCTAATTCCCCACTGAGTTTATGCCTCGTGGAAGATGTTTGCCCCAGCTTTTATCTGGATGGAATTGTTCCCCAGTTGAGTTATTTCCTCATTGGGTCGAGTCTTGTTTGACCGTTTCTCTCCAGTTTGTTCCTGGATCGAACTTTGGTCTCTTGCAGCGGTTATTTTGGTTTTCCCTGGGTTGTGAAACCTGGATGATGAGAAGGTATTTTTGAGGATTTACTTTCCTCGGAAGGAATCTGTTATTGATTCCCATCAGAAGATGAAGATTTGATTTCCCCAACGGTGTTTTGATAACACTCTCTTGGTGATTGCTTGTGCGACTTCATGTGACAGTCTCTTTATTTGAGCAACTTGTATGTCTCCAACAAGATAAAACTCACCCCAACAAATGGTTGTCTCTTTATTTGAGAAGTTTGTTGTGGGATTTAAGTTACCCATTGATTGGTAGCAGGTATTCCTTGTGAGTTCATTACCCAAATTTTTCTACCTAGTAATGGGTATCCGGTAATGTTTCTTCACCTTTCGAGTATATTACCTCTATTGACTGGTAATATTTCTCACCCCTTCTGGTTGGTTATGCTTTACCCATTTGACCGGTAAAAGGTAATCCTTCCTCCCGAGCTTGTTGCCTTTATTTTCTGCCTAGTGATAGGTAGTAGGTAGCATTTGTCTCCTCCCTTTGGTCAATTACCGTCCTATTTTTCTACCCAGTAATCGGTAGTCGGTAATCTTTCCTTGTGAGTTCATTACCCAAAATTTTCTACCTAGTACTGGGTATCCGGTAATGTTTCTTCACCCTTTTGAGTATTCTGCTCATCCTTTTTGGTCAGTTATCGACATATTTTTCTACCCAGTAATCGGTAGTCGGTAATTTTTCCTTGTGAGTTCGTTACCCAAATTTTTATACCTAGTACTGGGTATCCGGTAATGTTTATTCACCTTTTGAGTATATTGCCTTTATTGTGCTATCTATTGATTGGTAGTCGGTAATATTCTCACCCCCTTTGGTTTATTACGCTTATTTTCTACTCAGTAACCAGTAGAAGCAATTTACCTGTTCTCTTTGGATCGACTATATTCGCCCAGTAACTGGCAATTGGTATCTCTTTTCCCGTTGAGTCGTTTCCTTTCCTTTATCGGAATAAGATCTTGCTCTTTTGTTTTCCCTTGTGGAGTCTCGCTTTTTCTCCCGAGCTTTTGTTTGTCTCCTGTGGCATTTCTCTCCCCACAAAGGTCTTGTGTTTGCATACCATTAGCATAATCATATCATTTTGTGGTCTCTTAGGGCCAAAAATTGGGTTTATTGTTATATTTAAGTCTCTTCTATCTAATCGAGACAAAGATGTCAATCTTCATATCTCCGGATAGAAGAATCTTAAATAGGGGCAGCTGTAATACCCTAATTTTTACCCCTAAGATCCCACATTTCATTTGCATATCATTCCACGAACTACGGGGTTTTGATTCCATATTGCACTTTATGGGTACGTAGGCATGAGACAATAAGTCTCTCCAAACACAAAAATCTAAAAAAATATTCTCTTCTCATCTCCCCAATCTCTTTTCAAACAAACCATTTTCAAACCAAAAAGCGTAAATATTTCAAAGGGCTCCTATAGAGTACTATAGACGTTTTGGGTGCTAACACCTTCCCATTGCGTAACCAACCCCCTTACCCCGATCTCTGTCTCGTGTTCTTATTTTAGAACTCTTTGGTTTTGTTCGCTCTTTTTTCCTTTCCTTTATTTGGATAAAATAAAAGTGCGGTGGCGACTCTTGTTTTCTTTGAGTTAAGTTAGTCAATAACTTATACTCACGATTTTTACCGCTACAGCCATTTTCTAAATTTCACACATTCTCTATTCCAATACAAAATTGTAATGACACTTGTGGGAATCAAACAACAACTATGTTCGAGGATTAAGGGGGCCATCCTCGACAAGGCTCTTTCTTTTCTTCCCGCTCGAATCGTCGCTGACAGTTCTAGAAAAAGAAGTCTCAACAACATTACTCACATTTTTGGTTTGGCGAAAAAGGGATTTCCTCGTTGTATTTCCTTTTTACTCGGACTCAAACTTTGAGCTCCTAAATCATTTTCCGACATCATCCTTCTTTTTGGATCAACTAAACCCCATGAGCTCATTAGAAAATAATTATGTTATGGATATTGGTATGTCACTAAATTGATTTGTTAGAGAAATTTAGTGTATTAGTGACGAAAAAATATCTTCTTTAAATTTAATTTTTTAGTTGTGGCATGATGGAGGGGGAACAAAAGTTTGTTATGGGTGAGGGAGTACCACTTTGAGTAATCATTGCAATCAACGAACCTTTCTGGAATAACTGAAGAACATGTGTACCTCTATTTTAGAGCAAACCACAACTCTTATATCCATTGTTGATATACATGCAATGGTGTTCCACAATCCAAACCGGATCATTTATGACAGTTCTAACTGTAAATCTTATATAAGCGTAACTCTGAGCCACACTCTTGTATTCTTCTCATTCACCATTGCGATGTTCCACATCTCTCAAACATTTATTTACTTGAACGTTGTATCGCTAATCTTGTGGTACCTCCCTCATGAATCACCAAAGATCTCAACCACTGTACTAGAAGTCTTGCACGATGGTCATCTTCTATACCTCACAAATTCTCTATTCTAGTACGAAATAATTTTAATAAAATTATTAAATTAAAATTCTTTATATTTTTTGGTATTATTTAGTGAAAATTATTTGGCTCAAATTTCATTTTAAACAACACACTTGTATAAATAAATTTTAAAATTTTATCATTAATATGAGATATTATATTTTTTAATAATATATTTGATATAATCATTTTCATGAAACTAATATTTTTTTTATTTTGATAGTACAATTAATTTTTTGTTATTTTATAATGGTGAATCATAATTACAAATCATTACGATATATATATATATATATATATATATATATATATATATATATATATATATATATATATATATATATATATATATATATATATATATATATATATATATATATATATATATATATATATATATATATATATATATATATATATATATATATATATATATATATATATATATATATATATATATATATATATATATATATATATATATATATATATATATATATATATATATATATATATATATATATATATAATTCTGTAATTAATTTGTAATGATTTGTATTTATGATTCACCTCTTATGTATTATATAGTTACTGCCTGCTTCCTTCTGCATTATCGCCGCCGCTTGCTCTTCTTTCTGCGATCCTCACCTCCTTCTATTCCTCTAATCGTTCCGCCGTTAGATCGCCTTCCCTTCCTACCCTTTGGCCTTTCTTATAGTTTTTCCTTCGTCCTCTCAGCCTGTAACACGTTGATCAGTGCATTTTGGTGCACTTTCCTCTATGTTTAGATCTAGGCATTTCTATAGTTTAGTTTGTTTAATTTCCTATTTTATGATGTTTTTACAATTCAATTTACTTTTAGCTTTATTTGATTTTCGTTTGTTATTTTCAGCATTAGCAGTTTTTAATAAAAAAATCATAGCTGGAGTTACAGAAATCGGATCGAGGCGTTCTACCAGTCGTTGGAAAGCTAAGGAAAAGATCTACAACTTTCATGTTGCACGAAGAAGCTGATTTGAATTGCTTGAGTCTATAATAATTCGTTGAAGTTTCTAACTTGTGATAATGTAGTTGTTTTTCCCTTTTGGGCCTGGTTTAGATTTCCGACCCAGTTGAGTGTGTAATGCAAACCTTTTTCTATTTATAAGGTTACTGCCGTGCTACAATGACGGCTACCCTAGTTTTTATGAATTTATTTTTGCTTTTCATAATTTCCATGGCGAACTAATCCTGAGGAAAAATCTGCCGGTTTCGAATCCCATAATTCTTTGATGGTTATTTCAATTTCGATTTAACTTAATTCCGTTCCAATTCGTTTTATAACTTTGTTTGCTTAATTCGTTATTATAAAATAAATTGGATTTAATTCGATTGATCGATGTTCCTTAACTTAATCGCGGATTAACTTAGCTTTTTCGTTAATTTGCGTTATCTTTAACCGTCTGCTTAATTCGGTAATTAGGAATATAAGTTGTGCGGTATTGTCGACGCTTGTTCGTAAATATTGTAATCTAATAGGGATTGGAACCGCTTGGGAATTGGAATTGTAATGACCGATGATAAGTTGGGAGTCGAACCGGTAGATTTACCTGTTTTAATCACTTATTTCAAAATCACTTATTTTTACCGTTTACTTTCTTAATCGAATCATAAATCAAAACAACCCTCCCAAATCGTTTTCAATTGGCTATTTTATAAATAAGAATCCTTGTGAATTGACATCCGAGTTACCGTCGCTTTACTACGTTTACTTAAAATCACTCGATTTTGATCCGCGCGCGACAGCGGATCACACGTCTTCCTCTTCCAACAATGACAACAACCTGGAAACTCCTCCCTCAGAGGTGGAAACCCCTACACCACCTCCATCATCCTTTGTCAAGCTAAAATTTTATCCCGCTCTCGTTGTTTCCAAGATTAGGAATAATATTCCTATTATACTTGACATGGAAACTGATTGCTACAACACATGGGCAGAGCTATTTCGCGTTCATGTCTGCTCTCATCGGGTCCTACATCATATTGTGCCTTCAGACAACAAACCTCCACCACTTATCACCAACCCTACTTGTGACCAGTGGGCCACTTTAGATGCAACTGTGCTTCAGTGGATCTATTATACTATTTATGTTTACTTGCTAAACACCATCATGGAACCTGGATCCATGGCTTTGGATTCATGGAAGCATTTGGGTGACCTCTTCTATGATAATCATAATGCACTTGTTGTCACTCTTGAGCATGAATTCTCTGGGGTTTGCATGGAGACTTTTTCAAATGTCTCTATTTATTGTCAATGTCTGAAGACACTTTCTAACCAATTATGGGATATTGGTGCTACTGTGAACAATCATCGTCTGGTCTTTCAGCTCATCTCCGTCCTTAGTATGCTTACCAGGGGTGTTACCACCTTGATTCAATAGAGCAATCCACTCCACTCCTTTCACCAATCCCGTTCCATACTCACATTGGAATAGGCCGATTTAGCTAAGAAGACACCCACTGCGTCTCCTTCCACATATCTTACCACCCAACAACATCCTTATGACGACTCATTTTAAAGCACCAACTGCCGCTCTGGAAATCGCTCCCGTTCTTACAATAATCAAAATTAGGATGGTAATTGTCATAACCAAGGCGGTCATCACAGTGGTAGCATACACGGTTCTCCTCATTGGTAGTAGCAGTATCCCCTTACCAGTAGTGGGGTTTGACTCTGCCACCATGGGCAATGCCTCCATGCCTATATCCTATTTCTAAATGGACTTGCCCTTCTGTTCCTCTTCATCTACAAGGAATTCTGGGCCACCATCCTCAGTCTTACACTGCCATGGCTTCACCAACACCCATTAACATCATAACTAATATGTACACCATGCGTCTCACTCCTCCAGACAACACATAGTACATGGACACATGTGCCTCTTCCGACATATCGACGAAATAAGGTAATCTCTCATCTTATTCTAATTGTGTCACTTAAATCACAAACTGTTTGTTGGTAGCAAGCAATGTATTCCAATTCAGGGCTCTAGACACACAACCCTACCCACCTCCCATAAACACAAGATGTTGAACATTACCCATGTTTTGCATACACCACAAATTGTTAAAATTTGATTTTTGTGTAACAAATAACTACTAACAATAATGTTTCTGTTTTATTTGATCCCTTTGCCTTTTCAATCAATAATTTTTAAACGGGGATTCCACTCATGAAATATGACAGCCTTGGTGATCTCTATCTAATTACTACCTCATACCCATTTCTTAGTATTGCTTACAATCTCTAGCACAATCCTCCCAGGCATCCCAGTTCTTCAGCTTTGCAGTCTCTTCATAGCAATAAGTTCATTATTTGTAAACCTTTGAATTCTAGGACAATTTTTGCTTCTTGTGTGTTTGGAATACATGTTAGGTTGCCTTTTGTTTCATCCAATAATGTTACCGTGGCGCCCTTTGATATTTTACATAATGACTTATGGACATCCTCAGTCTTGAGTTCAGTCGGTCATCGCTATTATGTTTTATTTTTGGATGATTTTTCATATTTTCTGTGGACGTTTCCTCTAACAAATAAATCTCAAGTTTTTGAAATGTTCGATTCTCTCTCAAATAAAATTCGCACACAATTTTCTCAAATTGTCAAATATTTTCAATGTGATAATAGGAGAGAATATGACAACATATCTTTTCATATTTATTGTGCTTCTAATGGTCTCATTTTTCGATTCTCTTTCCCTCACACTTCATCACAAAATGGCTAGGCGGAACGAAAAATACACACCATTAACAACATGATTCACACTGTTCTCGCCCATGCATCTGTTCCTCCCTCATTTTGGCATCTTGCGCTTTAAATGGCTACATATCTTCTTAACATTCTTCCCCTAAAAACTATGTCTAATCTCTCTCCTATCTAACTTCTATATCACCATGATCCCTCTTGCACACATTTTTGCATCTTTTTTTGTCTTTGTTATCCATTGTTTCCCTCAACTATCATTAAAAAATTATAATCACGCTCGACTCCGTGTGTTTTCTTAGGGTATTCCCTTAATCATAAAGGTTATAAATGTATTGATTTGTCGCATAGAAAAATCATCATCTCCCAGCATGTCATCTTTGATGAGACTCAATTCTCATTTGTCCCCCTGTCCTCCACACCTGCCCCTACATACGACAGTTTTAATGATGATTTACACCCCTCTCTTATACATTAGTGAACTCATTCATCTTTAAAGTCTCGACCAGATGACCTTTTCATACACTTACCTATACCTAAATCTTACCATATATCACCAACCTCCCCAACCACTCCCCCTTATCTTCGTCGAATCACATTGATACATCTCCTGCACCTACACCACCGGGCTAGCCCACAACTCCTACCTGGACCATGTCCACTCACAACATAGGGGGCATTTATAAACCTAATAAGCTCTTTAGCCTATTTGTTACCTTTGATGATCCGACCATATGATCTCTTCCTAAAAACCATAAACTTTCCCTTTCTAACCCTAATTAGAAATTCGCGACGCATTCTGAATTTAATGCTCTTATTAGAAATAATATGCGGGGTTTAGTTCCTTGACCTTGTGATGTTAATATTATTCTTAGTATGTGGGGTTTCAGGTATAAGCATAAATCTAATGGCTAATTTGAGCGTTACAATGCCTGTCTTGTAGTTGATGATGAGTCTCAAATTGCAGGAGTGGATTGTGATGAGACTTTTAGCCCTGTGGTGAAACCTATAACCATTTGCATTGTTTTCACCATCGCTCTCTCCAAGTCATGGCCCATTCATCAGTTAGATGTTCAGAATGCCTTTCTACATGGTGATCTTCATGAAATTTTCTATATGCACCAACCATTGGGTTTCTGTGATCCTCATCACCCAAATTATGTGTGTTGCTTGCAAAAAAATGTATATAGTATGAAGCAAGCGCCTCATACCTGGTACCAGCGTTTCGCTGAATATGTCTCCACCATTGGATTTCAACACAACACCTGTGATCATTCTCTCTTCATCTACCGCGGCTCTGACATGGCTTATATCTTAATTTATGTTAATGACATCATCCTCACCAGCTCCTCCCATGACCTACACAAATCTACCATGGCGCTTCTTGCCTCTGAGGATGATATGAAGGATCTGTGACCACTGAGATATTGTCTGGGTATTATAGTGACCAAACATGCAGAAGTATTGTTCCTTAGTTAGAGTACCCACGCCAATGAAATTATTGCTTGATCCGAAAGACCTCATACAAACCTTTTGCTACTCTAATTGACACTAAGCAGAAGCTTAGTACCTCTTCCGCACTCCATATGATGATCCTACATTATATCAGAGTCTTGTTAGTGCTTTGCAGTTTCTCACATTTACCCATCCTGACATATCCTATGCGTCCAACAGGTGTGTCTTCACATGTATGTTCCATGCACTGAGCATATGCTTGCATTAAAATGCATCACACGTTACGTTCAAGGCACCTTACAATATGGTTTGCATCTCTATCATTGTCTCATCGAGAAACTTGTTTCCTAAACATATGTTGATTGGGGTGGATGTCCCGACACTCATCAATCTACTTCGGGTTATTGTGTTTTTCTTGGAGACAACCTAATTTCATGGTCTTTCAAGAAATAATCCACGATTTATCATTCTAGTGCATATGCTAAGTATTGAGGCGTTGCTAATGCGGTTTTAGAATCATGTTGGCTCCACAATATTCTCTTGGAGTTTCATTTTCCCCTTTCCTAAGAAACTATGGTGTACTGTGAAAATGTTAGTGCTATCTACCTATCCGACAATTCTGTCCAGCATCAACGTACTAAACACATTGAGATAGACATTCACTTTGTTCGGGAGAAGGTTGCTCGTGGTCAGACCCACATTCTTCATGTTCTCTCTCAACACCAGATTATTGATATCTTCACCAAAGGCCTTCATAGAGTTCTCTTTGATGATTTACAGACTATTCTAAATGTCTGTCGATCTCCCGCTTCAACTGCGGGGGTGTGATAAAATATTATGTACTTATATAAAATATATGTTTTTATTTTGTAATGATTTGTATTTGATTTTGTAATGACTTGTAATTATGATTCACCAACTCTCATGTACTATATATACATGTTGTCAGTAATGAAAAAGACACAAAACCAATTATCTTACATTCTTTAAATATTTGAGGTCTTCCTCGATAAATCTTGAAAGCCAGCACACATAAAATTTTTTGTTTCGAATTGGACAAACTCTCGATAATACCAGTTCAATTAAGCATTCTAATTAAGTTAAAACACTCAACTGAATTACTTTCACTTTATAAAATTACATTAGAGCACACCACTGCCCTCATCTATACTCTTGAATAATATACATCTAACGACCTCCTGCAATCCAAGTCAGATCACTCGAGGCAGTTTTAACTGCCACTCTATATATACGTGGCTCTACTCTGAGTCACGTCCATGTATTCTTCTCATTAATACTTGCAAAGTTTCACATCTCAAATAATGGCTTGAGCCTTGAAGTGCTAACCGTATAAGTGTCCTCATCGTATATCACCATACACCTCAACCATTATATCAAAAGCCTTTTTTCAGTATTTTCTAAATTTCACACGTTCTCTATTACATTATAAAATCGTGGCGGCGTTTGTGGAAATCAAACAACACCTATGTTTGAGGATTATGGGGACCATCCCCGACAAGACTCTTTCTTCTCTTCCCACTCGAATCATCATTGAGAGTTCTAGAAGATGTCTGAACAACATTATACATTTTTTTTGGCGAGGAAGGGATTTCCTCGCCGTATTACCTTTTTAATCGGAATCAAAATTTGAGCTCCTAAATCCTTTTCCGACATTATCCTTCTTTTAGGACCAAATAACCCCACGATCTCATTAGAAAATAATTCCGTTACGGATATTGGTATCTCGCTATAAATCTGTCACTAAATTGATTTTCTAGAGAATTTAAGTGTATTAATGACGAAAAAAACATCTCTAAATTTAATTTTTTTAGTAGTGGCATGATGGAGGGGGTACAAGAGTCTATGATGGAGAGAGGGAGTGCCACTTTGAGCAATCCCTGCAATCAAAGAACCTTTCTGGAATCTCGTTAAGGCTCTCGTGAAAGATGCAATTAAGAGGGAGTGACTAAGTAGTATATGTTCTTGAAACTCTTTAGGTTATCCATATAGATCTTGTTTTAAAGAAATCATGCCCTTGGGATTTTTCAGAATCATCAAAATTCCTAAAGACATTGAAGAAATGAAATAGGGCGCCAACATAGGAACGCTATTGTTATACTCACACTAGTTTTGAATAGTTTTAACTTAGACTAACTCAAATGGTGACATTGTGAGGGATAAATCCATAAGTGACTTACGAGTCCAACTTCCTAGTCACTGAAGGAGAGAGTGAACCCTATCCAGGAGAATAAACATTCATGCAAAGGTGGTGGGGGTTATTTGATATAATCATTTTTTATCAAACTAATATTTTTTATTTGATACTACAATTAATTTTTTGTTATATTGAAATGTTAATTTTTAGCATATATATTAAATCTTGAATAAATTTAAATGATGTAGATGAGACATTTTTTTAAAGAGATGTCCAAATAATTGAATGAAACTACAAATTATTTTAATAGAGTATAGAGAATATTCAAAATCTTGTAGCTAGCAAGTATTAAAATGAATAAATATATGTTGATGATGCCTCCATCCTACTATGCACCACGTAAGCTAGGATAAATAAACAAACCAATCATGCATTCACCACAGAATACACATGCAAATCTTTTTACAAAATTATCACAACTTGTATTCTAGCTTCTCCAAAAGATAGGGTCTTGATTAATTGGACTGACATATCATTGACAGCTTCATTTCACACACATGGTTTTTTGTTACCATGACATGCCCTTTCCTCTACCTATATTTTCCAATGCAACTATGAGGACAAAATTGTCAACATGTAAAAGTAGTTTTGGACTTGTACATGCAGTATAAATGTCATGCTTTTACATGTTGTCTTTCACAACTCTCAACTTGTAGAAAATAGTGTTGGTATTGGTACTAATTAGAAAATGACAATTGAAGATGTTGAGAATGGAGAAATTAGAGTGGTGAAGTATTCTATGCAAGAGCCATTCATTCAAAAAGATGGTGATGCATGTGAAGAAGTTGAATCAGATCATAAAAGTGTGGAAAATGGATCCATTGGAATGGTTCTGCTTAGCACAGTTGTTTCTGTTTGTGGCTCTTTTTCATTTGGAACTTGTGTAAGTATACTATTTTTTTAATATTATTTGCATTCATCTTAAGTTTTTAGAGGCCCTATATAGAGTTATCTAGAAAAACAAAATTGAAGTTCTATTTTGTCATGGTTTAACCATGACGAATATTTTATGAGGCTCTTTTTAAGCACTCTTTAATCGTGAAAATTTTTGAATCCTGTCTGATAGTGAAAATTTTTAAGTCCAATGTGATAGTTCGTTTTGCACGTCCTTAAAGGCGACGCTGCTTAAAGGTTATTATGTTAAGCTCAAGTTATTATTTTTGTAATTAGGTTGGTTATTCAGCACCTACTCAAGCTGCTATAAGGGAAGATCTTAATCTATCTCTTGCTCAGGTAATTACTATACTATTCTTGTTTTTCAATTAATTTTATACTTTTAATAACTGAGTTATTTGGATTTGCAGTTTTCAATGTTTGGTTCTTTGGTGACCATTGGTGCAATGCTTGGAGCCATAACAAGTGGTAGAATTACTGATTTCATTGGAAGAAAAGGGGTATGTACTATGTATGTCGCACTTAACTTTAACTCTGTCGTTTAAGATTTTGACACACAAATATATAAAGTTGCGTAAACAACAAACAAACAGGCAATGAGAATTTCAACAGGATTTTGCATTACAGGATGGTTAACTGTTTTCTTCTCTAAGGTATGTATGTGTTCATCATCTTCTAATTAAAAGATTGTGGCAAAACTTATTACATTATCCCATCTTCTAATGAAATGTAGGGTTCTTCTACACTTGACTTAGGAAGGTTATTTACAGGATATGGAATTGGAGTTATCTCATATGTGGTAACTAATTCATTCATAAACACAAAACAATGGAACATTTTGGTTACAAAGTTTGGTTAGTTTTGTAATATTGTAATGTTTCTAACAAAAATCAGCAAAATGGATCAGGTTCCTGTATATATAGCAGAAATAGCACCAAAAAATCTTAGAGGAATGCTTGCAACAACAAATCAGGTGAAATATATATAAAAAAATGTATATCTTTTGGCTAATTAAGTATAATTGAATTGGATTTTAGCAGTGACTAAATGACTGTTTTGCAGCTTATGATTGTTATTGGATCATCGGTGTCATTTTTATTAGGAAGTCTCATAAATTGGAGACAATTAGCACTAGCAGGTAGCATTCAATTCATAATGGTTTTGAATTTTTGGCTCAAGGATATAACAGATTAGAGATAAACTAATAACTAATTGTTAATTTGGTTTGGCTTAAAATATTGAAGGACTAGTACCTTGCATTTGTTTGTTGGTTGGTTTGTGCTTCATTCCCGAGTCTCCTCGATGGCTGGTAAGGATTAAGCCATACCGTTTGTTTGGGTTAACCTTTTGCGCTTATCTACTAATACAAATAACTTGCGAGACTTTTATAAGAGAGCTTATGAAAACATCTTATGACATTTTCATGATTTTTCAGGCAAAGGTTGGTCGTGAAAAAGAGTTTCAACTAGCGTTAAGGAAACTTCGGGGCAAAGATATTGATATTTCTCATGAAGCTATTGAAATTATGGTACATTCAGACTTTCTTAACTGATTAAAATCATGCAAAAATTTCAATTAATTTGACATGTTTGATTCATTTTTTCCTATAGGATAATATCGAAACTCTTCAAAGTCTTCCTAAGGCTAAGATGCTGGATTTGTTCCAAAGCAGATATGTGCGGTCTGTAGTTGTAAGTAACATACTTCACTTGTAGAAATTAAGCTCATTCAAATTCAAGAATCTGTGTGTATAATAAAAACTATTTGTAACAATTTCAGATCGGCGTTGGACTAATGGCGTTTCAACAATCTGTTGGAATTAATGGCATAGGATTCTATACAGCCGAGACTTTTGTTGCTGCAGGTAAGTAAAACCAAATGGATGCTGACTGTAAAACTCGTCAAATTCACTATGATTCCAAACATGTTTCGGGCGTCATAGTTGTTGTTGATTCTGTTTTAACTTGATTTTCAGGGCTTTCTTCAGCAAAATCCGGTACCATAGCTTATGCTTTTATACAAGTAATCAATTTCCTTATAATTCTCAAAAATTAACCATACTGATTAGTAATAATCTTTTCTCTAATCTTTGTTTTTACATTGAATTATGACAGGTTCCATTTACCATGTTGGGAGCAATTTTGATGGATAAATCTGGAAGAAAACCTCTCATAACAGTAAATCTATTTGCAAACACTTATCAACTACATCAAAATGAAAAGCAAATAAGAACCTTAGGCTTAACTAAATTATTTCTTGAATATATATTAAGGTTTCTGCAAGTGGAACATTCTTAGGCTGCTTTATTACCGGAATTGCTTTCTTTTTCAAGGCAAGTCTTTACTAAAACTATTGCTTACGCCGTAAGAAAACTTCAAATACTCTTGTAGTGCGTGTCAAATTTGTATGTATCAATTCTAAATTCATCTATATGACTTCATATTGATTAGGATCAAAGCGTATTGCTTGAGTGGGTGCCAACATTAGCCGTTGCAGGCGTGCTGGTCAGTTTTCATAATTGATAAAGTAACTTTACATTTCTTATGCTCGAACTCATGTTTTAACAGAAATTCTCTCATTTTTCGTGTTATAATCAGATCTACATAGCAGCATTTTCAATTGGGTTAGGATCAGTTCCTTGGGTGATGATGTCTGAGGTACGAATCATTCGACACAGCACCAAAATTTATAATGGTTTAGCTACTAACATTTTCTATTAAAAAAACAAATTTTGATATTGCAGGTGTTTCCTATAAATGTGAAGGGAATTGCTGGAAGTTTGGTGGTTTTGGTAGCCTGGCTAGGAGCTTGGATAGTTTCATATACCTTCAATTTTCTTATGAGTTGGAGTTCTCCTGGTAAGCACAAATCATAATACATAGAATCACTTTAATTAGTCAATTATGTGATGATTGTGATAATGATTGTATTGTTTTTGGAGACAGGTACTATGTTTTTGTATGCTGGATGTTCCCTCTTAACCATTCTATTTGTTGCAAAAGTAGTTCCAGAAACCAAAGGAAAAACATTGGAAGAAATTCAAGCTTGCATTAGTTCTTAGAGAATAGAGAATGAGCTAAAAACATTATGGAAACTGTGTCTCTCTTGATTCGCATCAAGTTTAAGGCATAAAGTGGGCCAGTATATTGTTCAATTATTGCAATCATTTTATCAAATTCTTTTGGATCTGTTTAGGACCACCAAGGCATAGCTAGGAAGAATAATATGACGTGTGTCACAAAAGAACAGAAAATGAATATCATATGTTAATTTAATATTTTAATTTGGCCATTTTTTGGTACAAAATTATGATATGTTGCTGCCATATTAATGAGAACTTTTCACATTTTCTAATTCTGTTTTTCTAAGTACACTCTAACCCGATTACAAAAATAATAATAAAAATTTAACAAGACAGTTTAAAATAATCAAATGGACTTAATAAGCACCTCAAATGCAAATTAGCTAGTAATTTCACCAGAATATGTCTTCTTGATCTATAATAACCGACTAAAATAATATCTATTCAAAACTATTGCAAAGACAAAATATGAATTTTTCTTATGATAATTTATTTAACGATGAATTTAGCGACTAATTTTAGAGTTTTTCCGTCATAGTTTTTCGGAGTATCAATAGTAGAAGCTTCTACCTCAAATTGAATCTTTTCCACCATAGTTTTTAAAAGTTTCATCTCTAGATTTTTATTCTTCCTCCTCTGGCAGAACTCACTAAAATTAATACATTTGTAATTGATGAACTTTGATTCTTCCAAGTGCCACTTCCCACATCTCATAACCCTTCACACCTTTCGGATGATAATTGAAAACATAATTCACAATTTTATCATTAAGTTGGATAAACTTGATTTGCACAATAGAAAAAGTTTTGACGACTTTCAAAACATATTAGACTATAGTTTTTCTACTCAAATTCTCCATAAGTGTCTAGAAGTTTATCTCTGTAAATAAACACTGACTGATTCGATAAGTTTTTTTTGGCACTAACCTTTCCCCCTACACTCAATGATAACTCAACGGTCAAATGCATTTTTATCTCGTTTCCTACAAAACTTATTAAAGTGCTATGAAACAACCTACATGCATGTATCATGCTTTGACCTAAAATTCTATAGTTCATTTGTTGTGAATCGGATACCTTGAAACAAAGTATAAACGATTTCTTTATGATCAAGAAACACACAAGGGTTAGGGTTAACAAAGAAAACAAGGTAGAACAACAAGGAACAATAAGGATTGGTTATAAATTGTTATTATTTCCTTTCTCTTAGAACAAGATTACAAGTATACAAGAATAACAAAATAACCTCTCTCTCACTTGAAATTAGGATTTTATCTTCCCATTTTTCTTTATACCAAGATGAGAGACTAGCATGCTATTTATAAGAAAATTAGCACATTAACCTAATTGGCTTTTTAACAATTACTCATTACAAGCTAACTTAAACAATTGGACTTACAAGTAAGACCCAATTCAACATGCTAACAACCCTAGCAATATTGACTAATGCATGTTAGAACAAACTTCAACTACAACACGCATTACTCCGACAGCAGCATGCGAACATACTTCAACCTCATGCTTAGTTCCTGTCGAATCAGAAGTTACCCTTCGACCATACTAGAGTTCAGTCCAATATCTCACAAATATCCACCTTGGATCTAAATCTATAACATCAAGGAACTAACTTTCTTCATGTAGTTTTATCAACTGCATACAGTGGAAAAACATCCAACTGGGAAACGTCTTGGTGATCATATCAACAACATTATGATCTGTCGAAACCTTCAGCACTTGGACTTCTCCACGATCGATTACACTTTGATGAAATGCAGTCTCACATCAATCTGCTTGGTTCGCTCATGATAGGCTAAATTCTTCGACAGGTGTATTACACTTTGACTATCATATTTAACAGTGATAGCTCGACCTTGAAGTTTTAGCTCCTTTACAAAACCTTTAAGCCACAATGCTTCCTTCGCAACTTCATTTAGGGAAATACATTCCGCTTCAGTAAGTTGATAAGGCAACGACCTTATGAAGTGTTGCTTTCCAACTGATTGTTGTCCCAAACATAGTGAACACATATCCAGAAATAGATTGTCTAGAATCCATACAACATGCATAATCAGAGTCGACATATCCTTTGATTGCTGCTTTACTATCTTTACCCAAGGCTCCGCCATAAATTAGGACTCTATTCAGAGACTCATTATGTACCTTAGAATCCACTTCAATGCATGCCAGTGAGCCTTTCCAGGATTCGCAATGTACCTGCTTACAAGACTTACTGCATACGCTATGTCAGGTCTAGTACAGACCATATCATACATCAAAGAACCTGCTTTGTTAGCATATGGAATGCTATTCATATAAGTTCTTTCAACATCAGTGTTGGACACTGATCTATACTCAACTTGAATTGAGGGTTTGTCGGAGTTACAACAGGCTTTGAATTCGACATACCAAATTTTTCGAGAATCTTCCTTAAGTATGCCTCTTGAGATAAGCATAATTTAGATTGATTTTTATCTCTCCAAATGTCAATCCCAAGAATCCTGGACGCAACTTCTAGATCCTTCATGTCGAACTCCTTATTGAGTTCAGTCTTCACCCTCATTACCTCTTCGACATTGTTGCTTGTTATTAGAATATCATCCATATAGAGCAACAGAATAACAAATGAATTACCTGGTCGAAATCTGAAGTAAACACAGTGGTCGAACTGACTTTTGGTGAAACTTATGTGTTCCATGGACTTGTCGAATCTCTTATTCTACTGTCGATGAGATTGTTTCAGTCCATATAAGGATCTATTCAACTTGCACACATAATCTTCCTTCCTTTTTTCGACATACCCTTCAGGTTGCCTCATCAAGATTGTTTCATCTAAATCACCATACAAGAACAAAGTCTTCACATCCATTTGTAGCAGTTCAAGGTTGAACTGTGCCACTATGGCAATCATTTGAATGTATTTGTGCTTCACAACAGGAGAGAACACATCATTGAAGTCGAAACCTTCTTTCAGAGTGAACTCCCTAGCGACCAGTCTTGCCTTGTATCTTTTCGACGCCACTCCTTCGATTCCTTCCTTAACTTTGAAAATCCATTTACAACTGACTAACTTGGCTCCAGAAAGTTTCTTGATCAATTCCCAGGTGTTGTTATCATGAAGATATTTCATCTCATCATCCATAGCCTTCAGTTATTCAGTCTTCTTTCGACTCCTCATAACTTCCTTATAGTCTCTAGGTTCTTCGTCTAGAACCTCACTTGCAGAGATTAAGGCATAAACTATAAGATCTGTATACCCAAGTCTCTGAGGTGACTTGATGACTATCCTCGACCTGTCTCTTGCTAGCAGGTAGTCGTTATCATTCTCCTCATCTTCGAAAACATCTTCTACATCTTCTTCGACTTCATCTGGCGTAGGCAATTCAACATTAAAATGCTCCACCTCAATAGGAATCTCTCCATGTTCCAGCTCTTCATCAGCATCATCAGTTTTCTTGAAAGACATCTTTGCTTCATTGAAAACTACATCTCGATTAGTGAAGCACTTACAGTGATCTGGCTCTAGGCACCATAGCCTAAAAGCTTTGACTCTTTCTGGGTATCCCATGAACATGCATTTCAGAGCTCTAAGTTCGACCTTGTCTTGCCTAATATGAACATAGGCCACACAACCAAATACTCTCGGTCTGTCGAGACTAGGTGGATGTCCCGACTAAACTTCTTCAGGTGTCTTCATTCTCAAGGTAGTCGAGGGACATCTATTTATCAGGTAAGTTGTTGTCGAAACAGCTTCCGCCCAAAACACCTTCTTCAATACAACACTAACCAACATGCATCTAACCCTTTCAAGGATTGTTTGATTGAATCTTTCAGCTAATCCATTTTATTAAGGAGTACCTGCTATAGTCTTATGCCTTGCAATCCCAGACTTTACACAATAAATGTCGAACGCTTCGTTGCAGAATTCAAGGCCATTTTCGGTTCTCAACCTCTTAACCTTTCTGCCAGTTTGAGTTTCGACCAGAATCTTCCAACTTTTGAAATTCTCAAAAGTTTCATCCTTCGTCTTCTGAATGAATAACCATAGCTTTCTGGAATAGTCATCAACGATGGATAGAAAGTACCTTGCACCTGAGTGTAAAGGATTCCTTGCAGGCCCCTAAAGATCAGCATGAATGTAATCCAGAGATCCATGTGTCCTTTGCTTGCCTTTGTTAAACTTTGCTCTATAGGATTTACCAAATACATAAGATTCCCAAAACTCCAACTTTTCGAATTTGTCACCTTCTAGCAGGTTCTGCTCCCCAATTCGATCAGGCCTCTTTCGCTGACATGACCCAATCTCATGTGCCATAATTCTGTCTTTGACACAGATTTCGTGGATGCAACATTTTTCGAACCACTTACAACCTCATCCTCGAGGGTATACAAGCCTTGTTTCTTCACGCCTCTTAAGACTTCCTTCGACCACTTCACGACTCTTAGGATAATTTTCTCTCCTTGAAAAACATATCCCTTTCTGTCGAATTCACCAAGAAAAATCAAATTTCTCTTCAAGTCAGGTACATACCTAACTTTAGCCAATAACTTTATTGACTCATCATGGAGCTTGAATCTCACAGATACAATACCTACAATTTTGCAAGATTTGTTGTTTCCCAGCAGCACAGATCCACCATCTTGATCACATAGCTCATCGAACAATTCTCTGTTTAGAGTCATATGCCAAGTGCAACCTGAATCCATAATCCACTCTTTTCTCGAGTCGCCACTTGAAACCACAAGAAAATCAAATGAGTCAAAGTCATCTTGAACAATGGCTGCGTTGCCATTACCTCCATGATGTTTCAGGTGTTCAGGGCAAACCTTTCTTGTGTGACCCTCCTTCTTACAGTGATAACATCGAATACCAGATGTTTCGCCACTATAAGACTTATGTTGACTTTTACCTTTCTTCTTGTCGAACTTACCATCCTTTCGTAAGAATTTTCCCTTAACGACCAAACCTTCGCACACCGTCGAAGGTTTATGCTCATTTTATTCGTTCAAGTCCTTAAAATACAAGGCTGATTGAACTTCTTCAAAGGTCAAGGACTCCCTTCCATACAAGAGAGTTTCTCTAAAGTGAGCATGTGTTCTAGGCAAAGCACACAACAACAACATTGCTTGATCTTCATCATCAATCTTCATATTAATATTTTCAAGATCAAGAATCAGCTTGTTGAACATATCCAACTGCTCAACCAACACTTTGTCTTCACTCATCTTGAATCAATACAAAGCTTGCTTCAGGTAGAGTCGATTCACCAGAGATTTGGTCATCTACAAACTTTCAAGTTTCACCCATAATCCCGATGTTGTATTTCCCTTTGATACCTGTCGAAGAACCTTATCACCAAGGCTCAACAATATTACATTGTGGGCTTTCTCAATCATGTCCGTCTTTTCTTTTGCCGTTAATGCAGCGTCCATGCGCCTCTCCCTTCAACGCTTCCAAACAACCCTGCTGAACCAGTAGGGCTTTCATCTTCAAGCGCCACATACCGAAGTTGTTCACTCTGGTGAATTTTTCAATCTCATACTCTGTTGAAGGCATCTTCTGCATGCTCACCGCACCAATTTTTTGTGAATCAGATACCTTGAAATGAAGTATAAATGGTTTCTTTATGATCAAGAAACACACAAGGGTTAGGGTTAACAAAGAAAACAAAGTAAAACAACAAGGAACAACAAAGATTGGTTATAAACTATTATTCTTTCCTTTCTCTTAGAACAAGATTACAAGTATACAAGAATAACAAAATAACCTCTCCCTCTCTTGGAATTAGGATTTTATCTTCCTATTTTTCCTTATACCAAGATGAAAGACTAGCATGCTATTCATAAGAAAATTAGCACACTTACCTAATAGGATTTTTAACAATTATCCATTACAAGCTAACTTAAACAATTGGGCTTACAAGTAAGACCCAATTCAACATGCTAACAACCCTAGCAATATTGAATAATGCATGTTAGAACAAACTTCGACTACAATAGGCATTACTCCGACAACAGCATACGAATATACTTCGACCTCATGTTTAGTTCCTGTCAAATCAGAAGCTACCCTTCGACTATACTAGAGTTTGATTCAATATCTCATATTATTCTTGTCATGAAAGTCTTCACTAACGGATGATGAATGAACTACAACATTGAAACCTTATAAAATATATAAGTCACATATGTTATACCCTTTAGCTATGATCACTTCACCATGGAGAATCTTCAACACCTCATTTTAACTCTAGTGCAGTAACCTAGATACTCAAACATGCTTATAGATAACAAATTACTCTTTGTCACACCCTCATTTTCACCTTTAGCCTTTATATCCCACATTCATCATATCATACATTGTTCTATTGCATATCGAGTGTGCGGGTTCACAAGGTACGATTGGGTCGGTTCATGTGTTTTCCATCTCAAATAAGATAATTTGTCTATCTTGGGCTACATGGAAGAAAAGGTTCATCATCCAAGGTTTGGTCTAAGTGGGAAGATCTACTCATGTGTATTTCTTTAAGGAGAAGCTACTTGGAAAGTATTAGGATATTCAAGATTAATTCCTAATGGACATGAAATGCAAGGCATAATTCAAGATTGCTCCATGCAACTTTGTTTCAAATTCTTGATCAAGTAAAGTTCAATTTGCAAAACATGAGTCAATATCACAAGTGCATAATTCAAGACTTCATTTCAAGTCCAATGGTACAAAGAAAATCCATCATGAATTCAAGATTGGAGGCAAGAATATTACAAAGATAAATTTCTATGACATTACAAGAATGTCACTTGCTACAATATTTTCAACTCTAAGCAATGTTTAGAAATTGATTTATTTATAATCTTCATTCAAGTCACTAACCAAATTCATGATATGGTATTCTTCATGCCACACCAAGTTTCCATGTGCTACATTATGCTCACAAACATCCAAAGAAAAATATCTAAGAATTAAATCAACATTGGTATGTTTCAAGATCAATACCATGCATGTTCAACCATGAGCAATATGCATGCAATCCAAAACAGCCCCATGCAAGAGGTGGAAATATGTATCATGTTACAAAATTATTTTCATGTCACAAAACCAAAGGCATAAACTTAGGTTGATACATCTACACATAAAAAAATCAGAATTTGAAAATTCTGTCCAAGAGGTAATGGTATTGGCTACATGAGTATGTCCAAGCATAACCAACCAACCAATGGATACAAGGATGGATAGCAAGGTAGAGCGCTGCAGAGAAAAAATGCAGCAAAGGCATACTAGAAATGGAAGGAAAGTGGGGCTGCACCAAGAAAGTAGTAAAAGGTGTTACCAAGAATGGAAATTCTGAAAATGGAGACTTGTGCAAGAGTTGGTATTTTGGTACAGCAGAAAAAGCAGTAGAAAAAGTGGAAAAGGGGCTGTAAACAAGAGGATAGACATTCACACATGAGGAGAACATTCACTATCACACAACACATTGGAGATAGAGAGATAGAGAGCAAAGAGTAAGAAAAAAAAAACAGAAAAGAAAAAGCATTGCAAAACCAGAAAAAAGAGTGAGATAGAAACACAAGAGGATCATTGAGAAACCAAACCTCACAACATAGAGTGAAAGGTGGAGAAGCACATCCAACAAAGGACATTGGAGTACTTGCAAGAAGAATAGAAAGCTCTTGGTATCTCTTTCTCCAAACTTTTCCCCCTTTACTTTGTGCTTTTATATTCATTTCATTTACCCTCTTGTGTGTTGTTGTACTGTATATATCATGTAAGGTCCCATAAGGGATCAAGAAACCATTTCCAATAAACTGCAAAAACGGAATAAAAATGTAAAAAAAGTTAGGGTTTTGGTTCTGGCAGTGCAACACGGGCCGTGTCACACAACACGGCCGCCCGTGTTGCACCTCTGTTTGAAATTTTGAAGTGCAAAATGCCCAGGCTTCACAACACGGGCCGTGTCACACAACACGGCCACCCGTGTTGCACCTCTGTTTGAGGTTTTTCATGTATAAAATGCCCAGACCTTGTGACACGGGCCGTGTCACATGACACGGCCACCCGTGTTGCACCTCTGTTTGCCCTAAAAAATCATTTTGTCCCAGGATCCATGACACGGGCCGTGTCACACGACACGGCCACCCGTGTCACACCTCTGTCAAACCCTAAAACTCTTATTTGCATGTACCTTGTGACACGGGCCGTGTCACACAACACGGCCACCCGTGTCACACCACTGTTTTACCACTTTTTTCGACATTTTTACCTCAAAAAAATCTTCGTGCCGTTTTTATTGGCATGTCTCAATTTTTTTATGCAACTAACTTCATATGTTTGTATGTTTTTAGTGTGAATGTTGTTATGGTCCTTGTTGACCTTTGATTCCTAAAACCTTTTTTAAAACAAACTCTCGATTTTATCGAGCCATTTTCACCCATGTAAGTCGATTGCCTTGTGCATCGCCACCGACCTCGTCCGTATCACCTCAAATACATTTTCACAAACAATAAACCTTGATCCAACATCAAGTGATCTTTTTTCTCAAAAAAAATCCAAAACATAATAAATATACGATTATGACTATACACCATGGACTTTAAAGTGGTGGAGAAGGAATGAGAATGGAATCCTCCTACACTCGTTCCGAATGTTTTGAATATAAGGCGCTCGACTTGGTTATTCGAGACATTCATTTCTATCCAAAGTCTTTTGTGTATAATCCTAATCAAGAACCAATTTTATTCAAAAAACCTAAAAATAACATCAACTCATCAAACCTATTTTCGCCTTAGGGCATCAATCCAAAAACCCTTTTTCAAGGTATAAAATCAACCAACAAACAACAATTTCATAAGCCTCAGAACTACGGAGCTCTGATTCTTCACTTCTTTTAAGTGATGATACATAGGCACAAGGGCCACAATCCTTGGCGAGCACTATAATAAAAAACCTTAACCCCTCTTTTCCTAAAACAAGCAAACCCTCAATTAAAACACCCATTCAAGCAAAACAACCTAGGAGGTTCCCATCGAGTACGATGGATGCGAGGGGGTGCTAATAGCTTCCCCTCGCATAACCGACTCCCGAACCCTAAGACTTGGTTGCGACGACCACACTCCTTTTCAAAAAAGGTTTTATCGCTTATTTCCCTTTCCCTCCTTGGGATAAATAAAATCCGGTGGCGACTCTGTGTCATTTTTCGCGTAGCGACACTCTTGAGCTATAGAACATACCTCATGTTGTGAAGAAGAAACTCACAATCATCAAGTCTCACGGTTTCAACACCATGAACTTTGCAATCCCCGTGGTCACCAAGGAGAACTAATCCACCTTCCTCTAGTTTCTAAGTTTTAAAATATTATTTTCTTGGACACATGTGATAAGAGAAACTTGGCTCCACGACCTAACTCTCTTCAATCTCCAAACTTGAGACCGCTAGTGCACTAGCACTCTGATAACTATCCTTATCCAAGATAACTACAATCTGAAAAGAATCACCAATGCTGAAATTATGTTCTTAAGGGGGTAAATGTTGGACCATATTCCTAAGCCAACGTGTTCAACATCTTACACCAGATTAAACAAAAAAATTAATAAACAAGATGATAAATGCATAAAGCAATAAAATGACATAAATAAATTTTAATCCAGTTTAGTGAAACAACACCTACGTCTGGGGGGCACTCTACCCAAGAAAGGAAATTCATTATTATGAATTAGTACAATTAGTCTTATCGTAACAACAACCCCATGTGACCTAACTCTCTTCAATCTCCAAACTTGAGACCGCTAGTGCACTAGCACTCTGATAACTATCCTTATCCAAGATAACTACAATCTGAAAAGAATCACCAATGCTGAAATTATGTTCTTAAGGGGGTAAATGTTGGACCATATTCCTAAGCCAACGTGTTCAACATCTTACACCAGATTAAACAAAAAATTAATAAACAAGATGATAAATGCATAAAGCAATAAAATGACATAAATAAATTTTAATCCAGTTTAGTGAAACAACACCTACGTCTGGGGGGCACTCTACCCAAGAAAGGAAATTCATTATTATGAATTAGTACAATTAGTCTTATCGTAACAACAACCCCATGTTGTTCAATGCATCTTCCTAATCCTTTGTATTTATGTCTCCCCTTATATATGATAATTCATCTCACTTTCTCTCAATCATTAATTTCAAATGGTCAACTTCAACAAACAACTTAAAGAATGTTGAATTACAACTCAACTAAAGAAACCAACATTATTCCTTATGATCTGAATGTAGGCACTTGTATGGTGTACAAGCAACACAAACAAAAGACTCAAACAAAACCCTAACACAAATAATTTTCAATTAAGCCCGTTGTCTTCAATGCTGGAATGAGTCCATAAATAACAATATAAATTCTAGGCTTTTTCAATTGGCATTAGATCATGTCCAAAATTGTAGAAGATTTAGTTGGATTATGTTTTTGATTTGTTCCAAAAAAGCCTCCAACAAAATATATGATTTGTTTTAATTCAAATTTAAATGTCCATTCAAATTTGATTTGATCACTTCCAATTTAATAAAAAAAATACATAAATGCATTGCTAAAATATAGAAACAAATATGCAACAAATCTGATTGAAGCAACTAGAAAATAAAGTGCAAAGCAACTACAACATTAACATTCCGACAAGGGCCAGATGTTGCACACATGTTGGGATATATGTTCCCACATGTATGATTTCTTCACAAAACAATTTGAGTATACCATGTTGTTTTGCATAATACAACTAAACCAAAAGAGAACAGTAAATATCATTCCTTGTGGGACAATCCTTTTTGAATTGGTCGTGCTTATGACAAATAAAGCATTTTAACCTTTTGTTACTAGTATTTTTAGTAAACAAATCATAAGTTTTAGTTCACTTGCAGGATGAAACTGGAAAAATCTTGAAAGACAATTTGTGATAAACATTTGAGAAAAGTGTATTAGTGATAAAAGGTTTTATGTTTCAATTTAGAGCAATTGGATAATAGTTCAAAGAAGTAAATTCAGAAGTACTTAAAGGGATAAAGTGAATAAAGACAAATAATAAATAAATTAGGTAAAAAGTGATTGAATTAAGATTGGGACGCAAGTTCATACATTTCTCATAATTTTTTTTTATCTCTGTGACTCAAATGTTTGAATTTTATAGAAAATAGAATGAAATGGGAGTCCTCAAACAACTTGAAATAAAATTACTATCTTGTAAATTTGTTAATTGAATTAAAACCAAACTCGATAACTGGTTTAACAAACAAACAAACAAAAGACCCCAACCATAGTTCAAGCACACCATAATAATATGAGCGGATGATTATTTCTGGTGCATCAAAGTTTGCAATTCGTAATTTAGACACTTACTATTACTATTATGACTTTCAACTCTTTTGTTAGAAATGTAGGACATTTAGTTTTAATGTGACCAAACCCTTCACATTCAAAGAATTTAACTCATTGATCTTGGTTTGGTTTTTGATCATATTTATTCTTGTTGATGTAAGATAGTATGAGATATTTGTCCTCCACTTCCTATCCAGGTTCTTCAGGACATTGTTTAACTTTCTCGCAATGTAAGCTATAGCATCTGGTAGGATTTCTTTAGTATCCTTTTCACTTTGATCTTAATTTTCTTGAGACATGGATACAAAAGCTACACTTTTTTTTATATTTATTTTATGATCTTCCATTTATAGACACTTCAAAATTTTGAAGAGAGCCAATGAATTCATCAACCTTCATGTCAAACTTTTTAGCAAAGATCTGAGGATTTTTCTGACCAGCTTCTCTTTAGACATCTTCTTTCTAAAGGAAAATGATTTTTTTGGCAATGTGTCTAAGCCTGATGTTGAAATTAGAGATAAATTCATCTTTATCCATTCTCAGATTCTCAAAATTTAAATTGAGAAGTTGCAGCCTTGACATCCTAAGCTTGGATATTTCTTCATGGACAGTTTTGAGAATCTCCCAAGCATCTCCGACTTCAGTACATGTGTTGATCAATCTAAACATGTTCTTGTCAACAACATTGAAAATAACATTCAAAGCCTTAGAGTTTCCAAGAGCTTTATTATATTTTGCATCGGTCCATTCAACTTCAGGCTTCAAACTTGTAGTACCATCTTGAGAAGTAATCACATGATGTTTCCACCATTTAATCACATCCATCCAAGTTTTACTGTCTATGGATTTGAGAAAGGCAACCATTTTAGCTTTTTAATAGTCATAATTTTTGCCATTCAAAACAGATGGTCTATTGACAGGCCCTCTGTCCTTAGTGTTTCCATTGAATAGAAAATATCTGCCTAGAGCTCAACCAAACACAACAAGGTGCCTACTCTGATGCCAATTAAAATTCTGTTCTTCAGGGGACAGATGTTGGACCAGATGTTGAGATACCTTGTCCAACTTTTAAAACCAATTTAACAATAATGACACGTCAATAATAAAAAGTGCAAAAAGATGTAAAATAACACAAGAGATTGATAATCCAACTCGGTGAAACAACATATACGTTTGTGGGGGCACTTTACCCAAGAAAGGAAATTCACTACTTAGAATTAGAACAACTAGTCTTATAAGAACCTTCAAACCATATGAATTTTTATGCCTCTCCGTAATCCTAGTGACTTTCTATTTTGGTCTCCCCCTAAATATGAGAACTCACTCTCTTTCTTCAATCACTATCAATAGTGATCAACCTTAATAACAAGTTTGTTGATTGTTGAATTTGCAATTGAACTAAGACAAACCAACAACTATGCAAAGTTACTGAAACATAGATTGATGTACAACAATGTATTCAACACTAATCCTTATGAGGGAATTAGCGTGGAATACAAGAAAGAAAAGGCTCACAAAACCTAGACACAAAGAACTTAGTCTTGTGCACAAATTTATTTTTCTTTTTAAATATGATATTAGAGTCTCTTTATATAACAATGTCTTCTGGGATTTTTCCTTATGGATCTCTGATTTAATTTTGTCTACAATAATATAGAATCTTGTTGGAATGAATTTCTCCATAAGACTCTCCAAAATATATGATTTGTTTCATTCAAACTCAAATCTCCATTTAAATTTGATTTGATCCTCACCAGCTGTCAAACAAATCAACCATACTTTGCTAACAAATATGATTGAAAACCAATCAAAAACTTCGTACTAAACAACATCCCTTATGGCCTGCTGACCATGCCAAATGTTGCACTACACATGCTGGAACATCATGTTTCACATGTTGAACCAGTGCATCCAAATTAACTCATCTCTATAACTTGTATATCTTATGTGGTAGAGAGAATCTTGAATAGAGAAATACTGAACCAAACCGAAATACCATATATCTGTTGCCAGAGACCAGATGTTGTAGTCCATATGTTGGAACATTGTATCCAACATCTGTCCCTTCTGCATCAGAACCACTTTGAACAAACTCTATATTTTTTTGCATAATGCAGTTAATCCCAAAAGGACTAACAATGTATCTATACTTTTATGGTTTACCACCTCATTGAGAGATGTGTTGTCATCATCAAAAAAGGGGAGAATATGGTTCTATGTGTTGTGTTGGTAAATATCTTCTAAAGAATTTGATGATAACAACTGACTAAAGAAGATTAATTCATAAGTATCATCACTCAAGAATCAAGCATAAGACAAAGTGTTCAAAGTTTCAATTTAAAGAGTTAAACAAAGTTAAATCACATAATCAAAAGGAACTAAAGTTATGAAAGCTCTCTTGATACGGTGTTTAGTGTTTTATCTTCTAGTTTGATCAGTTGAATTTAATTGAGTAAGTCTTGAAGTACTAAGGCTATGCACACACACACACACACACACACACAAACTCACTCACTCACTCTCTCTCTCTCTCTCTATTTCTCTCTTTCTCTCTCTCTCTCTCTCTCTCTCTCTCTCTCTCTCTCTCTCTCTCTCTCTCTCTCTCTCTCTCTCTCTCCCACCCACACACGCACACACATACACACACACATACACGTACACATATACACACACACACTCTGTCTCTCTCTCTCTCTCTCTCTCTCTCTCTCTCATACACACACACACACACACACACACATACAAACTATTTTAAAATTAGTAATACTTTTATTAAACTTATTAAGAACCAACATGGTTAAGTACTTAAATGGTTACACATCATTTCTGATTAATTAGGAAGTCAAAAATCATTGTCTAATTGATTAGGCCTTTCATCTAATTGATTAAAGCGAGAGTAAGACATCCTAATAAGTTAGATACCCTTGTAATCAATTAAGTCACTTACATATTAGGGTTTTATTTTCTAGATTAATCTAAGTGATTAGGTTACTGATCTAATTGATTAAGAAGAAAATAGGCTCATGAATTGTTAACTTTTTAATCCATTTTTTCCAATATAAAGGAGTGATCTCCTCACTTCTAAACACATGTTTTTTTCCTGAATAATCAACTCTCTTATCTCACCCCTCTCATTATTTTATAATTTTTATTCACTAGAATTGCCTTAGTGTTGAGAGAGTGAAAAACTTCATATGAGAGTTATATTTTTTGTTTTGTGTTGAATTTCTATATCAAGATCTTAGTTCTCTTGTACTATTTTAATAAGTTTGAATCTTGCAAGCTAAAATTATAAAAAAATCTTGGTGTTAGGTTTTTAGTTTTAACATGTGTAATAACTCAAGTTGTTGTAAGTGAAAATATTAAGAGGAAACTCTTGGAGACTAGACTAAGCTTCTATGATGCGATCTCTCTTACCCATTATCTTTAATTTTTGGTTGCTGTCATACCCCAATTTTGTCCATGAATTTTAAACTTTCATGCATCCAACTTTATTTTATTTTGTTTATAGTAAAATTTTGGTTTTATAGATAAACCTGTTGAATCATTTCTCAAATATGCATAGAATTAACGGGGGAGGGGGTGGAATTTCGAGATCGGAGTTGCAGCTGTCAGTTTTATTGATCTACGATTTGCAAAGTTAAACCTAGTGTGCTCGTTTAATTTTTTCGATCCCATTTACATTCATATTTTGATCATCCTGAGCCTTTTCAGCCATGCATTTTTTATTTCAAAATTTGATCTTTACCTGTCTGTTTTACAGAAGTATATTCCGCGTAGATTATTTTAATGCATTCATTTTAATTTTTTAGGCATTTTTGCGCCCGATTTTTTTTCATTTTAACTAATTTTATTTTTGTTTTGTTACTAAAGTATCAAGAAAAGGAATGGGAGGCTCACACCTAACTGTTCCTCGAATAAGTGAGTGATTGACGTGCGTCATATTGCTTGAACTTTCGTCTTCCAAATAAAATACTCTAATCAAATTTGGATAAAAGGAATGGGAGGCGCACGCCTTACTTCTAATCAAGTAAGCAAGTGGGAGGTGCTTGCCTTACTGTTGCGAATATTCGTCTTCTGCAAATACTTTTCAAAATATCAAAATTGGATGAAAAGGGAATGAGAGGCACATGCATCACTGATCCTCGAATAAATGAGTGATTGGCGGTGCCATATTGCTCAAATTTTTGTCGTGCTCTTAAAAAACACTCAACACATCAAACATATCTTCTCGCCCTCGTGCTATCGAAAACCTTTTAAAAAAGAACATTGTTTAGTCTATTCTAAAGCAAATACAAACAAACACTTTAAGTCTCCAATTGAGAGCACAAATAACATTTAACCGCTAGAGCGTGATCTAAACACTCGTTCATTAAAAAAAAACCAACCAACATGTAGTATTATGTGAAGAACTACATATCTTTGAATTCCTCATTGTACTTGAGGATACGTAGGAGCGAAACCTACAATCTCGTCAAGCACCCTAATAGACGCATCTTTGCGACCCATTTTATTTTCTATTTTCAATCTTTTATCACTCGAATAAAACAATTAACATATGTTAATATACAATTACAAATCTAAATAAAAGTTTACCATTGAGTACAACAGACGTAAGGGGTACTAATACCTTCCTCTTGTGTAATCGACTCTTAATCCTGAAATTGATTCGACAACCATTTTCTCTTTCTTTTAAGGGTTTTATCAATATTTTTCCTTTCCTTCTTTGGAATAAATAAAGTTTGGCGTCGACTCTGTTCAATCATTTCTACAAGTGTGCAAACGCTTGCGAGGTCATAATTTATGAGATGCCGGCAATTATTTATCTATTTCGCTGTTACTTCTTCGCATCTACCTTCTTCTTAAAATTAATTGTCTTTTCTAAAAGGTTTAAAAAAAATCACAATTCACGTTCCTCATGTATTTGAAAATGCTTGTTCAACAAAAAAAAACCCACCACGGGGAGCCTCTTTCGTCAAGAAGAGAACCTAATTAAAAAAATGTCGCAACTAAGTCATTGCCATTATATGATTTCCATCATTTTATGTTAATCCTTACAATGTAAACATTTCATTACCAAGGTAAAGGGTGGGATTTTTTTTGTCAAAAACCCTCGAATTATCATTATGTGAATGACATGATAAATCTAAAATCTAAGCAAAGTCAAAAACCATGAACGTGGAGGAGATGCATTGTAAAAAAACAATGCAAACCTCAAAAGCAATGGTAGTGTGAGACTAAAGGCATCAAACCCCGAATGTGAAAAAGTTGCATGATCAAGGAAAGTGGAACCGAAAACGCAAAGGTCATGATTCGTTCTCACCCCTCTTAGTAGCTAGACATTCCAAAGCGCAAGAGATGAATATCCATATCACAACTTCCTTAGGGATGTCAAATAAATCAACTAGGCATGTCCCCACAACAACTTTAAAAATTCAAGATCACTGGTCCCAAAATGAGGGTTGTGAAGACATTGGGAATAAATATCATGTTGTATACAACAAATAATCGTAAATATCTCTAAAGGGGAAACCTACAAAAGTCATACACTTCATCCATAACGACAAAGAAATTATTGAAGGTTCAAGAAACACAATAAAGGGGGGAGGGGGTTTGAATTGAGTTTCTAGGTTGACTGTTATTTTCAACCCAAAATAAAAGCTTAAAAAAATGAAAGTAAAGATAAGTTACTCAAGGATGTTTATCCTGGTTCACTATTAACAAGGCTACCTCCAGCCCACCCACCTGGGTGTATTGCCTTAGACAAGGACTTAATCCAACAAATGCAGTTCACTGACATGTATAAGTCTAAGAAATACTTCTTATTTTCTATTTATATTTCTTGAGTGTGAGCATTTATCAATGTTCAGTGCGTGTATCAAAAGCTTGTTCTTTAATCACTAAAGACCTATTTATATAAATGAAAAATAGATCCATTGGAGGTGAAAATGAAATATCCTCTAAGTACCCCTTGTATGAAGATCACTTCAAAAGTAACAATAGAGCAGAGTTGTAGCCAGTAGATGGTGAATATGATGGGACACAGAAAACTTCTTTGACACAAAGTACATTACTTGATGAAAAAAGTAGATTTGCTTTTGTACTTATGTCACATCAAATTTTTGTTGAATTTTAATACAAATCTTTCTAGTCAAAGGCTTTGTATGGAAGTAGATTGAAGCTTGAGTAGTAATCAGATTATGTCTTCAAAATATTTGGTGAGACTTCATAGTTTTTTGAGTGCTGGGTTCTGAGACTTCACACAAGTAGATAGTCAAAGGTTGATATCATAGTCAGTCTAGAGAACTTATATTCAGAATGTTGACTTGGTAGATCAAAGTTGACTTGTTTTAAATGCTTCTATTATTTGGTTCTGAGTCTGGGCATCTTCAGAGTCAGAGTCAGAGTCAGAGTCCGATTCCAATTTTCAGCACACTCAGCAAAATAGTTAGAGTACAAAATTTTTCACTTACACTTTGTTATCATCAAAACTTAACGATAGTTATAGAACCAAACTCGTTCCAAAAATCACCTCCTTTTTTATGATGACAAATCCATGTATTTTGATGAACAATTTTTATTCAATAAGCAATCATACTTATAAAATTTCAGAGATAGGTTTGTAAGCTTCCCCTGAGTTTTATACTTTCAAATTTATTTCTTCAACATAAATCTACAGAGTAATGTTTGCAAGCTCACACTGAGTTTAAGATTCAAAACAATTTTGGCTTAAATAAAATCTCAAATTAGATAAGAAAGCTAAAATTCAGAGTAAGGTTTGTAAGCTCCCCCTGAGTTTTAGACTTCAAAAATTTTCTTAGCTTGATTGTTTAGAGTGAGGTTTGCAAGCTCCCACAGGAAATCATCTAAAGTTTAGAGTTAGATTTGTATGTTCCCCCTTAATTTTAGACTAACAACATTTTCTTGGCTTAAACATTATTCTTTGTTTTAGATTTCAAAGTTAGCTTTGCAAGCTCCCCATGAATTTAAGACTTACAATCACATAAAAATCGCATAAAATAATTCATTAAGATTTAGAAGTTTTAACAAGCATATCAACATTCATAGATATAAAAAATCATTCATTGATAATCAATCAACAAAAACATGCACAACATAAATTAGAAAGAAATTTCAATCATTTGATATAACATCGAAATTACAAAGAAATTTCATCCAAGTTTAGGGATGTTCGGGATTGATCATTGGATAAAAACAATCAAAATCAAATCTCTTACTACTCTATAGACTCTAGACTTAAGAACCTAAACCTTATTTCTCCCCCTTTGTCATAAACCAAAAAGGATTATCGGGAAGAATGGAAAAAATAGGAATGTGAGAAAAAGAAGGTAACACGCTACAAGGAAAATGAAAAAAAAAAAGAGAGAGAAGGGGAAACAAGAAAAGACTCGTAAAAGCAGAAAAAATGAAGAGAATGTGGTGGAAAGGGCCCCGAAGAGAGAAATTGGACTGCACATGAGACAAGACAATTCAACAGTAAAGTCATCTACACCAGTGTCTCAAATCGACTTGTTTTCTTTAGATTCGTAATAGAATTTTTGTAGCTTCAATATTTAGCTTTGCGAAGTACATCTTCTACCTTAAAGTCAATCATTGAATAATCTAGAGTATTCTGATACATATTAAAGGTATTTGAACATCATCACCAGTGTCTCAAAGATGGATCAGTTATTTCAAACAATTATTATGGCTATTCCTTTATATAAGAGACCATTTGTTTTTTAGATTCATTGAATAATCAATGTATTTGATCGATTTATAGACTAGATACAATGATTATTCAATGAACCAAAAAAGTGAATTGTCTCTTATATAAAGGAACAGAGGTAGTACCTTTGAATAAAATCAGCAGTAGAATCTTTACCATCAACATTTGAAAATTGTCCATTAATAATATCACACCTAATCAACATGTTGTGTTAGACCTTCACCTTAACAATAGCAATAACTTATTTGAAAAATTAATAACATATGGATTGTCAACATCAAATCATAAAAATAAATGTGAATTTTAAAGATACCTTATTTGATTTAAACTTGAACATTTACGCTTGTTATGAACTTTATTCTTGCAATAACTACATACAAATGCACTTTTATTGCACAATTCCAAGCTTCCTTTCATTCGAAATGTTCGAGGACGCCCTTTAGTGGTCGCAACCGGAGGGTCACACACAAATATTTCATTGCTAGAGGCTTTTGAAATAACCTCAGATGTTGAATTACCAAGATCTTCATTTGAGTCCTTAAGATCTAACAAATCGAGCTCTTCAATTATCTTTTGAAAACCTTGAATTGTAACATCATGATGCTTTTGAGACCGCGAACCTCTTTCAGATACTCCTAAAGAACAAATCATAATACTATTAAATAATAAAGTACTAGAAGATTCGTTGCTACCTTCTTGAAATTGATTTATTGTTGGTCATATAACTTGCTCCTTTTAGCATCAATAGTCCCACGACGGAGCATATACTTTGAAGGAAGAGAAAAAATATTTTTCTTTAGGAGCACATTTAATGCACGTCGACAAAAAATACCTAAAAATTCAAACATGTGACAACTACAATTCATTTCATTCGAAATGATATGAAAAGTTACATAGTAGTTAGGTTTCTCCTTGTAAAGCTCATGAACCTTGTAAGTGGAAAGATCACTAGAAAACTCAACTTTCTCTGCAATAAACTTTTGAGAACTAGCTAACTCATTTTGAAAATTCTAAATAATTTTCTTGTAAATATTTTTGAAGCTTCTTCTTCCCTAAGATATAAAGTTTGCAAAAAAGGTTTTGAATTGATTGTCTTGAAAGTAGCTAACTCGTGCATTAAGAGCCTTGTCATATTGTGTCACAAACTTGTTCAATGTAGTACTAGAATTCAAAAAATCCTTAAAGAACTTATGCATACTTTCACTTTTTTGAATAGTGGACATTCCAGCATAAAAATTGTTACGCACATAAGCTGGAATCCATTTTGATTGAATATAGTATATATTTTGAAGCCATCGACTGTCTTGCAACCCATATTTATCTATCATTGCTTTCCAATCTGATTCAAAATCCTCAACAGTGATCGATTGAAGAATACACTTATAAAATTGACTTTTAAAATCATTGTATTCATGACAAATATTGTTCAAGTACCCTGGAACTTTTTCTATCAATGTGTGACATACAGTAGTGATGATTAACATTTGGAAACACACTTGCAACTGTATTAGTAATAGCAGTGTCTTGGTCGGTGATGATTGTTTTAGGACAAACTCCAGACATTACTTCTAACCATGTACTTAACAACCAAACAAAGCTCTCTTCAGTTTCATCCTACAACAATGCACAACAACAAAAAATGGATTGTTGATGATGATTAACTCCAATGAATGGAACAAAAGGCATTTTGTATCTATTTGTTAAATATGTTGGATCAAAAGTTACCATATCACCAAAATATTTATAACTCATTTTGGAACTTGCAGCAACCCAAAAGCAATTAGTTAATTGACCGTCCACGCCCAATTGAAAAACATAGAAAAATCCAAGATTCCTTAATTGACAACTTTTAAAAGATGATAACATCAATTGAGCATCTCCTTTGTTGATTTGTTTTTATCTCTTTTGACTTAAGTAATCAATAACGTCTTGTTGACAAAATCTAATATTATCAATACCACCAATTTCAATACTTAATACATATGTTATTTTGTTAGGACCCATATATCTTCATTTTTCTTTAGGTATATCATTGCCTTGCATCCTACCCTTGTTTCATCTTGAGTTATAGGTTTATTATTTTCCCCTTTTGCATATTTTTTAAGCCTAAAATCCCTCCTTTGAACAAAGAATCTTAAAATCCCTCCTTGAACAAAGAATCTCTTAGCCAATTATCAATCCATTTGTTCTTGATTAAGTAATATGACCCATTCGAAAACTAAAACCTTTATTTTTTGCATATCGTGTATAGTAAGTTTTTGCATCTTCAAATGATACAAAATCCATTCCTTCGTATGGCTCCAAGGTAGACTGTAATTGTAATTTATTGCTGAGATTTTTCGCATCATGAGTCATTTCAAATAGAGGTGGCAATTAGATACATTAAGACAAAATCCATCTAATTCATCTATCAAAAAATCTATGCACCACATAAAAAATAAGTTAATAGATTGGATTAAATTCATCCATTTATATGCATGGATGGATTCAATCCACCCAACATATTTTAAGGATCCAATGGATTATTTTTATTTTCGTTAGATTTATTTTTTAAAAAATGATTAAAAATAATTTTTTTAAAAAATAATTAAAAATAGATTTTTTAAAAGAAAAGAATTGATTTTTTTTCCAATAAAAAAACTGTAATTTTTCTATAAAAAATCGAATTTTTTTTCGAAAAAAATTAGTTTTTTTTTTTTGAAAAAAATCGGTTTTTTTCTAAAATAAAAAACTGATTTGTTTTTCGAAAAAAAGTCGCTTTTAAGAAAAACGATTTTTTTCCGAAACAAAAAACCAATTTCTTTTTTAATAAAAGAAAACAAAAATTTTCCCAAAAAAATAACCGATTTTTTTTTGGAAAAAAAATCGATATTTTTCAAAAATTAAAATATCAATTTTTTTCTTGAAAATAAAAAAAATAATTTTTTTTAACAAAAAATGAATTTTTCAAAAATAAAATAAAATCGATTTTTAAAAAAAAAAATATTTATTTTTACGAAATAAAAAAAAAAAGATTGATGTCATCCATTAAAATATGTTAATGAATATATGGATGAATTTTATTTTTAATTGATGAATTGGATTGGATAATTTTAAGAAAATAATTTAAAATTTTAATCCATACTCATTAAATTCATCCATTTTGCCGCCCATAATTTCAAACATATCAGAAAAACTCGTCCCGATAGAAGTTACATGCATTTTTGTCATTTCTATACCTGAAAGAACAAAACATTTAAATATTTAGAAGAGCAAGAATTAATGATGAGTGTATGGATAAAAAGAATAATTACACAATCTATAATCTGTACCTGAAGCCATTTTTAAGAATTATGTAGGACCAACTTCACAATTCACTTGAAAGAGTATTTTCTTTGGAACAACATTCAAGTATTAAGAGAGAGAAAAAAAAGCACATTATAGAACAAAAAGTTAGAGAAAGATACAAAGAATGAGTTTCATTTTGATACAGTATTGAGAAAAATGGCACACGACATTCAACACAATGCAGAGAAAATGGTATACCACAATAACACGATGAAGCGGTTATTTATTACCCGTGTCAAAGTTTTTAGAGAGAAAGGGCATGATGCATTGACTGTGTATATTATTTTTACAATGTCAATCAATAACAATTATGTATTCTGTCAAGTCAGTTTACAAATTTTAAATTATTTATATGATTTGACATTTTAAAATATTTTGATTAGATGTATGTGTAATATTTTTTTACATTTATAAGGCACTACCATTAAATTTATTTTTAAAACTTTTATTTATTTAATTTTATTTAAATTGTTTGAATATGACATTATAAATTGACTAAAATTGATTGGTTGACAATATAATATTCCTTTACACGGTCAGTACACTATCTTTATTTTCATCCATAACTATCTATCTATTAAAAGAACATACTTGCAAACTATCAATAATAATAACTTTTATTATATGAAATTTACAAGTAGTTGTTGACTAAGAGTATTTGAGAAATTGTTTTAGATGGTGAACTTTTAATACAATATAAATAAATAAAAATATATTTAGTGTTGCAAAACATTGAATAATTATGAAGAGTTTTGATGATGTAAGTATTAAGAATAATATAAAAATTAAGAAATGTATGTGAAGAATTGGTAAATTAGCCTGTTCATTCTCAATCACAGGTAACCATATTTATAATAGTAGTACATCAAAAATCATATCTTTGGAGATCTGTAAATTAGAAAATATCCTAGCAATTATTTTCCTAAATATATCTCAATACCCCCCCTAAAGTTGGAGCATGGGATTCAAAAATGCCCAACTTGGAAAGGAGAGAATTAAACTGAGCCTTCCCGAGTGCTTTTGTGAAAATGTCCGCCAATTGAGACGATGTGCAGACGTGAGATGGTGAAATCAAACCCTCATTTATTGCATCCCGAACAAAATGGCAATTGATTTCAATATGTTTTGTTCGCTCGTGAAAGATTGGATTTTTCGCAATATGCAACGCAGACTCACTATCAGAAAATAATTTAATTTCTTTAGGATGGTGAACACCCAAACTCAACAACAGTCCTTTTAGCCACTTTAATTCACCAATGACTGCGGCCATAGACCTGTACTCAGCTTCGGCAGAGGATCGGGAAACCGTATTTTGTTTCTTCGTCTTCCAAGAAATCAGAGATTGGCCTAAAAACACTATCCATCCTGTTAGAGAACGGCGAGTAAGGGGACAAGCCGCCCAATCCGAATCACACCAACCTTTCAATGTCAATTCACTATCTGCACGAAGCAAAATACCCTAACCAGGAGTCCCTTTCAAATAACAAACGACTCGAAGGGCCGCCTTCCAATGCTCCATGCGAGGTTCTTGCATAAATTGAGATAAAATATGGATCGAATAAGCCAAGTCTGGTCGAGTGACCGCAAGATAAACCATACGACCCACAAGCCGTCAATATGATTCGGGATCCAGGACAAAATCACCAGTAGCAAGGCCAAGCTTATGGTTCTGCTCAATGGGAAACGCACTTGGCTTTGCTCCCAACAATCATGTTTCAGAGATAATATCCAAAGTGTACTTTCGTTGACACAGAGACAATCTAATGAGCTACGTGCCACTTCAATTCCTAAAAAAATATTTGAGACTTCCCAGGTCCTTCATTTTGAAGCAATCACTGAGATAAGCTTTGAAAACAGTAAGTGCAGCGGAATCATTCCCAGAAATAATAAGATCATCCACATAAACCAAGACATTAATGCGAACAACGCCTTTAACATATGTGAAGAGAGAATAGTCTGAGTAGGATTGAAGAAAACCATAACCTTTCAAAGCCGACACCAATTTTGCAAACCAACACCTAAGAGCTTGTTTCAAGCCATACAACGACTTGCGCAACCGACACACCAAAGACGGTTCTGAACTCTCAAATCCGGGAGGTAATTTCATGTACACCTCTTCATCTAAATCATCGTGCAAAAAGGCATTATGGACATCCATTTGGTGCAATGCCCAATTTTTTGAAGCCGCTATTGCTAAGAAGACACGAACTGTAGTCATTTTGGCCACCAGAGCGAATGTTTCATTGTAATCAATACCCTTCTGTTGGTGATTGCCCAATACTACTAATCTTGATTTGAGGCGCTCAATATCACCCATTTGATAAATATTTGGTCTTGTACACCCATTGACTACCAAGAGCATGTTTTCTCGGCGGGAGATGTTCCAAAGTCCATGTTCCATTGTCTTAAAGAGCCTAGATTTCCTCCTTCATTGATTGTCTCCACCCGTCGTACTTCATAGCCTCTTTAAAGGATTTAGGATCATTACCATTGATGAAAGCTGCAAGAAATCTCCAATAATTTACAGAATAATTGTCACAATTTATATAATGTGCTAAAGGATAAGGAGTACCTTGGGAGAGATCAGAAGAGGAAGAAGATGAGGATGTACTATTAGCAAAAAACATATGTGTCACAAAGTCCCGATACAAAGTGTTCGGGAATTTTTCTCAGAATCTGCGACCCATTTCCTGCTCACTAACTGTTGGAGCTGCTGATGTAGACGAAGCCCCAACAGCCTGATCAGATGATGGCATAGGTTGTTCTTTATTCGTCCCAGCCGGCGCCAGTGAGGTCGTAGGAGATGGTGGGTCTGATGTTTGAACGTTGTGTTGGGTTTGCTGCTGATCCAAGAATTCGCCAACCTCAATTTCATTGTCCAAAATTAATTCAGCAAAATCCTCATGAATTTCTTGATCAACATATTCGTTATTCGTGGTGTTTACATCTTCCGGACATCCAAACGGGAACACTTCCTCAAAGAATTTTACATCTCGTGAAACAAAAAAAAATTGTATCCAAATCAAACAATCTCCAACCCTTTTTACCAAACGGATATCCAACAAAGACGCATTTTCGACTTCGACTAGCAAATTTATCTCCTTTAGTTTTCTGATTATGTGCATAACACAAGCACCCAAAGGTTCGAACAACATTAAAACAGGGAGGTTTATCAAAAAGTATTTCAAAAGGTGTTTTATTCATTAAAAGAGGAGTAGGGGTACGGTTGATTAAGTGAGCAGCATCAAGAACACATTCCCCCAAAAAATAGATAGGCAAGTTTTCTTGAAAACGCAATGCCCAACCAACATTCAAGATATGTTTATGCTTCCTCTCAACTCTCCCATTTTGTTGCGGAGTACCCACACAAGAAGTCTGAAATAAAATTCCGATTGCATCAAAATATTCAAGCAAACAATAAAACTCAGACCCGTTATCACTTTGAACAACTTTGATTGTTTGAGAAAATTGTCTATCAACCATAGTAACAAAAGCCATAAACATTTGAAATACTTCTAATTTATCGACTAACAAATAAATCCAAACTGCTCTCGAAAAATCATCAACTATTGTCAAAAAATAACGAGCTCCACAGGAAGAAACATGTTTATACGGTCCCCACAAATCACAATGTATTTTCTCAAAAATTCGAGAAGCTTTATTATTACTCAAATGAAATTTATCTCTAGGATACTTAGCACGCATACACACTTCATATCCCTTATCCAAATGATCTTTATTACTACTGACATGAGGAATCATCTTAACTACTTTTTACGAAGGATGCCCGAGCCGACGATGCCACAACTCCAAGTCTGATGTAGCTTTAGCTGTAGACATGAATTTCGGTTTGCTAAAATAGTACAATTCGTCTCTCTTAATTCTCGTTCCAATCAGCTCCTTCGTTTGGTCCTGTATAGCACAAATATGAGAATCAAATTGGACAATAGTTTGTAAATCATCATTAAGTTTAGAGACAGACAACAAATTGCAACTCAAATTTGGAACATAAAGGACTCCGATGAGAGTAATCTTGTCCGATAAACGAACAGACCCCACCAAAGTGGCAACTACTTTTTCACCATTCGGCAAACCAATCGGGCATTCAAAAATTTGTGTGTCAAATAACCAAGAGCTTTCTCCTGTAACGTGGTGAGTTGCTCCGGTATTAATAATCCAAGACGATGCATCAAACTTACCATTTAATCTATTGTCGGGAATTTGAGCATTACCGATAAGACCCGATATAGCGTTCCATTGCTCGGGTGTGAAGAGTTGACCCAAGTTCGAAGGAGACGAACTTGCAGCAACATTAGCACGTACTTGGCCACATTCCTGCCCCATTGTGGGAGTTTTCCTGCTCTCAGGCCAAGCATCCGGATAGCCCACAAGCTCAAAACAACGACGCTCGGGATGATCCTTCTTCTTGCAATGACCACAGACTGAGTTCGCCCAGCAACCCGAGGATTCATGACCTATTTTCTTGCACAGAGAACACACTGGCCTGGTAGAACTTCGTCCCCGACCACGGTCGGCCCCTGCCCCTTCTCGTACAATGAACCCAATTACCTCAGATGGTTAGGACTCGACTTTTTGCTTTGATGTACGCACACATTCCTCTTGTGTAACCAACTGGTATGCTCTATCAATACTCGGAAGAGGGTCTTGTGACAATATGTTTGTGCATAAGGAAGAATAAAATTCAGGATACAATCCCATTAAGAAATCATGTAGGCGTGCTTGTGCTCGACGCTCCTCGTGCAATTTCCCGGACGAACACGAAGCACAACAAGAACACGAGATCACAGGCTCGTGTCGACCAAGTTCCTGCCACAAAGTATGCAACTTGCCTTAGTACACAAAAACCGACATTAATTTGGTCTATTCGAACTTTGCAATTAAAGAACGCAATTGTTGAATGCGAGGACCATTAGTTTGTGCGAAACGCTGCTTGAGGTGATCCCAAAAGGGTTTAGCCTCTCTGAATTTGGACAGGGATGTCTTCAAATCGGGGTCTATCGTATTCGTGATCCACGATATGAGCATCGTATTAATCGTCGTCCAATCAGACTGCGTGCAAGGGGATGACAGTTTATTGATCGAGCCATCCAGAAATTTGAATTTCCTCCGAGCTTCTAATGCCGTTTGTATATCGGCTGCCCAAGATTCATAATTATCTGCTGTTAGGCGGGTGGGTGTGATGAAATCTCCTGGTCGATCTTGCGATCTGAGGTAATACGGTGAAAAACGTTCTCAAGCCATATCGATTTATTCTTGTGAAAAACGTTCTCAAGCTTTGATTACCATGAAGAATTGATAAATAGGTCTGTTCATTCTCAATCACAGGTAACCATATTTATAATAGCAGTACATCAAAAATCATATCTTTGGAGATCTGTAAATTAGGAAATATCCTAGCAATTATTTTCCTAAATATATCTCAATAGTATGTGAGTTATGTATTGATAATATAATATAAAAAATATTTATTGGTCGACTATTATTTAATTTGTTTTTAAAATATCGTCGATATCATATGATTATTAATCATTATTTTTTAATAAAAATATCTAAAATAATTACGATTTATAGATAAATGTTCACACTAATTATTTAGATAAAAGACAGATTTTCAAATTTACTTATGTGTCATTTATTCAAATATAAAAAATAATATTTGTTTTTATTAATAAAATCATTTAAATAAAAAGTTGTCTTTAAGATATAAATTTATTTAAGCACGAGAAATTAAAAATACATTTATGAAACATAAAAGTTCGAAATAATAAACTATTATCAACATATTACTAAAAAATAAGTGGCAACGCTTCTCACTATTTACACGTTTATGCAACGAGATAGTTCTATACTAAATTAATATCGATATATTAGTGAAAAAACAAGTGGCAACGCTGCTCCCTGTTTACCCTGTTTACCGTTTATGTAACAAGATAGTTCCATACTAAACAAATATTGATATATTACTATAAAAGAGCAACACCGTCGCTCTTTGTCGACGTGTATATGCAACGGGATAGTTATATACAAAACTAATATTGACATATTACTAAAAAGAGTGACAACACTGTTGACACGTTTATGAAATGAGATAATTTTATACTAAATTAATATTGACATATTACTAAAAAAGAGTGGCAATGTTGCTCCCCGTGCGACCACACGAGTACCATACTAGTTTATATCTATAGTATGACGAGAACAATTTTTAAAAATATTATTTTGTTGAAGTTCTATTATGTTTTGTTAAAAATATCTTTTGTCGATCTCTTTAGTAATGATTGAATTTTTTGTAAATTATATAGTAAATTAAACTGGAAAAAAAAATTGGTGGACCAAGCCAACAATTCGTTAATATATGAGACGAACTTAACTTTAGAACTCAGACGCCTAAGTTTGCCCGCTCCGCCCGCCCCCTTTTGGACATGCTTAAACATATGATATTGTCCGTTTTTCCACCCTTACATTTTCTTTCTAAGTAGGGAAGTTTTTTGGGGTTACTCTTTCCATCCTTAAGGGTGCTCCTCCACCACCGTAAAAAGTCACGATTGCCTCTAGCGTCTAGAGATGCATCCCATGATACACCTTTTTTACACACTACTCATCCATATTGGATGGGAAACCCTTATTTTGTTAAAAAAATAGTCCAGAGATACATCTCTATATAAACCCATAATTGTTCGGAGATGCATCTCTGGATTATGCTCTGTTAGTTATAAGCAGCGCAAATTGATGATAAACCGTTATTTTGTTAAAATTTATGTCCAAAGACGCATCTTCGGATCACTCCCTGTTAGTTCAAACTAGAAACCACCAAGAACAATGGAAGAATGGAAAAATAACATAAATTAACATTAAAATAAACATTACATAGATAATCGTTACTGTTAACATAAATTTAACATTACATTCCATTACAAACGGGTGGTTCAGGACGTTGCAACATCCTTATAATATCGTTGGTTGATCTTGCAATCTTCACATCCACTTAAATCAGACCCTTTGTTGAGTAAAGGTAAAATGTAATCCACATAACCTTTAAATCTTCATTCATCTTTAGTTCAAGCATGGTGAATTGTAATTCCCTTTCGATGTCAAGCGTGAGTGAATACTACTCGAGCTTGAAAACTATTTGATTTTCTGGATATTCTAGGAGAGTATTCAGTTTGGTTTTCAGATTGATGAGAATTATGTCCTTGCAAACCCTAAATTGAAGTAGGGGATTTGCGCCATTGAAATACACCAAAGCAAGATGAGGATATGTACTCATTATGATTTTTGTAAAGAACACTAAATGAGAAACATCTATTTGTAAAGTTTCTAGATCAATTAGGATCTTACAAACCCTATTCTATCATCAATACATATTTCGGAGATGCATCTCCGGATACACCCTAGTTTTTTTGAATATAAAGGTCTTTACGAATATGCACATATGTATACTCTAATGTTTTCTTTTTTACTAATTACAAGGTGTTTCCAGAGATGCATATTAGGACCCACCTAAACCATTGTTCATACAGAACCGATGTATTATGTAGTGCAAAATTATAAAAATATATAAATTGTCAAAAAATTACCACCCAATTTTATAACATTATAGGCAACATAATATACAAAAAAAATGAGTTACATTGTTAGTTAAAAACTAAAATGTATTAAAACATGTGTCACTATCTAAATCTGTTGGTGGTTCCTTCTTTGGAATTTTCTTATTTGATTATCTTTCAGCGTCGCTCAACTTGGTGAACTCATATATCCTTCCCAGAAAGTGATTCGACCAAGTTTCAACATCTTGTGTGAAATATGTCATCCACTCTGGTGATGTCTTTGGTATAGTACAACTAGGTTTCAAATAAACCTGAGTAAAATTTTTGAAAGTCAACCAATACACATGATCTGTCTGGATGAATTTTGAGGTGGCCTACTCCAAAGTTGAAAAAATATTTCTGAGAAACCATATTGTGTAAATTAATACATACCCTATCATGAGCATTTTCTATAAGTTATCCCATTTTCGGGAAGAAGATCCATTTTTCAAAAGGTATCAAACCACTAACATAAGGAACAAAAGCATTGAGAATTGTGTTGCTCACCTGGTCTAAAATAGTAGTCTCAACATATTTTAGGAAATCTGGATATCTCGCAGACGCCATCCTGAAATGCATTACAGATTCATCATATAATTCTTCTGCGGAAGAATTTATTATACCATTCCATGCATCTATTATATTTTCCACTAATACCATAGGTTTGATCATTTTTTCATTTCCCCCTTGATTTGTTTGGTGCCACCCGCAAGTTTTAGTCGACTTCTCACATTTTTGATTATGTGATACTTACAATGTAATACATATGATGTAGGAAACATTGTTGCAATCGAGTTCATCAATGCGGTGTCACGATCAGTGACTATTACTTGCGACATGTTCTCTAATTCTTTCAACATAGTCTTGCATATTTTCAAAGTCCATGTAACATTGTCCTATTTTTTTGATTTCGAAAATGCAAAACTGACTAAAAAAAGTCATCTATGTAGAAGTAACACCAACAATTTCCAAGATTTGAAGTCTATACTTGTTTGTTTTGTATGTTGAATCAATAATGAGCATAGTGGGAAATGTGTTGAACAATTTGATTGAATCGAGATGAGTCCAAAAAATATCTCAAATGATTATTTTATCCTCACAAACTCTATACCTAGAAACATAGTGGTCATTTTCCAAAAGTTTCAACAATTATTGCATCTCAAATCTTCGTCCTCTTGCCGCCTTTTTGTTTCGAGCATGTGTTGAGCATAACAAGTGTGAGTAGTATGGGTAATAGTCTCACATTGGCTAGAAATATGGAGACTTGGACATTTATAAGTGGGAGAATCCATACACCTATCACCTTAAGGTTTTGGGTGAATATGTAGTGTGTCTCTCATAAAGGTGTTTCTCAAGAAAAGAAGTCCCACAATATTCAATGTTTCCTAGTGAAAAAACTCCCCTCAACAGTGGTATCAGAGCCTCTTTCGAGGAAAAGACTGACTCACTTGTATCGAAAGTACTCCCCACAAGTGGCGGTTAGTGTAACACCCCAATCTAACCCGACAGATAATTAAGGAAAACAAAATCAGAGTGCAACAAATTTTGTAAACATGACGGTCGTAAGAGGCTGTCACGACTGTGACGGTCATGACGATCGTAATGAAGTTGTGACGACCGTCACATCAGCAAATTCTGGGCGTTACAATTTCAACTCACAGAAACATATATTTCACAATTCAATTAGACAACATGCATTTAGTAATGATACATAGCACAGAAGCTTGGATGAACATACAACAATAACTTGATTAACATTTTGATTACAAGGCATCTTATTAATTTACAGCGGAATATAAAACATTTCCAACATTTAGCATGATTAAAGCAAGACCATGAAACTTGCAACAAAACTCCATTAAAATTCAGCAAGTAATTATCTTGCATCAATTCAACATAAACAACGAGTTTCAACCATAAAAATCAGCACTACCAATTCATCGGTACAGTGCATCTAACCAACATTTGGCACTTAACAGCAGCCATCAATTTAATGAAAAATGCTTGATAAAATTCAGCAACAAGGAAATTAAATACAAGCAATAACATCAATCGTTCATCCCCCCCAAGAGTGCTACGTATCAGAGCGACCAACAACCTTAAACAGAAAGCTACACTTATTCCGGATTACCTGCAAATTACCACCAATGGAGGTAACATACAACGTAAAGGGTGAGATATCAACAATATAACATAAGGCATGATAAAAGTCATGTCAAAATATTATCACAGCATTATAATTCCAGCAGTTCGCATAAATATTAGTAATAATTAAACTGCAACCACTCTTTATTCATAACCACAACAATTATCATCATATCTCCGCAACTCATCAAAACAACTCAACAACGCAACTCAACAATGCGACTCAACAATGCAACTCAACTGTGCATATGCATGTGGTACCATTTTGGGAGACAACTCTCCACAATAATTCGGGAGACAACTCTCCACAATAATTCGGGAGACAACACTCCACAATAATTCGGGAGACAACTCTCCACAATAATTCGGGAGACAACTCTCCACAATCATTTTATTTTGTCATTAAAGACACAACCGTCGCCAATCCAGGCCAAATGATATGCTATGAGATGCAACTATTATGGACTATAACACAACAACAACAACTGTGCAACAACCGTGCAACAAGGCATCACGCCTACAACCAATTATCCATAACAGAAACATCACATTTCGCATACATCATGTACTCACCATTGCAACCTGTTCATATCAGAGAACTACCAACAGTATCGTTCCTACGAATAAGACTCTAACACATTTTCACAGAGAACAATTAAAAACAACCTCGTCTCTACAATTGAGAACTCAACAGCATTTTCATGTCAGAGAACAACTGACAACATCATTACTACAAATAAGAACTCAACACATTTTCATATACCTTCATACGAGTAATGTAACTACAACTTATCCATATAATCCAAGGAGAATATTATAATAACATTTTCTCAACAGTGACATAACAACTTCATATGCATCAAGTATTCATCATTTCAATCTGTTCATGTAGGCGAACAATAACAACATACTTTCGACAATTAAGAATTCAGCACATTATCGTAAGAACAACGTTATAACTTTTACTCACAAATTAATTATAGTTCGTGAAAAGGTTCGTTAACTACGGGACAACTAATCTTGCCTCATTAAGGGCAACCATACAACATCGTATAACATTGACGATATAACACATTCATTCCTACACAGAAAAACCTCGTCCCTAACATTTATCGGGTAACGGGAACTATATCTATGATTCGATTCCCTACCTGAAGTCGATCAAGTAAGAGCCTAATAACAACCTTTTCTCAACAAAGGGGAAATTAGCGTGTGTCGGCGCCGATTCCCAACATTACTACATAAACTAAGGACATAAACACTGATGCAGGTGTAGACAAATATTAACCCTTAATATTTCTCAACCTACGAGAACATTTACCCTTAATATTCTCTTAATATTTCTCAACCTACGGGAACATTTACCCTTAATATTCCCTTAATATTTCTCAACCTACGGGAACATTACCACAGGAACATTACTACGGGAATATCACTACGGGAACATTACTACGGGAACGCTACTACGGTAACATCACTACGGGAACATTACTACGGGAACGTTACTACGGTAACATCACTACGGGAACATTAATCCTTAATATTTCTTCAACTTACGGGAACATTACTCCTTAATATTTATCGATCTACAGGAACATTAATCCTTAATATTTCTTCAACTTACGGAACATTACTCCTTAATATTTATCGATCTACAGGAACATTAATCCTTAATATTTATCGACCTACCGGAACATTAATCCTATGATTCAATTCCCTACATGAAATCGATCATACCCACAATTATAGAATTGAACCCCACCCTTACCTTTGGATTAAGGACAACTCTAAGCTTTCGGTTCCGGTTTGCTCTCCCGGTGACTCTTCTGCAACAACTTTCAATTCTCTCCGGCGGTTAATTCTTCTGTTCCTCCTTTCTCCACAGCCTTTTTCCTCCAATTTGGTTTTTTGAGCAGTTTATCGTTCTTTTGCTCTTTCTCCCACAACTTCTCTAATAACTCCCTAATTCCCTTTATTCTCTCTACTACTACTACTACTACTACTACTAATAATAATAATAATAATAATAATAATAATAATAATAATAATAATAATAATAATAATAATAATATAATATTACTACTAGTTATTAAATTATCATCATTATTAATTATATTATATTATTATCAAACTCAATGATTTATTAAATGGTTTCCTATACTTCAAGGACACCCACCAACGCTCTCAGACACACTCCCACATAAAGGCACACCAACAATTCATAAATAATTTAATTAAAATGAACGGGCGTTACAGTTAGGAGATGTCTCGTTGAAGATTTTCATTGACGGTACAAGTGTATGTGGATGAAAAGAACTTCTGCTAAAGGGGAAACATTATGGATAGACTCACACTTGAGGAGGAGTGTTGAGTATAACAAGTGTGAGTAATATGGGTAGTAGTCCCACATTGGCTAGAAATGTGGAGACTTGAGAATTTATAAGTGAGAGAACCCATACACCTATCACCTTAAGATTTTGGGTGAATATATGACGTGTCTCTCACAAAGGTGTTGCTCAAGAAAAGAAGTCTCACAATGTTTAATGCTCCCTAGTGAAAAAAACCCAACAGCACACACGTTGTATATTTTCTTTGATATTTGAAACATTTATAGGCCTTTTTTTTTGTTTCAAAGATGCATGTTTTTCGGCGCCACCATGTTTAATGTCATCTCCGAAACAAGTTCCCTCTCCTCCGAAATAAGGAAAAATACAATTGAATGACCGACTAGCTTGTAACTCAAGACATGATTATGTATACCAGAAATCACCTTAAATTTCCATGTGTCATCCGCCATACGGTATCCACATAATTTAAACTGACACTCACATTTTCTCGTTCTAGTGTCATCTCGCTTCAACTTCCTAACCTATGGTTAGTACGCACCACTTCTTTTGCATCTCATTGTTACAAATGCTTGTCTTATATCCGAACCATTGTCAGACCTTCTAAATACAAAGTCAAACCTCAATTTCCCGACCTCCATGCGAACCCATTATAACATATGTTCATGAACCATAAACTCTTGTTTATTTATAAATTATGCACAGACATCTACCTCGACAACAATAGGCCGGTCACCCGGTTTAAAATCATCCGATTTAACATCATCATTCACTTCATTCAGTTTAACATCGTGCTTCACTTTGTCCGGTTTAACATCCATCCTCACAATAGCTTTTGGTAACATTTGGGTGCACCGTATCTAATACAACAAATAATAGAAAAACATATTTTAAAATTCAAAGTATCATGCATATCCAGAGATGCATATCCGAACCACACCAAATTTTGTCCGGAGATGCATATCCTAACTAAAAGTTCATTTTTTTAGTACAAAAAACTTAAGAATGTAAGGAATGAGAGATGAAATGAATGAACTTTATCTGCAACCCCAACTTCTTTTTCTCTCTTTGGTGTGATAAAATTAAAAAAAAAATGATATTTTAGTATTGAAAAATTGATTGAGAATGAATTTTTTTAAGGATTCTTACTTTGAGAGTGAAGTTTCAACAAAATGTGATGTTTTATCCGTTTTCTAACATTTTCGAATATGCATCTTTAGAAATATCACTGAAGTGTTAATTAAACCAACTCAATGAATAAAACTATTATAATTAAGAACATGAGTATTTCAGAGATGTATTTTCGAATATATCTTAAACTAATATTCAAAGATAAATCTTTAGACGAAAATTAATTCAAAATGGAATGGCTTTCAAAAATTATGAAAGTTTGTGTAATTTTTAAGTGCATTCAAGATTTTCGAATTTTCAATACATGAACGCCATAAGGGTTGAAAAAAGTATTCCCCAATTTTTTTCCTAGTGCATCAATTGCTCCACGTGTACACTTATACAAAATGAGAATGCATCTAATAGAAAACATACACACTCCTTTAACAAATCCAATCGTCGATAGTGTTTCAATCTTCATTTCTTAAATTCATCAAATACACTCACAATAACACAACACTCTCGACGAAAACTTGAGGCAAGTGAATCAATATTGTCGTGCCTTCATTTTCCAATCACAGGTTTCATTACTCATTCACCTAAACCCTTTTTTTCTTCATTTCTCAATTCACTTTCAATTCCCACCTACCCACGTATTCATTTTCATAATTCCATTAAAGTTCTCTTCTTTTTCATGAATCTATTCGATTTCTTCTTTTTCTTACCGACCCTTTTGTTGCATCAATCAAAAGTCAACGTAGGATAAAACGGTGATTTTTTTATTTATTTTTGCATATTTTTGTGTGTTTAAATGATTAAGAATTTCTTTGGCTAAGGGTTTGTTTGATTTGATATGATGCAGTTTTGTAGGATATAGAAAAATTGAAAAACTAGGTACAAATTATGAGTCGGTTGAACAAAGATACAAGTAACTGTATGGATGATGGAAGTGGGAGTAGTGAATCTAGTGAAAGTGGAGGGTATGGAGAAGGGACAAGTTATCTTGTTCATGAAATTGCACAGATCACCAAACTTAGGTCAAGTCCTAATGAGAATTTGAGTCATGTTGTTCCTGGTAGGATGAGAAGATTACCTGCATCAACTGTTAGAATGTTGGTAGGTAGAGAAGGTAATTATTCTGGAAGAGGGAAATTTTCAGCTGCCGATGGATGTCACATGTTAAGCCGCTATTTGCCTACTAAAGGTCCTTGGATTGTTGATCGGATGGGAAGTCGCGCTTATGTTTCGCAGTTTTCGGATGATGGTTCTCTTTTTATAGCTGGATTTCAGGTTAATATTGCTATCATTAATGTCATTGTAGTTATTGTTTTGTATAGTTATTTGTGAAGTGAAGGTGAAATATGATGCATTGACACATGACACTGATACTGACACGTCGATACTATAAATAGTTTGAGAAATGATACTATAAATAGTTTGAGAAATGAAAGAAATTAAGTATAACTATGTGTCGTTGTGGTGGTGGTGGATTCCAGACATGGGTTTTAATATAAGGTGTTGGTGCTACATATGAAGATGATTTTGTTAACAGAAAGTTTTGTATTCGTGAAACTATAATTATGGGACGAAAGTGTCTTTAAGAGCATCTTTAGTGGAAGTAAACTAAATGGGTAAACTAAGATACTTTTTATGGGTGCAAAGTGATTTGTAGGATTTAAAAAATTTATAGTTGATTTGAGTAGTTTTTACTTTAATGGTGGTTGTCTATAAGAAACCAAAACTTGATCCCATATTTTATATTTTTTATTTAAGTTACCATTAATTTAATTATTTTAATTAAAATGCATACAATTTTTTAAATAAAATTTACTTTAAAAACTTAAAAATGATATTAAAAATATTTTATTATAAAATTAAAAATGGTACAAAATTCACAAAAATAATCCATAAAAAAATTACATTTTCACAAGAATATAATTATAATAAGAATTCGATTGGTTGTGATCCATTTGATAAATAAATAAGATTGAAAATTGAAAGAAAAAAATTTAGAAGTAAAACTGTGTGTAAAAAAAATTAAAATTTCTATAGAATTTATAAAAGGTAAAAAATGATAATATGATCGTTACTATTTTTAAATATCATACCGTTACTTTAATGCTGTTGGAATATTTGGAACATTTTATTAATATTAAATAATATTATAATAAGTTTTACGGGAATAGTTAACTTTAACTATATAGATAATGGGAACTAAATTTTAGTTCACTTGGATGCCATGTCAGCTCTACTATAATGCAAATTCCTTATTACTAACTTAAGCTATAAAACATTTTGGTTTAACAATCCTGCGTTAAAGTTGCTCTAAATCCTCTTTTTTGGTTGTTTCTGATTTGTTATGAAACAGGGAAGCCACATTAGGATCTATGATGTTGAGAAGGATTGGAAAGTTAAGAAAGACATCTCTGCTATAAACTTACGGTGGACAATTACTGATACATCTCTTTCACCTGATCGACAATATCTTGTAAGTTCGACTCGTGAATTCATCTAAGTTTGAGCTATCATTTATCACTTTGTCTCTTTTAACTTCTTGAATTTTGACAATTTGTTAATTCATTATTGCAGGTTTATGCTAGTATGTCGCCAATTATCCATATTGTCAATGCAGGATCGGCTACAACAGAGTCAGTAGCAAATGTGACAGTATGTCCTTGAATTTTTTACCTATGTTCAGTTATCAAATTGCAATTCAAATTGTGATACGCATCACTTAATTTTCGTATTCTTAAACTGTAAATTGTGTGATTTATAGACACAGTAAAACTAGCTTGAAATATATCATATAAGTGATCTATAATACTTATGATATAATGTATGTATGTATGAGTCTACAAATATTTGTTTGCTTTACATTCATAAACCATTCTTCTATTGCAGGAAATTCATTATGGATTAGATTTTGATTCTAACAATGATGGTGTTGAATTTGGGATTTTCTCTATCAAATTTTCAACGGATGGGCGAGAGCTAGTGGCTGGAACTAGTGATAGTTCGATATGTGTATATGATCTTGGAGCAGATAAGCTAAGCCTTAGAATTCCTGCTCACCTGGTATTATATATTATTTTCCTATAATTGGTTACTGATTTTGCATAAGTTGTTTTAGAATTATTGATCCGAATCTTCTCAAAACAGAGTCTTTTGGTTCCCTTTGTTATAATTGTCGATCTTTTTGTTCATCGCTTTAAAGTGGCATTTCGACTTCACCTGGAGTTTTATTTGTCAGTATAGACAGCGGATCATATCTGATGTTTCGTTTTTATGTTGCAGTCTGATGTTAACACTGTATGCTTTGCCGATGAATCTGGTCATCTCATATATTCTGGAAGTGACGATAGTTTCTGCAAGGTACACTTCACATTATAACTACAAGAGACTTTGTTATACCTATTTCGCATTTGATGTTTTCATTTACCGCATGTCATAATTTGTAGACGTTATGATCTGTGCAGGTATGGGATAGGCGTTGCTTTGTCTCGAAAGGACAACCTGCTGGCGTCCTAATGGGACATCTAGAAGGCATTACATTCATTAATAGTCGCGGAGACGGACGCTATTTAATTTCTAACGGAAAAGATCAAACTACCAAATTATGGGACATAAGGAAGATGTCTTCTAACGCCATGAAGTAAAATCTTTTTATCCTTCGTATTGTTCGATTTATACACTAACGAATAGTATATTTTCATGATGGATTGTTTAATGATGATGCTTGTTTACTTAAACCAGCAGTCTTGGCCTTGGAGACGACGAGTGGGACTACCGATGGATGGACTATCCAAGATATGCAAGAAATCTACGACATCCCCAAGACCAGTCACTGGCAACATATCAAGGCCACTCAGTCTTGCGTACTCTAGTTCGCTGTTACTTCTCACCATCGTATAGGTAACCTGTATTTTCTGCACATTCTTGCTCTTGTATATCAGTGTTATTTTACATGATATATGATTTTAAATCAACCGAAATATTTCTTTTTGCAGCACTGGTCAAAAATACATTTACACCGGATCTAGTGACGCGTCTGTCTATATATACGACCTGGTAAAAACACCTCAAATTTCAAATCATCTGCGCAACTTTAGAATTAGTTATGATTATAATACAATGCTCTTAAGAATCTCACAATTACACTTGATTAGAAGATTAACATTTAGTTTCCCTTCGTTTATAGGTGAGCGGAGAACAAGTTGCGAAACTTGATCATCACGAAGCACCTGTAAGAGATTGCAGCTGGCATCCTTACTATCCGATGCTGATAAGTTCGGCATGGGATGGTGACATTGTTAGATGGGAGTTTCCTGGAAATGGTGAACCAACTGCTCCTCCTCCGACTAGAAGATCAAGCGGAGTTCGTATTAGAGGAATGTATTATATGTAAGTGCATGTTGTTTGTACATATATCTATATCTCTGGATTCATACATTTAGGTAGCATAAGTTTTTATGCATATTTCTTTGTTTACTTTTTCTACAGAAAGGGTCCCTAAAGTTTGTTACATTTATTTATAGCTTGGTTTTGTAAGCCTATCATGGATGAAAATAAATAGTTGGATTAAGTTCTGTATATTATTGTCATCAGATTGTTAAATTAAATAATAATAATAAATAATAACAAAGTTAATATTATTTTCTTCTAATATTAAATACTCTATATGTTCTAGATTATATGTCATTTTAGGAAAATATGTTTTTCTTTTTCAGTTACAAAATAAAATAGGAAAATATGTTTCTCTATATAATTGTCATAAGAGTGTAGTGTTATATTTCAAAGAAAGTAAGGTAGTTTTACTATTTTATGCATTAATGATACATTAACAAGTGAAAGAGCCTTTTGTGATATGGAAGCCAATATCAATATGATGTCACTCTCTAGTGTTGCGAGGAGAAGTGAAACCAACCCATTCTTTATCGTAAAATCAAAGATAAGTTTGATTTTATTTAAGAGATTAAACTGAAAAATTTTAAGATAAATTTGTGCAAGAATTGTATGTTGAAAGTATTTTACAATGAATGTCAAGAACATTGAAAGAAAAAATAATGCAGTAAAGTGAATAGGCAAAAAAGAAATATTAAAGGAAAAAATTAACTTTATAAATGGAATGCAAATACATATATTATATATTGAAAACTCGTTTCTCACTTTTACAATTGGATGCTTTTGAGTGTGTAATACGTAAAACTGCGGACCTCTAAAACTACAAACAAACACTGCTTATGTATTAGTTTTAATATAAACCGTTTACAATGGTCGACTTAGAAAAATTTAACACATCTTCGTCTTTATGCATCTTTCGTCCTTGACAGGTTTCCACGTGTTCGAGAATAATTGTATGATCTTATCCATACTTTTTTTTCCCGATAAAAACAACACAGTCACGTCAACTAAACAAATCCCCAAATTTCGCTGAGTCTTTTAACTCGGACAGGGTCTTCAAATGGACCTCTCGACCAACTTTCCTAACCACCTTCGACAAAATATGCTTAACAAGCGGCTAATTGGTCTTCTGGTCGAAAATGACCATTTCGACTATGGGTGAAACCTTACATCCCTACCATAGCCAAATTTGATCCTGAATTATCATGTTTATTACCCGTGTCAAAAATATGAGGTAACGAATTTCCCTCCAAAATGCCATTTTTCGACCACACAGGTGTCGAAAGGGAGAAATGTGGCATTTTGAACACTTTTCGAAACTGTTCAAATCACTCTACTGACGTCAATGTCATCATTATGACTTTTCACAAATTTCTATTTAACATGGGTTTTTGCAAAAGAATAACCAATACTCCTACTTCCTAGGAGCAGTGTTTTAAAAACCTGACCGGTCATCGAACCGGTGAGGGTATTGGGTCACTGGTTTATCGGTCGAACCACTGGGTCACTGGTCGAACCGCATGACTAAATCGGATTAAATCGGATAACTCGGTTGAATAAACTTGTCATTATATAGATATAAAACCGGTTGAACCGGATGATTCAGTTTCTAAAAAAATATAACTAGTACTTAAATTTTTTGAAAATATCATATCATAAATTCACAAGTTCATAATTTAAATTCAAATTTTAAATAAAATTACAAAATCTAATTGCAAACAAAGTCTAATTGCAACAATTTCTCCATCAATGATATCATTTATTGATTATTATAAAATAAGAGGTAACTATTTGTAAGTAAAATATGATTCTCCTAAAAAGAAAACCAAATAAAATTTAATATATTTATGCTATTTCACTTTCCCTTTCAACAAAATACATGCATTTTTCGATTGTTAATATTTTGACACTAAATATAATTAATTATAAATTATAATAAATTAAAATTATTAGCAGTGACAAAATATAAAAAGATAAAATATATAACAATCTAAAAAGTTAAAATAATAAGGTAATTAATTTGTTACTAACCACAAAGTTACAAACTATTTAGGAAAATGTATTAGCAAAAATAATAAATAGTCAATAAAGTTTGTAATTTGTCACTAAGGAGAAAAAAAATTTATGTGATAATGCTATTTAAGTAATACACGACTAAATATATTTTTAAAAAAAAGTTTAAAAAAAAATGTTTTTTAAAAATAAAAGTAAAAAAAAAAAATACAATTGAACCGCCGGTTTTTCTGGTTTTCCCGGTTCACGCCGATTCTCACCGGTTCAATGGCGAGGCCGATCCACCAATTAAACTAAACCGACTAGTGTCCCGGTTCCCGGTCCGACTTTAGATGCATCCAGAATGGGCCATAAACATACATAGATCTAGAATGAAAAGCTTGAGAAAATTCAGAGGTTACCTGGTGGAATAGGTTCACTGCACCTTGTTTCCTTGCGCAAATGCTTCACAAACCTCTCTTCCAAGCTTCAATGATGGTGAAGTGACCAAGAAAGTGAAGAAACTTTGCACAAAAACCTTGGTTCGAAGAAAGATAATTCTTGAGAGAGTGAGTGCTCAGATCTTAAACTTGGTGAAGAATGGATCGGGTTTGGAGTTAATGAGCTTATATAGGGTGTTTTTAGGGTTGGAAAGAGGTGAGGAAACAAGCCAGCAGGTTCAGAATCGTTTACTTTGGTTTGGAAACAAAGAATGAGTGTGAAATGGTACACATGTGGTTGGCTCGGGTTCTAGTTGGCTATAGGCTTAGCATGAGGTTTGGGAGAGTGAAAATGAATGAGGAAATGAGGTCATGAAGAATGTATTAAAGTTAGTACGTAGGAGAGTGAGGGTGAAACAAATTGGAGCAATTTCCTTTATTCTCTTTTTGGCAAAATATTTGAAATGGGGAGCATGAGATGTGCATACGACTTGGTTCATTTTGGCAATGTTTTGGTAAAGGAAATGATGATGCATGCTTGTGGTGCTGATATACAATGATCATGCTTCCATAATGTACCAAGAATGTGCAAAAGAAGAATAACATGGTGACACCTTGAATCAAGTCCATATAGCCAACTTTATGTCATTGTAACTTGGTGAATTGCTCCAAACCATGAGTTCTTGATCCTAAAAGAAAGTAGGAAGTATGATGAACAACTTTCATGTTGAAAGCAACTTGAAAAAAGGATTGGAATTAAGTGAAAAAGGGACTTGAAGTTGGCTTCATGACATTGATCCATGACCTATAAATTTTGACCACTTGAAAACCCCAACTTTGAGACATCATAACTTGAGTTTTAGAGATCCAAATGAAATGTTCTTGACATTAATGGAAAGCTTGAAGAATGCTTAACAACTTTCATGTTGAAGGAAATTTGAATCGAAGCTTGGATCATTAAGAAAATTGGACTTGAAAACATGTGCTCTAAGCTGAATTTCAACACTTAGAAAATATCTAAGTATTGAAAGCTTGAATCTTATTTTTCTCAACTTCATGCCATCATAACTCTTGATTCATGCATCTTTTAAAGTTGATTTCTTATACAAACTTGTAGTATGTAATGTCATCTTTAATTTGAGCATTATTTTACACCATTTGGATCAAGGATGAGGGAGATATGAGTCTTGCTAGATGGCTTCATGAACATAAATTTTCCATAAAAAAATTCCCAAAAACCCTAATTTGGCAACTTTTCCGATTTCTATTGATTTCTCTTGATCAAACCTCAAAATTACATGGGTGATGACTTGAAATGCCCAAATATGACCCAAGAACTCAAGAGTTGACTTTTGTAAGGCATCAGTTGACTTTTTGACCAGATGAATCCAATTATTCCTCTATCACTTAGAACATTCTTTGCAATGCTTTGTGATGAACCATGAGGCATATATGGAATCCTTGAAGTGTGCTTTGAACCCTAGAACCATGCTTACTTAAGAAAATAATCACAAGTAGCCTTTGACGAAAAAACCCTATCTCAGAGCCACTAGGAGCTTGATCAGATGAATCCTTTGAAACCATTGAAATCTCAATCCTTAGATGATTGTATGAACTTGTTGATGTACTTTGATGAGTATGAGACCCTTGTAGATTAATAATATCATGATATTGAGGACATATCCTCTCTCATTGCTTTGAAAACCAACTCATCCTCTTGAAAAAAACCCAGATACCTTGATCCCATGTTTTACAACCAATGCAATGTATGAAATGATGATGCAAATGAATGAAGCATAAGCCAATTAGAGTTAATAAAAGAAGGGAAAATTTTGGGGTGCAACACCAGTGAAGGCGATTGGGGAAGTGGATAGGACCAAGGGTGTTCATGCTAGCTTTGAGTTCCTGAATAAGATATATGATGATGAGATTGTTGCTGCACAGCAGACTGATGGTGATGCTAATCAGGTGGCATTACACAGAGCTCGTGCTTTGGGGCATATTTTCTTTATTTTGTTGGAACTTGCATTTTTATGGACACGAGTGCCACTTATACTGATGTTGCATACCTCCGGTACTTTTTGGATCTCACTCGAATCCATGAGTACAATTGAGGGAGACTTGTCTGGCCTATATATATTCGAAGTTGACAGATGAATGTTAGTGGAAGATGAAGTAGGTCACAGGCAGCGTGACCCTACTGGTGATAATAATTCTTAATCCTTGAATGTCTTTTTTTGTCATTTACAGTTCATACTTCCGATAATTCTTAACCCTTGAATGTTTTTTTTTACTTTTCATTTCAGGGTTAGATCCTATAGCATTTCCTGGGAATCACTGGTTAGGCGAGTGTGCCTGAGTACACTGAGGACATGCAACGTGCTCGTGCTTTTATCTAGCTCAGAGGGAACCAGGTAGTCGAGCCTTTTAGAGTTTACCTTGACCGTTTGGTTGTTGAGAACATCCACTTCAACAGCTACGTGGATCACCGTCAAACGCGACCATTTGACGACATAACTACTCTAGATGGTTGGCATGCGGATCTCCTATCACTACTTCTCATTTCCTGAGCGTGTCACGCGACAGTTCAGGTACACCCAGACCATCCCTAGACACCCTGTTGTCTCTGTTCCTCCTGCCTTGTCTCGTAGACATATAGCAGAGATGTTTGCTAATTTTTAAAGTCACTTGGTACCGAACGAGGCTCGGGCTACCATAACTCTGAACAACTAGATCTACGTCGATGAATACATTAGTTGGATCTTCAGGGTCTCACATCTCTACAGGGTGCATACTGATCCAGGAGATCTGCTGAGACCGACTCATCAGAAGATTCTAGAGGAAGAGCAGGCTCAGCTAGATCATACTGAGGATGTCTTGCCTCAGCGTTGTCGCATAGTTGAGATTGCGCGGGATGGCATTGATGAGGGTATCTTTCCTGAGGGGTCTACTGTCAGGCGAGTCCTGGATGTCATAGTGGCGGAGGCACTATTGTACCGGTGAAATTGCCGAAAGATGGGGGGATTGATGGGCGAGGGGGAAGAGCAGGCAGAGGAGGTAGATGAAAGGTTGTCAGACACACCTAGTAGTAGCATGTTATTATTTTGATGTTGTATTATAATTTGCACTTTATTTTTGACATTGTTATTACATTTTGGATCTCATGATATACGACATTTTACTATTATATTACTATATTATTTTTTACACACGCAATATTAGTCTTTTATTAACTTATACGTCTGTATTTTCATATGAAAACAAATACAAAGTTCGTTATAAAAAAACTTGTTTTGATATACTTCAGAGATGTATCTCCAAAATATTACCGTATTGTTGCACCCCAAAATTTGACCAACCGGGTCTCGTATCTGGCTCGAGGTTTCGACGCATAACCGCATTCGCATCTGCATATTGCATACAGTGCATTTTTTCAGTTGTTTTGATTTTATCAGGGATCACAGCTCTCGTCTCGTGTTTCAGGTTTTTTTAATCAGTTTAGATAGATAGAATCGCATTTTTGGGATATTTCGGTGCCCGTTTATTTTTACCGGCTATTTTGTTGCGCTCTCGCAGTGTTATTTGTCGTTCGGTGCTATTTTTGTTCCCTCGGGAATTATGGTGATTTTTCTGGATTTTATTGGCTTTTTTTTAGGGTTTAAATAGCTTTTAAATCATTTTTAGGATTTAATAGGATTTTTTAATAGTTTTAATTCTGTTTAGGTAGATTTTAATCATTTTAGGATTTAATAGATAATATAGAATTTTTTAGAATATTAATAGTTTTTAAATAGTTTTAATCTTTTTAATATAGATTTTTTCTTTAATAAATAGTTTTTGTTTTAGAATAATAAATAATTTTGTTAATAGGAATTAAGTGTTTTTTAATTTTAGATATAGAATAATAATAGATTTTTTCTTTTATTAGTAAATAGAGTTTAATAGAAAGTATAGTTTTTTTTAATAGTTTTATTAGAGTAATAGATTTTCTTTTAATAAATAAATTAGGATTTATAGAAATTAATTAGATTAGTTTTCAGATTAGATTAATTGAGTTTAGTTTAGTTAATTAGGGTTAGTTTAGTAATTGGGTTAATGTGTTTCATTTCAGTTTTGAAGTTTTTTTTTCATTTGTTCGTTTGGGCCCATTTCAATTTCGCAGGCCCAGAGTTTGTTTTTGTCCAGAATATGTCCAGCAATGTCCAAAAAGTCCAACTTCAGTCCAGAATAATCCATCATTTCCCAGAAAATTCTAGAACGTTCTAGAAGCTCCCAGAAGTTCTCAGCACTATAAAGTCTTCGCAGCCACGTGTTCACAAAAGGATGGCCCCACGTTTCACCTTCAGCCCACGCCACCTCACATTCCGCTTCCTCTCCCTCTGCCACGCGTGGGACACGCGTCTGGCATGCATGCTCTCACTCCACTACCTCCCCCACGTGTCTCCACCACAGCCTCCCGCCTGAAAACCCCACCGGCCGGCATGCATGGCCGGCGGCCACCGCACCCCACACCGGAAACCCACCATCTCCTTCCTCCGATCACCAACCTTCATCTTCCTCCCCAAGATTCATCACCCTCAACCCAGAAAACCTAGAAAATTCCAGAAACCTCCATAACTTCCTCCAATCTTCACCGCCCTCAGCCATACCCTTCACCGGAAATGAAAAACCCAGAAATCACCAATCAGCCACAATCATCATCTAACAACATCTCTGATCAACACTCATCACGAACAATCTCCAGATCCGTTCATCAACATCGTCCAAGATCTTCATTCAACCTTCTTCACGATCATCAACTCTTGAGTTCACCAGGTCCTTTAAGAAGATCTCATCGTGAATTCCTCGATCTTCAAACAGATCCTCCAAACGTCTTCATCAGGTATTCAACGTGTTCGTTCTAGAACTTCAAACGCATCTCCAGAATCTTCACAATTCCAACTTCATCTATCCATGGATCTTCGTCACTAATTGCAGATCTTCATTTTCATGAAGATCTTATGGATCTTCACATACGATTCAACATTCAAGCCCCTCCAATGTTTCTCAGAAACGCAAGGATCTTCGAAATTACCATCGTTCAGAGTTCTCCACATGCAATCAACCTCACTGATCTTCAACGAGCAACATGCAGGCCATGGATTAAAGGGTCTCCAGATCTGCATTAATTTCGTCGTTTAAGTTTGTTCATGTGTTTTGTAGGTGGTTAAATGAAATGGAGTCAAAGTGGAGGAAGCGAAAGAGAAAGATTTGGAAGAGGAAGCGAGAAAGGAAAGAGAGATTGAGAGGGTTCAGAGAGAAACGGCGCAAGGATGAACAGTGTTCAGGAGGGGAAATGGGAATTAGGGTTTTTTAGGGTTTTGGGCGATGGATTACGTGGCTTGGGCTTAGCTGAGCCCATTTTCTTTTTTGGCCACACACACCGTCCGTTTTTGGCCTGCACCCTCCCCTTTCAGTTTTTTTATTATTTTCTGACATTAGGTGTGGGCTGGGCCCAGTTTCTTTTATATTTACTTCACTTACATACACCCCTTGTACTGTATCCCCCCCTGTATTTTTCTCTATTTTTTTTTGTTATTTCTTTTTTTGTTAGAAATAGAAAAGAATATTAAAAAGAAAAAGATGGTGAGAAATGAAAAAAGGAATATTTGAGAAAATAGTGAAAGAGATATTGGAAAATATGTGGAAAAATAGTGAAAAAATAGAGAAAAATAAAGAAGAAAAATATAGAAAAATATGGAAAAATATGTTGAAAAGAAAAGAAGAAAAAAGAGAAAAAATATTAAAGTAGACTTAATATTTTTTAGAGTACATTTTCTTTTAGGATATATTTTCATAGAGGTTATTTTACGATTTTAGGATAGTTTAGACGTCCACTTGTTAGGGGACTTTTCCATTCGATTTTTCAGGATAGAATAGGATAGTGTTCCCTAGGAGATTTATTTTTCAGTATGCAAGCATTGTAGTCATTTTCAGAATATCAATAAAACGAGATTTGAGCTGTGGTCCCGAAGTAGCCGAACTACAGCTGCTCTGATTTCTCGTACCAGACGAGAATATGTAGGCATAGGATGCGATATCCTAGCGAGCACACTAACGACTGACTTTCGTTCTCTCGCTGCTGTGCGATCGAGACTTTCCCGCTGACGATTAATTGATACCCGTTTTCTCTCTTGCCCTAGTGCATTTGAGACCAAGCCGTAGTTTTGCCCATAGGTTCCCGACCCTGTGAAACCAGTTGTTTTTCTCACTGCTGTGTGAGAATCCTTGTTTAGCCGTAGTTAGTCTGAACTACGTAAAGCTCTGATCTTCCATGCAGTGTGGAAGTACGTAGGCACAAGACGCGAGGTCTTGGCGAGCCAATTTTCCCTGTAGTCCCGAACTACGTTGACTCTGACTTTCTCTCTTGAGAATACGTAGGCATAGAGTGCGACGCTCTATCGAGTCAGTTCCCTTCCGTTTAGATTTAGCAGCCGTAGATAGATTGTTTTGCATCCTTTAGACAACCCAAGCAAGCGTGGATCCCGTCGAGTACGACGGACGTGAGGGGGGCTAATACCTTCCCCTTGCGTAACCGACTCCCGAACCCAGGTTTTGGTTGCGATGACCATACCTTTCCCCGTTTTTTGCGAGGTTTACTTCGAGCGTTTCCTTTCCCGCTCTGAGGGATAAATAACGCACGGTGGCGACTCTTCTGTCAGCCGGCGCCGATTTTCGCAGTAGCGACAGCTGGGGACTTGATAGTTTCCTAGGGATCCAACGTCCCGAAAGCGAGTCAATTTTGGGATTCAACGTCCCTTAAGAGAGTCAATCCTAGCGCTTGTTTGCTTGTCTATTTGGTTTTTATTTATCGATATTATCTGTTGCTGTTGGGGTGTGACGGGTGTTCTATGATTGAGAGATAAGCCGGACCTGGGCTTGAGTACACACCTAGACATAGTTGCGGAGAAGTAGTAGACGAACCTGTCTGCTGAGCAGGCACAGTTCCCTACGAAAATCTGCGCTCAGACGAGGTTCTTGCAGAGGTGCTCCTTTCCGGTCCTGAGGATCTGAGGGGAGTCCAGACGTGAGGATTGTCGACTCTGGGAACCGATCATTTGGAAGTTAGCTAAGTGAGGCCTCTTCATGAGACGACGATGCCACTCCTTCTGGGAATCGTATCATTCCTCATGAAAGTCTGTGACGCTGATGACCGCATAGAATGCCGCACCTTGTCAGATATAGGTCCACACCTGTGAGTGGGGGTTTTTTTTTTGCAGGAAACTTGACTTCCAACCTACCCGTTATTCTGGTCTTCTCTTCAGAGCAACCGTACTCCGTCAGCAGTGCAGCAGTATTTAGATTGTGTGGGGGCTGTGATCCCGTGTTTATTGCATTGCATTGCATTTGCATAGGCATCTTCGCATCATATTGCATACCATTCGCCAGCTAGTCAGAGCTCTTATCCAGCCGTTATTTTGATTCTGAAGGTGAGTGTTGAAGACGACCAAGGGGTGGAAGCAGATTTGATCAGAGTCAAGCAGTGAAGTCAGCTGACAGCCATTGGTAGTTATGTCAGAGAGCAGCTTCCAGTTTGTTGATACCTTGTCAGGTTTCACCGTGACGTCCAATCCTCTGTATGGATCTCCGCACGACGAAGACTTTCCGCAAGTGAACAACCTTACTGCAGCTCAGCTTGTGCAGCCATCTGTTGAAGGCCAAGGTCTGCGTGAGCAGTTTGTTGTCCAAGGTGAACGTTCTCCTTCTGTTGATGTCTCAGACTACCAGGGTTTTGCCTTCCCTGTGCCAAAACCCCGAAGAGAGGTCCCGACAGCAAAGAATGAAGACCCATTAGCTCCCGTGTATGCTGAAAGGTTTCGTGCATTAGATGAGAGACTCAAAGCCTTGGAAGGTAAAGACGCTGTTACTCCTAGTGCTGTAGATATGTGTCTGGTTCCTGGCCTAGTGTTACCTCCGAAGTTCAGAATGCCGAGGTTTGAAAGGTACAAAGGAGATAGTTGCCCGAAGCAACATTTGGTGATGTTCTGCCGAAGAATGACTTCATTTGTGCACAACGACAAGCTGATGATTCATTGCTTTCAAGATAGTCTGACTAGGGCACCTCTGAGTTGGTATATGCAGTTAGAGCGTGATCAGATCCGGTCATGGACGGATTTAGCCAGAGCTTTTCTGAAGCAGTACGACTATAATCTTGACGAAGCTCCTACTCGCGTGCAACTGCAAGAATTGTCTCAAGGGAACAATGAATCTTTCAGAAAGTATGTTCAGAGATGGAGAGAATTTGCTGGTAGAGTGCAACCACCGCTCCTAGACCAAGAGCTGAAAGGCATGTTCGTAAACTCCTTGCAGAGCCCGTACTTCGAAAGAATGCTTGGAACCGCACCAAATTTCTCTGAGTTGGTAAGGACGGGAGAGCACATCGAGTATGGTGTAAAGACTGGAAGAATCCCGTATGTTTCAAAAGGTCAGGCTAGTGAAACCGAATCTCTCTATAGCTCTCAATCTGAAGATGAAACTATGATCAATGCAGTTCTGACAGATGTTGGATATCCTCAAGTCGAATCGGTGAGATCTGTTGGTTCTCCGTCTTCTCAGCGGTCAGTATCTTCTGTGTCTCGTTATTCTGGACAGACAACTGTGCCTGGGGCACCATATCAGGAATCTTATGTCGCTTCCATTGCAAATCAGCGAGCCCGTGGCCGAGGTTATCAGAATCAGCGTCAGAACCAGAATCGACCTCGTAACAACTTGGAACGAAGGAAAGCTCCTTTTCACCCAGTGCCTATGCCGTATAGCCAGTTGCTACCGTCTTTGATCCAGAAGTCTTTGGTGGAACCTAAAGCTCTTAAGCCAGTGCCAGAACCTTACCCTCCTGGGTATAATCCCCACGTTCAGTTTGGTTATCATGGCGGCTCACCGGGGCATTCGACGGAAGATTGTAAAGCATTTCAGGTGAAGGTACAGCAGTTGATTGACCAGGATCGCATTTCCTTTCGGGAAGGATTTCTGTTTGTTCATCCCAACCCCTCAGCTGTCTAAGCTCGTGGACTCGGAAGGTATTCCCCAGCAAAGAAGCCAGTGATTCAGACAGGCGGGCGCCTCAGCATTGGCAGTTCTCAAGCTTTTATATCATTTGCATCTGTATTTTCTTTTCTGTTAGTTACTACCTGCTTTAAACATTGTATGTTTCGAATGGTGATAATAATAAAGTGACTATGCATTTTTCTGAATCAATCATGTCGCTGTCGCTCATTTACTGCATTGCACTAACACTTGCATTTTATTCACTCCACTTTATCACTGTGACTAGCAAAGTTAGATAGGAGGATGACGAAACTGAAACTCATAACCGATGATCGTATGCTTTCAGATAAGACCGTACCGATGACGTACAAGGCATTATTTCAAATTCCCCAAACACTGGAGATATAAGGAGTTAGTCCCTTGTTAACCACTTCGAGCCAGGAAGTAGAAGTTTTTTCGGACTTATAAACCCTCACATCTTAACCCGGGGCAGGGTAGTTGTCAGTTAGCTTGACCGAGCATTCAAGTCTTGCAGAGGAGTGTTGTCTTTCGAGGACCAATCAGTTTACACCTTTCAAGAGGTTAAATCTCACCAATCAGGAGTGAGACAGTTACAATCCTTTCGGAGCAATCAAGGCAACCAGTGTCACACGACTTTGTTCCAAAAGAAAGAAGGAAGAAAGCCCGCTAAGTAAGAAGAAAGAAAAAGCTGGAAAGCTAATACTTAGGCAAAAATTAGGGCAGCCCGCTGGACTTCAAAAGAAATCGAAAAAATCGGAAAGAACTCAAAAGGAGTCAGTCCAGGCAAAAATTAGGGAATCAAAAGAATGAAAAACAGGGATAGAAAATTTTCCCCAGCAAATCACAAAGTCGTGTACACAGACACCGAAAGCGAAGAAGGAGTAACTATCACTCTAGAAGAAAAGCTTGTGAATTCCTTAATTGTGGTTCTTGCCATTCAGCATACTTCTCGAAGAGGCGAGCGCTTGTGCCAGGTTAACTGAACCTTAGGATCGGAGATCATCACGTAGAAGGGGTGGGTACAAATCAAAATTTGAGCCAAATGTCCTTTGTTTCACGAACCGTGAACCCGACCGCGATACAACCCTTAAAAGACCTAATTGAGGTAAGGTTAGTCTGAAGCGCATTACGATAAGGTTGAGTAACCTGACTCCTTCTTGACTTGCTAGTCACATCCTTATTGCATTTTTCACCGACCACGTAAGCACTACGTTTGAACTTTGGTTCATTCGTCACTCACAATCATATGCATGTAAATGAGTGACAGCTCGAATTTTTTCAAAATCTGCATAAGCACTGCATTAAGATTACCATTCGTGAACAGACGATTCTAATTGCAGGTTAGTAGTTGGCATGAAAGGAATTCCAGCAGGGAATAATCAAGCAGGACTGAGTAATTCAGTAGTCTGAACCAGAATGGTGTATGTTGTGAAGACCTGTGAATCAGGGGCATTATTTTCCAGTAAGTTCGGAATCAGTCAGTCTGAGGACAAGGCCCGAAGCTTCGGTTGATCAGGGGCAGTTTTGTTTGAGAAGCAGTTGATCAGAAGTGAGTTTTCTCGAGAACCAATCAGGGGCAGTTATACAGAATGCGGATGTTTGAAAGCAGATACTTCCAGTGGATAATCAGATCGGGTTAAGTCGCTAGAACGCTCATTCAGGGGCAAGTCACCGCAGAGAATGTTGAAATCAACTGGGTGATAGGTTTCTATGGAGATTGAATTCTGTTGTCGTACAGATACCGGGGCAAATATTCTCGAAGTTTTCTCGTAGCAAGCTGTTCAGGGAAAGTACTCCCAAGAGTTAGATTGGGGCAAGTTGAATTGTACTGGGGCAAGTTGGTTAAGCCAGTCTTTTATCCCCAGCTGAGTGTACTGGGGCAAGTTGTTCAAACCAGCCTGTTTATCCCCAGCTAGAGTTGAGTATCGGGGAATTGCATCAATACCCTTGTCAAAAACCTGAACCTTTCAAATAAAAAGGCCTTGCTGCCGTTGGATCATTATCCTGCGGTTTAAACCTGTTGCGTGTCAGTAACCCGTTGTTTCCAAAGACCAGTTCTCGTCTGGCCCACCCTTCTGTAAGCATCAGTTCCCGTCTGGTGCAGTTTATTGTAACCAGTTCTCGTCTGGTCACCGTTTCTTCAAGTGTTGTATCAGTTCTCGTCTGGTACATGTCGTCGTGTAACCAGTTCTCGTCTGATCATCGTATGTTTTATATCAGTTCTCATCTGGTGTACGTCAGCTTTCAGCCAGTTCTCGCCTGGTTGTCTGGGTCCTCAGTCTGTTGTCCAGTCAGCCCCGTTTGATGTCAAAACACAAAAATCAATGTTTGTTCAATTTACCTCACCTATCAGTTCTCGGCTGGTAGTCTACCTTTGAATGCTAGTTCTCGCCTAGTATTTTCCATATCTCCCACTATGTACATAATTCGTGTTTACCCTAAACCAGAAAAACAAAAAAAAACCTAAAGGTATCTGACACAGTATTTCCCAATGACCCGCATGTTGTCATATTCCCCGATACGAAGCTCGACGGATGCCAGCGCTCCGAGTAATGTTTGAATCCCTTGCGGATGTTGTTAAATCAGAATTGCCACTCTTCAGCAGATGAAAGTTTCTTATTATCCCCGGAAGAGTCGAGATCGCATTTTACCCCGTACCAGAGTAGGATCAGAAGGATCCTCAGCAGATTAAGATCGACATCCTTGATAGTAGGGGCATTTCCAGCAGTGTGCCGCGCGCAATCAATCCCAGTTCGGGTCAATCCCCGCAGAGTACAATCAGTTGTCAATGGTTTGAAAGAAGCATCCCCAAGTAGAGTTGTTTTCTTCCCCCAGTGAAGTCGTCAAGCAGGGTTGCCTTTTCATTTCTCCAACAGGACAGTTATCCCCAGCGGATTTGGTGTCCCGTTTCCAGCATTTATTTTGCTGAGATAATCTTGTGACTTCAGTTCATCCCCAGTAGAGTTGGCATTGCCTTCGGCATTTATTTTGCCAAGCGGTTTTCAGACCTGGTGATCTCTGGCAGCTCGAGCCTGCATTAGCATTCGCATATATAGTCATTGCATTTATACAAACATATAGTATTTCCATGCCATCTGGGCATCGCACTTTCAAGCAAAACGCATAGCATTTAACACTGCATAGCATTTAACGCTGCATAGCATTGTGTATGATTGCATAGCATTGTGCATGATTGCACAGCATTTAGCATAAACGCATATCATTCCCACCGTGTGGGGCATGGCACCGAAGCATATGCATCATAAGCATGATCTAGGTTACTATCATCCTTGTCTTACAGGTGTTCCACCAAGAGACCAGTTGCTTAGGACGATTCCTGATATTCTCTCCAACGAGGTCGTTGCCTTAAGATGATTCTTAAGACCCCGGTGTAATCCCCACAGTCGCTCGCTCAAGATGATTCTCGAGATCCCAGCGAAGTCTTCAGTTCAAGACGATTCTTGAATTCCTCAGCAGAGCCGTTTGCTTAAGATGATTCTTAAGACCTCAGTACAGCTTCCCGAGTTGTTTGCCCAAGATGAGTCTCGAGCTCCCCAGTAGCGTCCTCAGCAAGAGTTGCCCAGGAAGATTCCTGGAATACCCAGCAGAATGAAGTATCCAGAAAGGTTATCAGTTCAGGATGATTCTTGAAGGTGCCCGACGGATTTGTTTGTTCAAGATGATTCTTGAAAACCCTAGCAGCGTGATATGTCTGCTCCAACAGTAATGTCTAATCTGAGGATGGACTTCGTAAACGCCTGAGGGCGGTATCAGAAGGTTCCTGTGAGTTCAGATCTCCTTGTTGATGAATCAACGCGTGGCTGAAGACAAGATTCCAAGCTCAGGTTTCGTACCTTTGGATATGTTTGATTCCAAGCTCAGGTTTCGTACCTTTGGATATGTTTGACTCCAAGCTCAGGTTTCGTACCTTTGGATATGTTTGATTCCAAGCTCAGGTTTCGTACCTTTGGATATGTTCGCCTCCAAGCTCAGGTTTCGTACCTTTGGATATGTTTGACTCCAAGCTCAGGTTTCGTACCTTTGGATATGTTTGCCTCCAATGTTAGGATGTGTACCGTTGGAAGTGTTTGTTTCCATCCCAAGCTCAGGTTTTGTACCTTTGAGATGTATACTTCGGATTCCCAGACCAGGTTTGTTCGACGGCGAGGTTGAATGTTCGTTTGACGGCGAGGTCAGACTCTTTAAATCCCCATCAGAGATGATGTTTGTACGACGGCGATGTCAGATTCATTTCTCCAGCGGCGATGTTGGGTATTGTGGTTGTCTGAAGGCAATATCAGAAGAATTTAATGTGGATAACTGACGGCGATGTCAGATCAGTATTTCTCCAAATAGTTGCCGTGCAGCTATTATTCCAGTGATCGACAAGTTGAGCAGTTGGCAAATTTTCGGGTTTACCGGTATTCAACCGTCTCGCACCTTGATTGGCTGAGAGCCGTTCGCTCCTCACCCAGTCAGGTCCAAGCAGCTTGAATAGGGGCAGCTGTTGCACCCCAAAATTTGACCAACCGGGTCTCGTATCTGGCTCGAGGTTTCGACGCATAACCGCATTCGCATCTGCATATTGCATACAGTGCATTTTTTCAGTTGTTTTGATTTTATCAGGGATCACAGCTCTCGTCTCGTGTTTCAGGTTTTTTTAATCAGTTTATATAGATAGAATCGCATTTTTGGGATATTTCGGTGCCCGTTTATTTTTACCGGCTATTTTGTTGCGCTCTCGCAGTGTTATTTGTCGTTCGGTGCTATTTTTGTTCCCTCGGGAATTATGGTGATTTTTCTGGATTTTATTGGCTTTTTTTTAGGGTTTAAATAGCTTTTAAATCATTTTTAGGATTTAATAGGATTTTTTAATAGTTTTAATTCTGTGTAGGTAGATTTTAATCATTTTAGGATTTAATAGATAATATAGAATTTTTTAGAATATTAATAGTTTTTAAATAGTTTTAATCTTTTTAATATAGATTTTTTCTTTAATAAATAGTTTTTGTTTTAGAATAATAAATAATTTTGTTAATAGGAATTAAGTGTTTTTTAATTTTAGATATAGAATAATAATAAATTTTTTCTTTTATTAGTAAATAGAGTTTAATAGAAAGTATAGTTTTTTTAATAGTTTTATTAGAGTAATAGATTTTCTTTTAATAAATAAATTAGGATTTATAGAAATTAATTAGATTAGTTTTCAGATTAGATTAATTGAGTTTAGTTTAGTTAATTAGGGTTAGTTTAGTAATTGGGTTAATGTGTTTCATTTCAGTTTTGAAGTTTTTTTTTCATTTGTTCGTTTGGGCCCATTTCAATTTCGCAGGCCCAGAGTTTGTTTTTGTCCAGAATATGTCCAGCAATGTCCAAAAAGTCCAACTTCAATCCAGAATAATCCAGCATTTCCCAGAAAATTCTAGAACGTTCTAGAAGCTCCCAGAAGTTCTCAGCACTATAAAGTCTTCGCAGCCACGTGTTCACAAAAGGATGGCCCCACGTTTCACCTTCAGCCCACGCCACCTCACATTCCGCTTCCTCTCCCTCTGCCACGCGTGGGACACGCGTCTGGCATGCATGCTCTCACTCCACTACCTCCCCCACGTGTCTCCACCACAGCCTCCCGCCTGAAAACCCCACCGGCCGGCATGCATGGCCGGCGGCCACCGCACCCCTCACCGAAAACCCACCATCTCCTTCCTCCGATCACCAACCTTCATCTTCCTCCCCAAGATTCATCACCCTCAACCCAGAAAACCCAGAAAATTCCAGAAACCTCCATAACTTCCTCCAATCTTCACCGCCCTCAGCCATACCCTTCACCGGAAATGAAAAACCCAGAAATCACCAATCAGCCACAATCATCATCTAACAACATCTCTGATCAACACTCATCACGAACAATCTCCAGATCCGTTCATCAACATCGTCCAAGATCTTCATTCAACCTTCTTCACGATCATCAACTCTTGAGTTCACCAGGTCCTTTAAGAAGATCTCATCGTGAATTCCTCGATCTTCAAACAGATCCTCCAAACGTCTTCATCAGGTATTCAACGTGTTCGTTCTAGAACTTCAAACGCATCTCCAGAATCTTCACAATTCCAACTTCATCTATCCATGGATCTTCGTCACTAATTGCAGATCTTCATTTTCATGAAGATCTTATGGATCTTCACATACGATTCAACATTCAAGCCCCTCCAATGTTTCTCAGAAACGCAAGGATCTTCGAAATTACCATCGTTCAGAGTTCTCCACATGCAATCAACCTCACTGATCTTCAACGAACAACATGCAGGCCATGGATTAAAGGGTCTCCAGATCTGCATTAATTTCGTCGTTTAAGTTTGTTCATGTGTTTTGTAGGTGGTTAAATGAAATGGAGTCAAAGTGGAGGAAGCGAAAGAGAAAGATTTGGAAGAGGAAGCGAGAAAGGAAAGAGAGATTGAGAGGGTTCAGAGAGAAACGGCGCAAGGATGAACAGTGTTCAGGAGGGGAAATGGGAATTAGTGTTTTTTAGGGTTTTGGGCGATGGATTACGTGGCTTGGGCTTAGCTGAGCCCATTTTCTTTTTTGGCCACACACACCGTCCGTTTTTGGCCTGCACCCTCCCCTTTCAGTTTTTTTATTATTTTCTGACATTAGGTGTGGGCTGGGCCCAGTTTCTTTTATATTTACTTCACTTACATACACCCCTTGTACTGTATCCCCCCCTGTATTTTTCTCTATTTTTTTTTGTTATTTCTTTTTTTTGTTAGAAATAGAAAAGAATATTAAAAAGAAAAAGATGGTGAGAAATGAAAAAAGGAATATTTGAGAAAATAGTGAAAGAGATATTGGAAAATATGTGGAAAAATAGTGAAAAAATAGAGAAAAATAAAGAAGAAAAATATAGAAAAATATGGAAAAATATGTTGAAAAGAAAAGAAGAAAAAAGAGAAAAAATATTAAAGTAGACTTAATATTTTTTAGAGTACATTTTCTTTTAGGATATATTTTCATAGAGGTTATTTTACGATTTTAGGATAGTTTAGACGTCCACTTGTTAGGGGACTTTTCCATTCGATTTTTCAGGATAGAATAGGATAGTGTTCCCTAGGAGATTTATTTTTCAGTATGCAAGCATTGTAATCATTTTCAGAATATCAATAAAACGAGATTTGAGCTGTGGTCCCGAAGTAGCCGAACTACAGCTGCTCTGATTTCTCGTACCAGACGAGAATATGTAGGCATAGGATGCGATATCCTAGCGAGCACACTAACGACTGACTTTCGTTCTCTCGCTGCTGTGCGATCGAGACTTTCCCGCTGACGATTAATTGATACCCGTTTTCTCTCTTGCCCTAGTGCATTTGAGACCAAGCCGTAGTTTTGCCCATAGGTTCCCGACCCTGTGAAACCAGTTGTTTTTCTCACTGCTGTGTGAGAATCCTTGTTTAGCCGTAGTTAGTCTGAACTACGTAAAGCTCTGATCTTCCATGCAGTGTGGAAGTACGTAGGCACAAGACGCGAGGTCTTGGCGAGCCAATTTTCCCTGTAGTCCCGAACTACGTTGACTCTGACTTTCTCTCTTGAGAATACGTAGGCATAGAGTGCGACGCTCTATCGAGTCAGTTCCCTTCCGTTTAGATTTAGCAGCCGTAGATAGATTGTTTTGCATCCTTTAGACAACCCAAGCAAGCGTGGATCCCGTCGAGTACGACGGACGTGAGGGGTGCTAATACCTTCCCCTTGCGTAACCGACTCCCGAACCCAGGTTTTGGTTGCGATGACCATACCTTTCCCCGTTTTTTGCGAGGTTTACTTCGAGCGTTTCCTTTCCCGCTCTGAGGGATAAATAACGCACGGTGGCGACTCTTCTGTCAGCCGGCGCCGATTTTCGCAGTAGCGACACGTATATGCATCTCCGGAACAAATCAAATGTAAATGGGTTAATCTAACAAGTTCTGTATGTTTAAAGTTTAAAATTGTTTCGCAGATATATCTTCAAAATATGTTAATGTTTATTTAGAAATAAGATGCGTCTGAAGATAGTATCTTCAAAAACAAAGGACATTTGTGAAATTTCACACAATGAGATAGAAATATATAAGATGTAGTAAAAAAATTCTCTCATTTTATGGGACACTCCTCAATCACACTCAAAATTATAAAAAAAGTTCATAAATTTCAGATATGCATAATTGAATGCAGTTTTTATACACACGTTCTGAGTAAATAATCCCTATTTTATCTTTAAAAAATTAAATAAAAATACATCTTTAGATTTCAAAAATCCACTTCCTAAACTGCAATAGTTGTTTAATACTGTGCCACAACACCTTTAGAATTTGGACCCCTCTCAATTTTTTCAAAACACTCACTACATATAATTTAATTTAATCTCAAATAAAAAACTTTTAATAACTTTGTTTATAAGTTCTCTATAGTCAAATAGCAAATATGCTAACATCAAGCATAAAAAATAAAAAGAGATTTATGTATAACTTTTCTATTTTTTGACATGCAAGTATAATCACATGCCACAATTTCTCAAAGAACCGTATAACTTAAAGATGAAGGAGACCAACTTTACCAAATAATTCAAATGAACAAAAAATGAGGCAAACCAAAAGGAAGATAAAGGATCAATTTACCATTATACTTTATAAATTCAAGCTATGTTCTGAAATAGAACTGATGTCTCATTCAAAGAGAACAACCTTAACTTCTTTTAGAAAATCTTTTTATCATTAGCAAAGTCTAAATAGCACAAATATTATATTGTTTCAAATTAGATATTAAAATAATTAAGGGTGACAACTGGAAAAATATATTAAGAGTGTGTCACTTTCCATGTGACATGCTAATTATCCGAGTTTTATCATCTTTCATAAACAAAGTAACATTTTAATTTTCAAAATAAACAGTTTTGATTTGATTGTTTAGAATTTGAAAAAGAGTGTTGGTTGGTAGTTTGAAATATCTTGAAACCATAATGATTGTATTTATTTTTCTTCTAATTTTGCCTAAAAACAACCATATGTAGTCAATAAATCTCTTTGAAAAGTTTCACAAACTTTTTCCAAATTTAATTCTTCCAATGTAAACCACAAATACAGAAAGTTTTATACAATTGGCAATCTATGAGTAAAACAAAATATCTGAATCTTCTTAGCCATATATCATTCAAATCACAACTCACCATTTTCCATGGTCAACATTTTAATCAAATTCCATTTTTACTTCTCTAAGAATTGACTAAAGAAACCAAAAATTATAATTATAATATGCACTAAATAAAACACGTCTCTCTTTCTCTGCTACCTTATTTACGTGCCTTTTTTATACATGAAGATTATGAACTGTTTTCTGTGCATGCTTTTTCATGTTTTTGATCACTTTGTATATTGATCAAAGAATGTTTTCAATGAGGTTGTGGTTAGCTTTTGTGTTGATCATTTTATCAGGAGCTTGTTTGAATATCGTTGAAGGAAAACCACATAGAATTCTTTTGGATACAGATTTTGATACTGATGATTTGTTTTCTCTACTATATCTTTTGAAGCTCAATACATCAGAGTTTCATCTAGAGGTTAATCACTCTCTTTTCTGCTTTTCAATCAGAATCATAATATTTTTTTTTAACTTTGTTATTGGTGCAAAGTTTCATAACCGCAGTTGTTGATTTGATTACGAAATTTTCGAGCAGGGAGTTACTCTGAATGCAAATGCTTGGACTAATGCTGGACATTCTGTGAATCATGTTTATGACATACTTTACATGATGGGAAGAGACGACGTAGCAGTTGGAGTCGGAGGAGAAGGTGGAATACTCCGTAATGGTACCATACTTCCAGATGTTGGTGGATATCTTCCAATTATAGAACAGGTGTGTTTGGATTATGCAGAATGCAAAACAGTGTTTAAAATAAGTGCTTATGTTCAATGGTGTTTTATTGAATCAGGGAATGACAACAGCAGGAAATTGCAGATACAGACAGGCCATACCTGTTGGTTTTGGAGGTCGTTTGGACATTGATACTAACCTCGGCATTCGTAAAGCTTTTCTTCCGCAAGGGAAAAGGAGATATAGGCCGCTGCGACAATCGACTGCTCAGCAAGTGCTGATTGACAAAATATCTGCAGGTTCTATAACTCTGATTGTGATTGGAGCACATACAAATATAGCTATTTTTCTCGAAAATAATCCGCACCTAAAGAAGAATGTGGAACATATTTACATCATGGGTGGTGGTGTAAGATCGAAAAATCCCACTGGTTGTTGCCCGAAAAATTCTTCATTTTCTTGCTTACCAAGCCAGTGTGGTGACATTGGCAATTTGTTCACAAATTATAAAGCTAACCCTTATGCGGAGTTCAACATATTCGGAGACCCTTTTGCAGCGTATCAGGTTAGTAAAACTATCTGATATTACGTTTGATAAAATTAAATGTTTATAACGCGTAGATAAATGTATATATAGTTTTCGTTATTGACCGACCATAAAGTAACATGCAGGTGATTCATTCTGGTATTCCTATAACTCTTGTTCCTCTTGATGCAACAAACACAATCCCCATCAATGAACAATTCTTCGACGAATTTGAAAAGAGTCAAGACACGTACGAAGCACAATACTGTTTCAAGTCCTTGAAAATGACACGCGATACTTGGTTCGACAATAACTTTTATACGAGTTATTTTATGTGGGACTCTTTCACAGTTGGTGTAGCAGCTTCAATCATGAGGAACTCTTATAGAAACAAAGGAGAAAATGAATTTGCTGAAATGGAGTATATGAATATAACTGTAATTACTTCAAACAAACCTTATGGTGTATCCGATGGCTCCAATCCGTTATTCGATGGCCTCGAAGTTCCTAAATTCAATCTTAAGAAAGGTTCTGTCCATAGTGGTCACGTTCAACAAGAACTAACAGATCCATTTTGCTTTGTTAAGAATGGCACAGGAAGATGTCAGGTATACACTATTACCAAGGCCGTCTTTGAGGGCGTAAAAGACGGGCTACCGCACACGACCCAAAATGTAACATGGTTAAATCATGGCTAAATAGGACTTCAAAATTTTTGTCATGGTTAAACCGTTTCAAAATAGTGCCTCTATTTTCTTTGCCACAATTAAATCGTAACTAACCTACACAGGGCCTCTCTGTAAAAAATATTACACATGCATCTAATAACGTCTCGCTGTTATTCCACATTGTATAGGATGGTTACACAGAGGGGGTGGATGGTCAAGACTCGGTGAAGGTACTTGTTGCCACAAAAGCAAAGCCAAACAAAGATAAAAAGAACTTACTTGACAGAGAATTCTTCATAAGCTTCTTAAATGTATGTCTGTTTTTTAATATTTGTGCTCTAATTGTTGCCGGGGTCTTAAAAACGATATCATGACGTTGGTATGTGAATTTCGCTTTCTGATTTTTTCGTAGATTTTAAAGCAACCACAACAGGCTGGGAGGTTCAATTTCACTTCAGAGTTTCCTTACTATGAAGAAGTAAGTTATAAGCCAGATTTCGAAAACAAAGTACTAGGGAAACCTGTTGTGTTCGACATGGACATGAGTGCAGGAGATTTTCTTGCACTATCTTACCTCCTTAAAGTTCCTGTTGAACTCATCAACCTTAAGGTATTTCGATTTTTCGTGCTTATTTGCATCATCTGAGCTATTGAGAGATAGACTAATATGGCACATTTGGTGTTTTAGGCAATCATTGTAAGCCCAACAGGGTGGGCAAATGCAGCAACAATAGATGTAATCTATGACTTACTGCACATGATGGGTCGCGACGATATCAAAGTCGGTATCGGTGATTTTTTCGCTATGAACCAATCAAACCCGAATTTTCCACCTGTTGGAGGTTGCAACTATGTTAAAGCCATACCTCATGGAAATGGTGGGCTTATTGATTCTGACACTCTATTTGGACTGGCTCGCGATTTGCCACGTAGCCCTAGAAGGTTGGTGCTTTCTAGGACACAAGTTACTTTAGTTTCTTGCCTTATAAGTCTCATCAACTTTACGTTGCATAGGACATTATTGATACCGTTATATTTTTGTCGGGAATGGAAGTTAGCATTACTATCAAATAAATAATGGTACTATATGTTATCTATAAACTGTGTCAAGATGAAATAAATAGTATCACCATGTGAACAATATTGGAAATTATTGAAGACGTCTTTCAGAAGTAAAACCTTGTGATCCTCCTCGTCCCGATGGACAAATTGTCATTTAACCATGAGGATGAGGAGAACCTAAATTTCTCCTAAGACAATGTTTGTCATTGATAGAGTTTCAAACACCTAACCGTAATTTTTTTACCAGTATCCTTTGGTTTTTGTGTTTTATGAAATGTCCGTAGGCGCGCATAATAATTTGTGGACATGTGAGTCAGGTACACAGCAGAAAGCTCCGTGAAGTTTGGAGCGCCTAGAGATACTGATCAACCTGAACTTAGACAACCACTAGCTATGGAAATTTGGGAGTCAATATTACAAACATTAGAACCAGGGTCTAAGATTACAGTGTTAACTAATGGACCTTTGACTAATTTGGCAAAAGTTGTATCAGTTAGAAAAATAAGCTCCAGAATTCAGGTAAGTCAACAAATGAGCAGCAATATTCAGCTGAATAGAAATTTTATGTCATTTGATGAAAGTTATATTTTAGTTAAACATAAAACTGAATATTCTAACTTGATTAGGTATTGAACATTTTGTGCGCGTACGGATTGACAGTGAATTTGAGGGGAAAAAAATCATGGTGTTCCACTGTGCCTTTGATAAAAATTACACTCGAGTTTCAAAACAAAATCAGTGCATAGCTGCAATTTTGACAAACTCGCCGTTAATTCAAAAATGCATTATTGTTAAGTTAAGAACTTATGGTTATAACTTGTGGTAATTAAGCATAACAGTTCCGAAATGTTTCAGGAAGTTTATGTAGTGGGAGGACATATCAGCAAGAGTGGCAATGACAAAGGAAATCTCTTTTCTGTTCCTTCTAACAAGTATGCAGAATTCAATATGTTCCTCGACCCTTTAGCAGCCAAGACAGTGTTCGAATCAGAAGTTAACATCACACTCATTCCACTTGGTATCCAGCGCAAAGCAAGTTCTTTTTCAAGTACTTTAAACTTGTTTGGAAAAACACAAAGAACACCCGAAGCAGTGTTTTCTAAGCATCTTCTTTCAAGGCTACTCCGTTTAAGGAAATCCCATCACAGATATCAACATATGGTAAATGCTCATTTCACTCCATAACTTCAGTATTGAAATTTACACATTGCAAAATCAAGTTTCATCGTTCTAATAGGACAAACTCTCTAAGAAATACAATCTTTCGGTTCTCCATATTGTTTTGGTTTGTGTTTGATGATTATATCTTATACAGGATACATTTTTGGGGGAAATTCTTGGTGCTGTTGTTCTAGCAAACGGTCATTCATGTGTTCTAGACGTAAAATTTGAGTCGAAATCAGTGAAACTATTTGCTGAAGGGCTTGAATCTACCGACGGAAAAATAGTGGTGGACAATAAAAATGGAACATTAGTGAGAATTTTAACTCATGTTGATGCCAAAACTTATCATGAGATATATGTAACGAGGTTAGGTGATTCAAACCAATCAGCTAAAGTAGGAAGCTTCAAAGAACAAAAGAGAAAATGGAGCTATCCACATGACAGAAACTACTTATGAAGCTGTTCCAAACACACACTAAGTGTATACATCAAAAGAAAACAACAAAATCATTCACAGCATGATGTTTGGTGAGATGACACTACTACTGTGGGGCTGACATGTCTTATCTGGCTGAAAGCATCCTAAGATAAGAACAATAAAAAAATAAAAAATAAAAAAATAAAAAAATAAAAAAAAACATATCTGTTGCTACACAAAAGAGAAATAAAATAATTGTATAATTTCAACATTTACTTCTTCCTATATAATTTGCTCCATTAAGGAGTAGACAAAGGGACAATGCCACCACATCATGATTTGTTTTCTAAAGAATCATATCTCCTCAAGATTCTTCTTATCTTGCTAATCAATTTTAAATTATTATTAGCCGTCCTTAATTAGTTTCTTATTCCTTAATAAAGTGACTTTACATCTCCCATTAGCTTATACAACTTTAATTTTCAACCACAAGGATTGCCAACTAATGACCTATAGGATGTTGCCACGTAACGATAATGATAGAGTCGTCAAAATGATTTCAACTAGTCTACTACCGGTTGGAGAAACCGAGTTTGAATTCTGACTTAAACAATCTTTGACTAAGTTGAACTCCAGATTATTGGAGCTCATTAAAGAACAACCGAGTTTGAATTCTGACTTAAACAATCTTTGACTAAGTTGAACTCCAGATTATTGGAGCTCATTAAAGAACTCGAGACTTAAGACGGAAGTCGAGTAGAAAGCTAATCTATCTTATAATGGTGCGGTTAACCTTCATTAAAGCATGAAAAATATTACATATTATGAAAGTGTTTTCTTGTGAAGAACAAGGTACATTGGATGAAAACTTCTATCCACATAAAAATTCATACATTCACAAGAGACATAAGAGAAATAGATGATCCTCGACAGACAAGGGGATCATAATACAAGCATTTTTACATATCACTCACTTCAAAAACTCAGTTCCATCGTAGGGATCGAGCCACCAGCTGCAACTATCTGCTGCTCGAGCTGCAGTTAACATTCACACAAGAAACATAAATTGCAAATCCAGAACTGTAATATAATATAATGTTCTACAGCTGAATTTCATTATTAAGTTACTTACCCTCAACAATGTTTCAAGCTTATTCTTAACAACAAAGTACTCTTGTTTCACTTGCTGTAAACATCGGCGGCAACTGCACAGATAAGAAATTATACATATGATTGGACCAAGAACTTAGTAAAAATTTATGAAACTTTGTTCTTCAAACTTTTGCAGTTTAGAAGTCAAAATGAAGATTAACCACTTACGCATCTATGTTTTGTTCCTCGCAGAAGTTGCGGAAAGCAATGCAGGCATTTTTCACCCCTTGTGCACCTATGCTGTTAAACAAACATACAAATTTATCTTAGCAAACTAAAAATATACAGTAGCACCTAAGAAGCACAGACACAAACACAGACAAGACACTGAGACGTCTTTTTTCAGAGGTGTCAGTGCCACATAGGATAGCAACCTTAAACAAGTGAAAAAACATGATTAGTCTACCTTGCACTGCTCCCCTTAAACTGGTGCACATGAGCATCAACTTTTTTGAAGTCAACACTTTGCTGCTCCCTGCACATGTAAAACCCAATGAAAATCAAAGATCATGATTCATCATATTCTCTAAAAATCAACATGAAAAAAAGGAAAAAGGAAGTACTCACAGAGCAAAAGACAGATCTTTGAGAATCCTCTCAGAGTCATCAAAGAAAAGAGAAACAACTTCAAAAACAAATTCAGGGTTATTCTCATCTTGTAGCTGTTGAAGTTGCAGAAACTGACCATCTAAGAACCCCTTTTATTCACCATAAACAAAAGAGGGAAAAAAGAGACACAAAATCAAAAATCAAAAACAAAACATTCTAAATAACATCTAACAAACAAAAACAAAAAACACACATCCCATAAGAGACAACAAATTTAAGAGACAGTGTATGTTTGGTGGTCTAACTAACCTCCACGAACAAGGATTTGATGTACTCCATCCATTGTCTCCGCATCTGACCCACATCCATGTTTCTAAACAAACAAGTCACTTGTTATTGTTATGTCAATAATCACAAAAGAAACAAGTGACCCAGTTGCGTTAAGGTGTTCAAGTTTTGATCTTTAAGAAAATGGTATACCTTGAAATTGAAGAAGAACCCACCTAAGCTTTCTCTCTCTCTCTCTTGCAAAGTTGTGATCTTTCTTTATAGTATGAATGAGTTGTAGTAGGAATTTGTTGTGTTATGAAGTATAAACAGGTCACAACAACAAACAAGACAGTGCTCGCGTGGGAAATGAAATACAATGTATTTCCCCTTCTTTTTAGGGTTGTGGTAACATGAGTCATATAATTTAAAGGCTTGTTTCAAACACACTTTTTTTTAAGACATTATTGTCTTTTATTGATAAGATTCATACATATAAATCAAATTATTGATCCCATATATATTTGATTTGATATGATACTTATAAATTTTAATTTAAGTATTTGATTATATTAAAATGTTAAAAGTATGACTTTTAAGATTAATATTTTCTATTTAATTTCTTAACTTGTAACTTAGTCAATATTTATTAGTATCTATAAAATATTATTTATATCGGCAAACATTAAAAAAATTTAAATTTTATTAATTGAGTCAATATTTATTAGTAAATAAAATTTGAACCCGATCATAAACACACAGTAGTATTAAATTTTCTGTATGTTTTGATTCGCATTCTTTATCTCTCTAAACTTATAAATAGAGTTTTATAATTTGTTTAATTATGCTAAAAAAAATTGATCTCCTATAAAAATAAACCAAAACATTTAAATTTTAATTGAACCATTAATTTAAAAATGAAATTTTAGTTTATGTGCAACTCTCATCCACCATAATGTCATGTGTCCTAATGACATAATTAAAGGCCAGTTAAGTTTCTAATAGTAATACAATACTAGATTAAAGACAATAATCACTAAACTTTTAGAACATGTGTGAGGTTTTTTTTAAACAATAGTCACTCAAATTTAGTTTTAGATCATGTTCAAAAGTATTAAACTCAATAATTATATAATGTGATAGGAGCAACATGAAAAATCTTTGGGAACAAAAATTATTGAGCATCTTAAATTGGAACACAAAACATGGGCATCTTTCTCATTCATGTGATTTGACATGATTCTATGTGATCCTTTCCTTTGTTCTCTTGGCTCTTCCAAGTTCCACCATCTCCATTATATATATACTTATACAAAATGTCTTGTTCAAATTTTGAAGGTTGCGATAGCACCAAGTGTCCACATCAATTGTTCAACGTTTGCTTTTGTATTTTTCTCTTATTATTGGGATAACGGTTTTGTCTTGGCTTCACTAGTTGTATAACTACTTAAGGAAGATGTTGGAAATTGGAAGATCTATGAAATATGTCAATAATTTCAACAAATTTGCAAAATAGTACTTAATAAAGTAGTAATTACCAATAGTTGATGATTTAATGTTAATGTTTCTTTTTTCTATTTAAAATAGAATATGAATTGTTGAATACACCATTTGGTCACGGTTATAAATAATTTTTTTTTTTACATGTATTTATCTATATATAAATTAGATACATTAACAGTCAAATATATTTAAAAAGTCAAATATATTTAAAAATTCAAATTTATTTATAATAGTGTTTAATGGGTGTATATTATAGATAAGTATGGCATTTTTTAGTTGATAAAAATCAAATCGATCATTCAGATGTTTGCGTGGAAAAAATTATTGATTTACTTTCGACTTTTTGTTGAATACACAACCTTAACAACTTTGAAGTTGAAATTTGTAATTTATAAGAACTACAATCAAATCATAAATATGAGAAATTATATGAGAAGAAAGATCTCTTCAACGACACACTTTTACTAATAGGTCATTTTCTTCCTGCGATTTTAATTCAAAAATATTTGAATAACTTCGCCATAACTACAAGATCACCATAGTCACTAATTGCACCCTCACTAGAGGCTCCCACACACTACAATGAATTCTAAGAGCATCAAAGTTATTGTGAGACAACATCTTTGAGATTTCAAAGCATATTGAATGCCTTGCAATTTAAGGTGAGCACAAGAAATTATTTTTGCATTGAAATAAACATTGTTAAACACTTTTTTCCCTAGTAGTTCATAACACTTTTTTTTTGTTCTAGTAGTCCATAACACTTTCATCTTGTCGTTTACATAATACCCTTTTAGATTATTAAGAAGCAGTATGATCGTCATGCAACCAAAAATACCTCAATTGGCAACCAATGTTGGACTTCACAGATCGGCCTATATCATGTGAGATCGAGCGTTGATCATTAGTAAGAAAGCATACTTGTGCTACCTTCCATAGAAAATTCCTTGTCTCTCAAGATTATACCATTTTCATAAACATTTGAACAATCAGATTGTTTCACCTTTTACTTTTTGTAGCATATGTAGTTGTAGACGGAAAATTTCCATCTTCTCCATGTCAAACGAGAGTAACATCCCCCATTAGAATTAGTTGGAACTAGCAACACCCTACTTTTGCTTAGAATATGATTAGGCACAATGGTATCCAATCTATAAAGCTCTCAATGTTCAAATCAATATAACATCTAATCAGTTTCGAGAGCTCGTTTGCAAGTATGTCTGTATCTTGAAGTTATGCCAAAAGTTAATTTGAAAATTACTTTAGAGCATTTCTCTTTCCATCCTTATATGTTATATGTGTATACTACACCGTTGAAAATTCAAAATTATCTTTCATGCGTCCGAAAATACATCTCCAGACGCATCCAAAATCACGCCAAGTTTTTCTTTTCTGAGTTACACCCTAGTTTTAAAAATTATAGTCTGGAGATGCATCTCCGTATATTGTTTGGGTATATCTAAAAATGCATCTTCAAATAACCCCCTGAATCATTTCAGAACATTATAATTATCCCAACATCATGATTTTTTAGGCCAATTTATATTAAAATAAAATCAATGTAAAATGAAGTTATATTAAAGTTAAATGAAAGCAAAAAGTCACACATTAATTCAAAAAATCAAGAGTATACATAACATTTGTTCGAAAATACTAAAAAAAGTAATACATTTAAACATAAACTAACTATTGGGTATGTCTAACCTCTTGTCTCCTTCTCCGTCTGTACTGCACGACATTTCGTAACTCGACAACCTTGTGTTCCACGAGGACCAATTAGAGATTGTCATCTTCAAAGATTCATGCCTCTATGGCTCACCCATCTCCGCGACATGCCGACAAAATGCCATCACGTTCTCGACCTCCTCATCTTGAACCTCAAGTACCTCCTAGTTAGTTGGTTTATGTTGTCTTCGAAGAGCGTCTGGTGTCATGATAGGGTGTGAAACTCTATACTATGTCATGTATCCCTCAACATAAGTCCAGTGTACATAAGCTGACTCCCGATGATACTCCTCCGATACCAGATGACTCTCGAAATCATTCAGTATCGCATGTAGATCTCTGCGGCGTACGTCGAAAGGAGCGTACTCGTGGGGAGGTCACGAAATATTTTGCAAGTACCTAAAATGGCGCATCACTCGCTCGGACAGACAGGGGATACATAAGAGATGACCCACATGCCAGTCATCCGAAATATAAGAAAATGACGTCAAATTGACGTGTCTGGCGGTGACCCTCGTATGGACAAAAGCAATAGTCATCTGGTACCATACGGTCAAGAGAGACTCTGAATGACTCGATCGCACCATTCTCCATGTACGAAACAAAAGCGACTGCACATGGGCAGTCCTTATCATAGGCAGGCGTAACTTTCCACCCGTTGATGCAAGGGAAGTGGGAGATGATTCGTATCTGAAAATGGTATGAGATAACACTTAACGGTGGAAAGAGCAACATCCCTTTAGATTATCCACACATGATTTTTTGGAACAGACCAGACTTACAAAGCCCTCTCCAAAATTTGGACCCTGATTCTTCACCTCCACCTTTGGTATCCCTATTAATCCACATATCTTGTGAACAATTACATAAATCCCAACCAACTTCCATCAGACTAATTGTATTTATATTAACTCTCCTACAACTTTCGGCTTGCAAATGTTGTTACAAGAAGCCAAATGCATTTTTTATATCATTTGAAACTCCACAAAGAAAATTTTGCAAAAGATAGTTTTAATTCTTCTTGAAAAAGATAAAGTTTTAGCTTCTAGTTAATGAGCTTTTTATCCACTTTGTCAAAAATGAATTGGAAACAATTGCTTGCAAACTCTCTTTTATGAAAAAGGGGAATACTCAGATACTTTCCAAGATCACCAGTCATTTGAAACTGAGAGGAACTACAAATATATTGTTTGATTTTCCAAGAAACATTAAAGGAGAAGAAGATTCTAGCCTTTTCCTTACTAACTTTCTGACCTGATGTCATGCAAAAGAGATTAATAATCTAACGTATAATACTAACGTTTCTGCTAAAACTTCCGCAAATAGAAGAATATTGTCTACAAGGCTAAATGAGAAATTTTTGGTCCTCTCAAGCATGCTGAACTAAGAAATTTAATGTATACTTTCTTTTTATGTCAGTTTTACAAATTAAGCAATGGAAATTTTTTGAATCACCTACCATTACAGATTCACAACTCAAGAATGTACCTTTTGAAGTGTGACCATGACACTAGAACACTATCAGAGAGCTAACATATATAATGAGACATAAATACACTACAATTCACAACAGTAACAAAAACATAATACATATCGAGAATCAATGGACCTGGAAAGTAAGCAAAATCACTACCTGGATTCTGGAAAATATTCAGTAACACTTTTAACATGTCTTGCAACTTTTCCTACAGTAACCAGGAAGGTCAGCAGATCCAACCATGTATTCAGGATTCTTAGTGCATTCTCCAAGGGCAGCCCATCTTTCACAACTTTCATGCTGATCAGTGCAGTCCCCTCCAGCTCCCACCACCTTATCAAATGAGTCCACATGAATCCACTTTGTTGCCGAATATTTCTCTCCTTCGATTACAGGGCATCCTGCATGAAGACTGAGAGTGTCTGGGATAGCATTTGGGTGGAGACTAAAGAATAGAAGTGCATCTCCTCTTCGGGGTTTCACTGTGAATTGTCCCAGGGAGGAAAGAAAGAAAAATACAATTATTGAACATAATTTGACAGGGAGCAAAAGTGGAGTTACAGAATAATACAGAAGAAAAACCATAAAGTAACTAAATGTCCAATTACCCCACCTGCGACTCCTTTTTTGCCACACTCAGAGAGATCTTCACTTGTTTCAGATAATTTATGATGGGGAGATTCTTGTAACTATTATAAAAATATTATCAAAGTTAGCTACAATAAGGGAAAAGAAAGGCAGAAACAATTTCATTGGCCAAGAAACTCCCAATTATTTGGTTTGGAATATTGAAGAAAATATTGCATCTCCTCAATCTACCCCTCATGAAATACCAGTGTTCATAGTGTCTGTTGTTTGCAAGTACAATTAAAATATTTGAGCATTTGGAAAACCGGTCCCAATCAGATACAAACGTTTCAAGTTTTCCAATTTTTTTGCTGTAGTTAGTATCAGAATGATTATAAGCAACTAAAAAAGATGAGAGATACTCCAACATGAAGTCATAAACAATATGCTCAGACAGTCGGACAAGAAAATTTGGCTCCCTCAAAATTGTTAAGGATAAATTCAGTTTGCACGGAAATTGCAGCAAACAAGGATCCATGATAATCGAAACTCAACGCCATTTAAGGATATGTCAAAAACAAAATACTTAATAAATCGGAAAATCATAAAGGCAATGATTTACCAAAATTACGTTTTTATTCTATGTAAACATGTGCATTAGATACTATACAAACCTCTGCATTAGGGAACACAGTTTCACCGCCTTTGGTCACATTTGTGAGATACATGAGAACAGTGGCAACCCGGTGTCCACCCCGAGCTATATTAACTTTATCAGAAAAGTAATCATAGTGTGGGTCATATTTCTGCCCATGTTCATATCTCAATACTTGTATGTCTTCGCCATTATCTGAAATTCAATAATCAAATACTTTAAGCAATTGATTAGTGTCTCCATGTTCTTATTTTTTCTGTTTTAGGGCAAGGGGAGGAAGGAGGGAAGAAAAACCTAACTGATCATGCTAACATATGAAGACTTTTTTTGGTACATGATATTATGAACAATTATTTGCATAGAAGAACTAGTGAATAACAATTTAAGATAAACAACACTTTGGGTTTCGAATGATACCAATACAATACTTCTTAATTTGGCCCCCCAATTTCTGACTTTCTCCAGTAAATTTTGAATGCTACTAGTGTTCTTTCGGTTTTTGGAGTCACTATAGTATCCTGATGGATATGGTGCTTCTGGAAAATATTCAAGCACTTGTTGAATGCATATTTTGTAATTAATGTTTGAAATTAAATTAAATATATCTAGTAGCTAATCAAATGCTTGAAGCACTACTACCATAACCAGGGGGAAAAGGGTACTAGAGTTATGCTATCCAAGGTTGTCATCCTTCTCACCTTTTAGTGATAGTGGCCGAAAAACGGCCAATCATAGTCGAAACTGGAAAAGATCCCACAAAATCAATGATTTTATGATTTTTTTTTTCACAATTTGGCTACAATGCAGGATTCTACTTAAGATTCGGATCGTCGGGGATGAATGAGATCGGAAAATCTTAAAATTTTAAAATCTAGATCAAAATCTTGACAACCATGATGCTATCTGTCTTTCCATATAAATAAGTTATTCAAAGTCCACATTGAGAGATATGAAATAGTTATATTAATATAAATTTAACATTTCAAGCAGGCAACTTAAAATCAATTTATCTTAAATGGAATGGACAAGTAATATAACGTCATTTTGAAAACTAAATTCAACACTAAAATTGGAAAATTAGGACAGAAAACAATTTAATGGAGTTGGTTAAGACCTTCAAACTGATATTTAAGTAGACATGTACAATAGCATATAAGTTGTCATTAAATGCGATAGACAAAAATAATTTCCTTATTTAAAAAATGAATCATACTAACTAGTGTCTCGGATACTGGTTAAGAATTTATTTCAAATAAAAAAAATATTTGCCCGAGGCACTCGTTAATATTTCCCTTTAAAAAAATTACATGTTAATAGCTTCCTTTGGTGTAGCTTCATTATATAATTGGAACAAGTTCAAAGGTCATAGTGACATTTTATCAGAAGCTTAGATGAATATAGAATTGCAATAACAATTCCAAACGTCATAATTTTGGATCCTCTCCTTCTATTCTCTCTCTTTCCCTCTCCTTACTCTCTATCTCTCTCAATTTTATTCTCTCTCTTGGTTAAAAAAGAAAAATATAGTTAAGAGAGTGAAATCAAGAGAGAGATATAGAGTTAGGAGAGGTAGGGGTGGGAATAGTCTAGGCCGAGTTAGGCTTTGCCAAACCTAAGTTTGCCCTGCTAAAAATTTCAAAGCCTAAATCTGGTCTATGGCCTATTATAAGTTTATTTTTAGACCTGAGGCTAACCTTTTCGAATGCATGTTTAACCTATTAGCCTACATAAAAGCTTATTATATTTGAACGTTTGTAAATAAGCAATTATATTAATGTTTAAATAGACTAACAAATTAAAAAATCAATGAGACTAAATGCTTATTTGCATTAACTTATTCAAGTTTACATATTAACATAAGTTTTGTGATTCTATTTGTTTGAGAGAACTTATGAAAACAACTTATGACACTGTTCATAAGTTTTTTTTTTAAACTTATTTTCATAAGTTCTTCAAGATAACTAAGCTTTACTTTTTTATTTTAATTCAAAATACAAATACAATATAATAATAATAAAATTATTCATATTTATTTAAATAGGCTTAAAATGTTTTTTTTATAGCAGAATCTTTAACTAAATAGGCTTAAAAAAAAACCTAAGTCTTTTCTATTTGAAAAAAAAAAACCTGGCCTAGCCTAAGTCTGTGTAGGCTAGGCCGTAGACCCTTGTTAGTTGGTATGGCGTATTTGCACCTCTAAGGAGAGGGAATGAGAGAAAATAGGAGAAGACCCACAGTTGTACGGATACAGATGGAAGAGATAGACTGGGATCGGGTACCATATAGTTTTCATAAATCATAATAACTCTAAAACCTAAAATTATCATCACGGTTCATTCCTAAACTCATTTGCCTCAGTTTTATTCAACAAGCAAACATATTCATGATTAGTATACAGCAAATTCTTCCCATGCATGTTTTGTTCCCTTGCCTAAAAGACTTCATTTTGAAGCCAAAGACTGCGGTGACACCCGATTTTGACTTACCGTAGCAAGGGACAAGGAAAGAATGCAGAGAATAATTAGCTTACATTCTCACCTATTTTAACTGTTATGCGTGAAGCCAAAACAACTGGTTTGTATTTAGGCCATACATTATACAACAAGAATAACTAACAAAATTAGCAATAAGAAGAAAACCATAACCCCTGCATCTGATTTCACTGGAACACGGATATAAGTTCAGCAGCTTCTAGAAGGATGCTAATAGAACAATGAGTTCTCATATGTGCGATGACCCAATCATTGGTCTCAGTCCACATCAGCACAGCTTCTAGTAGCTGGTAGAAGCTGCGAGAATAAAAGTCAGGTAGAATATTCCCCGATTTTAAGGAATCATCTGTTTTAAAAGAGACTGAAGGGGAGCGGAAAATGCATTCAGAAAGTTTGTTAGAAAACAGTTAGGGGAGACTTCTCTCTGGATTAGGAGTTCATAAAACTCTACTTTACTTTTCTTGTTCTGCATTCTTACCATTGTAAGAGTTTTAAGCTCAACCATTTGCAATTAATCATACACCTTTGTTACCCGTAAATTTTAGTTTCTATCAGATGACATAGAATTTAATCATGATTTTTATATGACATACCTTTTGGAAGAAAGGTCCAGGATGCAATCTTGTCCTCAATACCAGAAACAATGGCATCCTATAAAATAACTAAACAGAATAAGCAAAAAGCTCACAAAATTCAGAAAGTACTTTAGTTTTTATAAATAAATTTTTTGACGTCATCAAACAACAGAAAGACCGAAAAAAATCCCCTGCAATTTTTACACGCCCAGTAAAATGTCAAACAACTTCAAATCTGCAATCCAAATATTCTCCCAAACATCTCATGTTATTCTTCTATAAATCTCATGTTATTCTTCTATAAAATCCTTGTTTATAGTCGTGCTCTTTTCACAAGAAGGAGAGAACAAGAGCTTGTTTGTGTCTAATACTCCAACATCACACAATTCACAACTAGTAAAAGCAAAACTTGACCTTCAAAATCAAACGGAAATCCCAAAACACAAAATCTGAGTACTTTCAAACAACATAAAAGCAAATAAAAAAAAGTTTTAAACATATTTGTGCAGATCATAGCAGATCATAGAGCATAGAATTCTCATTTTATTACCAAACAGATAATTCCTCTATAGTGATGTAGCCCCACACAATACACACAAAATAATAGTCAGGCATAATATGAAATTATTAGTATATGATTGGATTACCGAATTAGTAATACAAACCACGTAGTAGTAGTTTATCTATTTTGACAAGATTATACAGAAATAGCAAGCAAACGAGCAACAAGTTGCGCTGCTATTCTTTTTTGGATGGCGAAATCAATTCTCTTAAAAACTACTGTCATTGTCCTAGGAGATACAACATTGTTATGCATGAGTCTTTGCACTCTCTTTAAAAGATTCACTACTTCTGATGCTAGAAAACCAAAAGTGTCAAACACAAATGGTATGAAAGCATGTTAAATCTACATCTACCCCACCCGTAGCCATGAATTATGATTATAATATAGGGTTTTAAATTAAGGTCGGCGCAAGGGTGATTGGAAGAAACTACATAACACTATTTAAAACTATAATGGATATGCTATTAATTTAAACCTTCCAAAAGTAGTGAAATATTTGATAATGATAATAATAAGAAAGAGGATTCAGAATAATAATAAATTGGCAAATATAGAAAAAGAAGAACTGAAAGCAAAGGAACCTTGTTCTTAGAAATGAACATGCCAGAGCTTGTTCTGACTTCGCTTAATTTACTCTCACCGGACAAATTATCCGCCACCGCAGATCTCTTAAGTTCCGATTTCGCTATAGAAATCAAATGATCACATTCCAAATCCGTCAAGAAACCTTCGTAAACGAAAGCTCTGCTTCAAATCAAAATCAAAATCATTATAACAACACAATGATTTCAGTGCCAAATTTAGAATCTGAGAAGTGAATTTAGAAACAGACCTTGGCTTCCATGAAACCTGTCTCACTTTAGTTGGATCGATGATCGCATTGGTGGAACCTGCGTAGGAGCAATAGGCTCCATGGAAATTGCAGATTAACAAAAATGGAATTATGAAACACCAAACCCTACAAATCTCACTCATCCCTTTTTCTACTTTATCTTCTTCCTTTTCTCTAACAAGATTCAAACATTGGTTTTAGATGGATGGATTATAGTATTGATTCAAACAAGTTATTAATGCTTGACTTTATCTGATATGAATATATGATTAAGGGAATATTTGACTTTTCTTTAATACTTATAGGGAGTAATTAATTACTTTATATTATACTTACTTACTAACTAGATTATGCGGGTGAAAATAAGTAATAGAAGAGTTAATTAGTGGTGAACACTCCGATAGTTGAAATTAGTTAGGTATCGATACTCTCAATTAAGGGTGATAAAGTGGACAACCTGCCCTGCTTAGGTCCGTCTCGTTTAAGTCCTGAAAAGGCGGGGCGGAGCGGATCAACTTAGGCGTCCGAGTTCAAAAGTCATGTCTGTCCCGTTTAGTAACGAATTGACAGGTTAGTGAACCGGTCTGCTAATTTTTTATTTTACAATTTAATTTACTATATAATTTACAAAAATTTTATTTATTACCAAAGAGGTCGACAAAATATTTTTTTAAGAACGCATAAAAGAACTTTAACATATCTTTAAGTCCAATCTATTCAAAAAAATAAAATAAATAAAGACCGACTATAACAAAAAAAAACAAAATAAACTCAAACACAATAAAAAAACGTATCAAAATAAATAAATAAATAATATTTATCATCCTAATCCTATTTAAAACTAACTACTAAAAGAATCTAATTAAAAATTTACAAAAGACAAACAATGATAACAATTATATTGTATAAAACATCACAATGCATAAAATAGTAAGGCATAAAATATCAATATATGACTTTCTCATTGTTTATATCATATAGACTCTTATATTAACTGATTCCTTAATAGTTAAATTCTAATTTTGTCACACATATACACTAATAAAATCCTTCTTTTTCTTAAAATCAACATCTATTTTTAAAGAAAACATTTGAGCTAATGTTTGACAACTTAATAATTTAGCATGACATACAATTGTTCTTTTATTTTAAGTTTTTCCAATCAACACATGTATTAGAAAGTTATAGAAAGAACGTTACAATTATAATTTATTTTGTTTGTATAATAATTTATAATACAATTCAATCAAAATAAACCTAAGATAAGAGTGTTGTTTTTATAGTTAAAGTTGTTTTAATTCTAAGTAAAAATAAATAAAAAGTTTTAACAAAAAGCCCGTGGATCCATCTCGTCCCGCTTTTTCAAGCGGGTTAGGCGGGGCAAACCAACTTAAAGTACCGAGCCGAAAATCTCAGTCCAACCGGTAAAAAAATGACGAGTCAAACGGGCCGACCCGACAGGTCCGACCCGTTTTGCCACCCCTATTATCAATCAATCAAGTATTGTGATTTAATGTCATATCATTTTATTATTTTATTTTATTTTTAAAAAAATTAATTTTTTTTTATAATTTACATTAAAAGTATCGCTACCCAACTTAAATGCATGGGTACCAAAGAATTTACCTTAATTAATTCCCTTTTTTTTGTATTTGCTTGGTTGGTGAATTTATTGATTTTTATTAGCTCAAAAAGAATTTTTGAGTAAGCTCTAAAAGAAAGAAATATATATATCTTTATATGGTTGATATTATGAAGAAATGAACCATTCTTTTGTAAAATAAAGTTAGAATTTTCTTTGGGCAAAATATCATTTTTTTTTTAATTTTACCTTGGATCTATTTTGATCTCTCAATTTAAAAAAGAATCAAATTGATCATTTAATTGTTCAAATAGTATGATGTTCGTCCTTTTCGTTTGTCTCGTTAGTCATAGTTAATATAAATGTACAACTGGCGCACACGTGTAGCTGATGTGGAATGTATCACCCATGTGGAATTTAAGTGCACAACCTTAAAAAAGTGAAACAATTTTTTTCAAAACACATTTAGAAAACCCTAGCAGAGCCATTGACGTTCCTAGAACGTGCATCAGTTGCGATTTGAAGCGAAAATGTTCGTTGAAAGTGAAATTGAAGACACCATTGTTGACTAGAGGTATGTTTGAAGTGATTTTTCTGCAAATTTTAAATGTTGTAGTTTTAGGATTTATGGAATCTTTCTGAAATCCATCTTTTTCTGCCCTCTATTTTAAGGCATAGTTTAAAATGGACGAACAATTACATCTAAAAATCCATCAGAATGGTGAATTCGTTGATGAGGAATTTAGTGTGTACGAAGGAGGAGAAATGACTGATTCGAAAATAGAGGTTGATATGTGGAGTTATTTTGAGTTATTAGGTTGTTTTAAGGAGTTGGGTTATAGTGTTATAGAAAAAAAAATATATTACAGCGATCCCACATTTGTAATGAATGTGTTGGTTGATGACAAAGGTGCCTTAGAGATTATTGATCTATATAGGGTGCATCTTAGTGTTAATATTTATATTCAACACAAATTGTTTCAACCTGAGTATTATGATGGTCTCCTTGATGAGATAGAAGTAGATCACGATGACATTGTAAATGAGAGTGAAGAAGTACTTGCTGTAATGTATGAATAACTATTTAATGGGGGTAGAAGGAAACTCAGATGAATGAAACTGAGGCAAGGGAAATTGATTTGAAAGAAACTGAGATGAAGGAAACTAAGGCAATAGAAACTAAGGTAATGGAAACTGAGGCAAATGATGATAATGGGCATGAGGGTAGTGAGGTGCATGATGATGTTAGTTCTGATGACATTGAGGATGAGAGCTTCAATTATGAAAGTGCAATGGAGGTAGCTTTGATGATAAGTCTAATGAGTATGATGGTGAATTGGTTGAGGAAGATGAAATGAGTAATCTAATTGACTATGTAAATGAAGATGATCAAGAGAGAAACACCAAAAAAGGTAAAGAAAAATGGGAAGAAAACAAGGAAGAATTTAAAGGGAGTGATAATGAAAGTGGAGATCTAGAAAGTGGGTGTGAGAGTGATGAGAGCACTGGAGTTAGGAGAAAGAAGTGCCCAATATTCAAGTTACAAAAAGACATATCCAATTACAAATGAGAGGTGAGAATGTATTTTAGTACCAAAGGTGATTTTAAGGAAGCAATAACCTCATATGCAGTTCAATATGGCAGAAATTTGAAGTTCACTAAAAATGACAAGATAAGAGTGAAGGTTAGGTATAAAGATGGATGTGAGTGGAAAGCGTATTATGCTAAGTTGCCTAATGAGGATTCTTCATAACTAAGGAAGGTAGTTGACATTCATAGTTGCACTAGAAAGTATAATGTGAAGATGATGCACATTAAATGGTTGAGCAAAAGGATTCAAAATTCCTTGAAAAACAATCCTAGGATGAAGATTAAGGATATAAAGGAAAAGGCACAAAATAAGTGGAATGTAGATGTCAACAAGACTAAGGCCATAAGAGATAGACTTGCAGCTAGAGATATGACTGATGGTTCTTTCCTCGAGGATTATACTAGGATTTATGACTATTGCCATGTGTCGCTACTACGAAAATCGAGACCGACAATGACAGAAGAGTCGCCACTGTGCGTTATTTATCCTAAGAGAGGGAAAGGAAACGCTCAGAGAAAACCTAACGAAAAGAGGGATAAGATCGGGCATCGCAACCAAATCTCGGGTTCGGGAGTCGGTTACGCAAGGGGAAGGTATTAGCACCCCCTCACATCCGTCGTACTCGACGGGATCCACGCTTGTTGTCTAGTCTATGGGTGAAAAACAAACTATCTACGGCTGCTAAAGCTAAACGGAAGAACTGAAAAGAACAGAAAGAACTGACTTGATAGAGCGTCGTCGCTCTATGCCTACATATTCCCTCGTGCAATGGGAAAGTAAGAGTCAACGTAGTTCAGGAAACTACCGGGGGGATTGCTCGCCAAGACGTCGCGTCTTGTGCCTACGTATTCTCATCTGGTATGAGAAATCAGAGCAAAACGTAGTTCAGGCTAACTACGGTAAATATGGTGTTCTCGATCGCACAGGGTGAGAGAAAAGGTTGACGATACTAGCGCACACATTCTAGCAGTTAGGTGTATTGTGAAGGTGAGAAAATACTTAGAAGGGGGGGTTGAATAAGTATGAAGATAAAAACTCAAGGATTTTTATCCTGGTTCGTTGAACTCAACTACTCCAGTCCACCCTATCAAGAGTGATTTGCCTTTCTCAAACAAGGACTTAATCCACTATTTAATCAACTGATTACAATAGTAAGCACTAAGAACAACTGTTCAAAGTCTTCTTAAGAACTACTGATCCTAACTAGATCTTCTTAAGGTTTTCTTACAATCAAATGTAATAATACAAGTGTTAAGAATGCTTCTAATAAAGCTTTATCACAACTGTGATTTTTCACTTAAGATTTAAGAACAAAGAAATAAATTCAACAAGAATGTGTAAGTTGTATGAGAGTTTGTATTGATTTCTTTCAAGTATTTCGTCAACTAAAGAAGATGAATGGAGTCTTCCTTTTATAGTCACAGAGGTCCATGAAGTCTTTCACGTTGAGAACAGTGTACCAAAAAGGTCTGAGCCTTTTTGTCTTCACATCACATGACCTTTCCTAGAAGAAGAATGCACAGAAAAATCCTTTTTGTCTGTGTTCTTGTGTCTAGCATAAATAAGGAAAGAGTCGTTTGGTCATTTCAACGGATATAACTTTGAATTCTTCTTCAACAAGTTTCAGCAAGAATCATCAGAGTCTGGATAGATCAGAGCCTTCTGATGTTCATCAGAGTTTGCTGAATCAGAGTCTTTGCAGCATGTGTGCTTTCAGCGTGTAAATATTCAGAGCAGAGTTTTGAATCAGATCCTCAGTACTGACAGCGTTAGTACTATCAGAGTCTTCTGAAGTAACTGTGCTTGAAACTCTTCATACAAAATTGCTCATTGCTTCAGATGCTTCTGGCTTCTGCTTCAGATTCTTCTGTAGCTTCTGCTTCAGATTCTTTTGGAGCTTCTACTTCAGATTCTTCTGGAGGCAGCACTCAGAATCTTCTAAGAGATGCTTCTGATGCTTCAGAGCCTTGCATAATATCATGTTCAGATCCAATTTGCTTCCAGAATAATATTCACTTTTAATATCTGCAACAATCATTCTAAAACAAATTTGAGAGTATATAATTCTTTAATACAAAATTTCATAAGAGTTATCATCAAAATATAGAGATATAATTAAGAACCAATCTGTGTTCTAACAATCTCCCCCTTTTTTATGATGATAAAAACATAAGAAATTTTGTTTAATTGAAACTATAATTATAACTCCCCCTGAGATGATGAATCTCCCCCTGAATTGAATACTTAGAAGAAATAGAAACTTCCCTTTTTGCATGAGTATTCTTTTCAAGATCAGAGCCTGATTGTTCCAAAATTATTAAATCTTGACTTGAATGAGTGTTTCAGAATCAGAGCCTGATAGGTTAAATTTGATCTGGGGATATCTGAGTTACTTTTAATGAAGTTGTCAGATATTTCAAATATTTTGAAAAGCTATGAATTCACGTTAGTTAAGATTGATATGTCTGAAGTTCATTTAGGTAGAGTTTATTTGAACAGTCAGATCCATTTTCTCCCCCTTTTTTGTCATAATCAAAAAGAAAACTTAAAAGAAAAATAAAAGGAATTGCAGAAAAGATAAATTAAGTGGAGAAAACACAGAGGTATTCATTCATTCAGATAACAAACAACAGAAGGAAAACATGTTCATAACTAGATGATAGAAAAATAGAACAACAAACAAATAACAAGTGCAGAACAAGAATGCAAGAACATGAAAAAGACAACTAGGGCTGGCGAGAAGCAATCAGGGTCAGAAGATCAGTAATCTTTGCAGTAGATTCTTCTTGCTTAGCCATCCAAGTCTTTATCTCTTCAGTAGTTTGTTCCTGTTTTATCATCCAAGATCTGATTTCTTTAACTTCTTTAACAACATCTGGAATCTCAGTCTTCATTTCAGATGCTGAAGGTGCAGAAGCAGATGCATTAATCTCCATGGCAGAGGCAGGAGTATCTTCTAACATTTTAGCATCTTTAGCAGGAGCATCTTCCAGAAGAAGCACTGGGGTTGTGAGAATGCTCAGCAGAGTTTGTCTGACCATTTCAGCAAACTTGGCCTTTGCATCATCAGCATAAAGAGTTCTGAGATCAGATGCAACAGAGTTGAACTTTGAGATGAATCTGTCCCAAGAAGCTTCAGATTCAGCAGGATTCATACTAGCCATGCACTCTTTCTCTACAGAAGCAATCCCCTGACGCATTTCCTTCTTGAAATCCTTAAACAACGTAGAAACATCTGTTCTTGGTTTAGGGTTCAGAAAGTCTTCTATGGAGACTTGTTGTGATGGTTCAGAAAGTCTTCTATGGAGAATTGCATGGCAATAATCCAGTCATTGTCTTGCAGAGCTTCATCCACAGAAGTTGGTTCAATTACCAACACCAATCCAAATAATGATGCTTCAGATGATCTGAGGAAGGATCTTGTTCTGATAGGGTCGTCCTTCTTTCCAATGATCACATTCTCTGGATGAGAGGCTTTGATTCTGGAAGATGATCCTCTAACAGTTGATTCTTCAGAAATATTTAAGTTGTTCATCTGAGAAGTCAAAGGAATTGCATCTGGCGTTGCTTCAGGTTCCTTTACTTGAACATTGTCTGCCTCTGAGCCTTCAGAGTCTATGAGAATTACTTCTCTATCTGCAGAACTTTCAAACTGCTTTGGCTTTTCAATGCCAAGTTTATCATCAAATCTAACATGTATAGACTCCTCCACAATCTGTGTTTCAGTATTGTATACTCTGTAGCCTTTAGAGCGTTCAGAATACCCAAGCATGAAACACTTCTGTGCTTTAGAATCAAACGTGTTAAGATTCTCTTTAGTGTTCAACATATATCAAATACATCCAAAAGGATGAAAATATGAAATGTTGGGCTTTTTGTTCCTCCACAATTCATAGGGAGTCTTTTCCAGAAGAGGTCTTACAGACACTCTGTTCTGAATATAGCAAGCTGTGTTTATTGCTTCTGCCCAAAAGTGCTTTGCCAGATTAGTCTCATTAATCATGGTTCTGGCCATTTCTTGCAGAGTTCTATTTTTCCTCTCTACAACCCCATTCTGTTGTGGAGTTTTAGGACAGGAAAAATCATGAGCAATGCCATTTTCATTAAAATATTTTTCAAAATATTTGTTTTCAAATTCACCACCATGATCACTTCTGACTTTAATAATTTTGAAATCTTTTTCATTCTGGACTTGTTTGCAGAAGTCAAAGAACACGGAATGTGACTCATCCTTGTGTTTTAAGAACTTTACCCATGTTCATCTGCTGTAGTCATCAACAATGACTAATCCATACTTCTTGCCTCTGATGGATGCAATTTTCACTGGTCCAAACAGATCAATGTGAAGTAATTCTAATGGTCTTGAGGTTGAAACAACATTCTTAGATTTAAAAGAAGATTTTGAAAATTTTCCTTTTTGACATGCTTCACAAAGAGCATCTGAGTTGAACTTCAACTTAGGAAGTCCTCTGACCAGATTGAGTTTATTAATCTGAGATATACGTCTCATATTAATATGCCCCAATCTTCTGTGCCAGACCCATTGCTCATCATTTACAGACAAGAGGCATTTAACATTTTGAACTTTAAGTTCTGAAAGATTTATTTTGTAAATGTTGTTCTTCCTCTTTCCATTAAATAGGATTGACCCATCCTTCTGACTAACAGCTTTGCAACATTGTTGATTAAAGATTATATCATAACCATTGTCACTTAATTGACTTATGGATAATAGGTTATGCTTTAAACCTTCTACAAGAAGAACATTAGATATAGAGGGAAGGTTACCATTACCAATAGTACCAGAGCCAATGATCTTGCCCTTCTGATTCCCTCCAAACTTCACTTCTCCTCCAGATTTAAGTTCCAGGCTTTGGAACATAAACCTTTCTCCCGTCATGTGACGTAAGCATCCAGAGTCCAGGTACCATGACTAGCGTCTTGACTTTTCTGCTAAAAACATCTGCAACAGGGATAATCTTATCCTTAGGTACCCAGATCTTTTTGGGTCCTTTTTGGTTAGCTGCCTTGAAAGTTGGTCTGAACTTCTGTCTTTTTACAACAGCGTTGTTCTGACTTACTTTTGGCTTAAACACAGGAACGTTCTGATCAGAACGTGTGTGTTTAATGTCATTCAGATGACCAAACTTGAAATGAGAGTACAAATGAGTTTTCTTGATAACCAGTTTATCAACAGGCATTAGATTTAAATCCTTTCCAGAAGAGGATTTATAACCAATTCCTTTCCTGTTATTTCTGCTAACTCCATAGATCATAGAAGCCATCTTGCTTCTGTCTATGCTTTTAGCAAGAAATTTCTGAAAGCTAAAGTCATATTCTTCTAAAATGTTTTTGCATTTAGACTTACTTTCAGATTCAGAGTTTTGTTGAGCTATTTCAAAATCAGATTTCATTTTTAAATTGTTTTCTTTTAGCTCAGCAATTTCTGATTTTAACAGATTATTCTTAGAGTCAAGATTGCACTTAAGCTTCTTGCATTTGAGCTTAATCTGATTATAATTTTTTAGGACTTCAGATAAGACTTTAATAAGCTCTTCCCTAGTGAGATCAGAAAGTACCTCTTTTGAGTCAGATTCAGAATCAGACTCAGAACCAGATGATTCTTCATTCTGATCTTCAATGCCTGCCATCAGAGCCATATTGGCGCATTCATCTTCAGATTCTGATGAGGATCCAGATTCATCAGAGTCATCCCATGTAGCTATTAGAACTTTCTTCTTGTGCTCAGACTTTCTTCTGGGTTTTTCTTTCTGAAGCTTTGGACACTCATTCTTATAGTGGCCAGGTTGTTTGCATTCAAAACAAACAACTTCCTTCTTTCCAGATCTTTTTGGTCCAGAGGACTCCTTGCACTAATCTGGCCTTTTGAAGTTCTTGAACTTCCTCTGCTTGTGCTTCCAGAGTCTGTTGATTCTTCTGGACAGCAAGGATAATTCATCTTCTTCTTCAGAGCTTTCTTCTAACACCTGCAAAGCTTTCACAGATTTGTTAGATTTTAAGGCAATTGACTTACCTTTCTTTTGAGGCTCATCTTCCTCAAGTTCAATTTCATGGCTCCTTAGAGAGCTGATTAGCTCCTCCAGAGTGATCTTGTTCAGATCCTTGGCAAGCTTCAGAGCAGTGACCATAGGTCTCCATCTGATAGGCAAGCTTCTGATGATCTTCTTCACATGATCAGCAGTTGAGTAACCTTTGTCCAGAACTTTTAGACCAGCTGTAAGAATTTGGAATCTAGAGAACATAGTTTCTATGGACTCAGATTCTTCCATCTTGAACGCTTCATACTTCTGTATTAACGCCAGAGCCTTGGTCTCTTTTACTTAAAGGTTTCCTTCATGAGTCATCTTCAAGGACTCAAACATGTCAAATGCAGTTTCTCTATTTGTGATCTTTTCATACTCAGTGTGAGATATTGTATTTAATAGTATTGTTCTAGCCTTGTGCTGATTTTTAAACTCCTTCTTTTGGGCTTCTGTCATAGATTTTCTATCTACTTTCTTGCCATTCCCATCAATGGGATGAACGTACCCATCTATGACTAAGTCCCATAAATCAGCATCATAACCAAGGAAGAAACTTTCAATCCTGTCCTTCCAATAATCAAATTTCTCCCCATCAAACATAGGGGGTTTAGTGCTGATTCTGTCCCTTTCTTCATATTTGTTGTTAATGTTAAATGTTGAAGTATCAGCCATAATAACAACTAAATATGTATATCAAAGTTTTTCTCACTGGATCTTTTCTGTCACTGTGAAGTGGTAGCACACACAGAACCGAAGCTCTGATGCCAACTGAAGGTGAGAAAATACTTAGAAGGGGGGGGGGGGGGTTGAATAAGTATGAAGATAAAAACTTAGAAATAAAAACTCAAGGATTTTTATCCTGGTTCGTTGAACTCAACTACTCCAGTCCACCCTATCAAGAGTGATTTGCCTTTCTCAAACAAGGACTTAATCCACTATTTAATCAACTGATTACAATAGTAAGCACTAAGAACAACTGTTCAAAGTCTTCTTAAGAACTACTGATCCTAACTGGATCTTCTTAAGGTTTTCTTACAATCAAATGTAATAATACAAGTGTTAAGAATGCTTCTAATAAAGCTTTATCACAACTGTGATTTTTCACTTAAGATTTAAGAACAAAGAAATAAATTCAGCAAGAATGTGTAAGTTGTATGAGAGTTTGTATTGATTTCTTTCAAGTATTTCGTCAACTAAAGAAGATGAATGGAGTCTTGCTTTTATAGTCACAGAGGTCCATGAAGTCTTTCACGTTGAGAACAGTGTACCAAAAAGGTCTGAGCCTTTTTGTCTTCACATCACATGACCTTTCTTAGAAGAAGAATGCACAGAAAAATCCTTTTTGTCTGTGTTCTTGTGTCTAGCATAAATAAGGAAAGAGTCGTTTGGTCATTTCAACAGATATAACTTTGAATTCTTCTTCAACAAGTTTCAGCAAGAATCATCAGAGTCTGGATAGATCAGAGCCTTCTGATGTTCATCAGAGTTTGCTGAATCAGAATCTTTGCAGCATGTGTGCTTTCAGCGTGTAAATGTTCAGAGCAGAGTTTTGAATCAGATCCTCAGTACTGACAGCGTTAGTACTATCAGAGTCTTCTGAAGTAACTGTGCTTGAAACTCTTCATACAAAATTGCTCATTGCTTCAGATGCTTCTGGCTTCTGCTTCAGATTCTTCTGTAACTTCTGCTTCAGATTTTTTTGAAGCTTCTACTTCAGATTCTTCTGGAGGCAGCGCTCAGAATCTTCTAAGAGATGCTTCTGATGCTTCAGAGCCTTGCATAATATCATGTTCAGATCCAATTTTCTTCCAGAATAATATTCACTTTTAATATCTGCAGCAATCATTCTAAAACAAATTTTAGAGTATATAATTCTTTAATACAAAATTTCATAAGAGTTATCATCAAAACATAGAGATATAATTAAGAACCAATCTGTGTTCTAACAATCTCCCCCTTTTTGATGATGATAAAAACATAAGAAATTTTGTTCAATTGAAACTATAATTATAACTCCCCCTGAGATGATGAATCTCCCCCTGAATTGAATACTTAGAAGAAATAGAAACTTCCCTTTTTGCATGAGTATTCTTTTCTGTTAGAACACAAATTGGTTCTTAATAATATCTCTTTGTTTTGATGATAACTATTAGGAAATTTTGTATTTAAGAATTATATACTCTAAAATTTGCTTGAGAGTTTTACTGTAGATTGTAATGAAATTAACACTCCAGAAGCAAATCTGAAATGTATACAAGAAGTTATCTAGACTCTGAAGCGTTAGATGCACTCATTAGAAGACTCTGATTGCTGCTAACAGAAGATCCTGAGCGTAGCCTCCAGAAGGATCTGAAGCAAGAAGCTCCAGAAGATTCTGAAGCAGAAGTCCAGAAGAATCTGAAGCAAGCAGATGCATCTGAAGCAAAGAAGAATATTGTATGAAGAGTTTTTCAAAGCATAGTTTCTACAGAAGATTCTGAAAGTACTAAAGCTGCCAGTACTGAAGTTCTGTGTCAAATATGCTCTGATGATTAACACGCTGAAAGCACACATGCTGCAGAAGACTCTGATACAACAAAGTTCTGAACATCATTAGAAGACTCTGACTCAATCAGATTCTGATGAACTTGCTGAAAACTGAAGAAGAAATATTCAAAGATTATATCCGTTGGAGTAAATCAAACGTCTCTTTCCTCATTTGTGCTAGACACAAGAACACAGACAAAAAGGATTTTTCTGTGCTTTCTACTTCTAGGAAAGGTCACTTGATGTGAAGACAAAAAGGCTCAGACCTTTTTGGGACACTCTTCTCAACGCTCAGCTCTCCTTGGATCAGCTACCTATAAAAGGAAGACTCCACCAAATTCTTCAGTTAGACATTTTGCTGAAAAGAAATTATTACATTCAAGCTCTCATACTTTCATATTCATTCTTAGAATTATTTGTACTTAAACTTAAGAGAAATATCACTGTTGTGATAAAAGCTTTTTAGAAGCATTCATACTCTTGTATTAGATTTACATTGATTGTAAAGGTTTTCCTTAAGAGGATTCAGTTGGAATCAGTAGCTCTTGAGAAGACTAAGAACAGTTGTTCTTAGGTGCTACTATTGTAATCTGTTTGATTAAATAGTGGATTAAATCCTTGTTGAGAAAGGCAAATCACTCTAGGAAGGGTGGACTGGAGTAGTTGAGTTCAACGAACCAGGATAAAAATAATTGTGTTTTTAATTCTAAGTTTTAATCTTTCATACTTATTCAACCCCCTTCTAAGTATTATCTCACCTTCATTTTCAAGATCAGAGTCTGATTGTTCCAAAATTATTAAATCTTGACTTGAATGAGTGTTTCAGAATCAGAGCCTGATAGGTTAAATTTGATCTGGGTATATCGGAGTTACTTTTAATGAAGTTGTCAGATATTTCAAATATTTTGAAAAGATAAGAATTCACGTTAGTTAAGATTGATATGTCTGAAGTTCATTTAGGTAGAGTTTATTTGAACAGTCAGATCCATTTTCTCCCCCTTTTTTGTCATAATCAAAAAGAAAACTTAAAAGACAAATAAAAGGAATTACAGAAAAGATAAATTAAGTGGAGAAAACACAGAGGTATTCATTCATTCAGATAACAAACAACAGAAGGAAAACATGTTCATAACCAGATGATAGAAAAATAGAACAACAAACAAATAACAAGTGCAGAACAAGAATGCAAGAACATGAAAAAGACAACTAGGGCTGGCGAGAAGCAATCAGGGTCAGAAGATCAGTAATCTTTGCAGTAGATTCTTCTTGCTTAGCCATCCAAGTCTTTATCTCTTCAGTAGTTTGTTCCTGTTTTATCATCCAAGATTTGATTTCTTTAACTTCTTTAACAACATCTGGAATCTCAGTCTTCATTTCAGATGTAGAAGGTGCAGAAGCAGATGCATCAATCTCCATGGCAGAGGCAGGAGTATCTTCTAACATTTTAGCATCTTTAGCAGGAGCATCTTCCAGAAGAAGCACTGGGGTTGTGAGAATGCTCAGCAGAGTTTGTCTGACCATTTCAGCAAACTTGGCCTTTGCATCATCAGCACAAAGAGTTCTGAGATCAGATGCAGCAGAGTTGAACTTTGAGATGAATCTGTCCCAAGAAGCTTCAGATTCAGCAGGATTCATACTAGCCATGCACTCTTTCTCTACAGAAGCAATCCCCTGACGCATTTCCTTCTTGAAATCCTTAAACAACGTAGAAACATTTGTTCTTGGTTTAGGGTTCAGAAAGTTTTCTATGGATACTTGTTGTGATGGTTCAGGAGGTGAGTGAGCAGATGATGGTTGTTCAGATTAAGGTTGTATGGATGGTGGTTGTTCAGATGGTTGTGGTAGAAAATCTGTGAGGTTGAATTTTGAGTGAAAAGGGTGTTCAGAAGCAGGTAGGTCAGATGGTAGTGGTTTAAAAGGATCAGGAATACGTAAGCTAGTTGGTGGGGGGATTTCAGAGTCATCAGAATCAGATGATTCAGTTGAATGACATGAAGTAGAGGATAAGACATACATGGTTGTAATGGGTTGCACATCCATAATGTCTTCAGATTGACTTTGTGGTTCAGAAGATGTTTGTTGTTGTGGTTCAGATTGATGAGGAGTTTGTTGAGGTTCTGATGATGGAATGTCAGATGATGGTTGTGGTGCAGAAGCTGTTTGAGTGGATGCTAGAAGTGTAAGAGAAATAGCGTTATCAGAAGCATTTGGTGTCTGTGATTCAGAAACCTTTTGAACAGCAGGTGAATCAGATGCAATTGGTTTGGATGGTTGTTCAGAGGGTTTAGATGGATCAGATGATTGAATTGGTTTAGAAGATTGAGATGGAGCAGGAATAGTTTGATTTTGAGTGGGAGGAGGTTTGGGAATAGAACAAAATGTTGATTCATTCATAACAATCTTAGCAAACCAAGATATAGAAGATTTAGTATCCTTAGTCTTTGTGCGCTTGATAGGATCAGAGGGAACTTCTCCAGAAGCTTTTCTCTTGATCTGCTTCTGTGGCTTGTCATCAACTTTTGGCTTCTTCTGAGCAACAACTTCTTCTGCCTCTAATTGATTTCTCTTTCTCATGTTCTCAGTATACACATCTGGCATTGGTTCTCTGGCACGAATCAGAATATCTGCTGGAATAGGCGTTCCATCTGCTTTGCATGCATCAATGTACCTAACAATGATGTCCCTTGGTTCTTCAGCACCAAATAGTGGAAAATCTTCAACTGGAATTCTCTTCTGACTAACTTCAGAGATATTCAGGTTCTTAGGTACAACTGTGAGTTCATCTACAATCTTTAGCCTCTGAAGACTTTTTGCATTCAATGGTTTACCAACAATTGTTTGTAACTCACTTTTAACTCCAGCCTCATACAAAGCAGTTACCAGTCCATTCTCTGTCAGAATGTCTGAAATTAATCTTCCAAAGGGAATCCATGTCCTGATCTTTTGTCCCTTATCCTTTACAGATTCTCTTGAAGCATTTATATGGTTCCACAAATGCATAAAGAGAATGTAAGGAAGATCTACCTTGGTACTCTGACTTAAACAATACATGAAGTAGATTTGTTCATTGTTCACATAATCTGGAGAATTGGTAGATTTTATGTGATGGATGCAACCTAGAAAAATATTTGCCCAGATTTTGTAGTCAGACTTCAGATCCTTAAATTTGTTAGAGGCCTGTCCAGATGTGATGACTTCCTCATAAACGTCTTCCATGTCCATACGCCCAACTGGCAGATGACATACTCCATCAGTCTCCTCATACCATATGAGTTTCCTGATGAGATCTTCAGTTATTATGATCTCCTTTCCCAGAACAGAAGATAAAATGAATTTTGGATAAACAGAAGCATGTATCCAGAATTCCTTCACCAGATGAGGGTAAACTGGTCCAAATAATCTGTCAAAAATATTTAACCCAGCCTTGTGCATCAATTATTGAATGAAATTCAAATCCATTTTTAGCTAACGAATCAAATTCCACCATTGATTCACAGAGAACTTCAAGTTTGTCAACAGGAGTTAACAATGTCCTTTTAGGTACAGTAAATGGAGTCACACCCATATTTGCAGAAGTAATTGCAGCCATAGTTGATTGGAATTGAGCTGCTGTAGAAGATGAGGTTGCCATTGAAGAGGATGAAGATGATTTGGACGGAGGTTTAGGGTTTTTGTGAAGAGAGAATAGAAGGCAGAAATGCATAAGATTGTTTGTGAAGTGAAAAGTGTGAAATTTGTGTGAAAAGTGGTATTTATAGAGAAGGCAATTAGGGCAATCAGACAGACACAAATAACACGTTCTCACATAGCAATAAATGACAATTAATGAAAAGAATAAAAATCATTTCAAAGCATTAATTGATTCTGACAAATTAGGGGGAAAACCAAGAATTTCAACTATTCAAACAATACCTCAAACGTCTCTTCAGTGGTGTACACGCCATCTTTTCAGATTCAGAGTGACACGTGTTTGATTGCATGTGCTTCTAAATTATCTTAAGAAATGAAACGTTAGCCAACGATCAGATCTTCTAAGATTGGTTAGTTCAGATACACACAGAGAATAATAAATCAATAAATTAATTAATTGACAAGAAAAATACTTCAGAGTTTTAAGCATTTTGCATCTGAGAAGTTTGCTTCTGATAAATATCATTCTGGACAAAAATCTATACCAATATTTTTCAGAATAAACTTGAACCTATCTTCAGCAAGGAGGCTCACCTAGTGAGCAAGCCAGCGAAGGCTCGCTACCAACTCGCCTAGCGAGCGAGCCAGCGAACGTAGCAAAATTCACGAATATTGATCGTGTGCAGCGATGCCGTGATGTTTGATTCTGGGATTCCTGTGATGAGTTACTATGAGTATGACAGCAAGGTTGCGTGAGTAATAAGTGATATTATGAGAATTACCGCGAGTGTAATTATGATAAATTAATATGAGGCAATGTGAGATGATATTAGGGATTAATATGTGAATACTATGTGATGATATGACAAATTGACATGAGTAGAACTGTGAAGTTTATGTGATTGATAGGCGATAGTGTGAGGATTATCGTGAGTATAATTTGATAAATTAATATGAGATGATATGGGGGTAGTATTATAAATTAATACGGGATAATATGGGATAATATGACTTTGAGCTAATATGTGATTTATACGTGATTATATGATGACATGATATGTGAGAATGATTAATATGCTGAATTATGATGATATGTTGTATGATGAGTAATATGATGAATTATGATGATATGTTGTATGATGAATAACATGATGAATTATGATGATATGTTGCATGATGAGTAATATGATGAATTATGATGATATGCTGTATTGATGATTAATATGATGAGTTGTGACGTATGACGAATATGACGAATATGATGAATGATGATGCACCATATGTTGTTACTATGAGGATTATTGTGACGTGTGCATCATGCATTCATGTGCATCCAGACTTTGGTTCAGGACCTCGATTACTTTGGCTTCAATCCCACTGTGTGGATGTGAAGTATTTTGATGTGCTCTGATCTTATTGATGGGGATCTATGGAGGGTTGATGGCCCAGTGTCCATCGCGCTGTGATGATTGGTACCACATGCATTGAATCTATGTTGCATTTGCATTTATGAGCCTTTGTGTATAAATTATGACGTTATGGCCTTTGAGGCATATTTGAAGGATATCAATGTGTTGAATATAATTATGAGTAATATACCGTTTATGCATTAATTGTTATACATTGATTATTATGAATTGTCTTACTCACCCTGCTTGTTTGAATGTTACCTCCACATGGGTAACGTGCATATGAGCAAGTTTAGTCGTGGACGCCGTTGAGGAGTATTTTGAAGTTTTAGAGTCGTTAGCCTTTATGGTTAATTTAAAGGGTCTTGCTCTGATATGTAACATCGGGTTGGGTTCTTTGAGTTGATTGTATATCATTGGGTTATTTTACTGATGTTCCCTTATGAGGAAAACATTGAGTTATGTTTTGAGTTCCGCTGTATATGATGTTTTGATGTATTTTGAGAAAACCCGTGTGTTACGGAGTATTGACCAATTTTGTTGACTTTGAGAAATGTACGCCCTTTTGTGGCTTTTTAATGAAAGTTAATATTTTACTCTGAAATTCGTGTTATTTTACCGTCATATTTATGGGGTAGAATAAGGGTGTTACACCATGGCTTCGTGCAAACTCCTTTAAAACCTCGATGTGAATCTCGGATCTCTATCAGAAATAATTCTTGAAGGAATACCATGCAAGCTAACAACCTTCTCAATATACACTTCAACCAACTTCTGCAATGAATAACTGATCTTAATCGAAATGAAATAAGTTAATTTAGTCAACTTATCCACTATAACCCAAACAAAATCATTCCTTTTAGAAGTCTTAAGCAAAATCATCATAAAATCCATGGAAATATCATCCCACTTTCATTCAGGAATATCCAATGGTTGCATCGAACCCAACGGTTTTTAATGTTCAATCTTCGACTTATGGAAAGTCAAACACATTTAAAATAAATCAACTATATCCTTCTCTGATCCTGGCCACTAAAACATTTTCTTCAAGTCTTGATGAGTTTTAGTAGCACCTGGATGAATACTCAAACTACTTCTCTGAGCTTCTTCAAGAATGCACTTCTTAAACTCTGGCACACTGGACACACAAACTCTATCATGGAAAGGCATAACACCATTCTTGTCCATTTTGAAATCACCTTCTTTATATTGATTGATTAATACTAGTCGGTCAATAAACACAAATCCAATTTTTGACCTTCTCTAATTTCTTCGATAATACCACTAGTCAGCTTCAACATACCCAATTTCACATTGTTATAAGTCCTTTCTCATAACAGACTCAGATCCATGAATCACCCGATTAACTCTAATTCTCGAACCATAAGCATCAACATATGTAATGACTTTTTGCTCAAAGAATCGTCTACAACATTGGCTTTACTAGGATAGTAACTCAAACCAAAATCATAATCCTTTAAAAATCTGAGCCACCTCCTCTGCCTCATATTCAACTCTTTCGGATCGAACAAGTACTTTAGACTTTTGTGGTCTGAACAATTAAAATTTGGAACCAAACAGATAATGCCTCCAAATTTTTAATGTAAACACCAGGGCTGTAACCTCTAGATCACACGTAGGATAATTCCTCTAAAAAAATTTCAACTGTTTAGAAGCATAAGCCATAACCAGACTGTTGCGGTGAGAATAGGATATCAAATTATTAATTAATTTGAATCACATCTTTAGTTCACAACCGGTCTTTGATTTATCCGAAGGAAAGGTTAAAGAAAGGAAAAACCTATTTTGCATCGTAAACAATGCGGGGAGAGATCTAGGTAAGGGGTTGGTTAAGTCTAGGGAAGGTATTAACACCCTAAACTTCTATAGTACTCTACAGGAACCTCTTGTTTAAAGTTTACTATTTTGCTTTAATTATTTGCTTGAGGGTATATACTAAGGGTTAGAAAATGAAAAAAAAAAGACCTAAGGGTTAGTCCTAAGTTTACTCTCCAAGATTCGCATCTTGTGCCTACGTATCCGAGGTAGGGGATGGAATCAGAGTAATCGTAGTTCCCCTCGAAAGGGAGGTTAGAAACTTCTTTACTGTGGTCAAGGTTTCAATGGGGAATAAGCGTTCTTAAGGAAGCGCTTACGTGGAGTGCGGCGACTCCAATCTCTACTTTGAAAATAGTTGAATTGAAAAAAAGGATAAAATAGGTATTCCACGGCGGGAAACCTAATATGGAGTGCGGCGACTCCTTATCCTAATGCTAGGGCAAAAGGCAATTTGGTCCACGGCGGGACGCCTAGGCAATTAGGGTTTAAATGGTGAAAAAGTCAAAGGTAAGGACTATTGACACGACGGTCAAATGGCTAGACCTATTCCTTCGGAGGGAAAATTACGGTAAGTAATGCAATGACGAATAATTAGGCGGCAGTATGGAAATATAGGAGAGTACGAAAGCAGTAAAAAAATGCAAAGCAACGATACCCTCGCGTAAATTACAATCCAAAAATGAAAATGCGAAAAGTACAGGGGATTTAGTAATTATACAACTGAGGAACAGTGGAAAAACGATATAAGCGTTATACAAACTTAACAGGGCAATAAACAAGCAAAGTTAATTCGCAATTGTAATCAATATGTTAGCCATATTTTTAATAGACGTTTATAGTTAACTGAAGAATTTACAAAATAAGAAAAATGGTTCTAATTCAAGTTTTTTCTATAAAAAAAAGGTTTTGATTAATTACAAAGGTTCTAATTTTAATTTTAAAGAAAAGTGGATTTGGTTAATTTTTTTTATTAAAAAAAAGTGTTGATATGAATTTTGAAAAATAGTTTTAAGTTGTAAGTTTTTTTTTTATAAAAATACAATAAAATAAATTTTAGGAAATAATTCTAATTAAGTGTTAAAAATAAGTTTTAGTTAAATGGTTTTTCTCAAAAAAATTTAATTAAGTTGTAAAAGATGGTTTTGAGTTTAATTAGGTTTTAGATATTTAATTTTAATTAAACTAAAACAGAATTGATAATGGAATTAATAAAATTTGAAATAATAAAGAAGAGAATAAGTAAAAGAAAAATGAAAGAAAAGATAAAATATAAAAGGGAGGGGGTCAGAGTTATGATGAAACTTGTTAGGGTTTCTTTTGACCCTCTCCTCTTCCTTGCGAACGGCGGCGCCATTGTCGAAGCTCTTCGTAGCTTCTTTCTCCTTCTCGTCCGTTTTTGGTTTTCGTTTTCCTCCTCTGACTTCCTTGATGATCCTGAAAAACAACTTAAAAACATGGTTAACACAAATTGCTCACCCTTTTACGGGTTGGAAGCGATCTGGAGCTCTGCTGATGTCTGATGAACGGTGATGAGGACGATACTCGTCTCTGAGTTCACGGTAATGAGGGCTTGAGGTTCTTGGACGAAAACGGTGAGGAGGGTTTGAGGTTCTTGGCCGGAAACGGTGATGAGGGTGGATTCCGCCGTTTTTCTGATGCTCACCGGTGATGATTTGAAGAACTTGTTCGTCGTTCTTTTTTTACTGATGAATTGATGTTGGTTTTTCCTGTTCTTCTTGCTGAGGAACTTGCGGATCCTCCAGTTTATGACATTCTTGAGGTTTTATATTTGTGATGGATTCCACCTTCTGGGCCTGGGCATTTATGGTTTGTTATGATTTTGACTTGTTCATTATGTTGACCCTTCCCACGAATTTGTTGTCGTGGTTGCAGATTTTATGGCTTTATTGTTGGCTGGAATTTCTGCGTTTCTGAGGATGATTTGAGAAAGTGGTTGTTGAACTTTTTCAGGACTTTGTTTGTTGCTTGCGTGTGGTTTGATCCGTTTTGGGTCAGAAGTTTTTGGGGGATGTTGTTTGTGACTTGTTTGGCCAAACCCATTTTTTAGAAATAAGTGCTTTTTCCAAAATCACTTTTCCAAAAATCACTTTTTCTAAAATCCTTTTTTTTTTCTCTCTCCTGGCATGAATTAGAACAGACATCTGCTTGACTTGTGCCGGGGTTGAAATTGAAAAATCGGGAGCTGGCGCCGACTTTGTCGATGTTGCCCTCCCAACACACCCGATGATGAGCTTTAACTGAGGGTATCGGATCCGAAAAAAAAAAACAAATTTTAATTAATTCTATTATTTTCATCTGTTGTTGATTTTTTTTTTGCAGGTTCGGCAAATTCGAAAGCCGCAAGTCGAAGATCGACGAATCGGGCGTAGAGACAAACTTAGAGAAATTAGGACTTTTAACACTTTTTGTAATTATAATTTTTTTGTACTATTGTAATAAATGTAATATTGTAATAATATTAAATTTAAATGAATAAATTTAAATTATTTCTCCAATCACATTTCTCCGATTAAAATCTCTGATTGCAATCTCCAAATAATTCATCCGATTAAACTTAAACGAACAAATTCATTTAATTAACTTTATCTAATGAAAATTATCCGATTAAGCTGTGACGTTCCAACTCCGAATTCGACAATTAATCATTTTGCACGATTTAAATCCGACGTGTCCGCTGAGTTCGAACAAATCCCTTTGCAAATTAATTCGTACCCGATAATAAAGTCAGTGAATATAGCCTTGAACGGATAAGTAGAGGAAATCAATTAACCGGCGAAACGAACTGTCTTCCGCCTTTAAAACTCAAATCGCATCTCGAAGGATTTAACTCGGTAACCTGAATCAGCTCGACTAGTAATGATTATTAGCCCACAGATGTTCATTATAAATTCAACACAAACCGAAATTCCACAGTTTTCTTTAAAATCGACCGTTGAGTAGCAGAAAGCAAGGAAACGCGCATCTGTTAAAATAAGTTCCGCAAAGCAAATTCTCGCACCGATTTAACCCGAATTCATTGATATCTCAACACATTCAGCTCCATATGATTTAGGAGTCAAACAACATTTCTGAAATCCAACTGACGACTGAATCTTGGCTCTTGAATATAATGTGTCGCGAGAAATCTGGCGTCAATATTGTCGTAAAATTCAACTCATCCTCAAATACGTCACATGGCTCGGAGATAGAAACCCTGATTGCTCGAGGGATCCCTGCGGACGACTCAGCTTCATAAATTGCCAGCGGGCTGCAAATTAATGATTATTTTGCCCTTCATAAATTAAAGCGCGCACAGTTTGATTTTCCTGCAAAACCAATAGACCGAGCAAACTGGTGAGCGGTTAGTTTACAATGCAATGCAGAATGATATGAAATACAAAATGAACCGACTAATCTAAGGGTAAAATTTGGGGTATTACACAGACCATTCTGCATCAACACACCACCTAGACACATCTTCGAAGCATCACAATACATAACAAAGGATTCACTTGGACTTGGAAAAACCAAAACTGGAGTAGACGTTAACTTCCTCTTGAGTTCCTAAAAACTCTCCTCACACTGCACATTCCAAACATAAGCTTAACCCTTTCGATTCAACTGAGTTAAAGGCAATGCCAACTTTGATAAGCCTTAAATAAACCTCATGTCATAACCATCCAATCCCAAAAAACTTCTGATCTTAGTAACAAACTTTGGAGATTTCCATTGCAACATGACATCAACCTTCTATGGATCAACAATAATACCACCACTAGAAATTACATGCCCGAGGAAATTCACCTCTCATAACCAGAACTCACATTTGGATAACTTTGCATACAACTTCTTTTCTTTCAAGGTCTGCAACACAACTTTCAAATGCTTCACATGCTCTTCATTAGACTTAGAATATATCAAAATATCGTCGATAGCACAGCAACCTAAAGATCCAACGCTCTGTTGAAACATGCCAATAAGAGAAGTCTGAACATCAAAAACCCCAAAAACCCACTCTCTAGAAATCCTAATAATAGAGGGAGCGAAATAAGGTAAAAAGGTATAAACCTTACCTTAAAACATATGAGTTGATCTTCTATATGTCACATGTACCACCAAATGAGATATCATAGATGAACCTAATCAAAAAATCAGTGCATACAAGTTCATAAAAAAGAGCGAAGTTGACAATACAAAGAAGAAGAAGTTTTTGTAGTTTACAAATGCCAAAAAGGTGTAAAACAATACTTTAAGAACCCTTTATGTATCCCCCAGCCTTAGGGGATTGTACGATCCACCGTATGAGGAATATAAAACCACACCATCGACAGTCTATATCTCCCCTTGTTGAAGGCACTTGAGTATCCTAAGGTTAAAGAAACTCGTCCGAAATTCCCTACAAAATGCTACCTATTACAAGAAAGATATTTAATGCACATGTTTCCAATAAAAGTAACAACCCATAAACACTCTTCGCTTTCTCCTGCTAAGCAGCCGACATAGAGGCTTACACGGCTAACCTTCGTTGTGCATTGTAGGGACAAAACCTTAAGGAAAATTGTTTATGGCCGCTCGCAACATCCAAAGTGAAAGGCCTAAGAGCACCACCAAACTGTAAAATGCGTGGAGCATGTGATCCCTCATTCAACCAATAATAGACAATTTCGTCCTCCACACACGTTCATCACTGTCTGATTAGATCCAACAACTACTTGCATAACATGTCTCACCTCACACAAACAATTTTAAGTTTTCAAACCCATTATCAATCTCACATTATTTCTCATTCACTCACCAATTAAACATGTGAGTGTTAATCTTGTTGGTCAATCTCTTCACCATTGCATTGAAAACTTACTTCATTGTATCAAGATATCATTTTCTCTATTGCACCGAAAATTTACTTCATTATACCAAAATGTCATTTCACCGTTCATCGAACATTTTAGTTCCATAACAAAACAATTTTTAATTTTGTCAAACTAGCAAAATCACCAAACAAGCAAGAAATTCTTAAATTTGTGTTCAGCTCAAATAAATCATAAACAATGAAGGAAAATTGCGATCTAAACGCAGCGGAAAACAAAAATTTCCTTTAGTGATCCTTACGAATGAGCATGGTCAGTGATGGAATCGTTACCTCTTTGTGGCGATTCAGATCTTTGATGCAGCGATCACAAGCGTTGATGAAGTGCAACGCCTCTACTCAGTCCACACGAACAGCTTCCGGTCACAGTGCTAGCTGCTTATGAACGGAGTTATTTGAGTGAGAAAAGAGAATCAAAACGAAATTGCATCAAGTGAAAGCTTCATCACAAGGGTTCCTTTTATAGACTCTCTTGTGGGCTGCGGGCTAAAAATCCAATTCACATGATCCATAATAATATTATATATTATTATAATAACTATTATTATAATAAATATATTTATTTTATTATTATTTTATAACCATTATAAAATAACAATAATTATTATTATATTATCCGAATTTCTATTTTTCACTTAAGTGCACCGTACCTTACGGTGTTCCTTTGATTTCTCTATCTCTCATCAAACTGTCCTTATGTGTGTGACCCTGTAGGATTTCGTAACGTTGGTAATTATATTAAATTATATATTTAACATAATAAACAGTAAGCGGTATCTAGCAACACATCACTGCTACCCAAGTCACGAAAATGTCATGTGATTTGACAAAACCTTTTTCGTGATAATATATGTTTGTACAATTACCCTTTTGCCCCTATGTCTATATTGAACACAAGGCATACACTGTGTCATCCTTGTCCAGTTCAATATTGGGCCCTTAGACATTTCTCCTGTTATGCAGGATTGGCAAATTCCATCTAGGACACTCATGTCCCTCAGCATGCTTCGTGGAGTGCCCATCAACTGTCTTTATGATCATCCAGTTACGGATAATGTTTGATCAGCAATAAAGCACCCGACTCTACATCTAGGGTCCATAGTGGTTTCAGGTCGAAGGGTGGTAATACACCATTATCACCATGAGAATAACTTATGACACTTTGCATAACATACTATGTAGTATTCTCATAGCGGGTCAATCCGGTATAAATATTACTCCTAATATTTATACCTATGTCAAGACTTGATAACTCTTTATCCATGATCCATGAGATGTGATCATCAGTCTATCTTCATAATAGTCTCAATGCTTTTAATGTTATCCCACTTTGCAATAAAGCTTGACTACGGATATTTTAAGAATAATGTCTTTATGTTTAATGGGATCTCATGATTAAGTCACACTTAACATTTCATTAAACAAACTAACTATTCTAGGGACTTTATTATTCTGAAAGACAAACATAATAAAGAAATGCCTTTTATTATTAAACGAATAATCCGATACAAGTACCAAAAAGTATTGGCCTCTAGGGCTTACACCAACAATCTCCCACTAGCACTAGAGCCAATTAGGCATACCCTTAATACCCATAGATCTAGTATGACCATCATGCTTCTGTTGCGCAAGAGGCTTTGTTAATGGGTCAGCGATATTGTCAAGTGTAGGTACTCTGCATATCTTCACATCTCCCCGATCGATTATCTCTCGAATGAGGTGATAACGCCTAAGTATGTGTTTGGATCGTTGGTGAGATCTAGGCTCCTTAGCTTGTGCGATAGCACCATTGTTATCACAATATAAACCAATGGGATCCACAATGCTAGGGACTATGCCAAGTTCACTAATGAACTTCTTGATCCAAACAGCTTCCTTTGCTGCATTTGAGGCAGCAATATACTCGGCCTCAGTTGTAGAATCAGCAACTGTTTCTTGCTTTGAACTTTTCCAGCTCACAGCGCCACCATTGAGACAGAACACATAACCAGATTGTGATCTAAAATCATCCTTATCTGTCTGGAAGCTAGCATCAGTGTAACCAATTACATCAAGCTCTTCCTGACCTCCATATATCAAGAATGAATCCTTAGTCCTTCTCAAGTACTGAAGAATATTCTTGACAGCTACCCAGTGAGCATCACCGGGATCAGATTGGTACCTACTCGTTGCACTTAATGCATACGAGACATCTGGTCGAGTACATAACATGGCATACATGATAGATCCTATTGCAGATGCATATGGAATCTTATTCATGCGATCCCTTTCTTCCTTAGTTGAAGGGGATTGTGTTTTTGATAAACACAGACCATGTTGCATAGGTATGAATCCTTTCTTGGAATCATGCATATTAAAGCGTCTCAACACTTTATCTATGTATGTACTCTGACTTAGGCCAAACAGTTTTTGTGATCTATCTCTATAGATCCTAATTCCTAATATATAGGCTGCTTCACCTAGGTCTTTCATAGAAAAACAATTCCCTAACCAAGTCTTCACTTGTTGCAAGGTAGGGACATCGTTTCCAATGAGTAATATGTCATCTACATATAATACCAGAAACACGATCATGCTCCCACTAACCTTCTTGTAGACACAAGGTTCATCTTCATTTTTGATGAATCCATATTGTTTTACGGTTTCATCAAAACAAAGATTCCAGCTTCTGGAAGCTTGCTTCAATCCATAGATTGATCGCTGTAACTTGCATATCTTTTGGGCATCTTGTGGTATGTCAAATCCTTCAGGTTGTGTCATGTACACATCCTCAAGAAGATTCCCATTAAGGAAAGCAGTTTTGACATCCATCTGCCATATTTCATAATCATGATATGCAACGATGGCAAGTAAAATCCGAACAGATTTAAGCATTGCAACTGGTGAAAAGGTTTCATCATAGTCAACCCCATGAATTTGTTTATAGCCTTTTGCAACCAGTCTTGCTTTATAGGTATGTACCTTACCATCCATGTCAGTCTTCTTCTTGAAGACCCACTTGCATCCTATAGGGTTAACTCCTATAGGAGGTTCTACCAAGGTCCAAACCTGGTTTGTGTACATGGAATCCATTTCAAATTTCATGGCTTCTAGCCACTTCTCAGACTCAGGACCAGTTATGGCCTCTTTGTAGGTCACAGGCTCATCTTGATCCATGAGTAATACATCACCCTGATCACTTATGAGATATCCATATCTCTCAGGTTGGTGACGTATCCTGCTTGACCTACGCTGGTCTTGTTCTACTTGAGCAGGTTGCTCTTCCACAACTACTTGTGTTTCCCGCTCTAGTTCCTCCATAGGTGTTTCAATGTTTTGTGATTCTTGAATTTCTTCAAGCTCTATTTTCCTCCCACTGTTTCCTTTGGAAATAAAATCCCTTTCCAGAAAGACTCCAGTTCGAGCGACAAACACTTTGCCCTCAGAAGGATTGTAGAAGTAATATCCTCTTGTTTCTTTAGGATACCCCACAAATAAGCATTTGTCAGATTTGGGCTCAAGCTTGGTTGAAATTTGTCGTTTGACGTAAACTTCGCAACCCCAAATCTTCATGTAAGACATATGTGGTTTCTTACCACTCCATATCTCATATGGTGTCTTATCAACCTTTTTGGATGGAACACGGTTAAGTGTGTAAGCTGCTGTTAATAATGCATGTCCCCAAAAGGAGTTTGGAAGATCGACGTGACTCATCATGGATCGGACCATGTCTAACAAGGTTCGATTTCTTCTCTCAGATACACCATTCCATTGTGGTGTTCCAGGAGGAGTAAGTTGGGATAGAATCCCATACTCTTTTAGATGGTCATCAAATTCTAGGCTTAAATATTCACCGCCTCGATCTGATCGAAGAACTTTAATATTCTTACCTAGTTGGTTTTGTACTTCATTCTTGAATTCCTTGAACTTTTCAAAGGACTCAGATTTGTGTTTCATTAAATACACATATCCGTATCTGTAACCCGGTGAACTGACTTTAAACAATGTTGCGGATAGCAAGAGTCGCCACCGACTTTTATTTTATCCATAAGGAAAGGTTATAAAAGAACAGGAAAGACCTTAGAGAATATTTTGGGTCCGGGGGGTAGGTTATGAAAAGGGAAGGTATTAGCATCCTTTTCATCCATGGTTATCCATGGGCTCTTAGGTACTTAAGCTCACTTTTGAATTGTTTTGAAATTGTAGTGTGTGAATAGAAAATTTTCAGAATAGTTAATAAATAATCCATGTAAGGATGTGTTAAGAACTTGTTTGAAAACTTGTTGAAAATTTGTTTAAGTGCGAAACAGTTTTGAAGTGAGCAAGCACCTAGGAGTAACCTACCCTAAAGTTTAAAGGTCTTTCTTATTCTTCATTCTTTCCTTTAGTAAGACTATCCCTACTATAATGGAGTAGGTAGTCCTTACTTTAGATGTTAAGGGACATGTGAGGGACAATTTGACTTTGAAGGCCATTGCGGGATGTAATAAGCACATATAAGGGACCATCATCATTTTTCGAAAGGGACTCGATTCGTAAAGGCAACCATAAGGGACTTTGATGATTTTTCTATTTGAGGGACTTGCTTTATACACCCCACTTAACCATTATTCGTAGGCAACTTGAGGGATATCCTTAGGAAGTGAGACGGCGATTAAAATCGACTTACGTGTGTGACGTGTTTATTTTAATTATCTTTATTTAAAAGTGATCTAAATTTATTTTAATATTACATACATGTTGTTACACTCCCTAATTACTAACCATAATAATAATTAAATAATTAAACAACTTTACATCCAAGAAACAATTACAAAATAATAAGCAAAATAATTAAATAGCAAAGATAAATAAAATATAAATAAGCAATAATAAATAATAAAGGGGGTTAATTCTAAGTTTACTCGGCAAGACATCGCATCTTGTGCCTACGTATCCTTACGGGAGTGGAATCAGAGTAATCGTAGTTCCCCTCAAAAGGGAGGTTAGAGACTTCTTGACTGTGGTCAAGGTCTCAAGGGGAATAAACGCATCTTAAGGACACGCTTACATGGAGTGTAGAAACTCCAAATCTCTACGTTGAATTGTTAAGTTGTAATTAGGGTTAAATTAGGGATTCCACGGCGGGAAACCCTAAAATGAGCGCGACGGCTCTTTGACCTAATGTTAGGGGTAAAATTGTAATTTTGCCTGCGGCGAGGCATTTGTGAAAATTTAGGGTTGAAAAGGTGTAAGGGTTGAAGGTGAGGACTATTGACACGGCGGTCAAAAGCTAGACCTAATTCCTTCGGCAGTGCGTAGTGTGACAGAAATAATGGTAAACGCGTGAGATAATTGAATTGCAAACAGAGAGATAATGTCATAATTTAAACCATGCAAGCAGAAATTTAAAGGCAGAATTTAAAGAGCGATTGTTAAGTTCGCGAGGTTACATGAGAGGAGCAGATACAATATGATAATGAAATTTGAATTGAACAATAATAAAATAAAATAAATAACGGTTCTAGTTATTATAAAAAAAAAAGATTTTAGTTATTATTTTAAATTTATCTAAAAAAAAGTTTTTCTTAAAAATAATAGGTTTTCATATTAATTTGGAAAAGATGTTAATGTTATTTATTTTAAAAAACAGATTTTTATATTATAACAAGTTTTAATAAATTAATGATAACAATAATAATAATAATGGTAATAATAATGATAATAATGATAATAATAATAAATAATGATAATAATAATAATAATAATAATAATAATAATAATAATAATAATAATAATAAAGCAATAATGAATTTTAAATGTGCCAAATAACCCAACAATGTTGCTAACGCAGAAATGCGCTCATCGCAACCAGATCTAAATTGGACGAAACAAAATTTATCGCAAAGAAAAAGAAATTAAGCAAAAAATAGTATTATTGCTCACACAAAAATGCGATCATCGCAACCAGATCGAACTAACACAAATGTCACGCGTCATGCACACAAATGTGCAAACATCGTATCGACATAATTCGATCAAAAATTATTCTTATATATATATATATATATATATATATATATATATATATATATATATATATATAACTCTAACAATTTAAAAATTATATATATAAACGTAACAGTAATAGATGAAGAAAAAGAAATAACGGTAATAGATGAAGAAAAAGAAATAACGGTAAAGATGAAGAAAAATAAACAACAGTAATAGATGAAGGAAAAGAAATAACGGTAAACGATGAAGAAAAAGAAACAATAGTAATGGATGAAGAAGAAAACTAAATAACGGCAAACGGCACTCACTCCTCTTAGGTTTTTTTTTCATTCTCCCCCCTTTTCCAACAAGACAACACATGTATATATAGGGAACAAATTAGGGTTAACACCAAATTGTCAATAATGTCCCTAAAGCCCATTTTAAAGCCCAAACTAAATAATTAGTTAAGAAAAAATAAAATTTAAATAATTTAAAATAATTAAAATAAACTTAAAATAAAAACTAATAATCCTATTTATTCTTAAAATCAAAAATATTATAAAAAGAACAAATTTTTTTTCAATATTTTTTATTTTATGATTTTTTGGATATTTTTATGAATTATTTAGAAAAAAGTGAAAAAAATAATATTTTAAAAAATGATTTAATTAAAATACGAAAATAATAATTAAATAATAATAAAAAACTATTTTTGTTATTTTTTTTTAATGAAAGATAGAAAAATTTAGAGTAAAAATAATAAAAAACAAAAAAAAGTGACAAAGGTGAGATTCGAACTCTCAACCTCTCACACTCATAACTCCTTACACATGTCCTCCTGCCAATTGTGCCATTTTTACTTCTTAGAAAAAAATGCATGCCATATGATATTTACCTGCAAAAAGTCAAACGACTACACAAATTTGTTAGTAATTGATTAAATGCAATAAAAAATGCAATGAAATGCGACGACAAATCTTAGGGCAAAATTTGGGGTATTACAATTATTATGATAATATTTCTCACCCAACCTCTCTTTGATGTTGGCAAAAAAAATCATGAAGTTTGACTTTGGTTTGACCACAGTTGACCTCAGTTTGACTTTTTAACTGCATTGACTGCTTTTGACTTATCTGATCATCTGACTGAGCAAACTTTTGAGAAAAGTCTTGAAACTTGACATGGGGGTTCTTATACACATATAAGATGTTATGAAGCTCACTTGAAGTCTTGGAAGTCCATTTAGCCTGATTAAAGTCAAAACCCTAGTTTTGGATGCACTGCTTAGGAGGTGCATTGTCTGAGGGAATTGTCAACTCTTCTGACCAATTGTGAACTTTGTGAACCTTGTGAATCTTCATAAGATATCTTGTGATACTCATGGGAGGTATTGTGAAGCTTGTGAACCTTGTGAACATCATGAAGTGGCTTTGTAGACCTCATGACCCTTAGGAAAGCTTTGTAAACATTGTGAATCTTGTGAACCTTGTGAACCTTCAAGAAGCAACCTATGGACTTCATGAACCTCATGAAAGGTCTTGTAGATGTTGAGAAGTTTGTGAACCTTGTGAACCTTCAAGAAGCAACCTATGGACTTCATGAACCTCATGAAAGGTATTGAAAGCACTGTGGGACTTGTGAACCTTGTGAACCTTCATAAAGTAACTTGTGGACTTTATGAACTTCATGAAAGGTTATGCAAGTTGTTGGAGAACTTGTGAACCTTGTGAACCTTCTTAGAACACAAAGTCTTGTATTGTGAGGGCAAATTTTGGGGTGCAACAGCTGCCCCTGTTCAATTTTCTGAAACCTGAGGGGTTAGATTGGTATATTTGCCAGTCGTAACCTGGAAGGTTGAAGGGGATTGAACACAAAAGCCCAAAAATTTGCACTCACCAGTGCATGGAGTGATATTGATGGTTGGTTGAACATGATTGAGTGGGCTTAAAGATGCCACTAGGGGAAAGTTCTTCAGTAGTATAATGAGAACTGTCAGGAGTCTGGAGTAATACTGATGTAACAGCATGTCTTCATGAGGATAGAGCAATCAATAATGATAACCCCAAAGCAGTCTTGAAGTGATAAATCTGACCTCAGGAGGATAGAGCAATCAATAGCTCTAAAGCAGTCTTGAAGTAATAATGGCTTCAGGAGGATAGAGCAATCAATAGCTCTAAAGCAGTCTTGAAGTAATAGAATGGCTTCAGGAGGATAGAGCAATCAACAGCTCTAAAGCAGTCTTGAAATAATAATGTGATATGTCTTCAGGAGGATAGAGCAATCAATAGCTCTAAAGCAGTCTTGAAGTAATGATTTCAGGAGGATAGAGCAATGGATAGCTCTAAAGCAGTCTTGAAATAATAATGTAATTTCAGGAGGATAGAGCAATGGATAACTCTAAAGCAGTCTTGAAATAATTAGATGGCTTCAGGAGGATAGAGCAATCAATAGCTCTAAAGCAGTCTTGAAGTAATGATTTCAGGAGGATAGAGCAATGGATAGCTCTAAAGCAGTCTTGAAATAATAATGTAATTTCAGGAGGATAGAGCAATGGATAACTCTAAAGCAGTCTTGAAATAATTAGATGGCTTCAGGAGGATAGAGCAATGAATAGCTCTAAAGCAGTCTTGAAGTAGTAATATGACCTCATGAGGATAGAGCAATGAATAGCTCTAAAGCAGTCTTGAAGTAATAGGATGATTTCAGGAGGATAGAGCAATCAGTAGCTCTAAAGCAGTCTTGAAGTCATGAGAGGCTATCAGGAGGATAAAATAACCCTGAGGTTACAATAAAGCAGTCCCAAAGTAATAAGAAGCTCATTAGGAGGATAAAGTAACCCTGAGGTTACAATAAAGCAGTCCCAAAGATCATAAGCTTGTTTGTTGGATAATTAACCTGAAAACAAGGTAGCATTCTGTATAACAACATTAGTTTATGCTTTATGTATGCATGTATGACATGATGCACTTAGGTAATGTACTATAGACATATATGTTATGGTATGATGTAAATGATGTATGTATGATATGACACTGCTGGAAGTGTCTGGATATCCTTGTATAACAACTGCTGGCCAAGGAAGATAAACCCCGATTCGTTGTTGAAGAATACATAACCCTCCGTCTGCTGGGGATAACAAGGTATAGATAACCTCCCGTTGTTGGGGATAACAAGGTATAGATAACCTCCCGTTGTTGGGGATAGTAGGGTATAGATAACCTTCGTTTTCGTTTGATAGTAGGATAAGTATAACATCCCGTCTTCGTTCATCATGCCCTTATTGGAAAGTAATTTCCCGTATATCCGTATGAGGATAAAAGAGATGGATATAAATTCCAAGGGAGATTAGACTTTGTGAAAATGGATTAGTCCTACTGATGGTTTGTAACTGTCTTGTAAAGATGAACCGGCGAAGCTTCGTTGAAATCCTTCCCTCGTTCGTCCTTAGTAAATACTATTACTGCATTTTCATGCATTTCTGGTAAACATCAATCATATTAAAAGCATACATGCGTTTCTGGTAAACATCAATCATATTCAAAGGCATACATACATTCAAACACAACCAATGGACGTTTCGCTTATGTAAATAGGGTAAAAGTAAATCTGGATTCAAAAGATGGAATTTATTTATATCAAAAGTGACCCATACACGGATAAGTTTGTACAAGGAGACATAAACCCTAGTAAGAGAATTTTGTCATGAAGTTTTACAAAAAGAATCAGCTATGTGGGAAATAATCCTATTGAGTTTCAATTCTACTATTGCCACTCAAGTATCTCATCTTCTTGCTGTTGAGACGGAAACGATTGGATTGAGCTTTATCTGTTTGAGCTTGAGTAAGTAGTACAACTGGTTGCAGTTTCATGAGTGATCCAAACGAGACATAGTCATACGCTTTAATCCCTAACTTTTGCCTGGATTGCCCTTTCAGGTTTTCAATCCACCGGGATACCCTTTTTTGCCCAAGCCGCCTTTTCAGGTTTTCGACTTGCCGGGTGTACATCTTTTTATATATATATCCCTAATTTTTGCCCAAACCCTTTTGGTTTGCCGGGATGCCCTTATTTTTGCCTAGGCCTGTCAACCTAGCGGGTCTTTTTTTATGCGTAGTATTTTTTAACTATGTCTGCGTTTACAGGTTGTGGGAAGTCTTCACCATCCATTATAGTCAGTATCATGGCACCTCCTGAGAACACTGTCTTGACTACAAATGGCCTTCTGAGTAGTATACTGTATATCATATTCCGTCAAGATCATTTGCCATCTTGCAATTCTTCCGGAGAGAGCAGGTTTCTCAAATATGTACTTGATTGGATCCATCTTCGAAATCAACAAGGTAGTATGGGTCAACATATACTGTCTTAGTCGGCGAGAAGCCCATGCCAAAGCGCAGCAAGTTTTCTCGAGCAGTGAGTATCTTGTTTCACAGTCGGTAAACTTTTTGCTAAGGTAGTATATTGCCTGCTCTTTTCGACCAGACTCGTCATGTTGCCCCAATACACACCCCATTGAGTTGTCTAATACTGTTAAATACATAATCAAGGGTCTTCCATCAACTGGTGGCATTAAAATTGGAGGTTCTAGCAAATATCTCTTGATTTCATCAAAGGCAGTCTGGCACTCATCATTCCATTCCATCACCTGATCTTTCTTCAACAACTTGAAGATTGGCTCACAGATGGTAGTTAATTGGGAAATAAATCTTGCAATGTAGTTCAATCGTCCCAAGAAACCTCTAACCTCCTTCTCAGTACGGGGAGTTGGCATCTCTCGTATAGCTTTCACTTTTGCAGGATCCACTTCAATACCTTTTCTACTGACAATGAAACCCAGGAGCTTTCCAGATCTAACTCCAAAAGTACACTTGTTTGGATTTAATCTCAACCTGTATTTCTTCAACCTCTCAAACAACTTGTGCAGATGATCAAGATGTTGTTCTTCATTCTGAGACCTGGCTATCATATCATCCACATATACCTCTATCTCATGATGAATCATATCATGAAACAAAGCCACCATAGCACGCTGATATGTTGCCCCTGCATTCTTCAAACCAAATGGCATTACCTTATAGCAAAAGGTGCCCCACTGTGTCACAAATGTAGTCTTCTCCATATCTTCAGGTGCCATCTTGATTTGATTGTAACCAGAGAAACCATCCATAAAAGAGAATACCTTATGCTGAGCAGTGTTGTCTACCAGGATATCAATATGAGGAAGTGGAAAGTCATCTTTAGGGCTAGCCTTGTTCAGATCTCTGTAGTCTACACACATACGTACCTTACCGTCTTTCTTAGGAACTGGTACCACATTTGCAACCCACTGAGGATAAGAAGTTACGGCCAAGAACCCTGCATTGAACTGTTTCATTACCTCTGCTTTGATCTTTTCTGACATTTCAGGACGCATACGACGAACCTTCTGTTTCTTTGGACGACAATCTTCTTTCACTGGCAAACGGTGAACCACAATGTCTGTATCCAACCCTGGCATATCTTCATAAGACCAAGCAAAGATCTCCACATAGTCACGTAGCATCTGCATCAACCTGCTCTTGACACTGTCCTCTAAATCAGCCCATATTTTGACCTCTTTTCTGTTTTCTTCAGTTCCCAGATTCACAACTTCGACTGGCTCTTCATGTGGCTGTATAGCTTTCTCTTCTTGTTGTAACAACCTAGCAAGCTCTACAGGTATTTCACAATCGTCCTCGTTTCCGTCTTCAGTTTGATAGATCGGATTCTCGAAATTGTAATTGGCAATAGTAGAACTGTTATCAACTAGATCCAGAGTGGATGAGGATCTGCATTTTAGTGACGTGGGTGTGTGTAAGAACACATAGCTGATAAAGCAAAAATAAAAGAAAAAGAAAGACAAGGAACACAATATTTACGAAAACGAAACGTCCACTGATTTTATTGAATGAAGTATGCAAATGAAATGACAACCCGCAACAAGCACACCATTGTGCCCCGGGTAAGGCACATGGCTTGAAAGTTTTAATTGTTCCAGAAATTATAAATTTAAAAACATAACACAGTAATAGTATTTACTCCTGACTAAAGGAGATAGGGATGACATCTTCAGCTGTCCAATTATTGAGTCCAGCACCCACAGTAGGAAAAATCCATGCCTCCAAGTTGTAGTCTTCATCTTGATCTCCCACAGCATTGATAACCCCTTGATTGGTGATACGAACAGCATGGGCATGACGGACAGCCTTCTGGGACTCTGCAGTGAAACCCAAACCAAACTTGTCAGACTTGTACGGAATATCAGGAAGCTGACCCCAAATAGTACAACCACCTTCTTCCACCACAGCTTTTGCATCATTGAGGGAGGCCATTGCCATTGTTGGAGGGTTTCTGATGACCACAGGAACCTTCTTCACAGCAGGAGGAGTCACACAATCCTTAACAGCCCAGGGAACCACTTCAAATGACTGACATGGAGTTTCAATGTATTCACCTTCTACTTCCAGATACTTGAAAGTGTTTACATGGCTGACAAATTATTCTTCCTCTCCAAAGACAGTAACGACTTTTCCATTCACCGGATATCTCAACTTTTGATGTAATGTGGAGGTCACAGCACCTGCCCCATGGATCCAGGGACGACCAAGCAGACATGAGTACGAAGGACGAATATCCATCACATAGAATATAGCGGTAAACACCTGAGAGCCAACCTTGATTGGAAGATCAATTTCCCCATGCACTACTCTTCTAGAACCATCAAAAGCCTTTACCACAATATTACTGGGCTTCAATACCGTATCTTTAGGACTCATCTTGTTCAGGACTTCCTTAGGCAACACATTCAGAGAGGAACCATTGTCTATCAGCACATGAGACAGGGTAGTGCCCCTGCATTCAATTGAAATATGCAAGGCCCTGTTATGATCCCTCTTGGCAGGGGTCAAGTCAGCATCAGAAAATCCTAACCCGTTGTCATAGGTCAGGTGAGCAACACAATTCTCAAACTGGTCCACAGAAATTGCACTGGGTACATGAGCCATCTTTAGAAACTTGATCAATGACTTGGCATGAGCCTCAGAACATAATAACAGGGAGAGCATAGAAATCTTTGAGGGAGTATGCCCCAGCTGATCAACAATATCATAATCACTCTTGCGAATGATTTTCAATACTTCTTCCATCTGCTTAGAGAGGTCATCAGCAGCTGGCACATCAGTAGATACAGGCTCAATAACAGGACCCTTGCCCCGAGCATCAGTGGTGGAAGTAACAGCAGGAGTAACTGCACTCTTAGAAGCAACTGGAGGAGAGAAGACTCTTCCACTACGAGTGATCTTGCTAGATCCAGCAATATTATCAATGTCAACAGGCATATCAGGTAAAGGCTCCTGTTTGACACCATGGATGTAAACATCAGACCCATAGTGCCAAGGCACAACTTTGTCAGATGTATAAGGAATAGGACCAGGAGTGGTAATGATCAGAGGAGCTACTCTGGCTTCAGCGACAACTTTCACAGGACCTTCAGCAGTAATCTTGATCGGGCCCTGATGAGTGATTTTAATGGGACCCTTTGAAGTGATTCTTAGTGGTACTTTGTCAACCATATCAACCTCTTCAATCTTCTTACCCTGAGTCAGATGATCTACCATACTTTCTACAGATGCTGGTCTTCTTTCAAACACTATAATATACTTATCCATGAGACGTTGAATCCCATCTCTCAAAATGAAGCAACTATCCGGCTTATAGGTACAATACAAACAATCTTCACGACAACCTGGAAAGATCCCAGCTTGTACTAACCTCTTTTTGATAACAGACAATGGTGTGCTCAACTCCATAACCGAATAGACATGCAGATCTTCATCAATATCTTCATCAATGGCGTTGACAGTCTTCTCGTGATTTGGCATTGGAGCTGTAATCACATTTGGAGTACCTGGTGGATCAAACTCAATTTCTCCAGCATCAATCATATCCTGAATTTTGTTCTTCAAGACCCAGCAGTTATTAGTATCATGTCCTGGACAGTTTGAATGATATGCACATCGTGCATTGGGATTGTACTTGGGAGAGGTAACATTGGGATTCTGAGGGGCCTCCCTCAGGGTAATAAGTTCAGCTTTCAACAAGTGTTGCAATGCCTGAGCCATTGACATGTTGATCTTCGTGAACTGTCTTCTAGCCCTCTGTTGGTTGCCTTGAGGCTGCTCTGTTGTTGCAGAAGTTGGATTTGAAATATGAACTGCACTAACAGACTGATGCCTTCTGTTACGATCAGGCTGACCATACACAGCATTAGATTCTTTCTTCCCAGTGGGAGGCTTCTTTGCAGCACCTGATGAAGAAGTGCCCACTTGGATCTTACCACTCTTGATACCATTCTCTACTCGCTCTCCTGTCATGATCAACTCAGTGAAGCCAGATGATGAGCTTCCAATGAGATGACTGTAAAACGGACCATTCAGCGTACACATGAACATATCAACCAACTCCCTATCAGTCAAAGGGGGTTGAACTCTTCCAGCTAAGTCTCTCCACTTCTGAGCATACTCCTTAAAGCTTTCTTTGGCACCCATAGACATGCTTTGAAGCTGCATGCGAGTGGGGGCTAAGTCAGCATTGTATTGATACTGCTTGTAGAAAGCTTCAGCAAGGTCATTCCAATCTCTGATGTTGACACTCTCCAACTGATAATACCACTCTAGCTGAGCTCCAGATAAACTCTCTTGAAAGAAATGGATCCACAACTTTTTATCAGCAGTGTGGGGTTGCATTCTTCTGACATAAGACCTCAGATGCAATTTGGGACAAGAGACCCCATCATAGACAACAAATGTAGGAACTTTGAATCCAATGGGTATGACCACCCCAGATATCAAGCTCAAATCCTCAAAATCCAGCCCAAATGATTTCTGTAATTCCATAGCATCCATTCTATCCACCAGCATCTTGAATTTGTCTTCGTTAGGCTCATGGTAGTAGTTAGCCTCAGAATCAGAGTCCCCCATAGTGTTGTGGAGACTGCCTCTCTCCTGCTCAGATTCTTCAGATTCATAGTCTTCAACCTGTTCCTTGGTCTTGGCAGGACCTTTGAACCTTCTTCCCATGTTGAGCAACCCAGCAGACCTCTTAGTCTTCTTGGCCAGCAGTGTCTTCAATTCATCCTGCCCCTTGGATAGGTTCAGGATCAGCTCTTGGAACTGTGCATTCTGTGCCTGGAGATCCTTAACTGATTGTTCAAGAGCCATTGCTGAAATAAACAGCGAGGAGATGAGAAACCTGTGCACAATTATAAACCTGTGATGCAATGATATGGGAATGCATATGCAATGTTTTCAAGGACCGCAGGATTTAAATTTGCTTAAACAAACAAGAAAGTAACTTTTTATTAGTAATAACTTGTTTTGCCTTTTAGGCTTACAAAAACTGAAAACGAAATAAGTACAAAAGATGGGGTTTTAAGTCTCCCATGGACGTTTCCACTTGGTGTTGAGGTATGAGTTGAGGTTTCGTTCCTCATGAAGTAGCTTTGTTAGCTCTAGGATCCTTGCTTGGCTTGCTTTGTAATGAGCCTCGAAAGTATCCCTTTGCTCTTTCAGTTGGATCCATGATCTCTGCAAGTCTTCCATATCAGTAGGCATGTCTGGGTGAAGGATGGTATAAGCTGTGTCTCCTTCAGCAACAGGTTCCATGGTAACTGGTAGGATGGCAGGATATGGCATCATGAGTGTCTGAGCACGAAATCGTACCCATCTGAGATAAGCCCCCATAGGAATGGTGTACTTAGGCTCCAGTGTCTTGCTGTCAATCCTGTTTACCTTTCCCCAAGCTCGTATGAATCTCTGACGGTAACCCTGAAGATCGTTGTCGTAGTCAAACACAATGCCCTGAATCAACATGTCATGTGGACCATCGCTCCGGGCGTAACCAAACTGTCGTAAAGCTAGAGATGGGTTGTAGGTGATGCCTCCTCTTATGCCTAGAAGTGGTACATTAGGAAACTCCCCACAACGGTCAATGATGGTGACATTCTCCATAGATCTGGAGCACCAATGGATGTCTGAGTGAGAAAGTGACATGATCCTCTTGGACCATCTGAACCCTTGCTCATTCTTCATTACTGAGCGAGGAAGGTGAGAAATAAACCACCTAGAAAGTAAAGGTATGCAGCACATCAAAGTTCCTCTTGCCCTTGTAGTACGGGTGTGAAGAGAATGTAGGATGTCTCCAAGTAAGGTAGGCACTAGATTGTGACTCAGGAATATGTTGATGGCATGAACGTCTATGAACTGATCAGGATTGGGGAACAACACTAAGCCATAAATCAATAAGGCTAAGATCTCCTCAAAAGCATCGTAGCTCATAGCCTTCAAGAACATTTGAGCTTTATCCACTAATACCTTGGCAAGAATACCTTTAACTCCACTTCTCGTCTCTAGAACAATGTCAGACTTCTTCAGATGTAGAGCTGCAGCAATAACTTCTGGTTTAAGCTCCTTCTCTAAGCCTGTGAATGGCTTCTGATCAAGAACAGGTATACCCAGAAGTTTAGAGAACTCCTCCACGGTTGGAACCAGCTGATAATCAGGGAATGTAAAGCAATGGTGCTTAGGGTCAAAGAACTGAAACAGCACACTCATCATGTCTTCACTGAACCCTGAAGTAACTAGATCCAATAAGTGACCATGTCTCTTGTTGAACTGGGAATGATCAGGCACTAGGGAAACCAACTCCTTGAGCTTAGCAGGTATCCCTACAAAGTTGATCCTGATGGTGTTTCTACGAGCAGAAGCCATGACCTGCAACAAAGAACAAAGATAAATCCTTTGGTCCTTGAAATGGTTAGGGAAAATGATATGCTTATGATGCATGATGATGTCATGATGTCATGCTCAATCACAAACATGTGGCACACACAAACAAGTCACACCATAGCCCTAGGTTTAAAGGCTTGCATGAGGTTCAAAGGCAAGTACCCTCCCCTGAAGTTAGATGGTTCATCATGTTCTACAAAAGTAACCAGGTTCTAAGGGATCTCAATATCATTGATCCTTCACAAGGGTGGTTGTTCAGAAGGCAACTTACTTGCCAACCAAAACCCTCCAAGTTTAAGATCTCAATGAGCGTAGTATCGAGTGTCAACCAACTTCAGTCTGCACCAAAACCGGTTACCTCACTACTTTCTAAAGGCCAAGATGAGTTAACTAGGGTTCTAAAAGTCAGTTAGTGCATTGACAACATATGGCAGCCTCAATATTATCCTCAACTTGACTTAAGGAATATAAGCACCAACCAAGAAGTCGCACTAACTATGGCCACCAGATCAACCGTATCGATATACGTCGTACAGTTTCCTTGGTCTATTGCCATTTACCTAAGGTACACTAGATCCGGGTTAGGACCTTTCACACATAAGAGCACCCCAACAATATAATAATAAAGCAAACAAGGCAAACAATTTAAAGTGATCTTAATTCCTAAGGGTACCCCTCTTAAATAGATCCCCAGCAGAGTCGCCAGTTCTGTAACCCGGTGAACTGACTTTAAACAATGTTGCGGATAGCAAGAGTCGCCACCGACTTTTATTTTATCCATAAGGAAAGGTTATAAAAGAACAGGAAAGACCTTAGAGAATATTTTGGGTCCGGGGGGTAGGTTATGAAAAGGGAAGGTATTAGCATCCTTTTCATCCATGGTTATCCATGGGCTCTTAGGTACTTAAGCTCACTTTTGAATTGTTTTGAAATTGTAGTGTGTGAATAGAAAATTTTCAGAATAGTTAATAAATAATCCATGTAAGGATGTGTTAAGAACTTGTTTGAAAACTTGTTGAAAATTTGTTTAAGTGCGAAACAGTTTTGAAGTGAGCAAGCACCTAGGAGTAACCTACCCTAAAGTTTAAAGGTCTTTCTTATTCTTCATTCTTTCCTTTAGTAAGACTATCCCTACTATAATGGAGTAGGTAGTCCTTACTTTGGATGTTAAGGGACATGTGAGGGACAATTTGACTTTGAAGGCCATTGCGGGATGTAATAAGCACATATAAGGGACCATCATCATTTTTCGAAAGGGACTCGATTCGTAAAGGCAACCATAAGGGACTTTGATGATTTTTCTATTTGAGGGACTTGCTTTATACACCCCACTTAACCATTATTCGTAGGCAACTTGAGGGATATCCTTAGGAAGTGAGACGGCGATTAAAATCGACTTACGTGTGTGACGTGTTTATTTTAATTATCTTTATTTAAAAGTGATCTAAATTTATTTTAATATTACATACATGTTGTTACACTCCCTAATTACTAACCATAATAATAATTAAATAATTAAACAACTTTACATCCAAGAAACAATTACAAAATAATAAGCAAAATAATTAAATAGCAAAGATAAATAAAATATAAATAAGCAATAATAAATAATAAAGGGGGTTAATTCTAAGTTTACTCGGCAAGACATCGCATCTTGTGCCTACGTATCCTTACGGGAGTGGAATCAGAGTAATCGTAGTTCCCCTCAAAAGGGAGGTTAGAGACTTCTTGACTGTGGTCAAGGTCTCAAGGGGAATAAACGCATCTTAAGGACACGCTTACATGGAGTGTAGAAACTCCAAATCTCTACGTTGAATTGTTAAGTTGTAATTAGGGTTAAATTAGGGATTCCACGGCGGGAAACCCTAAAATGAGCGCGACGGCTCTTTGACCTAATGTTAGGGGTAAAATTGTAATTTTGCCTGCGGCGAGGCATTTGTGAAAATTTAGGGTTGAAAAGGTGTAAGGGTTGAAGGTGAGGACTATTGACACGACGGTCAAAAGCTAGACCTAATTCCTTCGGCAGTGCGTAGTGTGACAGAAATAATGGTAAACGCGTGAGATAATTGAATTGCAAACAAAGAGATAATGTCATAATTTAAACCATGCAAGCAGAAATTTAAAGGCAGAATTTAAAGAGCGATTGTTAAGTTCGCGAGATTACATGAGAGGAGCAGATACAATATGATAATGAAATTTGAATTGAACAATAATAAAATAAAATAAATAACGGTTCTAGTTATTATAAAAAAAAAGATTTTAGTTATTATTTTAAATTTATCTAAAAAAAAGTTTTTCTTAAAAATAATAGGTTTTCATATTAATTTGGAAAAGATGTTAATGTTATTTATTTTAAAAAACAGATTTTTATATTATAACAAGTTTTAACAAATTAATGATAACAATAATAATAATAATGGTAATAATAATGATAATAATGATAATAATAATAAATAATGATAATAATAATAATAATAATAATAATAATAATAATAATAATAATAATAATAATAAAGCAATAATGAATTTTAAATGTGCCAAATAACCCAACAATGTTGCTAACGCAGAAATGCGCTCATCGCAACCAGATCTAAATTGGACGAAACAAAATTTATCGCAAAGAAAAAGAAATTAAGCAAAAAATAGTATTATTGCTCACACAAAAATGCGATCATCGCAACCAGATCGAACTAACACAAATGTCACGCGTCATGCACACAAATGTGCAAACATCGTATCGACATAATTCGATCAAAAATTATTCTTATATATATATATATATATATATATATATATATATATATATATATATATATATATATATATATATATATATATATATATATATATATATATATATATATATATATATATATATATATATATATATATATAAACTCTAACAATTTAAAAATTATATATATAAACGTAACAGTAATAGATGAAGAAAAAGAAATAACGGTAATAGATGAAGAAAAAGAAATAACGGTAAAGATGAAGAAAAATAAACAACAGTAATAGATGAAGGAAAAGAAATAACGGTAAACGATGAAGAAAAAGAAACAATAGTAATGGATGAAGAAGAAAACTAAATAACGGCAAACGGCACTCACTCCTCTTAGGTTTTTTTTCATTCTCCCCCTTTTCCAACAAGGCAACACATGTATATATAGGGAACAAATTAGGGTTAACACCAAATTGTCAATAATGTCCCTAAAGCCCATTTTAAAGCCCAAACTAAATAATTAGTTAAGAAAAAATAAAATTTAAATAATTTAAAATAATTAAAATAAACTTAAAATAAAAACTAATAATCCTATTTATTCCTAAAATCAAAAATATTATAAAAAGAACAAAATTTTTTTCAATATTTTTTATTTTATGATTTTTTGGATATTTTTATGAATAATTTAGAAAAAAGTGAAAAAAATAATATTTTAAAAAATGATTTAATTAAAATACGAAAATAATAATTAAATAATAATAAAAAACTATTTTTGTTATTTTTTTTTAATGAAAGATAGAAAAATTTAGAGTAAAAATAATAAAAAACAAAAAAAAGTGACAAAGGTGAGATTCGAACTCTCAACCTCTCACACTCATAACTCCTTACACATGTCCTCCTGCCAATTGTGCCATTTTTACTTCTTAGAAAAAAATGCATGCCATATGATATTTACCTGCAAAAAGTCAAACGACTACACAAATTTGTTAGTAATTGATTAAATGCAATAAAAAATGCAATGAAATGCGACGACAAATCTTAGGGCAAAATTTGGGGTATTACAATTATTATGATAATATTTCTCACCCAACCTCTCTTTGATGTTGGCAAAAAAAATCATGAAGTTTGACTTTGGTTTGACCACAGTTGACCTCAGTTTGACTTTTTAACTGCATTGACTGCTTTTGACTTATCTGATCATCTGACTGAGCAAACTTTTGAGAAAAGTCTTGAAACTTGACATGGGGGGTTCTTATACACATATAAGATGTTATGAAGCTCACTTGAAGTCTTGGAAGTCCATTTAGCCTGATTAAAGTCAAAACCCTAGTTTTGGATGCACTGCTTAGGAGGTGCATTGTCTGAGGGAATTGTCAACTCTTCTGACCAATTGTGAACTTTGTGAACCTTGTGAATCTTCATAAGATATCTTGTGATACTCATGGGAGGTATTGTGAAGCTTGTGAACCTTGTGAACATCATGAAGTGGCTTTGTAGACCTCATGACCCTTAGGAAAGCTTTGTAAACATTGTGAATCTTGTGAACCTTGTGAACCTTCAAGAAGCAACCTATGGACTTCATGAACCTCATGAAAGGTCTTGTAGATGTTGAGAAGTTTGTGAACCTTGTGAACCTTCAAGAAGCAACCTATGGACTTCATGAACCTCATGAAAGGTATTGAAAGCACTGTGGGACTTGTGAACCTTGTGAACCTTCATAAAGTAACTTGTGGACTTTATGAACTTCATGAAAGGTTATGCAAGTTGTTGGAGAACTTGTGAACCTTGTGAACCTTCTTAGAACACAAAGTCTTGTATTGTGAGGGCAAATTTTGGGGTGCAACAGTATCTACTGAAGTCATCAGTAAAAGTGATGAAGTACTGAAAACCTCCTCTGGCTGGTATGTTCAGTGGTCCACATACATCAGTATGTATGAGTGCCAAAAGATCATTAGCCCTTTCACCTTTTCCTGTGAATGGGGACTTTGTCATCTTTCCAATTAAACAAGATCTGCATGTCTCATATGATTCATAATCAAAAGAGTCCAAGAGTCCATCTTTATGGAGTTTGGAAATGCGTTTCTCATTTATGTGGCCTAATCGACAGTGCCAAAGGTAAGTTGGATTCAACTCATTAGGTTTCAACCTTTTAGTATTAATGTTATAAATTGGCATTTCAAGATCAAGGACATATAGTCCATTATTCATTTTTGCAGTAGCATAGAATATATCATTCAAATAAATGGAGCAACAATTGTTCCTTATTATGAATGAAAAACCAAACTTGTCCAAACAAGAAACGGAAATAATATTCCTGCTAATTGCAGGTACATAATAAAAGTTCTCTAACTGAATTATTAAACCACTAGGTAAAGTTAAAACATAAGTTCCTACAGCTAAAGCAGCAACCTTTGCTCCATTGCCAACTCGTAGGTCAACTTCACCTTTTGCCAAATCTCTACTCCTTTTTAGCCCCTGCACATTAGTACAAATGTGAGAACCGCATCCAGTATCTAATACCCATGATGCAGAAGTAGATAAATTAATTTCAATAACAAAAATACCTGAATTTGAAGTCTCTACTCCATTATTCTTATCTTCCAGGTACTTTGGGCAATTTCTCTTCCAATGTCCGGTCTTACCGCAATGGAAGCAAGTGCCCTCCTTTGCTATTCCTCCACTAGGCTTCAAAACAGGAGGAGTGGGTTTGGGTTTGGCAACTTCCTTGCCTTTCCCTCTACCACCCTGTTTGATGGGCCTCTTGTTCTGTTTCTTTCCATTACTGACCATCAGAATGGATTTCCCTTTTGTCTTCATATTCTGCTCAGCAGTTCTCAACATGCCTAGCAGTTCTGGAAGACTTTTGTCCAAGTCATTCATATTGAAATTCAGGACAAACTGACTGAAGCTCTCTGGCAATGATTGCAAGATCAGATCAATCGCAAGTTCTTTTCCAAGGGGAAACCCTAATCTGTCAAGGTTCTCCACATACCCAATCATCTTGAGTACATGGGGACTTACAGGGGCTCCCTCAGCTAACTTGTTGTTAAAAAGGGACTTTGAAACCTGAAACCTCTCATTTCTTGCTTGCTCTTGATAAAGCGTTTTCAGATGTCCGATCATATCGAACGCAGACATGTTCTCGTGTTGCTTTTGCAACTCAGAGTTCATGGTAGCAAGCATGAGGCAAGCGGTTTCATTGGCATCATCGAAATGCTTCTTATAAGCATCTCTTTCTGCCTTTGGTGCAGAACTAGGAGGTTCCTCCTCAGGAACTGGTGTCTCCAAGACATACAGCTTCTTATCGTGCTTGAGGACAATCCTCAGATTACGGTGCCAATCCAGGAAATTTGTCCCAGACAATTTTTCCTTATCTAGGATGGATCGCAAAATATTGTTCGATGTGTTTGTTGTCATGGTAATCTACAAGAGAAATATGAAAATATAAGTATCATTAAAACAACATATTTAATTAGGCCTTTAATCAAATATGCTCCCACTATTTTATTCAAAACAAATGACCCTCATCATTTGATTCGGAAAATCTTGTTGGAAGACTTTCTAGTGGGTCGAGATCCATGTTTCACTTTGTTTTAAGTCAGCGTTAGGCTGATTACACAAAACTAAGTTATTTAGGTAGGAACTCCTTCCAATTGTATCTCATACAACTCTCGAATATTTTCAATTGGGTGAATAACTCCTTATTCTGATCCATCACATGAATCATTCCCAATTCTTGCTTCTAAACATATATAATCTTATTATAATTTGTTTAGTTAAGTTTGACCCATTGTTTTAGCAATTGGATATTACAATTATCCCATCACACCTTACTAATATAGAACATGCACCTCACGTAGGCGAAACCTACAATGCTCGATACTAGTCTTGATGAGTGCTAAAAATTGGAAAGCATAAACTTAATATTTAATTTTGAGGGAATTTGTTATTAGTTTGATCTCACCGGCTTAACATGCAAAACGTCTCTCACATGCATCAACATACAATTACATGCATCAACATACATATAAAAAAAAGATACAATTATGGCCCCTAACGCAATTGTTCTCTCAAGCCAATGAGAGAACCTAAGCTAACCTAATAACGATCTAAGCTTCTCCAAGCATGATCTCCAAGGTTATCCTCCTTTAATATTGAATACTTCCTTTTTTTTTTCATAACATAATATTACATTACATATAAGAAAACTCGTTTTACATACGAGGGAGTGAGATGAGAAAAGAAGTTACATAAAGAGATTGAGAGAGAGGCACGACACGCAGGCCGTATTCAAAAATCCCAAAACAATAATAAAGGAAAAATTAAGGCCATAACTGATCACCACAAATAAATAATAATAAACACACTTTTATTATTAGTTTAAAATTCCGATAATTAAATAAACTAAATTAAATTTCGGCTGATTGATCACACTTTGCAGACTTAGCCGGGGGTTCCGCTTGTACTGCCATTAATCCTAATGCAACAATTTCATGCCGTCAAACACAACTCGATTGATAACTCAATATGATAGATCAACATGTCATTGCTTCACCATACTAACGTCGGATTCCGAAGCGAATGAAAATGATGATCTTTCAAAAGAATTACAATCCTTATGTGATTGAATGGATGAAATCAAAACAGTATATCCCATATACCATCTTTGCATCAGAATTTCTTATATCTTATATAAAAGTGATCGATCTAATTGTGTAACCTATGGATGATCAATGTATCGCACAACTTCACCATACTAATGTCGGTTTCTGAAGCATAATCAACATCAATCATCTAAATCGTACACAACAGATGCCAAATTTAATTAATCGTTTATTGTTAAATTCATTCTGTGTTTTAATCGAATCAAATACAGAAAAGACGGAAATTTAACAGCTATCAGATCCATGGTTTCGTAAGTGGCTCTGATACCACTGAGGGAAAATTGCGATCTAAACGCAGCGGAAAACAAAAATTTCCTTTAGTGATCCTTACGAATGAGCATGGTCAGTGATGGAATCGTTACCTCTTTGTGGCGATTCAGATCTTTGATGCAGCGATCACAAGCGTTGATGAAGTGCAACGCCTCTACTCAGTCCACACGAACAGCTTCCGGTCACAGTGCTAGCTGCTTATGAACGGAATTATTTGAGTGAGAAAAGAGAATCAAAACGAAATTGCATCAAGTGAAAGCTTCATCACAAGGGTTCCTTTTATAGACTCTCTTGTGGGCTGCGGGCTAAAAATCCAATTCACATGATCCATAATAATATTATATATTATTATAATAACTATTATTATAATAAATATATTTATTTTATTATTATTTTATAACCATTATAAAATAACAATAATTATTATTATATTATCCGAATTTTTATTTTTCACTTAAGTGCACCGTACCTTACGGTATTCCTTTGATTTCTCTATCTCTCATCAAACTGTCCTTATGTGTGTGACCCTGTAGGATTTCGTAACGTTGGTAATTATATTAAATTATATATTTAACATAATAAACAGTAAGCGGTATCTAGCAACACATCACTGCTACCCAAGTCACGAAAATGTCATGTGATTTGACAAAACCTTTTTCGTGATAATATATGTTTGTACAATTACCCTTTTGCCCCTATGTCTATATTGAACACAAGACATACACTGTGTCATCCTTGTCCAGTTCAATATTGGGCCCTTAGACATTTCTCCTGTTATGCAGGATTGGCAAATTCCATCTAGGACACTCATGTCCCTCAGCATGCTTCGTGGAGTGCCCATCAACTGTCTTTATGATCATCCAGTTACGGATAATGTTTGATCAGCAATAAAGCACCCGACTCTACATCTAGGGTCCATAGTGGTTTCAGGTCGAAGGGTGGTAATATACCATTATCACCATGAGAATAACTTATGACACTTTGCATAACATACTATGTAGTATTCTCATAGCGGGTCAATCCGGTATAAATATTACTCCTAATATTTATACCTATGTCAAGACTTGATAACTCTTTATCCATGATCCATGAGATGTGATCATCAGTCTATCTTCATAATAGTCTCAATGCTTTTAATGTTATCCCACTTTGTAATAAAGCTTGACTACGGATATTTTAAAAATAATGTCTTTATGTTTAATGGGATCTCATGATTAAGTCACACTTAACATTTCATTAAACAAACTAACTATTCTAGGGACTTTATTATTCTGAAAGACAAACATAATAAAGAAATGCTTTTTATTATTAAACGAATAATCCGATACAAGTACCAAAAAGTATTGGCCTCTAGGGCTTACACCAACAAACAAAGAAGTAATTCTTATCAAGGGTGAAGTCTCTTTTATGTAAAAAGAGAAATAGAAGAAAAACAGTTTTCTATCAACTATATTTGTATGCCTTATTTGTCGCATTGATCTAATTTTTTCAAAAATAAGTGAGATGTTACACATTTTACTTTGCCACATAGGTAATTTTGTTAAGTATAATAAAGACATGTTAACCTTAGCAGAATTTTGAAGTAAGAGTACAATAATTTTGTAAAAGGAAATGATCTATGAACTTTTTTTTTACACTTCTTTTAACTTTTTGTTAATTATATGAATTAATTGTATACTGTATTTAAATTCTGATCAAAGAATTTGAGATTACTCTATATACTTGTGATATAACATATAGTTCCATTTCATGATTTTTTCTTGAACACATCTGCTTATATAGTTCCAATATAATGATCAAACAACTTGCTTAACAAGTCATCTCCAAATGATAATAATCACTGCAGGTCTTTGAATAAGATGAAAAAGTACAGTCCCCGTTTATGCAGAAGGGTTAATTAATGTTCACAAATCACACCTTAAACCACTTTGATTAAATAAAATACATGCTACATACATGCACATGAGGTTCTGTCTCTTTTATCTTTCTTTCTGTGTCTGTTGTTAGCTCTTCAACCAATGTTCTGGTCAAAACTAAATCCACAAGTGGAATCAGCTCAAGTTTTTACATATAAATCACTTCCCTTAAAGTTTTTAATGTAAAGTTTTGTAGTTCTATGTATGCGAATCATCGCAGACCAAACATAGTCTAATTTGGATTGCTGGTGCCTAAAATAGTCTCCATATGTCGATCACGATCGCTCAAAAACTTTGTCGAGTTATAATCTTCTGCGTCGCATAGCTCTTCAGAGTATGTTCTATGAAGTTTAGACTTCTGTCTTTCTTTCAACAGTTTCAAGCTCTCTTCTTCTCCTCTTAGTATTTGCAAGACCTGCATTCATTCGACAGGATAAAAAATTTCTGTAAGATCATCGACAATGTATTTAAATTTAATCGATTTTTCTGTTATGATTCCTTTAAAAGGACATGCCTGACTCATTTGCGGTCGTTGTATTGAGGACTGGTCTATACACATAGAAGCATTCAAGATTACAAGTTTCATCTGTTCTTCATCGTATGCATCGCCTAAAATTGGATCAACTAGCTCTTTGATGTTATTACTAGATAGCAAAGGTTTTGCCTGTCACAATAATTTTCCACGAAGTTGATTAGAGTTAATGATTTTAAGATCGAATTCAAGATGATCGATAAACATAATGCGATGGACGAGACTTACCCACATAACCAGGCTTTTTTGTGAACTATCCAAAGCTTGCCGCCCGGTAATGAGCTCCAATAATAGCACACCGTAAGCATATACATCAGTTTTTTCGTCTACGATACCATGCATGAAGAATTCAGGAGGAAGATAGCTGTTGTGACATCACCACCAAAAGAAAAAAAGATTGTAATTATGGACAATGTGAAGAACTTGCGAAGGTGTTTAAAGATACAAACCCAAATGTGCCTTCCACTTTGGAGACGGTATGGTGAGTCCATTGATCAGGTAACCACTTAGCAAGCCCGAAATCAGATATCTGGTTTAAGATCGGAGTTAAAAAGCGTATCAAGAAACTTAGATGAAACAATTAAGTACATATTTGGATTCACAGTGAGTTTGACAGAAGAATCACGCGTGCTACTGTAATATCACCGTGAGCTTGTCAAATTCATTGTGATTCTAAACAATAGTACAGATTTTCATTGATTTAGAACCTACTAATGGTTGAAAATGCATGATTGATAAATAGTTAGATTTGTGAGGCATAAGAGGAACCTGAGGCTCGAAATCCTCGGAGAGAAGAATATTAGAAGCTTTGATATCCTTGTGAATGATCCTTCTTTGACATCCTTCGTGCAAATAGCGAAGACCTTCAGCAGTCCCCAGAATAATCTTAAATCTAAGGTTCCAATTCAGTTTCTCTCTAGGTCCTGAAATCCAGAAAAGGAATGAAACCAATTAACTCTAAAACTTGGCCGTGTTTGTAGAAATAGCGTAATTAAGCGCTTATAGCCTAAGCAGTCATGCATTTAGAAATATACCGTAAAGTATGGAAGACAAGCTTCCATGAGGAGACAATTGAAGAACAAGAAACATTCCACCTTCAACACCATATCCAATCAATCTAGCAATATTGGGGTGATCCACATGCACTATAATGCCAAGCTCAGACAAGAAATCTGCAGTCATTTCTTCTTGGCAACCTCTCGTCAACCGTTTAATGGCAACAAAGTTTCCATCTTCCAATTTGCCTAAGTAAACCTCAGCATAACCTCCCTCCCCAATCAAATTATCTTCAAACACAAAGAAAAAGTAGTTTATAAGCCTAACAAGCTGTGAAACACTTACACACAGACACCAAACACGATAGTGACACAAACATGTAGACACTGAAAATAAGTAGTTGAGAAAAAAGAAGTAACTAAATGTAATCAGATGTGCCAGTAACATGACGCATGTCAGACATTAGACACGTCTACAATCTAGAGTGCTAGAGCAACATGGACTAACAAGCATGATGTCAACACGAAAATAAAAAGGTGGTTTGTTCATCTAGATTTTCATACCATGACTAAAGTCATCAGTCGCAGCTAGAATCTCAGCCAGAGAAAAATTCTTCCATGAAGATTTGAAGCAGCAAAACTCGGCGTCAAAAGAAGACTGAAGAGCCGGTGAATTCAGAGATGGGATGAGATCCTCCCTAATTCTTTTGCTTTTTCTTCTAGTAAGTTTTGGAACACTTTTCAATGGATGAAAGGTTTGAAAAGGCATTTGTGACCCCTTCTTTAGCAACTTAAAGAAACCGCGCCACTGATTATTATTAAGATTGCCTCTTAAACCTCCCTCAGAATCAGAAGTGCTTGCCCTTGAACATGGTGTATTAGATTCTTGACTTCTAGGAGAATACTCAGATTGGCTTCCTTCCTCAATCTCTAAACCTGCCAAGTCTAATAACATATAAAGGATATTCATTCCACCATATTAGTACAATTACACAAAATAACCAAACAAACATATCATTATCTTATTGAAAAGTATAGAGATTGATTTATTACCAATACTAGAAAACGAATCAGAAAATCCGGGTCGGGATCGTGATCTGTTTTTAAATGAATGACTCTCCTTTTTATCTATTTGTTTTCTATCTGACTTGTGGTCGCCATTGCTGTCAATATAATCAATCTTAATTATCAGCATATACAAGAAAAAGAGCATGCTTGGTATCGCAAAAGTTTGGTTTTGTCCAACTGACAGCGATACCAAACATGCATTTAATGTGACACAATATACATTGCCAAAAATTCTGATAAATCATCTATATGATCAAACATCATGGCATTCAAACATGCATGCATATGGAATATTAAGATGCATATGAATAGATGATTGCTAAGGAAATATTATGAATGATGAAGAATTCATGCATGCATGCATGCATGGATGGATAAAGTAAAGAAGACAAAAAGATGGTACCTCGAGGAGGGTGGTTGAGGTGGTTCTCGTGGTTCATCGCTCATGATGGCGATGTAAAAAGGTTATGAGAAAGGTGCGAGAACCAAAAAAGGGAGAGTAGCCACGGGAATGACGCGCATACGGATAGAGAGTCAGGAAGGAAGACAAGAGAAAGAGAGATGGAAGAAAGACATGAAAATGAAAGTAGTGGTTGGCATCGTTTCTCTATGCTGTTCTTAGGTGCCATAATACTTCTAACTTCTTATTTTACACACCCCGATTTTTTATCCCCAAATTACGTTCCACTTTACAAGAATATGCTATGTCATTCTTTATCATTTTCTTAATCAAAAAAATTAAATGTCAAAATACTATTCATTTTTTTCTTTTTACGTTTTCTATGATATAATACTAAATGAAATAGACACCAATATAGTGCATAAGAGTTAAATTTGAGTTGCAATTTGGACAACTTTCATCAATTATATATATATATATATATATATATATATATATATATATATATATATATATATATATATATATATATATATATATATATATATATATATATATATATATATATATATATATATATATATATATATATATATATATATATATATATATATATATATATATATATATATATATATATATATATATATATATATATATATATATATATATATACACGAGGTGGAGAGAAGACTGGTCTACAAAGTTAGCACTCAAACGCTCAAATTAGTATGTGAGGAAAAATAGTGAACTGAAAATGAATTTGAAATTTGTTACCTGAATTTAGTGTAGAAAGAAGAACAAACTCGGTATTTGTTAGGAGTAAAGTGCAGAGAGAAATTGGATGTGAATGCAATAGAGATCTTTTGTGATCACCAAGAGGAGAGACCTCGTGTGCTAAGAAGATTTTGAAAGGATTACAATTTCTCCAAGGTTCTTGGTCGGGTCATTATGACCGACCCATGACAGTTGCCCCTAAGCCCGTAACTATTTACAACAAGGCAAGGGTTTGTTACTTTAGTATCGATTGTCGACCACTTTTGCATATACGTTTGGAAGAGCAGAAGGAAACACTCCCGTTTTTTGGGGATTCACACATTTTATGCGCCATAATTCAAACATCTTTTTAGAAGCGTCATTATTATGACTCTTGAGAACTGAAACACTTGAACGTTACGTACGAGTGATTTGACACATTTAAAAGATTCTACTTCTTTTTTCATTCTAGAGTATAGTTTTTGAAGAGTCAACATTCCTTTTCTTTGAGTCATTTTCTCAGTTTAGTGGTTATCTTCTTCTTTGACATTTCGCTTTCCTACCTCTGAAAAGTTAGTGCATATGGATAAAAATCACAGAAGAGTGCAAACAAATCCTAGAAGACTTCCTTATCTTCTTGGGTGGACCCTGCCTACTCTTATACAATTCCTGTCTTTGCTAGAGATGACAACCTTGATAGAGCTTTTCTTGAAGTTGGTATGTCTACGCATTGGGGTGTCTTGACTCCCAACGAGGATGAAAGGATATATAGTGAGTATAACAATTGTGTCATTCCCTTTTATAAATGCACTTAATCTTTTATGGGTCTTCGTTTTCCTTTCTCTGCTTTTGAGATATAAGTTCTTAAGTACCTGTTGATGACTCCTTCATAAATTCATCCAACAAGTGTTGATAAAATTTCCAAAATATTTATTTGATAAATGATTAAATTCATTTAAAGGAACTTTTGATTTATAAATGAATGTATTGGTATAGTGGTTCTAATTTTGAATAAATATTCAGTGTGTCATACGTTTAACACTTGTTTTGGATACTTTTTGGATATTATTTGTTAAATAAAAAAATGTACTGAAAAAAAAAATTCAAGAGTTACACCCACACAAATTGGAACTCCTGACTTGCTACCAAAAGGAACGTGGACCCAAACTGGTACCACTAGACATATGTGATGTTGAGAATTTTTTAATACACCCTAAATATTTCTTAGCGACCATGCAAAATTATTTAAATATCCTTAGTTTTCGAAGATACATCTCCAGACGCATCTATTTCTGAGAAACGTTGAAATATTTCCGAGATGCATCTGTAGAACAATTTAAAATATTCAATTCATCCCACTCAGAAGCCATTTACATTTATATTATACCGGAGATGCATCTCCGTGAATATTTCAGAGATACATCTCCGAAATGTATCAGAACAAGTATTTCATGCTTTAAGTAGGTTATCTGTGTTCAGATGAAGTATAACACACAATTGAAAGAAAAAAATAGATGTACATAATTTCAAATGGACAACAGTACCATAAAAAATAAAATACCAATAAATATCGATAAATGTCATACAATCGAGATCAATAAAGTAGTAAGAACATCAAAATAAAGTACAAACCATAGTACTACAACTATATAATAAGAGACTACTGTGTGTGTTGACAACCTCTCATCTACCTCATCTGCCTCGTCTACCTCCTCGGTCATCAATCCCTTCTGTCCTTCGGTGATGTCTCCGGTATAACAATGCTCCATGTGTCTCCATCATGATGGCATCTAGAACTCACCTTACATCAGATCTATCAGGGAAGATACTTGACTGAATGCCTGCCTACACAATCTCCATTATGCAATGACACCTAGTCAAGACATCATTTGTATGATCTAGCTATGCCTGCTTCTCCTCTAGTATCTCTTGATAAGCTGGTCTCAGTGGATCTTTTGGTGTACCCTTCGACGTAGCTCCAATCGCTCTCAGTTATGGTAGCCCGTGCCTCCTCCGGTACCAGATGACTATCATGATCATCAAACATCTCCTTTATCTATTTACATGTCAAGGAAGGAGGAGTAGAGACAATATGGTGTCTGGGGATGGTCTGAGTGTAGTCAAATTGCCGCATGACACACTCTACCAAATAAGGAGCACTGAGACATGATTTGCAGGCCAACCATCTAGAGAATAGAAATACCTCATCAAATGGTCATGTCTGACGGTGATCAACATAGCCGTTGAAGTGCATGTCCCCAGCAACCAAATGGTTAAGATAAACTCTGAAAGGCTCGACCGCCTGGTACCCTCTGAGCGGGATAAAAGCAGTAGCACGCAGTAAATCCTTAGTGTACTCAGGCACACTCGCCTAACCAGAGATGCATTGGAAATGCTGGAGGATCCATGTCTGAAATGAAAAAGTTGGTAACACATCTGTAATAGTTTTGCAAATATGAAATGAAAATGACAAACATTCAAAGACCAATAATTATTACCGTCAGTAGCACCATGCTGTCTGTGACCTGATTCGTCTTCCACATGCATCCTTCTCTCAACTTTGAATATAGGTAGAACAAGTAAGCCGCCCCCAGTTGTACTCATGGATCCACTCGAGATCCATGAAGTACCGTAGGTAGATGACGTCTGTATAAGTGAAACTTTTGACCATAAAAATTGAAGTGCCAAAAAAATAAAGTAGGTAGGCTCTCAATGCTTGCGATCTGTGGAGTGCCATATGCTCAACATCACGGTTAGCCTCCTGTGCTCAAAGGATCTCATCCTTATGGACCGTCTTCAGGAATTCAAATCTAGCATGAGCACCCCTGGTCTTATCCAGCGCTTCTTTCGCCTCCCATAGATCAACCCTAAGATACTCTACCATCATCTTGAGTGCGTCGTCTTTGGTAATCCTCCCATGATCTGGGAATATTCATCTGATCAGAAGATGTAGCAAACACGAGACGTCGTCGAGTGTGATAGACATCTCACCATGCGGGAGATGAAACGATGAGGCCTCTGAGTGACATCTCTCCACGAATGCATTAAGCATCTCGTAGTTGATCGCAGTGTAACCGGTCATGCACAATTCCTTCAGGCCAAATAAGGATATAACCTACTGAAACCAATCCTTCTTCTGCTGAGGCAATGCAACAATCTTTCTCTTGTGGTTAAGAAATTTTTGGAGATCATGCTCCTGAAATTTGTCATAAATAATCAATGTTAGGAGTAATCAATGTTAGAAATTTAAATTAACATAAAATTAAATAAAGAATCCAACTAATGTCACCTCTTCGTCCCAAATATGTATGGCAGTATGGTCTGGATACAAAGGCAGTAAGGATAAATCAACTGGACCTCCTCCAAAAGCTTTTGACTCGGCATTCGCAGTAGCCTCACTCTTCGAAGGTGGCACTAAATCAACATCATCATTAGTAAAAGGTGGGATAAGAGGTGAGACTGGATCAACAACATCATTCGTAGGAGGTGGCACTGGTGAAACCTAACACTTGCGGGAGGATGGGGGAAGTGATGCGTCAGATGGTGAACCCCGTCTCCTACGAGAAGAAGATGGAGTGGCCCGAGGAGAAGCGCGAGCCCCAGAAATACGCGATTCTAACTGACCAGAGGGACCTAGAGCCTATGAAATCTGCTAGCTCTTCTCCCACTGAACGGATGCATATTGAGCAACCCTGCCATGCCTTAGTTTGTCATGTCTATCAACCATTGTGCCTGTAAGTTAAAGTAAGGTATACTATTAGTGCAGGCAAACAACACACAAGAAAGAAAATTAAAAAAAAATATACAGGAAATTCTAGAGATGCATCTCTAGAATCACCAGGAAACTAAATGCTTGAAAAGTTCTAGAGATGCATCACCAGAATTTCCTCGCCAAGATTCGCATCTTGTGCCTACGTATCCGAGGTAGGGGATGGAATCAGAATAATCGTAGTTCCCCTCGAAAGAGAGGTTAGAAACTTATTGACTGTGGTCAAGGTTTCAATGGAGAATAAGCATTCTTAAGGAAGCGCTTACCTGGAGTGCGGCGACTCCAATCTCTACTTTGAAGATAGTTGAATTGAAAAAAAGGATAAAATAGGTATTCCACGGCAGGAAACCTAATATGGAGTGCGGCGACTCCTTATCCTAATGCTAGGGCAAAAGGCAATTTAGTCCACGGCGGGACGCCTAGGCAATTAGAGTTTAAATGGTGAAAACGTCAAAGGTAAGGACTATTGACACGACGGTCAAACGGCTAGACCAATTCCTTTAGAGGGGAAATTACGGTAAGTAATGCAATGACGAATAATTAGGCGGCAGTATGGAAATATAGGAGAGTACGAAAGCAGTAAAAAATGCAAGCGACGATACTCTCGCGTAAATTACAATCCAAAAATGAAAATGCGAAAAGTATGGGGGATTTAGTAATTATACAACTGAGGAACAGTGGAAAAACGACATAAGCGTTATACAAACTTAACGGGGCAATAAACAGGCAAAGTTAATTCGTAATTGTAATCAATATGTTAGCCATATTTTGAAGAAACGTTTAAAGTTAACTGAAGAATTTACAAAATAAGAAAAATGGTTCTAATTCAAGATTTTTCTATAAAAAAAAGGTTTAGATTAATTACAAAGGTTCTAATTTTAATTTTAAAGAAAAGTGGATTTGGTTAATTTTTTTTATTAAAAAAAAGTGTTGATATGAATTTTGAAAAATAGTTTTAAGTTGTAAGTTTTTTTTTATAAAAATAAAATAAAATTAAGTTTTAGGAAATAATTCTAATTAAGTGTTAAAAATAAGTTTTAGTTAAATGTTTTTTCTCAAAAAAATTTAATTAAGTTTTAAAAGATGGTTTTGAGTTTAATTAGGTTTTAGATATTTAATTTTAATTAAACTAAAACAGAATTGATAATGGAATTAATAAAATTTGAAATAATAAAGAAGAGAATAAGTAAAAGAAAAATGAAAGAAAAGATAAAATATAAAAGGGAGGGGGTCAGAGTTATGCTGAAACTTTGTTAGGGTTTCTTTTGACCCTCTCCTCCAGATTGCCATTGTTGAAGCTCTTCGTAGCTTCTTTCTCCTTCTCGTCTGTTTTTGGTTTTCATTTTCCTCCTCTGACTTCTTTGATGATCCTGAAAAACAACTTAAAAACATGGTTAGCACAGATTGCTCACCCTTTTACGGGTTGGAAGCGATCTGGAGCTCTGCTGATGTCTGATGAACGGTGATGCGGATGATACTCGTCTCTGAGTTCACGGTAATGAGGGCTTGAGGTTCTTGGCCAGAAACGGTGAAGAGGGTTTGAGGTTCTTGGCCGGAAACGGTGATGAGAGTGGATTCCGCCGTTTTTCTGATGCTCACCGGTGATGATTTGAAGAACTTGTTCGTCGTTCTTTTTTTACTGATGAATTGATGTTGGTTTTTCCTGTTCTTCTTGCTGAGGAACTCGCGGATCCTCGATTTTATGACATTCTTGAGGTTTTATATTTGTGATGGATTCCACCTTCTGGGCTTGGGCATTTGTGGTTTGTTATGATTTTGACTTGTTCATTATGTTGACCCTTCCCACGAATTTGTTGTCGTGGTTGCAGATTTTATGGCTTTATTGTTGGCTGGAATTTCTGCGTTTCTGAGGATGATTTGAGAAAGTGGTTGTTGAACTTTTTCAGGACATTGTTTGTTGCTTGCGTGTGGTTTGATCCGTTTTGGCTCAGAAGTTTTTGGGGGATGTTGTTTGTGACTTGTTTGACCAAACCCATTTTTTAGAAATAAGTGCTTTTTCCAAAATCACTTTTTCAAAAATCACTTTTTCTAAAATCCCTTTTTTTCTCTCTCCTGGCATGAATTAGAACAGACATCTGCTTGACTTGTTCCGGGGTTGAAATTGAAAATTCGGGAGCTGGCGCCGACTTTGTCGTTGTTGCCCTCCCAACACACCCGATGATGAGCTTTAACTGAGGGTATCAGATCCGAAAAAGAAACCAATTTTAATTAATTCTATTATTTTTATCTGTTGTTGATTTTTTTTTGCAGGTTCGGCAAAGTCGAAAGTCGCAAGTCGAAGATCGACGAATCGGGCGTAGAGACAAACTTAGAGAAATTAGGACTTTTAACACTTTTTGTAATTATAATATTTTTTGTACTATTGTAATAAATGTAATATTGTAATAATATAGAATTTAAATGAATAAATTCAAATTATTTCTCCAATCACATTTCTCCGATTAAAATCTCTGATTGCAATCTCCAAATAATTCATCCGATTAAACTTAAACGAACAAATTCATTTAATTAACTTTATCCAATGAAAATTATCCGATTAAGCTGTGACGTTCCAACTCCGAATTCGACAATTAATCATTTTTCACGATTTAAATCCGACGTGTTCGCTAAGTTCGAACAAATCCCTTTGCAATTTAATCTGTACCCGATAATAAAGTCAGTGAATATAGCCTCAAACAGATAAGCAGAGGAAATCAATTAACCGGCGAAACGAACTGTCTTCCGCCTTTAAAACTCAACTCGCATCTCGAAGGATTTAACTCGGTAACCTGAATCTGCTCGACTAGTAATCATTATCAGCCCACAGATGTTCATTATAAATTCAACACGAATCGAAATTCCACTATTTTCTTTAAAATCGACCGTTGACTAGCAGAAAGCAAGGAAACGTGCGTCTGTTAAAATAAGTTCCGCAAAGCAAATTCTCGCACCGATTTAACTCGAATTCATTGATATCTCAACACATTCAGCTCCATATGATTTAGGAGTCAAACAATATTTCTGAAATTCAACTAACGACTGAATCTCGACCCTTGAATACAATGTGCTGTGTGTTGCACCCTAAAATTTGCCCAACCTTATTCCTTGGTTTATGTTTCATCATCATTAGCATTTGCATATAGAGTCATGTACATAGACTAACCATCTGCATAGCATAAGCATAGCAAGCCATTCAACAGGGGACCAATCATTATTTTCATCTCTAGAGGCCTAGCAAGAGGTTATTATTCCAATTCAATCATATTCAAGTCATCAGGAAAGAATTTGAAAGCAAAGAGTTCAGCAGATTAAGCCTTGAGTCCATCTCCTAGCTGAGGATATCTGAGGATCAACAAGAGGGTTGTGAGCTGTGAAATGAAGGCATGGAGAGTATCTAGACATCTTGAGAGACTTACAAAGTCATTTGGAGAAGAAAACAAGTCATTGATGAAGGCACAAGAGCCATAGTTGAAGACAGTCAACTAGGGTTTCATCTGGGTCAACCCTAGGTCAACCCTAGGTCAATTGACTGACTTAAAAGGGCATTCAAGGCTATTGGAGAGATGTGGGGATCAATATTGAACATATGAAGAAGGGTATGGAGATATGACAAGGAGAATTCAAGAAAAATCAAGGAGAAGGGGAGTTACTAAATTAGGGTTTCTCTGTAAAATCCCCTAGTTTAGGTCAATTTCCAAGCAAGATAAGTCAAAATGCTAGCTTCAAATGGCTTCTTGGCCAACATGAAACTTGTAGAGGATCTCAAGACCTTTAATTTGAGTGGTGGAAGACCTCAAGGAGGTTTATGGAACTCAAGTTATGGTCCTTGCAAGTTACAGGTCATCTGGGGTGTCTGAATTTTTGTCTGTGAAAGTGACTTGACTTCCAAGCTAATTTTGCCCCTCAAGGAGATTTCAAATGAATTCTTGGTCAACATAAGAGTTGTTCCTCATTGTCTTAGCTTTCTAGAATGGTATGGTATGCCTTCATATGATGTGGAGAACTCAACTTATGGTCTTGGCAAGCAAAGGGTATTTTGGGCATTTGTGAATTACAGGTCATTTTAACCTATACCCAAAACTCATACAAGGAGGCCTCAAATGAAAAAACTTACAACATCAAACTTGCTCCAAATGGGATTTTAAGTCTAGAAAGAAGGTCACAAGTTATTGGAGAAGCTCATAGCATGGAGTTGCATGATAGGTCAAAATATGAACTAAAAAGGCTTATAAAGTGAATAATTTCAAGTTGGAAAATGGTTTGGGAGATTTACAAGTCCAAATGGAGACTTCCAATATATGATTTTGAATGGAAAAACAATTCTAAGAACAATGGTTCACACACTTTTTTGAGTTTAGAAGGAAAAAATGAAGTTATCCATGGTTGCTTATCATTTAAGAAACATGATCAAGATGAACCAAAGTTTGAAAACAAGGGAATGTGCAAGATGGATCTAGAATGTTCATTTGGGGTCTATATATTCATGAAATGTGCATTGATCAAGGGTTGGCCTCATTTGCACCAAGATTTTCACAAATTTCTCTCATACTTTTCATTGAAGTTTCATTCCAAATCTCACAAATTCCTCACCAATTTTCATCCACTTCAATTCAATCTTATTCAATCATCATCATAGATCATAATTGAAGCAAAGACTTGGTGGTTAGGATTCATTTTCGTGCATTATCTTCAAGAACCTCAAAACTGCAAATTCTGTTGGACAGCAAAATTCAAGCAAGGAATCACCAGAATATTGCATACAGAATCACATACACCAAGGATAGATCAAGATCCAACACCTAGAAGCTTCAGATCCACATCTTCCATAGCTGTTTTTCAAGATTTCTCACAAGGTAAGTTTTCATTCAAACTGCTCGATCCAGTTAGTTAGACCTGATTTTGTTAGTTTAGATGCAATCTAGGTGGTTAGGAGATTAGTTTAGATGAATTTGGAGAGGTTTGGTGATGGTTGTGAGCAGGTGCAATGAACTGTTAAGATCAATATCTCTTAGATTAGTGTGTTATAATCGTGACTTGATAGCATGTGTTAACCTCCATTAGTTGTAGTTCAATTTAGGCTAAGTCTGGGGAAGATTGGTGAGGGTCCATACCAGTGCATTTCAATGGTGGTCAGTATGTGATTCAATCGAATTTGTTGATGTGGTGAATTTCAAAGCGAATTGATGCCCTAAGCTTGTAGAGGGAGAGATTTGGAGCAGATTTCATGTTCACATCGTGTGGATTGGCTGCGTGTAGATGGAGAACAGAGAGGAAGAAAGTTGCTCGTGCATGGCTTCCATGGTGGCAGAAACCCTAGGTTCAGGTTGAATGAGGAAGAAGAGATAATCCTAGCCGTCCAATGAGTGTAAGACTCTTGACTTTTAGAGTGATCCAATGGCCTACATTCAATCTGAAAATTGGAGGGAGATTACCCTGGCCCTAAACGCACCGTTTCATTAATTGAAACGGGCGGGCCTGAGTTGGATTGTTATTCCCACCCCCGTGTGAGCCCAAAACCATTTTTCTCATGTGATTCTGTTGCTATTCTTACCCCCAGCGTCTTTTATTTGTTTTTTAATGCTGAACGAAGCTGGGCCTTGTCCAAAACGCTACCAACACCCCCCTGTCTGGGGGCCCATCCAGATATCAACTGGGACGAACTGCTATTCATACCCCTCTCTCTTATTTTAATTCATTTCATTTTCTTATTTCATTTTAATATTTCACCAATTTTCATAAATTCATAAATAATTCATAAAAAATGCTTTTTAATTCATTCTTTTTACCATGTTTCATTAAAATGTCTAGAATATTATAGGAAAATAAAATTTCATTTTTAGTTTTATTTCATATTTTTTACATATTTTCTAAATAAATGTCATAATAAATAGTTACATTTCATGCATTATTTTTATGATTTTTGTTCTCTCACATGCTTTGATATTTTTTGATCACTCTTTTCATATTATTTAGATGAGAGGTTAAGCTTGTAGAAATATTTTAGTTCCCATTTTTAGGAGTTAATTTTAGGTGATTAATAAATACTTGAATATCATGAATAAAACTAGGGTTTTTAGGTGACAACTTAGGAGTTTAATTTCATTTCCCTTAGGACTTAGGGTTTGAATAGATTAGTTATGGGACTATAGGGGCTATGGGTAGTTATTAGATCCCTTAGAAAGAGTTAGGATTCCCCTACTGATATTATTACTGTCTGTATATCTGTTGTTTGGTGTGGTGTGCCCTCTGGGGATTGTTGCTTGTTTGATTGGGTATTGGGATTGCCTGGGGCCCTGGGGAAGCTGAAGATTTGTGAAGATGAAGCTATTGGAGATTCAAAGATTGAAGATCAACTGTCAGAGTTGAGGAGGAGTTTCTTGCTAGCAGTTGCTGAGGAGACTAGGGTTTAGGAGCTAGGCAGAGCTCTAGATTAGAATGATTGTTTCTCAAACATGGATTGCCTTGTCTGCATCCATTCTTCTCTGTGATTCAGAGTCTCTCTAAGACACTCACCCCCTTCCTTTGGAAGGCTTGGTGATAGTGTCTATGAGATAGAACTCTTGAGAGAAAATGTCTCTTGTGTTAGAAGCAGTCTGTTCACCACCTTTGGTGGTCAGCTGATTGCTTAACACCCAATTCACTCTTGTGACTGATCCCTCATCCTGGAGGTTTGAGCATGAAGAAAAGCCATTGCAGATGGAAGACTGATGATCAAAACCCATGCCTGAAGGTCATGAAGATGGAGATTGATGCTTGTTGAAGCTTGTGAATGATTGGAGATTGCTTGAAGCCAGTTGTTGATTCAGAGCTGCTGATGCTGTTTCTTCTGCTGCTGTATTTCATTTCTGATGTATTGATTGGTTTTCTGAACTGTATTGTTTGCTGTTTACCCTGCTGGGTTGAGAGTGAAGTCTGTTCACTTTCGCCTATTGTTTTCTAGGTTCGAGGTTGAGTGGGACTCCCTTGCCTCGCTTGTACTGTTGCATCCATGCATTTTACTGCTTTACTGTATATATCTGGTATTGTTTCTGTTTCTGCCTATCCCGTAGGATCTCTGTTTCTCTCTGTGCAAGAGAGGAGCATGATAGACACTAGGTCTCAACCCATGCATGATAACATTAGGATAGCTTGTTTCCCTTCGCAACCGTAGTTTAGAGTTCTGTTTCTTCTTCCTCAAAACAAACAGAAAAATACAATGAAATTTCAAACACAATAAAAGACACTTCTTCCGTAAAAGAATGTGAACTCATCAAAGCGTCATTTTTGTCCGCTGGGACTGTTGATCAGAAAACCTTTTTCAGAAGGAATAAAATTAACCAAGACAAGCTTGTGTCGTACGTAGCCCGAACTACGTTTGCTCTGATCTTTCATGCTGTATGAAAGTACGTAGGCATAGGATGCGATATCCTAGCGAGCAACCTTCCCCTCCTTTCCCGTAGGTAGGCGAACTACGTTGACTCTGATTTCTCGTTCCAGACGGGAATACGTAGGCATAAAGTGCGATACTTTGCCGAGTCATTTTTATTTTCATTTTATTTTCTTTTTCACCCTTGACCTATAGTTTAGATAGAATAACAATCCATACCCGAAAACAAGCGTGGATCCCGTCGAGTACGACGGACGTGAGGGGTGCTAATACCTTCCCCTTGCGTAACCGACTCCCGAATCCAGGTTTTGGTTGCGATGACCATACCTTTCCCGTGTTGTGCGAGGTTTACTCTGAGCGTTTCCTTTCCCTCCCGTGGGATAAATAACGCACGGTGGCGACTCTTCTGTTCAGCCGGCGCCGATTTTCGCAGTAGCGACAGCTGGCGACTCTGCTGGGGATCCAACGTCCCCTGGCTGCTAAGGACTGCGATGGTTCTTATGCATTTGGGATCCAACGTCCCTTGAGAGAGTCAATCCTAGCGCTTGTTTTCCCGTCGAGGATTTTGTATGGAGTTATTGTATGTTTCTAACCCTGTATTTTCCAGCTTTATATATATTGTTTATTATTGCTGTATTGGGGTGTGACGGGTGTTCTGATATCGAGAGATAAGCCGGACCTGGGCTTGAGTGCACCTAGAATTAGAGTAGAAATTAGTGGGCGCCCGCTTGCTTTGCTTGCTTTGGTGTCCCATGAAATCTACACTCAGACGAGGTTCCTCTGGTTGGCCTCCTGCCCCTTCCTTTGGTTGGCGTGGGTTGCTGGTTAGTTGGATTGTCGACTCTGGGGACCGATCATTTGGAAGTTGGCTGAGTGAGGCCTCTTCAGGAATTGATGATGCCACTCCTTCTGGGAATCGTATCATCAACCCTGAAAGTCTGTGACGCCGACGACCGCATAGGATGCCGTACCTTGTGCCAGTTATAGGGCCACCCACCTGTGAGGGGATTCAGGGTTATGCAGGTAACTAGACCTCCAGACTACCGGTTATTTCTTGATCAGAGATCCGGGTTATTTATGGAGAGTTATGAGGTCTGTCAGAGACCATGTGGAGATTTATTCTGAGGTCTGTCAGAGACCAATTGGAGATGTGTTATGAGGTCTGTCAGAGACCAATTATGGATGGGATTTGAGGTCTATCAGAGACCAGGTGGAGTCTGTCAGAGACCAGTGTTGGAGTTCTATTTTAGGTCTATCTGAGACCAGGGTTGATGACTTCTGGATGGTCTATCTGTGACCTTTCTTGATTGGGTTTAGGCTATTCAGCTGCAGTTCTGGTCCCTGTTGAATGTTACTTGCATTGCATCACTGCATATCCATTATCATTTGCATTTCACTAACGTGTGTCTGTGCTGCAGGTGCATTTGCATTTCCCTAGTTCTAGTGCCCGGACTTCTGAGTGTTTGATCATGACTAGCTTAAGGAGAACGGTTGCTTACAAATTGCCTACGCCTGATATTGTTCCTTTACTGGGGTTGATCTCTCTTGCTGATGAGGGTGTTCGTAGGAGTTTCCGGGTGAGCTATGGTAGATTATTGAGATTGGTGTGCAAACCTACAGAGATGGAGTTAGATGGGCTGTATGCTTTGATGCAATTCTACGACCCTGCTTTGAGGTGCTTTACGTTCTCTGACTTTATTATGGGACCAACCCTGGAGGAATACGCTGAGTATGTTGAGCTGCCCGTGCAGAACCAGGTTCCATTCATTCATTATGATGCCAAGCCTAAGCCGGAGGAATTGGCAAAAGCCTTGCATGTTGATGCTTCTGAACTTGTGACTACTGTTTCCCGTGGAGTTCCAGGCTTCTCATTTCAGTTCTTAGTTGGTAAAGCCCAAGAGTATGCTAAGAATGGGTGCTGGGTTGCTTTCAATGCTGTGTTGGCCTTGTGCATCTATGGCATAGTACTATTCCCCAATATACCGGATTTTGTGGACTTCGATGCTTTCTACTTGTTTGCCGCTGGTAATCCTGTACCTACCTTACTCGGAGATCTCTACCACTCACTGCATTACAAGAACGATAAGGGAAGAGGGAAGAATGTTCATCTGTGTGTGCCCTTGTTGAGTATGTGGTTTGAGAGTCACCTTCCTAAGAGAGGATCTGCTGCAGAGACTACAGTTCCAGTTGGTTGGCCAGAGCGCCTGATGAGGTTATCGTCGGAAGATATGGAGTGGTTTGATAGAGATCTGCTGGGATCTGAGCTCCTCTTCAGTTGTTCTGGGTACCCTAATGTGCCATTGATAGGAAGAAAAGGGTGCATCAATTACAACCCTTCTCTATTCATTCGCCAGTTCGGATATGCGCTGAAGAATCCACCTCAAGAGGAAGAAGTACAGGAATCTCTGTACTTCACCGGTGACGTGAAGGGGGAGTTATTAGCCAAGTTGCGACATGCTTGGACGCGTACTAACCGCAAAGGGAAGCCGTTGTTGGGAAAGAATGACTGTCAGGCCTATGCACCTTATAGAGCTTGGATTCAAGAGAGGGCTAGTCAGTTGAAGATGCCGTTTCCAGATGCACCAATTCTTGATCCTATTCCGGTAGAAGAACCGACTACTGTTTCTAGAGAAGCATATGAACAGGTTGTGAGGGAGAAAGAAGCCTTAATGAAGATGAATGAAGGGTTAGAGCAAGAGCTAGCCCAGGCACGCAGTGAGAAGAACAAGGCCGTATATGCTTTCCAACAACAGATTGAGCTGGTAAACAGGTTAGGATCTGAGTTGACCGAGGAAAAGAAGAAGCGCGAACGTCTGGGGCAAGAGTTCAGAAGTTCCCATGACATGCTGGAAGCCAAAAAGAAGGCGCTCGACATAGCACACCGAGAGATATCTTCTTGCAACAAGACTTGGAATGCTACTCTCACCAACAACAAGCAGAGGGAAGATAAGCTAAAGCAGCAAATTTCCGACCTCGAAGAGAAGTTGAAGTCTAGCATCAAGAAGTGTGAGGAGGAAGTGATGAACCGGTATAGTGTCCAGCATGCCCTGAACAAGGCAATCAAATCCAGAGATGAAGCAGTGTCCCAGAAGCGAAAGCTAGAAGATTGCTTCGGAGAAGCGGCATGGGAAGAAACTGCTGAAGACGTACGCCGTGTTCTTAAGAAGAGAAACCAGCTTGTTGAAGGGCTGCTCGATCGACCAAGCCATCCGGAGACCAAGAAGTTGATAGAGGAGTACCAGACTTTTGGGAGGATCTGATCATTCCATTATTTGTATGCTTTATTTGCATAGTGCTGACCATCACCAGGATTGTTGGTTGAGGTCATGCCATCTTTGTACTCTCATTGATATTGTACCCTGGGCTTATTGATTCTCTCTGCAATATACGAGGCTTTCTATGATTCAGCTCCGGTATTCTTATTGTCAACACTGTCACTGCACCGGCACCATCGCACTAGAACTGGGGGAATGAACTTCCCTAATGCACAGACACATTGCATTGCATTCATATTCATATTGCATAACAGGTAATCTTTGAATGGTGTCTTATCTCCTGCTTTGATTCAGGTACTTAACAGGATTCCAGATCAACATCCACACCGCTATTCTACACGATCCAACTGTCGGAAAGTCATGGACCAGATTCAGAATGAGATGCAGGATGTACGCGAGAAGCTCGCCCTCTTCATGCAGACCATGGAGGCTATAGCAAAAGGCCAAGAGAACTTGCAGGCCATGGTCCAGCCTCTATTGGCTCGCAACGCTGGTCATGGTAACGAAGATCATCAGTCTGTCCGGGTTGATACTGCTCATGGAGATGGCACTCCAACGCCAGTGGCTCCGCCTGTCGTCAATGTGAATGCTGCTAACGTCAACAACGCTACCGCTGCTGTGAATGGTAACGTCGGAGTTGGAAATGAAACTGCTGTCCACAACGCTGGGCTGGGTGATGTCAATGTGGGAGATAATCTCGGAGGTAATGGCTTTGTCAATACTGGGTTCGGATTCAACGATCAGGGATTCGACAATACTGGCAAGTATGGCTTTAATGCTCAAGGCTTTGGGCAAGATGGTTATGGTATGGTCAATCAGGGCTACGGAGGTTTTGGAAACGGAAACGGTGCTGGTTTTATGGCTGGTGGTCCTGCTGGAGGTGTTCAAGGGTATGGCAACAGAGGCCGAGTTCCGGGGATGAATCAGGTCAGAGCTGGACGTAATAATGCGTATGATGGATACGGGGCTGGAAACGGTATGTGGCAAGAGGATCAACAGGAAGACGCCTTCTCTGGAGGAGGCTTTGAAGGGCCGATGGATGATTCTCAAAAGATTAGAATGCTGGAAGAGCAAATGAAGGGAGTCCTAAATCAGAGTGCTGTAGGACTGGACATGGCAACAATGGGTTTGGTACCTGGGCTGAGGGTGCCAATCAAGTTCAAAGCGCCTGCGTTCGATAAGTACAAAGGAGATACATGTCCGAAGGTTCATGTACGAGCTTATTACAGAAAGATGTCTGCATACTCCACTGACGAAAGAATGCTCATGCATTTCTTTCAGGATAGCCTATCGGGTCCTTCCTTAGAGTGGTACATGGGGTTGGAGCCCACTGATATTAAGACTTGGAAGCAATTAGCAGAGGCGTTCGTAGCCCATTACAAATATAACAGTGACCTGGCACCCAATCGGGTCCAGTTGGCCGGGCTTTCGCAGAAGAAGGGGGAGAGTTTTAAAGAATACGCGCAAAGGTGGCGCGATATGGCTGCCAGGGTCCGTCCTCCTGTGGAAGATAAAGAAATGAACGATATGTTTGTTGGTACATTCACCGGGCTGTTTCATGATATGTTGTTTCATACGTCTCTGGCTAGTTTTTCAGATCTGATTCTGATGGGTGAAAAGATTGAGCGGAACATTAAGCAAGGAAAGTTCCAAGTTGATGAGTCAGCTGCATCTGGCAGTAATAGGAAAGCTTATGGTGGGCGCCGTCAGGGCGAAGCTAGTGCTGTATTTGGAGGCCGAGGCCGAGGCCGAGGCAGGGGAAGAAATCAATATCGTCAGCAGCAGCAAGTGTCGAGTGTCACCATCCCGTATCAACAGCAGCCAATCCAGCAACAACAACAGGTTCAGCAGCAACCAATGCCACAGCAGCAGCAGCCTCAGCAGGGGGCACAGCAAGCTCAGAGAAGATTCCAGGGTGGTAAGCCGAGAAGGGTGTTCGAGAAGCCTCCCTCTAACTATGCTGATTTATTGCAGACCTTGTTGGGATTGAATCTGGTAGAGAAAAGGACCTTGGCACCGATAACGGGAACTCCCCCGTTCGGCTATGATGCAAATAGGCGCTGCGAGTTTCATTCTGGGGCCCCGGGCCATGATATAGAAGGTTGTCATGCTTTTAAGCACGTTGTGCAGGATCTCTTGGACAACAAGTCTATCAACTTCGGAACGACCGGTGCGAATATAGTCCAGAAACCCATGCCTAATCATGGGGCGAATGCCGTGCTGACTGAGGAAGGTCTGAATCTGATTATGAATGTTGAGGATTTAAAGACGCCGCTGAGCGAAATAAAAAGCCGACTGTTGCAGGGGGGTGTTTACCCGGGTTGTAATGAGTACTGCTTAGATTGTTGGGCCCTGTCTGGGGGGTGTGAGGATTTGAAGAAAGGCATTCAGGCCTTGATTGATGAAGGTGTATTGCAGTTTGATAGAACGGCAACTGATGAGCCGGCAGGGGCAGCAGTGGATAATCGGAGTGATGTTGCCACAGTGACAATTCCTAGGAAGACGATCACTATTTCAGCACCAGCTCAGCGACCACCGATTACTATAACTAAAGCCGGGCCAATCCCGTATGAGAGCACGAAAGCGGTCCCATGGTCATATGGGCTAGAGGTGTATTGTGACGGGATTAAAATCGATGTTAACAAGCAGTCGGCGGAGATTGTGGATAATGTTGTGGGCCCGGGAGGCATGACAAGAAGCGGCAGGATCTTTATATCTCCTGAAGTAGAGGCCGAAAGGCTAGCGAAAGGAAAGGGGAAAGCGGTGGAAAATGTTCCGGTTCAAGCAAATGAAAAAGAAGCAGCATCTAAGGATGTCGAAGAATTCATGCGCTTAATTCGGAAGAGCGACTATAAAATCGTGGAGCATCTGCAGCAAACACCGTCCAAAATATCTATTCTGTCATTGCTGTTGTGTTCAGAGGCTCACCGAAACGCTTTGCTGAAAGTCCTGGACACTTCTTTTGTACCACAGGATGTCTCCGTGAACCAGCTAGAAGGAGTATTGGCACATGTAAATGCGGGCCACAGTCTGGGGTTTACTGATTTTGACTTGACTCCGAAAGGGAGGGACCATAACATGGCATTACATGTATCTGTTGAGTGCAGAGGGGCGACAATGTCGCACGTATTGGTTGACACCGGGTCGTCGTTGAATGTGCTGCCTAAGAAGGCTATGATGAAGCTGGATGTTCGAGGGATTTTGTGTACACCAAGTGATTTGGTAGTCAGAGCGTTTGACGGCACGCGGAGGACAGTCTTCGGATCGATTACCTTGCCTCTGCAAGTGGGGCCGGAAGTGTTTGCAACGGAGTTTTATATCATGGATATACAGCCTGCGTACAGCTGCTTGCTGGGAAGACCTTGGATTCATGGGGCGGGGGCTGTCACGTCAACCCTGCATCAGAAGTTAAAGTATATGGTCGGAGACAGTGTAGTCACCGTGTGCGGAGAAGAAGACATCCTGGTCAGCCATCTTTCTTCGTTTAAATATGTGGAAGTCGACGGGGAGATCCACGAGACGCCATGCCAGGCATTCGAAGGTTTGCGCATAAAGGACAGGAGTCCCGGGCCAAGCAAAGCGCCAGAGATAGCTGTTTCTTCGTATAAAGAAGCCCAAGCGCTAGTGAAGGCAGGAGAAGCCAAAGGCTGGGGCAAAGTATTGGACATTCCTGTGAAAATGGACCGGTTCGGACTGGGGTACCGACCGTCGTCATCAACTCCTTCTGTGGGGGCCCCTCATTTCAGAAAGTCAATCACCATCTCTGCCAGTGGAGTATGCCATGAATCTGTCAATGCTGCTTCAGAATCCGATGAAGGGGACAGCGACTGTGATATGGATGCCTGGATTCAGCCAAGCACGCCAGGACAAGGACTGTGCAACTGGTCTATTCAGGAGCTTGTTCCTGTGACTTTTAAACAGTAATGCTTTGCTTTATTAATTGTTGAATAATCTGATGTCTTGCCCGGGGCATCAGGATTTGCTTAGGGCTGTGTTGTTATAAACATTGCTTCGTTAATCATTAAATAAATGGCGTTTTTTCACGTGCAAATACTGTAATCCCTGTCTTTCTTGTTTTGTATTTTTCAATAAAATGGCAACGTGGTTATCCGCTTTATACGCATTTTGAAGCACTTAACCCTTTCTTTTGCAGGATAACATTTTCAGATGACATCTTTGAGCCACCTATGACTCGTCCCGACTTCGAGCACCCGGTATTCCAGACCGAAGAAGAGGTTGTTGAAGATAGCGACGTTCCTGAAGAACTGTCTTGGTTGGTGAAGCAAGAGGAAAGAGCCATTCTGCCTCACGACGAGGTTATCGAAATTATCAACTTGGGGTCGGAAGGGGTTGAGAAAAATATTCGTATCGGAGCCGCACTGCAGAGTGATATCAAGCGAAAACTGGTTGAAATGCTCCGAGAGTATAATGATGTATTCGCTTGGTCGTATCAAGATATGCCAGGGCTCGATACAGATATGGTTGTGCATCGTCTGCCACTGAAAGAAGACTGCCCGCCTGTCAAACAAAAGCTTCGCAGAACTCGCCCAGATATGGCAATGAAGATCAAAGAGGAGGTTCAGAAACAGTGGGACGCTGGGTTCCTGGCTGTGACGAAGTATCCCTCATGGGTTGCTAACATCGTACCAGTGCCAAAGAAAGACGGCAAGGTTCGAATGTGCGTGGATTATAGAGATTTGAATAAAGCAAGCCCAAAAGACGATTTTCCACTTCCTCATATTGACGTGTTAGTTGATAATACTGCTCAATACTCTGTATTCTCCTTCATGGATGGCTTTTCAGGCTATAATCAAATTAAAATGGCGCCAGAGGATATGGAGAAGACTACTTTCATAACGCCTTGGGGAACATTTTGCTATAAAGTGATGCCCTTTGGTTTGAAAAATGCTGGGGCAACATATCAGCGTGCGATGACAACTCTCTTTCATGACATGATGCATAAAGAGATCGAAGTTTATGTTGACGATATGATTGCCAAATCCCAGACGGAGGAAGAGCATCTGGTGAATCTGTTGAAGTTGTTTAAAAGGCTTAGGAAGTTCAGGCTGAGGCTGAACCCTAACAAATGCACCTTCGGGGTGAGATCGGGTAAGCTCCTGGGGTTCATAGTAAGCGAAAGAGGAATAGAGGTCGATCCTGCTAAAATAAAAGCGATCCAAGAAATGCCGACGCCTAAAACAGAGAAAGAGGTGCGCGGGTTTTTAGGGAGATTGAACTACATTGCTCGGTTCATATCTCACCTAACTGCCACGTGTGAACCATTATTCAAGCTGTTGAAGAAAGATCAAGCTGTAACGTGGAACGATAATTGTCAAAAGGCGTTCGATAAAATAAAGAAGTATTTGCAGGAGCCTCCTATTTTGATACCCCCAGTGGCAGGGAGACCCTTGATAATGTATTTGACGGTTCTTGAGGGAAGCATGGGTTGTGTTCTCGGTCAACACGACGAGACGGGGAGAAAAGAGCATGCAATTTACTATTTGAGTAAGAAATTTACAGACTGTGAATCTCGATATTCAATGCTGGAGAAAACTTGTTGCGCGCTAGCCTGGGCCGCCAAGCGTTTGAGGCAGTATATGCTGAATCATACAACCATGCTCATCTCGAAGATGGATCCGATCAAATATATATTCGAAAAGCAGGCGTTGTCAGGTAGAATTGCCCGGTGGCAGATGATCTTGACTGAATACGATATTCAATACGTCTCGCAAAAGGCAATAAAGGGGAGTGTGTTGTCTGAATATCTGGCGGAGCAGCCTATTGAAGAGTATCAATCGATGAGATTTGACTTTCCTGACGAGGATATTATGTATCTCAAGATGAAGGATTGCGAAGAGCCGTTACCAGACGAAGGACCAGAGCCGGGGTCCAAATGGCAGATGATATTTGATGGAGCTGTGAATGCTTACGGTAGCGGAATAGGGGCAATTATCACTACGCCGCACGGGTCGCACATCCCGTTTACTGCCCGATTGACCTTCGCCGTTACCAACAATGAGGCCGAATACGAAGCTTGTATAATGGGGCTTGAAGAAGCCATTGATTTGCGAATCAAACATCTAGACGTATACGGAGACTCAGCTCTGGTGGTGAATCAGATCAAAGGGGAATGGGAGACACGGCAGCCCAATTTGATACATTACATGAATTATGCAAGGAGATTGTTGCCTTTCTTCGACAAAGTTGAATTGCATCACGTGCCACGGGCAGAAAATCAAATGGCTGACGCCCTTGCCACCTTGTCTTCCATGTACAAGGTCAATTTCTGGAACGAAGCTCCCCAGATCACTATCTCTCGGTTGGACAGGCCAGCTTATGTATTTGCTATTGATGAAGCGTCTGATGACAAACCGTGGTATTTTGATATCCTTAATTTCCTGAAGAATAAAGAGTATCCGGCTGGGGCATCCAGTCAAGATCAGAAGACTCTCAGGAGATTAGCGGGTAATTTCTATTTGAACCCGGATGGCGTCTTGTACAGAAGGAACCACGACTTGGTGTTGTTGCGTTGTGTGGACGAGAAGGAGGCAAAGCTTCTCATGGAGGAAATTCACGAAGGTGCCTTTGGTACGCATGCTGGCGGGCATGCTATGACGAGAAAACTGCTGCGGGCAGGTTATTTTTGGCTGACGATGGAAACTGATTGTTTCAAATTTGCAAGAAAGTGCCATAAGTGCCAAATTTATGCTGACAAAATACATGTGCCTCCGAGTCCTTTGAATGTGATGTCATCTCCATGGCCATTCTCAATGTGGGGAATCGATATGATTGGAAAGATCGAGCCGACGGCTTCTAACGGGCATCGGTTCATCCTCGTAGCAATCGATTATTTCACCAAGTGGGTGGAAGCGGCGTCTTACGCAAATGTAACGAAGCAAGTGGTGGCTAGATTCATCAAGAGAGATATCATTTGCCGATATGGAATTCCCGAGCGGATAATCACGGATAATGGTTCTAATCTGAACAACAAAATGATGAAGGAGCTCTGTCAGAATTTCAAGATCGAACATCACAACTCCTCCCCTTACCGACCCAAGATGAATGGCGCTGTCGAAGCGGCCAATAAGAATATCAAGAAGATCGTCCAGAAAATGGTGGTGACGTATAAAGATTGGCATGAAATGCTACCTTTCGCTTTGCACGGTTATCGTACGACGGTACGCACATCAACCGGGGCAACTCCGTTCTCGTTGGTATACGGAATGGAAGCGGTGTTACCATTGGAGGTGGAAATCCCTTCTCTGAGGGTATTGCGAGACGTTCAGCTGGACGAGGCAGAATGGGTAACGAACAGATTGAACCAACTGAGTTTGATGGATGAGAAGAGGCTAGCTTCTCTGGCATACGGCCGTTTGTACCAAAGACGAATGAAGAAAGCGTACGACAAGAAGATACTTCCGCGAAGCTTTCAGACGGGCGACCTTGTGCTGAAAAGGATTCTCCCGCCGCAAGCAGATCACAGGGGCAAGTGGACCCCCAATTACGAAGGGCCATACGTTGTCAGTAAGGTTTTTTCAGGAGGAGCTTTATTGTTGTCCACCATGGACGGGGAAGACTTTGCATCACCTGTGAATTCGGACGCAGTTAAAAAATACTTTGCTTAAAATAGACCCGCTGGACAGAAAAAAGAGAGTCCAGGCAAAAATGGGGCATCCTGGCGAACCAAAAACAGAATGAAAGGTTCGGGCAAAAGTTAGGGATAAAATTGAAAAAAACGTACACCCGCGAAGTTGAAAACCTACACTGGGCGGCTTCGACAAAAAGGGGTATCCCGGTGGACTGAAAACCCGTAAAGGGCGGTTCACGCAAAAGTTAGGGATTTGAAAAGCAAATGACTGCGGTCCGAATTTGGTATTCAATGAGCATCAGTGCGGGAGAATATATTTGAGGAATTAGTTATCGGATACAACCTCTTCAGAAGACGGATACCGGGAAAGCATTAGAGTCGGACGAGTCATGGGAGGATCAGCTCGTGGTGTTCATCTGCATCCAGTTGCCGACATGTGTACAAAATTTAATTTGTCAATATTTATGCTTCTTGTGAATACTTGCCTACTTGTATATTTGCTTTGCGTAGCTTCCTCTTTTCAGGAGTTACATCCCGTGTACAAAAAGCTCCGCCCATTCAGGGGCCCAATCAATGAAAATGTGTTATTCAGTACTTGATGCCTATTCTTTACTGTTTTGCGCATGATAAAACGCCTAAGTTTATTGAAGCTAGCATGAGTATAACATCACTGGCCCTTGCCAACAATTGTTAAAGCTTTGAATTAACTGAGTGTAACGTCACTAACCTGAATCGATTTGGATTGCATAGGCTTGCCGTGTCTTGTTTGTGTTGTTGCAGGTTTCATAACCGTACGAGGAAGGTGATCAAAAGATTGCGATAGTGAAAGGCTTGATCCCCACGCAGGTCATGCATGTTCTTCCTGAAGAAGGATAGAATTCCCCAGCTAGCCGTAGCTTATCCAAAGGACGTGCTCCAGAGAAGTTACTCGTCCTCAGCAGAGTTTGGTGATTCCAAGATCGTAAAGCTGTATTCAGACAGGTTCATCTCCCCCAGCAGAGTTATATTCCCCAGCAGGGGGTTACCTCCGCAAGGTATTTGGTTTGAGTTATACTCCCCAGCAGGGGGTTACTTCAACAAGACGTGTGGCTTGAGTTCCCAACTTCCCAGCAGGGTCGACTTCACTCTTCCGGCATTTATTTTGCCGGAATAACTTTGTAGCATCAGGCTATCCCCGGCGAGTCGTCGTTATCCTTCCAGCATTTATTTTGCTGAAGCAGTTTCTGTACTCTAGTAGTTCAGGTGGAGAGAGCACTTGCTCAAATAAATTACCAAACAATCAAGATCTCGGCAGGAGATATTCAATGACAATGTCAGTTTCGGCGGTATTCCCCCACAGAGTTATCATGATAAAACTCTCTTTGTCTCCAGCAAAGTCATTTATGCAAATGCATCTTATCTTCCCCAGCCAGAGTGGCCAGGATAAGAATCTCCTTAATCCCCGAGCAGGGTTTGTATGTCATCAACGGGTCGCATGAATCAGAATTTCAGAGGCCACCGCCGGTTATCAGAGCAGGTGTCCGATAGTTGGTTTTCAGACATCCCCAGTAGAGTTCATCTCGAAGTCGCTGTCACGTCAGTGCTAAGAAGTTTATGGGTGAGGATCATTGAAGAATTAAGTCCTGACGTGGACAATTTATTCCTAGAATGACGGGATTTCTTCAGAAGTGGGCGTCCTAACGTGGACAGGTTTGTTTTACCGGATTGGTAAGGTGTGTTAATCCTGACGTGGATAGATTCGGTCTCTCGAAATTTGGAGAAAGGGAGGTCATGACGTTGACAAAAGATTGGTTACTCTTCGTGTTGGTATCCTGACGTGGATCATTTTGTTTTCGGCAGATATCTTTATTTGTAATGGCGAAATGTGCGTCCTGACGTGGACAAGTTTGTAGTTCTTTGTGATGACAAGATACAAGAATCCTGACGTGGACAAATTTATCCTTCTTCGTGTTGTTGGCAAAGTGTAAGCCCTGACACGGATACTTCCCCAGTGAGTCGAAGGGGTGAGTCCTTACGTGGACAAGTCTTATTTCCTCAGTGAGTCGAAGACGCCTGAGTCCTAACGTGGACAAATCAAGACAAGATCGGTGTCCTGACGTGGACAGATCAAAGAGATTATTATTCCTAACGTGGAAAGATGTAGTCCATACACGGACGTATCAGAAGTGATTCCTAACGTGGAAATAACAGTATTCCTAGCGTGGAAAAAAGAGAGTCCTTACGTGGACAGGTTAAGATGGCATTCCTTACGTGGAAAAATGAGTCCTGACGTGGATAAATTCAGAAGAAGTTGGTATTCCTTACGTGGAAAGATCAGAGTCCTTACGCGGACATATCAAGATTGATTCCTGACGTGGAAAGAAATGGATTATTCCTGACGTGGAAAGAGAGTTTAGTCCTGACGCGGACAGATCATATCAAGATATTCCTAACGTGGAAGAAGAAGTTTATTCCTTACGCGGAGAAATTGGGGTCCTGACGTGGACAGATTCGAGAAGTTGAGTCCTGACGTGGACAGATTTAGAACCAAAGGTGAATTCATTACGTAGAAAGATCGGAGTCCTGACGCGGACATGTCAAGTGGTATGGGAGTCCTTACGTGGACAGATTGATGTAGTTCTCCTTACGCGGAAAGAAGATTGCTTCCTAACGTGGAAAGATAAAAGCGTTACTCCTAACGTGGATGATGTGATTCCTAACGTGGACAGGCGTTACTCCTAACATGGAAGAGTGTTATTCCTAACGTGGGCGATTCAGTTTATGGAAATGCAGACGAATTATCCCCAGCGGAGTTGCCGAGATTTTCCTGGGTTGACAGTAAGGGGAGTCCTAACGTGGACAAGTTTTAGTTGAGATTTCTTCGTATCGACGACAGACAGAGTCCTAGCGTGGACAAGCAAGCAATCTGTTATGACAGAATCCTCTTCAGAACGATGAAGACAATCCCCAGCACGGTCGTGCGAGATCAGTGGGTTACTCTAACAGTCAGATTCAGCTGACGAATGTCATTCCGCAAGCAGGAGCGCAGTTTATTTCTGCGGTTGGCAAATTTCTGGTTTCACTAGTATTCAACCGTCTCGTACCGCGAATGTCTGAAGGCTCCGGGCTCTTCATCCAATCGGGTCCAAGTCGCTTGAATAGGGGCAGCTGTTGCACCCTAAAATTTGCCCAACCTTATTCCTTGGTTTATGTTTCATCATCATTAGCATTTGCATATAGAGTCATGTACATAGACTAACCATCTGCATAGCATAAGCATAGCAAGCCATTCAACAGGGGACCAATCATTATTTTCATCTCTAGAGGCCTAGCAAGAGGTTATTATTCCAATTCAATCATATTCAAGTCATCAGGAAAGAATTTGAAAGCAAAGAGTTCAGCAGATTAAGCCTTGAGTCCATCTCCTAGCTGAGGATATCTGAGGATCAACAAGAGGGTTGTGAGCTGTGAAATGAAGGCATGGAGAGTATCTAGACATCTTGAGAGACTTACAAAGTCATTTGGAGAAGAAAACAAGTCATTGATGAAGGCACAAGAGCCATAGTTGAAGACAGTCAACTAGGGTTTCATCTGGGTCAACCCTAGGTCAACCCTAGGTCAATTGACTGACTTAAAAGGGCATTCAAGGCTATTGGAGAGATGTGGGGATCAATATTGAACATATGAAGAAGGGTATGGAGATATGACAAGGAGAATTCAAGAAAAATCAAGGAGAAGGGGAGTTACTAAATTAGGGTTTCTCTGTAAAATCCCCTAGTTTAGGTCAATTTCCAAGCAAGATAAGTCAAAATGCTAGCTTCAAATGGCTTCTTGGCCAACATGAAACTTGTAGAGGATCTCAAGACCTTTAATTTGAGTGGTGGAAGACCTCAAGGAGGTTTATGGAACTCAAGTTATGGTCCTTGCAAGTTACAGGTCATCTGGGGTGTCTGAATTTTTGTCTGTGAAAGTGACTTGACTTCCAAGCTAATTTTGCCCCTCAAGGAGATTTCAAATGAATTCTTGGTCAACATAAGAGTTGTTCCTCATTGTCTTAGCTTTCTAGAATGGTATGGTATGCCTTCATATGATGTGGAGAACTCAACTTATGGTCTTGGCAAGCAAAGGGTATTTTGGGCATTTGTGAATTACAGGTCATTTTAACCTATACCCAAAACTCATACAAGGAGGCCTCAAATGAAAAAACTTACAACATCAAACTTGCTCCAAATGGGATTTTAAGTCTAGAAAGAAGGTCACAAGTTATTGGAGAAGCTCATAGCATGGAGTTGCATGATAGGTCAAAATATGAACTAAAAAGGCTTATAAAGTGAATAATTTCAAGTTGGAAAATGGTTTGGGAGATTTACAAGTCCAAATGGAGACTTCCAATATATGATTTTGAATGGAAAAACAATTCTAAGAACAATGGTTCACACACTTTTTTGAGTTTAGAAGGAAAAAATGAAGTTATCCATGGTTGCTTATCATTTAAGAAACATGATCAAGATGAACCAAAGTTTGAAAACAAGGGAATGTGCAAGATGGATCTAGAATGTTCATTTGGGGTCTATATATTCATGAAATGTGCATTGATCAAGGGTTGGCCTCATTTGCACCAAGATTTTCACAAATTTCTCTCATACTTTTCATTGAAGTTTCATTCCAAATCTCACAAATTCCTCACCAATTTTCATCCACTTCAATTCAATCTTATTCAATCATCATCATAGATCATAATTGAAGCAAAGACTTGGTGGTTAGGATTCATTTTCGTGCATTATCTTCAAGAACCTCAAAACTGCAAATTCTGTTGGACAGCAAAATTCAAGCAAGGAATCACCAGAATATTGCATACAGAATCACATACACCAAGGATAGATCAAGATCCAACACCTAGAAGCTTCAGATCCACATCTTCCATAGCTGTTTTTCAAGATTTCTCACAAGGTAAGTTTTCATTCAAACTGCTCGATCCAGTTAGTTAGACCTGATTTTGTTAGTTTAGATGCAATCTAGGTGGTTAGGAGATTAGTTTAGATGAATTTGGAGAGGTTTGGTGATGGTTGTGAGCAGGTGCAATGAACTGTTAAGATCAATATCTCTTAGATTAGTGTGTTATAATCGTGACTTGATAGCATGTGTTAACCTCCATTAGTTGTAGTTCAATTTAGGCTAAGTCTGGGGAAGATTGGTGAGGGTCCATACCAGTGCATTTCAATGGTGGTCAGTATGTGATTCAATCGAATTTGTTGATGTGGTGAATTTCAAAGCGAATTGATGCCCTAAGCTTGTAGAGGGAGAGATTTGGAGCAGATTTCATGTTCACATCGTGTGGATTGGCTGCGTGTAGATGGAGAACAGAGAGGAAGAAAGTTGCTCGTGCATGGCTTCCATGGTGGCAGAAACCCTAGGTTCAGGTTGAATGAGGAAGAAGAGATAATCCTAGCCGTCCAATGAGTGTAAGACTCTTGACTTTTAGAGTGATCCAATGGCCTACATTCAATCTGAAAATTGGAGGGAGATTACCCTGGCCCTAAACGCACCGTTTCATTAATTGAAACGGGCGGGCCTGAGTTGGATTGTTATTCCCACCCCCGTGTGAGCCCAAAACCATTTTTCTCATGTGATTCTGTTGCTATTCTTACCCCCAGCGTCTTTTATTTGTTTTTTAATGCTGAACGAAGCTGGGCCTTGTCCAAAACGCTACCAACACCCCCCTGTCTGGGGGCCCATCCAGATATCAACTGGGACGAACTGCTATTCATACCCCTCTCTCTTATTTTAATTCATTTCATTTTCTTATTTCATTTTAATATTTCACCAATTTTCATAAATTCATAAATAATTCATAAAAAATGCTTTTTAATTCATTCTTTTTACCATGTTTCATTAAAATGTCTAGAATATTATAGGAAAATAAAATTTCATTTTTAGTTTTATTTCATATTTTTTACATATTTTCTAAATAAATGTCATAATAAATAGTTACATTTCATGCATTATTTTTATGATTTTTGTTCTCTCACATGCTTTGATATTTTTTGATCACTCTTTTCATATTATTTAGATGAGAGGTTAAGCTTGTAGAAATATTTTAGTTCCCATTTTTAGGAGTTAATTTTAGGTGATTAATAAATACTTGAATATCATGAATAAAACTAGGGTTTTTAGGTGACAACTTAGGAGTTTAATTTCATTTCCCTTAGGACTTAGGGTTTGAATAGATTAGTTATGGGACTATAGGGGCTATGGGTAGTTATTAGATCCCTTAGAAAGAGTTAGGATTCCCCTACTGATATTATTACTGTCTGTATATCTGTTGTTTGGTGTGGTGTGCCCTCTGGGGATTGTTGCTTGTTTGATTGGGTATTGGGATTGCCTGGGGCCCTGGGGAAGCTGAAGATTTGTGAAGATGAAGCTATTGGAGATTCAAAGATTGAAGATCAACTGTCAGAGTTGAGGAGGAGTTTCTTGCTAGCAGTTGCTGAGGAGACTAGGGTTTAGGAGCTAGGCAGAGCTCTAGATTAGAATGATTGTTTCTCAAACATGGATTGCCTTGTCTGCATCCATTCTTCTCTGTGATTCAGAGTCTCTCTAAGACACTCACCCCCTTCCTTTGGAAGGCTTGGTGATAGTGTCTATGAGATAGAACTCTTGAGAGAAAATGTCTCTTGTGTTAGAAGCAGTCTGTTCACCACCTTTGGTGGTCAGCTGATTGCTTAACACCCAATTCACTCTTGTGACTGATCCCTCATCCTGGAGGTTTGAGCATGAAGAAAAGCCATTGCAGATGGAAGACTGATGATCAAAACCCATGCCTGAAGGTCATGAAGATGGAGATTGATGCTTGTTGAAGCTTGTGAATGATTGGAGATTGCTTGAAGCCAGTTGTTGATTCAGAGCTGCTGATGCTGTTTCTTCTGCTGCTGTATTTCATTTCTGATGTATTGATTGGTTTTCTGAACTGTATTGTTTGCTGTTTACCCTGCTGGGTTGAGAGTGAAGTCTGTTCACTTTCGCCTATTGTTTTCTAGGTTCGAGGTTGAGTGGGACTCCCTTGCCTCGCTTGTACTGTTGCATCCATGCATTTTACTGCTTTACTGTATATATCTGGTATTGTTTCTGTTTCTGCCTATCCCGTAGGATCTCTGTTTCTCTCTGTGCAAGAGAGGAGCATGATAGACACTAGGTCTCAACCCATGCATGATAACATTAGGATAGCTTGTTTCCCTTCGCAACCGTAGTTTAGAGTTCTGTTTCTTCTTCCTCAAAACAAACAGAAAAATACAATGAAATTTCAAACACAATAAAAGACACTTCTTCCGTAAAAGAATGTGAACTCATCAAAGCGTCATTTTTGTCCGCTGGGACTGTTGATCAGAAAACCTTTTTCAGAAGGAATAAAATCAACCAAGACAAGCTTGTGTCGTACGTAGCCCGAACTACGTTTGCTCTGATCTTTCATGCTGTATGAAAGTACGTAGGCATAGGATGCGATATCCTAGCGAGCAACCTTCCCCTCCTTTCCCGTAGGTAGGCGAACTACGTTGACTCTGATTTCTCGTTCCAGACGGGAATACGTAGGCATAAAGTGCGATACTTTGCCGAGTCATTTTTATTTTCATTTTATTTTCTTTTTCACCCTTGACCTATAGTTTAGATAGAATAACAATCCATACCCGAAAACAAGCGTGGATCCCGTCGAGTACGACGGACGTGAGGGGTGCTAATACCTTCCCCTTGCGTAACCGACTCCCGAATCCAGGTTTTGGTTGCGATGACCATACCTTTCCCGTGTTGTGCGAGGTTTACTCTGAGCGTTTCCTTTCCCTCCCGTGGGATAAATAACGCACGGTGGCGACTCTTCTGTTCAGCCGGCGCCGATTTTCGCAGTAGCGACACTGTGTCGCGAGAAATCTGGCGTCAATATTGTCGTAAAATTCAGCTCATCCTCAAATACGTCACAGGTCTCGGAGATGGAAACTCTGATTGCTCGAGGGATCCCTGCGGACGAATCAGCTTCATAAATTGCCAGCGGGCTGCAAATTCTATTTTTGCCCTTCATAAATTAAAGCGCGCACAGTGTGATTTTCCTGCAAAACCAACAGACCGAGCAAACTGGTGAGCGGTTAGTTTACAATGCAATGCAGAATGATATGAAATGCGAAATGAACCGACTAATCTAAGGGTAAAATTTGGGGTATTACACATACCCTTCTGCATCAACACACCACCTAGACACATCTTCGAAGCATCACAATACATAACAAAGGATTCACTTGGACTTGGAAAAACCAAAACTGGAGTAGACGTTAACTTCCTCTTGAGTTCCTAAAAACTCTCCTCACACTGCACATCCCAAACATAAGCTTAACCCTTTCGAGTAAACTGAGTTAAATGCAATGCCAACTTTGATAAGCCTTAAATAAACCTCATGTCATAACCATCCAATCCCAAAAAACTTCTGATCTTAGTAACAAACTTTGGAGATTTCCATTGCAACACGACATCAACCTTCGATGGATCAACAATAATACCACCACTAGAAATTACATGCCCGAGGAAATTCACCTCTCATAACCAGAACTCACATTTGGATAACTTTGCATACAACTTCTTTTCTTTCAAGGTCTGCAACACAACTTTCAAATGCTTCACATGCTCTTCATTAGACTTAGAATATATCAAAATATCGTCGATAGCACAACAACCTAAAGATCCAACGCTCTGTTGAAACATGCCAATAAGAGAAGTCTGAACATCAAAAACCCCAAAAACCCACTCTCTAGAAATCCTAATAATAGAGGGAGCGAAATAAGGTAAAAAGATATAAACCTTACCTTAAGAACGCTTATTCCCCATTGAAACCTTGACCACAGTCAAGTGTTAGAACACATATTGGTTCTTAATAATAAATCTATGTTTTGATGATAACTATTATGAAATTTTGTAATTAAGAATTATATACTCTAAAATTTGCTTAAGAATGTTTGCTGCAGATATTAAAGTAAATATCACTCTAGAAGCAAATCAGATCTGAACATAAGAAATATGCAAGGATCTGAAGCATCAGATGCACCCATTAGAAGATTCTGAACGCTGCCATCAGAAGATCCTGAGTGTTGCCTCCAGAAGGATCTGAAGCAAAAGCTCCAGAAGAATTTGAAGCAAGTCAGAAGCATCTGAACCAATGAAGAATTCTGTATGAAGAGTTTTCAAGCATAGTTAATTCAGAAGACTCTGAAAGTACTAACGCTGCCAGTACTGAGGATCTGACTCAAAACTCTGCTCTGAACTTATACACGCTAAAAGCACACTTGCTGCAAAGACTCTGATTCAACAAAACTCTGATTAACATCAGAAGGCTCTGATCAAATTAGACTCTGATGATTCTTGCTGAAAATTGTTGAAGAAGAATTCAAAGATTATGTCCGTTGGAATATCCAAACGACTCTTTCCTTATTTATGCTAGACACAAGAACACAGACAAAAAGGATTTCTCTGTGCTTTCTACTTCTAGGAAAGGTCACTTGATGTGAAGACAAAAAGGCTCAGACCTTTTGGTACACACTTCTCAACGTGAAATACTCTTGGATCACTGTGCCTATAAAAGTAAGTCTCCACTCATCTTCTTCAGTTGACGTATTACTTGAAAAGAATTCATTATCAAAGCTCTCATACAACTCATACATTCTTGCTAGAATTAATTCTTTGTTCTTAATCTTAAGTGAAAAATCACAGTTGTGATAAAGCTTTATTAGAAGCATTTTAAACACTTGTATTTGTTATTACATTTGATTGTAAGAAAACCTTAAGAAGATCCAGTTAGGATCAGTAGTTCTTGAGAAGACTTTGAACAGTTGTTCTTAGTGCTTACTATTGTAATCATTTGATTAAATAGTGGATTAAGTCATTGTTTGAGAAAGGCAAATCACTCTAGTAAGGGTGGACTGGAGTAGTTGAGTTCAACGAACTAGGATAAAAATAACTGAGTTTTTACTTCTAAGTTTTTATCTTCATACTTATTCAACCCCCCTTCTAAGTATTTTCTCACCTTCAGTTGGCATCAGAGCTCCGGTTCTGTGTGTGCTACCACTTCACAGTGATAGTAAAGATCCAGTGAGAAAAACTTATATATATATATATATATATATATATATATATATATATATATATATATATATATATATATATATATATTGGTTGTTACTATGGCTGATACTTCAATATCTAACATTAACAACAAATATGAAGAAAGGGACAAAATCAGTACTAAACCCCCTATGTTTGATGGGGAGAAATTTGATTATTGGAAAGACAGAATTGAAAGTTTTTTCCTTGATTATGATGCTGATTTATGGGATTTGGTCATAGATGGATATGTTCATCCCATTGATGGGAATGGCAAGAAAGTAGATAGAAAATCTATGATAGAAGCCCAAAAGAAAGAATTTAGAAATCACCACAAGGCTAGAACAATATTGTTAAATGCAATATCTCACACTGAGTATGAAAAGATCACAGATAGAGAAACTGCATTTGACATGTTTGAGTCCTTAAAGATGACTTATGAGGGAAACTCTCAAGTCAAGGAAACAAAGGCTTTGGCTCTAATCCAGAAGTATGAAGCCTTCAAGATGGAAGAAGCTGAATCTGTTGAAGCTATGTTCTCCAGATTTCAAATACTTATAGCTGGACTAAAGGTTCTGGATAAAGGATACTCTACTGCTGATCATGTGAAAAAGATCATCAGAAGCTTACCTACCAGATGGAGACCTATGGTGACTGCGCTGAAAATGGCTAAAGATCTGAACAAAATCTCCTTGGAGGAACTAATCAGTTCACTAAGGAGTCATGAAATTGAACTTGAGGAAGATGAACCTCAAAAGAAAGGTAAATCAATTGCTTTAAAATCTAATAAATCTGCTAAAGCATTGCAGGTAATAGAGAAAAGCTCTGAAGAATCCTCATCTGAAGATGAAGATGAACTATCCATGTTGTCCAGAAGAATAAACAAACTTTGGAAGCATAAAGGAAAGAAGTTCAGAAACTTCAGGAAGCCTGACCAAAGAAAAGAATCTTCTGGACACAGAAGATCTGGCAAAAAGGAGGTTGTCTGTTATGAATGTAAAGAACCTGGGCATTACAAAAATGAATGTCCAAAGTTGTTGAAAGAAAAGCCTAAAAGAAAATCTAATAAGAAGAAGAAGGTTCTAATAGCCACTTGGGATGATTCAGATACATCTGACTCTGAATCTGACTCTGAATCTGACTCTGACGCTGAAGAGGTAATGGCTAAACTCACTAAAGATGAACTTATCTAAGTGTTATCAGAAGTTCTGAAGAGCTATAACAATATTAAGCTCAAATACAAGAAGCGTCAAAGCAATCTTGTATCTGAGAATAATATTCTCAAATCAGAAGTAGCTGAGCTAAATGAAAAGAACTTAAGATTGAAAAATGATTCTGAAGTAGCTCAACAAGACTCTGATTCTGAAATTGAGTCTGAATGCAAAAATATTTTGGAAAAATATGATTACAGCTTTCAGAAATTTCTTGCTAAAAGCATAGATAGAAGCAAAATGGCTTCTATGATCTACGGAGTTAGCAGAAATAACAAAAAAGGAATTGGATATAAATCTTCCTCTGGAAAGGATTTAAATCCAAAACCTGTTGATAAAATTATCATCAAGAAGACTCCTTTATATTCCCACTTTAAATTTGGTCACTTGAATGATATTGAACACACTCGTTCTGAAAAGAACATTCATGTGTTTAAATCTAAGGCTAGTCAGAATAAACCTTATGTTGAAAAACAGAAGTTTAGACAAACCTTCAGAATAACTAACCCAAAAGGACCCAAGAAGATCTGGGTACCTAAAAGTAAAATAATTCCTGTTGCAGATGTTCTTAGCAGCAAGGTCAGGACGCCAATCATGGTACCTGGACTCTGGATGCTCGTGACATATGACAGGAGAAAGGTCTATGTTCCAAAGTCTGGAGCTTAGATCTGGAGGAGATGTGAAATTTGGAGGGAATCAGAAGGGCAAGATCATTGGATCTGGCACAATTGGAAATGGTAAACTTCCCTCTATTACTAATGTTTTACTTGTAGAATGATTAAAGCATAATCTATTGTCCATAAGTCAATTGAGTGACAATGGTTATGATATAACCTTTAATAAAAAATGTTGTAAAGCTATTAGTCAAAAGGATGGCTCAATCCTATTTAGTGGAAAGAGGAAGAACAACATTTATAAAATAAATCTTTCAGAACTTAAGGTTCAGAATGTTAAATGTCTCTTGTCTGTTAATGAGGAGCAATGAGTCTGACACAGAAGATTGGGGCATATTAATATGAGACGTATATATCAGATTAATAAGCTTAATCTTGTCAGAGGACTTCCTAATCTGAAGTTCACCTCAGATGCTCTTTGTGAAGCATGTCAAAAAGGGAAGTTTTCAAAATCCTCTTTTAAATCAAAAAATGTTGTTTCTACTTCCAGACCACTAGAATTACTTCATATTGATCTGTTTGGACCAGTGAAAACTGCATCCATCAGAGGCAAGAAGTATGGATTAGTCATTGTTGATGACTATAGTAGATGGACATGGGTAAAGTTCTTAAAACACAAGGATGAGTCACATTCTGTGTTCTTTGACTTCTGCAAACAAGTCCAGAATGAAAAAGATTTCAAAATTATTAAAGTCAGAAGTGATCATGGTGGTGAATTTGAAAATAAATATTTTGAAAAATATTTTAATGAAAATGGCATTGCTCATGATTTTTCCTGTCCTAGAACTCTACAACAAAATGGGGTTGTAGAGAGGAAAAATAAAACTCTGCAAGAAATGGCCAGAACCATGATCAATGAGACTAATCTGGCTAAGCAATTTTAGGCAGAAGCAATCAACACAGCCTGTTACATTCAGAACAGAGTGTCTGTAAGACCTCTTCTGGAGAAGACTCCCTATGAACTGTGGAAGAACAGAAAGCCCAACATTTCATATTTTCATCCTTTTGGATGTATTTGCTATATGTTAAATACTAAAGAAAATCTGAACAAGTTTGATTCTAAAGCACAGAAGTGTTTCATGCTTGGGTATTCTGAACGCTCTAAAGGCTACAGAGTATACAATACTGAGACAAAGATTGTGGAAGAATCTATTCATGTTAGATTTGATGATAAGCTTGGCATTAAAAAGCCAAAGCAGTCTGAAAACTCTGCAGATAGAGAAGTAGTCTTCACAGACTCTGAAGGCTCAGAGGCAGACAAAGCTCAAGTGAAGGAACAAGAAGCAACGCCAGATGCAATTCCTTTGACTTCTCAGATGAACAACTTAAACATTTCTGAAGAATCAATTGTTAGAGGATCATCTTCCAGAATCAAAGCTTCTCATCCAGAGAATGTTATCATTGGAAAGAAGGATGACCCTATCAGAACAAGATCCTTCCTCAGATCTTCTGAAGCATCATTATTTGGATTGGTGTCAGTAATTGAACCAACTTTTGTAGATGAAGCTCTACAAGACAATGATTGGATTATTGCCATGCAAGAAGAGCTAAATCAGTTCACCAGAAATGATGTGTGGGATTTGGTTCCAAGACCAAAAGGATTCAACATAATTGGAACTAAATGGGTCTTCAGAAATAAGCTTAATGATAATGGAGAAGTTGAAAGAAATAAGGCAAGGCTTGTTGCTCAAGGGTACATCAGCAAGAAAGTATTGATTACACTGAAACTTATGCTCCAGTGGCAAGGTTAGAATCTATACGCATTCTTACTTCATTTGCTGCACAATATAACATAACTCTATATCAGATGGATGTTAAAAGTGCCTTTCTAAATGGTATTATAGAAGAAGAAGTTTATGTTCACCAGCCTCCTGGTTTTGAAAGTGAAAAATTTCCAGAAAATGTTTTCAAACTAAAGAAATCTCTGTATGGTTTAAAACAAGCTCCCAGATCTTGGTATGAGAGATTGAGCAATTTTCTTCTGGAGAAAAATTTCATCAGAGGCAAAGTGGACACAACACTCTTTTGTAAAACATTTAAGAAAGATCTTCTAATTTGTCAAATATATGTGGATGATATCATATTTGGATCTACCAATACTATGCTGGGAAAGGAGTTTTCTCAATGTATGCAGGCAGAATTTGAAATGAGCATGATGGGAGAATTGAGATTCTTTCTGGGAATTCAAGTCAACCAAACTCCAGAGTGCACTTACATCCATCAGACCAAATATGTTAAAGAACTTCTGAAGAAATTTAACATAACTGATAGTAAGATGGCAAAGACTCCCATGCATCCAACTAGTTCACTAGGCAAGGAAGAGGTAAGTAAGAAAGTAGATCAAAAACTCTACAGAGGTATGATAGGATCTCTTCTCTACTTAACTGCTTCTAGACCTGACATTTTGTTCAGTGTATGCTTGTGTGCTAGATTCCAGACAGATCCTAGAGAATCACACTTAAAGTTGTCAAGAGGATTCTAAGGTATCTGAAAGGTACTTCTAATGTGGGTTTGTGTTACAGAAAATCTGATGATTTCAAATTAGTTGGATTCTGTGATGCTGACTACGCTGGAGACAGAGTGGAAAGAAAAAGTACTTCTGGAAGTTGTCAATTTCTAGGAAGAAATCTAATCTCTTGGTACAGCAAGAAGCAACCCACAATTGCACTATCAACTACAGAGGCAGAATATATTGTTGCTGCTAGATGTAGCACGCAGATGCTCTGGATGAAAAGTCAGCTAGAAGACTATTAGATATTTGAAAGTAACATTTCTATATTCTGTGATAATACTTCTGCTATATGCTTGTCTAAAAACCCCATTTTACACTCTAAGGAAAAACATATAGAAATTAAGCATCATTTCATCAGAGACTATGTTCAGAAGGGAATTATAAACTTAGCCGTTATTGATACATATCATCAATGGGCAGATATTTTCACAAAACCCCTTGTTGAAGATAGATTCAAATTTATTCTGAAAAATATTGGTATGGATTTGTGTCCAGAATAATATTTGTCAGAAGCAAATTTTACAGATGCAAAATGTTTAATGCTCTGAAGTATTTCATCTATTAATTTATTCACTTTCTTAGATTATTTTACTTGTGTAAATCTGAACTAACAATGCTCAGAGGATCTGAACGTTGGTTAACGTTTCATTTCTCAAGAGAATTCAGAATCACATGCAAGCAAACACGTGTCACTCTAAATCTGCAAAGATGGCGTGCACACTGCTGAAGAGACGTTTGAGGTGAAGTTTGAATAGTGAAAATCTTGATTTTCCCCCAATTTGTCAGAATCAATTAATGCTTGAAATGGTTTTTATTCTCTTTCATTAATTGACATTAGTTGCTATGTGTGAACGTGCCTTGTTTGTCTGTTTGTATGCCTAATTGTTCTCTATAAATACCACATCTCTCACCATTTTCACAACTCACGAAAGTTTATGCATTTTTGTCTTCTTTTCTCTCTTCACAAAAACCCTAAACCTTTGTCAAAATCATCTTCAATGGCAACCCCATCCTCTACAGCTACACAGTTTCAATTAACCATGGCTGCAGTTACTTCTGCAAATATGGGTGTGGTTCCATATACGACTCCTAAAAGGAATTTGTTAACACCTGTTGACAAACTGGAAGTTCTCTGTGAATCAATGGTGGAATTTGATTCATTAGCTGAAAATGGATTTGAATTTTGTTCAATAGTTGATGCTCAAGGCTGGGTAAAATACTTTGACAGATTATTTGGACCAGTTTACCCCCATCTGGTGAAAGAATTCTGGATCCATGCTTCTGTATACCCCAAATTCATTTTGTCTTTTGTTCTGGGTAAGGAGATTATAATTACAGAAGATCTGATCAAGAAACTCATAGGATATGAGGAGACTGATGGAGTATCTCATCTGCCAGCTGAGCATGTAGATATGGAAGAAGTTTATGAGGAAGTCATGACTGCTGGACAAACCTCTAATAAGTTTAAAGATCTGAAGCCTGACTACAAGATCTGGGCAAAGATTTTCATGGGATGCATTCATCACAGAAAATCTACAAACTCTCCAGATTACGTGAACAATGAACAACTCTACTTCATGTACTGTTTAAGTCAGAGCACCAAGGTAGATCTTCCTTACATTCTGTTCATGCACTTATGGAATCATATTAATGCCTCCAGAGAATCTGTAAAAGATAAGGGTCAGAAGATCAGAACATGGATTCCCTTTGGAAGGTTAATCTCAGATATTCTGACAGAAAATGGACTGGTAACTGCTTTGTATGCTGCTGGAGTCAAGGAGGAACTTGAATCTATTATTGGGAAACCTCTGAATGACAAGAGTCTTCAGAGACTAAAAATTGTAGAGGAACTCACTTCAACACCCAAGAAGCTGAATATCTCTGACCTTAGTCAGAAGCGAATCCCAGTTGAAGACTACCCACTGTTCTGTGCTGAAGAACCAAGGGAAATAATTTTAAGGTATATTGAGTCTTGCAAGGCAGATGGAACCCCAGTCCCTGCAGATATTCTGAAAAGAGCAAGGGAACCAATGCCTGATGGAGGAAATGAGAGCACAAGAAAAAGAGGTCAATCAGAAGCAGAAGATGTGACTGTTCAGAAGAAGCCCAAAGTTGCTGACAAGCCTCAGAAGCTGATCAAGAGGAAAGCATCTGGAGACGCTCCTTCTGTTCCCACAAAGCGTATTAAGATTAAAGGTACCAAATCTTCTGTATCTTCTTTCAATAATACTGTTTTAAATGATTCAACATTTAAGTCTATTCCAAAACCACCTTCTACTCAGAAATAATCTGTTCCTGCTCCATCTCATATCTCTGTTCCTTCCCCACAAAAATCATCTGATCCTGTTTCCATCACACCTGTAAAACCTTCTACAAATCAATCATCTGCACCAACACCAACAATAACAAAACCAGCAAATCAAACTCCACCACCTATAACAAAATCACCAGAAAAATAATCTGAACAACAATAACAAAAACAATCTGAACAACAACCACAACAACCAGAAAAACAATCTGAACAACAACAAGAAAAACAATCTGAACAACAACAACAAAAGCAATCTGAACAACAACCACAACAACCAGAAAAACAATCTGAACAACAACAAGAAAACAATCTGAACAACAACAACAAAAACAATCTAAACAACAACCACAACAACAAGAAAAACAACCACAACCAGAAAAACCACCATCAAACACATCTGAACCTATTGGATCTGCACAAGTTACTTCTGAACCTATAAAAGTTACATCTGATCCACCTACACCAGAACCACCTACATCTGAACCCCCATCAAAACCTTCTGAGAATCCATCAGAAACAACCAACCCATATGAAACCAATATCCCTGAGACAGAGGTTCTAAACATTACACCTCTTAAAACTATGTTTGAAGTGTCCTCCACGTCTTACACTCCAACCACATCCTCAAATTCATCAGAATATGATATACACCCAGATTTTCTGATATCTCCCTCTCACAGAAATTCAGAAGTTAACCAACCAGAACCACCTGTATCTTCTGCAATTCTCATTCCAAATCCTACCCCAACACCTAAGCCATCTTCTGAAATTATCATTCCCAATCCTACTCCAACACCTAAGCCAAGGACATCTGAGCATGTACCCTCTGCTTCGTGTAAACTGTTTTCCTCTAACAAACTTCCCTCTGGTTTCACCTTAAAAAATTTCTACACCAGAATTGAGCCATCTGACACTATCACTCCTCTTAAACCCAAACTTACCATCATTCTACCATCTGTTCTTCAAACATATATTAAAACACTGTCAGCAGTAACTTCATCAGATGCAAAACCATACTCTGCTAAATCTGCTAAATCTGCATTCAAACCTTACTCTGATAAAGCATTTGATGTTCTTTCCCATGCATCAACTACAAAACCATGTCTGTTGAATGCTTTAACCAGATCAAAACCTGACAAATCATCTGATCTTCCATTCATACCATACTACCTTCCTCCTCTGATCACCATTCATAAATCCATCTTTCCACCTTCTCCCCAACCCAGGCCAATCACATTGGAAACTCTTCTAAACCCAAAACCTAGGCTGAATGTTGATCATTTATTTACAAGTTTTTTGAAAGAAATAAAGATGTATTTAGGCTCTGTACAGAGGAAGTGTTCATCAACAATGGATGCAAAGGAATCTGATGCCATTTGGAATGGCTTCATAAACAAATTCAATACTGTAGCATCAAATCTGAAGAACGTATGTTCTGATGATGCGAAGCTCAGATTTGCTGAAACTGCTAGAAGTCTGTTCTGGACTATTAGAAGATCTGCACCATTGCTTCTTACAGATGCTCCTTCATCATCAGAAGAGAATACTGAATCTGCATCTGAAGACAACCCTCTGGCTATGACTCTGGTAGAACATCCTTCTGGATCTACTGCTCCTAACTCCAAAGCCCCTATGGAAATTGACTCTGTTCAAGCTCCAGAAACTGTCCCACCTTCTTCATCTGAGATCAAGATAGAGTATCCAGATCTTGAAGATAAGATTGCAGTTCTGGAAGCTGGTCAATCAGAAATCAAGTCATGGATGGCTAAGCAAGATAAGAAGTCTGAAGACATGGCTGAATGGATGTCGAAACAAGATCAGAAAAATGAAACCATGGCTAAGTGGATGTCAAAACAAGAACAGTCTTCTTCTGAGATCACGGATCTGTTGAAGATGATTTTGTCAAAACAATCTTAGTTTATTTTTTTCTGATGTTTGCATCTATTGTTTGCACATGTAGATGAATATTTTCTGATGTTTGTACTTTTTGCTCTGAATGAATAAATGTTTCAAAGTTTTCTCCATATGATTTATCTCGTTTGTTTTTCCTTTTATTTGTCTTTTCAAAGTTCTTACTTTTTGCTTATGACAAAACAGGGGGAGAAAACTGTTTAATTAAACTTTACCAGAATGAAACTTCAGACATATCAATTTTATCTAACATAATATCTGAGTATTTCAGAACATTTGATAAGTATACTCTGTAAAAGAAACTCTGAGACTTCCAGATTATATATAAGTTATCAGACTCAGACTCTGAAATATGCAAGAGACTCTGACTCTCAAATGTGTAGAACAATCAAGCTCTAACTCTGAAAAATACTCAAGACAAAAAGAGAAGTTTCTATTCCTTATTTATATTTAATTTAGGGGGAGATTCATCATCTCAGGGGGAGTTATAATTATTCTCTTTACAATTAAACAAAATTTCTGATGTTTTTGTCATCATCAAAAAGGGGGAGATTGTTAGAACACAGATTGGTTCTTAATAATATCTCTATGTTTTGATGATAACTATTATGAAATTTTGTAATTAAGAATTATATACTCTAAAATTTGCTTAAGAATGTTTGCTGCAGATATTAAAGTAAATATCACTCCAGAAGCAAATCAGATATGAACATAAGAAATATGCAAGGCTCTGAAGCATCAGATGCACCCATTAGAGGATTCTGAATACTGCCATCAGAAGATCCTGAGCGTTGCCTCCAGAAGGATCTGAAGCAAAAGCTCCATAAGAATCTGAAGGAAGTCAGAAGCATCTGAACCAATGAAGAATTATGTATGAACAGTTTTCAAGCATAGTTAATTCAGAAGACTCTGAAAGTACTAACGCTGCCAGTACTGAGGATCTGACTCAAAACTCTGCTCTAAACTTATACACGCTAAAAGCACACTTGCTGCAAAGACTCTGATTCAGCAAAACTCTGATCAACATCAGAAGGCTCTGATCAAATTAGACTCTGATGATTCTTGCTGAAAATTGTTGAAGAAGAATTCAAAGATTATGTCCGTTGGAATATCCAAACGACTCTTTCCTTATTTATGCTAGACACAAGAACACAGACAAAAAGGATTTCTCTGTGCTTTCTACTTCTAGGAAAGGTCACTTGATGTGAAGACAAAAAGGCTCAGATCTTTTGGTACACACTTCCCAACGTGAAATACTCTTGGATCACTGTGCCTATAAAAGCAAGTCTCCACTCATCTTCTTCAGTTGACGTATTACTTGAAAATAATTCATTATCAAAGCTCTCATACAACTCATACATTCTTGCTAGAATTAATTCTTTGTTCTTAATCTTAAGTGAAAAATCACAGTTGTGATAAAGCTTTATTAGAAGCATTTTAAACACTTGTATTTGTTATTACATTTGATTGTAAGAAAACCTTAAGAAGATCCAGTTAGGATCAGTAGTTCTTGAGAAGACTTTGAACAGTTATTCTTAGTGCTTACTATTGTAATCAGTTGATAAAATAGTGGATTAAGTCATTGTTTGAGAAAGGCAAATCACTCTAGTAAGGGTGGACTGGAGTAGTTGAGTTCAACGAACTAGGATAAAAATAACTGAGTTTTTACTTCTAAGTTTTTATCTTCATACTTATTCAACCCCCCTTTTAAGTATTTTCTCACCTTCAGTTGGCATCAGAGCTCCGGTTTTGTGTGTGCTACCACTTCACAGTGACAGTAAAGATCCAGTGAGAAAAACTTTGATATATATATTTGGTTGTTACTATGGCTGATACTTCAATATCTAACATTAACAACAAATATGAAGAAAGGGACAGAATCAGTACTAAACCCCCTATGTTTGATGGGGAGAAATTTGATTATTGGAAAGACAGGATTGAAAGTTTTTTCCTTGGTTATGATGCTGATTTATGGGATTTGGTCATAGATGGATATGTTCATCCCATTGATGGGAATGGCAAGAAAGTAGATAGAAAATCTATGACAGAAGCCCAAAAGAAAGAATTTAGAAATCACCACAAGGCTAGAACAATATTGTTAAATGCAATATCTCACACTGAGTATGAAAAGATCACAAATAGAGAAACTGAATTTGACATGTTTGAGTCCTTAAAGATGACTCATGAGGGAAACTCTCAAGTCAAGGAAACAAAGGCTCTGGCTCTAATCCAGAAGTATGAAGCCTTCAAGATGGAAGAAGCTGAATCTGTTGAAGCTATGTTCTCCAGATTTCAAATACTTACAGCTGGACTAAAGGTTCTGGATAAAGGATACTCTACTGCTGATCATGTGAAAAAGATCATCAGAAGCTTACCTACCAGATGAAGACCTATGGTGACTGCGCTGAAAATGGCGAAAGATCTGAACAAGATCTCCTTGGATGAACTAATCAGTTCACTAAGGAGTCATGAAATTGAACTTGAGGAAGATGAACCTCAAAAGAAAGGCAAATCAATTGCTTTAAAATCTAATAAATCTGCTAAAGCATTGCAGGTAATAGAGGAAAGCTCTGAAGAATCCTCATCTGAAGATGAAGATGAACTATCCATGCTGTCCAGAAGAATAAACAAACTCTGGAAGCATAAAGGAAAGAAGTTCAGAAACTTCAGGAAGCCTGACCAAAGAAAAGAATCTTCTGGACACAGAAGACCTGACAAAAAGGAGGTTGTCTGTTATGAATGTAAAGAACCTGGGCATTACAAAAATGAATGTCCAAAGTTGTTTAAAGAAAAGCCTAAAAGAAAATCTGATAAGAAGAATAAGGTTCTAATGGCCACCTGGGATGATTCAGATACATCTGAATCTGAATCTGAGTCAGAAGAGGAATGTGCCAATGTAGCATTGATTGTTGCATTAGTGGTTGCATGTTATTTTATGACAACGAGTTTGGTACTAACGATGAAGCGTTAGAGGAATGTAAGTTTTATAAGAGTCCAAGGTATCAAGTTTGCAATAAAGCTATTAACCATAAGTAAATATATGTAGCAGGAAGTCCATGTTTTATATGCTGATAATACCAAGGTTGCAAAGAATGTTTGCTTCAATGAATGATGCAAGTTAAATAACATGACATCATACAAATAAAACAAGTTCAGGAACTATGTGACATTCATCTGATGCTGAGGCATGGAAGCACTTTGTTTGGATGCATTCTGATTTTGCTGAAGATCCTAAAAATGTCCGACTCAGATTATGCTTTGATGGTTTTACTCCATATGTCAATGCGTTGGCAATTGGATATTCTTATTGGCCATTTATTGTAACCCCTTACAGTCTCCCTCATGAGATGTGCATGACAAAACCATACATGTTTTTGACTTCCCTCATTCTGGGACTATCTATTCCAAGAGCCAAAATTTATGTGTATTTACAACCTTTAATTGATGATTTGAAGAGGTTGTGGATTGGAGAATGAACTTGTGATATATCAAGTAAACAAACTTTACATTGCGAGCTACTTTGGTGTGGACTATTGTAATATCCCATATTCCCTTAAATGTTCTATTGAGCTCCTATATGCTCTATTTGTTGTCAATTGATACAAATTGAGCTGCTATGTGCTCTATTTTTCGTCACTTGGAACAAATAGAGTAATTAGTGAACTCAATTGAACTTAATTCTTACTTAGTAAGGTTTAACTTCATTAAATTGTAAAAATAAAAACATTTAAATAATATTAATAAATGGTCAATTGCTCTCTAGAAGATAAACATATCTTTTAAGATATTTTTTCCGTTCCTTTTATTACCAATCCTATATATATATATATATATATATATATATATATATATATATATATATATATATATATATATATATATATATATATATATATATATATATATATATATATATATATATATATATATATATATATATATATATATATATATATATATATATATATATATATATAAAAGGAGAAATAGTGGAAGAAAGAAAGAAGAGGAAGAAAATCAAGGAAGAAGAAAAGCTCATTATCATCATCATTATCATCATCATCAACTTCATCTCTAAACTTCATCATCTTCATCGCATCAAGGTGGGTTCCTAGATAAGATTAGATTTTAGGAAATTTTCATGAATAAGGGGTTTAGGGTTTATGTGTGTTTTACTTGATCATGAAGTTGTTAGTAATACAAGATGGTCTTGTTGATTCCCATGACCTTTAAATGTCATGTAGTGTACAATCTTGCTACAATTAGGGTTTGTATGATAAATTATGATGTTATGTGGTGTTGGTGTGAGTTGGTGTGCTAAGCTCTTGTTTCTTGAGGTTATGATTCATGATCAAGTGGTTTTATGATAGTCTATGAGTTGTGATGGTTTGATATGGTTAAGGATTGAAATGTGTTGTTTTTATTAGCTGTTGTGATTGTTTTAAAAACCTGTGCAATGTATAGATGTTTATCATTGTGTGATGTGTTAGTGTTGTTTATTTGTAATGCAGTTGAATAAATAATGTGAACAACATGATTTACGTATGTGCTTATACATATCATCTATCAGCTATGATACATTACCATAAACTGTGTGTTGTTTTGTATTGCAATGTTGTCGTAGCGTGTTTATTTTCTACTTTATCTATAAGTGTCATATTAATCCCATGTCATTGTGTACTAATAGTTATTGTAGTTGTGATGAAAGTTTGTGTGTTTACTATAATTGTCTGTGTATATTTTGATATAATAATCATATATGTAAGTTGAATAAAGTATTGCTGTAGTGTTAATCTAATGTTTAGTGTATGATGAATAATTACTGTGAATAATCATATATGATTTATTAATATGAGTTTAGAAGTATAATTTTTGAAAAAGTTGTAGGTGTCAATCAATTGACTCCCTGGACCAATCGATCGGTCTCTTCTATTTTAGTAATCGATTGGTTCCCTTGTTTTCATTGTAAAATGAGTTTTACAACTCAGAATGAGGCACGGTCAGATGCGCTGGAAAGTTAGTTTAATGGTATACTTCTTGGTGAGATAAATTCATACTTATATGTCAATTATAACTTGGTTTATGGTATTATAATAGTATGTATGTTTATGACTTGTTTCCCTGTTTCCACCATAAAACAAGATTCATAACTCCGATCGACGCGAGGTCGAATGCATTGGAACGTGAATCAAATGCTCTATCCTTTTTGAAGTAAGATCATGCATGTATTTTTATTAATGCTTGATGATTAATGATGAGCTATTATGCTTATGGTATGAACTATGTCATGAAACTTTGTTTGTGTTGAATGCATAATAATTGGTTAAAACCTATGATGAAAAGTGAGGTTAAACCTAGGCTTATAACTAGGTGAATGAAATAGTAAGAATAACTTAGGCTATGAAAGTGACTTAGATGGTGATATTCGGACACAAATATACCTCGTTGTGTACCGCAGACAAGTAATCGCTAGAATCGTAGCTTAGTCACGAATTAATATGCTTTGTATAAAACATGAATTGATGTTATAATATTGGTGAATATGATATCCAAATGATTAATGAGTACAACCACTTTGTATATGATGAACTAGTCATGTATTCGGAAACAACCCCATTATTGGGCCCATTCCAAATTGCATTCTTATGAAAAGTAAGAATTTGGAAACATGCGATATTACTTCGCATTAACCAAATGGGTTAGAGTACCATACAAGACGTTGACCTTAAAGTGGGTTAGAGTACCATACAAGATGTTGACCTTAAAGTGGGTTAGAGTCCTATACGAGGATATTACCATGGTTGCTTTAAGTAACCATTGTAATATATTAAAGGTCCCAGGTTCGATTCTCAGCAGCACATTTTTGGTATATTTATTATTCTGAACAACTTTCACTCTACAACCACGGTCTTATTTAACAACCGTCGTTAAATTATCTGTTTTTTTAAAAAAAATATTTTTCTGCTTTTTAAAATTTTTCTATTTTTTAACCTGTATTTTTGTAAACCGTATCAGAACATAAGCAATTGTATCATGTAACAAAAAAATTATTTACTTCATCAAATTTTAAAAAAAAATTATTTACATCATCAAACTCAAATATATATCAAACTTATATATATGTATGTGTGTGTGTGTGTATGTTCACTTACATTAGGTAAGATAAATGTTGACTTTTTTCTACTTTAGTTCAAGATATAGTGTCATTGTATAACACTATACATTGAAAATGATTTAAAAATATTATACGTTGATAACACTGGAACACACCACATATTTGGCTCGACTTGCACATGTTTTATTATTATTTTATTGTCATTTCTAGTGTTATACTAGTATTTTGTCTGTATTTCAGGTACATAGCCAAGAGAGAGCCATACTTGAAGAAACAAAGTGAAACGGAGGAAAAACGGTGAAAAAGGAGCAGTTTACACACACGGCGTCCAACCTGGCGTTTGCCATGGGGGTAGCTATGTGGTGATGACATGTCCCATATGACAAAGGTTACAAAGACCATTTCCTGGAGTTTGTGAAGGTGGCGTTCACCACCCCTACATGGCGATCGCCATCTTTGGTTTTGACACCCCAGTAAAATGGCAGTTGGAGATTCACCCCACTACTCCCTCTTTTCCCTCACGCGAATTTTGAAGTTTTCACTTGGTTTCTAAGACTTGATACTATATTACTTAGATTTCACATTTTGAATCATCCAAGCTTAGTTACAACTTAGGCATAAATTTACACTGTTAAAAGCAATAATTCTTCACACCAGAGGGTTATTGTATAATTGTTGTATTTAAGTTTGGAGCACTTTATATTATCGCTTTTAATCTTGCCATCATTTACATTCTGTTGAAGTTATTTTGTGTATCAGATTCAAGTCTCCGATTGGAGCATGTTCTTATTAATTTTAGTTTATTTACATTCCCCTTGTCTTGTTTATATCATCGCACCACTTTACTTTGTTTATTTTCATCTTACTGCTTTACTTTGTTTACTTTTACCGCACACTCTTTAATTCAATCAAATCACTTATTATGTTTAATTCCTTTTTTCAAACAAAATCCAAAATATTTACTGTAACCATGTCCAGATAATTTCGTTAATGCTGGAATATGAGAACCGTCGTTTTGACGGTACTTCATATGTTATTTCTATAGAGTTACTATTGGGGCTGTTTTGGTTTTAATATAACTTTTTTGTAATTAATTTGATCGGTTACTACGAGAGTAGAATCACGACACGTCGGATAAGATCGAAAGTCGTCGGAAACTTAAGATTAAAATTGATTAGTTGTTGGTTAATAAAAACCGTGAAAGTACTTTGTTAATTAATTAGGAGAGTTTAATATTACTAAAAGGTGATTTTGAGACTATTTTCGGATGCGTTTATAGGTTTAGAATCCGGTTGCCTGAGCAAATGCCGGAAACCCTTTTAAATTAAAGTTTGCAATCAAGATTATTTTTCAACTGAGTTAAAGAAGTGATTACTAAAAAAAGATTTTCTACTTTAACGTAATACACAATCGGTTACGCGTGAGCGGACAATGTAGATTTAAAGATTAAATCCGGTTCTAAAAAATTGAAAGTGATAGTTCCTTTTTAATTAAAATTCTTTTTCTTGGAAAAAAATATTGCCTCGTAAGTAGTTCTATTTAGAGATAATATGAGTGTCGTTGATTGATGAAACCACATTCCAGTATTGCACCTTTGAATTTATTAAATCTTTGTTACTCTATTTTATTTTTATTCCATAATCTTTTTATCATAGCCTTAGATAAACACCATAGCAATAGAAGACGATAGATTGACTATTAGGTCTTTGTGGGATTCGACAACCTTTTATATTACTCTGATACACTTTGTATACTTGCGGATAGCACGCATCACACGTTAAAATAATTATAATGTCAAAAAAAATATTACTAAAAAGTTTTATATAAACATAAACTTACCTATTAATAATTTGTTTCATTTTAGATTCGAGTGATTTATGTAAGGAACACAGTGTCATTACCGTATTCGTCCTAAGTGATATGATGATTAACTGCCAATGATTATTGAATAAATGCAAGCATATATATATATATATATATATATATGTGTGTGTGTGTGTGTGTGTGTGTGTGTGTGTGTGTGTGTGTGTGTGTGTGTGTGTGTGTGTGTGTGTGTGTGTGTGTGTGTGTGTGTGTGTGTGTGTGTGTGTGTGTGTGTGTGTGTGTGTGTGTGTGTGTGTGTGTGTGTGTGTGTGTGTGTGTGTGTGTGTGTGTGTGTGTGTGTGTGTGTGTGTGTGTGTGTGTGTGTGTGTGTGTGTGTGTGTGTGTGTGTGTGTGTGTGTGTGTGTGTGTGTGTGTGTGTGTGTGTGTGTGTGTGTGTGTGTGTGTGTGTGTGTGTGTGTGTGTGTGTGTGTGTGTGTGTGTGTGTGTGTGTGTGTGTGTGTGTGTGTGTGTGTGTGTGTGTGTGTGTGTGTGTGTGTGTGTGTGTGTGTGTGTGTGTGTGTGTGTGTGTGTGTGTGTGTGTGTGTGTGTGTGTGTGTGTGTGTAATTAGTATTTTCTAAAACAAAACTAACTATAACAGATAAACCACAATTTCAAAATTACTTACGATTTGAGAAATGATGCTAAGTAACATTCTTTTTGCCCCAGATTAACCGTTCTAAAATGTAAGAGTCAATCTCTTTTATATCATTATATGACCATCGAATACTATACGGATCCAAGATGCCATAAATATTAAATTTATTTAATTCTATACAAACACGGTGAGTGTACCTAAATGGTTAAACAAAATTCAAAAATAAGTGAGGAAATGCAAAAACGATAATGTCATGCATATTTAATTATATACTTATATGCACCAAACTTTTAATATCCCTATGTCCAGCCAATTATTTCTAAGGAGAAAATCTCGTATATCACTAGGAGTAGAACAAAAGAGCTCTACCGTTGGACAATGCTCTAGCAGAAGAGAAATTGGGTCATCGCTTTCTGCAACCAATAGGTATAACATGGTGATTTCATGTGTGCAAGGATCCAATATCTCATTGAACTTTTGATCAGGGACGACTGAACAATTACTTCCTTTTGTGCTAGCCCCACGTATAACATTTGTTTGGGGAACTTGATCATCGACATTATCATCATTTTCATTCGTACGTTGTTGGAAGGATCCACTTTTTCTTTGCAACATAATATTCATTTTGAACACAATACACAATAAACACATTTCTATCTTTTCTAACTTTTAATATAAAATACAGTATATCATACATTACAGATAAAACACTAGCATTTCATATAAAACACTGACATTTCAGATAAAACACATACCACATATAACTCTTCTAACTTTTCCATGTCTCTCCTCTGATTTTCTCGCTCCGCTTCTAGCATCTTCCTTTGTTCTTCTAACTGATTCTTAACATCCGCAATATTTTCTTTTTACGTTTTTAATTCGATGTTTTCAGCGCTTTTTTTGGATGAACAAAAAAATAATCTTAGGCCGACATCTTCTCCAACACCACAAACGCGCCCACTATGCTCACCTGTTCTGATAGCTTCTATTAGTATATCATGTCGTGGTTCTGAAACAAATGAGCCTCCACGGGCCTCCTCAACCAACAGATCCTATACAACATACATGGTAATATTAATATTGTAATTACCATAACATTTAAATAACACATAACATACGCACAACAAATCATACTTATAATTTTCTCAGCAACTGCTCTTGACGCTTCTAAGGTGTACTCTCCATTTGGTCGAGCCCTCTTCCACTTCTCATGTCTTTACGGTAGAGATGTTTTGTGATCACGGCTAATGGATTCCTCATCTCCCATTTGTTTTTTTTTCATTCATCACTGTTTTCTCCAGTTTCCTGTAACCACCACGAGACAATCTGTGAGGGTAAATATTTATTGTTTTATTTTGTATTCCTGACTGACTTTTAGCCTGTTATAAACATAGTTAAAATATGATTAGTATCTATAAATCATCAGAATATAATTATCAAGATAAATAAGACTAGTACTAACCAGGAATTTCTCAGAATGATGACCATTCACAAACTTTTTCCAAACCTTCTTTGAAAGATAAATATATCTCACCCATGGATGCTCGAGACCAGATGTAGTGGGGAAATTTGTGAGTGTAAGCTATTGGTTAACTTAACTTAAAATGCAAAAGTCGCCATCACACTTTTATTTTATACAAAAGGAAAGGAAAAAGAGTGAACAAAACCAAATGAGTTCTAAAATAAGAACAAACAGAGAATGGGTAAAGGGGTTGGTTACGCTAAGGGAAGGTGCTAGCACCTAAAATGTTTATAGTACTTTATAGGAACACTTTGAAATATCTACACTTTCTGATTTAAAAAGGTTTTTTTAAAAAGAGATTGGGGAGATGAGAAGAGACTTATTTTTAATATTTTTATGTTTGGAGAGACTTATCGCCTCATGCCTACGTACCCACAAAGTACAATATATGATGAAAACCATGTTGTTCGTGGTACGAATAACAAAAGTGATTTAGTTTGATTGATTTTAAATGTAAAGACAAGTTGCCATTTTAAGGAGAAAACTACGACTAGTCGCCCATCTAAGTGGAAAATTAACAAGTCTACCACTCAACATCTAAGTGGAAAATTTCAATATCTTAAATACTATGGAGAATAGGAGAATTATATCTCAACTATAGAAATGAATCATATCTAAACTTTTTGAAAAGTTTTAAAAGAAAAAGTGCACAAAGGCACAAAAGGTTTGAATGCGTTTTTGTATTTTTTATGTCTTTTTGAAAAGGTCAAAGTATGATTAACATTGATTGGCATTTATTTAAGAAAACAAAGTTTGAAAGTCACTTGACCAAAGTAAAGGTTTATTGTGAAAGAGGTTTAGCTTTGTAAAAAACAAGAAGGTTTTGAAAAAGGGAGGAGATTTTGAAAATTTAAGAAGGGGTGGAGAAGAAGTGACTATCTTATTGTAAAAGATAAAACCTAAGGATAAGAACCATCTAAGCACAAAGTCAAGCTCCATAACATAAGCATTCCTTCCTTTAGATTAGGCCTTGATCATGACATGTCTACAAAAGATAACGCCGAGTACCAAAAACTCAAGGTTTACCATCACAAATTTCCAAGCATAGGTTAAGACCCTAGTTCTAAGTCCAAAGTTCCATGTCTAATGCAAAGGATAGTAACCATAGTCCAAAATTAAGAGAAAAAGTTTTTTCAAGGGTCTAAACCTTTATTAATGTTTTTGGTCCAAATGGACAAAAGAAAAAGAGCATAAAAATAAACAAATGGTCCTAGTGGACAAAGGGAAAATGACATAAGCATAAAGAATAATATGATATGATATGATAAAAAATAAAAGCGTAAAACTAAAGAGATAGGGAGCAAGAATGAAACATAAACAAATTAATATACAATATACAACAAAAAGGATCCAAAATGAGAGCTCAAGTTTTGTTGTGTTTTAGGAAATGCTCGACTAAACATCCATGAGAATGAAAAAACGGTCACATACATTACCATGGGGATGGCTCCAACTCAGATAAACTCAACGAGTATGCCAACTAACCCCCATGGGTAACAATAGAAATCCAATCTATTTTAAACTACACCATGTAAGAATAAGAAACTGATAATTCGCTTACAAATCACAATGGTTTTCCGATTTAGAGATAATTTAGCGCTATGTTAAGCAATCATTATCAGACTTATGTAGAAGTCACGACTATTTGAGGCCGGTCAATAACAATGTTAGTGATAATGCATGCTAGAGAAGTGATACGTAGATCACTCTCCGAAAGAAATACCGCACAAAAAGAAAAGAGGTAACAATGTCATCTTCATCAAGAACTTAAAATAAGTTCCAATGATATCCAAGATTTTCATCCATCAAAAGAAAAAGAAAAAAGAAGGGAGGGGAAAGCCAAATTGAATTACAAATCTAAAATCATTCCATCTTTAAGTTCAACCACTCATCTCAGTGGATTAAAGCACTAAACATAGCATTAACTCAAAGCACCTAAAATAAATTTAACAATTCACTTTAAAGATAAATTTGAAGTAGTGAATGTTTATCCAACTTCATCTACACCCTAAGTCCATTGAATTTAAAGAAGAATAAGACCTTTAAAATTGCAAACCAAGGCAAAGATCAAAAGGAAAAGGAAGAAAAAAGAAAAGAACTCAAAACTGTCCCAAAATAGAACGAAAAACACAAATCTGCTACTGGTTAATCGATTAACTAATGTGTTCAACATTTGTTTAATCGATTAACCCTGACAGTACAACAAAAAAATTTGAAAAAAATTCAGCATTCATGATCCATCGCCCCACCTTTGCGCGTATTCTTTGAATGTCTCCTTATCTTTCTGAGCCATCGCTCGAAGCTGATCACAATTAGGAGCCATATCCATATTATACTTATACTACTTTACAAAAGCCTCACCCAAATCTTCGAAAGTGAGAATTTGAGTGTTTTCTAGTCCCATGTACCGTTTCAAGGCTGTGCCAGACAAAATATCTTAAAAGTAATGAATGAGAAGTTGATGAGTATCGGTCTGAGTCGACATCTTGCGAGCATATAAAGTCAAATGACTCAACGGACAAGAGTTACCCTTATATTTTTCAAAGTCAAGAACCTTGAACTCATGTGGGATCTTCACATTAGGAACCAGGCATAACTCATGGGCATTCTTCCCAAACAACTCTTTTCCCTTCAAAGCTTTGATTTCTTTCTACATTTTAGCAAATTGATCTTGAATCTCTTCCATTTTCTCATAAACATCAACACTCTCACTCGGAGCAATGTGGAAAATCTGTTCTTCACCAAAAGGAACGATATGAACCACAAGCGGTTGTGCAGACCTAGATGGTAGGAACAGCTGGGACTTCAAGAGGTGGTGGTGGTTGATAACCTTCAGGAATAAAGTTATGAGGCATGCCCTAAGGGAAACCAGGAGACATGGAGTATTGAGGAACACTAGCAGGCGCCACAGAGATGGGTGTAGAAATAATCTCAGAGATGATTGTCCTTTGCACAAGAGTTAAAAACAGAGGGGGAGGGGGTGGCTGATTCTAAGCAGCCACCGATGCTTCCATCATAGCAGTGAGTCTTTCCAAACTATCCTTCAAAGTTATTACTTCCTCACGAAGCTCATGGTTCTCTTGTTACAATTGATCCATCTTTTTCTTCAAATTAGCTCGAGTATTATATTGGTGCAACAACTTGGCTAAATAAAGACCAAAGGGAAACATAAGATACCTGGAAAAGGAAAAACACAATGCACAATGATGCAAATGAAAATGTTTCATTTAGCTTTCAAGGATCTTTAAAATATAAAGCGATTGCAAACATCGTAAAGAAATAACACTTTTTGAAATACTAATAAACATCTCATTTTATTGAATATTGGAAAGAGCTACACTTGGAAGTACAAGTTACAAAGGATCAAAATACAATAAGAAAAAGCTAGATCCTAAAGATGCTAAAGATCATCTGATGACGATCCAAACTGATACTTCCTTCGGAGTCTCTTAATCTCTCTCTCATAGTTGTCCTTCATGGCGGTCTTCTCTAACACGAGTCGATCCACAATACCCTTCCAAGCACCGGAAGTAGGAGGATGCAATGATGAAGCAGTAGAGGAAAATAAATCCTCTTCATGTCTTTTCATAGCACGTCGCTCAAGCAACTCAATCAAGTCATCTTTCTTCTTCATCTGCTTTTGCAATTCTAACTTCTCAAGGTTTGAAGCACGAAACTTGGATTCCCAAAGATCTTTTTCTTCCTTCATCTTGGCCAAAGCGTCTTGAAGAGTCTTCACCTCACCAGAAGGAATAGGGAGCAGTGTAGCGACCATTGTAGACATGGGTTTCTCAAAAGGATAAGGCATTTTGAGCTCCTTAGCTCTCCCATTCACCCAAAGTGTATAAGGTTCTACGACAACGCAAACTTGACTCCCAAGCTGTCCTCTACCCATTCTATGAATCTTAGCCCAAGCATGAGCCATTCTTCCTCTCAAACCAAGAGAGTCATCCCCTCTTTGGAAAAACAAACCCTCTAATATAATATTTTTAGACTTATCCTTCAACATATAACCCAGCTGGCGGCGAGCTAAACTCAGGTTGTAATTAATTCCATGTTGTGTGCTAAGAAGAGGCACATTGGAGAATTCCCCACAACTATCAATGATCTGGACATTCTCATAAATAGAAGAAGAACAAGTAATATCAGCATGAGTAAAAGACATGATCCTCTAAGACCACCTTAAACAACTCTTGTTCTCTTTGAAAGCAGATGACTATGGCAAGTGTGAAATAAACCACTTGTACAATAGAGGTGTGCAACAAACAATGGTACCATTCCCCTTAAAAGTCCTATGATGGATGGAGAAGTAAGTATCACCAAGTAAAGTTAGAATAGGGTTCCCAATCAAGAAAATCCTAATAGCATTAACATCCACAAAGTTGTCAACGTTAGAGAATAAGACTAGTCCGTAGATACGAAAATCAAATATAGCCTCAAACGCCAATGTGCTACCAACATTAGCAAATAAAGTGGATTTCCCAATCAAGAAGTTAGAAGTCAAACCTTTGATACCTCCCTTAACCATAAGGTTAACATATATATTAGATTTCTTCAAATGGGTGGCTGCAACAATATCTTGGGGCTTAAGAACTTCATCCAAACTAGTATAAGGAACCTTATCAGAAACTGGTATACCCAACAGATAAGCATACTCCTCCAAATTCGGCATGAGCTGATAATTAGGAAAAGTAAATCATCGGTAGATAGGATCATAGAATTACACAAGGGTGTTCAGAATTCTGTCTTCTATGTTGGTAGAAAGAAAATATAGAAGTCTCTCATAACGAAATCTGAAGTATGCACGATCAACTACCATGGATGCTAGCTTTTTCAAATTACTAATATCAAAAGCTCGGAAATCGTATTCTGAGTATTTCTCCTTCCAATTTCCATAATCACAATATCTGCGATGTTTGCAAAGGAAAATGTATGAGATCCTTGAAAACTGATTGAAACAAAATGTCCATGAATGCATGAGTGCATGATGAAGCAACCATAGACAAGATCACACAAAGCACACGAGTTCGAGGTTCTGAGTCACGAGGATGGATCCAAGGTTAAGAACCTCCCACAATGGTATGTAGTAGGGTTATATCAGCACTTATAGAACAAGGTTCTAAAAAATTCCCAGAGTCATAATTCGATCTTTTGGATATTATCGGCTTAAACGACTACTCATCAACCAACAATATTCTCAAGAGAAACTCGTCTGAGTGTGGTATTGTGTAACAAATGATTCATGTTTACACCTAAACAACCACCAGACCATGTTCTAATAAGGCCAAGATGGGTTAAAGGGTTCTAAGGTCCTCATCTGCTCGGGCTCCTAGTTCGGAAAAAGTAATGCCAAATATGACTACTTGCATGACATCAGTAATCCCAAAGGGGCCTCCACTGAGTGGGGGATCTCAAGTCAGCTTAGTAAGGACTACTCCATGTAAGCCGAACAAGACTATACCACCCTCCTATCATAAGTGCATTCAAGTCTGGGTATAGGATTTATCTCACCATCATTATCACCCAAGCAGAACAACCAATAACATTCAAATAAAACAAATAAAGCATAAATAAATCAAAGTACATTAAACCCACCAAGGACTCAATCACCAGCAGAGTCGCCACTTTTCTGTAGCGGGGAAATTTATGAGTGTAAGCTATTGATTAACTTAAAACAAAATGCAAGACTTGCCACCACACTTTTATTTTATCCAAAAGGAAAGAAAAAAGAGCGAACAAAACCTAAACGAGTTCTAAAACAAGAACAAATAGAGAATGGGCAAGGGCTGGTTACGCTAAGAGAAGGTGTTAACACCTAAAACGTGTATAGTACTCTATAGGAACCCTTTTAAATATCTACGCTTTTTGGTTTGAAAAGGTTTGTTTGAAAAGAGATTGGGGAGATGAGAAGAGAATCATTTTTAATATTTTTGTGTTTGGAGAGACTTATCGCCTTATGCCTACGTACCCACAAAGTGTAAAATATGATCAAAATCCCGTAGTTCGTGGTACGAATAAAAAAAATCGTTTGTTTTGATTGATTTTAAATGTAAATACAATTCATTATTTTAAGGAGAAAACTACGACTAGTCGCCCAAAAGTATAAGATAACATTTGCATCACCTAAAGATGAAGGATTTTGCTCGGATTAAAATCAACAAGTCTATCACTCAACATTTAAGTGAAAAATGTCAATATCTTAAATAATATAGGAAATAAGAGAATTATATCTCAACTATGGAAATGACTCATATCTAAACCTTTTGAAAAGTTTTAAAAGAAAAAGTGCACAAAGACACAAAAGGTTTGAATGAGTTTTTGTATTTTTTATGTCTTTTTGAAAAGGTCAAAGTATGATTAACATTGATTCAAATTTATATAAGAAAAAAAGTTTGAAAATCACTTGACCAAAGTCAAGGTTTATTTTGAAAGAGGTTTAACTTGGAAAAAAAAACAAGAAGGTTTTGAAAAAGGGAGGAGATTTTGAAAATTTAAGAAGGGGTGGAGAAGAAGTGACTATCCTATTGCAAAAGATAAAAGTTAAGGATAAGAACGATCTAACCACAAAGTCAAGCTCCATAACATAAGCATTCCTTCCTTTAGATTAGACCTTGATCAAGATATGTCTTCAAAAGAGAACTCCAAGTACCCAAAATCCAAGGTTTACCATCACAAACTTCCAAGCATAGGTTAAGATCCTAGTTCTAAGTCCAAAGTTCCATGTTTGATGCAAAGAATATTAACCATAGTCCAAAAATAAGAGAACAAATTTTTTTTAGGGGTCTAAACCTTTATTAATGTTTTTGGTCCAAATAGACAAAAGAAAAAGAGCATAAACATAAACAAATGGTCCAAGTAGACAAAGGAAAAATGGCGGAAGCATAAACAATAATATTATATGATATGATAAAAAATAAAAGCGTAAAAGTAAAGAGATAGGGAGAAAGAAGGAAACATAAAAAAATTAGTATACAATATAGAGCAAAAATGATCCAAAATGAGAGCACAAGTTTTGTTGTGTTTTTAGATATACTCGACTAGACATCCATGAGAATGAAAACATGGTCTCATACATTACCATGGGGAGGGCGCCAACTCGAATAAAATCAACAAGCATGCCAGCTAACCCCCACGGGTAACAAGAGAAATCCAATCTATTTCAAACTATGCCATGGAAGAATAGGAGACTGATAATTCGCTTACAAATCACAACAGTTTTCCATTTTAGGGACAATTTAGCGCTATGTTAAGCAATCGTAATTGGACTTATGTAGAAGCCACAACTATCTGAGGCTGGTTAATAACAATGTTAGTGATATACATGCTATAGAAGTGATATGTAGGTCACTCTCTGAAAGTAATACCACAAGAAAAGAAAAGAGGTAACGATCTCATCTTCATCAAGAACTTAAAATAAGTTCCAATGATATCGAAGATTTTAATCGATCAAAAGAAAAATCAAAAGGAAAGGAGGGGAAAACCAAATTGAATTACAATTCTAAAATCATTCCATCTTTAAGTTCAACCACTCATCTTGGAGGATTAAAGCACTAAACATATTATTAACTCAAAACACCTAAAATGAATTGAACAATTCACTTTAAAGATAGATTTGAATTAGCGAATGTTTACCCAACTTCATTTACACCCTAAGTCCATTGAATTTAAAGAGGAATAAGATCTTTAAAATTGAATACCAAGGTAGAGATCAAAAGGAAAAGGAAGAAGAAAGAAAAGAACTCAGAACATTCCCAAAACAGAACCAACAACACAAATATGCTAATGGTTAATTGATTAACTAATTTGTATTGCATTTGGTTAATTGATTAACCCTGATAGTACAACAAAAAAATTTGAAAAAAATTCAGCATTCATGATCCATTCATTTCTTCAAACACATCATGATCATGAATGCAAATTAGCACAAAAATTCAAGTAAAACAACAACAAATAACACCAATGGAACACAATTTGCAAGATCCAAAGATCAAGCAACAAGATTCAATAAGAGATCACATCGTGGAAGATGAATCAAGCACAATAATGGTGGAATGAGTGAATTACCACTTCAAATCTGAAAATGCTTCAAATCAACTTGAAGAACCACACTCCAAAGCCTTGATCTATAGAAATTGATGATGAAAAAGTGATTGGATGAAGGTTTAGCTCAAAGGTTAGTAAGCTTCAACGAAAAACTTACTAACTTTTAATGGAAGAAAGAGCTTTAGTAAATTTGGTGGTTGAAGGAAATTAAGAGAATGAGAAGGAAATTTGAAAAGGTGATTTTGGCTCTTAAAAGCTTGTAGAATGAATGAAATGAGGCCTATATTTATAGGATTTATGGTTGGAAGTTTTGGTGGTTTGGAATCAAAATTAGGCTTGGAATTTAAGTTTGGAGGCAAAATCAAGATCAAGTGGTGATTAATGAGCGTGCATGATGGGAATTATTATGATGAGGTAGGGAAATTAAAATGAGATGGTCTAGAATATTCTAATGATGAAACAAGTGAATTTGGTGCCAAAATACTTCATAATTTTAATTTGGCTCATTATCACAAAAAGACGCACTGGTTAATCGATTAACCATATAGTGTTAATCGATTAACACAACAAAAATTGTGACAAATTGCCTTTTTATTGTGCTGTCTTGACTCCGGCTCGATTCTTTTTGCTTGTCAAAGAGGGCATGAAAATAAACACATGAACCTTAGAGTCTCTTAAATAACAGTCAATAAAATCTTGGGAAACTCTTGACCAGATGATTTTGAATTGTTTGCATATCAACTTTGACTTTCTTTAGATGAATTTCATTCGAGATGAGGAACTAGTATTTGATATTGTTGATCCAAATTCTTCCTGAAAAAGTTAGTAAAGGGAAAACAAACATATTTTTTTTATATTTTAATTAAGGGTTAGTAAACATAAACATAAGCAAATATCAAACAAACAAGAAAACAGGGGTGCTTGGTAATCTCCCTCAAGAACAAACCTACAAAGGAATGTAATAGAACCGAAGCTTGTGATCTTGTTTGTGGTATGAGATGAAAATTATATGTGGGATCTTAGGGGCAAAAATTAGGGTATTACACTAGGTTTAGGCTCCCTAATATAGTCCACATGAGCCGTGACTTAAAGCTCTTTCAACACGTACCAACATGACTTACCCACCTTTTTTAAGTACTTATTATCATTCGTAAAATCAAAAGTCAACTACATTTAAATTAATAAGAATGTATTAGAAATTATAGAAAGTCATATAGAATAGATGATGCAATTCTGGCACACATATATAAGATGTCACAACACTGGGATCAAAATACCTTGAATGCAAAAATAAAAATGCTGAGATTTAAATGAAAGAAAATTTAAAATAACACTAGTAGTTGTTAACCCAGCTCGGTGCAACTCACTTATATATGGGGGTTACCAAGCCAGGAAGGAAATTCACTATGATAGTATTAGTTCAAAGCTAAACTCCTCCGTTTACAACTTCTCGCCTAATTCCTACCTTGTGCAACTTCTACTTATAAACCTTCTAGATATGAGACCCCTCTCTCTGTAACACCCCAAATCCTTGAAATATTTATTTAATTTATTTAAATATGAATATTCGCATTTTTGGTGATTTTCGGTGGTTGGTGTGAAATATGGAGAATTATAGATTTTTGGTTATTTATTTAAACAATAGTATATAATATGAATATATTGGTATTATTATTAATTTAAATAAATATAAATTAACTAAGGGCAAATTGGATAATTAAGGAGGAGTTAGTGAGGGTAATATTGGAAAAGCCCAATTTATAAGCCCAAAGTTAGGTTTAACAAAAAGATATTTTTGAAGGAATTAGGATTCATTCTTGTTAGACCGAGAAAAGAGAAGAAATAGAGGCCAGAGCTTCGAGGAAGAGGATTGAAGCAAAATTTTTGCAAGGTTTTCTGAGAATCAAGGAGAAGACTTAGAGTCGACAATTAAGGTATGGGGAGTATTGCCTTCATTGTTCTCAATGTGTGATTTCAATGTGTTTAAAGTCGATTTAAGGGTTTAAAGGATTTGAGGTTGATTTTGAGATAAAGGGAATTAGGCCTTCGTGGCCAAATTCTATTATTAAGGTTTTAACCGTATAGGGATTTGAACTGATGGTCTGATAAGTTTGAGGTAGATTTGGGTTTAAGGGAAGGTAGGCCTTCGTGGCCAAAATCTGTTGTTGAGGTTTCAACCCTGTAGGATAATTAGATTGTGAGAAACTCTAATGACTGTGGTGTAGTTGTAAGGAAATTATGGGAATTAGAGAGTGAATATGATACGGGATTGGCCTAATAAGTCGTATATTTTGTGCCTTTATTGCTGTAAGACCTTAGGGATGGTATATGGATGTTTTTGGGTTATTGGGGAAGTGAATCGTTGGACTTTTGGATTGATTTTAGGTTCTGGTGCATAACAGCGTTTTGCTGTAATCGTGTGTTTGCACAACGAAGAATCCTTCGTATAACGAACGAAACTTGTCCCAGACTCGCACATCGAAGAATCCTTCGCACAACGAATAAACTCGCCCCAGACTCGCACAACGAACTTGCTAGCAAACGTAGCAGAGTTTCAAGAATTCTGATTTTGTGCAGTGATGCCTTGATGTTGTGATTTCTTTGACGAATTAATATGAGTATGACTGTGATTCTATGTGATTAGTACATGATTATATGATGATTCCTATGATGTAATGATGATGAGTTATGATGATAGTTCCATGAGTTTTGATGATTCTATGATGACATGATATATAATGATGATTGTGATGATGATGATTTTGATGAATGATGATGCACCTATGATGTTATTATGAGGATGATTATTGACGTGTGCATCATGTATTCATGTGCATCCGGACTTCGGTTCAGGACCTTGATTTCTTTGGCTTTAGTCCCATTGTGCGAATGTGAGGTATTTTGATGTGCTCCGATTCTTGTATAGAATCGATCCTATTGATGAGGATCTATGGAGGGTTAATAGCCCAGTGTCCATTGAGCTGTGATGATTGGTAACACATGCATTAGTCTTGTTGCATTTGCATTTATGAGATAACCTTGAGTAATTTATGATGTTGTGGCCTTTGATGCCCATTGATGAATATGATGATGCATAATATGAAAATGACGTTGTTTTATATATTGATTTCATATATTAATTATTATGAATCGTTTTACTGACCCTGCCTGTTTGAATGTTGTCTCCAGGCGGGTAACATGCAGATGACCAGGTTTAGCCGTGGATGCCGTCAAGGATTTTGTGGGAGTTTTGAGTTGTTGGCCATTTTGGTTAACTTAGAGGGTCTTGCTCTGATAGTGTAACATCGGGTTGGGGTCTTTGAGTTAAACCATGTTTTATTTGATTTTTGTTATTTGGATTATGTTTCCGTACAAGGAAAACTTTGGATTATGCCTTTTGAGTTCCGCTGCATTTTTTGATATCTTTTGGGAAAACCTGTTGTTTACGGAGCTTTGACCTATATTTAATTTATTGGAAATGTACACCCTTTGGGGTGATTTTTTTTAGTTTAATATTTTACTCTGATAAATATGAATATTTTGACATTAAAAATTATGGGGTAGAAAAGGGTGTTACATTAGTGGTATCAGAGCAGGTCGGTCCATCCGGCCAAGTTTTTATGTTGTTAGTCCCCTGTCAGTCAATAGTGTGAGAACACTATTGAATGAGTTATTTCTTCTAACCTTGTTTGTGGTTTTAGATGGCGGGAAGAAATGATCATGCTGTTGTTGATGCGCTGGAATCACTTGCCCAAGTGATGGCCCATAATGGTGGACCTCCAGATGAGTTTCATGCTTTGGGGAAGTTCCAGAGGAACAATTGACCGACTTTTGTGGGCACTCATGATCCTGTTGGTGCGCAGAAGTGGCTGAAAGTGATTGAGAAGATTTTCTGAGTTATGGCATGCACTGAGTTATGGCAAGAAAGAGGTGGAATTCCTTGAGCTGAAACAAGGGAATATGATTGTGGCTGAGTATGCGGCAAAGTTTGAGTCTTTAGTAAAGTTTTGTCCGCATTACAATCGTGCTGACACATAGATGTCAAAGTGTCTCAAGTTTTAGAATGGATTGAGACCAGATATTAAGCAAGGAATTGGGTACCAATAGATTCGTCGGTTTCCGGAACTGGTGGGCAAGAGCAAAATTTATGATGAGGATAGCCGAGCTCGATCTACTCACTACAAGTAGCTGAGTGAGAAGAAAGATAAAGGTCAGTATAGAGGGCAACCGTATGTGACTTCTGGTGATAAAGGGAAGCAGAAGGCTTCAGATGGGAAAAAGTCAAGTGGGGGAGTAGCTACTACTCTAGGAAAATGTTATAAGTGTGGCGAGCAAGGTCACCGTGCTGAGGTTTGTAGGGCACTGAGATGTCATCATTGTGGCAAGAGAGGTCATAAAGCTACTGATTATAAAGATGAAGCTCTAACTTACTTCAACTGTGGAGAGAAGGGTCATATCAATACCCAGTGCCAGCAGCCAAAGAAGACTGCTACTGCTACTCAGACGAATGTCAGTGTTTGTTTTGAGCGGTGCAGAAGAACCCATGACAGATAAATTGATCAGAGGTACTTGCTTTATTAATGATGTTGAATTGATTGCTATGATTGATACTGGTGCTACTCATTCGTTTATTTCGCTTGAATGTGCTAAGAGGTCGAATTTGAAATTTTCTTCTATGGTTGGGAGATGGTTATCGATACCCCTGCTAATGGTTCTGTGACTACTGCGTTAGTTTGTTTGAGCTGCCCTTTGCACATTTATGATAAGAATTTTGTGATGGACTTGGTCTGTCTACCTTTACACCAAATCGATGTTATTCTCGGAATGAACTGGTTGGAGTACAACTATGTTCATATCGATTGCTACATCAAGACTGTGAGGTTCCCAGAGTTTGGTGATTGTGGAGAGTTGGTGTTTGTATCTGCTAAGCAAGTAGAAGAACTCTTAGAAGATGAGGCTCAGATGTTTGCATTGTTTGCATCACTTCAAGTTGATTATGAAGCAGTGAGCGAGGAGCTACCAGTTGTTCGGGAATTTCCAGAAGTGTTTCCAGACGACGTGAGTGACTTACCTCTTGAGCGTGAGGTATAGTTTACTGTTGATGTGATATCGAGCACTAGTCCTGTGTCGATGGCTCCTTATCGGATTTCTGCATCTGAGTTAGGGAAATTAAAGAAACAGTTGGAAGAGCTGCTTGAGAAGAAGTTTATTAGACCAAGTGTTTCTCCGTGGGGTGATCCTGTGTTGTTGGTGAAGAATAAAGATGGTAGCATGAGATTGTGTGTGGATTATCAACAGTTGAATAAAGTAACAATCAAGAATAAGTATCCACTTCCGAGGATTGATGATTTGATGGATCAACTAGTGGGTGCTTGTGTGCTTAGCAAGATTGATTTGAGGCCTGTTTATCATCATATTCGCGTTAAGCCTGATGATATTCCAAAGACAGCTTTCAGGACGAGGTATGGATACTATTAATATATTGTGATTCCGTTTGGTGTATCTAATGCACCTGGTGTATTCATGGAGTATATGAATAGGATTTTTCATCCTTATTTGGATCAGTTTGTGGTAGTGTTCATTGACGATATCTTGATATATTTTAAGTCTGAGGAAGAGCATGTGCAACATCTAAGAGTGGTATTGTAGGTTTTGAGGGACAAGAAACTTTATGCCAAGTTGTCCAAGTGTGAGTTTTGGTTGAAGGAAGTGAGTTTCCTTGGCCATGTGATTTCTAGTGGAGGAATTGTTGTTGATCCGTCGAAATTTGATACGGTGTTGCAGTGGGAGACTCCAAAGTCTGCTACTGAGATTCAAAGTTTCCTTGGATTGGCTGGTTATTATCGCAGGTTTATAGAAGGTTTTTCAAAGTTGGCACTGCCATTGACTCAGTTGACTCGAAAGGGTCAAGCTTATGTGTGGGATGTTGCTTGTGAGAGGAGTTTTGTAGAACTCAAGAAGAAGTTGACGACTGCTCCAGTGTTGATTTTGCCAAATCCGAGTGAGTCTTTTGTAGTGTATTACGATGCATCAAAGAGGGGTCTTGGTGGCATACTGATGCAGAATGGTTAGGTTGTTGCTTATTCTTTCAGACGACTGAAGGTTCATGAAAGAAATTATCCTACACATGACTTAGAGTTGGCCGCTGTGGTGTTTGTGTTGAAACTTTGGAGACATTATCTTTTTGTGTCTAGGTTTGAAGTGTTTAGTGATCACAAGAGCCTGAAGTATTTGTTTGATCAGAAAGCGTTGAACACGAGGCAAAGAAGATGGCTTGAACTTTTGAAGGATTGTGATTTCGAGTTGAGTTACCATCCTGGTAAGGCTAATGTTGTGGCTGATGCGTTAAGTAGGAAGTCCTTACATATGTCGATGCTTATGGTTCGAGAGTTAGGACTGATTGAGCAATTCAGAGATACGAGTTTGGTTTGTGAAGAGACTCCTAACAGTGTGAAGTTGGGTATGCTGAAGTTGACTAGTGGTATTCTCCAACAAATCAGAGAAGGTCAAAAATCTAATTTGAGTTTGGTGGATTGTCTCACGTCAATCAATCAAGGTAACAGGGGTGATTTTCGGGTTGATGAGAATGGTATGATGAGGTCCAGAGATAGAGTGTGTGTTCCTGATGTGCCAGGAATCAAGAAGAGTATTCTTGAGGAAGGTCACAGAAGCGGGTTAAGTATTCATCCTGGTGCCACAAAGATGTATCAAGATTTGAAGAATTTGTTTTGGTGGCCGGGTATGAAGAAGGAAATTCCAGAGTTTGTGTATACTTGTTTGACTTGTCAGAAGTCAAAGATTGAACATCAGAGACTGTCGGGTCTGATGCAACCGTTGAATATTCCATAATGGAAATGGGATAACATTTCTATGGATTTTGTGACAGGTTTACCAAAGACTTTGAAGGGATATGACTCGATTTGTGTGACTGTTGATAGATTGACCAAATCGGCTCATTTTATACCGATGAGGATCAATTATTTGTTGCAGAAGTTTGCCGAATTATATATTGATCAAATTGTGAAACTGCATGGTATTCCTTCAAGTATTGTGTCTGATAGAGATTCGAGATTTACATCGAGGTTTTGGGAGAGTTTGTAGACAGCTTTGGGTACTAAGTTGAGGCTGAGTTCTACCTATCATCCGTAGACGAATGGACAGTCAGAGAGAACTATCCATTCGTTATAGGATTTGTTGAGAGCTTGTGTGTTGGATCGAGGTGGATCATGGGATAGCCTTTTGTCGTTGATTGAGTTTACCTACAATAATAGTTACCATTCTAGTATTAGAATGGCACCGTATGAGGCTTTATATGGTAGGAGGTGTAGGACTCCTTTGTGTTGGTATGAGTCAGGCGAGAGTGCAGTACTCTGACCTGAGATTGTGCAAGAGACGACTAAAAAGATCAAGATGATCCAAGAAAAGATGAAAGCATCACAAAGTCATCAGAAAAGTTACCATAAAAAGAGAAGGAAAGCACTTGAATTCCAAGAGGGAGATCACGTGTTTTTTAGAGTTACGCCGGTAACTAGTGTTGGCCGAGCTTTGAAGTCTTGAAAGCTCACATTGTGTTTTGTTGGTTCGTATTAGATTTCGTAGAGGGTGGGGGAAGTAGCATATCATATTGCTTTACTGCCGTCGCTTGCGAATTTGCATGATGTGTTTCATGTGTCTCAGTTGAGGAAGTACATTCCAGATCCGTCGCATGTGATTCAGATGGATGATGTACAAATGAGAGATAACTTGACTGTTGAGGCGTTGCCAGTTCAGATTGATGAACGAGAAGTGAAGCAACTGCGAGGTAAAGAGATTGCCTTGGTAAAGGTATTGTGGGGAGGACGGAACGGCTAGAGAAAGTTGGACTTGGGAACGTGAAGATCAGATGAGGGAGTCGTATCTGACTCTGTTTCCTTGAGGTAATTTTCGAGGGCGAAAATTCTTTTAAGTGGGGGAGAGTTGTAACACCCCAAATCCTTGGAATATTTATTTAAATATGAATATTCGCATTTTTGGCGATTTTCGGTGGTTGGTGTGAAATATGGAGAATTATGGATTGTTGGTTATTTATTTAAATAATAGTATATAATATGAATGTATTGGTATTATTATTAATTTAAATAAATATAAGTTAACTAAGGGAAAATTGGACAATTAAGGAGGAGTTAGTGAGGGTAATATTGGAAAAGCCCAATTTATAAGCCCAAAGTTAGGTTTAACAAAAAGGGATTTTTGAAGGAATTAAGATTTATTCTTGTTAGACCGTGAAAAGAGAAGAAATAGAGGTCAAAACTCTGAGGAAGAGGATTGAGGCAAAAGCTTCGCAAGGTTTTCTGAGAATCAAGGAGAAGGCTTAGAGTCGGCAATTAAGGTATGAGAAGTATTGCCTTCATTGTTTTCAATGTGTTTAAAGTCGATTTAAGGGTTAGAGGCTGATTTTAAGATAAAGGGAATTAGGCCTTCATGGCCAAATTCTATTATTGAGGTTTTAACCGTATAGGGATTTGAACTGATGGTCTGATAGGTTTGAGGTCGATTTGGGTTTGAGGGAAGGTAGGCCTTCGTGGCCAAAATCTGTTGTTGAGGTTTCAACCCTGTAGGGTAATTAGATTGTCAGAAACTCTAATGATTGTGGTGTAGTTGTAAGGAAATTATGGGAATTAGAGCGTGAATATTATACGGGATTGGCCTAATAAGTCGTAGATTTTGTGCCTTTATCTCCGTAAGACCTTAGAGATGGTATAGGGATGTTTTTGGGTTATTGGGGAAGTGAATCGCCAGACTTTTGGGTTGATTTTAGGTTCTGGTGCGTAACAGCGATTTGGTGTAATCGCGTGTTCGCACAGCGAACGGAACTCATCCCAGACTCGCACAACAAAGAATCCTTCGCACAACGAATAAACTCGCCCCATACTCGCACAACGAACTTGCTAGCGAACGTAGCAGAGTTTCACGAATTTTGATTTTGTGCAGTGATGCCTTAATGTTTTGATGTTATGATTTCTTTGACGAATTAATGAGTATGATTGTGATTCCATGTGATTAGTACATGATTATATGATGATTCCTATGATGTAATGATGATGAGTTATGATGATAGTTCCATGAGTTTTGATGATTCTATGATGACATGATATATAATGATGATTGTGATGATGATGATTTTGATGAATGATGATGCACCTATGATGTTATTATGAGGATGATTATTGACGTGTGCATCATGCATTCATGTGCATCTGGACTTCGGTTCAAAACCTTGATTTCTTTGGCTTCAGTCCCATTGTGCGCATGTGAGGTATTTTTATATGCTCCGGTTCTTGTATAGAATCGATCCTATTGATGGGGATCTATGGAGGGTTGATGACCCAGTGTCCATCGAGCTGTGATGATTGGTACCACATGCATGAGTCTTGTTGCATTTGCATTTATGAGATAACCTTGAGCAATTTATGCTATTGTGGCCTTTGATGCCCATTGATGAATATGATGATGCATAATATGAAAATGGCACTGTTTTATATATTAATTTCCTATATTGATTATTATGAATCGTTTTACTGACCCTGCCTGTTTGAATGTTGTCTCCAGGCGGGTAACGTGCAGATGACCAGGTTTAGTCGTGGATGCCGTCGAGGATCTTGTGGGAGTTTGAGTTGTTGGTCATTTAGGTTAACTTAGAGGGTCTTGCTCTGATAGTGTAACATCGGGTTGGGTTCTTTGAGTTAAACCATGTTTTATTTTATTTTTGTTATTTGGATTATGTTTCCGTACAAGGAAAACTTTGGATTATGCCTTTTGAGTTCCGCTGCAATTTTTGATAGCTTTTGGGAAAACCCGTTGTTTACGGAGCCTTGACCTATATTTGAATTATTGGGAAATGTACGCCCTTTGAGGTGATTTTTTTAGTTTAATATTTTACTCTGATAAATGTGAATATTTTGCCATTAATAATTGTAGGGTAGAAAAGGGTGTTACACTCTCACTTTCTAATCAGTCACAGTCACAATGACAATTCAACAACCAACAATAAAAGTAGCACACTTCCAAGACAATACTTGAGTTTTCTTAAAAGCTTCAACCAAGAACAATACACTCTTACTTAAAATCTTTAAAGTGAGCAATTAATAATTAACAATCACTCTACCTCAATGCATCAGAAGATACATAAGTGACATACAAACAAAAACACACTAAATCCTAAAGACCAACCAAAACACGATTAATCCTAATTCTCCAAATTCCACGTGATTCTCTACTTCAATAGGGTTAGGTCTTCTCTTTAAACAGTCTTCTGTCTACTTGGGCTTGGGCTCTTGAAGTACAACAATACCATGAATCAACTTTAAATCATAAGCATAAACTTCTGCACAATAATAGAAACAGAATAAAAAGTTTCCTAAAAAGGCTCAAGAATCCTTTTTATGAAAACTAACAGAATCTGTCAAAACATAAATTCCCATAATATCCTCCCTTGGATAACACAAACGGTGAATTAACCCACACTTAACAATCACTCTAAAAATACAAAAACACTCATGCCCTAACTTTCTGGTATAACATGTCATGGCACATGCCACAACATCATGCTGAACACGTGTTTGACTGTCATGGCAGAACATTTGGTTTAACATCTTGCTAACAACATGTTGTTTTACCAAAATGTAGCCAATTCATAAATCACTGAACTTACAATCTCCCCCTTTAGAAATTTTTGGCTAAAACAACCTTAGCACACATTAGAGGCATACACAGCGGAAACAAACAGAAACACAGACAACAAGAATCACAAACCCAAACACAATGCTGTCAAAACAAAAGAGCACACATGACAACATAATGTCAAGACATATAGTATGACATCACAAGCTACATGAGAACATGTAAGCTTTGTATAAATTTCAACTTCGCAGTAACAAATCAGACAGGTACACAACTTCCTCTGTCATACATAACTAGTACTTCCCCTGTAGGGGAAAACCAAAATCACAAGACAAATGCACATGAAATCTTGCAAGTTCTTATAATAGAACCAAAAAAAATAAAATAAACATAAGCACTCCCTTATGAACATCACAAGCTACTGTAGATAAAATGCATTATCCCAGACACAACATATGGTTCCACATCAGTAGCAGCAGGAACAATATGACAGACTATCATGCTCCCTCTAAAAAGCTGCATACAGCCAACAAAGACAATGAACACCACTCTTCCTAAGCAGTAGTAAACCACATGTCATGAAGTCATGACATCTGATCTAACATCAAAAACAAAAAAAAATACTTTACTCCCCCTTTTTAGCCAAAAATTGAAAAATTAAATAACATAGAGTAAATGTAAACAATCATAAATGGAACCATAGAAATGGAAGTACACAAATGGAATCACACAAACATAATGCATAAAGCATAAACATTGATGGAAACACAAATGTAACAGATGAAATCACACAAGTCTAAAATGGAAACGCACATAAAGATTCTTTTTAGATGATCTTCCATCCCTTGCCCCTATCAAAGACCCTTCTACATTCCTTGAAGCTGTCACAAGATTTAGGAGTGTTGTTACTGAACTTCCCTGTTACAGCCTTAAAACATGTCTTCTGCAAAACAACCCTTCTATCTTGCAAAGATCTTTTATTCCATTTACTAACAATCATTACTTACTCAGGTCTCCCAAGCATCAGAGGATAGAGGAATGATGCAATATGTGTTGCATTCCTCCATTTCGGTAATTGCTACAACTCCTCAATAGTTCCTTTTCTTACTTCACAACTTATGTTCTCAAAAACATTTTCATATGAGGCATTAGTGAACATAACAGTCAACTGAGCCTGAGTGTCCACACACTTCAACAACATAAACTTTATCTTTCCTTCATTAAAATTCCTAATAAGTTGATAACACCTGTTAGGACTCTTGTTCCAGACTGATTGGATGAAATATTTGATAATATTCAAATCCTTACAATATAATGTCAGACATCAGCCTTGTCATCATGTTTCTTCAATATTTGCTTCATCCATACTAACTGAAAGCAATTGCTTTTGATTTTACCATACTCAGCTCCAAAAGTACACCAAGAAACACATGTTTGCTTCTTGTTAATCTAAGAAGTCAGACTATTTGTCATATCACTCACCCATTCTACCTTGCATAATTATTTCATTATAACATTTGCACTGTCAAAGTATTCCATATCATAATCCTTTGTTCTAGTGATGCAATTCAAGATCTTTTTCTCTTGGACAATAGGAATTCTCTTAGATTCAAGACATGAGTTTGATACTTTCTTTGTAAACCTAGTAATGTTTCTTTCTATAGAGTGTCTTGGAGTGAGATCCTTGGATTGATCTGAATGACCCTTACCAGAGAGATATGAAGTATTTTGAGAGTTATCTGACACAATGCTAGAGAAGTTGCATTTTTCTTCCCTTCATGCCTCATCAGTCTGCACAGAGGATGTTCCAACATTGTCCTCAACATCCATCCTTTGCTATGTAAATGAATCATCAATCACTATATTGATAGATTCCATTGTCATCTCAGTCATGGATTTAAAGATTCTATAAGCTTTATTGTTTGAAGAGTACCCTAGGAATATCCCTTCACCTCTTCTGGGATGTATCTTACCCTTTTGAGCTTTGTTGGTCAGGACATGGCATTTGCATCCAAAAACATTGAAGTATTTCATTGTAGGCTTCCTTCCTTTCTATAGCTCATAGAGAGTGATTGAAGTGCCCTCTCTCAGAGTGACCCTATTATGAATATAGCAAGCTATATTCATAACTTCAGCCCAAAAGTGACTAGGTACTTGCTTATCACGAAGCATGACTCTACCCGATTCTTGTATATCCCATGTCTTTTGCTTAAAAATTTCATCTGGCTAAGAAGAAAAACTATAAATGATGTCTTCAGTCTCATAAAATTCAGTGAATTTGGTATTCTCCAACTCCTTATCATGATAACTTCTAATCTTGACAATCCTACTCTTTTTCTCTTTTTGAACATTTTGACATAAATCTTTAAAAGCTTCAAAGATGTCTGATTTTCCTTTAAGGAAGTTTACCCATGTAAACCTTGAGAAATCATCTATAACCATATAGGCATACCTCTTCCCGCCCAGACTTTCTGCTTCTATAGGTCCAATAACCCCTATATGGAGAAGTTCTAGTACTATGGAAGTAGTCTGATGGTGCAACATTGGGTACGACATCATGGTTTACTTCTTAATTTCACACTCACCACAGACTTTCCCTTCTTCAACCTTGAGTTCTGTCATTCATTTTATGGTTCCTCCAGATATAAGTTCCTTCATTCTTTTAAATGAAGATGTCCAAGTTTCTGGTGCCACACCTTCACTTCATCCTCTTGAGTTTTTGAAAATGTGGTGGAGTAAGCAGTTGTTTAAGGCTCCCAAAGATAACAATTATCTTTAGACCTTATGCCCTTCATCAGAACAACATTCTTCTCATATTTGACTAGACATTCTGACTTGGAGAAAATGACCAACAAAACTTGATCACACAACTAACTAATGCCAATGAAGTTAACAGTTAGTCCTTTCACAAGTAGAACATTTTCCAAGCTAGGTGATCCAACACCCATCAATTTACCAACTCCTTTAATTTCTCTTTTAACACCACCACCAAATCTAACAGCACATGTGGGTAGGGACCTAATATCCATTAACAACTTCTGAACCCATATCATATGTCTAGAGCATCCATTGTTAAAGTACCACTCTTCTCTAGTTGAGGCTCTCAAGGATGTGTGAGCTATAGGGTTAACACCCCTATATTTAACACTTCTCTTTTTTCTAACTGACTTATCCTTGGACTGAACTGAGGATATTTGATTTTCATACAATTTATAACAGAAGGACTTTATATGACCAAACTTTCTATAGTAATGACATCTCCAAAAAGATTGATAATTATTTGGAGGTTCATTATGTCTGGCAGAATGTTGTAAAATGTGGTTAGACATTTTGACCACCTACTTCCTCTCAGAAGGAAAGAACTTTTCTTCAGACATTCTTCTTTGTTTATTATCAGGGTGATAATGAACTTCTTCATCTCTAGTATCTTTTATTTGATCAGCCCTATTTTTTTTATCCTTCTTAAGGAATTTGTTGCATTACTGAGCTTGGAATATAAGATAGTTATCTCACATTGAATATGAGAGACAACACCTAAGAGTTCCTTCTTCTCATTCTCCAATTCAGCTATGACCTTTCTCTAATCTTCCTCTGTCTTCTGATATTCCTCACACTTGTTGCAGGTTTCCTTGTAGTCCACGTCTAGATCTTCATAGAGATCATTTTTATCATAAGCTTCTACTTCATCAGCCCATTTGCCAGAGAGAGAAGTAACAGGTTCATCTGTTTCTATGTTGGATTCATCTTTTGACTCATCATCATCAGACTAAGAAACAATCAACCTCTTTTCTGCTTCTTGAGATAGTTGGGACATTTTGGTCTAATGTGACCAAAATCTTCACACTCATAACAATTAATCCCTTTACTTTAATACGACTTCTCTTCAGTTCTAGTATTTATTTGAGACTCATAGTTATTCCTGATGTCAAATGTGATGTCCTTAACACCTGATCTTCCTTTTTTGTCCATTCTCTTTAGATTCTATTGAATTGCTTCCCAAGTAAAACAATGGTATTTGATAGACCCTCGTCAGTATCCAAATTATCTAGACCCTCTTTATCTTCAACATTGGATATAAATGCAATGCTTTTGTTCTTTTTTTCAATTCTGTCATTCAAGATCAACTCAAATGTTTGAAGTGATCCAACAAGCTCCTCAGCTGTCATACTGCTGATGTTTTGGTATTCTTCAATGGTTGTGACCTTCATGTCAAATTCATTAGGTAGAGACCTAAGAATCTTCCTAACCATATTTTCTTCTAATATCTTTTCTCCCAAGGCACTAAAGGCATTAGCTATTTCAATAACAGTCATGTGAAAGTCATGAATACTTTTATCTTCCCTCTTCTTTAGGTTTTCAAACTTGGTAGTGAGAAGATGAAGTCTAGACATATTTACTTTGGATGTTTCTTCATGAGTTGTTTTGAGAATTTCCAAAGCATGCTTAGCCACAGTACAAGTGTTGATCAACCTAAACATGTTTTTGTCAACTCCATTGAATAAAGCATTCAAGGCTTTGGAGTTTCCAAGAGTTGTCTCACCTTCCTCCTTGGTCCAATCCTCTTTTGGCTTCAAGGTATCCTTTCCATCTTTGTCTTTAACCACAGGGTGCTCCCAACCCTAGATGATAGGCTTCCAAGTTTTGCTATCCATAGATTTTAAGAAAGTCACCATATGTGCCTTCCAATAGTCATAGTTAGTGCCATCTAAGACTGAAGGCCTCTTAAAATTTCCTATTCCTTCCTTGTCCATAGTACTAGAATACAAACTCCCTAGAGCTCACTCGAAAATAGAACAGGGTGACTGCTCTGATGCCAATTGAAATTCTGGCACACAGATACCAAATGTCAAGACATATGTCACAACAATGGGATCAAAACAACTTGAACACACAAATAAACATGCTGAGATTTAAATGAAAGAAAATTAAAAATAACACCAGTAGTTGTTAACCCAGTTCATTGTAACTCACCTACATTTAGGGGCTACCAAGCCAGGAAGGAAATTCACTATGATAGTATCAGTTCAAAGCTAAACTCACCCGTTTACAACTTCTCGCCTAATCCCTACCTTGTGCAACTTCTACCTAGAAACCTTCTAGATATGAAATCCCCCTCTCACTTCCTAATCAGTCACAGTCCCAGTGACAATTCAATAATAACCAACAATAGAAGTAGCACACTTCCAAGACAATACTTGGTTTTCCTTAAATGCTTCAACCAAGAACAATACACTCTTGCTTAAAATCTTAAGAGTGTAAAATTAACAATTAAAAATCAATCTACCTCTGTTGCACCCCAAAATTTGACCAACCACTTCTCGCAACTTGGCTTATGTTTCAACTCATTTCATTTGCATTTGCATACCGCCTACATTGCATTTTTTCAGTCAGATTGACTTTATCAGGATTACAGCCCTCTCCTGGCGTTGCAGGCATTTCAGGCCATTTCGAATACGAGGATTTATTTTGGGAATTGGTGCTCGTCCCGGTGTTTTCAGCTCTCGCTGTTGTTTTTGAGGACATCTCGGTGTCCAGTTTTTACCGTTTATTTCGTTGTATTCGCGCATTTATTTTCTAATTGATTTAAGTGGCTTTATTGCATTTTTAGTTTTTTCCCCTTATTTTTTTAGAATTTTTAAATAGATTTTAATAGATTAATTGTTTTTCTAGATTTTTAATAGATATTAAATAATGTTTTTAATATATTTAAATAGGTAATAGATTTTTCTATTTTCTATTGGTGTTAGAAATTAATAGAGTCATTAGTTTTATTAGAGTTTAAGAAGATAATTTTCTTTTTAGGATTAGTTAGACATTAATTAGGATATTAATCATTTTCTTTTAATTAGATATTAATCATTTTGTTAATTAGGGTCTTAATTAGCAGTTTTTAATTAGGTCTAGTATTAATTTTCGGTTTAATGGAATTAATTGAGTTTAATCAAATTTTAATCTAGTCTTAATTGTCATTAATTGGAGTCAGAGTTTAATTGGTTTTGTAATTGCCATTCTCGTGGGCCACTTGTCCAGTCGTGGGGGCCCAATCCAAGTCTTACCATTTAACAGCATATAAAAGAGCCCACGCGTCCCGTTCTCTTCCACGTTTCACCCTCCACTCAGTCTCTCTCTCTTCTCTTGACACCTCATCTTCCACGTTTCACACCCTCTCTGCATGCACGCCACACGTACCACCACTTACTCCCCACACTGGAACCCATGCAAACACCGGAAAAAATCATCGGCGAAATCACCACGGCGGTGCCCACGGCCAAAATCTCGTCGGGTTTCATAACCGCTCGCCGGAATATGCAAACTCGCCGGAAACGCCATATCTTCAATGTATGTTCTTCGTATTCATCAGAAAGCTTCTTCGAATCTTCATCACCTTCCTAACAGTTTTTTAGATGTTCATCATCGTCTTCATCAAGGTCCTCGCTACTTTCAATGTTCACCAAGATCTCCCCGGAAGTTTAACAGATTTTCATTTTCATCAAGATCTCATCACAAATTCACCGACCTGCAACGTGTTCATCAGAGCGTAACTGTTTTCTTTCCAGTTCTTCATCGATCTTCATCAACTTCGCCAGATTTCCTCAGAAGCTTCATTTGTTATACACACTTTCCAGAAATCCTCAAGAACGTTAAAGAACATTCATCCAACTTCAAGATCTTCAGCGAACTCAGATCCAATTTCATCAATCTACAATAGTTCCCCGTCTCCGATCCAAAACAACCACACGATCTACAAACAACCAACGCCAAAATGACCTTCGATTCATGAACAACCTACTCATGAATGAGTTTGAACTGAAAACTTCAAAACCTTACCGATCCTCCACTAAATGCAACGGATCGACCTTCGTCTTCACCGATCTACCGCAAATTCACGATCATCATCGTTATCTCATCTCCAGGTTTTCGAGCTCCAACATGCACGAACTACACCACACCCGTTTTCTAGAAATGTCCAAACAAACTTCTGCGATCTTCACACACAACCTCCAAGAAATCGCTATCGAGTTTCGTCTTGTTCACTAAATCATCCTCAGGCCTTCGACAAAGATTTCTAGGATGCTTTATGTTTTTGCCCGGAGGTCTCCAGATTTTCACTTATTCATCTCGTTTTCGCATGTGTGTTTGTTCGTAGGATGGTTTTATTATTGTGTTAACAGGAACGTGGTGAACGAATTGAAGACGGAGAGAGGTAGAAGGGGTACCAACGGCGGCGGAAGCTGATAGAAAGAAAGAAGTTTGAATTTAGGGTTTCACAAAGGGAAAAGGAAACTGAGAGCGTGAGAGGAGGGGGAAGAGGAAAGGTCCGGTGAGTGGGCCAGAAGGCCCAACTGTTTTTTTTGCCACCATCCGTTGTCGTTTTTTGGAGTTGTTGGGCTGGGCCTTTCACAGGCTGATACACCCCTTTTTCCATATTTTTCCCCCCATTCCTTTATTTTTATTTTTTTTCTGTTTGTTTTTGTTGGGCTTGGCCCAATTGTATTGTTTACTGGCCTGTACCCCTGGATTACTAATATCCCCCCTGCTGTATTTTCTTTATTTCTTTGATACCTTTGTATTTTGCTATTTTCTTTATATGTTTTTTCTTAGAGTTTTATAGGGAATATATTAAATATAGAAATATATGAAATATAGAAATAGCATATTAGATTTTATATTCTAGTTTTTAGGATATATTGAAATTACATAGCATTTTGATATTTCTTTAGGAGTTTATTTTCTTATTAGAGGTTGTAGTCCTTTAGAGTATTAGGTAATCTCTCTAGATGTTGCCATTAGGAGTTTAGCTTCAATTTTAGGATTCAATTTCCATTGGTTATCGAACTTGTCATCTCACTTTGTTGTTTTGCAGGTTAAAGACGACACTTCCGCTATGCGGTGTTAACCAATTTGTTGATGAATAATGCAGGATCCAAGACCGCTTTTTTTTCCTCATTTCTCCTTTTCATCTGATTGTATTTTTTGACTGTTGTTGTGCTGACCGTGTGACATGATTCAATTGGAGAATGATTTTCGATATCATTTCTCTATCTTGTCTTTGACACGGATATCAATACGCTACCTCTTAGAGTTCGATTTCTCGTATAAGTCGAACCCTGACGGTCTAAGCGTTACATTGGTACTGATTTGAGCGTCCTCATCAAGGATCCAGAGAGGAGAAGATTGGAATGGAGATTGCGTGCATGTCAAGGGCCAACGGAGCCGCTTCGTTCGTCATTATCTTTCATCTTCAAGTCTTCGTGCAACCGTCGAGTGTTGTGAGCTATCGTTAGATACGTAGGAAATGACAGTTGAGGGGTTTCCTCTCAATTGTCTAGAGTATCTAGTATGGTACCCTTTGGGTGACATACGACACATTTGCTCCTACGCCTTAGGTTCTTGCGTGTGTGTTCCGAGTTCCTTCCCGTTTAGGCGTGTTAGGCCTGCTTCCTCTTTGTTCTCGCCCCCGTGCAATTGAAACCCCTTTTCTCTCGAATTCAGGCGATTGAGACCCCTTCTCTTGCCCCTATGCAATCGAGACTCGTTTTCCCGCCGAACTATGTTTGCTCTGATCTCTCGTACCAGACAAGAGTACGTAGGCATAGGATACGATATCCTAGCGAGCTCCCTTTTCCCTTCTTCCCCTTTGCTGTAGTTAGTTGAACTATAGCTGCTCTGATTTCTTGTACCAGACGAGAATACGTAGGCATAGGATGTGATATCCTAGCGAGCTCCCTTTTCCCTTCCCCCCCTTTGCTGTAGTTAGCTGAACTATAGCTGCTCTGATTTCTTGTACCAGACGAGAATATATAGCCATAGGATGCGATATCCTAGCGAGCACTAACAACTAACTTCTTTGTTCTCTCGCTGCCGTGCGATTGAGACCTTCCCGCTGATGACTGATGTTCCCTTTCTCTTGCCCTAGTGCAATTGAGACCAGACTGTAGCTCTAAGTCCCGTAGGTCCCCGTACCTTTAAAACCCGTCATACTACGTCCGTTCTACCACAAACAGGTAACGCCTAAGTCTCCGCCGAGCGAGCAACATACACCTAACTGCTAGAATGCGTACGCTAGTATCGTCAATCCTTTTTCTCACCCTCGTGTGATCGAGAACACCCTGTCTAGCCGTAGTTAGCCTGAACTACGTAAGCTCTGATCTCTCATGCCTGTTGAGAGTACGTAGGCACAATACTGATGTATTGGCGAGCCACCTTCCCCGTAACCCGTAGTTTCCCGAACAACATGGACTCTGACTTTCCCATTGCACGAGGGAATACGTAGGCATAGAGCGTGATGCTCTATCGAGTCAGTTTCTTTCCATTTAGCATTAGAAGCCGTAGATAGATTGTTCTTTCACCTGTCAGATAAACCAACAAACGTGGATCCCATCGAGTACGATGGACGTGACGGGTGCTAATAACTTCCCCTTGCGTAACCGACTCCCGAACCCAGACAATGGTTACGATGACCTTGTCTTATACCTTTTCGTCAGGTTTTTTCCGATCGTTTCCTTTCCCGTTCTGAGGGATAAATAACGAAAGGTGGTGACTCTTCTGTTTTGCCGGCACCTTATTTTCGCGGTAGCGACACCTGGCGACTGTACTGGGGACTCCAACGGTTCCGTATGCGAGTCTCGCCTTAGGTTTCTCTTCCTAGCTGCCTGGGTCATCCCCAGCAGCTGGCGACTCTGCTGGGGATTCCAACGGTTCCTATGCGAGTCAATCAGGGGATCCAACGTCCCTGTGCGAGAGTCAATCCTAGCGCTTGTTTGCTTGTCTGTGGGTGTTTATTTTTTGTGCGTTGTATGTTGTATATTACTGTTGTATTTACATTTCCCGCACTATATTATTATCTGTTGCTATTGTGCTATTGCGGGAGGGGAGCTCTGATGAGTGAAAAGCCAGACCCAGGCTTCAGTGTACCTAGCATTAGTTGTGGAAAGTAGTGGGCGCGTGCTTGCTTTGCAGGTACTAGTGTCTCACAAAATCCATGCTTAGACGAGGTTCTCCCGGTTGACTTCTTTTCCAGCCCTTTGGGCTTGAGGGGTTGTTGGTTTGGAGGATTGTCGACTCTGGGGACCGATCATTTGGGATTCAGCTAAGTGAGGCCGCTTCGAGAGATGATGATGCCACACCTTCTGGGTATCGTATCATCGCTCTTGAAAGTCTGTGACGCTGATGACCGCATAAGATGCCGAACCTATGTCAGTTTAGGTCCATACCCGTGAGTGGGAGGGTTTTTGCAGGAAACTTGACTTCCAGCCTACCCGGTATTTTGGTTTTCTCTCGTCAGAGCAAACTTATCCCGTCAGTAGCGCAACAGTAATCAAAGCTTTGTGGGGGCTGTGATCCCGTGTTTGCTGCATCTTGCATTGCATTTGCATAATCATCTTTGCATCATATTGCATATCATTCTCCAGCTAGCCAGAGCTCTTGTCCAGCCTTTGTTTTACTTCAGAGGGTGATTCTCCGGTGTTTGGTCTGAGAAAGTGTTGATTGTTAGAAGACGACCAAGGGGTTGAAGCAAAATTGAGCCAAATCAAGCAGTGAAGTCAGTTGAAAGTTGTCGGTAGCTATGTCAGAGAGAAGCTTCCAGTTTGTTGATACCTTGTCAGGTTTCACTGTGACGTCCAATCCCTTGTATGGTTCTATGCCTGATGAAGACTTTTCGCAAGTGAACAACCTTACTGCAACTCGACTTGTACAGCCTTCTATTGAAGACCAAGATCTACATGAGCAGTTTGTTGTCCGAAGTGAATGCTCCCCTTCTATTGATACCTCAGACTATCAGGGTGTTGTTTTCCCTGTGCCAAATTCCCGAAGAGAGGTCCCGATAGCAAAGAATGAAGACCCATTGGCTCTCGTGTATGCTAAAAGGTTTCGTGCGTTGGATGAAAGACTCAAAGCCTTGGAAGTTAAAGATGCTGTTAACCCCAATGCTGCAGACATGTGTCTGGTTTCTGGCCTAGTGTTACCTCCGAATTTCAGAGCGTCGAGGTTCGAAAAGTACAAAGGCGATAGTTGCCCGAGGCAACATTTGGTGATGTTCTGCCGAAGAATGACTTTGTTTGTGCACAACGACAGGTTGATGATTCATTGCTTTCAGGATAGTCTGATTGGGGCATCTCTGAGTTGGTATATGCAGTTGGAGAGTAATCAGATCCGATCATGGGTGGATTTAGCCAATGCTTTTCTGAAGCAGTATGACTACAATCTTGATATAGCTCCTAGTCGCATGCAGCTGCAAGAATTGTCTCAAGGGAACAATGAACCTTTCAGGAAGTATGTTCAGAGATGGAGAGAATTTGCTGCTAGAGTGCAACCACCGCTTCTAGACCAAGAGTTAAAAGGCATGTTCGTAAACTCCTTGCAGAGCCCGTACTTCAAAAGAATGCTTGGAGTTGCACCAAATTTCTCTGAATTGGTAAGGGCGGGAGAACGTATTGAGTATGGTGTAAAAACTGGAAGAATTCAGAATGTTTCAAGCAGTCAGGCTGGTGAAACCGAATCTCTATGTAGCTTTCAAACTGAAGATGAAACTGTGGTCAATGCAATCATGACAGATGTTGGGTATTCTCAAGACGAATCGGTGAAATCTGTTGGTTCTTCGTCTTCTCAGCGGTCGGTATCCTCTGTGTCTCGTTATTCTGGACAGACAATTGTGCCTAGGGCACCATATCGGGAACATTATGTCGCTCCTCTTGCAAATCCACGAGCCCGTGGCCGAGGTTATCAGAATCAGCGTCAGAATCAGAATCGACCTCGTAATAACTTGGAACGAAGGAATGCTCCTTCTCATCAAGTGCCTGTGCCGTATAGCCAGATTCTGCCACATTTGATTCAGAATTCTTTGGTGGAACCCAAAGCTCTTAAGCCCGTGCCAGAGCCTTACCCTCCTGGGTACAATCCTCATGCTCAGTGTGGATATCATGGTGGATCCCCGGGGCATTCAACTGAAGATTGCAAAGCTTTTCAGGCAAAAGTGCAACAGTTAATCGACAAAGGGTGCATTTTCTTTCCAGAAGGAGTTTTGGTTGTGCATGACGACCTCTCAGCTGTCTGAGCTCGCAGATTCAGAGGGTTATTTCCAGAGGCCAGTGGTCCAGACAGGCAGACGTCCTCAGCATTGGCAGTCCTCAGACTTTTTATCATTTGCATTTGTAGTTTCCTTTCTGTTAGTTACTACTTGCTGTTAAACATTGTTTGTTTTGAATAGTAATATTGATTAAGTGACTATGCATTTTTATGAATTAATCATGTCGCTGTCACTCATTTATTGCATTGCACTGACACTTGTATTTTATTTACTCCACTTTATCACTATGATTAGCAAAGATTGGAGGGAGGATGATGAAACTGAATACTCATAACCGAGGATCGTATGCTTTCGAATAAAACCCTGCCTATGATGTACATGCATTGTTTCAAATCCCCTAAACACTGGAGATATAAGGAGTTAGTCCCTAGTTAACCACTTCGAGCCGAGAAGTAGGAGTTTCTTTCGGGCTTTTAAACCCTCTCATCTTAACCCGGGGCAGGGTAGTCGTCAGTTAGCTTGACCGAGCGTTCAAGCCTTATAGAGGAGTGTCTCCATTCGAGGACCAATCACAGTTTATTCCTCTCAAGAGGTCGTACCTCGTCAACCGCAATGGTTAAACCTCACCAATCAGGAGTGAGACAGTTATAACCCTTTTGGAGAAAGCAAAGACAACCAGTGTCACACGACTTGTTCCAAGCAAAAGAAAAAGAAAAAAGAGAGAGCCCGCTAAGTAAAAAGAAAAGAAAAGCTGGAAAGCAAATACTTAGGCAAAAACCAGGGCATCCCGCTGGACTTCAAAAGAAATCGAAAAGAACTCAAAAGAGTCAGTCCAGGCAAAAATTAGGGAATCAAAAGAATAAAATGAAAGGATCTCAACAGAAAAATCCTCAAACAAGGACAAATTCGTGTGGATACAGACACCGAAAATGAAAGAGGAGTAACTGTCACTCTGAAAACCTTGCGAGTTCCTTAACCATTGTTCCTAACATTCCTCGAAGAGGCGAGCGATGGTGCCAGGTTAACTGAACATTAGGATCAGAGATCATCATGTAGAAGGGGTGGGTAAGAATCATGACTTGAGCCTAATATCCCTTGTTTCACGAACCGTGAACCCGACCACGATACAACCCTTAAAGGACCTAATTGAGGCAGGGTTTATTCTGAAAGCGCATTACGATAAGGTTGAGTGGCCTGACTCCTACATGATTTACTAATCATATCCTTGTTGTATATTTCACTGATCAAATTAGCACTACGTTTGAACTGTTGGTTCATTCGTCACTCACTATCATGACACGTAAATGAGTGACATAATTTTTTTCAAAATCTGCATGAACACTGCATTAAAATTACCATTCGTGAATAGACAACTTTAATTGCAGGTCAGTAGTTGATATGAAGGAATTCCAACAGGGAATAGTCAATCAGGACTGAATCGTTAGCAGTCTGGATCAGTATGGTATGCTGCGAAGCCCTGTGAATCTGGGGCATTAACTTCTAGTGAGTTTGGAATCAGTCAGTCTGAGGACAAGTCCCGAAGGATCGAGTGATTATGGGACAGTTTGTTCGAGAAGCAGTTGATCAGAAGTGGATCTTCGCGAGACCCAATCAGGGGCAATTCCCCAGAGTTTCTGTAAGTTGAGGGCAGATCCCTCCAGTGTTCAATCAGGGCATGTTAAGTCACTCAACGCTCGTTCAGGGGCAAGCTACTTCAGAAGTATATTGAAACCAGCCATGCTGAGAGTTGGTTAATTGAGGATGAATCCTTTCGTTGCACAGATGTCGGGGCAAGCCATCTCGAGGTCGCCTCATGGCAAGTTGCTTTCTGTTCAGAATGAATTTTCCCAAGAGTCGGATTGGGGCAAGTTGAATTGCATTGGGGCAAGTTGTTCATACGAGTTTGCTCACCCCAGCACGAGTTAAGTGTCGGGGAATCGTGTCATTACCCTACCAGATAACCTTAACCTTCCGAAAAAGCCTTGCTGTCATTGGATTGTTATCCTACAGCCTAAACTTGTTACTTACCGTGTAACCAAAGTCATTTCCAAAGCCCAGCTCTCGCCTGGCAAACCTCCAAAGCCCAGTCCTCGTCTGGAAAACCTGTAACCAGTTCTCGCCTGGTTCACCTTTTTCAGAATACCAGTTCTCGTCTGGTGCGTGTCAGCTTTTAAACCAGTTCCCGTCTGGTCACCTTTTCCTCGACCCACTAGTTAACCAGTTCTCGTCTGGCTAACGCAGTTTTAAAGCCCAGTTCTCGTCTGGCAAACCAGAAATCAGTTCCCGTCTGATATCCAAAACTTAGAAGTCAGTTCTCGTCTGACAACTTAAACCCTTTTGCCACCAGTTCTCGTCTGGTAGTCTACCCTCGAATGCTAGTTCTCGTCTAGTATGCCCCCTTCAAATCCACTTTTGTTGATAACCAGAAATAAATCCCTATCACCATAAACCTATCCCTAAACTAGAAAAAGCCTAAATGTACCTGACCCGATATTCCCAGTGACATGTGCTATCACGTTCCCTGACACGAGGCTCGAATGGTCTCAGTCCTCCATGATTGGTGTTCTACATTCCCTTAGGGGGAGATGTTGTTAAATCAGGAAATTTTCTTCAGCAGAGATGTACAATTAAGATTGACTCTCCTCAGCTGTTTGAGGTTGCAGCAAGTTGAGATTGCACTTGTCCTTTATCATAGTAGGGTCAAGAATATCCTCAGCAGGGCGAGATTGATATCCCCGGCAGAGTGTAGCCATCCCCGACAGATTGATTGTACATTCCCAACGGTTTAGGATCGAAGTTCTCCCTGACAAGCGGATTTGGATTTATTTCCCCAGCACTGGGTCAGGGTGCAGTTTCTCGTAGGAGACTATTCACAAGTGTTCAGCCCTCGATAGCGCAGACTGAAGTCTCCAGCAGAATTGAAAGTCCCCCACAGAGTTGTATTTTCCCCGGCAAGTAGGATTTATTCCAGCGTCTGGTTGCCTATCCTCAGCTGAATTCGCAGTTTCCCAAGAGAGCCGAGTCCTTGGAAAGCGTTCAGGCCATGATTGGTGCTCCCCAGTAGAGTGTTGAATAGATGATGTTGTATTTCCCCATCGGAGTCGTTATCTCCAGGAAAGTTTAGCCGCGAAGACCGCGCAGTTTATTTCTGCGATTGACATCGTTTCCCTCAGCAGTTTGTGGGTCGTATACCTAATCGAGCAGGTCCCAGTTCTTGTAGAACTTTGTCCCCTTGCAGCAGTCGACTGAAGTTTGTTTCCCCAGGCGGAATCCAATTGAGATTGGCGTGACTTCTTCTCCTCGGCAGGATGATTCCTTCTTCCACCAGAGTGGCTCCTTTTCCTTGACAGGAGGTTTTTCCCTTCAGCATTTATTTTGCTGATGGGGTCTTAGCATTTTGCATGATTGCATGGCATTTACCCTAAACGCGTAGCATTTCCACCGTGTGGAGCATTGCGCCATTGTCAAACATATGCATACGAAACATGAGCTAGGTCGTTATCGTTCTTGTTTTGCAGTTGTTCCTACGCAGAATGGTTTGCTCAAGATGATTCTTGAAGTCTCCAGCGAAGTTGATTGCTTAAGATGATTCTTAAAACCCCCAGTGAATTTTCCAGAGTTGGTTGCTCAAGTTGATGCTTAGAGTCCCTGGCAGAGTGTTTGCTCAGGATGATTCCTGAAATCTCCAGCTAAGTTGTTTGCTCAAGATGATTCTTGAATTCCTCAGAAGAGTCGCTTGTTCAAGATGATTCTTGAATTCCTCAGAAGAGTTGTTTGTTCAAGATGATTCTTGAGTTCCTTAGAGGAGTTATTTGTCAGGATGATTCTTGAATTCCTCAGCAGAGTTTATTTTTCCAGGATGATTCCGGAATCCCCAACGAAGATGTGTCATCCCCAGCATGTTTTCAACAGAGAAGTTGAAATTCCCTTGAAGACTTGGTGATTGAAGTCTGGCAGTAGTGCCAAATTCCTTGACTTACTGATGAGGTCCGACAAAGATACTGCCGACGTTCCTAGCGACATGATGAGTCCATAAGCGATGATAAGGAATTCTTCTGCTATGACACAGAATGCCTGGCGGTGTAATCGACCCTCCATTACCAGTTACCGCGTAACCGGTGACCCCTTGATGACTTGAGGACGAATATCTACAGCAAAACCAGATGATCATCCTGACGGAGATTTGAGATTAGACCTTTCACCGATTACCGTGTGACCAATTCCCCAGCAGAGTTGCCGTGCAACCGTCATGCTCAGTTTTTGAAGATGTTCCTACCAATCAGAGTATCGTTTACCTGTGCGGTAGGCCAATCGCCCGTGGCCGTGTAACCGATGACCCCTCGATGATTTGAGGACGCAATGATATCAGATAAATCAGAGAATCATCCTGACGGAGATTCAGATCAGTATTTCTCCAGCTAGTTACCGTGCAGCTATCATTTCAGTTTCCGAAGATTTGTTCCCATTAGAGTACCGTGTACTTGTGCAGTTGGCAAATTTCTGGGTTCTTTTGTATTCAACCGTCTTCTACCTTTGAATGTTTGAAAGTCGTTCGCTTCTCAACCCTTCAGGTCCAAGCCGTTTGAATAGGGGCAGCTGTTGCACCCCAAAATTTGACCAACCACTTCTTGTAACTTGGCTTATGTTTCAACTCATTTCATTTTCATTTGCATACCGCCTACATTACATTTTTTCAGTCAGATTGACTTTATCGGGATTACAGCCCTCTCCTGGCGTTGCAGGCATTTCAGGCCATTTCGAATACGAGGATTATTTTTGGGAATTGGTGCTCGTCCCGGTGTTTTCAGCTCTCACTGTTGTTTTTAAGGACATCTCGTTGTCCAGTTTTTACCGTTTATTTTGCTGTATTCGCGCATTTATTTTCTAATTGATTTAAGTGGCTTTATTGCATTTTTAGTTTTTTTTTCCCTTATTTTTTAGAATTTTTTAAATAGATTTTAATAGATTAATTATTTTTCTAGATTTTTAATAGATATTAAATAATGTTTTTAATAGATTTAAATAGGTAATAGATTTTTCTATTTTCTATTGGTGTTAGAAATTAATAGAGTCATTAGTTTTATTAGAGTTTAAGAAGATAATTTTCTTTTTAGGATTAGTTAGACATTAATTAGGATATTAATCATTTTCTTTTAATTAGATATTAATCATTTTGTTAATTAGGCTCTTAATTAGTAGTTTTTAATTAGGTCAAGTATTAATTTTCGGTTTAGTGGAATTAATTGAGTTTAATCAAATTTTAATCTAGTCTTAATTGTCATTAATTGGAGTCAGAGTTTAATTGGTTTTGTAATTGCCATTCTCGTGGGCCACTTGTCCAGTCGTGGGGGCCCAATCCAAGTCTTGCCACTTGGCAGCATATAAAAGAGCCCACGCGTCCCGTTTTATGCCACGTTTCACCCTCCACTCAGTCTTTCTCTCTCTTCTCTTGACACCTCATCTTCCACGTTTCACACCCTCTCTGCATGCACGCCACGCGTACCACCACTTACTCCTCTCACCGGAGCCCATGCAAACACCGGAAAAATCATCGGCGAAATCACCACGGCGAAGCACATGGCCAAAATCTCGCCGGGTTTCATAATCGCTCGCCGGAATATGCAAACTCGCCGGAAACGCCATATCTTCATCGTATGTTCTTCGTATTCATCAGAAAGCTTCTTCGAATCTTCATCACCTTCCTAACGGTTTTCCAGATGTTCATCATCGTCTTCATCAAGGTCCTCGCTGCTTTCAATGTTCACCAAGATCTCCCCGGAAGTTCAACAGATTTTCGTTTTCATCAAGATCTATCAAGATCTCATCACAAATTCACCGACCTGCAACATGTTCATTAGAGCGTAACTGTTGTCTTTCCAGATTCTTCATTGATCTTCATCAACTTCGCCAGATATCCTCAGAAGCTTAATCTGTTCAACACACTTTCCAGAAATCCTCAAGAACGTTAAAGAACATTCATCCAACTTCAAGATCTTCAGCGAACTCAGATCCAATTTTATCAATCTACAACAGTTCTCCATCTCCGATCCAAAATAACCACACGATCTACAAACAGCCAGCGTCAAACTGACCTTCGTTTCATGAACAACCTACTCATGTATGAGTTTGAACTGAAAACTTCAAAACCTTACCGATCCTCCACTAAATGCAACGGATCGACCTTCGTCTTCACCGATCTACCGCAAATTCACGATCATCATCGTTATCTTATCTCCAGATTTTCGAGCTCCAACATGCACGAACTACACCACACCCGTTTTCTAGAAATGTCCAAACAAACCTCTGTGATCTTCACACGCAACCTCCAAGAAACCGCTATCGAGCTTCGTCTTGTTCACTAAATCATCCTCAGGCCTTTGTCAAAGATTTCTCTGATGCTTCATGTGTTTTCCCGGAGATCTCCAGATTTTCACTTATTCATCTCGTTTTCGCATGTGGGTTTGTTCGTAGGATGGTTTTATTATTGTGTTAACAGGAACATGGTGAACGAATTGAAGACGGAGAGAGGTAGAAGGGGTACCAACGGCGGCGAAAGCTGATAGAAAGAAAGAAGTTTGAATTTAGGGTTTCAGAAAAGGAAAAGGAAACTGAGAGCGTGAGAGGAGGGGGAAGAGGAAAGGTCCGAGTGAGTGGGCCAGAAGGTCCAACTGTTTTTTTTTGCCACCATCCGTTGTCGTTTTTTGGAGTTGTTGGGCTGGGCCCATCACAGGCTGATACATCCCTTTTTCCATATTTCGCCCCCCATTCCTTTATTTTTATTTTTTGCTGTTTGTTTTTGTTGGGCTTGGCCCAATTATATTGTTTACTGGCCTGTACCCCTGGACTACTAATATCCCCCCTGCTGTATTTTCTTTATTTCTTTGATACCTTTGTATTTTGCTATTTTCTTTATATGTTTTTTCTTAGAGTTTTATAGGGAATATATTAAATATAGAAATATATGAAATATAGAAATAGCATATTAGATTTTATATTCTAGTTTTTAGGATATATAGAAATTACATAGCATTTTGATATTTCTTTAGGAGTTTATTTTCTTATTAGAGGTTGTAGTCCTTTAGAATATTAGGTAATCTCTCTAGATGTTGCCATTAGGAGTTTAGCTTCAATTTTAGGATTCAATTTCCATTGGTTATCGGACTTGTCATCTCACTTTGTTGTTTTGCAGGTTAAAGACGACACTTCCGCTATGCGGTGTTAACCAATTTGTTGATGAATAATGCATGATCCAAGACCAATCTTTTTTCGTCATTTCTCCTTTTCATCTGATTGTATTTTTTGACTGTTGTTGTGCTGTCCGTGTGACATGATTCAATTGGAGAATGATTTTCGATATCATTTCTCTATCTTGTCTTTGACACAGATATCAATACGCTACCTCTTAGAGTTTGATTTCTCGTATAAGTCGAACCCTGACGGTCTAAGCGTTACATTGGTACTGATTTGAGCGTCCTCATCAAGGATCCAGAGAGGAGAAGATTGGAATGGAGCTTGCGCGCATGTCAAGGGCCAACGGAGCCGCTTCGTTCGTCATTATCTTTCATCTTCAAGTCTTCGTGCAACCGTCGAGTGTTGTGAGCTATCGTTAGATACGTAGGAAATGATAGTTGAGGGGTTTCCTCTCAATCGTCTAGAGTGTCTAGTATGGTACCCTTTGGGTGACATACGACGCATTCGCTCCTACGCCTTAGGTTCTTGCGTGTGTGTCCCGAGTTCCTTCCCGTTTAGGCGTGTTAGGCCTGCTTCCTCTTTGTTCTCACCCCCGTGCGATCGAAGCCCCTTTTCTCTCGCATTCAGGCGATTTAGACCCCTTCTCTTGCCCCTGTGCAATCGAGACTCGGTTTCCCGCCGAACTACGTTTGCTCTGATCTCTCGTACCAGACGAGAGTACGTAGGCATAGGATGCGATATCCTAGCGAGCTCCCTTTTCCCTTCTCCCCCTTTGCTGTAGTTAGCTGAACTACAGCTACTCTGATTTCTTGTACCAGACGAGAATACGTAGGCATAGGATGCGATATCCTAGCGAGCTCCCTTTTCCCTTCCCCCCCTTTGCTGTAGTTAGCTGAACTACATCTGCTCTGATTTCTTGTACCAGACGAGAATATGTAGGCATATGATGCGATATCCTAGCGAGCACTAACAACTAACTTCTTTGTTCTCTCGCTGTCGTGCGATCGAGACCTTCCCGCTGACGACTGATGTTCATTTTCTCTTGCCCTAGCGCAATTGAGACCAGACCGTAGCTCTAAGTCCCGTAGGTCGTCGTACCTTTAAAACCCGATATACTACGTCCGTTCTACCGCAAACAGGTAACGCCTAAGTCTCCGCCGAGCGAGCAGCATACACCTAACTGCTAGAATGCGTACGCTAGTATCGTCAATCCTTTCTCTCACCCCCGTGTGATCGAGAACACCCTATCTAGCCATAGTTAGCCTGAACTACGTAAGCTCTGATCTCTCATGTCTGTTGAGAGCACGTAGGCACAATACTGATGTATTGGCGAGCCACCTTCCCCGTAACCCCTAGTTTCCCGAACTACGTGGACTCTGACTTTCCCGTTGCACGAGGGAATACGTAGGCATAGAGCGCGATGCTCTATCGAGTCCGTTTCTTTCCGTTTAGCATTAGAAGTCGTAGATAGATTGTTTTTTCACCCGTCAGATACACCAGCAAGCGTGGATCCCATCGAGTACGATGGACGTGAGGGGTGCTAATACCTCCCCCTTGCGTAACCGACTCCCGAACCCAGACAGTGGTTGTGATGACCTTGTCTTATACCTTTTCGTCAGGTTTTTTCCGATCATTTCCTTTCTCGTTCTAAGGGATAAATAACGAAAGGTGGCGACTCTTCTGTTTTGCCGGCACCTTATTTTCGCGGTAGCGACAGCCTCAATGCAACATAAGATACATAAGTGACATAGAAATGAAAACACACTAAACCCTAAAGACCAACCAAAACACGGCTAATCATAATTCTCCAAATTCCACGTGATTCTCTATTTCAATAGGATTAGATCTTATCTTTAAATAGCCTTCTATCCACTTGGGCTTGTGCTTTTGAAGCACAAAAATTCCAGGAATCACCTTTAAATCATAAGCATAAACTCCTACACAACAATAGGAACAAAATACAAAGTTTCCTAAAAAGGCTCAAGGATCCTTTTTTATGAAAACTAACAGAACCTGTCAAAACCGAAGTTCCCACAATATCCTCCCTTGGATAACGCAATTGTGTGAATTAAAATACACTTAAATATCACGCTAAAAATACTAAAACACTCATGCTCTAACTTTCTAGTATAACATGTCCTGACACATCTCACAACATCATGCTGAACATGATGTCTGAGTGTTATGGCAGAACATTTGGTTTAACATCTTGTTAATAGCATGTTGTTTTACCAATATGTAGCCAATCCATAAATCACAGAACTTACAGATGAAAATTAAAATTAATACCTTAATCTCTATCCATATGTTATCTTTGACAGCCTCTAGCACTTATTTCCAATCATCTATCAATATACTAACTTTTCTATGTTTAAGAAATGCAACATAACTCTTAAAAAGCGAAGAGTATTCACCATCAACTACTCTGTAATACGCATCAAACGCGATAGGAAATTTGTTACCATATTTGGGGACTTTTGTTACTTTCGTAAGCATTGTAGCACCTCTTTATGATCTTTTATTTCTATTTTGAGTATCACTTGTCATAGTTTCGTCACCACTAGACGAAGAATACAATGAAGAAGACATCTATGTTCAAAAATAACAACAACAACAACAACAAACATTTTCATCTATTATCACATACATATTTAACAACAACCACAACAAAAGATTAATCAAGTGTTATCACACACGTTCAACAACAACCAGAAAAACAACACCAGTAATAATGGAAACTGAAGTTTATTGTAGATGAATGGGAAAAAAATTTATGTACTGTAAACATGATGACTAAGTATAGTTGAATATTTAGGTTAAAACATATAATTTTGTTATCCTATTCCTCCTTGACGATGACAATGGTGTTAATGTTGGTGTTAGTGTGTTGCCTTTCTCCTTGCGATGACTATGGTTTGAAAATGAACAACAAATGGTAAACGATGAACCGATGAACAACTGATGAAAAAACGATGAACAATGAATGTTAGGGTTGATATGGTGTTTTATTTCTCAGCACTGAACGTTAGGGCTGAAATGGTGTTTCATATTGTATCACTGCAAAGAATGGCTACTGAAGAGACAAGGTAGTTAGTTGTAATAAAAATGAATGAAAGATACCACCACGATCAACAACCGAAACCGTGGTGATATATTATTTTCTTATTTAAATTTCATAAAGTAGCACCAATTTATTACAATTTAAAATATTTAAAACAAAATCAAAATATGTCACAACGGTTCAGCTACGCAACCATGGTGGTATCACATTTATTTAAAAATTTAAAACAAAATGATAAATATGTCACATCGGTTGTTTAAATTAAAAATAAATAAAAATACAAAGACGCGACTAAATGTTAAAGAAATAAAATATTTGTGGGTGCTAAGATTCAAAACAATGAAAGGGTGATTATATAACGATGGTCGTAATTTTTAATCGTGATTATATCATATCAAAATTTTAATAAGTAAGTAAAATAAAACCTTCAAGCGTTAAGTAATAGATGTTATCAGGGGCCTTCGTAGCACCGTGATAACCTTTACGTTGTTGTATATACATTTTGTAGTAGTGAAACCACTGAGATTATTATCTCACCCCACTATCATTATTGTTTTTCAAGAGTTTATTACAGGTTAAGGTAAGCAGATGTTGTCTGTTGATGTTTCGAAGATTTTTGCGACTGTCATCTTCCACTGTGGATTGTGTGCAATTGTAGATATTGTACATAGCTCTTAGTTTTTATTTAGGCTCTATTGTATAACATGTGACATAGATGTATATTTTTGTTTGGACATGTATATATAATGACTCCGTTAGGCACTTATGTTGTATTAGTACCAATTAATACTACATATAATGTATTTTTCTAGATGTATATTATACGGGGTGTTACAATTATTAACGAATTTCCTGCATATGATATGTTGTTTGGGTACGCATGGTAAAATGAAATGTCAATATTGCATGGAATACACAAAGGTGTTTACGTTGGAAAAAGGTGGAAAATTTATGGTTTGATTATCACCGCATATTCTTACCAGAAGATCATGTTTCTAGAAGAAACAAGAATGATTTCAAAAAAGGCGAACGAGTAACAAATTTTCCTCCTCCTTGATTGTCACCATGTGAAGTATGGAACCGAGTTTACTACCCAAACATGTGCGCAAACTTTAATAGTGGATGACATCATTAACTTGGACCAAAATAATCCAGTCATTCGTTGTAAGTTGGAATAAGTTTTTTTGCCTGGTTTTTCCGACTCTATGGAACATCTATCGATGCATCTTGCATATGAAGCTTATCTTAGCGGCACTGTTCGATATAGGTGGATGTATCCGTTTGAAATATTCATGGGTGGTTCAAAGCGATCGGTGAAAAATAAAGTTAAAGTTGAAGGATTAATATATGCACATTACTTGTATCGGGAAACATACAATTTTTGCAGTCATTATTAAAATCACTTGATGTTAAATCCATCAATCATAAGGAATGAAGTTAATGTTAACAAAAGAAGTCAATTTACCTTATCAGTCTTCGGTCTTCCCAATCATCACTCTAGAAAGAATAATGTGCATAGGCAGACCGAAAAATAATTTCAATATGCACATGTTCATGTTTTGATTAACCGCTTTGAAGTTAAACCATATATTGAGTAAGTATACCGATCTACCTATTATCTTTACAGATTGGATATAAAACTTATTACCTTCAAACTTATATTGTGTTTCTTTATAGGGAAATTAACACCTCCTATTATGCATGTCTGACATTCACATAAATGTTTATTTTCCAACATGGTTCAAAGAGCAATTGTCATGCATTGTTGCACAGATTCAAGGAATACTCCATTTGAGAAACTTGTCTAAAGGCATGGATATGGACAGAAGGCAAGTGACAAATGGACAGAAGGGAAGAAAAACCATAAACAATGGTGTATTCGTAAAAGGAGTTACAAATGGTGGTCAATATGATTTTTATGTTATTGTTACACATATTTATGAGTTGGTATAAAATTACTTGGACTGGGAAATGAAATTGTCTTGTTTTATTGTGATTAGTATGATCCATCTTCCAAAGGCATAAAAATAGATAAGAAATATAACAATGTTGAGATTATAATGGACTGAATGTACAAAAAGTATGACCCTTTCATAATGTCACATATTGTTAGACAAGTTTATTATGTTCCTTATCCTTCAACTCAGCTACGTAAAAGAGGATGGTGTGTTGTAATTAAAACAAAAACATTGGATCATATTGAAACTGGCGATCTAGTGAAATATGTTGCTTACCAAGATGATGAAATATCTCAAATTAATGGTGTGATTAAAGTTGAAGAAGTTACAAATTTGTGTTATACAGTGGTTGAGGGTCATCTAGTTGATGCATCTATAATGTTGGTAGAAAATAATGTGGACAAAAAGCATGAAGAGTTCGGATCTAAGGACAATATTGGATTAGATAAAGATAATGAAAAGTACGATGATACACAATTTAAATATATCATTTTTGTAATTTTACTCAATGTATTATGGTGATTTATTAATAATGTGTTGATTTATTAAATGTATTGTGTTGATTTATTAATTGTATATTCTATCAAAATAGACAAAATTCCACCGACCTAATAAAGGCAAGGGTAAGGCCTACACATAAGGATAAGGGCATGTGAGGCACCTCTATCGTCCATGTATTGTCCTCTCCCACAGAGTTAGGAAAATCCTGTGTCCATGACCACTTCTCAACCTCCTACTATCTCTGATGTATCTACCCATTTTATGGCAATACTCTACTCCCATAGTTATCCTATGATCCCATATGGGAATCCAACTTTAATAAGCCCATCCAGGCATATGCCCTTATTATACTAGTAACCTTGAGGATCTGGCTCTTCATATCCCATACATGTACCCTCATCATTTATGCAACCTGGGGGATCTAGCTCTCCACATCCCACACGAGTATCCTTATCATACTAGTAACTTGAGGATCTATCTTTCCACATCCCATACAAGTACCCTCATCCTTCATACAATCTAGAGGATCTAACTTTCCACATCCCACACAGGTACCATCATCCTTCATGCACTACAGGGGATCCCACATCCCACACACATACCCTCATCATCCATGCATCCTAAAAGATCCTGCACCCCACCTACCATACTTATACCTGCGCATGAGGAGTCTGATGATCCTATTTTGGAGGATAACTTGCTTGTGATGGACGCTGAGTATGTGAAAATTAATGGAAGATTTCTTATTGAGCCCATGAGAATCTCGTAAGTTTCTATTTTATAAATTTTTATTTAAGTATACATGTTTCCATTTTTAGATTTAATACTTATTCAAATTGTTGTTGTTTAGTTTATTGCCGAGTAGGCTTGCTGTCAAATGTATAAATCATGTCGTTCAACAAATGTATAAAAAAATCTTGGAAGATATTTGGAGAACTTCCCTCAGATGATAAAGATGACTGGTTTGATAAATTTAAGGTATAATGAATTTATTTTAAGTTATTATTATTTTTATTACTTTTTTTTGTTATAACTATCTAACAATTTATTTGAATGTCATACAAAATTGGTGGAAGAGTGTACGTGGAAAGTAATGGACGAATATATGACTAAACGTAATTTTTAGAAAAAAACATCAACCCGGCTTTCTGACATGCTTAGGCGTGTTAGACTTAGTTGAGAACAACAAAATATTCGTCCTAATTAGACAGGAAAGAAAGTATTTTAAAAACTTATTTCTTATTGGGATTCAAATATTTTTAAGGCAAAATCTGAAAAGGAAAATAAATTTAGTGCATCTGAATCAGAGGGCTGCCTTAATACAGGAGAAAGTATCAGTGCCACCGAACATGCTCGACGAATGGTAATTATAAACACTACTTTTTAAAGTTATATTTTGATTTATTATATATTTTTAATTAAAGTTAATTTTATTAATTAGACTAAGCATAAGGGGAGATGCCTACGACTTAATGAGCTTCATGCAAAGAATCATACTAAAAAATTTGGGGAGTATGTTGACGAGCATTCTAGAAGAACTCAAGTAAGTTGTTTATACTTCATAATTTTATTTAATTCTTGTATATAACTAAATTGTTTAAACTTATTTAATTTAACTTTTTTTAATGTATGTGTATGAGGAATATCAGAGACTTCTCGCGCTATTTCTTACTGAACATCTTGAGTATATTTTGAGGGGTTCAGATCCTATTAATCCAAGTGTCGACCTTTATATTAGGAGTTTATCAACTGGAGGAAAAGGATTTAATGAGTGCTTTTATGGCGTTGGCCCTTTGGTCGCTAACTACGGAAAATAGGACAGTAATTTATTTACTAGAATTACAGACGGGGAAGGATCATCACATTAGTCAGAATTGACACCCGAAATGATGAAAGTAGTGAGACAATTAGCTCTAATTGATGCGAGATACGAGAAAACATTAAAGTCAGAATTAGAGGAGACGAAGAAGAGACAAATTGAGATGGGGGAGCAAATGAGACAATATATATTCTCACAGACGAACCAAACATGTGAGATATTGGATCAAACTCTAGTAAGGTCGAAGGGTAGCTTCTAGTTCGACAGGAATTAAGCATGAGGTCGAAGTATGTTCGCATGCTGCTGCCGGAATAATGCGTGTTGCAGTCGAAGTTTGTTCTAACGTGTATTAGTCAATATTGCTAGGGTTGTTAGCATGTTGAATTGGGTCTTGCTTGTAAGCCTAAAGTGTTTAAGTTAGTTTGTACCCTAAGTTAGCTTGTAATGGGCAATTGTTAAAAAGCCCATTAGGTTAGTGTGTTATTTTTCTTATAAATAGGATGCTAGTTTCTCAATCTTGGCATAAAGAAAAATAGGAAGATAAAATCCTAATTTCAAGAGAGAGAGAAGTTATTTTGTATTCTTGTATACTTGTAATCTTGTTCTAAGAGAAAGGAAAGAATAGCAGTTTAATAACCAATCCTTGTTGTTCCTTGTTGTTTTACCTTGTCTTCTTCATTAACCTTAACCCTTGTGTGTTTCTTGATCATTAAGAAACTGTTTATACTTTGTTATAAGGTATCCAATTCACAATAAATTGGTGCCGTGAGCATGGAAAATATGCCTTCAACAAAGTATGAGATTGAAAAGTTCACGAGAGTGAACAACTTCGGTTTGTGGCGCTTGAAGATGAAAGCCTTACTGGTTCAGCAGGGTTATTTGGAAGCGTTGAAGGGTGAGGCAGCCATGGACGTTGCGTTAACGGTAAAAGAAAAGAAGGACATGATCGAGAAAGCCCACATCACAATATTATTGAGCCTTGGTGATAAGGTTCTTCGATAGGTATCAAAGGAGACTACGTCATCGGGATTATGGGTGAAACTAGAAAGTTTGTATACGACCAAATCTCTGGTGAACCGACTCTACTTGAAGCAAGCTTTGTATTCATTCAAGACGAGTGAAGACAAAGTGTTGGATGAGAAGTTAGATATGTTTAACAAGCTAATTCTTGATCTTGAAAATATTATTGTGAAGATCGGTGATGAAGATCAAGCACTATTGCTGTTGTGTGCTTTGCCCAGAACACATGCTCACTTCAAAGAAACTCTCTTGTATGGAAGGGAGTCCCTGACCTTTGAAGAAGTTCAATCAGTCTTGTATCCTAAGGACTTGAACGAACGAAAGGAGCATAAACCTTTGACGGTGGGTGAAGGTTTGGCCGTTAAGGGAAAATTCTTGTGAAAGGATGGTAATTTTGACAAGAAGAAAGGTAAAAGTCAACAAAAGTCTTATAGTGGTGAAACATCTGGTATTCGATGTTATCACTAGAGAAGGAAGGTCACACAAGAAAGGTGTGCCCTGAACGCCTGAAAGATAATGGAGGTAATGGCAACACAACCATTGTTCAAGATGACTCCGACTCATCTGATGTTCTTGTGGGTTCAAGTGGTGACTCAAAAAAAGAATGGATTATGGATTCAGGTTGCACTTGGCACATGACTCCAAACAGAGAATTGTTCGAGGAGCTGTGTGATCAAGATGGTGGATCTGTGCTGCTAGGAAACAACAAATCTTGCAAAATTGCAGGTATTGAATCTGTGAGATTCAAGCTCCATGATGAGTCAATAAGGTTATTGACTGAAGTCAGGTATGTGCCTGACTTGAAGAGAAATTTGATTTCTCTTGGTGAATTTGACAGAAAGGGATATGTTTTTCAAGGAGAGAAAAGTATCCTAAGAGTCATGCAAGGGTCGAAGAAAGTCTTGAGAGGCGTGAAGAAACAAGGCCTTTATGCCCTTGACGTTGAGGTTGTAAGTGGTTCGAAAAATGTTGCATCCATGAAACCTGTGCCGAAGACAAAATTATGGCACATGAGATTAGGCCATGTCAGCGAAAGAGGCCTGGTCAAATTGGGGAAGCAGAACCTGCTAGGAGGTGACAAAGTCAAAAAGTTGGAGTTTTGTGAATCTTGTGTATTTGGTAAATCCTATAGGGCGAAGTTTAACAAAGGTAAGCAAAGAACACATGGATCCCTGGATTACATTCATGCTGATCTTTGGGGGCCTGCAAGAAATCCTTTACACTCAGGTGCAAGGTATTTTATATCCATCGTTGATGACTATTCTAGAAAGCTATGGGTATTCATTCAGAAGACGAAGGATGAAACTTTTGAGAATTTCAAAAGTTGGAAGATTCTGGTCAAAACTCAAACTGGCAGAAAAGTTAAGAGGTTGAGAACCGACCATGGCCTTGAATTCTGCAACAAAGCGTTCGACAGTCACTGTGTTGAGTCTGGGATTGCAAGGCATAAGACTGTAGCAGGTACTCCTCAACAAAATGTCTTAGCTGAGAGATTCAATCGAACATTGCTTTAAATGGTTAGGTGCATGTTGGTTAGTGTTGGATTGAAGAAGGTGTTTTGGGCGGAAGCTGTTTAGACAACAGCTTACTTGATAAATAGATGTCCCTCGACTGCCTTGGGAATGAAGACACTTGAAGAAGTTTGGTCGGGACATCCACCTAGTCTCGATAGACTGAGAGTATTTGGTTGTGTGGCCTATGCTCATATTAGGCAAGACAAGGTCAAACCTAGAGCTCTGAAATGCACGTTCATGGGATACCCTGAAGGAGTCGAAGCTTATAGGCTATAATGCCTAGAGCCAGGTCACAGGAGGTGTGTCACTAGTCGAGATGTAGTTTTCAATGAAGCAGAGATGGCTTTCAAGAAACCTGATGATGCTGACGAAGAGCTGGAACATGGAGAGATTCTTGTTGAGGTGGAGTATGTTGATGCTGAATTGCATACCCCAGATGAAGACGAAGAATCTAGAGACTATAAGGAAGTTATAAGGATTCGAAAGAATACTGAATGGCTAAAGGCCATCGATGATGAAATGAAATCTCTTCATGATAACAACACCTGGGAACTGATCAAGAAACCTACTGGAGCCAAGTTAGTCAGCTGTAAATGGATTTTCAAAGTTAAGGAAGGAATCGAAGGAGTAGCATCGAAGAGATACAAGGCAAGATTAGTTTCTAGGGCGTTCGCTCAGAAAGAAGGTATCGATTTCAATGATGTGTTCTCTCCTGTTGTGAAGCACATATCCATTCGAATGTTGCTTGCCACAGTTGCACAGTTTGATGTTGAACTGGAACAGATGGATGTGAAGATTGCGTTCTTGTATGGTGACTTAGATGAAACAATCCTGATGAGGCAACCTGAAGGGTATGTCGAAAAAGGGAAGGAAAATTATATGTGCAAGCTGAATAGATCCTTATATGGACTGAAAAAATCTCATCGACAGTGGAATAGGAGATTCGAAAAGTTCATGGCATGCATAAGTTTCATCAGAAGTCAGTTCGACCACTGTGTTTACTGCAGATTTTGACCGGGTAATTCATTTGTTATTTTGTTGCTCTATGTGGATGATATTCTAATAGCAATCAACAATGTCGAAGAGGTAATGAGGGTGAAGGCTGATCTTAATAAGGAGTTCGACATGAAGGATCTGGGAGCTACGTCCAAGATTCTTGGGATTGACATCCGAAGAGATAGAAAGCAGTCGAGATTATGCTTATCTCAAGAGGCATACCTACAGAAGATTCTCGAAAAGTATGGTATGTCGAATTCAAAGCTTGTTGTGACTCCGACAAACCCTTAATTCAAGCTGAGTATAGATCAGTGTCCCAACACTGGTGTTGAAAGAACTTATATGAATAGAATTCTATATGCTAATATAGTGGGTTCTTTGATGTATGCTATGGTCTATACTAGGTCTGACATAACATATGCAGTAAGTCTTGTAAGCAGGTACATGGTGAATCCTGGAAAGGCTTATTGGCAAGCATTGAAGTGGATTCTAAGGTACATAAATGGGTCTCTAAATAGAGTCCTAATTTATTGTGGAGCCTTGGGTGAAGATAGTAAAGCAGCAATTGAAGGATATGTCGACTCTGATTATGCAGGTTGTATGGATTCCAGAAAATCTATTTCTGGACATGTGTTCACTATGTTTGGGATAACAATCAGTTGGAAAGCAACACTTCAGAAGTTTGTTGCCTTATCAACCACTGAAGCAAAGTATATTTCCCTAACTGAAGCTGTGAAGGAAGCATTGTGGCTTGAAGGTTTTGCAAAGGAGCTGAAACTTCAAGGTCGAGTTATCACTGTTAAATGTGATAGTCAAAGTGCAATACACTTGTCAAAGAATTCAGCCTATCATGAGCGAACCAAGCACATTGATGTGAGGTTGCATTTTTTCAGAGGGGTAATCGAGCATGGAGAAGTCCAAGTGCTGAAGGTTCCGACAAATCATAATGCTGCTGATATGATCACCAAGACGTTGTCCAGTTGCAAGTTTTTCCATTATATGTAGTTGATAAAGTTGTATGAAGAAATCTAGTTCTTTGATCTTATAGAGTTAGATCCAAGGTGGAGATTTGTGAGATATTGGATCGAACTTTAGTATGGTTGAAGGGTAGCTTCTAGTTCAACAGGAATTAAGCATGAGGTCGAAGTATGTTCGCATGCTGCTGTCGGACTAATGCGTGTTGTAGTCGAAGTTTATTCTAACGTGCATTAGTCAATATTTCTAGGGTTGTTAGCATGTTGAATTGAGCCTTGCTTGTAAGCCCAAAGTGTTTAAGTTATCTTGTACCCTAAGTTAGCTTATAATGGGTAATTTTTAAAAAGCCCATTAGGTTAATGTGCTATTTTTTCTTATAAATAGGATGCTAGTTTCTCAATCTTGGCATAGGGAAAAATAGGAAGATAAAATCCTAATTTCAAGAGAGAGAGAGAGAGAGAGAGAGAGAGAGAGAGAGGTTATTTTGTTATTCTTGTATACTTGTAATCTTGTTCTAAGAGAAAGGAAAGAATAGCAATTTAATAACCAATCCTTGTTGTTCCTTATTGTTTTACCTTATTTTCTTCATTAACCCTAACCCTTGTGTGTTTCTTGATCATTAAGAAATCGTTTATACTTTGTTATAAGGTACCTAATTCACAGCAAAACATATGTTACAATGGGTGAAAATCAAGGATTTGGTGGAAATGGCATATTTGGGACAGTTGGTGGCCAATGAGCGGTAAATGAGTAAGAAGAAGAAGAAGAAGATGATGATGATGATAATGATGATGAAATCGATGTCGTTGATTGCTTTTTTATTGTTATTTTACTTTTTAATAATATCAGTTTTCGTATTTATAACTATTATTTTACTTTTTAATAATTTTTAATTGAATTTTTATAAAATTTTCATATTTATAATTATTATTTAAAAATATTTTTATTAATTATTAATTATCGTATTTTATTAATTATTCTTTTTTTTTAAAAAACTGCGAAATGAGAATAACGTGGCAAAATTATGACACATATTCAATTTTGTGGCGTGTTTTTCTTGTCGCAAATGAGTATATTAATTAGTGATGTGATTATCACTAAAGGTTTTTTTTATGTGAATACCACATGACAAATTTGCAACATGTTTTTCACGTGGCAAATGATTTGCGACTTGCATTCCTGCAGCGTGTTTGCTCAACGTCGCTAATTTGGATTTTGCAACATGATATTGTAGGTTGTGACGTGATTTTCACATGGTAAATTAGTGTTTTTTTTGTAGTGCCAAAACTAGTGACGATATTTGTAATTATGTTTATAATTTATTAATTTTTTTAAAATTATTAATAATATTTGTTAGTGTACAAGAAGGAAGAAGATGAAAATGATGAAGATGGAAGAGAGAGATGAGAGAAAACGTAACTAAGTTTTATCGAATGAAAAAATTTATTTCAACTGATAACTCAGCTTCTACTCATATTTACACATTCAAGCTAAAATGCAATTCAAATTAAACTCAAATGAAATGCTAACCGAATTTGGATTACACCCTAATACCATACTGATGGGAAATTAAGACATAATAATAGACCTATACGTAGAGGATATAAAACTTCCTCAAACTTGTAGGAATCTTGAGGATCAAAAATAATTATAAGACGACAAATCGAACAAATAAAGACACAAAAGAACACCGATATTTTTAACGTGAAAAACCTCTAAATATGAGAGTAAAAACTACGAGTTGTCCAGACCAAATAAATAACTTCACTATAATCAATTAAGGGTACAAGAGAATCTTAAAGTGATTCATAAACTAGTGCAAACAACCACAAATTACAAAGCAAGTTAGCTTACAAATAAGAATCAAAAGTTAAAATTTTTTCCCAAAGTTGTAGCTTCAGTGTGAAACAAATAACTTTCACCTCAGACGTTGTATTGAAATTATGAATGGTCAAACGTTAGATATATGTGTTATAAACTTTCCTAGCAAATTTGATCTTGATCCATCAGTTGATGAATCGGAGATCATCAATTTAGTGAGACTAGTTGCAGATAAACTAGAATGAGTTTCTCTTCTCTTTTTTCTCTTTTAAATCTTTATTTTTTCTCTATCTCTCTCAATCCTAAATTGATGCTCTCTACTTAAATAAGTGAGACAAATAGGATAATCATATTTGTGTCTTTCTCGACATAGGAAGGGAGCCCAAACCCAACAAATTTCCCCCTCACAACTATGTGGAGGAAATCCCCAAACCGACGATATCACAGCAAGCTTCAAATTTTCCTATTGGTAATGCTTTAGTCATCATATCAGAACTATTATCATCTTTATGAACTTTAGCTAACTCCAACACCTTAGCATCCAAAACATCACGTATCCAATGATATCTCACATAAATGTGTTTGGACCTATTATGAAAAGTCAAATTCTAACTAAGAAAAATAGCGCTTTGACTATAAACAAATAACACATAATTGCGTTGAACAAAACCAAAATCCTGCAAAAATTTCTTCAACCATAGTAACTCTTTGCATGCTTCGGTAATTGCAATGAACTCAGCCTCTGTAATAAATAGTGCTACACACTTTTACAATTTGGACTGCCAAACAACAGCTCCCCCTGCAAATTTAATCATGTAGCCTGAAGTGGACTTTTTGGAATCAATGTCTCCAGCCATATCAGATTCAGAGTACCCCACTAGAGTAGGCTTACCTCCTCCAAAACAAAGCCTCATAGAAGTAGTACCGCGAAGATACCTTAAAATCCATTTTACAATATTCCAATGCTCTCTACCTGGATTTGACAAAAATCTATCGACTGTACCAACATCATGTGCTATATCTGGTCTTGTACACACCATTGCATACATTAAACTACCCATAACGAATGTATAAGGAACACATTTCATATCAAACGCTTCATCTTCACTTGAATGACTTTGATTAGAACTCAACTTGAAATGAGTAGCGAGAGGAGTGCTTACCTCCTTAAAACTCTCCATTTTGAATATTTGCAAGCACTCTTTCGATATAATTTTCTTGTGACATCCAAAGTTTCTTCTCTTTTCTGTCACGCATGATTCTAATGCCAAAAATCTTCTTAGCTTCTCCTATGTCTTTCATGGCAAATGACTCTCCCAATTGCTTCTTTAACAAATTAATATTAGAAATATTTTTCCCTACAATAAGCATATCATCAACAAATAGCAACAAGATTACAAAAACATCGTTAGAAAATTTTCTAACAAAGACGCAATGATCTGAAGTAGTCTTCTGGTATTCTTGATCACACATAACAAACTCAAACTTCTTATACCATTGCCTTGGAGTTTGCTTCGACCCATATAAACTATTTCTCAATATACACACATGATCTTCTTTACCTTTAACTTGAAAACCATTGGGTTGTTTTCATGTAGATCTCTTCCTCTAAATTTCCATGAAGGAAAGTCGTTTTCACACCCATTTGCTCAACCTCTAATCAAAAGTAGCAGCCAAACCCAACACGGTTATAATTGATGACATCTTTACAACATGTGAGAAAATATTAAAATCAACACCCTTTCTTTGAAAGAAACCTTTCACCACTAATCTGGCTTTATATCTTGGAAACTTAAAGTTGCTCTCATGTTTAACTCTATAAATACATCTGTTTTCCATAGCCCTTTTGCCTTTAGGAAACTTCACTAAATCATAAGTGTGATTATCATGCAATGATTTCATCTCATCATGCATTGCATCCTTCCAATTTTGATTTTCATCACTTTCCAGGGCCTCTTGAAAACACTCGACTTCACCCTCATCAGTCAAGGTTACATAATCATCAGAATTATACCTTGTAGAAGGATGTCTCTGCATGTTAGACCTCCTAGGTTGAACTTGAGATGATTTTGAAGTTTCACCAAGATTCTCATCCTGTGATAAATTTCTATCATCTTCACCATCATTAGTTGGAATATTTACCTCATCTCCAAGTTGTTGATTATCAACATAATCATATGGCTCACCATTGTGATTATCACCGCCAATAGCATCCAGATTATGACTAGGTTACCGAAATGGATCAACATTAGACAAACTGATATCTTTCTTGGGTGTAGCCTTCTCTACCTTATCAATATCTTCAATAGTTCGGTCTTCCATAAAAACCACATCGCGGATTCAAATAAGCTTCTTCCCTACGGGATCATACAACCTGTAACAAAACTCATCTTGCCCATAGACGATGAAGATACATTGTTTTGACTTTGCATCCAACTTGGATATTTCATCCTTTGGAATATGCACAAAAGCATTACAACCAAAGACTCTCAAATGATCATATTTGACATTCTTTCCAAACCAAATTTTGTCTGGAACTTCACTGTTCAAAGCAACAGTAGGAGTGAGATTAAGAACATGGACTGCCGTGTTAAGTGCCTCGCCTTAATAATGATTGGGCAACTTAGCTTCAGAAAGCACACACCTTACTCTCTCAATTAGTGTCTGATTCATCCTCTATGCTAAACCATTCAATTGAGGAGTTTTAGGAGGAGTCTTTTCATGTACAATACCATGATGCTTGCAATAGGAATCAAATGGTCCACAATACTCTCCGTTATTGTCTAAACAAACATATTTCAGGTTCTTGCATGTCTGCCTCTCAACCAAAGCATGAAATTCTTTGAACTTTTCCAAAAATTGGTCTTTTTTCTTCAAGGCATAAACCCATATTTTCATGGAGCAATCATCAATAAAGGTAACAAAATAAAGTGCACCACTAAAGGATTTTACCTTTAATGGACCACAAACATCAGAATGTATCAATTGAAGCAACTTTGTCTTCCTTGAGGAAGGATGTATCTTGAAAGATAACATAGTCTATTTACCAGCCATGCAATGAGAACACTTCTCCAAATGTATATTCTTTAATCCATGAAGAATATTCTTTTTGGCCAAAACATTCAACCCCTTTTCACTAATATGATTAAGTCTTCGGTGCCACAAAGATGCTTCCATGTCGATAGCATTCACACTTTCCCTAACAACCAAAGCTTTTGTCCAATACAATTTAGAAAGCTTTTTCCCTCTAGCCACAACCAAGTTACCTTTGTTGAATTTCCACTTTCCAGAACCAAAATGATTATCATAATCACAATTATCTAGCATATGTACAGAGATCAAATTAAAGCGGACATCTGGAGCATGTTTGACACCTCTAAGCAACAATTGCATTCCCATGTTGGTTTTCAAGCAAACATCACCAAGACAAATCACCTTAGATACACCATCATTATCCATCTTCAACACTCCAAAATTACCAGAAGTATAAGATGTGAAGAAATCCTTCCTTGGTGTAACATGCAATGTAGCACCACTGTCAACTATCCAAATGCTCTCATTTGATACAAGATTAACAAAATCATGATCACGGAGAATAACAAGATCATTACTAGTCGCAGTAGCAACACGATCATCATCATGATCTTCATGGTCTCTTTGTTTAGACTTACCCTTCTTGCCTTTGTTATCTATTTTACACTTATAGCAACACTTTTGTGTGTGTCCTGTTTTATAATAATAATGACACTCTAGATTCTTGTATCGTAGCTTGTACTTGCTTCTGTTATTCTCTCTACCACCCTTCAGTTCCTTTTTATGACTTTTCCCCTATTTTCAGTGATAAGTACCTTGGGTTGAGATGAAGAACCATGTGCCTTCCTTCTCATCTCCTCATTAAGAATACCACCCTTAGCCATTTCTAAAGAAACAACAACTCTAGGAGCATAACTTGTGATAGAAACTCGAAATGTCTCCCAAGACTATGGTAAAAATAGTAATAAAAATAGTCCCAAAAGTTCATCATCAAATTTGATATTCATTCCTGACATCTGATCAAGGAAACCTTGAAATTCACTCAAGTGATCTGAAATAGAAGTCCCCTATTTATCCTTCAAACTTACAAAGTTATTCAACAAGAACAATCTATTATTCCCTGATTTAGAGGAATACAAGGACTCTATCTTCTCCCACAAAGTTTTTGCATGTGTCTCATTAGCAATATGATTATAAACATTATGCTCTAAAATATGTCGAATAAAACCACATACCTGTTAATGTTCAAGCTCCCATTCTTCATCAGGCACAAAGTCCGACTTTGAAGAACTAAAAAATGGTAAATGCAATTACTTCAAAAATAGTAAGTCTTTCATCTTGCCCTTCCATAAATGATAATTAGAACCATTCAACAATATTATCTTCATCTTTGTATTTGACTCCATCATTCAAACAAGTAAAATAGCCCTTAACCAAGAGCTTTGATGCCACTCTGATGGGAAATTAAGACACAATAATAGACCAATGCGCAACGGATATAAAACTTCCCCAAATTTGTAGGAATCTTGAGGATCAAAAAAAATATAAGACGACAAATCGAACAAATAAAGGCACAAAAGAACACCAATATTTTTAATGTAGAAAACCCTTCAATATAAGAGTATAAACCACGAGTCATCCAGACCAAAGAATTAACTCCACTATAATTAATTAAGGGTACAAGAGAGTCTTAAAGTGATTCACAAACTAGTGCAAACAACCGCAAATCACAAAGCAACCTAGCTTACAAATAAGAATCAAAAGCTGAAAATTTCCCCCAAAATTGCAGCTTCAGTGCGAAGCAAATAACTTTCACCTCAGAAGTTGTATTGAAGTTATAAATGGCCAAAAGTTAGATATATGTGTTACAAACCTACCTACCAAATTTGAGCTCGATCCAACGGTTAACGAATCGAGGATCGTCGATTTAGTGATACTGGTTGTAGAAAGATGGAAATGAGTTTCTCTCCTTTTTTCTCTCTTTTGAATTCTTATTTTTTCTCTATCTCTCTCAATCTTAAATTAATCCTCTCCACTTAAATAAGTGAGACAAATGGGATAATCATATATGGATCTTTCTCTACATAGGAATGGAGCCCAAACCTAACACATACCTTAATCCATATTCAGAATAATAATCAACAACACCGATTTCATTCCTCAAATGGGTAAAGTGTTTAGTCTTGATTGCCTTAGTCATTACATCTGCTAGTTGGTTCTGAGTGCTACAGTGCATAACTTCAAGTAATTTAATATGCTTGCTCCTTCCATGCATCACTAGATTCTTGACAAGGCTTATAGTTGATTTGTTTTCAATCATCAACTTCATAGGCTTTCTCACCTTGATCTTCAAATCTTGTAATAAGTTCATAATCCACACAACTTGACATGTAGTCAAAGCACCTGTAATATACTCAACTTCATAGGTTGATAATGCAACAATTGGTTGTTTCTTGGAGCATAAAGAAATATGACCTCCCAGATACTTGAAGAAATATTCAGAAGTATTTCTTTTGTCAACTCTATCTCCACACCAATCAGAGTTTGAAAAGAACCTGAGCTCTGAATCAAATTCAACATCAGAGGGGAACAAAATTCCACACTTCAGAGTCCCCTTAATATACCTCAGTATCCTGATAACAACTTGGTAATGTGACGACTCTGATTTGTTCATAAATTTACTCACCATTCCAACTGCATAGAAAATTCCAAGTTTGGTATTACAGAGATATCTTAATGAGCCTACCAAGTGTTTGAAAATTGTAGCATCCACATCATCATCCTCAACATCAGAATCTAACTTATGATTTGTTTCAGCAGGTGTGATTGCAGACTTGCAATTCATTAGCTCAATTTCATTCTTTAGATGATGCAAAATTATACCCTTATCAAAGTAAAAAATCTCCATCCCTAGAAAATATGTCATATTTCCTAGATCAGTCCTCTCAAACTCGTTCATCAACACCTTTTTGAACTTAGTTATCTTATATGAATAACTCCCTGTTAGCAATATGTCATTAACATAGAGACAGACCAGAACCATATTGTTATTAGATGTATGCTGAACATAAACACCATACTCCATCTCATATTTTCTGAATCCTTGAAGCTTAATAAATGAATCAATTTTAAGATTGCAAACTCTAGGATCTTGTTTCAACCCATACAAGGATTTATGTAACTTGTACACTATCTTTTTCTGATTATTTTTCACAAATCTAGGAGGTTGTGACACACTCTTATAAAAGACCATTCAGAAATACAGGTTTCACATCTAAATGCATTAAAGGCCAATTTCTACTAGCAACTATAGACATCATCAGTCTGATTATTTCATGTCTAGCTATAGGTGCAAACACTTCAAAGTAATCTATACAATATTTATGTAAAAATCCTCTAGCTACTAACCTTGCTTTGTGTTTGCCAATAGATCCATCTGGCTTTAGTTTCACCTTATAAACCCATCTCACACTAATGAGTTTCTTGTTCTTTAGAAGCTCAGTAAACTCCTAAGTCTTATTTCTTTCTATAACCTCAAGTTCTTTTTCATGGCCTTCAGCCACACTTTTTTCTTGAGAGCTTCTTCAGTACTCATTGGTTTAGAGTCTACCAACATGACACACTAAATGACTTCCCCTCTCGTTCTATCTAAGTATCTCACATTATGTCAAACTCTGCAAATCTTCTTAGTATTTGTCTGATTCTTTATGGTCTATGTACTTGTTCAGAATCTTCTTTAGACGCTGGAAAAATATCAGATATTGGACTACCTTCAGAGTTTGGTCCACCTTCAGAGGCATGACCACCTTCAAAGGCATGGTTACCATCAGAGTCTTGATCATCATCAGAATATGGATCAAAATCAGATTCATCTTTAAAGTTAAACTCGTTACCTTCAGACTCGTCTTCAGCATCATAGTCACCTTCAGACTCAAACTCATATTAAGAAGTATAATCTCCTTCAGCGGAAGATTTCCCTTTAGAATCTGAAATATCTTCTAAAGTTAACTCAGGTGTTAACACTACACCAGAGTTGGATTGAGATTTGTTCCAATCCCACGCTTATGATTCTTTCATAATGACATTTCTACTGAATTCAACTTTGTTAGTGACAGGACAATAAAGCGTATAAGCATATGTAATGTGCTACCCTACAAGCAACATGACTCTGCTTCTGTCATCCAAATTCATTCTCTTAGCATCTGGAACATTTTTGTACAAACAAAACAAAATACCTTTAGATGGATTACACTTTGCTTATCTCCAGTTCACTTTTCTAAAGGAAAATTTTCCTTCAGCTTCTTCGTTAGACACCTGTTCGGCATATATGCTGCAGTGGAAACAACTTCTCCCCACATGGTGTGAGGGAGCTTCTTCTTCTTCAGCATGCTCTTTGTTATATCAAGAAAAGTTACGTTTCTTCTTTCAGCAAGACCATTGTGTTGAGGATTGTATGGAGTAGTAACCTCATGCTCAATTCCATTCTCCTCACAAAACCTTCTGAATTCATTAGAGTTGTACTCACCTCCACCATTAGTTCTGAGAATTTTTAGCTTCTGACCATTCAGATTTTCAGCCTTCACCCTGAACTTTTGAAACTCGGTAAACACCTCATGCTTAAACTTGATGAGTGCTACCCATGTCATCCTTGTGAACTCATCCAGGGAAGACATAAAATACTTATTTCCTCCAAATGAATGTACTTTAAATGGTCGACATACATCATAATGCACTACTCCTAAAACATGTTTTGCTCTTGGGGATACTTCTGATGCAAATGACAATCTTGGTTGCTTGCCTTTCATGCATACCTCACATGACTTCTCAGTCTTTAAAATCTTAGGAATGCCATATACCAGCTTCTTATAACTCAATTGTCCTAAGTTTTTGAAGTTCAAATGTCCCAATCTCTCGTGCCACAACTCACTGTCACCTTCGTACCTTCAGCACTAAGACATTTAGTTTCAGCTATTTACACATTCACCTTAAATGTTCTGTTGCTTCCCTTCCAGGCTGCATAATCAGCTTTTGATCAAAATCATACAACTTCAAGAGATTGTCCTTCATAGTAACTGAAAAGCTTTCTCCATCAGCTGATCTACACACATCATACTTCTTTTCATGCCATGAACATACTAAATATCCTTGATCATAACAATTTGTCCATTCTTCACTATGACCTTGACATTTCCCATTCCTTCAGCATTCAGATACTTATCATCAACACATATGATTTTTGTCCTCTTTCTAGAGTCAAAATCTATCAGCCATTGTTTGTTTATAGTTAAGTGATTTGAGCAGTTATTGTCCATATACCACCAGTCTACCAAATATCCACCATCGAATTCAGAAGCCATCAATAGCACAGATTTATCATCAGACTCTCCTTTGGCTATGTTTGTTTCTTATGATTTCCTTTCCTTGTTTGACTAATAGTCAGTAACAAAGTGGTCAAATTTATTACAACAATAGCATTTAAAATTTTTCTTGTCATACTTATCCTTTCCCTTTTGACGTTTCTTCTCATTAGAGTTGGAGACTTCTGAATTCTGAGAACCACCACCATGTCTCTTATTGGTCTCTAACCAAGACTAGTTCTAATTCTTCAGAAGACGCCTTTAGAGCCTGCTCTACCTCTCTTTCAGAGGTTCTCCCAGTCAGACGCAACTCTTGTGTCTCTAGACTGCTCTGTAGCTCTTTAATTCTCATGGTGCTTAGATCCTTAGAATGTTCAATTGTTACAATAATGTAATCAAACTAAGAAGTAAGTGATCTCGGTACCTTTTTAATGATTATCTGTTCAGATAGAGTATCTCCAAAAGATTTCATATTTTTTTTGTAATCAGAATCACTCTAGAGATATAATAAGGTACATTCTCATTGTTCTTCATGTTGAGATTCTCATACTACTTACGTATACTATGAAGCTTCACCTTCTTTGCTGATGCTTCACTGTTGATGCTTCAAGCTAGCGTTTCCACCGTTCATCTTCGATCTTGTGCAAGATTTCACTCAAATCTCACCAAACACTCGTGTTTCCCAATCTCTCATAATCAAGAAATGTGATTTTGTTCCAATTCCGATCCTAAATTCAATGTGAATTCACGAAACGAAATCAATCACACACGGCTCACGTACATTCGTGTTTCCCGTGGTGTTTTCTGTGGATCCGAACCAGAGATCTAGATACCAATTATTGGGGCACAAGAAGGGAGAAGATGAAGATGATAAAAATGGAAGAGAGAAAAGAGAAAAAACGTAACTAACTTCTATTGAATGAAAAATTTGGTTACAACTGAAAACTCAGCTTCTACTTATATATACACATTCAAACTAAAATGCAATTCAATCAAATGATGAAATGTTAACTGGATTTGAATTACATCATAATAATATTAAGGTGTCGTTTTACCGTTGTGTTTCCAGCGTCGTGTTTTATAGATAAAAGCTCTGATTTCTAAATAAAAAAGTCATTCCTAGACTTACATTTAAGGAAATTTAAAAGAATATACAGTTTTTCACAAAACAATAAATTTGTAAGTCACAAAAGCTCTGATTTTTAAATAAAAAAGTCACTCCTAAACTTACATTTAAGGAAATTTAAAAGAATATACAGTTTTCCACAAAACAATAAATTTGTAAGTCACACAAGCTCTGATTTCTAAATAAAAAAGTCATTCCTAAACTTACATTTAAGGAAATTTAAAAGAATATACGGTTTTCCACAAAACAATAAATTTGCAAGTCACAAAAGCTCTGATTTTTAAATAAAAAAGTCATTCCTAAACTTACATTTAATAAAATTTAAAAGAATATACCGTTTTCCACAAAACAATAAATTTGTAAGTCACAGAAGCTCTAATTTCTAAATAAAAAAGTCATTCCTAAACTTACATTTAAGAAAATTTAAAAGAATATACAGTTTTCCATAAAACAATAAATTTGTAAGTCACAAAAGGTCTGATTTCTAAATAAAAAAGTCATTCCTAAACTTACATTTAAGAAAATTTAAAAGAATATACAGTTTTCCACAAAACAACAAATTTGTAAGTCACAGTTGTAAAAAAATGCTGAAAGTAGATGAAATATCTGGCTATATATTACAAGCTAGGAATCATTCTATATGATTAAACATCCTCAAGAATAATAAATTATTGAACATTACGAGTGATCAACCCTTCAAATATAGTGTAGAGATCTTTGTTTTCAGGCCCAAAGATCTCATCAGCTTTCTTTAGTGTCTCCTGCAATTTCACACACACAATATATAGGAATGAAATTAACATAACTCATACAAATGCTACCATAACAAAAAGAAGGAATAAGTTCCTGAAGATTCACCTCTTTTGTTTGTTTATGGGAATTCAGTTCCTTAACATTTGCTAAAAATGCACCAAACTGCTCATAAGACAAACGGCTCCTAATGATAACATACAAGGAAAAATTAATAGAAGTTTCAACTTATAACTTACATGAAATCAGTATAACATAAGTACTTAATTAAGTTGTTTATCGAGCAAGGTCGTTCGTACCTGACTTGACGAAAGAACTCCTTTCCATCCACCCGAGTTCGTGCTGAGAAATAGAAAAGAAAAACTCGTGACTACATATCTTTCATGATTCATATATATATGCAAGAAAAATTCATTAAAGTGATGAACAATGAGCTTGAGCTAGCAGAAACTCACCAGTTTGTGAACCTGTGCCTGCATAGCTAGACATTGAACCATGAGACGAAAACACTGATGAAGTCCTATCAATTGAAAGAGAAACCGCATGGCGCCGCGGAGAGGGAGGTTTAGATGTTCTTGTTGGTGATACAGATGCAGAAACAATAGGAGGAGAACCAGGAGGAGTAAGGCGAGGCGTCGTAGTTTGGGATGCTAACAGAAAGCTATGTGATGGTATTGATGATACTTGAGATCTTCCACCACCTACAATTTTTTGAAAACAAAAACAAATGTAATGCTAGAAACAATGATCAAGATAGACACATAGTTATGTGATACATAGTAAATATATACCATCAGATTCACGGTCGTCTGCAGAGGAATTTGCTGCATCAAAAGTGTTGTTTCGCATTGAAGAAGATCTAGGTGGCAATGAAGCATCTTCATCTGCAATGAAATGAGAACTTAATCATCAAAATTGTTGTTTTGTTGGGAAAATGATGGTGAAAGAGTTGAAAGTACCTCCAAGGTGAGATGTTGAAGTGATACTTGCTTGACTATGTAACATAGCTGCAACGTTGGATGACCCTCCCTGCACATATGTGAAATCTTACATCAAGCAATCAGTGTTTTAAAAACCGGACCGGACCGGCCGGTCAGACCGGTTAGACCGGGAACCGGCCTAGTAACCGGTCTGGTTTACTAGTTCGATCGTCTGTGTCATCAAACCGGTAAAAACCAGAAAAAACCGGGTTGGACCGAGAAAAACCGGGTTTAGGGTTGGACCGGTTCTAATGCATTTTTTATTTTTTAATTAAAATTTAAATACAAAATTTTATAAAAATTAAAAAAAAAAGTTTAAAATTAGATTATACTGCAATTATTTTGTAATTTTGTATTATTTTGTTATGTGTAATACATTTGTTTAAAATTTAAATTTAAATTATGAACTTGTGAATTTATGATATGATATTTTTAAAAAATTTAAGTACTAGTTATATTTTTTTAGAAACTGAATCATTCGGTTCGACCGGTTTTATATCTATATAATGACAGGTCTATTCAACTGAGTTATCCGGTTTAATCCAATTTAGTCATGCGGTTCGACCAGTGACCCAGTGGTTCAACCGATAAACCAGTGACCCAGTATCCTCACCGGTTCAATGATCGGTCTGGTTTTTAAAACACTGCAAGCAATAACTACATTTTATGGAAATGTGTTACTATTTATTAATGGAATGTTTTGTATATTTGTTGAACATTTTATCATGAAATATCCATTTTAATTAATAGGACACAAGCTTTGAATTGTTTTTGGTGATAAGCTTTCAATTTTTTTTTTTAAATTCTAAATAGTTTTGAAGTTAAGTATTGAAGTTGTATTTGCAATATTGAAATTGTATTTAAATCTCACCTTAATTCTTTGTGTCGTCGAATGTCTAAATATGGGTTGTTAACTTTATTATTTATAAGTGTTTAGAATTTCACATCAGATAATATATGGTTTGAACATGCCTTTATAATTGGAGACAATCTTTACTTTATAAGTGGATTTTGTATGATTGAGTTAGGTCTAATCACATTTCTCAACATAATATCCAAAGTCTCGTTTAAGATCCGGTTGGCCACCTATTATTAGGTTTCTGCTATCGGACTACCTATCATTTATTTCTGTTAAGAAATGTGATTGACCCTAACTCAACCTTACAAAATTAGTTGATAAGGTTGGGTCTAACTCAACCCTACAAAACCGTTTGCTAGGGTGAGGACTGCCGCCACTTATAAACACATGTTCAAGTCATATATTATCTGATACGAGACTTTTAACACAACCCTCAAGTTTAGGACTAGACAACTGAAGTATAGAAATAAATTATGGGTGACTCGATTGTGGAAACCATAATAGGTGGCTCACTGAATCTTTAAACAAAATACACTTGATACCATGTTAAAAAATGTGATTGGACGTAACTCAACCCTATAAAATTGGTTGGTAGAGTGAGGTATGTCCTCATTTATAAAAACATGTTCAAGCTATATATTATTCGATATGAAACTCTTAACACACCCTCTCATGTTCAAGATTGGACATCTAAAGCGTAGAAATAAATGGTTGATGGTCCGTTAACAAAAACTTCATTGCAGAAGACTCATCAAATCTTTAAATCAAATGTTAATACCATGTTAATAATGTGATTGAACCTAACTCAATTTTACAAAATCGATTGGTAGGATGAAAACTGTTCCCTCATATAAATCTACGTTAAGAATTTTTGAAATGTGATTCAAAGTTATTTAAAATGAGTTTTAATCACATTTAATATAAAGAACACACTTTAAGATAATAAAAAAAACGAAGTTATTATATTTTGTTTAAAGAATTTAACAATTAATTAAGTAAAATATAAGTTTTTGAATAAAATGATAAAAATAACTGTTATATTTTATTTAAAATAATATTAATGGTACTTCTATATTCACACTTACACCTATATCGTATTATATCGTATGCATTGTTTATAAAATAGTGAAATTATACATAAATAGTTACATAAATAGTGTAATGCAAACAATAATATGTGCATGAATAGAGTCCGTTGCACAGTGCTCGAATAATGATTTTTTTATAGTAAAATAAAGTTGATTAATAAAATATAAAAATGATGAAATTGATTAATAGATATTCGTATATTAAAAATAATTTTTAATAATAAAATAAAGTTGGTTAATAAAATAAAAAAATTAGTTAATAAAATTATGAAGTTGATTAATAAACATTAGTATATAAAAATAAATTTTAATAGTAAAATAAAGTTAAATAATGAAATGATTAACTTTTGATGTTATGAAATTGGTTCCTCACACATTATTTCTTATTGCAAAATAAAAAATAAAAATATTGTATATTAATTTAAAAAAATTATTTTATAATTATAATATTTAACTCTTCATTATATTGATGAGTACATATAGCGTATGTTTTGATGTAACATTTTTCTTAAAATAATTGAAAAAGAACTATTTCTAACTTTTTAACTAATTCAGACATATGTGAGTATTAACACCGTGAGAATGATAAGTGACAACTAGGTACCTTAATAACAATGAATTTTGAAGAGTTATTTAATAAAAATTTATTAATTTGTCATGCCATTAATACAATTTTAAAATTAAAGGGTGATGTAGTAGAACGTACATTGTTGAAATTTAGAATGATTTGTTGGTGTATATTTTTTTCCCTTAAACTATTTATAAAAAATCCATGTTAAATGTATCCTTAAAAATGTTAATTCAAACATAATCTTATACTATTCGGAATAACAATAACTTACGGGTTTTTCTTCATCCTCTTGAAGTGATTGCATTAGTGCCTTTCTAAAAACCTCCAACTGCATGCATACTCATATATTAATGAATCAATTTGTCAAAAAAAAAATAAAAATTAATAAACCACATTTCCTAAAATGAATATTAAGAATTATGTAGAAAAATCAATAATTTGCACCTTGGAAACATCTCTACTGAGCTTCTTCACTGTGCTGGAAAGTGAAGCATTCTCCTTCACCAGCCTCTCCTATAATGTTCATCATCTCAACCAAAACAAATCAGAATTTCGAAAAAATTCGAGCAAATCGAACCATGTTTAATCAGTTTACGATACGGTTCAGAATTCAGACCTTATCTTGTTCCGCGAGAGCAAGCTTATCCGCGGCTTCAGCAACAGTGGCGTGGGGAGCCTCTAACTGAGCCTGGAGCTCCGCGATAAGTTCATCTTTCTCGGCGAGCTCGGCGCGTAGAGCCGCGACTTCCGATTGGAGCGCGTTGACACGCGTCGAAAGGGCAATGGATGTGATTTTGCGAGCCACATCGAGCTGCTCGAATGGATCGGATGGTAGGGCTTGCAGCAACTCCTCAGGAATATCAAGGTTTGTACCACTCAATTCAGCCACCAACATGTTCAATTCTCTCTTTTTTTCTATTAATTGTAGTTATATTTTATTTCAAATAGTTGTGATTTTATTCATAATAATTTGGAGAAGAATGCAGGAGGAGCAGTGGAATGTGATAAGACAAAGGAAGGATTTTATGGTTGTTTTGTTTTATATGATTTCATGTTGCCATAATGTGTGGCCAGATAAGGTTTAAGAGAGGATAGGAATTGGAGCAGAGACAAATGATATTAACGGTCATTGGTTGTAAAATGTGTGACTTATAATAACTGGATGTGGTATGGTAGTGCAGTTTAATTTAGGTGCAGTGTTGAATCCATTGATTCCATTTAGCTGGAGGGAAATAAAAGTTCATTTTGTGTCATTCTCTAATCAACTAGTAATATATGTTAAGGTTAGCTTAAGTTAGATAATTCACTTAGTTAGAAGTTATTTGAATAATTGTGTACACACTACATTTGATAAATACAATAATGTAGACCATACTTGCGTGGAATAATGAGAGTTTTTGGATGGTTAATATGTGAAAAATGAATAATCCTCTAAATTTTGGAGACTTGAGAATTTATAGATGTGACCCATAATTCAAATTATGGGTGTAGAATCAGTTCCAATATCCGACTGCTTGACTAGAATGTGAAACTAGAAGGAACCTGTCCTCCTCCTTAGTAGAGTGATCGCGACTTTCTATGTCTAATACAACCTAACTGCAAGTGCACAGTCTATCGCGTAGTAATAATAGATATCGATCCCACAGGGACTCGTAATCAAACTAGTGTTCTCGGGAGTTACTATGTTTAGCTAGGTAGAATATGTTTAAGGGAATAAGATTGTCACTAAAAGGGAACTAAGAATGCTACTTAGATTATAAATGATTGAATTGATATGTAGTAATTGTGTTCTTCAGGGATTTGATAAGTTACTGGTGTATGAAATAATTTTCAAAGTTTATTTAAGCAGAAAATGGTGATTTGAAGACTCTCGCCTCACGATGGTTATTGACGCTAATCATAATCCTAAGGGCCAAACGTACACTTTCGTATCCCGTTCGGGGTTAAAATTATTTTTTGGAAATCTCTAAGTTCTAATTCATTTTAAAGTGCTTTCGCTGTTATTAAAATGAATGACTAGTGTTTACTATCTGACCTTACTGCAGCTTTCGCTTGTTGGTTCGTATCTTAATTAATTTCCCACTTTCGTGGCAAAACTACTTTTAAATATGTTCTCGCTTTCGCGACGAAGTTTATTCAGTAAATCAATTTTAAACACTCAGACCATAAGTTACTTTTGAAAAGAAAGTTTTTCAACCAGTTGTTATCAAATCCCATTCGAATTATTACTACATATCGATTACCTAAGTTTAGCTAGACATGGATTTGGGAAAGATAAAACATAAATAAAAACAATAAATAATGATTTGCATTATAATAAAACTGGAATCGATTGAAATGAGAAACCTGTAAATATTCCAATTGGCCTTTGGGCAGATCCTCCACAGATGTTGGCAGGATTCTGATCTCTAATGCCAATTTGATCTTACAATGAAAGTAGAAATTATAGAAGAATGAAAAAATAGAATACAGGAAAGGTAAAGAGAAACAAATAAGAATATTGCTGGAAAATATGCTCTGGAATAAATTTGGCAGCACTTCGTTGTATGAATGCAGCACCCCTTCTGAGGTCCTTTTCTTCCCTTTTTATAGAAGTGGAATTCCAACGGTTATCATTGAAGATGATGGACTTTGAGGCAGATAATTTAGGGAGTAATGGTCCACTCTGTGGGAATTGGAACTGATTCTTTAACGTGTAATTGAAGTGGGGCGTTTTTGCCTGCATGACGGTCGTCACAAGGTGTGACGGTCGTCACCCGTGTGACGCTCGTCATGTAGCTGTGACGGTCGTCACATCAGCAAAAACAGCTTCCTGCGCTTTTCATGATGTTTTCACTCCTTTTTCGTCCGTATTTCATCTGAGATTGCTTCTTTTCTTCATGTTGCCTTGTTTAGACGTGATCGTTGAATACCTGCAAAACATCAGACAAATAACACGGAAATAACCCGAAATCGGATCGAAAACGGTTAAACTTTAGTTGAATTATGCATAAAAATATCTATATGATTTCGTGTTATCAAACTCCCCTAAGCTTGAATCTTTGCTTGTCCTCAAGTAAAACATGAAAAAGTCGGCAAGCACGAGGCAGCTTCTTTGTTCGCAAAAGTCGGGAAAAACCGGGATTCTTGGTAGGAACAAAACGAGTATCATGACGACACTAGACTACAAGTCTTCGGAGGTCTCCTTTTTATGCAAATCGGTCCCAGTCATGCTACTGTAGCTTGGTGTCAAGGTTCTCGCGGCAAGTTCACCCTGTTTGTTCTAGCGCAATCACATTAAGCCCGTTGTCCGTACACTTTCATGGCAAGTCGACCTGATAGTGAATATGATCTCATTTCTGTTTTTGATCTTCTTCATTGATCATAAGCTTATGTCATTGATTTTTCAATGAGTTTTCGTGCCGTTGGGCTAAATGCTCGGGTGAGGAGCACCTAACTTAGAAGGAAACGTGTCTTATATTTTTGGGCTATTTAGCTCTCTTTTCATGATTTTTCATCTTTTTGGAGATCATACACTTATTTGCATCGGTCGCTCGCTTAGTAGTGCTTTAGGATGGTGCTGACTGCTAGTATAAACTACTTGGGGTTGAGTTTGCGTAGACGCTTGAGACTTTGGTACGCGTAGGTAGTGAAACCGACTCGCATGAACTGGAGATCTAAGGTGTCAGGACGGTACTGGTTTTGTTAGAACTGTCGTTTCCTCGGAGTTTCAAAACTTGTTTTGAACTTGAATGCATTCTCGTGGTGCTTTTGCTTTTGAGGAACGAACGAAAGTTTTTGTTTACGTTGAATAATGTGGGGATTGTTTGCGTAACGGGAAAAGTATATAGACGAGCTTTATTTGCTAAAAATAGAAAGTGTTTAAATAGAAATTACGAAAATTCAAAGTACAGTGGAATGAAAATAAAGGAAATAAAGAAAATTCAGAGTACAGTGGAATGGAAATAAAGGCTCCGCTCCCACACTATCTCAATCAGTGTCCTCACTGATTTGTGAAGCATGCGAGAGGGAGATACAACTGAAATGAAAGTACAAATAACTGAAATATAGTAAACAATGAAGGAAAAATGGAAAACTAATCACGTCCGCTGCCTCTGTCACGTCCGCGCTGGCGTCCTCTGGCTCTGGCGAGGGCTACTCGGTCCTCATAACTCATAGCACCTGTGTGGTAGACGGTGTCCCGGAGTCCTTCGACCTGCAAGGTCAGATTCGCCAGGCTCTCAGTGATAGTAGCTTGGCCAGTGTGAAGTTGTTGCATTTGAGTCCGGTGCCAAGCTTCGAACTGGTCAGCTCGCTGATTCTGCTGCTGCAGCATCGCGAGTATCTGTGCCTGCTGGTCTAGGGAGCGGCGGAGGTCTTCTTCTGTGTAGTCTGGCACGGGATGATGTCGGCGGCGGCGAGAGGATGTACCTTCGGGAGGAGGAGGCTGCGATGCCTCTGGCTGCTCGGACCTGTCCAACTCAGCTTGGATTTCATCGTCGGAACCGTGAGTGTGATCCTGAGTAGGAAAAGCGGCAGCAGGAGGGGCAGTGAGGTCGAACAACCAGTTGGTACGGTCCTCTGGGTGTGTGCGGGTGCGGGACGGAAGGATGATGCTTCGGACGATCTTGCCACGCACTACCGGATGGTATTTTCCGTCAGCTCGGGAGCGGATAAGATGAGAGGCTCTGCAGTGGTCGGTGTCAAGGAACACCGAGGGGATGGAATGGAGGTGCTGGAGGCGGTTGCCAAGGTTCAGCCCAAGTGCAATAGCAGTGACAATCCCGCCAAAGTAGAATGGCTTCGAGCCACGGTTGCAGTTGGCCTGAATATGAGCCAGCAGAAACGGAGCAGCGTTGACAGGCTCATTGTTGAAGACGCAATGGAGAAAGAAGAGCTCTTTCGAGTTCACTTTGTGATTGCTGTCTCTGGCGAAAATAGTGTTGCTCAACGCTCTGTGAAAGTACCGGATGATTGGGTTATGTATATGAGTGACGTGCAGGGAGTCCCAACCATCGGCATTGATGCCGGTCAACTGATACCACAGCGCAAAAGCTTCGTGCTGGAACTGATCGGTGATGCGGCGATGAGCGTTATCGCCGCGAGGTAGTTGTAGGATGCTGGCAATCTGATTTTGGTTCACCTGATAGTTGGTGCAAAACATCCGGAAGCATGCGGCACCTGAGTGCTGGCTAAGTTCGCCGCTGGATGTGGCGTAAGTGAACGAACTCAAGAACTCAAGAGTGAGTTGTTCGTATGTTGGCAGTGGGTTGGTGCAGAGGTTCCAGATGCCTGCTCTTTGAAGCATCCAGGTTACGCCTTCAAGGAGTCCGAGCTTCGTAAGTGATGGAAGGTGCGGATAATGAGTCGGCTGGAGCGACCTCTGATGAAATGCGATGTAGTTTGCTCGTTGTCTTTCGCCTAAGTCTCCTTCACTGAAGATAATGGTGCTGATATCTGGGGTTTCTGCATTCCTTGCCATTGTTGGAAGATGGAGAGGTTTCTGAAGATTGGGGTTTTTCTGCAGAGTGGGAAGAACTGACAGAAGTGTGGTTTGGAAGTTGAGATTGGAGTTGAAATATAGAGTTCAACGTGGGGAGGACGAAAATTTGTAGTGGGGTAGGAGTTAGGATGCTCGGAAGTGGTAATGGGGGTAGTGGAAGAGAACACGAACCCTGTTTTATCAGATATCAGTTTTTGAATTCGTGACGGTCGTCACCCGCGTGACGCTCGTCAGGGTTCTGTGACGGTCGTCACAGCAGCAAAATCTGCAGTGCGCAGAATTTTGCTCTGAGGGCGTTCTCGTAGTGACTTTAAGGCTTAGTATTGATACGGTGATGTAAGATAACAGCCAACAAACAACGAATAATGCGAAAACAGAATAATTGAATAAAAACTAGAATTGAAATAACATAAAATTGAAAGGATTGTATGTAGTACATAAAGAAAACTAACAATGCGAAAAATCCAAATGATTAAATGAAACTAAACTAGACTAAACTAAACTGAAACTACTTCTAAGAACTAGTATCTAGTCTTTTCGTGTCTTCAACTCATCGAATTTCCGTGCGTAGTAGTCGAGTTAGTCGCAGACTAAATCCATGAAGCCTACCAGTTCGTTGTGCATGCTTGCGATGTCAGCTTTTACATTAGTCAGAGCTGCATCAACGTCGTCCAATCTGAGTAAAACGGTATCCATTTTGTCGGTGGTCTCCTCAGGGATAGGCTCAGAGATGTGGTCACTGTCATACATATAGTTCTGTGGTGTTGACTGTGGTGAAGGAGGTCCCATAGGCTCATCCAATTCATAGAGCCAATTGTCCTTGTTGTGGATACTTGTCATCAGATGATCAGGCAGTGTGAATAGCTGTACTGGTTTTTCGTTAATGAGGTACTCATACGGTCCAGGTCCCATAGTTCCTAAGATGCGCCTGTTAAAGCAGAATTGTATGTTCATAGGTCAGATGGTGCCAAAACGAGTGCTTGCATTTAAGTGGAATCTAAGGCCAAGCTCGTGGGCAATCATTGTTACTAGGCCTCCTATAAGAATAGGTGTCTGTGGTTCCAGCGTGAGGCGTTTGAAAGATCTCATCATGAAAGGCACTGCGTTTACTGTACGTCCCTGAGAAGCACAGAACATGATGAATAACTCCTCTTTAGATACTGTAGTAATATTTTCTTCTTTTCCAAACAAGGTGTGAGCTAGTATCTTATGGAAGTATCTGAAGGCTGGGTTATGAATGTCATCATTGTACATTCTGTCTGGTTCAGGGTGATAGTCGCCTGTGATTCTACCCCAGAATTGATCGAGTTGAAAATCAATATCGTCATCTTCTGCACTGATGAACACATGCGGTCCGCTAGGAAATCCTAGGAGGTTAGTTAGTGACATCCGGCTATGGGTTTGGTCCATTCCAAACAATCGGAAGGTAATCAGCTCTGTGTTGGATCCAAAACCATAGTTGGGTATGTATCTGAAAGAACTAAGGAATTCATAGGTAAGATCCTTATAGGTAGCAAAACGTGTTTTCAGAGCAGTGTTCTCCCAACCCAGTTGATTGAACAGGTATTGAATGTTATCTGTGATTCCTAGTTTATCCATAGTAGCCTTATCATAATACAGTGTTAAGGCGAATTCTCTTTCGGTCAGTGCTGCAAATCTTGCCTTTTGAGCTAGTCCTCGGAAGTGAACCTTTGTGAAGTCGTATTCGGCCATACTCGCAGGTAATTCGGAGAAAACAGAAGGAATGTTTTGAAGGCTTTTAAAAATCCTGAAAAGTTTAAAACAAGAAGTTGAAGTCAGGATTTTTAGAAACGAAAAGCGGTGGAAACAAAAGACAAAAGAGAAAAATAAAATAAAAATATGAAAACAAACGAAAGTAGAAAGTAGTAGTAATTATAAGTTTAGAATTTTTGTTGGATTTTCAAAGTAAAATTTTAAAGAAAAATGAAATACAATAACGAGGGAAATTTGGGTTGCCTCCCAATCAGCGCTGTTTTTAACGTCTAAAGCCTGATGATAGCTTGGTGAGAAGCTATTCGGGTGTTTGAGCTGGAAGCTCAAGCAATGCTATACTGCTGACTTGAGGACTGTTGTCGTTCTTATTATAATGTTTTAGACGTTGCCCGTTTACGATGAACGGTGCATTCATCTTATCGGTAATTTCAACAGCTCCACTCTGAAGTACTTTAGTCACTTCATAAGGTCCAGACCACCTAGATTTTAGTTTACCTGGGAAGAGTTTTAATCTTGAATTAAATAGCAATACGATGTCTCCCACACTGAATTGTTTCCTAATTGAACGTTTATCATGCCACTTTTTAGTTCGTTCTTTGTAGATACGGGCATTTTCGTAAGCGTCTAATCGAAGTTCTTCAAACTTGTGTAAGTTCAAGATTCGCTTTTCTCCTGCCTCGGTGTAGTTGAAGTTGAGTGTCTTAATGGCCCAGAAGGCCTTATGCTCTAATTCTACAGGGAGATGGCAGGATTTACCGTAAACTAATTTGTAGGGTGTAGTACCTATTGGTGTCTTAAATGCGGTCCTATAAGCCCATAAAGCTTCTTGTAGCTTCGACGACCAATCTTTCCTTGAGGTAGCGACAGTCTTTTCCAATATCTGTTTTATTTTTCTGTTCGAGACCTCTACTTGTCCGCTAGTTTGCGGATGATAGGGTGTAGCTACTCGGTGTCGGACTCCATATCTAGAGAGAAGTTTATCGAATATTCGTGATATGAAGTGAGATCCACCGTCACTAATGACGAGTCTGGGTACACCGAATCTAGGAAAGATTGTGTTTTTGAAGAGTTTGATTACTACTCGTGCGTCGTTTGTTGGAGCAGCAATGGCTTCTATCCATTTAGACACGTAATCGACAGCGACGAGTATGTAGTGATTACCAAAAGAAGGTGGGAAAGGTCCCATGAAATCAATTCCCCAGACGTCGAAGATTTCTACCTCTAGGATTCCTTTCTGAGGCATTTCATCGCGTCGTGAGATGTTGCCAGTTCGTTGGCATCGATCACATTTTAGCACAGCGATGTGAACGTCTTTCCAGAGGTTAGGCCAGAATAAGCCGGCTTGGAGAATCTTAGCGCACGTCTTGGATGTACTAGCATAACCACCATATGGTGCTGAATGGCATTGGGAAATGATATTTTCTATTTCTTCCTCTGGGACACAGCGACGGTATATGTTGCCGGCCCCTCTCTTGAAGAGTAGAGGTTCGTCCCAATAATAGTGTTTCAGATCGTGGAAGAATTTCTTCTTTTGTTGATAAGTGAGGTCTGGTGGAAGCACGCCTGCAGCGAGGTAATTAACGATGTCAGCATACCAAGGTAATGTGACTTGGGCATAGACGGCTTCTACGGCTTTTTCGAATTCTGGATCTTCCGAGATTGAATTGGGTGTGTCACTTTCTAATTTGGCTATCAGACGTTCGTACGGGAAATCGTCATTTATCGGTACTGGTTCATGTTTGATGCCTTCTATTCGGGATAAGTGATCTGCAACAACGTTCTCAGTTCCTTTCTTGTCTTCGATTTCTAAGTCAAACTCTTGTAATAGTAGGTTCTATCTCAATAGTTTTGGTTTGGCATCCTTTTTGCTCATTAGGTACCTTATGACAGCGTGGTCTGTGTATATGATAATTTTTGCTCCTACTAAGTAAGAACGTAATTTGTCAAGCGCAAATATAACTGCTAGAAGTTCCTTTTCTGTGGTAGCGTAGTTCATTTGGGCAGGATCTAAGGTTCTACTGGCATAGTAGATAGCATGGAGTTTCTTGTCCTTCCTTTGTCCTAGAACTGCGCCTACAGCATAATCACTCGCATTGCACATGATTTCGAACGGTAGTCGCCAATCGGGTGGTTGCATGATTGGTGCGGTGATAAGGGCTGATTTCAATGTTTCGAATACTTTTAGACAGTCGTCGTCGAAGACAAACTCAGCATCTTTCATCAACAGGCCGGTCAGAGGTTTTGTGATTTTTGAAAAATCTTTTATAAATCTTCTGTAGAAACCGGCATGTCCTAGAAAACTCCGTATTTCTCGTACGGATTTTGGAGGTTGAAGATCTTTTATAATCTCTATTTTAGCTTTGTCTACCTCAATTCATCTATCTGATATGACGTGTCCTAGAACTATTCCTTGTCGGACCATAAAATGGCATTTTTCCCAATTTAGGACGAGGTTTACTTTTACACAACGTTCTAATACCATTTCTAAGTTTTGTAGGCATCCTTCGAAACTTTGTCCACATACCGAGAAATCGTCCATAAATACTTCCATGATGTCGTCTATGAAATCTGCGAAGATTGCCATCATGCATCTTTGGAAGGTTGCTGGAGCATTACAGAGTCCGAACGGCATTCGGCGGTAAGCAAAAGTACCATAAGGACAGGTGAATGTAGTCTTTTCTTGGTCATCAGGATGGATGGGAATTTGGAAAAATTCTGAGTAACCATCTAGATAGCAGAAGTATGAATGTTTGACTAATCTTTCCAACATTTGGTCTATAAAGGGTAACGGGAAGTGATCTTTGTGTGTAGCCTTGTTAAGCTTTCTATAGTCAATGCACATCCTGCTTCCAGTCACGACTCTTTTTGTTATTGATTCGCCTTTTTCGTTTTTAACTACTGTGACTCCTCCTTTCTTTGGTACGACATGAACTGGGCTGACCCATTCACTATCGGAGATCGGATAGATGATTCTTGCATCTAGCAATTTCTTTACTTCATCTCTGACTACAGTGCTTAGGATGGGGTTCAGTCTTCTCTGATGCTCTCGAGAGGTTTTAGAGTCTTCCTCTATTGTAATTCGATGCATACAGATTGAAGGGCTTATACCTTTTAGATCGTTTATGTTATAGCCTAACGCGGTGGGGTACTTCTTTAGGACTTCTAATAGCTTTTCGGTTTCTGGTTGTCCTAAGTCGGCGTTGACTATCACTGGTCTTTTTAGTTCATCGTCTAGAAATTCATATCTAAGGTTTTTGGGTAGTGTTTTAAGTTCTAAAGATGGGTTCTTCGGACCTGGCATATGGTTTGGGGTCTGTGCTAAGCTTTCACTTAGGCTGTCGTCTTTGTACGGTTTACGCCAATTATCGTCTTCAGAAATATCGGGTATTTGAATCTTTATTATTTCTGAATACGTGGTCTCTTCATTTTCAAGTTCTCTTATGCATTCGTCAATTTCGTCTACTAAATAGCAGGTATCGTCTATTGCTGGTGCTTGTAGGAACTTGGTGAGAATGAACTCTATCTTTTCTTCTCCTACTTCGAATGTTAGCCTTCCTTTCTTCACGTCTATAATCGCTCCGGCTGTAGCTAGGAACGGTCTTCCTAGGATAATTGGGGTTACAGTGTCCTCCTTGATGTCCATGATTATGAAGTCGGTTGGAATGTAGAATTGTCCTATGCGTACTGGAACGTTTTCCAGTATTCCGACGGGGTATTTTACTGATCGGTCAGCTAATTGAACGAACATTTTGGTTGGTCTGAGGTCTCCCATATTCAGCTTTTTGCATATAGATAAGGGCATAACACTGATACTGGCTCCTAAATCGCATAGAGCTTTATCTATTACGAACTTTCCTATGACGCAGGGTATGGAGAAACTACCTGGGTCTTTTAATTTAGGAGGCATGCGGTTTTGAATAATGGCGCTACACTCTGCAGTGAGTGTAACTATTTCATTATCCTCGATATTTCTCTTATTCGACAGGATTTTTTGAGAAATTTAGCGTATGACGGCATTTGAGTTATCACTTCTGTAAAAGGAATAGTAATATTCAGCTGTCTAAGGAGCTCTACAAATTTCTTAAATTGTCCTGAAGTTTTGGAGTTTATCAGTCTTTGAGGGTAAGGAATAGGTGGTTTATATGGCGCTGGAGGTGCTTGAGTTTTTTCGCTTGCGGTATCCTCCTTCTCGTTGTCTTCCTTCTTCTCTAACTCGGATTCCTTTTCTGCTTGTTCAGTTGGTTTTTGTTGCATGGCTGAGTTTTCGGTCCTCGGATCAACCGGTTCGTCCAATTCTTTTCCACTTCTTAGTATTACAGCATTTGCTTGGCCTTTTGGATTTTGTTCGGGTTGTCCAGGAAATGTGCCAGCTGGTGCGGCAGCAGAGGCTTGTTGTTGAGCCACTTGTGATATCTGAGTTTCTAACATTTTGTTGTGGGTGGCTAAAGCGTCTACTTTTCCTGTCAACTGTTTAATTTGCTCGCTAGTGTGTATGTTTTGATTCAGGAATTCTTTGTTTGTTTGAGCTTGAGTAGCTATGAACTTTTCCATCATCAACTCGAGGTTTGATTTCCTAGGTGCATTCTGAGCAGCAGGTTTCTGATATCCTGGCGGAGCAGTAGGCATTTGCAATGCATTTTCGCTTTTGTAAGAAAAGTTTGGATGATTTCGCCAACCTGGGTTCTAGGTATTTGCGTAGGGATTTCCTTGAGCATAATTTACCTGATCTGGTGGGATTCCGGCTAGCAATGGGCATTCGGGTGCATTATGAGTGGTGCTTCCGCATAACTCGCAATTCGGAGTTACTGCAGCGACAGTTGCAGCGGGGTTAACGGTCAAACTATCAATCTTCTGTGCTAGAGCATCTACTTTAGCGTTGAACTTTTCAAGGCTGCTGATCTCGTACATCCCACCTTTCGCTGTGGTTTTCTCAGTTGGAGTGCGTTCACCTCCCCATTGGCAATGGTTTTGTGACATGTTTTCTATTAATTGATAGGCTTCATCGTATGGCTTATCCATAAGTGCACCGCCCGCGGCAGCGTCTATTATCAATCTAGTATTGTATAGAAGCCCATTATAGAAAGTATGGATTGTCACCCAGTCTTCTAGACCGTGGTGAGGACATGTTCTCATCATATCTTTGAATCGTTCCCATGCTTCGTAAAGAGATTCGGTATCTTTCTGTCGAAATCCGTTGATTTGAGCTCTAAGCATGGCAGTTTTGCTTGGCGGAAAATATCTCGCTAAGAAGACGTTCTTCAATTGCTCCCACGTCGTGACGGAGTTGGATGGTAACGATTGTAACCATGTCCACGCTCTGTCTCTAAGAGAGAATGGGAAAAGATGAAGTCTTATCGCGTCTGGAGTTACTCCATTTGCTTTCACTGTGTCTGCGTATTGTACAAACTTCGTTAGATGTTCGTTCGGATCCTCAGTTGCGTTTCCTGAGAATTGGTTTTGTTGTACAGCCGACAGCAATGATGGTTTCAGCTCAAAATCATTTCGGGTAATAGCTGGGGCAGCAACGCTACTTTTAGGCTCCATCTGAGATGGTGTAGCGTATGCCTTCAGCGGTTTGTTTGGAGGTCCTTCAGCCATCTCTGGTTCTTCTTCTTCTGATTTGGGAATGGGAGTGAGAGGTTCGGGAGTGTTATGTTTGATTTGTTTGAGTTGGTACTCAATGATTCTACTTCTTAAATGTAAGAAGCGCTCTAGTTCTGCGACTGACGGTTTTACGATATCGCCTTGCGGGCGATTACTTGGCATACAATCGACAGAACTAGTAAAGGAAAAATGAAAATTGTTAACCTAGTCTATACGGCGTAACAGAAGGTTACACTATTGACTAAACGGGTCCCCGACAACGGTGCCAAAAACTTGATCGCGACTTTCTATGTCTAATACAACCTAACTGCAAGTGCACAGTCTATCGCGTAGTAATAATAGATATCGATCCCACAGGGACTCGTAATCAAACTAGTGTTCTCGGGAGTTACTATGTTTAGCTAGGTAGAATATGTTTAAGGGAATAAGATTGTCACTAAAAGGGAACTAAGAATGCTACTTAGATTATAAATGATTGAATCGATATGTAGTAATTGTGTTCTTCAGGGATTTGATAAGTTACTGGTGTATGAAATAATTTTCAAAGTTTATTTAAGCAGAAAATGGTGATTTGAAGACTCTCGCCTCACGATGGTTATTGACGCTAATCATAATCCTAAGGGCCAAACGTACACTTTCGTATCCCGTTCGGGGTTAAAATTACTTTTTGGAAATCTCTAAGTTCTAATTCATTTTAAAGTGCTTTCGATGTTATTAAAATGAATGACTAGTGTTTACTATCTGACCTTACCGCAGCTTTCGCTTGTTGGTTCGTATCTTAATTAATTTCCCACTTTTGTGGCAAAACTACTTTTAAATAAGTTCTCGCTTTCGCGACGAAGTTTATTCAGTAAATCAATTTTAAACACTCAGACCATAAGTTACTTTTGAAAAGAAAGTTTTTCAACCAGTTGTTATCAAATCCCATTCGAATTATTACTACATATCGATTACCTAAGTTTAGCTAGACATGGATTTGGGAAAGATAAAACATAAATAAAAACAATAAATAATGATTTGCATTATAATAAAACTGGAATCGATTGAAATGAGAAACCTGTAAATATTCCAATTGGCCTTTGGGCAGATCCTCCACAGATGTTGGCAGGATTCTGATCTCTAATGCCAATTTGATCTTACAATGAAAGTAGAAATTACAGAAGAATGAAAAATGGAATACAGGAAAGGTAAAGAGAAACAAATAAGAATATTGCTGGAAAATATGCTCTGGAAATAAATTTGGCAGCACTTCGTTGTATGAATGCAGCACCCCTTCTGAGGTCCCTTTCTTCCCTTTTTATAGAAGTGGAATTCCAACGGTTATCATTGAAGATGATGGACTTTGAGGCAGATAATTTAGGGAGTAATGGTCCACTCTGTGGGAATTGGAACTGATTCTTTAACGTGTAATTGAAGTGGGGCGTTTTTTCCTGCATGACGGTCGTCACAAGGTGTGACGGTCATCACCCGTGTGACGCTCGTCATGTAGCTGTGACGGTCGTCACATCAGCAAAAACAGCTTCCTGCGCTTTTCATGATGTTTTCACTCCTTTTTCGTCCGTATTTCATCTGAGATTGCTTCTTTTCTTCATGTTGCCTTGTTTAGACGTGATCGTTGAATACCTGCAAAACATCAGACAAATAACACGGAAATAACCCGAAATCGGATCGAAAACGGTTAAACTTTAGTTGAATTATGCATAAAAATATCTATATGATTTCGTGTTATCATAGAGGAACACCGTTACTTTCCTGGATATGTGGTAATCCAATTATGTCCCTATATACGTGTTGACATGCCTTTGTGCATTTGGGCATGGGCTAAATCAGGTGGCATGTGTAAGAGGTGCATTGGATTGGGCAAACTCATTTGTCAGCTTTGTGACGTCGCTCTTTCGCGCCACATCCATTTTAATACTTTTCTTGGGTCAGATACATTATGGGTCGACTCTTTTTAAGGTCTAACCACAGTTATTCTAGTTGACAATCTCCCAAGCATGAGGTTTGAAAGGTCGATGTGATTAAGATAAATTCTATCGATTCATAGTCCCTCAAGCACGAGGCTTGCAAATGGCGATGTGATTTAAGTGAAGTAGTCACAATCATTGTCGGCGAGATCTGCAAAGGCGGGTCCCTCAGACGGCTTGGAGGGTGATTGACAATTGGATCCCCTAGAGCACATGATGCATGAAATTTCTCAAGCTTATGATGAAAGTGAAGTATTCGTTAGCGAGGAAGACAAGTTCACCTCATCTAACACTTAGGTTTTCATTTCACTAAATTTAGATTTGTTGTAATGTTGCCTTTTGAAGGCTTTTGTATTGTCTCCCCTTTGAGGTTTTTTCTAAAATATTTACACCTTTGGTGATTAATTATTGTGCAATAAATAATTTTGCCAGTGTTTTTTGCCTTTGGAAATTTGTCAAAGCATCTTGGAGGCCTACTAGGATAAGCAACACATATATTCACATGAGCAACCCTAATAAGAGGTGTAACTGGGTAATATCACGCCTGGAAATTCTTCATACTTTTCGTATACACCTCAAACATTTTTCTACCATGTCTGAGAAAAAGTAAACCATAACCCTAGTTTGAGTCAGCCAAGGTGTGCTGAATATTGAAAAGATGAAAAAATAGTGTCAAGGTTGGCACGCTCTTCTTGTATTCACATCAATATTCACTACAAGAAAAAAATGTTTTGTGACCCATAAGTTCAACGATTCATTTAAAATCTTCCTCCACCATGTATTGCGATAGTTTTCACGATGATTTTGTCCAACTGCCTCATGACTTTTATAAGAATTAAGATTACTTTCTTACCAACCGCCATATTGCGACAGTTATGAAACAATCATTCTACTTTACCTTAAATTGTGACAATTATTAAACCACCTTGTTTTAATATATATAATAAAAAAAACTTAGAATTCTTTTCATATGAAGTAATACTTTAGTGGTATTTGTAATGTAGGTTTATGCCAACCCCTAACACGATTCCACTCCATTCATTTGCATTTTCAATTGAACGGGTGTGACAATTCATTATCTGATGAATGTGTATCACTTGAATAACAATTATGCTAAAACTATACAGGCAAATTAACAAGACCATTGCATCTAATTTCTTGGTGTACAACTCACTAATTTAGACAATAAATCCCTAATTCCTTAGGCGAATTCAAAGTAAAAAGGCGTTTCTAAGTTCGTTAATTCAATAGCCACAACTTATAATTACATATTCCTAGTTAATTACTAAGTTGAAGAATTTCCTTAAATCAGATCGATATACTCATAGTCAATAATCACTACTCGTCTAAAATCACTTTGTGTGCTCGTCAACATACAAAGAGCAGTAAGAATAAGAACAATTGAATAATAATTATAACATAAAGTATTCAAATAATCTCAAACATTCATATGGTCCAACAGAGTACACGTAGGTTCATCTCTAAATACCTAATTAAAAGTAGCTTAGCTACTCATAGTTAAACAGATGATTACCATGAGTTGGTAAGAAGAAATCAATGAAAAAAAGCTCTGAAATGGCTCCAATGCTCTTCTAAATTGTAGTCAAATGCTTCTTGTCGTCACTTTATCGCATAGAAATCGTAACCCTAAAAAAGTAGTAAAAAACCCTTTAAAAAGCCGCAAAAGCGTGTTAGGAGAAATCTGCATCACAACTGCATTGGTCAATATTGCGATTGTGATATCGTTGCATCGCGCTCATAATGACAGCATCGCAGTTGCGAGAATTCTAGGGGCGACATCTTTCTTTTTTCTTTTGAATTTTTTCTAATTCCTTTTTATTCTTCTTTTGCAACTTTGCTCAACTCTTCCACATATTTTCGTGGATTTTCCTCATAAATCTATCAATTTCGTCGAAAACAATCGTAAATATTATATAATGATATAGTGTCCTCATTCTTTCAATTGCAACTTAAACACTCGGTCTTACGTTGTATTCTTCATTGATGTTGCTTGTGCTTTTTTTCTTCCTTGTTCAATTATCATCACCAAAACATTTTGAAGACGTTAACCTATATAGCACATTGAACCACAATGTGCAGTAGAAGTTAAAATTGCCTAGGTGGTCTTGGATTGTTTTACAATCTTTTATTCGAACAATGAATGTTTTTTCACTGAGTTCTCTTCTATATTTCATGCAAAGATAGGTACGACTAAGGGGTGTTGTCATAAACACCATAAGTGTATGACTAAAGACATAAAAAAACCCACATCTAAGGTTACATGACTAAAAACAACAAACCAGAAAACAAAAATGGTGATCCAGGCTCCCCACTCCCCCCTTCTTCCATTTGGTAGGTAGCCACTCTAAAGGGTAGGAGGTGTGTCCCCATTACGTCGGCATTGAACCAAGTTTAAACTTGGAGGCATGGGGGAGGAGTAGACCTTTTGTCTGGTGTGATCCTTATAGGCGTCTAATAAAACTTATGAACATGGCCTTGACCAATGACTATATCCCATAAAAGCTAATTTGGGAGCCATGCCATCAATCTTTAAGGGTAAATACCATGATTAGTAAATAAATCAATATGCCCTCACATGGAGATAAATACAACAATAAATGTTCGGACCTCATCACTATTCTCCCTCAAGAGGTTATCCAAATTGAGAAATTCATTAAGAAGTTAATCCCTCTCGATAATGAGGGTGTTGATAAGCTCCTAAAGTGCCTGTTTCTCCATCCTAAGACGGTTATGCGCAAAAACATCACATTTACTTGTAGCTCTAAATGTCGAGATAGCTGAAGCCTTGCACATCTTATATGACATTGTCTTTATTTCTTCTTGACAAACAACTTCATCCTTACTTGACAAATAAGTGCAATCCTCTTCAGAGATAAAAGACCAAAGCTCCCTAGCGTAGTATACTAGTAGATGACGTATGTTATGAATTTGTTCAATAGAGTCAGAACACCTTATATCTAAAAGAAATGGTGCTCGATGAAATATTTCGAGGACCAGAATAGGACAGGAACAACAACGAAGAACTCGTCAAGATTTTTGATAAGCTTTCCCTGATATCTGAACTTCATGAGTTCGGTAGCCCTCTTCGAGTCCTTATGAAAACTAGATCCTTATAGACTTACTAGAGGACCTTTGTCAGTAACACGTGCTTACATATTCATGACATCTTTCCCTCTAAGTCAGTTATTAAAGACTCACATATCAGACCATGCTAAAACAAGAGGAGCAAGAAAGGTTGAATCGACATGGCTACTAGAGGTATGGATTATGTCTGAAATCAAAAAAGTGGTAGCTATGAAAAGTGGAGGAATAGTTTTGGGAATCCTTTTCATATGAAACATCCTTGTGTAACAACCCACCTTGTCTACAAGCAAAAGGAAAATAAATAAAAGAACTCCTAATTCAGAATAACAAATCAAAGGAAGAGAATTCTTACATTCCCTTATCAAATAGTTTATACCTCTCCTCTTTAATGGAAACCTCTACTAGAAATTAAGTCTCTATATACCATTTCTTCTACTTCTTTGATACTAGAGTGCAAGACGTGAGACCGTCACCATATCTAAATCTTCCTAAAAAACCACCAGTTTGTTCTATAAAAAAGTATCATATTGAGATAGTTCGTCAGGGAGGTAGAAGGAAGTTCCCAACCCGACAAGGAAATGTTTTTTACAACAAAATTTTGGAAATTCGTCAAAGCATCTTGGAGGCGTTCTCGGATGAGAAACACATAAAATCACATGAGGAACCCTATTAAGAGACATAACCAGGCAATATCAGCTGCCGCATCGCTGCGAAGAGGGGCCGACAATGACAGAATAACCGTTCGTTGTTTATCCCAAAGAGAGGGAAAGGAAACAATCAGAGAAAACCTACGAAAAGGGAATAAGACAGGTCATCACAACCAAATCTCGGGTTCTGGAGTCGGTTACGCAAGGGGAAGGTATTAGCACCCCTCACGTCCGTCGTACTCGACGGGATCCACGCTTGTTGTCTAATCTAAAAGGGTGTAAATCTATCTATGCTAAAGGTCTCAGGGACGAAAGAAAAGGAAAGAGACTCGATAGAACAACGCCGCTCTATGCCTACGTATTCCCTCTGGCAATGGGAAAGTCAGAGTCAACGTAGTTCGGAAAGCTACGGGTGAAGGTGGGGGAGGTTGCTCGCCAAGACATCGCGTCTTGTGCCTACGTACTTTCATCTGGTATGAAAGATCAGAGCAAACGTAGTTCGGGTGTCATACCCTAAATTTGTCCTACTCGTGTAAGTTTTATCTAGATCAAGATTACGGTGTGCAGTTCAAATAATGTGTGGTTAGGGATTAATTTAGGGTTGTGTACCAGGTCAGGGAAGTCGTGTGGAAAGAATTCAAGTGCTCCTGGGTGGAGGATACAAGTTAGGGGTTTGTTCACAAATTTGTGGTCTATATAATGAAATCAGATGGCGGATCTGAGCTTATGGCTTTATGGTCCATGTGCTAAGTCGTTAGAGATCTTGATCATGTGGTTCTTATACTTGTCATTAACACAAAGGACAATCAAGTTTATGGTCTAGTTCAAGAGTTTAATTTCAAAGCATAATTGAGGAGCCCACATTGGGAATTTTGGCTCATCATGCTCAAGTGGCAAACTTCAAAATCAATTTGTGATTAATTCATATTCAATTCATTTCTCATAAGATATTCAAAGTTCCAAAGGCCGATTCATGGTTTATTTTGTCCCTTTAGGAATTGATTCAAAATTCTGGTGAATATTTACGGATGGAAGAATTGGGTTTCAAATGATATTTTTGTGTGTGTTTGGATTTAATTCATTTGTCATCATTTATTCAAAAAAAAAACACAAGGGAAAAATCGACTTATGTTTGATTTGGAGTTTATTTCGGAATAAAAGCCAAGGGTGGATTTTTTTTCGTGAGGTTTATAGGATCTCTTTGGAATTTCCAACAAAATCAAGATTTCCTAATTTGTCATGTAAAGTTCATGAGAAAAACATCGTATACATTCAATGTATCCATAATCCCAACTCACAATAAGCCCACATCATCATTTTCATTATCCAAAGAGAACTCAACAATAAGAAAAGTCTATTCAAAATCAATTGGTGATAAAGTGGAATATAATCATATTTTCATTACAACAAGAGATGCATTTACACAAAACAGAAAATATTGATACAAGTTGAGGTCCATCTACCATTTATGTTCTAACTCATTGTTACAAGTCAAAAGGATATAAAAGAACTAGAGTCCATTTGCAATATTTTTTGAAATAGGGGAGCTTTCTTCACAAGATCACTTGCTGCAAAATGAAAAGGCAAACCAAAACCGCAAGTGACGTGCTCCAAGTCTCAAGCATACCTCTCATTACCATTCACATGCCAAAATTCAAAATGTAGAAACCATCCTACATGTTGTAAGCCATCTCTAGCTACCCCATGACAAAAAGGGACTGCTATCACACAAATCATCCGGTGGGCCACTTCAATTTCCCTGCACAGAAACTGACAAAAAATGAAGAGAAAGTTATCAAATCCTATTTACAAAACACCCTGTACTACCATAAAAAACCCACAACAAATTATGCACAAAAAGAACGAGTGATGGCCGTGATTTACAATGTGCACCTAACATCTGCAAAGTGTATAATTGCAGCAGAGCACATCCACAACCTGCAGAGTGCAGTACAAAACCAGCTGTAACAGCCATTTATTGTTGAAAATAAAAACACGTTGTCCCAAAACGGCCAAAAGCAAGAGGAAACCTTCACAAAAGCATCCCTGCAAAACGTACGGTTTTTGCATCCCACTCCTCAACAAGACCACACACAACAGCAGCAGCTTTAATTATGTCCACAAAAGACCAAATACACAGCTTGTGCCAACGTATAACACCAATAGAGTTTTATCAACAAAGCCATTCCCTGCACAATGAACAAACCATAAACAAAGCATAGTATCATTTGAAATTCTTGGCATTTACAGCCTGTAAAGAAATTAGAGGACACCAAATACGGACCTTCCATAACAGACAAGATATTGTAGCCATACAAGCCATTTTGTAATAAGGTACAACAGCTGCTACACAAAACCCACACCAGACAGCTACTCTGCACAATCATACAACCTGCAGCCCTGTACCTGCAACAGCAGAAAAAGCAGAAAGAAAACAATTCATAAAACCATGCTTAACACAATAAACCAGGAAGCCTGTCACGAAAGTAATTGCTAAATGCATAAGAGACACCAAAATAAAACCCCAAAACAACTTCCTCTCCTTGGCAGGAGCTTACCTCCAAACCGATCACTTCATCTCACTAAGAAAAACCTCATACCCTTTTGAACCCAAACCTTCATTAATCTCCGTGTAATTTCTCAGCTTCCAATCTCATCTATCTTCAACCTATTTCCAAATCGCAAGCAGCCAACAACAAAACACGTTCATTTACCTTCAAACTACAACTACCCATAAGTTCCTTCCGAAAAAACCTCAACGAATTTCTCATTACCCTTCCAAAACATCAAACCCGTGAAAACTTTCAATCAACATCAAACCAGAAAACCCGTTCCAAATCCAACGAGCTTCAAACCGCTGAGCTTCAAACCGCCGTCCTTTAAACCCATATTAGAAAATTATTTCGAAACCCTCTCAGAAAATACCCAGAGCACGCCGCCGTAACACATCAAGCATCAGTTTCAACCGCCCTCCTTCAAACCGCGGTCTCAGAAACCCAAACCCTTCACGATCGAAACAACCACAAATATCCTTAACCCAATCTTCTTCGTCAAACCCAAATAAATCCAAACCAGAAACGAGACAGAAGAGAGTGAAATTTTTTGATATCTGGAACAAAAGGGATGTACCTAGAAAACGATTCTTCGAAGTGGCTTGTGAAGAAGGTCGAAGTTGTAGGTTGTTGTCTAGAGGATTCACCATTTCTTTTCCGTTTTCTGTCGTCCTTGGTAAGCGATGAAGAAGTTTAATCTTCTGAGCTTGTTTTATTTTTTTTCCTTTTATTTGTTTTTTCATTATTTTTATTATTTATTTTAATTAATAGTATTTAGGGTTAGTTTTTAGGTTTAATGTTGGTGATGACTGGGCCGTGTAACCCATGGAGGTTCCTGACCTAGATTTTCGTTTTTTTCTCCTTCTAGCTGTGTGCAAACCGTGTTGGTTTGATATGGGATGATGGGCTTGGCCCAAATGATTCCCTGCTCTATTTACCACCTGTTTTTTCAGTTTTCACCCCTTCCCCTTTTTATTATTTTGAATGTATTTAGTAACTTACTGTTTCTTAAAATGAGTAATATATAATTATTAGTATATGTAATATATTGTTTTAATATGTTTAGAGTTTATAATAATTCTTAAATATTTTCTTTTCATTTTTTAAAATTTTAATACATATTTTACTAGAAGTTAGAGGTTAGTTTTATTTATTTATCATTGAGCATTTTATTTTCCTTTGTGGTCGATGACGAGATTACCAATGTTTAACCGTCAAATTATTGGCGTGAAACAAAGGATCTGAGACCACTTTCTTTCTTTGATTTTATTTCGATTTTTGGATCAATGAAGTTTTTATTCGTAAGCGTCGCGTATCGAAGTTGATAACCTTCTCGATTTCAAATCTATGGTGAATGACCATTGGGGTCATTTTCCGTACTTTGGGTTCGTGATAGGCTACCTTCGATTAATCGGCATTATGTTTGCGATTAAGACAAGATCTTATTCTTTCGTGTCCTGATTCGATGCACTAAACTAACCAATAACTTTAATTTTCGTTAAATATTATTGTGAATATTATTGTCATATTATTATTCATATTATCATATCTCATTATTCATATTCATTCACCCATATTCAAAAATACCTAATAAATTATCGAAACTCCTAAAAGCCGAATTGGTGGACTGTTGTATCATTGGTTATTTGTAGGAACCCCGATTTTGAGTCGTGCCCGACTTTGCTCAAGGCGTAGTTTAGGACACAAATGCACACACACGACTTTCTCTTGGGCTACCTTACAATGAGACCCCTTTATTTCGTGCAATCCCGTGTAACTTACATGTATCCCTTCCCCATTCCGATGTATGTTTCGCATTTCTTTGATTATTAGAGCACCCATAGGGACTAGAGCGGATCAAACTATTTTCAAACTAATTCTCGATTCATCATCAAGCCATTTTCAAACCCTTGTAAGTCGAGTGCTCATACGCATTCCCCATCAACCTATTACAACTCGACCCTTGATGCGTAAGTGAAGTCGGTCTCTTTTTTCAAACAATTTCATTTTCAACACGCTTTGCACGCGATAATGAGTCAAACCCTTGATCCAACGTCAAGCGGATTTTCGAAACAAATTATCAATCAATTAACAATTATTTAACGCTTTTTCAAGGTGTAAAGAGTGGGTTCAAGTCTTTGAGCTTGCTTTCGATTGTTTGGATGCGAGTTATCTTATTCGTGTGTGAGTAATTGACGCCTTTAAATAACATTAACAACTCGACAACATTCAACTATCTCCAACTACTCATCTTCCCAAACACCATTTCAAACGACTTTCCTTTCACGATGAAAAAGGGAGTGTCCCAAGTCTTTGGTTCGCTCTCCCGATTACTTGGGGTCCGAGAAGTATTTCCTAAACTTCAAGTAATTGTCATCATTTCAAACATCTTTTCAAACACAACTCCTCTTGCGATGAAAAAGAGAGTGTTCAAGTCTTTGGTTCGCTTTCCTGATTACTTGGGGTCCGAGAAGTCTTTCTTAAGCTTCAAGTGATCGTCATCATTTCAAACTCCATTCAAACATCACTCTTTCCGCGATGAAAAAGAGAGTGTTCCAAGTCTTTGGTTCGCTCTCCCGATTACTTGGGTCCAAGAAGTCTTTCTTAAACTTCGAGTAATCGTCATCTGTACCCACATCAAATCCAATTCAAACCCGTTTCTTTTCGTGGTTGTTACCACGAACTACGGACGCTCTGATTCTTCATTCATTCTTGAATGTAAGATACGCAGGCACAAGATTGCGATGATCTTGGTGAGCATAATTCCCCCATCTTCCATTTCCCCCATCCTTTCCCGTAGTCGAACTATGACGCTCTGATTTCTCATTCTCGTCCGAATGAGCATACGTAGGCACAAGGGCCCCAATCCTTGGCGAACACCCTATCTTCTAACCACCCCTTTCCCCTAGTGTCTTTATCCCTTTATAGTATCCTTTAGCATTTAGTAGTGAGAAGAGAAGAATTAAACCTAGCTAAACTTTCATCCCAACTCGAATTAAGAGGTTCCCATCGAGTACGACGGACGTGAGGGGTGCTAATACCTTCCCCTCGCGTAACCGACTGCCGAACCCAGGAATATGGTTGCGACAACCGTGTTCCTTCCGCGTTTATGAGGTTTTCTCGATATTTTCCTCTCCCGTCTATTCGGGAAAAATAAAGTTCGGTGGCGACTCTGTCGAACCGCATTTCCGCGCCTTTCGCGCGAGGGTCGTATGTTCGAAATGAATTTTCAAGGTGCGACAGGTGGCGACTCTGCTGGGAACTATTGCTCCATGCAAGAGAGAGTCGAGCCTATCTTAGCTCGAGTTGTTAGCTTTTTGTTTTTATTTTCTTCTCGCTTATTTGTTTGTATCCTTGTCTTGGTTACTTATGCTTGAGGCATTGTGGGGGTTTCTATGCTTATGGTTACTTTGTGAGATGGCTCTACACCCGAGTCTGAGTATAACCCTAGGATTATGATGGTGGTTGTGTAGTGGAGACTTGCGTGGAGTCTTTCACGTTAATTTGAAGCGAGAACCCCGCTTGGAGTAGATTCCTTGAAGATATTGTTGTTGTGGTGAGTCTTTGCCATGACAATAATGTTTTCGAGTTTGAATCGTTGATCCCAAGGACCATAAACCGTTTTATCCATGGTGGTTGGTAGTGTTAATTCTTTGTGAATTAATGCGAACGCCCCAATCAGATAAGATTCCTTGAACGTATTACTTCCTTACAGTAATATTTTCAACCTCGATCTATGACTCTGAGAACCTTTTCTAGAATCCGTGTGTCGATGGTTGTGTAGTTGATGCCTCCGAGAAGTCTTTCTCGCGTGGAAGATACGAGAACCTCACCTAGAGGATATTCTTTTAAGGATATTATCGTCGTGATGAGGCTTTGTCATGGCAGTAATATCTTTGAAAGATGTCCATGACTCTAGGCACCTACCCGTTTTAGAATCCTACCCGTGGGGGTTCCTTTGAGCAGTGACTGTGATCCTTGAACCGTTCACCCGGCTAATTCTCAGAATTATTTGAATTTGTGATCCTGTGATCCTGGATCTTGCATCTTGCATCTCATATCATTTGCATTGCATCTCATTTATTGTGCATCTTGCATTCTCCTTCCTTCAGCAGTTTCTCATGTTTCTCTTTCCTTCATATCCAGTAAATCAAGCTGAGTCCTCGACACCAGTACGCAACTAGATCCAATACAAGACGAATGATGAAGCAGATTCAACAAGAGCAAGTTGCCTTTAGAGAAGAGTTGGACACCATCAAAGGACAGATTGACCAGATCCTCGAAGCCATCCTCACGGCCAGAAGAGAGGAAGAACAACGTGAAGCCGCTGCTGTCGTCAACAACAATGGTCAAGGACAAGGGTCTACTGCCATGCCTTTGGTTCCAATTCTAAATCCTCATGGGATGCCGTTGAACTTCAATAACGCAGCCGAAGGAAATACTACTCATCCAACCCCAGCGCCCGGAGTTACCATTAGAGCTATCCCGCAGGCCCAGCCTACTGTCGCGCAGATCCCAGCTCCCCATACCGAAGATACTCTGATGGATCATTATGACGATGTTCAGAACTATCACGCTGCTATCCCCATTTCCAATCCTGTTGCTGCTCAGGATTCAGAAGCCATGAAGATGTGCCGAGATCTAGCCGAGAAACTTCGAGCCATGGAGGGGCACAGTTCAAATTCCTTAAGTGCTTTGGAATTATGCTTGGTGCCTGATGTTGTCATTCCTCCCAAGTTCAAGGTGTCTGAGTTTTCGAAGTACAAAGGTCTCAGTTGTCCAAACATTCATCTGAAGATATACTGTCGCAAGATGGCTGCCTATGCCAGAGACGAAAAGCTCATGATTCATTGCTTCCAAGACAGTTTGTCTGGGGCATCACTCGAATGGTATATGCATCTGGAACATAATAGTGTGCGCACTTGGGCCGAGCTAGCCGATACATTTGTCAAGCAGTATAAGTACAACACCGATCTTGCTCCGAATCGTACTCAACTTTAGAGTATGACTCAGAAGGACAACGAATCCTTCAAGGAGTACGCGTAGCGATGGAGAGAGCTAGCTGCAAGGGTGCATCCACCTATTGTTGACCGTGAACTGATTGACATCTTCATGGGTACTTTACAAGGCCAGTACTACGAAAAGTTGATTGGTAGTGTCTCCGCTGGATTTTCTGACTTGGTGATCGTTGGTGAGAGAATTGAAGAAGGGCTGAAAAGTGGAAAGATCCCAGGAGGTTCTAACAACCAGGCCAATGCCAAGAAGCCTTTCAATGGATACAAGAAGAAAGAGGGCGAAACAAATGCCATCTCTTTGCAGAAAGGGCAAGCTTCTCAACAAGCTCCCGCTCCTATGCCTTATCAAGTTCCCTATTATCAGTATCCGTATGTTGCTACTGCACAATATGCTCCAATGCCTTATTAGTCAGCTGTTCAAGCAGTGCAAGCTCAGATGCCACAGCAACAGGCTCCTCAGCAACAAGCCTACAACCATCAAGGATACCAGTATCCTCCTCAGCAACAACAAATGCAAGCTGCTCAACAACAACGAGGTGCTCGCCCACAGCGTCAACAGAGAACATGGAGGCCAGATAGAGTCTTTGATCGTCTACCAATGACATATGCTAAAATCTTTGCTCAGTTGATGGAGAAGAAAGCTGTTGTTCCGAGAGATTTGGCTCCTCCAACTGTCATTCCTGCCGATTACGATGCAAATGCTCATTGTGAGTTTCATAAGGGCGCTCCAGGTCATACCATTGAGGACTGCAGAGCTTTCAAGCACATAATTCAAGACATGATCGACAGGGATGCTATCAACTTCAATGGGAAGTCTCCAAATGTCATCAACAATCCGATGCCACCAGCCAACTAGTGCCAACATCAGATCAAGCAGGGTCAAGTTCATTTCTTGAAGAAGGCCGTCATGTCGCCATTTCATATTACGCATTTCTTATATTTGTCTTTATTTGTTTAAGTATTGTATGCTTTGAACAATTGCCATTCGTATTTGGTTTTCATTAATGTATTGTTTATGCATGTTTTGAATTAGTTATGTCGTATTCACTCATTTTCACTTATCACCGACACATTTATTCACTTCACTCTATTCACTGTTGTTTAGCATGATTTGAGGGAGGAGGATGAAAACAAGATACCCATAATTGCAAACTGTATGCTTTCAGACCGAATCTCGTCAATGATGTACAGGCATTGCTTCAATCCCCTAAACACTGGAGATATAAGGTGTTAATCCCTAGTAAACAACTTCGAGCCTAGAAGTAGCAGTTTCCTTCGGATATTAAAACCTTTACATTCAACCTGGGGCAGGGTAGTGTTTAGTTAATTCAACCCCACATTCGAATCAACAAAGAAAATCCAGAAGACGGTTGTTCATCAATGACCCATGTTATGGCAATCACAACCTTCCAACAAAATCCCAAAAAATTAAAAGCCTGCTAAGTCAAACACCTTAGAGGGGACTTAGGCAAAATCAAGGCAATCCCGATGGATCTGACAAGCAAAGTCCATACATGCAAAAGTTAGGGATCAAAAACAAAAACAAAAGAGAACCCCGAAACCCTCAAATAAAAAAAACAAAATAAGATTCAGTGGTCATCTAATCGATAGGGTCACTGATATTAATCAAAATAAGGTGACTGTCACGCCGAGCAAACCTTGAACCATCAAGTTTATATCGTCAAGATAAGTGTAGAATTAACTGAGCGTAGGACTGGAGATCATTAAGAAGAAGGAGTGGGTACAAATCATACTTTGAGCCTAATATCCTTTGTTTCGTAACCGTGAACCAGACCACGTTACAACCCTCGAACGACCTAATTGAGGCGAGGTTTGTTCTGAAAGCGTACTATCGCAAGGTTGCGTAACCTGACTCCTCACATGATTGTTAATCATCAGCATTGGTGTCATTATCCTTGTTATATCTTCTACACCAATCAAAATTAGCATAATGTTTGGGCTAACGGTCCACTCGTCTCACTATCACGACACTCTCAATAAATGACACACTTTTTCAAAACTTACATTGAACTTTGCATTAATATTACCATTTATGAATGTACAGTTTTAATTGCAAATCAGTGCTAGGTATTCAAGGACATCTCAACAAGGGGCAATCAGGGAGGAACTTCACTTTCAGCGGCGTACACGAGGCGAGATTATTTCAAAGCCCACAGGCTGGGGCAAATCATTCAAGAGCTCGAGCAGGGGCAAACCATTACCATATTCAGACTGGGGCAGAACCAAGTTACCCTGATCATCAAGCAGAGTTGCAGCCTTCTCTGAAGCAAATTCACAGCGAATCACCAAATTTCCCAAACTTGGGGTATCAAGGACATCTTCTACCCCAATCATGGCGTCTTCAACAAACTGCGTGTCGAGGAAGTCAATCCCTCCCACCACCCGAAGTCCAATTCGCATTGGCAAAGTCCACCACGCTCGCGTCTCCCTGCATTTCCAATTACCCGTCTGCAATCATATGCATCATACGCATCACAATCGACCTCATAAGCATCTTGCATCATATGCATACCCAATCGTATCATACTTCCCCAGCTCTTGCATCTCCACGCGTCAGCATTTGCATTTGTACTTCCACTCGTATGGAATATCATTTATCCTCCAGCGTTCATATATGCAAGTCAAGGTCCATGATCAATTTCGAAGATTTCCAAGATCATCACCAGCTCGGTCAGGGGCATTCTCCGCAAGACTGTGGGTTTCTCCCACAAACTTCAAAAAACTTCAAAGCAATCATCAGCCTAGTCAGGGGCAATCTTCTGCAATTGTGGGTTTCTCCCAAAAAATTCAAAGGATATTCAAAGCAAGATTCAGCCCAGTCAGGGGCATTTTTCAAAGACCATGGGCGTCTCCCATGACGTATTTCAACCTTGTGGTTGATCAGATCTTCAAATAAACATTCATCCCAGCCAGGGGCATACCATTCAAGACCGTGGGCGTTCCCCACGAGGTTGTTCAAACTTTTGTTGGGAAAATCCAAGAAGTTCAGTGCAAGATCCAACCCGAGCAGAGGCATCTTCAGCAAAACCGTGAGTGTTCCTCATGAAGTTGTTCAACCTTTTGTTGAGCAAACCAAGACATCAGGATAAACTCGGCCCAGTCAGGGGCATCCTCTTCACAGTTCATGGGCGTAACCATGAAAGCATTTCAACAAAATTGTGGTCTCCAAACAAGGTGGTGGGCGTACCCCGTTGATTCATTTCAACCCAATCTTCCTCTTGGGTGTTCCCCAATTAGTTATATCCAGCAAGCGTGACTGTTGTCATTTACCTCACTATCATCCTTTTGGTGATAGCCGAACTTCGTCGGTTCAACCTAGCCTGCATCCTTTTGGTGTTGGTAACTTTCAATTTGTGTCGTCCTATCACCCTTTTGGTGATAGCAACCTATGTACGTGTGTTTCGCTCCGTCATCCTTTTGGTGGGGGGTCTGTCATAGTCATTAATGATAGGTTGTGCGATATTGTTTGTGTTTCGCTCCGTCATCCTTTTGGTGAAGGGTCTGTCATAGTCATTAATGATAGATTGTGCGATATTGTTTTGTGTGTGTTTCGCTCCGTCATCCTTTTGGTGGGGGGTCTGTCATAGTCATTAATGTCAGATTGTGCGATAGTGTTTGGTGTAAGTTTCGCTCCGTCATCCTTTTGGTGGGGGTCTGTCATAGTCATTAATGATAGATTGTGCGATATTGTTTGTGTTTCGCTCCGTCATCCTTTTGGTGGGGGGTCTGTCATAGTCATTAATGATAGATTGTGCGATATTGTTTGTGTTTCGCTCCGTCATCCTTTTGGTGGGGGTTTGTCATAGTCATTAATGATAGATTGTGCGATATTGTTTGTGTTTCGCTCCGTCATCCTTTTGGTGGGGGGTCTATCATAGTCATTAATGATAGATTGTGTGATATTGTTTGTGTTTCGCTCCGTCATCCTTTTGGTGGGGGGTCTGTCATAGTCATTAATGATAGATTGTGCGATATTGTTTGTGTTTTGCTCTGTCATCCTTTTGGTGGGGGATCTGTCATAGTCATTAATGATAGATTGTGCGATATTGTTTGTGTTTTGCTCCGTCATCCTTTTGGTGGGGGGTCTGTCATAGTCATTAATGATAGATTGTGCGATATTGTTTTGTGTGTGTTTCGCTCCGTCATCCTTTTGGTGGGGGGTCTGTCATAGTCATTAATGATAGATTGTGCGATATTATTTTGTGTGTGTTTCGCTCCGTCATCCTTTTGGTGGGGGGTCTGTCATAGTCATTAATGTCAGATTGTGCGATAGTGTTTGGTGTAAGTTTCGCTCCGTCATCCTTTTGGTGGGGGGTCTGTCATAGTCATTAATGTCAGATTGTGCGATAGTGTTTGGTGTAAGTTTCGCTCCGTCATCCTTTTGGTGGGGGGTCTGTCATAGCCATTAATGATAGATTACACGATAGTGTTTGGAGTGTGTTTTGCTCTATCATCCTTTTGGTGGTAGTAACCCATGTGTATATCTCCCCATCATCCTTTTGGTGATGTTGACCTTTTCCCAGGCATTCTTTTTTCTTTTCGGGCAAATTCAGGGTCTTCTTTTTATCTAATTGTCTTATCCCTTGAAAGAATGAATGCTGCAGCAATTCATCTTACTCGGTTTAAGTCAATCGGATAGGGGCATCTGTCATACCCTAAATTTGTCCTACTCGTGTAAGTTTTATCTAGATCAATATTACGGTGTGCAGTTCAAATAATGTGTGGTTAGGGATTAATTTAGGGTTGTGTGCCAGGTCAGGGAAGTCGTGTGGAAAGAATTCAAGTGCTCCTGGGTGGAGGATACAAGTTAGGGGTTTGTTCACAAATTTGTGGTCTATATAATGAAATCAGATGGCCGATATGAGCTTATGGCTTTATGGTCCATGTGCTAAGTCGTTAGAGGTCTTGATCATGTGGTTCTGATACTTGTCATTAACACAAAGGACAATCAAGTTTATGGTCGAGTTCAAGAGTTTAATTTTAAAGCATAATTGAGGAGCCCACATTGGGAATTTTGGCTCATCATGCTCAAGTGGCAAACTTCAAAATCAATTTGTGATTAATTCATATTCAATTCATTTCTCATAAGATATTCAAAGTTCCAAAGGCCGATTCATGGTTTATTTTGTCCCTTTAGGAATTGATTCAAAATTCTGGTGAATATTTACGGATGGAAGAATTGGGTTTCAAATGATATTTTTGTGTGTGTTTGGATTTAATTCATTTGTCATCATTTATTCAAAAAAAACACAAGGGAAAAATCGACTTATGTTTGATTTGGAGTTTATTTCGGAATAAAAGCCAAGGGTGGATTTTTTTTCGTGAGGTTTATAGGATCTCTTTGGAATTTCCAACAAAATCAAGATTTCCTAATTTGTCATGTAAAGTTCATGAGAAAAACATCGTATACATTCAATGTATCCATAAGCCCAACTCACAATAAGCCCACATCACCATTTTCATTATCCAAAGAGAATTCAGCAATAAGAAAAGTCTATTCAAAATCAATTGGTGATAAAGTGGAATATAATCATATTTTCATTACAACAAGAGATGCATTTACACAAAACAGAAAATATTGATACAAGTTGAGGTCCATCTACCATTTATGTTCTAACTCATTGTTACAAGTCAAAAGGATATAAAAGAACTAGAGTCCATTTGCAATATTTTTTGAAATAAGGGAGCTTTCTTCACAAGATCACTTGCTGCAAAATGAAAAGGCAAACCAAAACCGCAAGTGACGTGCTCCAAGTCTCAAGCATACCTCTCATTACCATTCACATGCCAAAATTCAAAATGTAGAAACCATCCTACATGCTGTAAGCCATCTCTAGCTACCCCATGACAAAAAGGGACTGCTATCACACAAATCATCCGGTGGGCCACTTCAATTTCCCTACACAAAAACTGACAAAAAATGAAGAGAAAGTTATCAATTCCTATTTACAAAACACCCTGTACTACCATAAAAAAACCCACAACAAATTATGCACAAAAAGAACGAGTGATGGCCGTGATTTACAATGTGCACCCAACATCTGCAAAGTGTATAATTGCAGCAGAGCACATCCACAACCTGCAGAGTGCAGTACAAAACCAGTTGTAACAACCATTTATTGCTGAAAATAAAAACACGTTGTCCAAAACGGCCAAAAGCAAGAGGAAACCTTCACAAAAGCATACCTGCAAAACGTACGGTTTTTGTATCCCACTCCTCAACAAGACCACACACAACAGCAGCAACTTTAATTATGTCCACAAAAGACCAAATACACAGCTTGTGCCAACGTATAACACCAATAGAGTTTTATCAACAAAGCCATTCCCTGCACAATGAACAAACCATAAACAAAGCATAGTATCATTTGAAATTCTTGGCATTTACAGCCTGTAAAGAAATTAGAGGACACCAAATACGGACCTTCCACAACAGACAAGATATTGTAGCCATACAAGCCATTTTGTAATAAGTACAACAACTGCTACACAAAACCCACACCAGACAGCTACTCTGCACAATCATACAACCTGTAGCCCTGTACCTGCAACAGCAGAAAAAGCAGAAAGAAAACAATTCATAAAACCATGCTTAACACAATAAACCAGGAAGCCTGTCACGAAAGTAATTGCTAAATGCATAAGTGACACCAAAATAAAACCCCAAAACAACTTCCTCTCCTTGGCAGGAGCTTACCTCCAAACCGATCACTTCATCTCACTAAGAAAAACCTCATACCCTTTTGAACCCAAACCTTCATTAATCTCCGTGTAATTTCTCAGCTTCCAATCTCATCTATCTTCAACCTATTTCCAAATTGCAAGCAGCCAACAACAAAACACGTTCATTTACCTTCAAACTCCAACTACCCAGAAATTCCTTCTGAAAAAACCTCAACGAATTTCTCATTACTGTCGCTACTGCGAAAATAAGGTGCCGGCATGACAGAAGAGTCGCCACCTTTCGTTATTTATCCCTCAGAACGGGAAAGGAAACGATCGGAAAAACCTGACGAAAAAGGGTAAGACAAGGTCATCGCAACCGTTGTCTGGGTTCGGGAGTCGGTTACGCAAGGGGAAGGTATTAGCACCCCTCACGTCCGTCGTACTCGACGGGATCCTCGCTTGTTTGTTTACTTGGACGGGTTGGTTATAATCTATCTACCTATCAAGGCTGGCTGAAAAAGAAAAGAAAAATGACTCGGCAAAGCGTCGCACTTTATGCCTACGTATTCTCATCAGAGAATGAGAAATCAGATTCAACGTAGTTCGGCTAACTACGGGTGAAGGTGGGGAAGGTTGCTCGCTAGGACATCGCGTCCTATGCCTACGTACTTTCATCTGGTATGAAAGATCAGAGCAAACGTAGTTCGGGAAACTACGGGTTAAGATGGCTCAACTAGGAGGGAGACTATCAAGTCCTACTGTTATCATGCCATGGATTCATCCTATGGTTGAGGTTTGAACAGGGAACTCCTAGATGTTGTCATGCATAGGTTTCAACCTAAAAGTCTATCATCAAATCCTCATCAGAGGAAATGAGAGTCCTAAGGGATCATGTCAATGATACACCAAAAGCATCAACTTTTAACAGTAAAATGCATGCAATGCAAGTGAGGGAGGAAATGTGTGTGGGGTTTCAGCCTCCACAAGCTCGTCTCAACCTCAAGCCAGTCATGAAATAACAGTAATCATACTGAAGATAAACAACATACTATCAAGCAATGAATCAGATAAAGGAAATGAAGTGCCCTCAGGCAAACAAAACACATGCTTGAGAAAGAAAGAATCTACTCTCTAATCCTAACCCTAATCACAGAATCTGAATCAAATCTAAGCACTAAAAACAAGACCCTAAACAAGAGAAATCAATCCCAGTCTTCAAGCTTCAGAACAAGCTTACCAAAGAAAGGGAGCTAAGCAAGCAGACTCATAGTGTCTTCCTCAGGAAAGCACTAGGAGGTGTATACTTAGGAGTCATACCCTATGTGGCTCAACCACTGTGATCAGTTTACATTCCTCCTCAGGAGAAATTAAACTCACACGCAGGCTCCAACATCATTGGATATTTAGGAAATCCTATCTGAACTAGTGGAACTAAGTGAGTAGACCCATAGGACCTTCCTCAGGAAAGTACTAGGAGGCTTCCACTTAGGAGTTGTATCCTATGTGGCTCAACAACTGTGATCAGTTTACATTCCTCCTCAGGAGAAATTAAACTCACAAGTTGGCTCCAACGTCATTGGATACTTGAGAAATCCTAGACAAACTAATGGAACTAAGTGAATAGACTCCTAGGACCTTCCTCAGGAAAGTACTAGGAGGCTTCCACTTAGGAGTTGTATCCCATGTGGCTCAACAACATGTGATCAGTTTACATTCCTCCTCAGGAGAAATTAAACTCACAAGTTGGCTCCAACATCATTGGACACTTAAGAAAGAGGTGAGAAGAAAGAATGAAAGTCATTCACAGTGCCTTCCTCAGGAAAGTACCATGAACTTCCTTCAAACTTCAGGATCTCAAACCTCACAGACAGGGAACAAGCCAAGCTCTGGGTCTCTGAATCTTGATCTACAATCTTCACTTCATCATGCTCTCCATCAAGGTCTTCAAGGCAACACAAGCCCCTCAACAAATTCCCCACAATGAACCCCAAAGATGAACAGATAACCACAGGGTAGACAAAATCAACAGGCAACTTCAGAAAATACCTAAAAATACTAAACCAATGGGGAAAAATCTATCAATTATTCACAAGGGTCTACAATATCTATCCATAACATCTACATAGGCCTCTACCTAAAAATCAAGACAAAACTTATTCAAAGAAAGGAATTCTTCACCTAAGCACAACCTAAACCCTAATTAGGATACCCTAAATCTACCCTAATTAAACTAATCAAAATTTAATTCTAAAATTCTAGGATAAATCCTATGGGGAACTATGATTCATCATCTAATTACACAAAAAAGAATGAGTAAAAAAACCTAAGGGAAGGTCCTAAAACAATTCTTGCAAAATCATGATACCAAACTAAACATTATAAAAGCTATTTAAAAGAAAAATCTATTAAAAATACTAAATTTAAAAATAAAATCCCATTTTTATTTTTAATATTTTCTACACATTATTATCTACTCATAGAAAAAAGAAGAATTAAAAAAGAGTTATTTTTCAATTTTTAATGAATTTTCTAAAACAGAAAAATATTAAAAGAAAATAAAAGAAATTAAAACAATTAAAAGGGAGGGGGGTTGGAATAGCAAGGCGCGCCAGTTGGAATCAGTTGGGCCAGATAAAAGGGGGGTGGGGATAGCGAGTTAAGCCCAGAGCGCGTTTAAATGAAACGACCGCGTTTCACTTTTTTGAATTTTTCCCTCCGCTTCTCATATTCAATCACGGCCGTGCGATGAGTCTCCCAGTCAACCAATTGACCATGATCCAAGGGCTATTATTTCGTCTTCTCCAAACAGATATTAGGGTTTCAGATCTTGGTTTCCATGCGTGAAACTTCCAGGCCATCGTGCTCTCTCATCTCTCAACCAATCCTCACGATGCAAGAACCAAACTTGTTCTACTCCTCTCCCTCTACACAATCACGGTGCTATATTCTTCTAAAACTCACTCTACAAAGAACTATGGAAGATGGAAGTTTCGGGTACACTTGATTCACACTGATATGCATGGTAATGGAATGAATCCATACTAACCTAGAATGTTCTACATGCTGAGGGGATTACACTAAGCTAAAATCCTAAGAATATAGCAGCCTAGGGTGAGTGTTCTTGATCTCTAAAGCTTCATGGCTCTGTCATGGAACTCCATGGATCGTGCTATAACTTCTAGGGTTTCATCCTCTAACCTAATGCATCAGTTCTATATCTATAAAACTAATTAAAAATGCATAAATTAAGAGAATTAGGGAGAGGAACCAACCTGTCAAGTAATGGTGGTAGGTGCTCGTGGAGGATGTTGCAAGCCTTGTAATTGCTTCAGGATGATCCTCCAATGGTGGAAATGATTCTGTTCGCACTTGTTGGGAAGGAGATGGCTTGTAGATGCAGATTTCTTGAATTGCTTGAACTTGAAGAAAGTGCTTCAATGGCTATTTCTCTCTCTCTCTCTCTCTCTCTCTCTCCTGAAATCTCTCTCTATCACCAACCTTGAACTCTCTTCATGGCCTTCTTTTTATAATGATCATCAGATGCTTCTAGATTCATCTAGAATATGGTGGAAAGTTCTTGAAAATCTCATGTGATGACATATTGAAAATCTCACATTCCATGCCTTATGCCTTACCATTTGGTGCCAAAATACCTTTACATGAGATAATGAGAAGATATGCACAACTATAAGCCTTGGTTTTGCCTTGTGTTAGGATTTCCCAAGTTGCCTTCTTTTTCAAGTAACAAGTTTTCAAAGCATCACCCATTTTAAAGCTTCAAATCAAAATTCTAGCTAAACCAATGTTCTCAAAATGATGTTTCCAATCAAAATGATATATTGGATGACCTATTTTGGATTTGTGGATCTTCCAAATCAATTTTCAAATTCAACTTTTCAAACTTATATGCCATTTTTAGTTCATTTTTGACCAATCATGTAACTTCATGCTATGAGCTTTTCCAACAATTTGTGACCTTCTTTCTAGACTTAAAATCACATTTTGAACAACTTTCATGTTTTGAGTTTTTCCATTTGAGGCTTGGAAATAGGAGTTTTAGGCATTGGCTAAAATGACCTATAACTGACAAATGACCAAAATACCCCTGTCTTGTTCAAACCATAAGTTGAGTTCCACAAATCCAATAAAGGACTTCTACCACTCAAATTAAAGCTAAGAAGATGTTCTTCAACATTCATGTTGACCAAGAAATCATAGGAATCACCCTACTAGGGCAAAAGTTATCTGCAAGTTGGGTGACTTTCAAGGACCCAGATTCACACACCTCTGCTGACCTGTAATTTGTCAAAATCATAACTTGGGCTCTGTAACTCCTATCAAGGACTTCCACCACTCAAATTAAAGCTTAGAACAAGCTCTACAACATTCATGTTATGGGGAAAGTGAGATATCAATCAAATCTTGGGCTAAAACTGCCTGGAAGATAGGGATCAAATTAGGGTTTTTCACTGACAATCCTTGGGGATCCTAACTTGAAACTTCTCAAACTCCTCACTCATGATGATTTGGCCTAGGAATCATCTTTATATCATCTCTATGCATCATTCCATGATCTCATGGCCCTTGGATTGGGTCTCAACCTTTCCCAAATCTTTAGTTATCCTAGGGTTGACCCAGTCAAAACCCTAATTCATCATTCATGGTTGAATCTTCTGAACTCTTGCACAATGACTTCTCTGGGCTTCATGAAGGCTATTAAGACATCTCATAGGCTTTCCCAAAACATCAAATTCATTCTCAAAGTCTCAGAACCATCTGAGGAACACCCACAACTCTCAAGCTTTGAAGCACACAACCCTGGTTTCAACCCATTTCTTCTGAGGATCTCTTGAACTTTCTGATGAAGGTATCCACTTTCAAACACTCAATGAATAAATAATTGTTGGTCAAATTTTGGGGTGCAACAGCTGCCCCTATTCAAACGGCTTGAACCTGACTGGGTGAGAAGCGAACGGCTCTCAACCAATCAAGGTACGAGACGGTTGAATATCGGTAAACCCGAAAATTTGCCAACTGCACGAGCACACAGTACTCTGCGGGGAACAAACCTTTGAATCCTGCAACATTAGCTGCTCAACAACTAGCTGGAGAACTAAATCTGACATCACCGTCGGACGATCGAAGTACCCTGCGTCACCACTGGAGAACTAAACCTGACATCACCGTCGGACGATCGAAATACCCTGCGTCACCACTGGAGAAACATCTTCGACTTCAATCAGAAGACATATCATTCACTTGATCGCAATCAATCATCACCTCAGGATAACTGACTTGGTCTTCAGACCCACGCGAATCACTCTGTTGTATCTACAACTCTGGAACCTTGTCTTCAGCCACCCGTTGATTCTTCAACACGGAAATCTGGACTCACAGGAACCTTCTGATATCGCCTTCGGGCGCTTATGAAATCCATCTTCAGATTAGACATCATTGTTGGAGCAGACATGTCATGCTGCTCAGGACTTCAAGAATCGTCTTGAACAAACAGATCCGTCGGGCATCTTCAAGAATCGTCTTGAACTAATAACCTTTCTGGAGCAAGCATTCTGTTGGGTATTCCAGAAATCTTCCTGGGCAACTCTTGCTGGAGACGCTATTGGGGAGCTCAAGTATCATACTAGGCGAACCACTCGGGAAGCTGTACTGGGGTCTTAAGAATCGTCTTAAGCAAATGGCCCTGCTGAGGGATTTGAGAATCATCTCGAACTGAAGACTTTGCTGAGGATCTCAAAAATCATCTTGAGCAAGCGACCGTGGGGATTACACCGGGGTCTTTAAGAATCATCTCAAAAGCGACCTTGCTGGGGAGAACATCAAGAATCGTCCTAAGCAACCGGTCTTTTGGTGGTACACCTGTTCAACAAGGGTGATAATGACCTAGAACATGCTTATGATGCGTATGCTTCGGCACCACGCCCCACACAGTGGGAATGATATGCATTTATGCTAAATGCCATGCAATCATGCACAATGCTATGCAACGTTTAAATGCTATGCAGTCATGCACAATGATGCGATCCTGTCAGCAAAATAAATGCCGAAGGGGAAATCCTCCTGTCAAGGAGAAAGAACCATTCAGGTAGAGGAGTCATCCTGCTGAGGAGAACGTGAACATGCCAATATCAATCAGGCTCTGTCTGGGGAATTGATCTTCCGCGAACTGCTGCAGGGGAACAACTTCAGCTGACTGCTGCAGGGGACGAAGCTCTACGAGAACTTGGATCTGCTGATATCAATCGCGAGAATGAACTGCGCGGCCGTCTCGGCTACTCTTCTGGGGATGGCCACTCTGTGGGGAACCAACTTCAGCTGCTCAACACTCCACTGGGGAAAAACCAATCATGATCTGATCAACTTCCAGGGACTCGGATCTCTTGGACATCTGCAAACTCGGCTGAGGAAGGAGAAATCATTCTGCTTCGATGGAGAGAGTGCGATTCTGGGGAAACACAGCACTAGCTGCCCCACGCTCTGCTGGGGAACATCGATCATGATCTGATCGACTTCCAAGGATTCTGCTTTTCTGCGGACTCAGCCGGGGAGAGAAATCATTCTACTTCGCTGGAGAGTACAACTCTGCCGGGGAAACTCAATTTCGCTGGGGAAGAAGGAATCATCTGACTTCGGGGGAGAGTACAACTCTGCAGGGGGATACAACATCGGCTATTCCAACACTCTACTGGGGAAGAGGGAACCATCCATCTTCAGGAGAGAGCATGACTCTCGTGGGGAATACAATTTCACTGGGGACTTCAGTCTGGCACCATCAGTTACTGCATCCTTCGGCTAACGAACAGCCTCCTGCGAAACCTGCACTTGTGACCCGGTGCGGGGGAAACACCTGCTTCGACGACTTTACTGGGGAAAACACGAGCTCCAGTACTCAAACATTTCTATGAACTCTGCACTTGTGACCCGGTGCTGGGGAGAGACGACATCATTCTTCGGTGCTTGACTCAGCCGATGAGGTGACATTCCTTCAGGATGCGTCTGCTTGGGGAAGAGCATCACCTCTACCCGGGGAAGACATATCAATGCTCACCATTTTGCGTTCAGATTCTGCGGAGGAGAGACTACTGAACTCTGCTGGGGAAGGAGGACTCCTCCTGCCTCGGGAATACGCATGGCACATCTTCTGGCAAGCGCTATACCTGCAACAACACAAACAAACAGACAAGATACCCTCCTCAAAGGGGCCTATCCAGGTTATTATCTCGTGACAATATTCAGTTAATTAGTTGTTTCAACAATCAATGGGCCTAGGCCCGCAGGTTTATGTATGCACATTTTATCAAAAACACATCGGCGTTCTCGTTCGCAAACAAAACAGATAAATGCTAAGCAGTCAAGTAGGATTGCTGAATAATGTGCATTTTATTGATGATGAACCCCTGAACGGGCAAAAATGTTTTACAACAGAGGCAAACTCCTGGAATGAGGAAGCCGCGCAAAAAGAAAACATAAATATACATCAGTATATACAAATGTTGGCAATCGAGGCGTAGACGAACACCATGAGTTGATCCCTCTAAGACCCACTCGACTTTGATACTTCTCCGATGCTTCAGCTTTGGAAGAGATTGATTCAGATAAACGGCCCTCAGGTCTTCCGAACCACTAAACAATGAAAGTCCACACGCGGAACGCAGTCATTTGCTTATTCCAATCCCTAACTTTTGCGTGAACCGCCCTTCAAGGGTTTTCAGTTCACCGGGATACCCTTTTTTGCCGAAGCCGCCCAGTGTAGGTTTTCGACTTCGCGGGTGTACATTTTTTCAATATATCCCTAATTTTTGCCCGAACCTTTTATTCTGTTTTTGGTTCGCCGGGATGCCCCTTTTTTGCCTGGACTCTTTCTTTTTTGTCCAGCGGGTCTCTTTCAAGCAAAGTATTTTTTAACTGCGTCCGCGTTCACCGGGGATGCAAAATCTTCACCATCCATCGTGGATAACAACAAAGCTCCTCCTGAGAAGACCTTGCTGACGACATACGGCCCTTCGTAATTCGGAGTCCACTTGCCCCGGTGATCGGAGTGTGGTGGAAGAATCTTCTTCAGGACGAGATCACCCGTCTGAAAGCTTCGAGGACGCACCTTCTTATCATAAGCTTTCTTCATTCGGCTTTGGTACAGGCGACCAAATGCAATCGATGCTAACCTCTTCTCGTCCATCAGGCTGAGTTGGTTCAAACGATTCGTAACCCATTCTGCCTCATCTAGTTTCACATCAGCCAAAACTCGCAAAGAGGGAATCTCCACTTCTAGCGGTAGGACAGCTTCCATACCATACACCAAGGAGAAAGGAGTTGCCCCGGTCGACGTACGCACCGTCGTACGATAACCGTGCAAGGCAAACGACAGCATCTCGTGCCAATCTTTATACGTCACAACCATCTTCTGAACAATCTTCTTGATGTTCTTGTTGGCCGCTTCAACAGCGCCATTCATCTTCGGCCGGTAAGGAGATGAGTTGTGGTGTTCAATCTTGAAGCTCTGGCACAGCTCCTTCATCATCTTATTATTCAAATTCGAACCATTATCAGTAATGATCCGCTCGGGAATTCCATAGCGACAGATGATGTCCCTCTTTATGAATTTAGCTACCACCTGCTTGGTCACATTAGCGTACGAGGCTGCCTCCACCCATTTGGTGAAGTAGTCGATAGCTACCAGGATAAAACGATGACCATTGGATGCAGTGGGCTCGATCTTGCCTATCATGTCGATGCCCCACATGGAGAACGGCCAAGGGGAGGACATGACATTCAATGGGCACGGCGGCACATGAACTTTATCAGCATAAATCTGGCATTTGTGACATTTCTTCGCGAATCTGAAGCAATCCGACTCCATAGTCAACCAGTAATATCCTGCTCTCAGGATCTTTCTCGTCATGGCATGCCCGCCGGCGTGCGTACCAAATGTGCCCTCATGGACTTCTTCCATGAGCATACTTGCTTCTTTCTCATCCACACATCTGAGTAGCACGAGATCGTGGTTTCTCTTATACAGCACTCCATCAGGGTTGAGGTAAAAGTTTCCAGATAACCTCCTCAGAGTCTTCTTATCCTGGGTTGACGCACCCGCAGGATACTCCTTGGTCATAAGGAAGGTCTGGATATCGTGGAACCATGGCTTGCCGTCAGTGGCATCTTCGATTGCGAACACAAACGCTGGTCTATCAAGCCGCGAAAGCACAATTCTTGGAGCCTCATTCCAATAATTGACTTTATACATTGAAGCCAACGTGGCTAAAGCATCAGCCATTTGATTTTCAGCCCGGGGTACATGATGAAGTTCTACTCGGTCAAAGAACGGAAGCAGCCTCCTGGCATAGTTCATGTACGGCACTAGATTCGCTTGACGAGTTTCCCACTCCCCTTTGATCTGATTGATTACAAGCGCTGAGTCACCATATATGTCTAGATTCTTGATTCTCAAATCAATTGCCTCTTCTAGACCCATAATACATGCTTCATACTCGGCTTCGTTGTTGGTAACTGGAAACGTCAGTCTTGCAGTAAACGGGATGTGGGATCCGTGAGGAGTCGTGATGATAGCCCCGATACCACTTCCATAGGAATTAACCGCTCCGTCGAATATCAACTTCCACTGGGATTTCCTATCTGGCCCCTCATCGGGCAATGGCTCATCGCAATCCTTCGCTTTGAGAAACATAATGTCCTCGTCAGGGAATTCGAACTTCATCGGCTGATAGTCTTCGATTGGCTGTTCGGCAAGGTAGTCAGACAATACGCTTCCCTTGATGGCTTTCTGGGAGACGTACTGAATATCATATTCTGTTAACACCATCTGCCACCTGGCAATCCTGCCCGAAAGAGCCTGCTTCTCGAAGACGTACTTGATCGGATCCATCTTCGAAATGAGCATAGTGGTGTGATTGAGCATATACTGTCGTAGACGTTTGGCGGCCCAAGCTAATGCACAACACGTCTTCTCCAGCATCGAGTATCGAGATTCACACTCAGTGAACTTTTTACTCAAATAATAAATGGCATGCTCTTTTCTGCCCGTCTCGTCATGCTGACCGAGAACACACCCCATACTATTCTCCAGAACTGTCAAGTACATGATTAATGGCCGTCCAGCCACTGGGGGTATCAAGATTGGAGGTTCTTGAAGATACTGCTTTATCTTATCGAATGCCTTCTGGCAATCCTCATTCCAAGTAATCGCCTGATTTTTCTTTAACAACTTGAACATCGGTTCACAAGTGGCCGTGAGCTGAGAGATAAACCTTGCAATGTAGTTTATTCGGCCCAAGAAACCACGAACTTCTTTTTCTGTTTTCGGCGCTGGCATCTCTTGGATAGCTTTTATCTTTGCAGGATCAACTTCAATACCTCGTTCACTAACGATAAACCCCAATAACTTTCCGGACCGCACTCCGAAAGTGCACTTGTTAGGATTCAGCCTCAGCCTGAACTTCCTAAGCCTTTCAAACAGCTTCAGCAAATTGACCAGATGCTCTTCCTCCGTTTGGGACTTTGCAATCATGTCATCAACATAGACCTCGATCTCATGATGAATCATATCATGAAACAAAGTTACCATTGCCCGCTGGTAAGTGGCCCCTGCGTTCTTCAGACCGAAGGGCATTACCTTGTAGCAAAACGTGCCCCAGGGGGTGATAAACGTCGTTTTCTCCATGTCCTCCGGCGCCATCTTAATCTGATTGTAACCGGAGAAGCCATCCATGAACGAAAACACGGAAAACTGGGCTGTATTGTCGACCAACACATCGATATGAGGCAACGGGAAATCATCCTTAGGGCTTGCCCTATTCAAATCCCGATAATCGACGCACATGCGTACCTTACCGTCCTTCTTCGGTACAGGCACTATGTTGGCGACCCACGGAGGGTAAGTGGTAACGGCTAGAAATCCTGCGTCCAACTGCTTCTGGACCTCTTCTTTGATTTTTACAGCCATGTCTGGTCTCGTCCTCCTGAGCTTCTGCTTGACTGGAGGGCAATCTTCTCGCAACAGCAAGCGATGAACCACGACATCAGTGTCAAGTCCGGGCATATCCTCATATGACCAAGCAAAGACGTCACTATACTCTCGAAGCATCTCGACCAGTCTATGCTTGACATCCTTCTGCAGCGCAGCCCCAACTCTGACATTTCTGACGAGCTCCTCAGAACCCAGATTTACAATCTCAATATCCTCCTCGTGAGGCAGAATAACCTTCTCCTCTTGTCTCAACAAGCGGGCCAACTCTTCCGGAAGGTCTTCGTCTTCATCAATCTCATCCTCGGCTTGATAGATCGGGCAATCAAAGTCGTAGTGAGTCGTAGAGGGTCCAGAGTCGATGTCGTCTGTTACGTGGATCCTGCAATAACAAGGGTTAAGTTTAAAGCAGGAATATGCAGGTTAGCACGAACCTCGTTGCCATTTTGCTGTTTTTCGAAACAAACATAAAGCATGAATAACAGAGAACACAACATTTGATTACGAAGAAAAACGCCTTTTATTTATTAACAAAATGCATACACATAATCCAACAAGGCCCTGACAGTAAAACCACTATGCCCCGGGCAGGACATAGGGTTGTACAAAGATTGTAAAAAGCAAATCATTACTCTTCACTTGTCAGCTTGATAATCTCCTTGATGGTCCAATTGTGGAGGCACTCGCCTGGTTTGCTCGGTTGAATCCAGGCGTCAAGATCGCAATCACTGTCCCCGCTGTCCTCTGACGCAGCGTTGATACTCTCGAAAATTACTCCCCCCTTGGTGAATAAGATCGGCCCTTTCCCATGAGACGAACTGCCAGAAGAAGATGAAGCTTCAGCTCCAGGAGAATACCCTAATCCAAACTTATCCTGTTTGATTGGTATATCCAAGACATGCCCCCAGCCTGGGGTGGAACCAGCTTCGACCACGGCTCTAGCTTCCTTAAACGAGGAGAGGTTCAACTCTTGCTTCTCTGCAACAACGGGAGCTACCTCCTTCACCCTGACGGTTTCAAATGCTTGGCAAAGAGTCTCATGGATCTCACCATCCATTTCAACGTATTTGAAGGATGACAGGTGGCTTACCATGATGTCCTCTTCTCCACAGACTGTCACTATGCTGCCCCCAACAGCATATTTAAGCTTCTGATGCAGCGTGGACGTTACGGCACCAGCAGAATGGATCCATGGCCGACCTAAGAGGCAACTATAGGCGGGCATGATATCCATGATATAGAAAACCGCATTGAACGTCTCTGGACCAACTTGAATGGGCAGGGTCAATTCTCCGAAGACGTGACGCTTAGTTCCGTCAAAGGCTTTCACGACCAGATCACTGGGCGTGCACAGCAGTCCACGGGTATCCAACTTCATCAGTGCCTTCTTCGGAAGCACATTAAGCGAGGAACCCGTATCCACCAGGACATGTGACATAATCGTGCCTCTGCACTCTATTGAGACGTGCAAGGCGCTGTTGTGATCTCTTCCCTTAGGAGTCAGCTCCAGATCTGTAAATCCCAGCCCATTACCAGCATTGACATGGGCTACTACTTCCTCAAGTTGATTTACTGATATCTCCTGCGGCACGTATGTAGCATTCAATACCTTCAATAATGCGTTGCGGTGCGCTTCAGAACACAGCAACAGGTTAAGAATCGAGATCTTTGACGGAGTCTGATGAAGATGATCTACAATTTTGTAGTCACTCTTCTTGATTAGTCGCATGAACTCTTCAGCATCTTTAACCAGCAAGTCTTTCCCTGCCCCTGCAGGGACCTCCTCAACAGCTTTACCTTTACCTTTATCCACAGCGTCAGCTCGGACCACTTTCTCTGCTGCAACCTCTGCCGGCGCAAACACTCTTCCGCTTCTAGTGATACCACTGACTTCAGTAAGATTCTGCATAGTCGATCCGGATGGCTCAAGCTCTATCTTCTGACCATTACAATAAACTTCGGCGCCATAATGCCATGGAACGGCATTGGTACTCTCGAATGGGATTGGTCCGGCCCTGGTGATGGTGATAGAAGGCGGACGGGGCGCAGAAATAGTAATAGGGTGACGAGGAATAGTAATGGTAGCAACTTCGTCTGCCTGCTTCAGCACGACTTCCCCTGACGCATTCTCAATGCTCCGACTGAACTGCAAAATACCCTCGGACATCAGACTTTGGATACCTTCGATCAACTGCTCACACCCATCAGGAAGTGTAGCACAAGCCATACATAACTCTCCACATCCAAGAAAGAAGCCCTTCTTCAGCAACTTAGCCTTAACAAAACTCAACGGCGTCTTCAAATCTTTGACATCAGTCAGCAAGTCTGAATTCTCTTCAGTGATAACAGCATTTACTCCGCCCCCCTTATGATGAGGCATTGGATTTTTGGTGACGTTGGGCACGCTGTCAGAAAAGTTGATAACCTTGGCGTCGACCAAGTCCTGGACTTTGTGCTTAAAAGCTTTACAATTCTCAACCGTATGGCCAGGTGCCCCAGAATGAAATTCACAAGTAGCATTAGCATCATACTCTGGTGGTGGTGCCCCTGTTAAGGGAGCCATCGTCCTTTTGTGAACCAATTGGAGCTGAAGCAACGTTTGCAGAAGCTGTGCATACGGCATAGGAGGAGTTTCCAAATGACGGTTTGCTAGGGGACCCCGATTCTGATATCTCTTATATCCCTGATTATTCTGCTGCTGGGGCTGCTGCTGCGGCTGCGGCTGCGGTGGAGCAGCTGGGATATTTATGCTAGCGATCTGAGACTGAGGGCCCTTGCCCTTTCTCCTAGCATTAGTGACAGCACTGGCATCTCCCTCTCGACGCTTGCCAGTATAGGGTTTCTTGCCAGCTCCTCCAGCTGAGGATGATTCGCCCTGAATTTTTTCGATCTTTATACCGTTTTCAACATGCTCGCCCAAAGTGATGAGAGCCGAGAATGTTCCAGACATGCCACTGATCAGCTTTTCATAATAGACTCCAGGAAGGGTAGCCACGAACATTTGCACCAACTCACGCTCAACCATCGGTGGTTGGACCCGAGCAGCCAATTCACGCCACCGCTGGGCGTACTCTTTGAAGCTTTCATTGCTCCGCTGCGAGAGATTCTGAAGCTGAACTCGGTTGGGAGCCAAGTCGCTATTATATTGATAGTGGAGAACAAATGCTTCTGCAAGATCTTTCCAAGTGCGCACAGCAGCGGGCTCCAAACCCATATACCATTCGAGCGATGGACCAGAAAGACTATCCTGAAAGAAGTGCATCAGCAGCTTCTCATCGTCGGAATAAGCGGACATCTTTCTATAATAAGATCGGAGGTGAACACGGGGACAAGTAGTGCCCCTATACTTCTCAAAGATAGGCACCTTGAACTTGTGAGGTATTTTAAAGTCAGCAATCAACCCGAGTTTGGCCATGTCAACGCCCAATGCGTTCTGATTTTCTATATCTCTCATTTTATCTTCCAGCGCCTTGAACCTGAGTCGAGCTTCAGCAGTCAATTCAGCCTCTACACCTCTCTGAGAGAATATGTCATCCTGATGGTCCTCCAGCCACGGTTGAGGCACCACCATATTTCCTGCACCAACATTGCCGTTGACCGGCCCTATGTTAACATTGGCTCCCAAACTACCATTGACGGCGCCCGCCGCGTTGAGTCCGAGATTAGTCATCAGATTGCCGTTAGCGCTGCCGTTGCCCCCGGCAGCAGGAACAACGTTCTGTGGAGTATCTCCTTGAGGAGGAGTGGGTACGGCCCCGCCGTGAAGTATTCCATTACTGTCAACCCTGGAGATGAGAGGTTGAACCAAAGTACGAAGCTGGTCTTGCCCATTCGCAACTACTTGCATCAGCTCCATAAAACGATCCATCCGTTCACGAAGCTCTTGAACATCTGACTGTACCTGGTCCATGATTCTCGTCTGATTAGCGCGAGTTGAGTAGCGGTGGATGAGTCTTTGATCAATCCTGGAGATCGAAAACAGCTCGGAACCTGAGTACCTGAAAAACCTGTCAACATTAAAGGTTAGGAAAAGGTAACAGAATGTATGTCATGCAAAGATGTTTCATGCAGATGCATGCGTGTGTCTGTGTGCTTGAGAGATTATCCCCCGATCCTGGCGCCTGTTGGCAATAATAAGGAGAGGAATCCAGGCCCAATCATGGAAACAGTAACCTCACATAGCAATAGTCAGATTCGACACATCAAGGACCGAGAACTCGTACGCAACAGTCTTTCTGAGAGAGGCTGCAGTAACACGATAAGAGGCGAAAGATCCTGGATCGGGGAAATGGTACCTGTCACAGACACACGCCAATGGAATGCGAATGATTATGCAATCTAATGCAAAATGCAGGCATGCAACAATATATCCAGGTGGCTGCTGTGGAGATTCGGTGTCGACAGTCACTGATGAGAAGGAAACCCCGGTGTAAAATCCTACTGATCTGATCTGCTGTGAATAACCATCTGATAGGATCGAGATCAAAATTCTGCTCTGACAAGAGTAAAGGTCTGATAATAAAGATCCCGGATGCAAGATCAAGGAATATCTGTTGATGAAGTCTTCGGACCCCCAAATCAAAAAAATCTGCCCTGTCGAGAACAAACACACAGCTGCTGATGAGATCTTCAAACCCCACTCAAAATCTGCCCTATCAAGAACAAACAACAACTGCCGATGAGATCTTCAGACCCCACTCAAAATCTGCCTTATCTAGGACAAACCTCTGATAACAATACTCTGATCGAAACCTGCTCTATCAAGAACAGACATGCACCCGATGATAAGATCCTCTGATCAAACTCTCGCTCTGTCAAGAACATCTCTGCAACTGAGAACCCAACATAACTGATTCACTGTCAAGAAAACCGGGTAGTCTGGAGGTCAAAGTTTCCTGCAATATCCCAACCCCACTCACAGGTATGATGGACCTAATCCACGGACAAAGGTACGACATCCTATGCGGTCATCAGCGTCACAGACTTTCATGAGTGACAATACGATTCCCAGAAGGAGTGGCATCGTCAAGTCATGAAGAGGCCTCTCTTAGCTGACTTCCAAATGATCGGTCCCCAGAGTCGACAATCCTCACGTCTGGACTCCCCTCAGATCCTCAGGACCGGAAAGGAGCACCTCTGCAAGAATCTCGTCTGAGCGCAGATTTTCGTAGGGAACTGTGCCTGCTCAGCAGACAGGTTCGTCTACTACTTCTCCGCAACTATATCTAGGTGTGTACTCAAGCCCAGGTCCGGCTTTTCACTCACAGTAACATCCCTCTCCCACAACAGCACAGATAATCATATCAACTGGAAATAAAATGCGGGAAATAAAATGCGGGAAGTAAAGTGCGGGAAGTAAAAATGCGATAAATAAACGCAACCCATCAAGCAAACACACAAACGATAGGATTGACTCGCGTAGGGGATGGGAAACGGTCCCAGCATAAGGGATGGGAAAAGTCCCTAGATGCTATGAATCCCCAGCAGAGTCGCCAGCTGTCGCTACTGCGAAAATAAGGTGCCGGCATGACAGAAGAGTCGCCACCTTTCGTTATTTATCCCTCAGAACGGGAAAGGAAACGATCGGAAAAACCTGACGAAAAAGGGTAAGACAAGGTCATCGCAACCGTTGTCTGGGTTCGGGAGTCGGTTACGCAAGGGGAAGGTATTAGCACCCCTCACGTCCGTCGTACTCGACGGGATCCTCGCTTGTTTGTTTACTTGGACGGGTTGGTTATAATCTATCTACCTATCAAGGCTGGCTGAAAAAGAAAAGAAAAATGACTCGGCAAAGCGTCGCACTTTATGCCTACGTATTCTCATCAGAGAATGAGAAATCAGAGTCAACGTAGTTCGGCTAACTACGGGTGAAGGTGGGGAAGGTTGCTCGCTAGGACATCGCGTCCTATGCCTACGTACTTTCATCTGGTATGAAAGATCAGAGCAAACGTAGTTCGGGAAACTACGGGTTAAGATGGCTCAACTAGGAGGGAGACTATCAAGTCCTACTGTTATCATGCCATGGATTCATCCTATGGTTGAGGTTTGAACAGGGAACTCCTAGATGTTGTCATGCATAGGTTTCAACCTAAAAGTCTATCATCAAATCCTCATCAGAGGAAATGAGAGTCCTAAGGGATCATGTCAATGATACACCAAAAGCATCAACTTTTAACAGTAAAATGCATGCAATGCAAGTGAGGGAGGAAATGTGTGTGGGGTTTCAGCCTCCACAAGCTCGTCTCAACCTCAAGCCAGTCATGAAATAACAGTAATCATACTGAAGATAAACAACATACTATCAAGCAATGAACCAGATAAAGGAAATGAAGTGCCCTCAGGCAAACAAAACACATGCTTGAGAAAGAAAGAATCTACTCTCTAATCCTAACCCTAATCACAGAATCTGAATCAAATCTAAGCACTAAAAACAAGACCCTAAACAAGAGAAATCAATCCCAGTCTTCAAGCTTCAGAACAAGCTTACCAAAGAAAGGGAGCTAAGCAAGCAGGCTCATAGTGTCTTCCTCAGGAAAGCACTAGGAGGTGTATACTTAGGAGTCATACCCTATGTGGCTCAACCACTGTGATCAATTTACATTCCTCCTCAGGAGAAATTAAACTCACACGCAGGCTCCAACATCATTGGATATTTAGGAAATCCTATCTGAACTAGTGGAACTAAGTGAGTAAACCCATAGGACCTTCCTCAGGAAAGTACTAGGAGGCTTCCACTTAGGAGTTGTATCCTATGTGGCTCAACAACTGTGATCAGTTTACATTCCTCCTCAGGAGAAATTAAACTCACAAGTTGGCTCCAACGTCATTGGATACTTGAGAAATCCTAGACAAACTAATGGAACTAAGTGAATAGACTCCTAGGACCTTCCTCAGGAAAGTACTAGGAGGCTTCCACTTAGGAGTTGTATCCCATGTGGCTCAACAACATGTGATCAGTTTACATTCCTCCTCAGGAGAAATTAAACTCACAAGTTGGCTCCAACATCATTGGACACTTAAGAAAGAGGTGAGAAGAAAGAATGAAAGTCATTCACAGTGCCTTCCTCAGGAAAGTACCATGAACTTCCTTCAAACTTCAGGATCTCAAACCTCACAGACAGGGAACAAGCCAAGCTCTGGGTCTCTGAATCTTGATCTACAATCTTCACTTCATCATGCTCTCCATCAAGGTCTTCAAGGCAACACAAGCCCCTCAACAAATTCCCCACAATGAACCCCAAAGATGAACAGATAACCACAGGGTAGACAAAATCAACAGGCAACTTCAGAAAATACCTAAAAATACTAAACCAATGGGGAAAAATCTATCAATTATTCACAAGGGTCTACAATATCTATCCATAACATCTACATAGGCCTCTACCTAAAAATCAAGACAAAACTTATTCAAAGAAAGGAATTCTTCACCTAAGCACAACCTAAACCCTAATTAGGATACCCTAAATCTACCCTAATTAAACTAATCAAAATTTAATTCTAAAATTCTAGGATAAATCCTATGGGGAACTATGATTCATCATCTAATTACACAAAAAAGAATGAGTAAAAAAACCTAAGGGAAGGTCCTAAAACAATTCTTGCAAAATCATGATACCAAACTAAACATTATAAAAGCTATTTAAAAGAAAAATCTATTAAAAATACTAAATTTAAAAATAAAATCCCATTTTTATTTTTAATATTTTCTACACATTATTATCTACTCATAGAAAAAAGAAGAATTAAAAAAGAGTTATTTTTCAATTTTTAATGAATTTTCTAAAACAGAAAAATATTAAAAGAAAATAAAAGAAATTAAAACAATTAAAAGGGAGGGGGGTTGGAATAGCAAGGCGCGCCAGTTGGAATCAGTTGGGCCAGATAAAAGGGGGGTGGGGATAGCGAGTTAAGCCCAGAGCGCGTTTAAATGAAACGACCGCGTTTCACTTTTTTGAATTTTTCCCTCCGCTTCTCATATTCAATCACGGCCGTGCGATGAGTCTCCCAGTCAACCAATTGACCATGATCCAAGGGCTATTATTTCGTCTTCTCCAAACAGATATTAGGGTTTCAGATCTTGGTTTCCATGCGTGAAACTTCCAGGCCATCGTGCTCTCTCATCTCTCAACCAATCCTCACGATGCAAGAACCAAACTTGTTCTACTCCTCTCCCTCTACACAATCACGGTGCTATATTCTTCTAAAACTCACTCTACAAAGAACTATGGAAGATGGAAGTTTCGGGTACACTTGATTCACACTGATATGCATGGTAATGGAATGAATCCATACTAACCTAGAATGTTCTACATGCTGAGGGGATTACACTAAGCTAAAATCCTAAGAATATAGCAGCCTAGGGTGAGTGTTCTTGATCTCTAAAGCTTCATGGCTCTGTCATGGAACTCCATGGATCGTGCTATAACTTCTAGGGTTTCATCCTCTAACCTAATGCATCAGTTCTATATCTATAAAACTAATTAAAAATGCATAAATTAAGAGAATTAGGGAGAGGAACCAACCTGTCAAGTAATGGTGGTAGGTGCTCGTGGAGGATGTTGCAAGCCTTGTAATTGCTTCAGGATGATCCTCCAATGGTGGAAATGATTCTGTTCGCACTTGTTGGGAAGGAGATGGCTTGTAGATGCAGATTTCTTGAATTGCTTGAACTTGAAGAAAGTGCTTCAATGGCTATTTCTCTCTCTCTCTCTCTCTCTCTCTCTCCTGAAATCTCTCTCTATCACCAACCTTGAACTCTCTTCATGGCCTTCTTTTTATAATGATCATCAGATGCTTCTAGATTCATCTAGAATATGGTGGAAAGTTCTTGAAAATCTCATGTGATGACATATTGAAAATCTCACATTCCATGCCTTATGCCTTACCATTTGGTGCCAAAATACCTTTACATGAGATAATGAGAAGATATGCACAACTATAAGCCTTGGTTTTGCCTTGTGTTAGGATTTCCCAAGTTGCCTTCTTTTTCAAGTAACAAGTTTTCAAAGCATCACCCATTTTAAAGCTTCAAATCAAAATTCTAGCTAAACCAATGTTCTCAAAATGATGTTTCCAATCAAAATGATATATTGGATGACCTATTTTGGATTTGTGGATCTTCCAAATCAATTTTCAAATTCAACTTTTCAAACTTATATGCCATTTTTAGTTCATTTTTGACCAATCATGTAACTTCATGCTATGAGCTTTTCCAACAATTTGTGACCTTCTTTCTAGACTTAAAATCACATTTTGAACAACTTTCATGTTTTGAGTTTTTCCATTTGAGGCTTGGAAATAGGAGTTTTAGGCATTGGCTAAAATGACCTATAACTGACAAATGACCAAAATACCCCTGTCTTGTTCAAACCATAAGTTGAGTTCCACAAATCCAATCAAGGACTTCTACCACTCAAATTAAAGCTAACAACATTCATGTTGACCAAGAAATCATAGGAATCACCCTACTAGGGCAAAAGTTGTCTGCAAGTTGGGTGACTTTCAAGGACCCAGATTCACACACCTCTGCTGACCTGTAATTGGTCAAAACCATAACTTGGGCTCTGTAACTCCTATCAAGGACTTCCACCACTCAAATTAAAGCTTAGAACAATCTCTACAACATTCATGTTATGGGGAAAGTGAGATATCAATCACATCTTGGGCTAAAACAGCCTGGAAGATAGGGATCAAATTAGGGTTTTTCACTGACAATCCTTGGGGATCCTGACTTGAAACTTCTCAAACTCCTCACTCATGATGAGTTGGCCTAGGAATCATCTTTATATCATCTCTATGCATCATTCCATGATCTCATGGCCCTTGGATTGGGTCTCAACCTTTCCCAAATCTTTAGTTATCCTAGGGTTGACCCAGTCAAAACCCTAATTCATCATTCATGGTTGAATCTTCTGAACTCTTGCACAATGACTTCTCTGGGCTTCATGAAGGCTATTAAGACATCTCATAGGCTTTCCCAAAACATCAAATTCATTCTCAAAGTCTCAGAACCATCTGAGGAACACCCACAACTCTCAAGCTTTGAAGCACACAACCCTGGTTTCAACCCATTTCTTCTGAGGATCTCTTGAACTTTCTGATGAAGGTATCCACTTTCAAACACTCAATGAATAAATAATTGTTGGTCAAATTTTGGGGTGCAACAATTACCCTTCCAAAACATCAAACCCGTAAAAACTTTCAATCAACATCAAACCAGAAAACCCGTTCCAAATCCAACGAGCTTCAAACCGCCGTCCTTTAAACCCATATCAGAAAATCATTTCGAAACCCTCTCAGAAAATACCCAGAACACGCCGCCGTAACACATCAAGCATCAATTTCAACCGCCCTCCTTCAAACCGCGGTCTCAGAAACCCAAACCCTTCACGATCGAAACAACCACAAATATCCTTAACCCAATCTTCTTCGTCAAACCCAAATAAATCCAAACCAGAAACGAGACAGAAGAGAGTGAAATTTTTTGATATCTGGAACAAAAGGGATGTACCTAGAAAACGATTCTTCGAAGTGGCTTGTGAAGAAGGTCGAAGTTGTTGGTTGTTGTCTAGAGGATTCACCATTTCTTTTCCGTTTTTTGTCGTCCTTGGTAAGCGATGAAGAAGTTTAATCTTCTGAGCTTGTTTTATTTTTTTTTCCTTTTATTTGTTTTTTTCATTATTTTTATTATTTATTTTAATTAATAGTATTTAGGGTTAGTTTTTAGGTTTAATGTTGGTGATGACTGGGTCGTGTAACCCATGGAGGTTCCTGACCCAGATTTTCGTTTTTTTCTCCTTCTAGCTGTGTGCAAACCGTGTTGGTTTGATATGGCATGATGGGCTTGGCCCAAATGATTCCCTGCTCTATTTACCACCTGTTTTTTCAGTTTTCACCCCTTCCCCTTTTTATTATTTTGAATGTATTTAGTAACTTACTGTTTCTTAAAATGAGTAATATATAATTATTAGTATATGTAATATATTGTTTTAATATGTTTAGAGTTTATAATAATTCTTAAATATTTTCTTTTCATTTTTTAAAATTTTAATACATATTTTACTAGAAGTTAGAGGTTAGTTTTATTTATTTATCATTGAGCATTTTATTTTCCTTTGTGATCGATGACGAGATTACCAACGTTTAACCGTCAAATTATTGGCGTGAAACAAAGGATCTGAGACCACTTTCTTTCTCCGATTTTATTTCGATTTTTGGATCAATGAAGTTTTTATTCGTAAGCGTCGCGTATCGAAGTTGATAACCTTCTCGATTTCAAATCTATGGTGAATGACCATTGGGGTCATTTTCCGTACTTTGGGATCGTGATAGGCTACCTTCGATTAATCGGCATTATGTTTGCGATTAAGACGAGATCTTATTCTTTCGTGTCCCGATTCGATGCACTAAACTAACCAATAACTTTAATTTTCGTTAAATATTATTGTGAATATTATTGTCATATTATTATTCATATTATCATATCTCATTATTCATATTCATTCACCCATATTCGAAAATACCTAATAAATTATCGAAACTCCTAAAAGCCGAATTGGTGGACTATTGTATCATTGGTTATTTGTAGGAACCCCGATTTTGAGTCATGCCCGACTTTGCTCAAGGCGTAGTTTAGGACACAAATGCACACACACGGCTTTCTCTTGGGCTACCTTACAATGAGACCCCTTTATTTCGTGCAATCCCGTGTAACTTACATGTATCTCTTCCCCATTCCGATGTATGTTTCACATTTCTTTGATTATTAGTTTATCTCTTAGGAGCACCCATAGGGACTAGAGCGGATCAAACTATTTTCAAACTAATTCTCGATTCATCATCGAGCCATTTTCAAACCCTTGTAAGTCGAGTGCTCATACGCATTCGCCATCAACCTAGTACAACTCGACCCTTGATGCGTAAGTGAAGTCGGTCTCTTTTTTCAAACAATTTCATTTTCAACACGCTTTGCACGCGATAATGAGTCAAACCCTTGATCCAACGTCAAGCGGATTTTCAAAACAAATTATCAATCAATTAACAATTATTTAACGCTTTTTCAAGGTGTAAAGAGTGGGTTCAAGTCTTTGAGCTTGCTTTCGATTGTTTAGATGCGAGTTATCTTATTCGTGTGTGAGCAATTGACGCCTTTAAATAACATTAACAACTCGACAACATTCAACTATCTCCAACTACTCATCTTCCCAAACACCATTTCAAACGACTTTCCTTTCACGATGAAAAAGGGAGTGTCCCAAGTCTTTGGTTCGCTCTCCCGATTACTTGGGGTCCGAGAAGTATTTCATAAACTTCAAGTAATTGTCATCATTTCAAACATCTTTTCAAACACACCTCCTCTTGCGATGAAAAAGAGAGTGTTCCAAGTCTTTGGTTCGCTTTCCCGATTACTTGGGGTCTGAGAAGTCTTTCTTAACCTTCAAGTGATCGTCATCATTTCAAACTCCATTTAAACATCACTCTTTCCGCGATGAAAAAGAGAGTGTTCCAAGTCTTTGGTTCGCTCTCCCGATTACTTGGGTCTGAGAAGTCTTTCTTAAACTTCGAGTAATCGTCATCTGTACCCACATCAAATCCAATTCAAACCCGTTTCTTTTCGTGGTTGTTACCACGAACTGCGGACGCTCTGATTCTTCATTCATTCTTGAATGTAAGATACGTAGGCACAAGATTGCGATGATCTTGGCGAGAAAAATCCCCTCCATCTTCCATTTCCCCCATCCTTTCCCGTAGTCGAACTACGACGCTCTGATTTCTCATTCTCGTCCGAATGAGCATACGTAGGCACAAGGGCCCCAATCCTTGGCGAGCACCCTATCTTCTAACCACCCCCTTTCCCCTAGTGTCTTTATCGATTTATAGTATCCTTTAGCATTTATTAGTGAGAAGAGAAGAATTAAACCTAGCTAAACTTTCATCCCAACTCGAATTAAGAGGTTCCCGTCGAGTACGACGGACGTGAGGGGTGCTAATACCTTCCCCTCGCGTAACCGACTCTCGAACCCAGGAATATGGTTGCGACGATCGTGTTCCTTCCGCGTTTATGAGGTTTTCTCGATATTTTCCTCTCCCATCTATTCGGGAAAAATAAAGTTCGGTGGCGACTCTGTCGAACCGCATTTCCGCGCCTTTCGCGCGAGGGTCATATGTTCGAAATGAATTTTCGAGGTGCGACATCGGGCTAAAAGGGAACACAGGTTTGTTCAACTGTTTTACCCGAGTAGGGTTAACAATCAATTCTAGCAGTTTGGTGTATGCAGCTCGACCATTGGAGACTTAGGCGTTACCGTTTGCGATAGAACCAAGAGTTAACAAAACTCTCCTTATGAAAATGATTTTCCAAGATTAAAGGCCCCAAAGGGCAAAAAGAAGTTTGAATGATTTTTTTTTTGTGTTTTTTTAGAGAAGAAGTGTTTTTTTGAATTGTTTGCAATCCATATCGCACTAGAGACTATGACTTAGGAGTGAATGCGTCGCATATCACCCAAAGGGTGCTACACTAAACATCCAAGCCATTGAAGGGAAACCCCTCAACAAACCTTTCCCAAGTGCTTAAGGCTCATAACGCACAATAATCATTAACCTTTATTAGGTGTTTTATGATTGTTTTGAGATGAGAAGAGAAAGGACACTAAAGGGGGACTAAACTCAAACCTAAAGTTGTCATGCAATGGTGATCCTAAGATTGAGATAAGGGAATGCTACCTAATTTTATCATACATGGTTAAGATCCTAATGTCTATCATAACCTCCCTTGAACAAGAGAGATTAGAGATCCTAAGGGAAAGGAGACAAAATAGGAAAAAGAAACAACATAAACATGCAAGAATGCAAACATGGAATGCGAGTGAGGGAGGAAATTGGTGTGGGGAAGTAGCCTCCACAAGCTCATCTCAACCTCAAGCAACAATATGATAAATGAAAAAGATGAAAAGGAAAAGGAATGCATCAATAGAAACACACAAGTGCACTAAAATGGGATGAAATAGCCTAAGCCATTCAAACATCAACCACAATGCCAAAATCCAAACACAAATGAAAGGCAAAGAAGTCCTAAAACAAAGTGAGTATGGGAGGCTATATGAGGACAGTAAGGAGCTCATAATGTGCACTCAACCATGAACATCACAAGAAAGGTGCAAAAGAAAACACAAAGAAGTCCTCATAGATTCATCATTTTAGGCATGCTTCAAGTACCTCCAAAGGAGGGACCAAGCCACCTTAATTGAGATTCCAAAGTCATTAGACAGCAAGGGAAATGAAATGAAAGTTCTCAAAAGCAAAAGCAAATAAAACACAAAGAAATGCAAGCAAATTCCTAAAGGAAAGCAAGCATGTTTCACATAGAAACCCTAATTGGGAACTCAAAAGTAAACAACCAAATGAACAAACAATACATAATGTAATGACCTAAAAATGAGCAAGCATCATCCTTAACATGTTAGCAACATGAATCAAAAGGCATTAAAGGCTCAAAGGATCCATAAATGTCATATCCAAGGCAAACTAGGTCAATGTGTTTGTATGAACCTCCCTTTGGGGTAACTTGACTTGCAAGTTACTCTAAAATTAGGAAAATTATTCAAAAACAACCAAATAAAATGCAAGAAGCTCATAAATATGTTGGCAAACAGAGGCCAAAATATTACAATCAAAGTCACTTCACAACATCACCATAGAAATTGATCCACAAGGGTGCTCCATTGTGAAGGAGGATTGTCGAGGGTCAAATGAAATGCTATCAAAACCAAACCAAAACTCAACAAAACAGGGACAAAATGGTCCTCAAAAATCAATCAACTCATCATTGATATGAGGATTGATTTTTACTCATTGGACCAAAAGGAAATGAGAGAAGCAAAATAAAAACTAAAACATGTCAAGAATTAGGTCAAACAAAACACTTCCAATGTTTAATTCCATTTTTAATTGAAAAATATTCCATAAAATAAAATAAAAATTTCCTAAAATCAAAAGACATCTGAAAGTGTCAAAAACATATTTTTGTGGAATTTTTGGGTCATTGGAAGCATTTTTCATGAATTAATTTCTAAACAGATACAAAACAAAACTAAAATAAATAAAACAAGTAGTGTGAATAGCAGCCTAACTCAGTTCAAAACCAAAAGGCCAGCGTGCAAGGGGGTGCCATAGCAAGCCCAGACCATCAAAAATAAATAAGAAAAAAACGTGTGGATTGGATGTGGTGAGTCAAACAGAGGTCCATGGTGGAAAACACTCTGGACAGTTGGATCAAAAAGTAATCACATCTAAGGGATCCCAAGCAAACATGTGGATTAGGCAAAGATATTTAAATGAAAAGCAAAGTTAGACATGATTGTGTGTGTGCAAGCAAGCGTGGAACACCCTAGGTCTTAATCATGGCCACTGAATGAAAAATAAACAAATCCAACGCACGCCAGCATGCCACGTAGTCATCAACCTTTTAAAATTTAGAAACGGAGGGAAGGACCAGGTGGCGGCCGGAGCTGCCTCCGGTCACCTTCTCCGGCCGTATGGCCATCGTGGGCTGCACAGGTATAGCAAAAGCTCACCAAAATCAACAAAATAAAAGTCAAAAATGATCTACTCCTCACGTAGAACACAAATCCAGGGTCCATTAAACATAAAGCCTTAAGAATAACCCAAAACGCAGACAACAAGTTTGAAGCTCAAAACAACAAACATCATAAACAGCCACGAATGGATACCAGAAATCATCTACACATCAAGAGGTTCACAAATATATAAAAATGGCTTGTAAACAATGCTTAAACAGAGAGAAAAAAGGAATGAAAAGAAACTTAAAGAAAAGCTTCCACAGAGCTTAGTTCTTTGGTAAACCTCAAAGGAAACCACCCAGAAACGTTCTATAAACCTCAAGGGAACTTTTTAAATGCTTGGTTTGTATTGAAACTCAATGAAATGCAAAAAACGATTTTGACTTTTCTCTCCCTTTTTCTCAATGTGTTCTTGAACAATTTCACCCCTAATTCTATGCTGAGAATAAGTATGATGGATTTTGATACCAAGAAGGCCCAATTCTATGCTCCTTAATCTCCTTAAGCCCAATTGAAATTCACATTTTCTCTTCATGACCACTTCCAAAAGTGCACGAAAATGACCTTGCCAAGCTGTAAAAATGGCTCAGTTAGCTTATAACTGAGGTAAATTGATCCAAGGGTTGAAAATGGCTCCTCAATTTAATCCTATGGCATGGTTTGTATGTGTTACCTAAACTTGAAGTAAGCATGAAAATGACCACCAAATTGAGCTCAAATATCAGATCCAAAATTGGCATTGTGCTTGAAATGTATTTGACACTCAAAAAATGCATAAGGTTGGTACAAAATGATCCCTAATGAATTTAATTTGATTTTCCCCTTTTAAGGCCTTTTTCATGGAAATTTCTTTAGGGATTCTTCAATCCAAGCCAAACCCATGATGCCTTGATGTTTGGTTGAGCAAATGACCCATTTGGAGCAAGTTTCATGTTGGAAAGATTTTCATTTGAAGTGTGTAAGGTTGTGAAATGGACCTATAATGAAAATGACATGTAATCCTACTTTCCCTAAATACCCCTGACTTGCAAGCCTCATAACTTGAGTTCTACAAATCATTTGAAGGACTTCTAGTACTCTTTGGAAAGCTAAGATCATGAGGAACAACTTTCATGTTTGGGTCAAAGTGAGGAGAAACATCCTTCTAGGTCAAAAGTGTCTTGGAAGTTGGTTGACTTTCAAGTACCACAATCACATTCATCTAATGACCTGTAACTTGTCTGCTTCATAACTTGAGTTCTACAAATCCAATCAAGGACTTCTAGTACTCAAAAGAAATCTAAGACTATATTCTACAAGTCTCATGTTGGTGTCAAGATGAGATGAAACTTGTATCTTGAGTTATGTGGTCTTGAAGTTAAGCACTAAAATAGGGGATTTTACACTGTCAAGCTTAGAAACCCTAGCTTAGTAATTTCTCACACTCTTGATTCTTGATGAATTGATCTTGAAATGACATCTCATGTGTTTCAATACAACATTCCATGATCACAAATACTTGGAAATGAGTCTTAATCTCCTTCAATTTCATAGTTGACTTAGGGTTGACCAGATGAAAACCCTAATTGCACCATCTTCAATTGTAGCCACTTGCACTTGGTATAAACACTTGGATGAGCTCCACAATGACCTACAAGGCCTCCAATGAGCTTAAATGATAATCTCCCTCCATAACCATGGGCTTGTGATCCTCAGATGACCTTCAAATGGCCTCCTAGACAGGTAGTGAACCACATACACTTATTTGCCTATCCAAAGGACTTTGACTTGTCTTTGGTGATGATAATCCCCCTGTTGAATTGAATACAAACTCTTGATTAGGCTTAGAACCCTTGGCAAATTCCTTTTGTTATACACACATCCCTTGATCCCCTGTAAAATGCAAAATGCCATGCAATGCAATATGCTAGAACAATGAAATGAAACATAAACCAAGTAAAGAAAAGGTTGGGAAAATTTTGGGGTACAATAGCTGCCCCTATTCAAGCGACTTAGACCTGAATGGGTGAAAAGCGAACAACTTTCAAACAATTAAGGTAAAAGACGGTTGGATACCAAAAGAACCCGGAAATTTGCCAACCACGGAAATAAACTGCTAACCCTGACTGGGGAAAAGGGACTTAATCAGGTAAACCCGCTTTGGCAGCACCAAGAAGCTTGACCCAATAACTCCGCTGATGAAACAAATAATAAAACTGGTGTCATGGTCTGAAGGGTAATAATACAATGAAACAAGGAAATCTGCCGGAGCCTAGATACTCAACGAAATGAGGCATACATCAACGAATGAAAATTGGCCGGAGTACGAACACTCAACGAGATAAACTGAAACCAACCGGAGCCTAAACACTCAACGAAACCAACCAACCGGAGCCTAAACCTTCAACGAAACAAACCAACCGGAGCCTAAACACTCAACAAAGCAAACCAACTGGAGCCTAAAAACTCAACGAAGCAAACCAACCGGAGCCTAAACACTCAATGAAACAAACCAACCGGAGCGTAAACACTCAATGAAACAAACCGACCAAAGCCTAAACACTCAACAAAACCAACCAACCGGAGCCTAAACACTCAACGAAGCAAACCGACCGGAGCCTAAACACTCAAAGAAACAAAACAACTGGAGCCTAAACACTCAACGAAACAAACCGACCGGAGCCTAAACACTCAACGAAACCAACCAACCGGAGCCTAAACACTCAACGAAACAAATCTACCGGAGCCTAAACACTCAACGAAACCAACCAACCATAGCCTAAACACTCAACGAAGCAAACCGACCGGAGCCTAAACGCTCAACGAAACAAAACAACCGGAGCCTAAACACTCAACGAAGCAAACCAACCGGAGCCTAAACACTCAACAAAGCAAACCAACCGGAAATCGGAGTATCTGATAGACAAAGCGAATACATCACAAACTGAGCCTTCACCGGAATTCGGATATTCAACGAAGCAAGAGATACAAAACTTATCAGGATTAATATAACCAAAAGGAGTCTGGGCACTTCACGGGTAAAGAAAAACGTCACAAATAGAAAAAGTTTGAACCTAGATATTCAACGGAGGAGATGGAGTCTGAATGCTCGATGTAAAAGCCGAAGCTTGAAGATCACCTGTAGGGGATAACCACCACCTAATGAAATCAGAAAGGGAACAACCTGGTTTATATTTCAGAATGCAAATGCTTGAAAATGGTGTAATGCTCCATACGAAATGGAAATGCTACACGTTTGGGTAGATGCTATGCACGCATACAAATGCAATGGAACCGGATTGGAAAAATAAATGCCGGAAACACAGAATCCTTCCTGCTGGGAAAGGAAAACTACCCCGTCAGAAATAAACTTCGCATGCCAATAACAAATGGACTTAAACTGGGGAGAAAGGCTCTGGATGTCTTCCAAGGAATCTACAATTCTGCGGAGAAATCAACTCGACTGGAGCCCTCAGTCTGTCATCAATGACTAAAACACAAGTGAATTGAACAATAAAGACAAAGAAGTGAAGAAGAACCAAAAAGTTTGTTTTGTGAACAAGAAGAGAATGTTCATTGTGCGAACATGCAACGAAGGACCATCGAACAATCCCAGACTGAAGTCAGTAGCTAAAGGGCTCTAAGTTCGCTGTGTGAACTTGTAGCGAGGTAGTTTGTAGAGTGAATAATTTCTCATACAACGAACTTCAGATATTTCTCAAGGGAGGTTTAACTATTGAGAGGCATTTTAGGTGCCTAAAAGTGTGTTTGCTAGGCGAATAGATAGTTCGTAGTGCGAACATGACAGATTTTGTAAATACTATATAAATAATTTTCTTGCTTTTTAGAAGCATATGATATATTTTTGGGATCAGAATGTTATCTCTCTTCATTCCAAGTATATTCTAGAGAGAGAAACACAAATTCTAAGAGGGAAAATACAAGATCTTCAATATCTTGTTGGGTTTGGATGTAATCTTTTGATACTTTGTGTATTTCATCTAATGTATGTTTTTGAACTAGTTTTGATTCAATATTATTGATTGTCTTTAATTGCTTATTTGTGGGTCTTGACAAAACTCTTTTCAAATCTTTGATCTTAGATTTTCATCTATCAATGAGCAAACTTTTGACATGGTTTTGTAAGTTGATATTCATTTGCATCATTTCTATTTTATTGTGTTGGTTAGTAGCATGAGTAGCATGAGTAGGATCAATACGGTAAAGGCCATGTAACATTCTTGACACGTACAACATTGTAAGGATGCGCGATAATAGAGATGAGAAAGTTGTTAACATATATTTGGCGGATTAGGTGAAAGCATGTAAAAAGGGTTAATCATGTGTACGTATTCTGATCAAGGCGTTATATATGAATCAAATCATTAATTTGATATGGATGTTATAGTAATATTTGTTGGGTTTAAACTCTAGACATGGATTTAGGTTTAACATTCACGTGAGTATCAGTTCTTAATGGTTTTGTTGCGTGAGATATCACCGATGAGACAATACAGTTAGTCTCTCGACTTTGCATTAGACATAACCTTTATTATGGGTGATGCGTGATCATATTAGATGAAAGTTTAAGTTGTGTATAACATGATTAAAAGAATGCATATGTTATCAATTGATGAGATCCAATCCCATCAAGGCTCCATTTATATTTCATTCTTTACTTTATATTTTTATTCTTTATCTTTTCTACCTTTATTTTTGGTGCCTAAGCCAAACTTTTGTATCACAAGCTTAGAAATGTAGAGATCGTTGAACGATGTTCTTTCCCTTGCACCGATCCCTATGAGACGATATATATCCCGAACGAAATTCCTTCAAAACTAAATTTTTGCTTCTTGCCACTTTACTACAGTTTGAACAACAACTTTGTTCATCTTTAACCAACCGATAAACTTTAGACAAAATTTTACCACCTTTTATTTGTCTCACTTCATTACCATGTACTCCATGCTTCAACGTTGCAAACTCCCTGCAATTTAGCTCTCCACCAAATGACAAATCTTTTAACTCCCCCAAACCACAAGCACATGAGAAGCAATTCCGCTGTGACTCACTCCCCTTGAACACCATAATCAGCCACAAAAACCCTTCCCACTTCCATTTCTCCATACTCCAGTCAACTCGGTCCCACGGTCTCTTCATTTTCTCTATTCTCATTTTCAACCTTTTATTATGTATTTCCATTTGTTAGGAAGTTGATGTTATGTTTTTGAGAATGTTTTTCTCGTTGCAGAGCATATGTTAGTAGTAATTAGGTGCATCATTTTATTTTGGCTTATTGTTTTGCTCCGTCACTATTCATGTTCGTCAACCATAAGCCGCCACGAACCCATAGTATATTGGTATCTCTCTCTCTCTCTCACTCACACTCTCTCTCTCTCTCTCTCTCACTCACACACTCTCTCTCTCTCTCTCTCAATTTGAAAGAGAAGTGGAGAAATAAAAATGAAAAACAGATAAGTTGAATAAATGTTGACAACTTCCTCTTTTGAAAAGGTTGAACACACATATATATCGTTTTCGTTGTCTACTGTTTCTTTCTATTTCTTTTATTTTTGGCATTATTACTTTTATTTATTATCTTTTTTATTTTATTTGGTTTGATGAATTTTTTTTGTTGGGCTTGGTTCTAGCTTTCTTGATTCAGCCCACCTAACTCTTTTATTTACACTTGAGTTTTACCCATGCATCCCTTCTTAGGTTATTAGTAGATATTTAGTTGTCTTTTAATATTCGATTTTTTTAGAGTATTTGTTCATAGATTTTAACTTGGTTTCATTGCATGCTTTTGAACATATAGAATGATGTAAATACTTGTTGTTACTAACTTTTATTGCATTACGATTTCGAAGTTAAAATCTAATTTAACTCTCGAGAACCGCTTGGATGCACACATTCGGTTTCTCGGCTTCTCATGAGTGATTCATACATGAGTCTACTCTAAATTAGTTAGAGCTAAATTTGGTTCGCTTTCGATTTTGGGTGATTTTCGATCTCGTGGCTTCTCTTGGGCCCTCTTACAACGAGCACATTTCATTTACTTGTTTGATGTGTTTGCTTTTTAATCGCTTCATTATATTCCTCATTTTAAAAATGTACCCCCACTCCCATTAAATATAATAATTTTATCGCTTTCATCTTAATTGTGTACTTTGTTTAATTGTTAATCACTTCAAGTATCACATTAAACCCTTTTCAAAAGAACTAATTCTAGATTTAAAGTCGAGTCATTTTTATACCTTGCAAATCGATCTCTTTTTAAGCATCACCATCAACCTCATGCTCACACTTGCACACATTCATAGCTTACTCTTGATCTTTCTTACAATGAGACTTATTCAATTAATTAATTATAATTAGTCGTCTAAAAGACTAACCCACTTTGCTAGTACAGTTGTAATTTAAATTTGATTCAATTGTTTTATCCTTTCTCCTATTCAACAAAGTGTATCCCATCTCTTAACCCTTGTAAGTCAACTGCTTCATGCATCATCATCAACCTATCCCATTTCAATCTCAAACCATTTTCATCATCCCGCGATAAAACCCTTGATCCAACATCAAGTTGCATTTTCTCGAATAAACTCAAGAACACAATAAAAGGAGATTAGGATTGTGTTCCACAAGCCTTAAGTGGTGGAGAATGAGTGAGAATGGAGCTTTCCTACACTCAATATGAGTATTTTGGACACAAGACGCTTGGCTTGGTAGTTCAAAATATTCATATTTACCCATAGTCTTTAGCGCAATCCAAATAAAAAACAATCTCTTCTCAAAATCCTAAAATTAACATCAACACATCCAACCTGTCTTTTCTCGCCCTTGTGCGATTGAAACCTCTCAAGACTTAATAATTTTCCCCGTGCAATCAAACATTTTTTTCAAAAGAATATTGTTTAGTTCCTTCTAACGTGCATATAAAATAGTGCTTAAACCTTCTTGAGAGTAGACAAGACAATTTTTAGCAGTTAGAACGCGATTTAAACACTCGTTCATTAAAAAACACAAACCAACAAATCGTAGGCTCCCGAACTACGAAGATCTGATTTCCTTATTGTACTATAAGGATATGTAGACATGAGATTCTGAAATCTTGGCGAGCTACCTTCTACCTTTTTCCCTGTAGTCCTCCGAACCATGAATGCTCTGATTTCTCAATGAGAATACGTAGGCACAAGGGCCTTAATCATTGGCGAACACACTAATTAAAAGCCTCCATTTTACCCCTTTTGAGGTTTCCTTTATTTTCTCTTTTTAATCTTTTTACTACTTGAAGAAAGCAAATAAACATGAGTTAACATTCAATCACAAATTAGACTAAGAGGTTCCCGTTGAGTATAACGGACGTGAGGGTGCTAATACCTCCCCCTTGCATAATCAACTCCTGAACCCAAATATGATTGCGATGACCATTATTCTGTTTTTAAAGGTTTTATCGATATTTTCTTATTTCTTCATTGGGATAAATAAAGTTCGATGGCGATTCTGTTCAAACTTCTTTTTCGCAACCATCATGAAGGATCGTATTTTTCGAGGCACGACACAACCATCATATGATTATAGACAATTTCCATGTGATTATTCTCATCAAACACCATTTAATGATATCACGATCATCGTGTGTTGATATTACATATATCATGTGATTCTAACATAATCATAATATATCACAATGTCTTTCTATACAAGCTAGTTAAAACGTAACTATTACATTATTTCCATCCATGCCTTTAACATTCTCATAGATGGAACAACTCATATCTAGTGACTACTCGCTCACTGTTGTGGTGAGAATCGTGATACCAAGCTATTGATTAACTTGAATCTTAATTCTTAAATTCACAACCGGACTTTAATTTATCCAAAGGAAATGTCTAAAGAAAGAAAGAACCTTTTGCGCGATGTAATAACAATGCTAAAAGATTCGGGGATCGGGGGTTGGTTATGCCTAGGGTAGGTATTTCACATCCTAAACATCTGTAGTACTCTACAGGAACCTTTTGTTTATTTGCATGCTAAGTTTGGTAAATGTTTGCTAAGGATTGAGATCGGGTAAAAGGTCTAGGATGAAACCTAAAGATAGTTTCTAAGTTTGCGCGCAAAGACGTCGCGTCCTCTACCTACGTATCCTCATTGTCCAATGAGAAATCAGAGCGGTCGTAGTTCGGGCACAAACTAAAAAATAAGGATCTATTGGTTCTTTCCAGACCAAAAAGAGGGAGAAGGCTTTATCCAGGCCTAATGAGTTAAATCCCATTGGTTCTATCCAGACCTATGAGGTTATATCCTATTGGTTCTATCCAGACCAAAAGGGGAGGAAGATTCTATCCAGACCTATGATTTAAATCATATTGGTTCTATCCAGACCAAAAAGGGAAAAGGTTCTATCCAGACCTATGATGTAAATCCTATTGATTCTATCCAGACCAAAAGGGGAAAAGGTTCTATCCAGACCTATGATTTAAATCATATTGGTTCTATCCAGACCAAAAGGGGAAAAGGTTCTATCCAGACCTATGCTGTAAATCCTATTGGTTCTATCCAGACCAAAAGGGAAGGAAGGTTCTATCCAGACCTATGAGTTAATGAGATATCTATGACCCAAGGGTCAATAGAGAGACTTTCCTTTGGAAGTGAAAAGAGGAGGCAACTGGGATGAGAACTAAAGAGTTCCATCACTTTGGGGAAATAAACTTAACAAAGCATAATCATTCACACATGATGAATATAAGGGATATGGTTACAAACAGGAATAATCAAGCATATTACAATAAGCAAGGATTTCAATCATGATGAATGGTTACAACCAAAGCAAGCATTTAAGATATTACAATATCAAACAATGATTTCAATCAAGATAAATGGTTACAACCAAAGCAGACATCAAGATATTACAATATCAATGATTTCAATCAAGGTAAATGGTTATGAACAAAATAAGGATCAAGATATTATAATATCTAGAAGGGGAAAGTTCTTTCAAGGCTTAATGAAAGGTGAAAACAAAAGCATATCTTAACGAAGAATGGGGTACATCTTAATAAAGATGGAAGGGGATCTTAACAAAGATGCATCTTAACAAAGATGAGGTTTCACTAGGGCTTACAAGATGACATGTATACTTATAGGCATCATGCCTAATCAAATAATGTCACAACAAATGTAAGTGAGAAGTTCAAAACTTCATGGGAGAAAACTTTCAAGTTTTAATGATGATTACACACAAATGCTTACCAGCAAGAGTTTTAGTCAAACTCAAGTACCCAAGGATGCTAACAAGCCAAAATCATAACTTTAAAATAAAACTCAGAAGAGAATAAAATTAAAGTTTTGAAATGAATAAATGAGAGATAGGAAGGTGAAAACCCTAAAAACATTCATGGTAGCATGTGAAATGCAAGTAGAAAGTTCACATTTATGAGTTTTAGGTTTACCTCTTGAAGCAAGCTTAAGCAATAATAAAACCAGAGATATTGAGAGCTCTTACAAGGTCTTCAAATGTTCCTAGGTTGATGGATAGATGCTCCAAACAACCTCCAAGCAAGCTAGTGGACGAAATGCCTTGTAAATGAAGGAAAAACTCTAAAATCCAAAGATTTCAAAGACCAACTCACTCAAACCTTGTTACAAAAGTGTGGAAGTGATTTGGATAGATTCAATACATCATATTTGATGTGTTTGAAGTGTTTCTTGAGTTGGAAAAAGTTTGGAAATGGTTTTGGAAGGTGTTTTGCAAAAATAGATTTTGAGGGATTTTGGAGACTTAGTGAGATTTTGCAAGTATTTGGTGATTGTGTAAGGGAGAGAGTTCTATATGGTTTATAGAATGGAATTGGTGTCTTTGTGATGTAGGAAGTGAGTTCTATTTATAGCCAAAGGCCTTGGATCATGGTATGGGCAAAAGTGAAGCAAATTGTCAATTTTAACCTTCCATCATGAAAATCTTTGAGTTTTCCAATGCAATCTTCATACTTGTCTTTAAGCCACTCTACTAAGATATTCTCCATATCCTATATATTGTTTTCATCATGCTTTATAGGTTAGGAGGTGACTCGTCAAAGTAAAGTTGATGATTTGACAAGGGTAGCCATTTTTTTTCTCTTTCTTCACTATTCACTTTTGCAACTTGCATTAAATAATGATTTCCTTTGATCTTTGTGCCATTTTTGTGTGAATTGATATTAAAATGTTCATTATCAATTCAAACATCATAAATGAGGTTTAGCCTTTGATTAGCATCGATTTGGAGAGGTTTTGGAATAAAAAAACTCATGTTGACCTAGTTTTGCGAATGTGAGTTTTTGCCAACTTGTGGATCTTAGTTCTCTCTAATCAGGAAGAGTTATGGAACCCACTTGTACTTTTTAAAAATACTCAATTAGGTACTACAATATTTATTCTTGTGTTAGGAACTCATTCCCTTTGAAACTAGGTCAAAAACCCTTGTGTGGTTAAGGAGTTATGACTTTGCCCTTTTGAAAACCTTAATTTCCCAACTTTTCGATTACTTATCAATTATTGATCCAATGGTCACAAAACTTCATGGGTAGGTGTAATATGTCATCAGGACTATTTTTGATTCCCATCTTGAGGTCAAATTCCTCATGAGTGAAGAGTTGACTTTTCGGTCAACCGAACGATCGATCGGTGGCTACCGAGTCGACTGTTGATGTTCCGGGTATTTTGAGGCCTTGAAACTTCTTGAGTAGACTTCACTAAGACATAGGAACTTCATGGACCATGATCCCACCATTGGAACACCTTTTAAATCAAAAGTCAAACTACAGTTGACTTTTCCTAGTCGAAAGCCCTAATCGGGTATCCTGAACTGCACTGTTCTCAATTCCTGGGTGACAACCTCAAATTGGATTCATAATTGATCCAATGGAATACATTTGATGATGTGGAGACACAATTCAAGGAGAACCAATCCAAAACATTGACTGATTAACCCTCGAAGCCTCGATTTCGGCTGTACAAAACCCTGATTCCTGTATCTTGACAAAGACAAACTTGAAATAGGTTATGGTTAGATAATCAAATGAATATGATCCTAAAATGATGATGAGGATCTAAGGGGTCAAAATTTGGGGTGCAACAGTTACCCCTATTTAAATATCTTCACTAGATGGCAATGAGAAATGACAATCCTCATTGAATCGTAGTGAAAGGTATTTAAATATAGCAAACCAGAAATTTAGTCCCTTAGATCCGATGGTATGCAAAAGGACCAATACCGAAATTTAATGAGTTCTAAATGATGTTTTATGATGCTTGAATGCAAGACAGATGCAGACACACGAGCAAATATAAAAGAATGGCAATACGACGAGTAACCACTCACGAGGGACTCAACACACTGGGGAAAGATCCAAGGCAAATTAAGCAAGATAATTCAAACATGACTAAAGATGTTGTTCAAGGGAATCTTTCACACAGGGGACACAAATTCCACCAGGGAAGACACATCTTCATTGGGGAAAAGGAGACACACCGTTGGGGAAGAAGGCAATTCTTCACTGGGGAAACGAAAGAAAAGAAATGCAAACCTCACCGGGGAAGAAATCCATTGGGAAAACTTCGTTGGGGAAAAAATCCACTGGGGAAGCAAATCTTCACCAGGGAGAAGACGGAACGGAGACACGAACCTCACTGGGGATAACCGGATGAGAAATTTCCTATAACGAAGAGTTCAAACGGGATCTTCAGGAAGAGGTTAGAAACAAGACTGGACGCCCCGGGGAAGCTAGTATCCACTAGTTCTCTAAGACTCAAGTGGGAAAGCAAAAGCTTCAATGGGGAAACCGGTGACGACCAGAACAACAAACAGATTCAAGTGGTGTTAGTTTTCACTAGACTTACTGGGGATGATGGTGACAACCAAATCAAAGTTCCAATTACAATTGGGGATCCCAAACAACATTGGTAAAATACAGGAATTCGGCCAGGGAAGTTGGTAACAATCAACTTTCAGTACTAAAAACGATTAGTTTTCAAGCAATGCCAGTAACTACTGGACTTAGAGAGGACTGGTGATGACCAAATCAGGGTATACCAATAACAATTGATTCTGGATAATGCTAGTAACCACTAGATTTAACTGGGAAGATTGGTAACGACCGAGTCCAAGGAGACCAATAACCATTGGATTTGGGTAATACCAATAAATACTGGATTTTCAAAGAGTTTGGTGACAACCAGGTCTGCAAACAAGAAGCATAAGTATATCCCTTAATGCTTTAGGAACAAAAGCTAATATCCTCAAAGCGTTAGGATACAGCAGAGACACAACCCTCAACATGTTAGGATTGTACGAAGACCCTCAAAACCTTAGGATCAAAAAACTAATACCCTCAAAACATTAGGAACGAAAGCTGAACATCCTCAATACATTAGGATATAGAAGAGACACCACCCTCAACACATTAGGATTGGACGAAGACCCTCAAAACCTTAGGATCAAAAACTAATACCCTGAAAACATTAGGATATAGAACACTTCATACAAATGCAACCACTTTAGTCTCTGGGAATTTCTGAACTCGGGATTCAAAGTATACATCTCCAAAGATACACAACCTGTGCTCGGGATGGCAACAAACATCTTCCAAAGGTACAAAACCTGTGCTTAGAATCCAACAATACATCTCCAAAGGTACGAAACCTAAGCTTGGGATGGAAACCAACATCTATCTCCAAAGGTACACAACCTGAGCTTAGGATAGAAACAAACTTCTTCCAAAGGTACGAAACCTGTGCTTGGAATCAAACAATACATCTCCAAAGGTACGAAACCTGAGCTTGGGATGGAAACCAACATCTATCTCCAAAGGTACACAACCTGTGCTCGGGATAGAAACAAACCTCTTCCAAAGGTACAAAACCTGTGCTTGGAATCAAACAATACATCTCCAAAGGTATGAAACCTGAGCTTGGGATGGAAACCAATATCTATCTCCAAAGGTACGAAACCTGAACTTGGGATGGAAACCATCGTGACTTAGTTTGGAATGATACACAACCAAATTGTTAGTATTTGTTGTCTATGAATTTTCATAATGCTAGTTACCAATGGGCCTTACTTGAAATATGATTGGTCACCACCAACTTACTTATACCAGCATCCACTGGATTTTCAAACAATGCTGGTTACAACCGTGCGTCGACATCCTGAAGATAAACTTTTCATATGAGACTGCCATTTATCGTTGAAGAATGATAAGCTTCTCTAAAGAGACTACCACTTATCGTTGATGAAGGATAAGCTTCTCTGAAGAGACTGCCACTTACCGCTGAAGACGATTAAGCTTCTCCAAAGAGACTGCCACTTATCGCTAAAGACGATTAAACTTCTCCGAAGAGACTGCCATTTATCGTTGATGAAGGTTAAGCTTCTCTGAAGAGACCGCCACTTATCTGGGGATACGGATAAACTGATAAGCTTCTCTACAGAGATTTCCACTTATTGTATTGCAATGTAAGATGTTCTTCTTGATAGATAGTGAAAAATAAATGCACGCCCAGGTAGGTTCGGCGACCGACAGGGACCAAAGTTCAATCTAGAATATAGCTAGAAAGAAACTGTCAAACAAGACTCTAACCATTGAGAAATGAACTCAAATGGTGACTTACCTTATCCAATCATGGAAAAAGATAACCGAAGCAACCATCATCCACGAGGGTTAAACTCTATGGGGAATTAAGAAAGGGATGGACATTTTATACTTAAGGGCTAACAACTCTATTGGAGAGGGAAAACACACCCAGTCACTTGGTGAAAAACACCAAAGTGAAACAGGAACAGGTAATAACCAGAGATAGCAAAAATGCACGGATGTTATTCATATGCTTTATGCCATTCTTATGTTTATGCTGACAAAACAGACGAAACAAAACAGAAGATGAAATAAACATCTCGACACAGATACCCAACCAATTTCACCAAAATTGGACATCAACGGGGATGATCATAAAGATCAACAGTTCCACTTCAAAGTTACAACCTTCTTCGGGAGAGAGTAATCCACTTAGGACACAACATCATTACTTCACTCGGATTGCCATCATGAGCTTGAATTCTTTGTTGAAGGAAAAAATCACCAAGGGAAGTTCCAAGATCAACCGAAGTAACAATTTAATCGGAGAGCTGGCAAAGGGTATTACGAGACCAAAATCTTTCTGCCCCATTGATAGTATAATAATCCTCTTCAGTGAGCAACGACTCTTGCGACAAACAGTCTTTAAACTTTTTTGCCCCAGATTACATGGTCTGTAGGAAGAAACCATCAAGAGAACTAGCATAAAGATGCTTCAATGTCTTCAAACTCTTATAGAGAGGGATTTACAAATATCGACGTGATTGCCCCAGTTTAATGGTGCTTGTACAACAAAGTCTTCAGATTGTGGAAGTAACGTCTGGGTAACAAACTTGCCCCTGCTTACTGGTAACTGCAAAAGATTTGCCCCAGACTAAACTGTTCATTGAGAGCTTCATCTGATCTTGACCTGATCGGCTCTGATTAGCTGAACGTTATGACAAATGATTAACAAATCCTTCAAATTGGTTGCCCCAGGCTGAGCTTCCTTTATCAAGTCAAATTCCCTAGCTGACAGCGCTTGTTGGGATTCCTTTGATATTGGATTGTTTTGCACGCAATGTTGTTTATTAAAAATTGGCAATTTTCAATGTAAAAATCATGCAATCTTTTGAAAACATTTTTTGATGAAACACACACGGCGGAGTGATCAAGTGATCAAAGTGAAAGCGATCCAGTCATCTTATAAATGATGAATAAAGTAATGAACACACACTAACATCAAAGATCATTAGGAGTCAGGTTATCCAACCTTGTTGTAATATGCTTTCAAAACAACTTTACCTCAATTAGGTCTTTTAAGGGTTGTAACGTGGCCTGGTTCACGGTTCATGAAACAAAGGATAAAGGCTCAAAGTTATTTGTCCCACCCACTCTCCATGATGAACTCTAATCCTACGCTCAGTTAACTCAAACTACATGTTCAGGTTCTTACAGGTTTTAAGAATTGAATTGATGATAGTTGGTGATGGTTTACAAACCTCGGGTAGTCATTACTCCCTTACAGTATTTGATAGTTTTTTCCATTTGAGGATTTTTAGAGTGAAGAATCTTACAAAATTCCTCTCTTTTTATCCCTGACTTTTGTCTGAACTTCTTTGTTCGAATATATTATCAATGGGATGCCCCATTTTTGTCTAAGTCTCCTTCATAGGTTTCGACTTAGCGGGTTTTTCAATTTTCTTTTTTCTTCTTCTCTTTTTTTTTTGAGAAAGGAGGTGACCACCTAGTTTAATGGCTACGACGAACCATCATCGTCTTTTGAACTTCAACATTTTCTTGATGTGTACAAAGAAAAACCTGAGTGCACCATCTTTATATGAAAAATTCCTTGTTATGCACATATCTTCAAGTTAACTGAGAACTACCCGCCCCCAGGTTTGAAATTTAAGGTTTTTGTTTTTGTAAAGAAAGAAAACTCCTAATTCTAGGCTCATAGTGGTTAACGAGGGATTATCTTCCTTATTTCTCTAGTGTTTAGGGATTGAAACAATGCCTTACATCATTGGCAAAGTTAAATTGAAAGCATATCAATAGCAGTTATGGATATAGTTCTCATCATCCTCCCCAATCTTTGCTTTAAACAATAGTTCAGTAAAGAAAATAAATTTTTGCATTTTTCGTTATCTCATAACAATGAAAGGAAAAAGAAAGAGTGAAACTAATGGACTTAATCAAAAGGTGCACAAACATTTCATAAATCTTACCAATTCAAAATGAACAACAGCTTACAAGCAATTCAAATGCAAAGAAAACACAACAAAATGCTGAAACAGTCTACAGCTGCCAGTCTTAGGGAACAAAATCCAAATTTTAGGCCCATGTGGGGAAACACCTTCAACCACCACTTGCTCCTTGTGATATAGAATTATGAGGGGTCTCACGGGTCCTTTGCCTTTGGATTTAGGAATCGTAGTACTGTCATTTGGTTTATCCTCCTGAGGTTTCAGCAACTCTTGCAGTCTCAGTTTAAAACCTTCACACTCTTCAACTAGGTGCCCTGTTGTCCCAGTATGATATCCACATTCTACTTCTGGGTGGTCTTCCTCGAGGATCAAGTTTTTCAATGATTAGCTCTTGTACAAGATAACCCAATGCTATACATGCATCTAAGTTGTGTCCTTCATCTCCTTTGTGAAATTCATTGTTCAGGTTCGCATTATGCCATGGTCCTGACACAGGATTGGATAATCGTGGAGTCACTAGTGAGTTCTGAATCAGTAGCGGGTAAAGTTTGCTTAACGGTACTGGAGTTAGTCTACCGCAAGTCTTATTTTTCCTGACATGATTTTTCTTGTTCAATCTCCGGCTTTGAGAACCTTGAGGAGGAACAAACACCGACTGGTGAGAGACTTCAGTTGAAAGCCCTAGTACCCCAGTATGATAGTCCCATTTAGCGTTGGTACCACAGTTCAGAGGGTAAGGAGGAATTACTGGTTTTAGCTCCTTTGGTATTATCAATTCGCCTTGGATCACGTCTGGCAATATCTGACCGTATGACATTAGAAACGAACTCTCTGTGTTTCCTAGGTCTTTGTTGGGCGTGCTGACGTGATTGACGATTATCTGGTGGTTGATACCGAGAATGTCCTTGAGTTGGAGGAATCATCAGAGATAATGCATCCCTAGTTTCTCTGGACGTCACATGGTCAAGGTGACCTTCCTTTTTCATCATGTTCTGCAATGTCTCTAGAACCCAATTCATCTGACACTTGAGAATTCTGATGTCCTCTTTCAGCATTTCCTGAGCTTTCAAAAGTCCCTCCATTGTTGCCATTTGTCTCGGATATGTGCTAGGTATCCCTTCTCTATCTCTAATTTAAAGCGACGCAAGGCTGAGAAATGCAAATGCATAATGCAAATGCAATGTAAAAGCAAACTGGTCTTACAAAACTCAGAAGATTGACTAGGTCAAAACCCTCATTTCATCAATCGTTGGAAAAGTTACAACTTTTAAAAATACCAGATATCGACTGAGTTTTACAAAACTAGTTGCGACATGATATGTTTATGGTGATATGATGTTTATGAATGCAAGAATGCACAAACACAGGCAAATGCAAAGATCACACATATGCACAAAAACACAAGCTTAGGTTTAAAGGGCGAGCGTGGGTCCAAGGTCTACCCATCCCCAAGGATTTGCACTATAGGTTAATTTGTACCTGCCGAACGGGTTCTAACAGAGTTCCCAGAGTCAACAACCCATCTTTTAGATATTATCAACTTCCCATATCACTTGGTAATCGATAATATTCTCAAGAGAGTCTCGTCCAAGTGTAGTATCATGTATCAACTATTTCGGAAATACTTCCTTATAGCCATCGCACTACATTCTAATAAGGCCAAAGTGGGGTAGAATGTAATTTAAAAGTCCACAGTGTCATGGGCTCCTTCGTCGAAAGTAGCATTGTTTTCACGAATACCCGATCAACAATACTAAACTCTCAAGAGGGCCTACACTGAGCGGTGGTTTCTCAAGTTAGCTTGGTCGGGAATCAACTCCCTATAAGCCTTATTAAATATACCACCATCCTATCATAAGTGCACTCGAGTCCGGGTATAGGACCATCTCACCACTCAAAGCACCCAATATCCAACATACAAATATATTGACAAATATACATGTTAAGCAAATATTCACAAATATAGCATACAATTAAACAAAATAGGCTAAACCCTCAAGTTTAAGCTTCCCCAGTGAAGTCGCCATTTCTGTTGTGGTGAGAATCGTGATACCAAGCTATTGATTAACTTGAATCTTAATTCTTAAATTCACAACCGGACTTTAATTTATCCAAAGGAAATGTCTAAAGAAAGAAAGAACCTTTTGCGCGATGTAATAACAACGCTAAAAGATTCGGGGATCGGGGGTTGGTTATGCCTAGGGTAGGATTTCACATCCTAAACATCTGTAGTACTCTACAGGAACCTTTTGTTTATTTGCATGCTAAGTTTGGTAAATGTTTGCTAAGGATTGGGATCGGGTAAAAGGTTTAGGATGAAACCTAAAGATAGTTTCTAAGTTAGCGCGCAAAGACATCGTGTCCTCTACCTACGTATCCTCATTGTCCAATGAGAAATCAGAGCGGTCGTAGTTCGGGCACAAACTACAAAATAAGGATCTATTGGTTCTTTCCAGACCAAAAAGAGGGAGAAGGCTCTATCCAGGCCTAATGAGTTAAATCCCATTGGTTCTATCCAGACCAAAAGGGGAGAAGGTTATATCCAGACCTATGAGTTTAAATCTTATTGGTTCTATCCAGACCTAATAGGGGAGAAAGGTTCTATCCAGACCTATGAGGTTATATCCTATTGGTTCTATCCAGACCAAAAGGGGAGGAAGATTCTATCCAGACGTATGATTTAAATCCTATTGGTTCTATCCAGACCAAAAAGGGAAAAGGTTTTATCCAGACGTATGATGTAAATCCTATTGGTTCTATCCAGACCAAAAGGGGAAAAGGTTCTATCCAGACCTATGATTTAAATCATATTGGTTCTATCCAAACCAAAAGGGGAAAAGGTTCTATCCAGACCTATGCTGTAAATCCTATTGGTTCTATCCAGACCAAAAGGGGAGGAAGGTTCTATCCAGACCTATGAGTTAATGAGCTATCTATGACCCAAAGGTCAATAGAGAGACTTTCCTTTGGAAGGGAAAAGAGGAGGCAACTGGGATGAGAACTAAAGAGTTCCATCACTTTGGGGAAATAAACTTAACAAAGCATAATCATTCACACATGATGAATATAAGGGATATGGTTACAAACAGGAATAATCAAGCATATTACAATAAGCAAGGATTTCAATCATGATGAATGGTTACAACCAAAGCAAGCATTTAAGATATTACAATATCAAGCAATGATTTCAATCAAGATAAATGGTTACAACCAAAGCAGACATCAAGATATTACAATATCAATGATTTCAATGAAGGTAAATGGTTACGACCAAACTAAGGATCAAGATATTATAATATCTAGAAGGGGAAATTTCTTTCAAGACTTAATGAAAGGTGAAAACAAAAGCATATCTTAACGAAGAATGGGGTACATCTTAATAAAGATGGAAGGGGATCTTAACAAAGATGCATCTTAACAAAGATGAGGTTTCACTAGGGCTTACAAGATGACATGTATACTTATAGGCATCATGCCTAATCAAATAATGTCACAACAAATGTAAGTGAGAAGTTCAAAACTTCATGGGAGAAAACTTTCAAGTTTTAATGATGATTACACACAAATGCTTACCAGCAAGAGTTTTAGTCAAACTCAGGTACCCAAGGATGCTAACAAGCCAAAATCATAACTTTAAAATAAAACTCAGAAGTGAATGAAATTAAAGTTTTGAAATGAATAAAAGAGAGATAGGAAGGTGAAAACCCTAAAAACATTCATGGTAACATGTGAAATGCAAGTAGAAAGTTCACATTTATGAGTTTTAGGTTTACCTCTTGAAGCAAGCTTAAGCAATAAGAAAACCAGAGATATTGAGAGCTCTTACAAGGTCTTCAAATGTTCCTAGGTTGATGGATAGATGCTCCAAACAACCTCCAAGCAAGCTAGTGGACGAAATGCCTTGTAAATGAAGGAAAAACTCTAAAATCCAAAGATTTCAAAGACCAACTCACTCAAACCTTGTTACAAAAGTGTGGAAGTGATTTGGATAGCTTCAATACATCATATTTGATATGTTTGAAGTGTTTCTTGAGTTGGAAAAAGTTTGGAAATGATTTTGGAAGGTGTTTTGCAAAAATAGATTTTGAGGGATTTTGGAGACTTAGTGAGATTTTGCAAGTATTTGGTGATTGTGTAAGGGAGATAGTTCTATATGGTTTATAGAATGGAATTGGTGTCTTTTTGATGTAGGAAGTGAGTTCTATTTATAGCCAAAGGCCTTGGATCAAGGTATGGGCAAAAGTGAAGCAAATTGTCAATTTTAACCTTCCATCATGAAAATCTTTGAGTTTTTCAATGCAATCTTCATACTTATCTTTAAGCCACTATACTAAGATATTCTCCATATCCTATATATTGTTTTCATCATGCTTTATAGGTTAGGAGGTGACTTGTTAAAGTAAAGTTGATGATTTGAGAAGGGTAGCCATTTTTTTTTCTCTTTCTTCACTATTCACTTTTGCAACTTGCATTAAATAATGATTTCCTTTGATCTTTGTGCCATTTTTGTGTGAATTGATATTAAAATGTTCATTATCAATTCAAACATCATAAATGAGGTTTAGCCTTTGATTAGCATCGATTTGGAGAGGTTTTGGAATAAAAAAACTCATGCTGACCTAGTTTTGCGAATGTGAGTTTTTGCCAACTTGTGGATCTTAGTTCTCTCTAACCAGGAAGAGTTATGGAACCCACTTGTACTTTTTAAAAATCCTCAATTAGGTACTACAATATTTATTCTTGTGTTAGGAACTCATTCCCTTTGAAACTAGGTCAAAAACCCTTGTGTGGTTAAGGAGTTATGACTTTGCCCTTTTGAAAACCTTAATTTCCCAACTTTTCGATTACTTATCAATTATTGATCCAATGGTCACAAAACTTCATGGGTAGGTGTAATATGTCATCAGGACCATTTTTGATTCCCATCTTGAGGTCAAATTCCTCATGAGTGAAGAGTTGTCTTTTCGTTAACTGAACGATCGATCAGTGGCTACCGAGTCGACTGTTGATGTTCCGGGTATTTTGAGGCCTTGAAACTTCTTGAGTAGACTTCACTAAGCCATAGGAACTTCATGGACCATGATCCCACCATTGGAACACCTTTTAAATCAAAAGTCAAACTACTGTTGACTTTTCCTAGTCGAAAGCCCTAATCAGGTATCCTGAACTGCACTGTTCTTAATTCCTGGGTGACAACCTCAAATTGGATTCATACTTGATCCAATGGAATACATTTGATGATGTGGAGACACAATTCAAGGAGAACCAATCCAAAATGTTGACTGATTAACCCTCGATTTCGGCTGTACAAAACCCTGATTCCTGTATCTTGACAAAGACAAACTTGAAATAGGTTATGGTTAGATAATCAAATGAATATGATCCTAAAATGATGATGAGGATCTAAGGGGTCAAAATTTGGGGTGCAACACTCACTGATGCACATCGAGACACCTCTTATATTCGAGTATCGTGACCTATGTTAATTACCATAATCTAAGTTACCTTTCTAATTCATTCACCTAGTTATCAATTTAGGTTTACCTCACTCATTCTCATTTGTTAATTTAATTATTATACATTCGATGCAAACAACAATTCACAGTATAGTTCATAGCATAAACACATTAGTTTATCATAATTCCTCAATCATTATTAGGATACATGCATGATTTCCTTCACCAATAGATAGAGTATTGTATTATCTTTCCAACTTATTCAATCTTACGTTACTCGGAGTCACGGTTCCCGTTTTATGGTGGAAAGAGGAAAACTAATTATTTTTCAATACATTACAACTCTCGCTTAGCGAGCTCAGTCGAGCTCCAAATGAGACGAGGCCGAATGTTTATTTTCCTAGATTTCCCTTATTTTTCTTAGTGAGCCCTCACCTAGCAAGCTCCCACCGAGACTCAAGCGAGGCCAGGAAAATGTCATCTTTCTCAAAAGTCATATGTCTCGCTTAGCAACTTATTCCTCGGTTAGCGAATTTAGTAGGACAATTCTGCAGGAAGAATAGAGACTCTCGCTTAGCGAGCAGTCCCCTCACCTAGTGAGAATGAGAGGATTCAGCCAGTAACAAAACGTAACTGGAGGATGGAAAACAAGCAACCACATAACAAGTCATAGTATGTCATGCAAGAAACACCATCATCATGGATTATCACAAATAGACATGGAAAATAACAAACAATAATTCCCTTTTGTGAGATATTGGATTGAACTCTAGTATGGTCGAAGTTTGTTCGCGAGTAATTCATGTTATAGTCGAAGTTTATTCTAAAATGCATTAGTCAATATTGCTAGGTTTGTTAGCATATTGAATTGGGCCTTGCTTGTAAACTCAATTATTTAAGTTAGCTTGTACCCTAAGCTAGCTTGTAATGGGTAATTGTTAAAAAGCCCATTAGGTTAGTGTGTTATTTTTCTTATAAATATCATGCTAGTCTCTCATCTTGAATAAGAAAAACTAGGAAGAAAAAATCGTAATTCAAGATAGAGAGGTTATTTTGTTATTCTTGTATACTTGTAATCTTGTTTGATAAAGAAAGGAAAGAATAGCAGTTTATAACCAATCTTTGTTGTTTCTTCTTGTTCTTTTTTCTTGTTCTTTTTTGTTAACCCTAACCTTTGTGTATTTCTTGAATATAAATAAACCATTTATATTTTGTTTCAAAGCATTATATTCAAAACAAGTTGGTGCGGTGAGCATGGAGAAGAAGCCTTTAACAAAGTATGAGATTGAAAAGTTCACCGGAGTGAACGACTTCGGTCTGTGGCGCTTGAAATTGAAAGTCCTACTGGTTTAGTAAGGTTATTTGGAAGCGTTGAAGAGAGAGGCAGCCATGGATGCTACGTTAACGACAAAAGAAAAGACGACCATGATTGATAAAGCCCACATCGCAACATTGTTGAGTCTTGGTGATAAGGTTCTTCGACAGGTATCAAAGGAGACTACAACATCGATGTTATGGGTAAAACTTAAAAGTTTGTACATGACCAAATCTTTGGTGAATCGACTCTACCTGAAGCAAGCTTTATATTCATTCAAGATGAGTGAAGACAAAGTGTTGGCTGAGCAGTTGGATATGTTCAACAAGCTGATTCTTGATCTTGAAAATATTAATGTGAAGATCAAGCATTGTTGTTGTTGTGTGCTTTGCCCAGAATACATGCTCATTTCAAAGAAATTCTCTTGTATGGAAGCGAGTCCCTGAGCTTTGAAGAAGTTTAACTAGCCTTGTATTCTAAGGACTTGAACAAATGAAAGAAGCATAAACTTTCAAGGTGGGCGAAGGTTTGGCCGTTAAGGGAAAACTCTTGCGAAAGGATGGTACGTTCGACAAGAAGAAAGGTAAAAGTCAGCAGAATTATTATAGTGGCGAAACATTTGATATTTGATGTTATCACTGTAAGAAGGAAGGTCACACAAGAAAGATGTACCTTGAACGTCTGCAAGATCTTGAAGGCAAGGATAATGGAAATGCGGCCATTGTTCAAGATGACTTCGACTCATCTGATGTTCTTGTGGTTTCAAGTGGCGACTTAAGAAAAGAGTGGATTACGAATTCAAGTTGCACTTGGCACATGACTCCAAGCAGAGAATTGTGCGAGGAGCTATGTGATCAAGATGGTGGATCGGTGCTGCTGGGAAACAACAAATCTTGGAAAATTGTAGGTATTAGATCTGTGAGATTTAAGATCCATGATAAGTCAATAAGGTTATTAACTGAAGTCAGGTATGTACCTGATTCGAAGAGAAAATTGATTTCTCTTGGTGAATTCTACATAAAGGGATATGCTTTTCAAGGAGAGAAAAATATCCTGAGAGTCATGAAGGGGTCGAAGGAAGTCTTGAGAGGCGTGAAGAAACAAGACTTGTATACCCTTATGGCATATGAGATTGGACCATGTCAGCGAAAGAGGCCTGGTCGAATTGGGGAAGCAGAACCTGCTAGGTGGTGACAAAGTCGAAAAGTTGGAGTTTTGTGAATCTTGTGTATTTGGTAAATCTTGTAGGGTGAAGTTTAAAAAAGGCAAGCAAAGAAAACATGGATCCCTAGATTACATTCATGCTGATCTTTGGTGGCCTACAAGGAATCCTTCACACTCAGGTGCAAGGTATTTTCTATCCATCGTTGATGACCATTCTAGAAAGCTATGGGTATTCATCCAGAAGAAGAAGGATGAAATTTTTGAGAATTTTAAAAGTTGGAAGGTTCTGATCAGAACTCAAACTGGCAGAAAGGTTAAAAGGTTGATAACCGACAATGGCCTTGAGTTCTGTAACGAAGTGTTCGACAATTAATGTGTTGAGTATGAGATTGCAAGGCATAAGACTGTAGCAGGTACTCCTTAACAAAATGGCTTAGCTGAGAGATTCAATCGAATACTCCTTGAAAGGGTGAGATACATGTTGGTTAGTGTTGGATTAAAGAAGATGTTTTGGTTGGAAGCTGTTTCGAGAATAGCATATATGATAAATAGATGTCCCTCGACTGTCTTGGGAATGAAGACACCAGAAGAAGTTTGGTCGGGACATCCACCTAGTCTCAAAAGACTAAGAGTATTTGGCTGCATGGCCTATGCTCATATTAGGCAAGACAAGGTCGAACCTAGAGCTCTGAAATGCATGTTCATGGGATACCCTGAAGGAGTAAAAGCTTATAGGCTATGGTGCCTAGATCTAGGTCACAGAAGGTGTATCACCAGTCGAGATGTAGTTTTCAATGAAGCAGAGATTGCTTTCAAGAAAACTGATGATGTTGACAAAGAGTTGGAACATAGAGGGATTCTTGTTGAGGTGGAGCATATTGATGCTGAATTGCATATCCCAGATGAAGTCGAAGAAGACACAGAAGTTGTTGATGCTGATAATGACTACCTTCTAGCAAGAGACAGGTCGAGGAGAGTCATTAAGACACATCAGAGACTTGGCTATGTAGGTCATATAGCTTATGCCTTAATCTCTACAAGTAAGGTTCTAGACGAAGAACCTAGAGACTATAAAGAAGTTATGAGGAGTCGAAAGAAGACTGAATGGCTGAAGGCCATGGATGATGAGATGAAATCTCTTCATGATAACAACACCTGGGAACTGATCAAGAAACCTCTTGGAGCTAGGTTAGTCAGCTGTAAATGGATTTTCAAAGTTAAGGAAGGAATCAAAGGAGTGGCGTCAAAGAGATACAAGGCAAGATTGGTTGCTAAGGGTTCACTTAGAAAGAAGGTATCGACTTTAATGATGTGTTCTCTCTTGTTGTAAAGCACAAATCCATTCGAATATTGATTGCCACAGTGACACAATTCGGTCTTAAATTGGAATAGATGGATGTGAAGATTGCGTTCTTGTATGGTGATCTAGATGAAACAATCCTTATAAGGCAACCTGAAGGGTATGTTGAAAAAGGGAAGGACGATTATGTGTGCAAACTAAATAGATCTTTATATGGACTAAAACAGTCTCCTCGACAGTGGAACAGGAGATTCGACAAGTTCATGGCATACATAAGTTTCATTAGAAGTCAGTTCGACCATTGTGTTTACTTCAGATTTCAACCTGGTAATTCATTTGTTATTATGCTGCTTTATGTGGATGATATTCTAATATCAAGCAACAATGTCGAATATGTAATGAGGGTGAAGGCTGAACTCAATAAGGATTTCGACGTGAAGGATCTGGAAGCTGCGTCCAGGATTCTTGGGATTGACATCTGAAGAGATAGAAAGCAGTCAAAATTATGCTTATCTCAAGAGGCATACCTACGAAAGATTCTCGAAAAGTATGGTATGTTGAATTCAAAGCCTATTGTGACTCCAACAAACCCTCAATTCAAGCTAAGTATAGATCAATGTCCCATCACTGATGTCGAAAGAAATTATATGAATAGAATTCCATATGCTAATATAGTGGGTTCCTTGATGTATGCTATAGTCTGTACTAGACCCGACATAGCATATGCAGTAAGTCTTGTAAGAAGGTACATGGAGAATCCTGGAAAGGCTCACTTGCAAGCATTGAAGTGGATTCTAAGGTACATAAATGGGTCTCTGAATAGAGTCCTAATTTATAGTGGAGCCTTGGGTGAAGATAGTAAAACAGCAATCGAAGGATATGTCGACTCTAATTATGCAGGTTGTATGAATTCCAGAAAATCTATTTCTGGATATGTGTTCACTATGTTTTGGACAACAATTAGTTGGAAAGCGACACTTCAGAAGGTCGTTGTTTTATCAACCACTAAAGCGGAATATATCGCCCTAACTGAAGCTGTGAAGGAAGCATTGTGGCTTGAAAGTTTTGCAAAGGAGTTGAAACTTCAAGGTCGAGTTATCATTATCAAATGTGATAGTCAAAACGCAATACATCTGTCAAAGAATTTAGCCTATCATGAGCGAACCAAGCACATTGATGTGAGGCTGCATTTCGTCAGAGGGGTAATCGAGTGTGGAGAAGTCCAAGTGCTGAAGGTTTCGACAAAATCATAATGTTGCTGATATGATCACTAAGAAGTTGCCTAGTTGCAAGTTTTTTCACTGTATGTAGTTGATAAATCTGCATGAAGAAAACTAGTTTCTTGATGTTATAGAGTTAGATCCAAGGTGGAGATTTGTGAGATATTGGATCGAACTCTAGTATGGTCGAAGTCTGTTCGCGAGTAATGTGTGTTGTAGTCCAAGTATGTTCTAACATGCATTAGTGAATATTGCTAGGTTTTTTAGCATGTTGAATTGAGCCTTACTTGTAAGCTCAATTGTTTAAGTTAACTTGTACCCTAAGTTAGCTTGTAATGGGTAATTGTTAAAAAGCTCATTAGGTTAGTGTGTTATTTTTCTTATAAATAGCATGCTAGTCTCTCATCTTGAATAAGGAAAAATAGGAAGATAAAATCCTAATTCAAGATAGAGAGGTTATTTTGTTATTCTCGTGTACTTGTAATCTTGTTTGATAGAGAAAGGAAATAATAGCAGTTTATAACCAATTCTTATTGTTTCTTCTTGTTCTTTTTGTTTGTTTTCTTTGTTAACCCTAACCCTTGTTTGTTTCTTGAATATAAATAAACCGTTTATATTTTATTTCAAGGCATTCTATTCACAACACCTTTCATGGATTTTCCCCACCAAAACCATGTCTAACTAGGAATCATCCTTGAATCAAGAAGATGATGAGAGGTGGAAATCAATTCTTTAATGACCCAAACTTTTTTTCCTTCCAAATTTCCATCTTCTTTCTTTTTTTTCTTCTTTCTCTTTTCTCTTACTAACAAAAGATATGAATTGAGTTGTAAGAGAGAATAGGGAAGAAACAAATATTTCTCTTTTCTCTTACTAACAAAAGATATGAATTGAGTTGTAAGAGAGAATAGGGAAGAAACAAATATTTTAAGGGAGATATTTATCCTTTAATAAACAATGAGTAATAACTAGATTTAATTTGTCTCGACTGACAAAGTATAGAACATTTAAGAGGATACGAGGTATTACACTTCCTATCATGATTAGGTATTATTCATGTATTTCTTGATTGTGTTTTTTAAATGAAATATAAGTGTTCTTTGATTAAATTTGTATATGTTGAAAATAAACTTAATTTTGAGCGTATAGATTAAATTTGTATATGTTGAAAATAAACTTAATTTTTTCTTAGAATCACTTAGCTTAGAAAAAATGGAGTTTTACATGTTGGATGTGGTTTTCAACTTTAAATGGTGGGTATACTTATTTGTATGATAAAATTTGGATAGATTCTAATTTAGATCTATATGATTGTGTTTCAACTTATCCTACTACTTAATGTCACCATACAAATATCAATATGAGGTTAACCCTAAAATGTTATGATAGTTGTTGCGGTTATATTGGGGTTTGAAATGCTTTGTTAAACACATCATCTCTTTTCAGTTTGGACACTGACCTGGATATGATAGGTTTGAACTTAGTTATCAACTTTATAAAATAAACCATAGACAATTTTAAGCTGTCTAATTTTCCTTTTTTCTGTTTAGCCTGTGTCATCATTTATGGTTCAGGAATTTGATACTTTGCGCATGTTGATTCAAATTTATTTGGAAATTATATGTACAAATATAAGGTAGCATACTTGAGTTAGGAAGTAACATGTTATTACATGTTTATAATTGTGAGGAACCATATATACATTATAGATGGTAGTTTGTTTTTTAGCTTCTGCAGTGGCATTTGTGGAAGAAGTGTGCCATGATAAACTCATGTTTGAATTATGCAGTTATGTTTTTTGAGAAAGACTGGAAAGATGGAGAACAATTCTACATTTTAGGAATGTTATAAGAAGAATACACTTTAGTAAGCAACATATTGAGCAGCTCTCACAAAATATTGAGCAGGATGTTGTTTACTATGAAAAGTCAGCTGACCTCTTATCAAAGTGAAGAGGTGAGAACTTCTGCAGATTGTTTGACTTTAGGAACTTAGTAGTAATGTCTATTATCTTAAGAAAAGTTTAGCATGTTTCTTTCTATAATTTCTATTGTGTTGACTTGTGTACATGGTGTTGGCAAAGTTTATTCATTTATGCCTTTGGTATCAGACATGTCTTGGGGTGTTTGATTTAATTTAGTAAGTTTATGAACTATTAGAGAAATACAAAATTTATATTTTTAAAGGGAATGGATTTTATAACTATTCTGATATGATTTAAGTTACTAAGTTACTTGATTAGAAATTTAGATAGTTGTTATGATTAGTTATTTGGGTTGCAAGTAATTTATTGTATATAAATATATGTGTAGAGATAATTCTCAATAATCAATTAATACCATTACTTTTCATTCTCTCTTAATATCTCTCTCATTCTTTTTCCACCCAAAGCGCTTATGCATTAACAAATTGGTATCTAGAGTTTTTGGTTTATTTTCTTGATCGTAAATTCATGTACTGCATGTCGGTGGATATGTTTCTAGGATTTATGAATCATATTCGCTGCAAAAATGAATGGTAGCAATGGTTTTCCTAATTCTTAATGGCAACATTTTGATATGGTGGAGAAAATAGATGCATTCATTATTTGATTTTTAAGAAACACTATAAGAGGTTACTAATGGCGTTTCTGAGCTGAGCTTGTTAACAGTACAAATAATGCGCAAAGAATCACTCATAAGGAAGCCAAGAAGAAAGATTGTAAGGTTGTATTTTGTATTCAATTTGCAGTAGATATAATGAATTTTAACCGTATTTCTCATGTTGAATCGCCGAAGGAGGCATGTGATATTCTTGTCAAATATTATGAAGTTAGTGAGAAGGTTAAAGTTTTCAAGTTGTAGACACTGCAAAGGCAATATGAGTTACTGTAGATGGGAGAAGATGAAAATATTGCAGGTTGTGTCTTGAAGGTGCAGAATCTTGTTCATCTCGTGAAAGCTTGTGTTGAAGTCCTAACTAATAAGATTATAGTTGAGAAGGTAATGCGTACATTGGCCTCTCATTTTGATCACGCTATCGTAGCCATTCAAGAATCCAACAATATTGAAACCTTAAAATTGGATGATTTGGTTGGTTCATTGGAGGCACATGAGTTAAGGATTGTCGAGAGAAAAAGGGTTCAAGATTTGATACAAGCAGTGCATGCCTAGACATGGAAGAAGTGTGGTGGTTTCAACAAGTTCAAAGGAAAAGGAGACAAGACTCATACAAGAAGTCTTGGGTGAATCCTCAAAAGCATAAGGTTGATGACAGGGCTTCAAAATTATCAAAAAGAGGAGAAGGAACCTCATATCAAAAAGACATACAGGAGAAGAAAAGTGTGCAATGCTATAACTATAAAAAGTGGGGTCACTTGGCCAATAATTATTGGTACAAGAAAGACAAGGGAGCAACAAAGGTCAAGGATGATTAAGGAGAAAACCTTGCACGTCAAGATTTAGATGATTCTAATGGCATGATGCTTATGGCTGTAGTTGTAGATGAGCATGTCGACTCCAAGACCTAGTTCCTCGACACGGGATGCTCGAATCATATGACTGGTTGAAGAGTGTGGTTATCAAATTTCGAAGAGTCGAAGAAGAGAAAGGTTAGGCTTTCAGATAATAGCTCATTGAGAGTAGAAGGTACTAGCAACATAGTTATTCAAAGAAGTAAAGAAGGAAAAACTATGACCAAAGGGGGACTATAAGTACCTGGCATGATGTGCAATCTGCTAAGTGTTGGACAGCTGTTTGAAAAAGGTTTCTCAATGGTTATGAAAGATGGAGCTTTTAAATTGTCCAACACCCAAAATAACTTGGTCTTAAAATCTACTTTGGCGAAGAATGTGACACTTAAAACCATGATCAGTTCAACTGAGGTACAATGCCCAAAAATAGTTGTCGACTATAGGCATAGTTGGTTGTGGCATTTGAGGTTTAGCCATTTGAATTTTAGGTCACTCAATCAACTAATTACTCATGATATGGTAACTGGTATACCAATTCTTGTGATGCCTAACAATCTCTGTGAAGGTTGCTTAATAGGGAAGCAATCCAGAGAGTCTTTTGTTTCAACTATGCTAATGAGATCCTCTTGCATACTAGCAGTAGTAAATTTAGATGTATGTGGCCCATTTGAGGATCATACTATTGGTGGAAACAAGTATTTTTTTCTCATTTTTTGATGAGTACAGTCGGAAGCTTTAGATCTATGTGATCAGGCGCAAAGACAGGGTATTTTTAATCTTTAAGAAATTGTAAATACTTGTCAAAAACTAGAGTGAAAAGAAGATTAAGGTTCTACGAATATATGGAGGTGGTGAATACACATCCAAGATATTTGAAGATTTTTGTGCAAAACTTGATATTGATCATGAGGTAACTTCTCTTTACACGCCTCAACATAATGGAATAGCAGAAAGAAGAAATTGGACCATATTGTATATGGCAATATGCATGTTGAAATAAAAGAACTCGCCAAAATCCTTATAGGGTGAAGCAGTTACTATTGCGGTTTATATTATGAATAACTGCCTTACCATGAAATTAAAGAACAAGGTTTCTTAAGAAGTATGTAGTGGCAATCGACCATTAGTGAGTCATCTAAAGGTGTGTTGGCTCTCTTTGCTACAAGCATGTTCCTGATGCTAGGAGAAAAAAGCTTGATGATAATAGTGAACCTATGATTCTGGTACAATATCATAAGACTGAAGCATACAAGTTATTTAATCCAATGAATGATAAGATCATGATGAGTGGAGACATTATGATTGATGAGAACTCTGTTTGGGACCGGAACTCAGGTGATGCAACTAACAAGCCATTGATGAGTTATGGGATTCATGAAGAAAGTAGATAGCACAAAGAAATTCTAGTTACTGACATTCCAGTCACAGTCGAAGTCGAAGCAGAAAATAGATAAGGCGTGGCTATCACAAGCCAAAAACCTCAAATAACCAGTGTTCTCCCAGCAAGGCTTCAAACCTATGTAGTGGTCGGTGATGATGAAGTCAAACTAGATGGAGGTTCGGTTCATTTCACTTTACTTGCAGGTATTGAACCAATTAACTATAGTAAGTCCTTAAAGGATAAATAATGGAAGGCAACTATGGTCAAAGAGCATTAGGCGATTGAAAGAAATAAATATACATGAGAGTTAGTTGTATTGCCAACACACACAAAAGTTATTGAAGTAAAGTGTGTGTTCAAGCTGAAACACAGTCATGATGGGTCGATTGTAAGACATAAGTCAAGATTAGTAGCTTGAGGATTTCTTCAAATAGCATGACTCAAATACACTAAAGTATATGCACCAATAGCAAGATAGGAGATTGTCAGATTGGTGGTAGTCTTGGCATACAAACAAGGTTGGTCGACATTTCACTAGGGGTGTTCGCGGTTCGGTTTGGATCGGTTTTGAAGCAAAATGTCATTCGATCCAAAGATATATTTACTTGCGATTTGGTTCGGTTTTGGATTATTGGTTAAAAAAATTCGATCTGATCCGATCCAATTTCTTGCGGTTTGATTTGGATCGGTTTTTTGGATATCCAAGTTATAGATTATAAGTTTATTAATATTGTAAAAACACTAATAAATAATAAATTTGATATAATATATAACATATACTTTATTAAAAATTAATATTACAAAATGATAATAATCAGTTAAAATTGAAACAAATGAAATAATAAAAATTAATAGATTAAATCAAACTAATAAATAGTATTTTATAAAAAAGTATCATCTAATAATAAATTAACACAACGTATTATAATAATAAAAAATAAATAAGTATAAAAATATATACATGCGGTTAGGTTTGGTTTGGATCGGTTTTGAAAAATCAATCCAAAATCCGATTCAAACCGATCAGTTTTTATAAAATGACATCCAAACACATCCAATAATTTTTGGCTTTTTGCCGTTTTCACTTTTTTTTTGTTCGGTTTGCGGCTTTTATTTGAATTGGCTTGGATTTGGACACCCCTACATTTCACCTAGATGTGAAATCGACATTTTTAAATGGTCTCCTAGATGAAGGTGTGTATGTCACACAATCTCCCGGGTTCGTGATGCAAGAGGAAGCAAGGAAAGTGTACAGGTTACATAAATCCCTTTATGGTCTCAAACAATCACATAGGGCATGGAACAAGAAGACTAACTCATACTTAGTTGAATTGGAGTTCATCAAATGCAGATCTGAGTATGGTGTCTATGTATAATTCACTGATAACACGAAATCATATAGATATTTTTATGCATAATTCAACTAAAGTTTAACCGTTTTCGATCCGATTTCGGGTTATTTCCGTGTTATTTGTCTGATGTTTTGCAGGTATTCAACGATCACGTCTAAACAAGGCAACATGAAGAAAAGAAGCAATCTCAGATGAAATACGGACGAAAAAGGAGTGAAAACATCATGAAAAGCGCAGGAAGCTGTTTTTGCTGATGTGACGACCGTCACAGCTCCATGACGACCGTCACACGGGTGACGACCGTCACACCTTGTGACGACCGTCATGCAGGCAAAAACGCCCCACTTCAATTACACGTTAAAGAATCAGTTCCAATTCCCACAGAGTAGACCACTACTCCCTAAATTATCTGCCTCAAAGTACATCATCTTCAATGATAACCGTTGGGATTCCACTTCTATAAAAAGGGAAGCAAGGGACTTCAGAAAGGGTGCTGCATTCATACCACGAAGTGCTGCCAAATTTACTTTCCAGAGCATATTTTCCAGCAATATTCTTATTTGTTTCTCTTTACCTTTTCTGTATTGCATTTTCCATTCTTCTATAACTTCTATTTTATTGTACGATCAATTTGGCATAAAGACCAGAATCCTGCCAACATCTGTGGAGGATCTGCCCAAAGGCCAATTGGCATATTTACAGGTTTCTCATTTCAATCGATTCCAGTTTTATTATAATGCAAATCATTATTTATTATTTTTATTTATATTTTATCTTTCCCAAATCCATGTCTAGCTAAACTTAGGTAATCGATATGTAGTAATAATTCGAATGGGATTTGATAACAACTGGTTGAAAAACTTTCTTTTCAAAAAAGTAATTTATGGTCTGAGTGTTTAAAATTGATTCACTGAATAAACTTCGTCGCGAAAGCGAGAACTTATTTAAAAGTAGTTTTGCCACGAAAGTGGGAAATTAATTAAGATACGAACCAACAAGCGAAAGCTGCGGTAAGGTCAGATAGTAAACACTAGTCATTCATTTTAATAACAGCGAAAGCACTTTAAAATGAATTAGAACTTAGAGATTTCCAAAAAGTAATTTTAACCCCGAACGGGATACGAAAGTGTACGTTTGGCCCTTAGGATTATGATTAGCATCAATAACCATTGTGAGGCGAGAGTCTTCAAATCACCATTTTCTGCTTAAATAAACTTTGAAAATTATTTCATACACCAGTAACTTATCAAATCCCTGAAGAACACAATTATTACGTATCGATTCAATCAATTATAATCTAAATAGTATTCTTAGTTCCCTTTTAGTGACAATCTTATTCCCTTAAATATATTCTACCTAGCTAAACATAGTAACTCCCGAGAACACTAGGTTGATTACGAGTCCCTGTGGGATCGATATCTATTATTACTACGCGATAGACTGTGCACTTGCAGTTAGGTTGTATTAGACATAGAAAGTCGCGATCAGTCACCGAACAAGATATAACCATCATCTGCTTATATGTCAATGGCTTGCTAGTAACTGGAAATATCATGCAAAAATATTTGAAGTTCAAGGAGCTGATGAAGTAGGAATTTGAAATGTCAGATCTAGAAAATTTGTCGTATTTCCTAGGCATGGAATTTGAAATTAACAAGCAAGGTATGGTGCTGCATCAAAGGAAGTATGTCAAAGAAATACTCAAGATATTCAAGATGGTTGATTTGAATCCTACATCCTTGCTTGTCGAACCTAATTTGAAACTAGAGCAGCATGGAGAGGACGACAAGGTCAGTGTCACTTTGTTCAAACAAATTGTAGGATCTCTGAGGTATGTGTGCAATAGTAGACCTGATACAAGTTTCTCAATTGGATTGGTAAGTAAATACATGGATGAACCAACGCTATCACACATGAAGGATGCAAGAAAAATCCTAAAATGCCTAAAAGAATCAATAAATTATGGAATCATGTTTCCACGAGATTCTGAAAACCAAGTGTCACACCCTAATTTTTAACCCTAATATCCCACCTCATTTGTATCATTTTGGAATAACATCAATCACCTTATGTGCTTGTTTCATGCATTGCTAACCCCTTTGAGTTTACAAGAGTATGTGCTTTGGTTTACTTTGACTACAAGATAAGGCTTTGGGACCAAGAGCTCAAGAAGTTTGCCAATCAAGGAGTAATGTGATCCTTAACCTCTAAACATGATCAAAGGTCTCCTTACATCAATAATCAAGTGCAAGATTCCATCAATACCATTTCATCAAGCCCCAAGTCATTTGATGCACCAAATTAGGGTTTTAACCTAATTCAGTCTTGGGTTGACTTTTTGAGCAAGGCATGATCCTAAACTTCAAGACAAGTTTCATAGACCTAAAAGACATCATATTAGCCCATTCATATGTTTGGATTGATTCAAAAAGCTTAATCCATTAGTAATTAAAGAAATCAAGTTCAATTGGAAAAAGTCAATTGTTCATCAAAGTCAAAGTTTAACTTCTTCCAAAGATCATGGACTCCACAAGTCAAGGATCATGAAATAGGTGAATGTGATCATGACTAATAAATAAAATCAAAGAAAACATCCAAATATCATGATTTGTGAAAATTAGGGTTTTGAAGATTTTTCTAAATTATGGAATTCTATGATTAAATGCCCAACTTTCCAAACCCTAACTTCTTCCTCAAGCATCCAATGAAAATACTTGAGGACTCCTTTTAAATATGATATCACATACTTCAAATTGATGAAAGAATGAACCCAAAATCATTTACCAATTGAAAATTATGATTGATCAAAGTTAGAAATTTTTAAGATGTGAAAGTGCCAATACTTAGAATGCCTTTTCTAGGTATAAAACAGTGAAATTCCAATCTTGATGGTCAATTATCTCAATGATCCAATTTGAATATTTCCAAGTGATCAAAATAAAAGTTGTAGTAAGTGATATCATATTTCTAATGGTACCAAGAGCATGAAATTATCTTGCTTGAGCATGAAGTTATGAATTTACAAAGTAGCCATGAGAGAGTTGTTTGGCCCAAGGCAGAATTGCAAAAATGAGTTTCACACGAGTTTGAGACATCTTTTTCCTATCTTCCAAGCATTGTAAGAGGATAATATCAACTAGGAACTTGTTCCTCTCCATGATATCTAAACAGTGGTGCCAAGTTTGTGGGAAAAAGATCTCAATTCAAGGGAGAAAGATTCATTCCCTTGGACCATGTTGAATTACATGATAGGTGTTGCATAAAGTTAACTTTTGTGCCAAATCTTTTCCGCAAATAATGCAAGTTGATTTAAACATCCAAGATAGTTTATCCAACCAAGAGAGATTGCTCAGAATGTCAACTTAGATGTTGCACCAAAAGCATGGCTACCATTGTACCTTTCATCCACTTTATGTAAAAATGCTTTTGTCCATTGAATCATAATCCAAATTTGTCCAAAACCATTACCACTTGATCAGATCATTTCCACTATAAATAGTACCTTCAAACCTCAGCAAAATACATAACACTTGAGCTAGAAATCACTCACAATCTCTGAAAGAAACACATTGAAGCACAAGTGTTCTTCATTTTCATAAAAAAGCCAAAAAAACATCCAAAACTCACCACAGTCCAAAACTCTTCAAACCTTTCATCCTAACACACCAAAAATACCTCACTTAACCTGTTCAAACTCATCACACCACCTCAGAACACCTATAACCAAAACTCAACCTTCTTTGGTCACCATTGTTGACCAAAGAGCCAAAACTCAAGAACTTTTAGTCCTGGCCATTTCCATCTATCCTAGCACTTCAAACACCTCATAAAACTTCATGGAAACTGCCCAAACCATCAAACACCAACTATAATACCCCCATCACAAAAATGGGTTTCTCACTTTGACCATTTGCAAGAGAAATCATGCTGAAGAATTAGGAGCTCTCTGAAGTAAGTCATCCATTCAAACGCACTTCTGGGAGGTTAGTGGAACTAAAGAAATCATCATCTTGTATCTGGAGCAGCTTCGAAGGTGCATTGAACATTCTCCAATAGGTAAGCTTCTTGACCTTTCCAAACTCCATTATCTCGGGATCAATTGCATCCATATGAGTTACCATTTTGTTTGTTAGGATGTAAAAATGAATAGCCCTAAACTTGTGTGGATTGATTGTACATATCTGGCATTTAGTTTTTGTTAGAAGGATTAGGGTTCATACTGGTTATTTTTGAAATTCTTGAGATAGAGGAAAAATAAATGAGTTTTGAATACACTTTTGAGTTTCTTGTGAAATTTTGATAAAGATGGTATATTCACTTGCTTAATTTGGTTCAGAAACAAAGATTCCACAAATCCAATTTTTTGAATGTTCTTGAGGTTAAAGATGATGTTCGCGCGTGTTTCTATTTTTAGATAATTGTTTTATATATTTTGTTAAAACCAACATTTAACAAGGTCTTCCCCAGTGGTGGGCGTGTTTTTCAAGCATACATAAAGGCGTGGGTTCGAATCAGATTCCCCCTCCTCTTTTTAATCCCTTTTTTCTTTCCTTTGTTCTTTTCCTTTTCCTTTTCTTTTATTTTATTTTATTAATTAAATCATTTTATTTTATTTTAACTCTTTTGCAGTATTTCTTTTATACTCTAAAAATACCAAAAATCTTTTATTAATTTAATTACACTTATTTATTTTATTTATATTAATTTATTAAATAATATTATTTAGTATTAATTATTTATTTTGTTTTATTTTAAACCTTCACAAAATCACAAAAATATTTTATTTATTTATTTATTTTTATTCCCCCATTTTAATACCTAACAATATTGTCTTTTATTTATTTCCATGATCACATATTTTTTCTTGTATTTTACTAAAATATTTTCCATTTGTTATTAAAATGTGATGTTCATACTTTGTTTAGGGTTTCTGTTTGAACTTTTATGCATACCTTTGATCTTTGCTCATGTGTAAATGTTGTCTTGTGTGATATACTTTTCCTTGATGACATCTTTATTTCCATTGTCTTGAACATTTTGAATGGTTGATAATTATCTTATATGTTTCAAGGTTTGTCCATGTGTTTAAGATTTGTTTTCTTGACCTAAAATTATGATGAAACCATGTATTGATATTTTATTTTGGCCTTTGTGTATACATGTTTTACCTCAGAAATTCGACGCCCATATTAAATTGGAAGTATTGGTTGGAATGTTGAATTCTTAAAAAGGTGGAAACGACTCTTCGACTGGATCTTCATGATAAGTTCAAGTCGAAGACACTTACATAAGAAAGGGATACTTTTTGGACTTAGAAAATATTCCTAAGAGTTGAGAAGCTACCTTCGACTGAGAATGTTGTCCAATGCTAAGGGAATTTGAAATTCAAATAAAGGAGGGAGTAGTTATTCTTGTCCACTCCTGAATAAGACAAGTGGCGCACATCCAAGAGAGAGAAGCATGCAGCGCAACACTTGTCATATGTTAATTGTCTTAGGAAGTTAACAACATTTAGTTTTACTAGTATAAATAGGAGTTCTAGCAATAGGATTAAGTGTGTTGTGTTCACTTTGTACAAGTTACTCCAAATTTACGCAAAATATCTGTGTGTAGAGAAAAGAGTCTTAGGAGAATGTACGTGATGTAAAACACCATTTTCTGCTTTAATGAAATTTACTTTAACTTTTCATCAAAAGAGTTTATCTTTTACTTTCTTGCAAGTTATATTTCAGCATTATGTCTTATTTCTTTAACGTCTTCATCCCTTCTTTCGATTCAATGTTCTTGTGTTTCTTTCGAACCATACTTTTAAATAAATTTTTCTTTACAAACACTGTCGAAGTGTTTAGTCTTTAGAATTTTCTTTGAATCAATATTTAGCACATGTCCTAGAATCAATCTGATCGATCCTGTGAGTCACCAAAGTTAGATTTGGAAGATCAACGGTTGTTTTCCAATTTTCACGGGAAACAAATTGGCACACCCAGTGGGACAATGCTAAATTTTATAAAGATTTTTTTTAAGATTTTGAAAATCCATATTTATTAGTCTTTTCTTTGAGAAAACTTTGTTGTATGTTATTGAGAAGTGGAAAAGTAGCCACTACAAACAAAGAGAGACCAAGGTGAAGCTACACTAGGAAAATAGCGACAAATACTAATCAGCCAAACAATCTAAACCCTCGAGGAAGTGGTTCTAATCCTCAACCAATTAATCAGCCTAGTAACACTAATCCTTGAGACGTGTCTAGGAACAATGTAGTGCCACCATCAGTCCTTTCGACAGGAGAGTCAATATCGCCTCCTGTTATGTCTGAACCAATGCCATCAGTGGTGGGTTCAGGGTCAACAGATATAAGGGATTACACTCAACCTGTTTTGGAGTACATTGGGCCACAGACGTCTAATCACCAAACTCCACCAGGAGGAACTTCGACATTTAGGCTTTTCCCCCTCCAGGGTTTTCACAACCATTACCAAGGAATCCACCGTATGGAATTCCAACGTCGGTAATGCAAGGCCTCCAGAATGCTCCCTCAATATTCTCAGAGAATGTAATGGCTTCGCCATTACAAGGGTCAGGATCTGGGATAAATGTGGGTTGAAATAGTCAAAGCGTAGGTGTGGGGTATTCCACTCAAGGTCCTAGTCTGAAAAATACTTCAATAGCATGTATGAGACAGCAAATGGATGAGACTAACCTACAAATTATACAAACCTTGTCCCAAACTATGGATGAAATTTTCTAACCCTTGATACAAAACACTACCCAGACTAACCAGCAATTAGCAGTGCAATTGGCACGCTTGGAAAAATTTATGGGTGTACCATCCTCTGTTCGAGGCACAACTGTTGTGGAAAACATTCCATGATGGAACCTAGGCAATGTACCTGAGGCAAATCTAGAAAATCAGGGGATAGTCGAACCCCTTAGACTCGAACCTCCAAGAGTCTAACCACTTAGGAACTAAGTGCTAATTATGGTAGAGAGGGAACAAGAGGTAATTATGGTAAATCGAAACCAAGATGCTGACCATATTATACAACAGGTTCGACGTAACAACATAGTTGTCGATAATAACTTAGCAACCATGGTCGAAAGGATAATGGCCTGAAATGGGGTAAATTTTGGTTTTACTACACCAAATTATACATCACCGATAGTAGATTACATTCTCCAGTCAGAATTTCCTCCTAGAACGAAGGTAGCATAGTTTACCAAATTTTCAGGAGATATTATTGAATGTACTGTCGAACACGTAGCCCGGTATACAATCGAGGTTGGAGAGATTGCAAATGACGAAAGTATTAGGATAAAATATTTTCCAAGTTCTCTCACTAAAAATGCTTTTACTTGGTTTACAACCATACCTCCTAACTTGATCTGTAATTGGATCCAGTTGGAACGTTTATTCCATGAACAATTCTACATGGGACAAACCAATATTAGTTTGAAGAATTTGCTAGCATAAAACGAAAGTTTTCCGAAAAATGGACGATTACCTAAATAGGTTTCGGTTACTTAAGGCTAGGTGTTTTACTCAAGTGTCAGAACATGAGTTGGTTGAAATGGCCGTCGGTGGCCTTAATTACTCTATTAAAAAGAAGTTGGATACCCAATATCTAAGAGATATGGCCCAACTAGATGATAGGGTTCGACAGTTAGAACATCTAAAAGACGAAAAAGGCTAAGTTTAATAAGAGTAAAAAGGTAGCCTATGTCGAATATAATGAGAATGTCAAAGGTTTACATGATGAAACAGTGTATTCCTACGAAAATGAGATAGACCTTGTTGAATTAAAGCAGGGTCCTCCGTAGGCTTGTAAAATGTTAGCTCCTTCGAATGGGAATTTTTTTGTCGAAACTGAAAAGAATGACAAGTTTCCAAAGAAAACATATACTTTCGATATCACTAGATGTGATGAAATCTTTGATTTGTTAGTTAAAGATGGGCAAATGATAGTGTCTGCTGGCGTTAAAATGTCACCTTTAGAACAAAGAAAAAAGAGAGGATTTTGTAATTACCATAATTTTTTGGGTCATAAAACTTCTCAGTGTTTTCTTTTCAGGGATTTGGTCCAAAATGCTATCTAGGAAGGCAGGCTGAAGTTTGGAGAAAAAATAAACAGTCAAATGAAAATTGACTCTGACCCATTGAAAACAGTGTATTCCCATTATGCTAAGCCCACAGAAGTACATATGGTTGAAGTTGCTGATGACTTCGACTGTTCAATTAATATGGTGGAAATTACTGAAGATTTTGCCAATGATGTTGAGCTAGCCAAGGTTACTGTAGGCCTTGAAATAAATGCCATGGAGAAACTCATGAGTGAGGCCCTTGATAGATTCAACAAGGTTACTGATGGATTAGATGATGGGATCACTAAAGATTCCAATACGATAATAGTTACCAAAGAAGTCGCAAATAGTTTTGTTAAGATGGACAGGGCTACTGAAGGCCTTGATCTGAACTTCTGCAATCTGAACCTTAATGCTGGTATTGACATGGACATAAATATGGTCAAGATTACACAACATAAGACCATGGAGGTCGATGAAGCAAGCTGCTAGGAAAAGTGCAACAAAGTGGCATATCTAAAACAGGAAGAAACCATTGTTGAATTCTTTCATCGCTGTCAAAAGAAGGGATCAGGTGTCATGCTATGCCTCAGATGCAGCACAATCTTCGATCAAAAGGCTTCTCAGAAGCTTGAAGGGATACGAAGGGCTAAGCAGAAGTGGGAGAAGGCCAACCATGGCTCTTGAAGTTTTGATCCAAGAAGGTCTGAGTCGAAAGCTAGAGCACCAGGAGCGAGGCTTGTTACCTTCAATCCATTTGTTGGACTTTCTAACGGAAAATGGTTCAAACCAAATGAGGACAGACAGAAAGGTCAACAAATATGGAAAAACTTCAACGTCAACAAGGGTTCTTCGATCACCTATCACAAGGAGTTTCAATCCTCCAAAACTGCTCACGTTTATGAAAACTATAAAGGGAAGAATCTGATGTTGCAATCTCAATGGAGGAGAGAAAAACATAGAAGGAAGGATCTCAGGGAGGCTCAGTTGAAGGATCAAGGAGAGTCCAGTACTAATGTCCTTACTGATAATAACAGAGGGAATGAAATGAGGATTGTTGAAAAAGTGCCCGTGGGGCGGAAATTATTTTCCTATCAAGCGGACAAACATGAAAAGACTGTCGAGGATGATGAAGAAATGAAAGACAACTTCAACTCTGAGTCTGACGCTTCTTTGAACATCCTAGTCAATATGGTATCAATAATGCCTAGGGACTTCGACCAAATTACAGAGGTCGAAAATCTGGATGCTTACACTGAAGTGGAGATGGTAGCACACAAGCCTGTGTGCTACTATATCATGAACAATGGGTTCATTGAAGAGCAGAACACCTTCTTCGAGCGACCTATAGAGGGAATGAAAGGTCACCTGAAGCCTCTTTACATCACTGAGAAGGTGGAGAGTGTACCAGTGAACAAGATATTGGTGGATTATGGTGCAACAGTAAATCTGATGCCACATTTCTTATTAATAAGATTGGCAAGTATGCATTGATACTAAGCCATATAATATGGTTCTTTTGAATTACAAAGGAAAAGTTGGCTCTACAATGGATGTGATACACGTTGACTTAATAGTTGGGACGATCACTAGGCCTAATGTCTTCATGGTAGTGGAAACAAAAGCCAACTACAATTTGCTCTTAGGACGTGAGTGGATACATGGCATAGGTGTAGTGCCATCTTTGATGCATCAACAAATCATCATCTGGAGGCCGGATGGCATAGTAGAGAACATTGAAGCTGATCAGGGGTATTTTAAGGTACCAATAAATCATGTCGATAGGGGACAGTTCGACAAGCACCTGGCTCATATTGCCCCTTGTGGTCCAGCAGATTTTGAGTTTGTCTCAAATGATGAAAACTTTTGTTCATATAATTACACCCCATCGATGGTTTTTGGTGGGATAAGGAGGTGCCAGGTGAAAGGCTCTCATACCTTGGCCAACCTGCATTAGACCCCACAGGGTGGGGAAGTGAATTCAGTGACAATGACTGAGTTTGAAGCATTGAGAAGAATTTCGGCCTACGTGGCTGAAACCAAATTGCAGGCGGCTTTGGAGGCTACTAATGAATACATGGTTGTCAAGGCCAATTCTGATTTCCACCAAGAAAGTATTGGTAAGGACTTTGACCCAGAGCCACCTAATAAGGTTCAGGGTGTAGAACAGGGCCAGAGGGTTGATGCCATCTACGATGATGAGCCTTTGGGGTTTGAAAAGGATCCGCTGGTGAATGACATTAAGATGCTAGCGCAAGACTCATTACAAGAAATCGACCTAGGAGAGGGGGTAACCAGAAGGCCAACATATGTCAGTGCCAATCTTGACCCATAACTTAAGGTCGAAGTCATCCAGTTGTTGCAGGAGTTTAAAGAATGTTTCCCCTAGGACTATGATGAGATGCCTGGTTTGAGTAGAGAGTTTGTCGAACATAAGTTGCCAATCAAGCCTAGGAAGAAGCCAATCAAACAGAATCCAAGACGGTTTGCCTCAGAAATCCTCTCAAAGATAAAGGAGGAAGTTGAAAGACTCCTTCGATGCAAGTTCATCCGCACTTCCAGGTATGTCGAGTGGTTAGTGAACATTTTACATGTCATTAGAAAGAATGGTTCCTTAAGAGTTTGCTTAGACTTTGGAGATCTAGATTCTGCAACTCCAAAGGATGAATATTCTATGCTTGTGGCAGAAATTCTAGTCGGTTCCGCCGCAGGACAGGAGTATCTTAGTATGTTGGATGGTTACTCTGGCTATAACCAAATACTCATTGCTGAAGATGATGTCCCCAAAACATCTTTCCGTTGTTCTGGAGCCTTAGGCACCTACAAATGGGTAGTAATGCCTTTTGGCCTCAAAAATGCTAAGGAAACATATCAACGAGCAATGAACTCAATCTTCCATGATTATATAGAGACTTTCATGCAAATATATAATGATGATATTGTAGTTAAATCTATTTCGGGGAAGAATCACTTAGGCCACCTTCGACAATCTTTTGAAAGGATGAGGAGACATGGTCATCTCTTAAATGCGCGTTTTAGATGCAGGCAATGGATTTTCTAGGCTTTGTAGTCCACAAAAAGGGGATCGAGATCAACTAGAATAAAACCAAAGCCATCATGGAAGCGAAAGCGCCATCAACAAAAAAGGAGTTGCAATCACTGCTGGGAAAGATAAACTTCTTGAGAAGGTTCATATTGAACTTAAGCGGAAAAGCATAAGCCTTTTCACCATTACTTTGATTCAACAAAGAGGGGTTGGAATGGGGGCAAGATCAGCAAGAAGCCTTCGACAAGACCAAGGACTACTTGAGCCATCCCTCATTTCTTTCACCGCCTTGTAGGAATAGGAGTATTAGGTTGTACATAGCTGCGTCAGACAAAACCTTAGGGAGCATGTTGGCTCAAGAGGATGAGGATGGTGTCGAAAGAGTCATCTACTACCTCAGTAGAGTTTTGAATTGTGCAGAAACTAGGTATAGCATGATAGAAAAATTATGCTTATGCTTGTATTTCTCTTATACAAAATTGAAGTAATATATAAGACCAGTTGATGTTTATGTTTCGTCTCATTTTGATGTTATTAACCATATGATGTCTAAACCTATCTTGCTTAGTCGAGTTGGTAAGTGGGCACTAGCATTGACTGAGTATTCTTTAACATATAATCCTTTAAAGGCAGTTAAAGGACAAGTGGTAGCAAACTTTATAGTCGACCACTCCATAAACGAAAGCACTTTGAATTACATCGAACTGGAACCTTGGAAGTTATACTTCGATGACTCTAGCCACAAAGATGGAATATGCATTGGCATGCTAATTATTTCGCTTGAAAAATTTCCAACAAAATTCAAGTACAAGGTCGAAGGACTTTGTTCCAACAACGAGGCTGAGTACGAAGCCTTAATAGCATGACTTGAGATTTTGTTAGAATTAGGGGCAAATTGAGTCGAAATAATGGGAGACTCAGAGTTGATCATAAAACAAATTACAAAGGAGTGCAAATGTGTTAAGGAAAATCTTATCATGTATTTTTGTAATAGCCAATAGACTACTGAAGAAATTTGAAGTGGCAAGCATTCGACACATACCTCGACTAGAGAATCAAGTGGCTAATGACTTAGCTCAAATTGCTTCTGGGTATAGGGTTTCGAAAGAAACGTTACAAGAGGCAGTCGAAGCTAGAAGTAAAGTCGTGTCTGTTGGGTTATGCACATCAGATTTAGAAGTGACGAAGTTTGGATATGCTGATGAAGAAAATTTCGAGATATTTGCATTATACATCCTGACGAACAAAGACTGGAGGAAGCCTTTAGTCGAGTACTTCAGAATCCAACAGCGTCCACAAGGTGGAAGGTCAAGTATCAAGCTCTAAGTTATGTTCTTCTAGGAAATGAGTTATTTAAAAAGACTCCTGAGAGAGTCTTACTAAAATGCCTTAGTGAATCAGAGGCGTATCTGGCCCTTTCAACAGTCCATAGTGGGACGTGTGGGGCACATCAAGTAGGCCATAAGATAAAATGGATATTGTTTCGACAAGGAATGTATTGGCCTACTATGCTAAAGGATTGTATGGAATTCGCCAAGGCCTTCCGGGAATGCCAAGTTCACGATGGCATACAACATGTCCCTGCAAGCGAGGTGCATTCCATAGTCAAACCATGACCTTTTAAAGGTTGGGCTCTGGATTTGATTGGAGATATTTGACCAGCATCCTCCAAGAACCAAAGATACATTTTGGTAGGAATTGACTATTTTACGAAGTGGATCGAAGCGATACATTTACCAAGTGTGGATCAAGAGGATGTGATCGAGTTTACTCAAAAAAAAATCATTTACAGGTTTGGAATCCCAGAAACGATCAAAATAGATCAAGGATCACTCTTTACTGGTCGAAAGATGTAGGAGTTTGCTAAAGAAATGGGTTTCAAACTCTTAACCTCTACACCTTATTATGCTCTGGCTAATGGTCAAGTTAAAGCAGCTAATAAAGTGGTGATTGGTTTGATAAAAAAAACATAAGGGAAAGAAGCCTAGAAATTGGCATAAGATGTTGGACCAGATCCTCTGGGCATGTCGAACCTCTCCCAAAGAAGCAACTAACACTACTCCATTTCAGTTCACTTTTGGTCACGATGCAGTGTTACCCGTTGAGATCTGCCTGCAGTCGACTAGGATTCAGAGACATCATGAAATTCCTCCTGAGTCTTATTGGAATATGATGTTGGATGAGTTGGTAGATTTGGACGAAGAAAGACTTAAAGCTCTAGAATCTTTGAGGAGACAAAAGAAAAGAGTAGAGAAGTCTTACAATAAAAAGGTTAAGATTAAGACCTTTCTGCTTGGAGATTTAGTTTAGAAGGTAATCCTGCCTATAGATCGAAAGGTCAGAGCCTTGGGCAAATGGTCCCCAAAATGGGAAATCCCATTCCAAATTACGCAAGTATTTTCTAATGGAGCCTATGAAGTTGAAGAGGTAAACAAGGATAAAAGAATCTTGAAAGTAAACGGCAAGTATTTTAACAAATATAAACCAGCGCTTCAAGAAATTAAAATCTCTAAAGAATAATTTGATGTAAAAAGGTAGAGCCAATAATGGTATTCATAGGTGCCAAAATGGTTTAAAGTCATTACATAATAAAGTCTCAAAGGACTATAGAACATGGTATTCAAAAGTAAACATTACAAAGAAATTAACAAGCTAAAAAGGCTTGCGTTTTTCCGCTTAAGTTCGATATGAACCTTCTCAAGAAGTTTATCTTTCCCAGCAGTGATTGCAGCTCATTTTTTGTTGATGGCGCTTCCGCACATGATGGCTTTGGTTTTATCCTGGTTGATCTTGATCCCCTTTTTATGGACCACAAAGCCTAGAAAATCCCCTGCCTGCACACAAAATGCGCATTTAAGAGGATTCATCTTATGACCATGTCTCCTCATCCTTTCGAAGGATTGTCAAAGGCGACCTAAGTGATTCTTCCATGAAATAGACTTAACTACAATATCATCAATATATATTTGCATGAAAGTCTCTATATAATCATGGAAGATTGATTTCATTGCTCGTTGATATGTTGCCCCAACATTTTTGAGGCCAAAAGGCATCACTACCCATTTGTAGATGCATAAGGCTCCAGGACAACGAAAAGTTGTTTTGGGGACATCATCTTCAGCAATAAATATTTGGTTATAGCCAAAGTACCCATCCAACATACTGAGATGCTCATGTCTTGCGTCGGAACCGACAAGCATTTCTGCCACAAGCATAGAATATTCATCCTTTGAAGTTGCAGAATCTAGATCTCTAAAGTCTATGCAAACTCTTAAGGAACCATTCTTTTTAATGACATGTACAATGTTCGCTAACCACTCGACATACCTGGAAGTGCGGATGAACTTGCATCGAAGGAGTCTTTCGACTTCCTCCTTTATCTTTGAGGGGATTTCTGGGGCAAACCGTCTTAGATTCTGTTTGACTGGCTTCTTCCCAGGCTTGATTAGCAACTTATGTTCGACCAACTCTCTACTCAAACCAGGCATCTCATCATAGTCCCAGGGGAAACAGTCCTTAAACTCTTGCAGCAACTGGATGACTTTGACCTTAAGTTGTGGGTCAAGATTGGCGCTAATATATGTTGGCCTTCTGGTTACCCCCTTTCCTAGGTCAATTTCTTCTAATGGGTCATGCGCTAGCATCTTAATATCGTTCGTCAGCAGATCCTTTTCAAACCCCAAAGGCTCATCATCATAGATGGCATCAAGCCTCTGGCCCTGTTCTACACCCTAAACCTTATTAGGTGGCTCTGGGTCAAAGTCCTTACCAAGACTTTCTTTGTGGAAATTAGATTTGCCTTGACGGCCATGTATTCATTAGCAGCCTCCAAAGCTGCCTGCAATTTGGTTTCAGCCACGTAGGCCAAAATTCTTCTCAATGCTTCGAACTCAGTCCTTGTCACTGAATTCACTTCCCCTCCCTATGGGGTCTAATGCAGGATGGCCAAGGTATGGGAGCCTTTCTCCTGGCACCTCCTTATCCCACCAAAAACCATCGACGGGGTATAAGTACAATAAACAAAAGTTTTCATCATTTGAGACAAACTCAAAATCTACTGGGCCATAAGGGGCAATATGAGTCCGGTGCTTGTCGAACTGTTCCCTATCGACATGATTTATGGGTACCTTAAAATACCCCTGATCAGCTTCAATGTTCTCTACTATGCCATCCGACCTCCAGATGATGATTTGTTGATGCATCGAAGATGGCACTACACCTATGCCATGTATCCACTCACGTCCTAAGAGAAAATTGTATTTGGCTTTTGTTTCCACTACCATGAAGACAGTAGGCCTAGTAACCGTCCCAACTGTTAAGTCAACTTGTATCACACCCATTGTAGAGCCAACTTTTCCTTTGTAATTCAAAAGAACCATATTATATGGCTTAGTATCAGTGTCATACTTGCCAATCTTGTTCAATAAGAAATGTGGCATCGGATTTATTGTTGCACCAGAATCCACCAATATCTTGTTCACTGGTACATTCTCCACCTTCCCAGTGATATAAAGAGGCTTCAGGTGACCTTTCGTTGCCTCTGTAGCTCGCTCGAAGAAGGCATTTTGTTGTTCAACGCACCCATTGTTCATGATATAGTAGCACACAGGCTTGTGTGCTGCCATTTCCGCTTCAGTGTAAGCATCCAGATTTTCGACCTCTGTAACTTGGTTGAAGTCCCTAGGCATTATAAATACGATATTGACTAGGATGTTCAAAGAAGCATCAGACTCAGATTCGAGGTTGTCTTTCATTTCTTGATCATCCTCGACAGTCTTTTCATGTTGTCCTCTTGAGAGGAAAACAATTTCCGCCCCACGGGCACTTTTTCAACAATCCTTATTTCATTCCCTCTGAGCCTTCCTGAGAGCCTTCCTTCTATGTTTTTCTCTCCTTCATTGAGACCGCGACATCAGATTCTTCACTTTATAGTTCTCAGAAACGTGAGTAGTTTTGGAGGATTGAAACTCCTTGCGATAGGTGATCGAAGAACCCTTGTTGACGTTGAAGTTTTTACATTTCTATTTACCTTTCTGTCTGTCCTCATTTGGTTTGACCCATTTTCCATTAGAAAGTTCATCAAATGGCTTGAAGGTAGCAGTCCTCGCTCCTGGTGCCCTAGCCTTCGACTCAGACCTTCTTGGATCGAAACTTCGAGGGCCATGGTTGGCCTTCTCCCACTTCTGCTTAGCCTGTCGTACCCCTTCAAGCTTCTGAGCAGCCTTTTGATCGAAGATTGCACTACATCTGAGGCATAGCATAACACCTGATTCCTTCTTTTGGCAGCAATGAAGGAATTCAACAATGGTCTCTTCCTATTTTGGATACGCCACTTTGTTGCACTCTTCCTAGCAGTTTGCTTCATCGACCTCCATGGTCTTATGTTGTGTAATCTCGATCGTATTTATAACCATGTCGAAACCAACACTAAGGTTCAGATTGCAGAAGTCCAGATCAAGGCCTTCAGCATCCATGTCCATCTTAACAAAACTATCTGTGACTTCTTTGGTAACCCACATTATGTTAGAATCTTCAGTGATCCCATTATCCAATTCATCAGTAACTTTGTCTAAGCAATCAGTGGCCTCACTCATGAGTTTCTCCATGGCATTGATTTCAAGGCCTATAGTAACCTTGGCTAGCATAACATCATTGGTGAAATCTTCGGTAATTTCCACCATATCAATTGAAGAGTCGAAGTCATCAGCAACTTCAACCATATGTACTTCTGTGGGCTCAATATAATGGGCATCCACTGTTTGCAATAGTTCAGAGTCAATTTTCATTTGTCTGTTTCTTTTTTCTCGAAACTTCAGCCTGCCTTCTTGGATAGCATTTTGGACCAAATCCTTGAAAATAAAACACTGAGAAGTTTTATGACCCAAAATACGATGGTACTTACAAAATCCTCTCTTTTTTCTTTGTTCTAAAGGTGGAATTTTAGCGCTAGTAGGCACTATCATTTTCCCATCTTTAACTAACAAAACAAAGTTTTCATCACATTTATTGATATCGAAAGTATATGTTTTCTTTAGAAACTTGTCATTCTTTTTAGTTTCGACAAAATTTTTCCCATTCGAAAGAGATAACATTTTACAAGCATACGGGGGACCCTGCTTTAATTCATCAACATCTATCTCTTTTTCGTCAGAATACATTGTTTCATAATGTCAACCTTTGACATTCTCATTTTATTCGACATAGGCTACCTTTTTACTCTTATTAAACTTAGCCTTTTCGCCTTTTAGACGTTTTAACTATCGAACCCTATTAGCTAGTTGGGTCATATCTCTTAGATATTGAGTATCCAACTTCTTTCTAATAGAGTAATAAAGGCCACCAGCGGCCATTTCGACTAACTCGTGTTCTGGAACTTGAGCAAAACACCTAGCCTTAAGTAATCGAAACCTATTTAGGTAACCGTCTATTGGCTCAGAAAACTTTAGCTTTATGCTAGCCAATTCCTTCAAACTAATCTTGGTTTGTCCCTTGTAGAATTGTTCATGGAATAAATGTTCCAACTGGGTCCAATTACAGATCGAGTTAGAAGGTATGGTTGTAAACCAAGTAAAAGCATTTTTAGTGAGGGAACTTGGAAAATATTTTATCTTAAGACTTTCGTCATTTGCAATCTCTCCAGCTTCGATCATATACTGGGCTACGTGTTCGATAATAGATTCAGTAGTATCTCCTGAAAATTTGGTAAACTTTGGTACCTTCGTCCTAGGAGGAAATTCTGACTGGAGAATGTAATCTAGTATCGGTGATGTATAATTTAGTCTAGTAAAACCAGAATTTACCCCATTTCAGGCCATTATCCTTTCTGCCATGGCTGCTAAGTTATTATCGACAGCTATGTTGCTACGTCGAACCTGTTGTATAATATGGTCAGCATCTTGGTTTTGGTTTACCATAATTACCTCTTGTCCCCTCTCTACCGGAATTGGCACTTGGTTCCTAGGTGGTTTAACTCTAGGAGGTTCGAGTCTAAGGGGTTCAACTATCCCCTGATTTTCTTGATTCGCCCCAGGTACGTTCCCTAGGTTCCATCGTGGAATGTTTTCCACAATAGTTGTGCCTCGAACAGAGGCTGGTACACCCATAAATTCTGCCAAGCATGCCAATTCCACTGCTAATTGTTGGTTAGTCTGGGTAGTGTTCTGTATCAAGGGCTAGAAAATTTCCCCCATAGTTTGGGACAAGTTTTGTACCATTTGTAGGTTACTCTCATCCATTTGATGTCTTAAACATGCTATAGAAGTATTTGTTAGACTAGGACCTTGACTGGAAAACCCCACACCTACACTTTGGCTGTTTCGACCCACATTTATCCCAGATCCTGACCCTTGTAATGGCGAAGCCATTACATTCTATGAGAATACTGGGGGAGCTATCTAGAGGCCTTGCATTATTGATATTGGCATTCCATACAGTGGATTCCTTGGTAATGGTTGTGAAAACCCTGGAGGGGGGAAATGCCTAAATGTCGAAGTTCCTCCTGGTGGAGTTTGGGAATTAGACGCTTATTGCCCAATGTACTCCAAAACAGGTTGAGTGTAAGCCCTTATATTTATCGACCCTAAACCCACCACTGATGGCATTGGTACTGACATAACAAGAAGCGATATTGGCTCTCCTGTCGAAAGGACTGAGGGTGGCACTACATCATTCCTCGACACGTCTCGAGGATTAGTGTTACTAGGCTGATTACTTGGTTGAGGATTAGAACCACTCCCTCGAGGGTTTGGATTGTTTGGTTGATTAGTATTTGTCTCCATTTTCCTAGTGTAGCTTCTCCTTGGTCTTTCTTCGTTTGTAGTGGCTACTTTTCCACTCCTCAATAACATGCAACGATGTTTTCTCAAAGAAAAGACTAATAAATACGGATTTTCAAAATCTTAAAAAAATCTTTATAAAATTTAGCACTGTCCCACTGGGGGTGCCAATTTTTTTCCCGTGAAAATTGGAAAACAACCGCTGATCTTCCAAATCTAACTTTGGTGACTCACAGGATCGATCAAATTAATCCTAGGACATGTGCTAAATATTGATTCAAAGAAAATTCTAAGGACTAAACACTTCGACAATGTTCGTAAAGAAAAGTTTATTTAAAAGTATGGTTCGAAAGAAACATAAGAACATTGAATCGAAAGAAGGGATGAAGACGTTAAAAAAGGCTAAAGAAATAAGACATAATGTTGAAATATAACTTGCATGAAAGTAAAAGATAAACTCTTTTGATGAAAAGTTAAAGTAAATTTCATTAAAGCAGAAAATGGTGTTTTACATCACGTACATTCTTCCAAGACTCTTTTCTCTACACACAGATACTTTGAGTAAATTTGGAGTAACTTGTACAAAGTGAACACAACACACTTAATCCTATTGCTAGAACTCCTATTTATACTAGTTAAACTAACTGATGTTAACTTCCTAAGACAATTAACATATGATAAGTATCGTGTTGCATGCTTCTGTCTCTTGGATGCGCGCCACTAATCTTATTCAGGAGTGGACAAGAATAACTACTCCCTCCTTTATTTGAATTTCAAATTCCCTAGCATTGGAGATCATTCTCGGTCGAAGGTAGCTTCTCAACTCTTAGGAATATTTTCTAAGTCCAAAAAGTATCCCTTTCTTATGTAAGTGTCTTCGACTTAAACTTATCATGAAGATCCAGTCGAAGACTCCTTTACACCTATTCAAGAATTCAACATTCCAACCAATAGTTCCAATTTAATATGGGCGTCGAATTTCTGAGCTAACAAATTCCCCCCCAAAAATGTCTTTTTCGACAGTGCTGAAGAAAAATGGTTGTTTTTTGATAGTGTCCTATTCGACGCCATCTTTCGACCCCACATAGGTGTCAACGTAACTGACCAATCCATGACTCAAGAAACTATTCAGTTTCTTTTTAAACATATTCATAACATCATGGACAATTATGAAAATAATTTCTTGGAAATCACATCAAATCCCAGACCATCATCACCTCTCCTAGGATTTATGAGATCGTGGGCATAGGTAATAACTGCCACCCCCCTCACTTTCGCTCTTGGGAAGCCACGTGTCCCACTACATTTTAGCCTTTAATGATGATTAGTGACCTTTTATTACTTCCACACACTTTATAAATAGTTCCTTCAGAAAATATCTTTACTTTTCCCACTACAAAGCAATCACTAAATGTTTTCTTCTCTTTCAAACACTCTCAACTCTTCACCTTCAGTAAACCCATTTCCTTCAAACCCTTAACAATGGCGTCTTCAACCGCTGCTACTCAAGATCAAAAGAAAAACTCAAAGTTCAAAGGGCCAAAGAGTGTGTCATTACTTCCTCCTTTTGCTACATTGAGCGGACCCAAGGTAGTGAAGAACCAACAGTTCATTCCTGAACCTCTCAAAGAAGAAAAGAGACACATATATGAATCTCAGGTAATGATTCCTGTGACCGTTTCTGGTAAACCCTAGCTCTATCTGGTCCTTTATCCACTTTAGGTGCAGATTAAACAACCATTAATGACTTCTTCCCTTCCTACCGCAAAACTAAACCCTTAGGGCAAAAGGACCAAGCCAGGGTAACCGCTGAACCTCATGATAGTGTAGCCCTAAAGAACATAGATTTGAAGTATTTGAATGATGGGTCTAGGTTGTTTTGAGAAACCCCATATTTCAAAGATTTTGACCTCTACTTGAACTGGTTAACCAAAGTAGAAAGAGTCAAAGCAGAAACCTGGAAGAAGATAGGGATTTATGACTTGATTATGATGTCGAAGATAGGTCCTGCTTACTGTCCAACTCTACTAGCATCTTCTTTGTATTTTTGGGTTAGTACCCATTATACAGTCCACCTCCCTTATGGGATGATAACACCCACCCTTTTCGACATAGCTGCTATTACAGGGTTGAAACCATATGGATTGGTTTATGACCCTGAGGTAGATGCTCAAGACATCATAGGATTCTCCACCACCAAACACACTTACGCCCACTTCATAAACCAATACCACAACAAACAAACTGACATAGTCGAAGACCAAGAACGTATAGAATTTCTAGCTATGTGGCTTTCTCGTTGTGTATTCTACACCAAATCTCTGCAGGTGGCAAGGAAATACCTCACTCTAGCCAACCAACTGCATCTTAATCGAGGCGTTTGCCTAAGTGAAATTATATTGGCCAGCTTGTATAAGTCTTTAAGTGAAGGTTCTGGTCGACTAAAATACCAAGAGAGCAATGGGAATCTCTTGCTGTCAGGACCTTTCTGGCTGCTCCAACTTTGGCTTAATGCCACATTTGAGACTAGTCTCCCTAACAAAGGGACAGTCGACGAAGAAGATTCAGAAATCAAAGAGAGGTGAGTCAAATGGACTCGACTGGTGAAGATAACCCCTAGTGAAGAAGGGCAAAAACTTAGAGCATCTTTCTCTGGCTTCATCAAGATGTTTTCCAAACAATATGAGTTTACACCAAGGATGGCCCTATTTGCAGAAATAAAGTATGATTCTGAATGGTTCACTAAGGCCTTTCCTCCTGCATTCAAGACACATGAAGCAGAGTCGAAGCTTGTCTAGGAGGGTTTTTATAATGCCTCGATTCATTGTTCACCCACTCAACCTTCTAAGGGGCCAAACAACTTTGATGGCCTACCAACCAAATATTGCCTCTCGACAATTTGGTCTGGTCCAAACTTTGCCCAAGTGACTGTATGATAAGAAGGTCAATGTGGTCCTTCCCCATACTATCTACAATGGCATAGAGAGTTCGACACACCTTGCTCGACATGCCCACAAATCACTCCTTATTCCTGTCTACTTTGAGCCTTCTCACCTCTGCACCTAGGAGTTCTTCAATTGGTGGTCGAGACATTATACTACAGATTTCTTCTCACCTCTACTTTCACGCATTTTTATCCGTTGTTTTATCGATTCATTGTCATTTTAGTTATTAATCACTTATGTTTTCTTATATTTTTACTTGATAGGTGTTATATCGGCAACATAGAAGAAAAAGATCGAAAGATGAGCTAAGCAATGAAGAAAACCCACTAAAAAGTTAAGTTTTGGCCTTCTTAGGAAAATGGCGCTCGCCATGGCCTGAGGAAGGCGGTCATTGTCGTACCTCGAAAAATACGATCCTCGCGATGGACGCGGAAAATACGTTCGAACAGAGTCGCCACCGAACTTTATTCATTCCAAGGATGGAATAGGAAAATATCGATAAAACCTTAAAGGAGATAAGAACATGGTCATCGCAACCAATATTCTAGGTTCGGGAGTCGGTTAAATGAGGGGAAGGTATTAGCACCCCTCATGTCCGTTGTATTCAACGGGAACCTCTTGATCGATTCGAGAGTAAAGTTAGTTACGCTTGTTAGTTTTCTTCTAAGGTTTCTCCTATAGGGGGAATGGGTGGTTTTAAGGTAAGGTGCTCGCCAAGGATTGGGGCCCTTGTGCCTACGTATCTTCACTTGTAAGAAGTGGAAAATCAGAGCATTCGTAGTTAGCCGAACTACGGCTGCTCTGATTTCTCATTTATCAATGAGAATACGTAGGCACAATATGCCTACGTATTCTCAACGGATGTGAGAAATCAGAGCAGCCGTAGTTTGGCTAACTACGGCTGCTCTGATTTCTCACATCTGTTGAGAATATGTAGGCATAGGATTGCGATGATCCTAGCAAGCACTTTTCTTTCTTTCCCACCTTTAGGTTCCCATACCTTTTACCAAAGAACATTGTTTAGTCCCTTCTTCCGCGCATAACAAACTCGTGTTTCAGTCTCCCCTAGCGAGCAGACAAGCCAACGTTTAGCAGTTAGAATGCGACCTAAACACTCGTTCACATGCCAAACCCTTTTATCGTAGTTAGCCGAACTACGGCTGCTCTGATTTCTCATTTATCAATGAGAATACGTAGGCACAAGATTGTGATGATCTTGACGAGCACAATCCCCTCTTTTTTCCCGTAGTCCCACGAACTACGAATGCTCTGATTTTCCACTTCCTACAAGTGAAGATACGTAGGCACAAGGGCCCCAATCCTTGGCGAGCACCCTATCTTAAAACCACCCATTCCCCCTATAGGAGAAACCTTAGAAGAAAACAAACAAGCGTAGCTAACTTTACTCTCGAATCGATCAAGAGGTTCCCGTTGAGTACAACGGACATGAGGGGTGCTAATACCTTCCTCTCATGTAATCGACTCCCAAACCTAGAATATTGGTTGCGATGACCATGTTCTTATCTCCTTAAAGGTTTTATCGATATTTTCCTATTCCTGCCTTGGAATGAATAAAGTTCGGTGGCGACTCTGTTTCGAACAGTATTTTCCGCGTCCATCGCGAGGATCGTATTTTTCGAGGTACGACAGATGGGGAAATACGATCCTCGCGATGGACGCGGAAAATACTGTCCCCAGCAGAGTCGCCATCTGTCGTACCTTGAAAAATACGATCCTCGCGATGGACGCAGAAAATACTGTTCGAAATAGAGTCGCCACCGAACTTTATTCATTCCAAGGCAGGAATAGGAAAATATCGATAAAACCTTTAAGGAGATAAGAACATGGTCATCGCAACCAATATTCTAGGTTCGGGAGTCGATTACATGAGAGGAAGGTATTAGCACCCCTCATGTCCGTTGTACTCAACGGGAACCTCTTGATCGATTCGAGAGTAAAGTTAGCTACGCTTGTTTGTTTTCTTCTAAGGTTCCCCCTATAGGAGAAACCTTAGAAGAAAACAAACAAGCGTAGCTAACTTTACTCTCGAATCGATCAAGAGGTTCCCGTTGAGTACAACGGACATGAGGGGTGCTAATACCTTCCTCTCATGTAATTGACTCCCGAACCTAGAATATTGGTTGTGATGACCATGTTCTTATCTCCTTAAAGGTTTTATCGATATTTTCCTATTCCTGCCTTGGAATGAATAAAGTTCGGTGGCGACTCTGTTTCGAACAGTATTTTCCGCGTCCATTGCGAGGATTGTATTTTTCGAGGTACGACAGTCATCATGCAAGAAAAGGAGGGAATCCCAATTTGAAGCAAACGGCGATCGCCATTATGCACACGGCAGTCACCATTCAGCGCAGGAGCAGTTTTGGCAGTTCTTATGGTTTTTGAATTTAAACCTCTTGGACACCATCCCTCTCTATATATAGACGCTTTTAAGTCAGTTTTTGTATCCAAGAAACCGTGCGGAAGCGCTGTAGAAATTTTCTCAGGCTTAGCCACATATTCACTTACCAAAGCAGTAATTTCTCAAATTGGGTGATTGCTACACTGTTGTATTTCTTGTTTCTGTTGGTGATTGTACACTTGGATCAATATTGAAATTTATTTAATCATTTTTATTTCAGTTTATCTCAGGTTATTTAAATTTCTACTTTACTGCATTTCCAATTTGGTATTACTTGCAATTATGTCTGTCTTAATTTATAACATGTTTAATATGGTAAATTTAAAGATAAATATGTGCGAGTAATTTCGTCGGAGTCCGTAGATTGAGGATTTTCGCTTCGACGGGACTCTGTAGGAACCATCGGTGTTTAACTTAATCGTTTTAATTTTGGTTCTGGTATCTAACCTGAATTTAGCCAGTCTTGTCGTGAGAGCGAGAGGTTGGTTAACAGAGTTTTGGCACGAAAGTAAGAAACGCAACAAGACATGTCCGATAGAGCGAGAGTTTGAGGTGATCGCCAGATAGTAGATACTGAACACTGAGCCTGAACACATAGAGAGTGCTTTAGGCTTCAGTTAGGCTTTATTAGTTTTCAAAGTGTGCCTTTTAACTACCGAGCAAGAGCAAAATCTTGGGGTTACCAGGTGTGGTTGGGTCAATAGCACGAGAGTGTGAGATTGAATCTTTAAACCGGCTTTTCCTACAGAATATCTTTGAGACCTTTGTTAACACCCGGGATCTACGGAGTCCCTTAGGAGCACGTAGATCATTTTTCGGATCTTTTTCAAATCTCGTTATAATTGAGCTCCTTTTATCGCAAACAAATCAAGCCTTAGGTTTGCACCACAACAATTGATCACTCTAGGTTTATTATTAGTCCTTGTGGGTTTGACAATCTTTTAAAACTACACAATAAACTGTATACTTGCAGTAGTAATCTGACCAATACGCAAAGTTGCGATCAAGTTTTTGGCGCCGTTGTCGAGGACTAATTTAGTCAATATTGTGATAATTCAGTTGCACAATATAGAATAAGGCAGTTTATTTTATTTTCCTTTTCGATTAGCCGATTGTATGCTAGACACTCGCGCACGAGGCGAAGAGTTGGAACAACCAATCAATGAAATCAAAAGTTACACACTTCTGAGACGCTGAATCAACGACTTTCTTTAGAGACATAACATCCCAAAACCTATTATTCCTTATTCAGATTCGGAAACCGAATTAGAACCAGAACGAAACATGGCTGGAGGACCGAGAGGTCGTCCTTTAAAGTATTATGCTGTTCCATCACAAGAAGAGCCACACAACAACATTGTTGCCCCAGATATTAACCGTAATGATTTTGAGCTGAAACCTTCGCTAATTTCAGCAGTTCAACAAAACCAATTCTCGGGTAATGCTACGGATGAGCCAAACCTTCATTTGTCAATATTTGTGCAATATGATGACACTGTAAAAGCCAATGGAGTCAGTCAAGAAGAAATGTGACTAAGACTTTTTCTGTTCTTATTGAGGAATAGAGCTAGAGCTTGGCTCCAGTCTCTACCATCCCATTCGATTGCGACATGGGATGAGTTGAAGAAAGTCTTCTTAGCCAGATGTTTCCCACTAAGTAAGACAACTATGTTGAGAGCTCAAATCAATGGATTTAAGCAAAAAGACAACGAATCCTTATTCGATGCTTGGGAGAGATACAAGGATATGCCCACACCATGGACTTGAAGAATGGATGATAATACATACCTTTTATGGCAGGTTATTGTACAACACCAAAATGAACCTGTGTGCAGCCGCAGGAGGTGCTCTAATGGATAAATCGTATGCAGAAACTTATAAACTCATAGAGACTATGGCTCAAAACCATTTCCAATGGGGAGGTGAACACGCTGGTGTAGAGAGACCAACTCTGAAAGGGGGAATGCACGATGTCAACGGTATAGATCGTGTCAATGCTAAAGTGAACGCACTTGCTCAACAGATCGAACGTTTAGCAATAGCACCACCAGCAGCTACCGCAGCTGCGGTGACTCCAAATTGTGAAATTTGTGGAAACCCTGGGCATACAAATGTTGAATGTCAAGTGTTGGCTAGTACTCCAACCGACCAAGTGAATTATGCTCAAGAGAACCCATATTCAAACACCTACAAAAGCAGTACCTCTAAACACATGAGATTTTTTGGGTGGTCGAAGCAGTCCCTTATCCAATAAGGTTCTTCGTGACACCAAAGCAGTGTCTCTAAACACATGAGATTCTTTGGGTGGTTGAAGCAGTCTCTTATCCAATAAGGCACTTCGATGATACCAAAGCAGTATCTATAAACACATGAGATTCTTCGGGTGGTCGAAGCAATCCCTTATCCAATAAGGTTCTTCACGATACCAAAGCAGTATCTCTAAACACATGAGATTCTTCGGGTGTTCGAAGCAGTCCCTTATCCAATAAGGTTCTTCGTGATACCAAAGCAGTATCTCTAAACACATGAGATTCTTCGGGTGGTCGAAGTAGTCCCTTATCCAATAATATTCTTCGTGATACCAAAGCAGTATCTCTAAACACATGAGATTCTTCGGGTGGTCGAAGAAGTCTCTTATCCAATAAGGTTCTTCATGATACCAAAGCAGTATCTCTAAACACATGAGATTCTTCGGGTGTTCGAAGCAGTCCCTTATCCAATAAGGTTCTTCGTGATACCAAAGCAGTGTCTCTAAACACATGAGATTCTTTGGGTAGTTGAAGCAGTCCCTTATCCAATAAGGCACTTCGATGATACCAAAGCAGTATATATAAACACATGAGATTTTTCGGGTGGTCGAAGTAGTCCCTTATCCAATAAGGTTCTTCATGATACCAAAGCAGTATCTCTAAACACATGATATTCTTCGGGTGTTCGAAGCAGTCCCTTATCCAATAAGGTTCTTCGTGATACCAAAGCAGTATCTCTAAGCACATGAGATTCTTCGGGTGGTCAAAGCAGTCCCTTATCTAATAAGGCTCTTCGATGATACCAAAGCAGTATCTCGAATAAAACTTGAAACTCTTCGGGTTGTCGAAGCAGTCCCTTATCCAATAAGGCTCTTCAATGATACTAAAGCAGTATCTCGAACAAAACTTGATGGAGGAATAGTTGAGCAAAAATTATATCAAAAGAAAAGTGTTGTCCAAACTCTGCAGGGGAAAAGCCTTCAAGAAACGTTTTAAGATAACCTCTGCTTAGGGAGTCACAAGAGCCACAACTTTTGGGGACTATCATTATTAACTGCATGGTTGAAGAATGACTTGTCGGGGAATAGAATTCCATGAACATGTGCGGGGTATTAACTCTCTCCAGAGAAATACTACCGACCTTTACGGAGGACTGGCCAAGATGCTTGCGAATCGATCTTGGATCCTGCTATGTTGTTATACTATGTTGTCGGGAGCAACAATGTTATGCATCATGATGCCCAGAAATACAATTCAAATGCAACTTTTAGGAGTCTAATGCACGTGAGAATGCAAATGATACGCTAATGCTTGATATGCTTGTGATATTATCCTATATGCCATGTATATGATAATGCAAATGATCAGGTAGGCTGGGGATAAATTTCCTGTTGAAGGCATCACTAGAGACTGGATTTGGTAGTTGCCAAATGAGTTTGGACTTTATTTATTTTGCCAAATGATATTAGATTTTGGTTTTATGAGGATGCCGACAAGGGTTGACTTTTAGTGGTTGCCAATGAAAATGGACTTTAAAGGGTAAATTTGAGAGCACCAATGAAAGTGGACTTTTATGTAGTTGCCAATAAAAGATTATACTTTGATGATGTGCCAAGCGAAATTGGACTTTATGTAGTTGCCAATAAAATATTGGACTTTGAGGATGTGCCAAGCGAAGTTAGACTTTATGTGGTAAACGAATTTGACTTCCTGACACACAGTATCTTACAGTGCCATAATCAGAAGACAAATGTGGATACTCTTGGTGCCCCAGGTTAGATGCTTTACATAAGTGGTATACTTGTTCTTGTAAGAAACCTCACTTCTAGTAGATATGTCATGATGGCTCATGAATGATGGTATAAGTGCAGCGACGTGACCAAAAAATTTTGATTGTGCAAGCGCAACGACTTAACCAATGCGTGTTAGTTGTGTAAGCGTAGCAATTTAACCAATGAATGTGGATTGTGCTTTTGCTTTGCCCCAAGGTTTTCGATGCTTATTGACCTAAACAATTACTGGTGTCTAGCATGGTCAGCTTGACCAACTTGAAAGCAAGGAGGAGAACATGCCCTTGTTCAACTAGTCTGCCCCAGTTCAACTAGTCTGCCCCGGTCTGCTGGGTATTTGAAGGATTTCTGCTAGGATGAGAACTTTAGGAGTGATTATACCAAGATAATGCTTGAGCCCATTTTCCCTAGTGTCTGAATCTTGTAGTGGTCTGCCCCTGTTTGAACCTCAGAAGGACTTGCCCCAGGTTCACAAGGTCATGAGAAAGTTTTGATTCAAGCCAGTATCAATGAATGATCAAGTTCTTCTTTGATTTCTCTTTGTTGGGATTTCCATTATGTCAAGTACTGACTTGCAATTTAAAATTGTTCATTCAAAAAAGGTAATTTTAATGCGACATTCATGCAAGTTTTGAAAATATCATTTATTAGAACGGTGTGACAGTGTGTGATGAGTAGACTATTAGTCCAAACTCAATGCTGATTTAGATGGTGTGTGAAAAATATAGCAAGAATATGAAATCAATGCAAATGATTAGAAAATCTGTAGGAGTCAGTTTACGTAACTTTGCAATAGTATGCTTTCAAAATAAACCTCGCCTCAATTAGGTCTTTCGAGGATCGTAACGCGGTCTGGTTCACAGTTTATGAAACAAAGGATATTAGGCTCAAAGTACGATTTGTACCCACCCCTACTTCATGATGATCTCCAGTCCTACGTTCAGTTAATTCTGCACATACTTTTCTTGACAGTGTAGGCTTGATGATTCAAGGTTTGCTCGAGATGACAGTCACCTTATTTTATTTTTGAAGGATGTCAATGACTCTTAATTTCGATCTGGTGGCCACTAAATCTTATTTTGTTTTTGTGGAGGATTTGAGGACCTCTTTTTTTTATCCCTAACTTTTTCATGGACTAATTTTGTTCTTTGAGTCCATCGGGATTGCCTTGATTTTTTCCTAAGTCTTCTTTTGAGGCGTTCGACTTAGCAGACTTTCTTTATTTATTGGAGAATTGTGACTGCCAAGCTAATGGTTATTGGTGAACAACCGTCATATCTTTTGGATGTTTATCTTGTGATTCAAGTGTGTAATTAGGTTAAATGAACACTACCCATTCCCCAGGTTAAGTGTAAGGGTTTATCAATCCGAAGGAAACTCCTACTTCTAGACTCGAAGTGGTTAACTAGGGACTAACTCCTTATCTCTCCGGTGTTTGGGAATTTGAAAAAATGCTTGTACATCATCAGAAGGATTTTATCTGAAAGCATACTATCAGCAATTATGGGTATTTAGTTTTTGTCATCCTCCCTCAAATCTTTGCTAGACAAAAATATGATAAAGGAAATGAAGTGAAATTTTTTTTTGTGATTTTTCTTTTTTGCAATAAAGAGAAAATGTGAGTGAATATGAATGGATTTGATCAAAAGATGCATAATCATTACATTAACAATGCCATTAGCAAATAACAACGTCTAAAAGAAAATAGTACTTTAACATAAAAGAAACTACAAATGCGCAAAAATGATATGGAAACTGGCAGCATTGAGGAACTGGGCTTTTCCTTCTTGCTTCACAGTCTTGAAAAGATGCGTCTTGGAGTTTTTGAACTCATTCGGGTGCGAGGCCGATACGCACAACCAAACTTTCTTCTTGGAAGGATATGCACTTCTCGTTAATCAATTGTTGCACCATGGCTTGGAAGGCTTTTCAATCTTCTGTTGAATGCCCCATTGATCCAGCGTGGTATCCACAATGCACCTTGGGATCATACCCAGGTGGGTATAATTCTGGCACCAACTTGAGAAACTTAGGCTCTACTAGTGAATTTCAATCAAATGTGGCAGAAGCTGAGTGTAAGACACATGAACTGGATGAAGATGAGCGTTCCTTCTTTCCAAATTGTTGCGAGGCCTATGTTGATTCTGGCGTGGATTCTGATCTCCTAGCCCATAAGCTCATTGATTTGCATAGGTAGCAGCCCAAGGTTTCTGGCATGGTTCCCTAGGTATTGTTGGTTGTCCTTTTGGGACCCAAATGTTGATGTCATCATTGCCATTAGCATCAATAGAATGCTCTCCAAGGTGTTTTTTCGAGGCCTCCTCAACAGATAAAACCCTTTTGGACTTCTCTTCCAGCTCTTCTCTTGAGGTGGTAGTATCCCATGCCATGGTTTCAACGTGATTAATAGAGGATAAAGACATCTTGTCTGCCAAAAACTCGACCTTTTCCTTGTGGTACCGGATTCTGATTGGTCTGCAAGACTCTTGCATTTTCTCCTTGCCAGATATTTGAGTTGAACCATTTACACTATGGTCTTCCTTTCTGGTCAATCTTTGCAACTTGTTTCGAAAGCTTTCACACTCTTCAACAGTATGCCCTATGGTTCCAGTGTGGTATCCATATTCTGCACCTGGGTTGTCTTCCTCGAAGACTAAGAGTTTGTTGTTAATTAGCTCTCTAACTTTATTCTTGAATGACCAACAACTTTCAATAAAATGTCCCCTTGCCCCTTTATGGTATTCACACTGTGCAACGGGATCATATCCAGGTGGAAGAGGATTACAAATTGGCCTAAGGGATATGGGTACCACCAATGAACTATGAAAGAGGTATGATAACAATTATCCACACGGTATAGGAATAGGGTCAAGAATAGGGCGCGACTAAGACTTCTTACTGCATTTCCGATCCAGAATAGGTGATGACCGCTGATTCTGAGGTTTTGGAAGAATTGGTTAGGGATAAAACCCAAGAGGAACAACACACAATAGGTTATTCATTGCAGGCTGTAGAGTGGAAGGAACTATGAGAGTGACACTCCTAGTTGTGGCACCTTCTTGAAGCTTTTCCTTTCTTCTCCCTACAGTTGTTATAACTTCTGGAAGCTCCTTCATCTTGCCTTTCCCGTTGTTCTCGTCTTTTCTTAGCTCAACTTGATTCTGTTTCAAGCGCTCCATGGTCTTCCAGCACTACTTCAAGTCCAATATGTGTGTTGGGAAATCAACTGCGGATTATGGACAAAGGATGGATGAGTTTTCTTGGTTTAGGAAATGACATACAATGAAAATGCAAATGCAATGATATGAAAAGGAATGCAATTCAAGCACAAACAAGATCTAGTATAACATAAGCAGGTCAAAACTCCTTAACAGGTTGACTTTAAGGAAATTTCTAGATTCTTTACCCACAGGCCCACTCACGAGACATCTTCTATGTTGACGGATAAGTTTCTCAGGATCACAGACACCCACCGCATTAACATCGTACAATAGACTAGCTACATTATGATAGTGATACAAGAAGGTCTCTCCTGAGTGGAGTCCTCATGCTAGGCACATGAGGAACGGGTCCTTAAAGTCTAACACTACACAACCACCAATACAGAAATTGGTTCTAAGAGTGGTTTCCAGAGTCATGGGTCCTTCATGAATAAGATCGTGTGACAGGCTAGCTGCGTTACAATAAGATCTACGAAAAGGTCTACTCTTAGGGGAAGCTTTCATGTTAGGCACACAAGGAGCGAGTCTTTGGGGACTAACACTAATTACTTCCAAAATCTAAACTAAGTGTTCTCTCTTTTTTCCAAAGCTTGGGTGTAGAGCTTTACTTACAATGATATCCCTGAATCTAGCAGGCAGATATAATGCATAGCATACAATACAAGAGAAAATAACAAAGTAAATAAATAGGTAATAGGAGAAAACCAACATAAAGAAAACAACTAAGCAAAGTTAGCACTCTCGAATCGAGTCAAGTTAGGCTTGACTCTCTCTTGCATAGGGCAATGTGTATTCCCCAACAGAGTTTCCATTTGTGGTACCTCGAAAAATATGATCCTCGCGATGGACACGGAAAAAAATGTTTGAATAGAGTCGCCACTGAACTTTATTAAATCATTCCAAGGAAGGAATAAGAAAATATCGATAAAACCTTTAAAGAGATAAGAACATGGTCATCACAACCAAATTCTAGGTTTGGGAGTCGATTACGCAAAGGGAAGGTATTAGCATCCTCTACGTCTGTTGTACTCAACGGGAACCTCTTGACTCAATTCGAGAGTAAAGTTAGCCAGGGTGTTTGTTTTATTCTAAATATTTGCTTTTAAAGGGGAAAATGGATGGTTTATTAATAGGGTGTTCGCCAAGGATTGAGGCCATTGTGCCTACGTACTCCCTTGTGCAATGATAAAGTCAGAGCATCGTAATTCGTGGGACTACGGGTAAAGGTGTGGGGTAAAAAGAAAAAGGTAGCTCGCTAGGATCTTGCAATCCTATGCCTACGCATTCTCATTGATAAAATGAGAAATCAGAGCAATTGTAGTTTAGACTAAGGTTGATTTATAAATGAACGAGTGTTTAGGTCACAGTCTAATTGCTAAACATTGGCTTGTCTGCTCGCTAGGGGAGGCTGAAGCACGAGTTTGTATGCGCAGAAGAAGGGACTAAACAATGTTCTCTGGGAAAGGTATGTTTGATTTGTGGATCGCACGGGGGCGGGGAATTAGTATTTGAGAAGTTTCAATCACACGGGGTGAGAAAAGAGAATTAAATTTGTTAAGTATTTTGGTTTGGAAAAGAGGATAGATTCGAACAGGTTTTAGTGTTTTGGTCGCACGGGGGCGAGGAAGATGAGGCTGGTTAGATATTTTGATGGAGAATGATGACTATTTGATAAACAAGACGTCGACCTTGCAACCAATTAATCGGGATATCATTGGAATGCTAGATTCCAACGATACCTTTTTCACTCCGTTAACTTATGAAATTTGTGTTTGAATGGTCAATGAAAGTACCATATGGAATGCTAGACTCCAATGGCATTTCTTTGTCCCAATAATTAAGGCAGGCATTTTAACGACAAAAGGTTTAGTAACCTAAAACCCAAGGCGTGTGCCCCAAGAGCGGTCACTCAAGAATCCAAGGAGTGTGAGACTCCAAGAACTCAGTTCTCTCGCAATTTAGTTAGGAAAATGATTTGAATTTGATTAGCGTATTTGGATTAGACGCGTTAATTATTTTAAACGAATTGCATATTTAAAATGATCGAAATGATCACAACTTAAGGTGTGCGCCTCAATAGCAATCTTTTGAGAACCCAAGAAGTGCTAGATCTCAAGAGTTCGATATCTCCATATTTAATCAAGAAAATCTCTTTTGAGAAAGTTTAGGTAAGTGTATTACTTGAATAAGGATTAGAACACTTTAAAAAGAGTTAAGTGTCTTAGAATCATAGAATGAAATGAACACAACCCAAAGTGTGCGCCTCAAGAGCATTTGTTCAAGGATCCAAGGAGTGCTAGACTCCAAAAACCCACTACCTCCAATATTTAATCAAGAAGATAATTTTAAAAGTATTAACCGAAATGAATTATGATTTTGTTTTGAAATGAGGGGACAGAAGAGTCAAAGGTTGAAAAGAAAATAATAGGGGAAACCGACTCCTAATGTTGTTGCAAGGGATTGAAAACCTAATGTTTCCCTTACCTCGAGTTTGATTGGAAATTGAATCGAGCTAATAATCCGAAAGTATCATGTGATCAAACATAAGTATACATTATACCAATCAAACACAAAAGGGACGATGTTGTGATCTCAGCTAAAGAACAAAACTGAGTGACTCCTTGTCTTCAACCAAATGAACGATGTCGTGATCTCAGCTAAGGAACAAAACTGAGTGACTCCTCGTTCATCACAAAATGGTAGCAAACGAAACCAAAGCATCAATTGAATTGGCACACAAGCCAAACATACAACATAGGAGTGAAGACTCCTCAATCAACAACAAGTTGTGAGTCAAGATGTTGAACCCTAAGCATGCCTCATATCATTAACGACATAACAAAGATATGTCAAAGCTACACGAGTACGAACCAAACCAAAGACAACAATAACTGCGTTTTAGCACAACACAGCACAGTAGTAAACTCTAGCAAGTAACCAAGGACAGCATTTAACAGCTCCTATCTTCAGAACACAAGTGTATCCACCAACATCTTTTCATACCTTTAAATCAACTTATGCACAAGAAGAGTTTTAACAACATCAACCAGCGAGAACTCATACACAATTTCAAACATCAACGAGATCAAGTGAGCAAACCTATCTCAAGTATCAAAGCATAAATATCCTCAAGAATAATAACCAATGTTAATTATTAAGATTCTAATGGAACTCAACAAGAAAAGATTTTACAAGAATTTAATCAAAAGATCCACCAAAATTCATCAAGTATTCAATCAACAACCCAATATGAAAATTAAACCTAAATTCAACCAATATTCCATCAAGAGATCAATAAACAAGGAAATTAGTCATAATGTCGACTAGAAACTTAAGCACAAAATTCCACTAAGGTTGAGGATTCTAATCAAAGTTTTCTAAACAAAATTTTAATAGGAAACTCGAGCCAAAAGCTAATTCCAAAATCAAATTATCTAAGCTAAAAAACACAATAATCCAAGTGAAATCGACATCAAGCTCAAAAATCAACAATACTTTTCAAGGTCTAATTAAAAATTAAAAAACTAATCAAAGTTATCAAAAATCGACATTTAAACAAAAACTACTCAAGAAATTAAAATCAAAGTTTTAATCAAAATTCGCATTAACATTAAATCCTAAAAAAACAAAATTTAGAATGACCAAAAATCCAAATATTTACAAACCAAAGTCTAAATCACAAACAAATTAAAGCAAAAAAAAAGGGGTGCATTAGGATCCATCACTTTTTAGACCCATTGACTGTATTTCAAGTGAGCTTGTGGATCATAGCAACACGGTGCAGAATGCACTCCAGGAAATTTTACCCTATACCCCTGCAGTTATACCCATACCCCTACAATTTTTAAAAAAAATACCCATTTTATTGTTATATATTTTAATATTTTTTTTTCACTATTTACCGTATCATCAGACTTTTTAGACTTCCGAGGAATTCACCACACGATCTATCGGGACACTTTGAGAATGACTTCCGGTACACTTTTTTCCTCAAACCAGAAGACTTTGGCAAAGAGTTCTGATTCACATAAATTATGTACCGGAAGACTTTATGAAAGACTTCCGGTTTGGAAATTTTCGTGGGTGTTCACCGGAAGACTTGTAAAAAGAGTTCCGGTACTTGTAAAAAGTGTACCGGAACACTTTTTGCAAGTCTTCTGGTTTGTTTTTTTGGCTACCGGAACACTTTTTGCAAGTCTTCTGGTTTGTTTTTTTGTCTACCAGAACTCTTTCTTTGAGTCTTCCGATTTGAATTGTCCAATTTTTTTTTGAATTTTTTTTTGAATTTTTTTTAATTTTTTATGTAGTTTCAGACGTTCCTTTACAAATATGCGATAAAGATCAGATATGCGTAGATACGTCTGATGTTTTTTCAACTACTCAAAGATTTGGTACACGAGAAGAGGTAATAAGATGGATTAAAGAGATCGGAATCCGAAATAAAGTTACGGTTATCATCACTCATTCAGATATTAAAACAGGCAAGAGAGGAAGAAGTAAAAAATTAATATTTGGATGTGATAAAGGAGGAAAACACAAAGATATTGATAGTGGAACCCAGAGTGCGACGAAAAAATATGGATGTCCATTTAGAATCAGATCAATTCCAGCGACCGATGGATCTGGATGGAAGATTGATGTAAAATATGGAGTTCATAACCCTGATTTACCTGATAGACTAGAAGGTCACGCATTTGTCGATAGGTTGACAGCGGATCAGAAGCAACATGTTGTTGATTTGACAAAGAGAAAGGTTCCATCTAGACATATATTGCTTTCATTGCAAGAGCAAGATCCAGATAATATCACTCGGGTCACGCAAATATACAAATAGAAGAGTATGATAGAAAAAATATAAGAGGTCCTAGAAGTGAGATACAACATTTGTTTAAACTTATTGAGGAAGCAGGTTATGTTTATTGGGGTAGAAAAAGAGATGACTCTGAAGTTATTAGAGATATCTTTTGGTGTCATCCAGATTCATTTAAGTTGTTGAATATTTTTCCTATTGTGCTAGTTATGGACAACACTTACAAGACAAACAAATATAGGCAACCTCTATTTGAAATTGTTGGCATGACATCAACCGAGTTGACTTTTGCTGTCGCATTTGCCTATATTGAGTCTGAGCAAACTGAGACTTTTTATTGGGTGCTAGATAAGCTTAAACAATTGTTTGTGAAGAAAATGTTCTATCCACAAGTGATTTTGACAGATAAATATCTTGCTTTGATGAAAGCCATTGAAATTGTGTTTCCAAGGTCGATCAATATGCTATGTAGATTTCATATTAACAAGAATGTTGGTGAAAAACGGAAACAATATGTGGCTAGTGACATGCAAAAGAAAATTGACGAATTATGGACGGATGTTGTATGGGCTAGTGATGAGGTTGAGTATGATCAAAGGTTGAACCAACTTGAGCAGGCGTGTGTTGATTGCAATGAATTTATTGATTATGTGAAGGACACTTGGTTGACACCACATAGACAAAGATTTGTTGGAGCATGGATTAATCGAGTGCTACATTTGGGTAACACCACGACTAATCGGTATGTATTTATTTTTAGTATTTCTAAATTGTATATTTTTTTTGAATTTTTTAAAAATATTTTAAATATGTATTAATGTTAGGGTTGAGTCTGCTCATTGGAAGTTAAAGCAAATGTTGGGGAACATTATTGGTGACATGGTCAAATGTTGGGAGGCTATGAATGACATCAGGTCATATATTGATGATGTACTTAATGTTGTATCAGATGGTAATTGTGGATTTCGAGTCATTGCTTCATTGCATGGATATGGTGAAGATGGTTGGCCAGTGGTTCGTCGAGACTTGGGGTTGGAAATAATACATAATGAAAGATCAAGTTTGTATGCCAATTTATTTACTGATCAGTTAGCAGTAGTGAGAGAATCTTTGATGATAGAGGAATTTGGTCCTCAACCACCACATAAATGGTTAACTCTACCAGATATGGGTTACGTGATAGTGAATCGTTATAATGTTGTACTTGTCTGTTTAGGAATTGAATGTTGGACTTTCTTCCCTATGACAACTTCATTTTCACCGAATGTAGCAATTTACTGCATTGGTTTTGTAAACAGAAATCATTGGGTTCAGGTACTTAGCTGTTTTTAGATAATGCGATTAAACCTAATTCTTTTTCGTTATTTTTACTTAATATTGTGATTATTTTTTTATTTAGGTAAACATGAAAGAAGAGTTTCCATTGCCACCAGTGACAGTAGATTGGAAGAAGTTATGTTCTCCAACAACAACATCTTGGATGATAGGATTTGCAGGATGTCTACAACATTGGAAACAACTTACGCCTATATTACCAACGCATTACGAATTATAAATCATGTTACTCATTTTTAATTTCAAAACAAGAATCGTGAATTATGTTACTCATTTTTAATTTCAAAACAAGAATCGTGAATTATGTTACTCATTTTTTATTTCAAAACATGAATCGTGAGTCTAAAAGTTAACACATGAACATAAACCAATTAGGTCAAATGAGTCTAAAAGTTAACATATAACCATAAATATAAATATAAGTCACTGTGATCGACCAAGATGTAAAGCTTCGAATAAATCAGCAAACTATGGGTCATCCTCTTCAGCACCATCCTGTTGAAGATAACGATGAATTAATGCAAACATACGAGCCAATATAGGATCAGATGGTTCTGCTTCATATACAGGAACTAGCATCTCTGCTGTCATCTCTGTTGTCGCATCATGATAGGATGGCGGAACCAAACGAGGATGCGAGACACAATAATACCACTCAAGATATCCATCATGTGTCTCATATGGGGTGGTGGCCGGTGCTGTCGGATGAATTACATTCTGAATGCTCTGATGGTAACTAATCCAGTCAACATCAATATCACCAGCCATCGTATGATCAAGAGGTGGATGTGGAACATACTGCCTGTATCTAAACTGACGCTTACATCTGTCAGGCAAGTATGGAACAATAGTGTCACCCCACCTCAGACACCCCCTATATAGACATAGCTCATCAAATTGACGCCATACTCTATGATTCTCGAATGGGCGCCATATGATATCAGCAGGTGTCAGCTCGTCCAGAATAGGTCGCAAGTCATCCACCTTCAAGGCACCTTGCCTATAGGACCATCTCATCGCTCGAGGGAGACCCACATTACTAGCTGGTATCCAATTCTCTCCTTTTTTTTCCAAGCGTTGGAAAATACTCATGAATCCAGCACTGTTACAAAATTAATATGGTTATTAAATTTAAAATAATTATTTATAACATAATAAACTAGATAAATAAAATTAACATACTAGATAAAATTTATTAAAACAAAATATACTAAATTAAAATAAATACCTGTAGGAGAGTCGGATAACCACCAAGCTGCTTACATCTGAACATGGAAGCATCTCCGAGATATCTATAAAGAGTAACCAACGCAACTGCTCCCAAAAGGTATCCTGATAAGCCATCCAAGTCTATAAACAGTGAGAGGTATCGTGCCTCGACAAGCATAAGCGTCTTGTCTGCAAAAATAGTGGAACCATTAACATCAGCAAATAAGCTCTAGTGGCATAATCCCATCTAGATGCAGCTCTATGCTCTACGAACCGATCATATAACCACTCCAGCTTATAGTAGAAACCCCTACAGTCACGAACTTGTTGCTGTGCTACTCTCCATGACACTCCTAAATAATCAACAGCCCACTCAACAGCAAGCGCTTCACTGATATCTTGAGGGCTCCAGAATACTCCCCTAATGGGTGTCGCTTACGCGAAAATAAGGTGTCGGCATGACAGAAGAGTCGCCACCTTTCGTTATTTATCCCTCAGAGCGGGAAAGGAAACGATCGGAAAAACCTGACGAAAAGGGTAAGACAAGGTCATCGCAACCATTGTCTGGGTTCAGGAGTCGGTTACGCAATGGGAAGGTATTAGCACCCCTCACGTCCGTCGTACTCGACGGGATCCACGCTTGTTTGTTTACTTGGACGGGTTGGTTTTATCTATCTACCTATCAAGGCTGGCTGAAAAAGAAAAGAAAAAATGACTCGGCAAAGCGTCGCACTTTATGCCTATGTATTCTAATCAGAGAATGAGAAATCAGAGTCAACGTAGTTCGGCCTACGAAGGGTTACGGGGGAAAGGTTGAAGGTTGCTCGCTAGGACGTCGCGTCCTATGCCTACGTACTTCCACACTGTATGGAAGATCAGAGCAAACGTAGTTCGGGAAACTACGGGTTATTTCCTGAAAGAAGTGTTTTTTATTGTGTTTGCGATTTCAACCGCACTAGAGACTATGACCTGAGAGTGAATGCGTCGCATGTCACCCAAAGGGTACCATACTAAACATCCAGACTCAGATGGCTTAAGGCTCGTAACGTACGAAAGAAATCATTCATGATTACTGTATCTTAAACTGCTTCGAGATGAGAAGAGAACAGGCCCAACTAGGAGGGAGACTATCAAGTCCTACTGTTGCCATGCCATGGATTCATCCTATGGTTGAGGTTTGAACATGGAACTCCTAGAAGTTGTCATGCATAGGTTTCAACCTAAAAGTCTATCATCAAATCCTTATCAAAGGAAATGAGAGTCCTAAGGGATCATGTCAATGATACACCAAAACAGACAAAGCATCAGCTTAACAGTAAAATGCATGCAATGCAAGTGAGGGAGGAAATGTGTGTGGGGCTTCAGCCTCCACAAGCTCGTCTCGACCTCAAGCCAGTCATGAAATAACAGTAATCATACTGAAAAATAAACAACATGCTATCAAGCAAAAACAGTAAACTGCAGCCATACAGACAAAAGAAATGAAATGCCATCAGGCAAACAAAACACATGCTTGAGAAAGAAAGAATCTACATCTAACCTCTAATCCTAGCCCTAAAACAGAACCCTAATCAGAAGAAAGCAAAGCCCTAAAGCAAACCCTACACAAGAGAAATCAATCCCAGTCTCCAAGCTTCAAAACAAGCTTACCAAAGAAAGGGAGCTAAGTAGGCAGACTCATAGTGTCTTCCTCAGGAAAGCACTAGGAGGCTTATACTTAGGACTCATATCCTATGTGGCTCAACCACTGTGATCAGTTTACATTCCTCCTCAGGAGAAATTAAACTCACAAGCAGGCTCCAACATCATTGGATACTTAAGAAATCCTACCTGAACTAGTGGAACTAAGTGAACAGACCCATAGGACCTTCCTCAGGAAAGTACTAGGAGGCTTCCACTTGGGAGTTGTATCCCATGTGGCTCAACAACATGTGATCAGTTTACATTCCTCCTCAGGAGAAATTAAACTCACAAGTTGGCTCCAACATCATTGGATACTTAAGAAATCCTATCTGATCTAATGGAGCTAAGTGGATAGACTCATAGGACCTTCCTCAGGAAAGTACTAGGAGGCTTCCACTTAGGAATTGTATCCCATGTGGCTCAACAACTGTGATCAGTTTACATTCCTCCTCAGGAGAAATTAAACTCACAAGTTGGCTCCAACATCATTGGATACTTAAGAAAGAGGTGAGAAGAAAGCATGAGAGTCATTCATAGTGCCTTCCTCAGGAAAGTACCATGAACTTCCCTCAAACTTCAGGATCTCAAACCTCACAAACATGGAATAATCCCCAAGCTCTGGGTCTCTGAGTCTTGATCTACAATCTTCTCCTTCATCATGCTCTTCAATAATATCTTCAAAACAAACTAGGCCCCACAACAAATTCCCCACAATAAACCCTAGAGATAACCAGATAACCACATAACAGTCAAAACCATCAGTCAACTTCAGAAAATACCTAAAAATATTAAAACAAGGGGAAAAATTCTAACAATTATTCACAAGGGTCTACAACATCTATCCATAACATCCCTATATGCCCATACCCAAAGATCAACTCAAAACTCTCCAAAGAAAATGAATTACTTCACTTATGCATCCTAAAACCCTAATTATGATACCCTAATGCTAACCTAATTAAACTAATCAAATTTTAATCTAAAAATCAAGAATTAAATCCTATGGGGAACTATGATTCAATATCTAATCACACCAAAAAGAATGAATTACGAAGACTAAGGGAAGGTCTTACAAGAAATTCTACAAAATTGGATACAATATTAAACATATTAAAAAGCTATTTAAAAGAATAATATGCTAAAAATATGAAACTAAAAATAAAATGGAATTTTTATTTTTATTAATTTTCTAGACAAGATTATAAACCTATAGAAAAAACAAGGGTTGAAAAATATTAATTTTTGGATTTTTTATGAATTTTATAAAATACAAAGAATATAAAGGAAATAAAAAAATAAAAGAAATTAATTAAAGGGGATGGGGGGTGCGAAAGGTAAAGCGCCCAGTTGATTTCATGATGGGCCCAGGAATATGGGGGTGCGCGTAGAAAATAGCTAGGCCCACGCGTTCAGAAAAATCAAAAATGAAAATTAAAAAAGAAAAAGATAAACATGCGGTGCGTTTAGCAATAGTTCTCAGTTGAAAGTTGAATTGGGCCGTTGGGTGGGGTGTCGAAAGGAAAAGTTCATTTAAAGCCCATGAAGGACTTAATGAAACGCAGCGTTGTTGCTTTCATATTTCCCTCCCAGATTTTGATTCGAATTGTGGCCGTTGGATGGAAAGTCCGGTCCACTCTTCCAATCTAATCTAACGGTATCCTGACCTTCTTCTTCCTTGGACATTTCTAGGGTTTATGAACTCCATGGACATACATACTCACGTGCTAACTTCTCCCCCACCGTACTCCTCCGTCCCTCGATGAATTTCAAAACTTCAAGAACCAAACTTGGTCCATTTCTCAAGCTCTACAAAGCCATGCCCACGGTTTATGCTAAAACGTCCTCAAGCTGTGAACCCGATACCACCCCCTCCATAATTACACCAACACCAACCTTCTTATTTTGCCAACCTCTGGCTACTAAAATAAACTACTCATGGCGCTGATCAACCTGAGCTATAACACTAAGATTAATGCTCAATATCCTAGTAGTTCTTGATCACTCAAGTATGATGCCAAATTTTCAACCTTCATAGAACGATCCTAAATTTTCCAGCATTGATCCCTAAGGGTCTCTAATCATGCCTATCCTAACCACATGCTCTAATATTGAATAATTAAGGGGATTCGAAAGAAAATGCATACCTTGCAAGTGATGATGGCTATGGTGGTTTCTCTTCAATCCAAGCCTTGATGTTTGCTTCAAATGATCTCTAATGGTTGTAGATTCTTCTGTTTGCACTAGTTCTTGTTAAAACTTCTTGAATCACCTTATCCACCTATTCATGCAACTTGGAGTGAAGACTTGGATCACACAAAGTAGCCACTGATTTCAATCACTCTTACTTGCCAATTGTTCTATGATGATGGTAGATGATGATGATAACAAGAATGATGCTAATTGATGAAGTTTTAATGGAGTTTGAAAGCAAAATGCAATTTGGAGTTATGGAATCAAACTATGTGGTGCAAGCTCTCTCAATCTCTAACCATGGCATGGATCATCTCTAGGGGATATATAGGTGTCAATGGAAATGTGTGGAAGCTTTGAGAATCTTCCAAGAGGTTTCTAGAATGTATCATGCAATGAGAATTTGAATTTTCCATATTAAGTAAATCTCATGCAAACTCATGATAAACCATGCAATCCCACTCAATTTCTCCCCACATGATATTATGACATGAAAACAAGGCCTTACAAACCCTTATGTAGCATTTTCTCACTTTTCCTTTTGGTGCCTTAAGATGCAAGAATGAAAATTACAAAGCAACTCCAATTTTTAAGCCTAAACTCAAAAATCTACTTGAACCATTGTTTTTAAAATGATGTTTGGAGTCAAAATGACATATTGGATGACCCATTTTGGATTTGTAGATCTCTCAAACCAAAATTCCATTTCAATTTTTTCAACTTATAAGCCATTTTAGGTCATTTTTACCCAATCATGAAAATCCTTGCTACAAGCTTTTTCAATAACTCATGACCACTTTTCTAGGCTTAAAATGCCATTTTGAACAACTTTCATGTTTTGAGTTTTTCCATTTGAGGCTTGGAAGTAGGAGATATGGCCTTTGCTTAAAATGACCTATAACTGCCAAATGACCAAAATACCCCTGTCTTGTTCAAACCATAAGTTGAGTTATACAAATCCTATCAAGGACTTATAGTACTCTCTAGAAAGCTAAGAAGATGCTCTTCAACATTCATGTTGACCAAGAGATCATAGGAATCATCCCACTAGGGCAAAAGTTGTCTGCAAGTTGGGTGACTTTCAAGGACCCAGATTCACACACCTCTGCTGACCTGTAATTTGTCAAAACCATAACTTGAGCTCTGCAACTCCTATCAAGGACTTCCACCACTCAAATTAAAGCTAAGAACAATCTCTACAACATTCATGTTGTGGGGAAGATGAGACATCAGTCACATCGTGAGCTAAAACTGCCTGGAAGATAAGGATCAAACTAGGGTTTTTTCACTGACAATCCTTGGAAACCCTAACTCAAAACTTCTCAAACTCCTCAATCATGATGAGTTGGCCTAGGAATCCTCTTTATAACATCTCCATACATCATTCCATGATCTCATGGCCCTTGGATTGGGTCTCAACCTTCTCCTAATCTTCAGTTGACCTAGGGTTGACCCAGTCAAAACCCTAACTCTACCATTCATGGTTGAATCTTCTGAATTCTTGCATAATGACCTCTCTGGGCTTCATGATGGCTTTCAAGACATCTCATAAGCTTCCTCAAAGCTTCAAGTTCATTCTCAAAGTCTCAGAATCATCTGAGGAGCACCCACAACTCTCAAGTTATGAGACACACAACCTTGGTTTCAACCAATTCCTCTGAGGATCTCCTGAACTTTCTGGTGAAGGTATCAACCTTCAAACACTTGGTGGATGAATAATTGTTGGTCAAATTTTGGGGTGCAACAGCTGCCCCTATTCAAACGGCTTGAACCTGACTGGGTGAGAAGCGAACGGCTCTCATCCAATCAAGGTGCGAGACGATTGAATACCGGTAAACCCGAAAATTTGCCAACTGCACGAGCACATGATACTCTGCGGGGAACAAATCTTCGAACACTGCGATACTAGCTGCACGGCAACTAGCTGGAGAAATACTGATCTGACATCGCCGTCAGTTATCCACGTTAAATTCTTCTGACATTGTCTTCAGGCAACCAAACACCCAACATCGCCTCTAGAAGACTAAACCACCTGACATCACCGTCGGAAGCAGACAAAATTCTGAGGAACACCCTACATCGCCGCGGGGAGGCCAAACCACCTGACATCACCGTCAGGAACAAACATAACTCGGGGAAACAAACATCCAACATCGCCGCCGGAAAACTAAATCTGACATCGCCGTCGATCACCCAAAACACCCCGCCTCGCCGCTGGAGAACTAAATCTGACAAAATACCCCGCATCGCCGCTGGAGAACTACATCTGACAACATACCCCGCATCGCCGCTGGAGAACTAAAGGACCTGCATCACCTAACATCGCCGTCAGAAGACTGGATCAACTTGACATGTCCAACATCGCCGCTGGAAAACTGAATCTGACATCGCCGTCGGAAATAAACATCGCTCTGAGAGACACTCGACGTCGTCGTCGTACAAACATCATCTATGCTGGGGATTTAAAGAGTCTGACATCGCCGTCGAACATAATCCTCCAACATCGCCGCCGGAAACCAACATAATCTGACCTCGCCGTCGAAACAAACCTGATCTGACCTCGCCGTCGGAAACAAACATTCAACCTCGCCGTCGAACAAACATCCAACCTCGCCGTCGAACAAACATCCAACCTCGCCGTCGAACAAACATCCAACCTCTCCGTCGAACAAACATCCAACCTCGCCGTCGAACAAACATCCAACCTCGCCGTCGAACAAACATCCAACCTCGCCGTCGAACAAAAATCCAACCTCACCGTCGAACAAACATCCAACCTCGCCGTCGAACAAACGTCCAACCTCGCCGTCGAACAAAATATAATCTGAAAACGAACATTCAACCTCGCCGTCGAACAAATCCAACATCGCCGTCGAACCAATCATAATCTGACCTCGCCGTCAAACAAATATCCAACCTCGCCGTCGAACAAAAATCCAACCTCGCCGTCAAACAAACATCCAACCTCGCCGTCGAACAAACATTCAACCTCGCCGTCGAACAAACATCCAACCTCGCCGTCGAATAAACATCCAACCTCGCCGTCGAACAAACATCCAACCTCGCCGCCGGACAAAATACAACACTGAACAACTCTGACCTGGGGTTCACCCCTGGTAAAATGGAACAACAGGTACACTTGCGTAGTTGAAACTACTCCGCTGGGAATGAGAGACTTAACCAGGCACGCTCTGATCTGGGGTTCACCCTCAGAACCATAACAAACATCCGAATACTACTGCACACTGCCTACCGTAGAACCTCGCTATCAAAGACATATGAAACCCTGGCCCCTGGCCGCTTCCAGCTTCAGCTAGAAAAGATCTTCAAGTATTCCTGAAGATAAGCATCCTTGGCCTTCAAGGATGTAATCTTTTGCCTGTTGGCAACTCTGCAGGAGGTATCTTCGACTTCAGTCTGAAGAAATGGTCCTTGGCCTTCAAGGATACATGGATATGCCTTCAGGCAACTCCGCTTCTGCTATAGAGTATCCGTGACTTCAGTCAGGGATGTACTTCGGCCTTCAGTCCGAAAAAATGAATCCTAGGTCATTCATGACCTTGGGGGGATAACCTTGCCTTCAGGCACCTTCGCTTCAGCTCGGGAAATCTGTGACTTCAGTCAGAGAAGTGGTATCCTGAGCCATTCATGACTCTACGGGGATTCAAACACTTTGCCTTCAGGCAAAACTCCGCTTCAGCTGGAGAAACATCTTCGACTTCAGTCAGAAGGAACACTATTCACTTGATCGCAATCAATCATCACTGCAGGATAACCGACTTGGTCTTCAGGCCAACACGGATCACTTTGCACATGAAAGCTGCATTTACAAACTCCTGAACTCTGTCTTCAGACAAACGTTGATTCATCAACCAGGAAATCTGAATCCACTGGAACCTTCTGATATCGCCTTCAGGCGTTTACGAAACCAATCCTCAGATTAGACATCGCTGTTGGAGCAAACATATCACGCTGCTAAGGACTTCAAGAATCATCTTGAACAAACTCCGTCAGGCACCTTCAAGAATCATCCTGAACTGCTGACCTTTCTGGAGACTTTATCCGCTAGGGATATTCCAGGAATCCTCCTGGGCAACTCTTGCTGGGGACGCTACTGGGAAGCAAACAACTCGGGAAACGGTACTGAGGTCTTAAGAATCATCTTAAGCAAACGGCTCTGCTGAGGAATTCCAGAATCGTTTTGAACTGCAGACTTTGCTGGGGATCTCAAAAATCATCTTGAGCGAGCGACTGTGGGAATTACACCGGGGTCATAAGAATCATCTTAAGAAAACGACCTCGTTGGAGAGAATATCAGGAATCGTCCTGAGCAACTGGTCTCTTGGGGACACCTGTAAAACAAGAATGATAATAACCTAGATCATGCTTATGATGCGTATGCTTCGGCGTCGTGCCCCACACGGTGGAAATGCTATGCGTTTATGCTAAATGCTATGCAGTCATGCACCATGATGCGATCCCGTCAGCAAAGTAAATGCCGAAGGGGAATTCTCTTGTCAAGGAGAAAAGAACTACTCCGGTAGAGGAATCATCCTGCTGAGGAGAGCGTGGACACGCCAATATCAATTGGACTCCATCTGGGGAATTGATCTTCCGCTGCCTGCCCCAAGGGAAACAACTTCAGTTGATTGCTGCAGGGGAACGAAGTTCTACGAGAACTTGGACCTGCTAAATGAAAGCGATATCAATCTCGAGAATAAACTGCGGGGCCGTCTCGGCTACTCTTCTGGAGATAACAACTCTGTAGGGAAACAACGTCAGCTGCTTAACACTCCACTGGGGACAACCACTCATGATCTGATCACCTTCCCAGGATTCGGCTTTCTTGGACATCTGCAAACTCGGCTGGGGAAGGAGAACTCATTCTGCTTCGCTGGAAAGAGTACAATTCTGGGGAAATACCGCATCGGCTGTTCAATACTCTGCTAGGGAAAATCCACTCATGGTCCCAACTGCTTCCAGGGGTTCTGCTTTTCCGGGGGTTTGCGGACTCAACCGGGGAGAGAGAAAGCATTCTACTTCAACGGGAGGGTATGACTCTGATGAGGAAATTCAATTTCACTGGGGAAGAAAGAATCATCTGACTTCGGGGAAGATTACAACTCTACAGGGGAATACAACATCAGCTGTTCCAACACTCTACTGGGGAAGAGGGAATCATTCTACTTCGGGAGAGAATACGGCTCTAGTGGGGAATCTCAATTCCGCTGGAGACTTCAGTATGGCACCATTAGTTACTGCATCCTTCGGCATACGAACATCTTCCTACAAGACCTGCACTTGTGACCCGGTGCTGGAGGACACCTGCCGCGGCGATTTTACTGGGGAAAACATGAGCTTCGGTACCCGAACGTTTCTACGAAATCTGCACTTGTGACCCGGTGCTGGGGGAGACACCATTCTTCGGTGCTTGACTCAGCTGATGAGGTGACGTTCCTTCAGGATGCGTCTGCTTGGGGAAGAGGATCATCTCTGCCTAGGGAGACATATCAATGCTCACTATCCTGCGTTCAGATTTTGCGGAGGAGAGGCTACTGAACACTGCTGGAGAAGGAGGACTCGTCCTGCCTCGGGGATGCGCACGGCACACTGTCTGGAAGGTGTTACACCTGCAACAACACAAACAAACCGACAAGATACCCTCCTCAAAGGGGTCTATCAAGGTTATTAACTCGTGACAATATTCAGGTAATTAATTGTTTCAACAATCAATGGGCCTAGGCCCGCAAGTTTATGTATGCGCATTTTATCAAAAAAAGCATCGGCGTTTTCATTCGCAAACAAAACAGATAAATGCTAAACAGACAAGCAGAATTGCTGAATAATGTGCATTTTATTGATGGTGAAACCCCTGAATGGGCAAAAATGTTCTACAACAGAAGCAAGCTCCTGGAATGAGGAAGCTGCGCAAAAATAAAACATAAATATACATCAGTATATATAAATGTCGGCAACGAGGCGTAGACGAACACCATGAGTTGATCCCTCTAAGACCCACTCGACTTCGATACTTCTCCGACGCTTCAGCTTCGGAAGAGATTGATTCGGATAAACGGCCCTCAGGTCCTCCAAACCACTAAACAATGAAAGTCCACACGTGGAACGCAGTCATTTGCTTATTCAAATCCCTAACTTTTGCATGAACCGCCCTTTACGGGTTTTCAGTTCACCGGGATACCCTTTTTTGCCGAAGCCGCCCAGTGTAGGTTTTCGACTTCGCGGGTGTACATTTTTCAATATACCCCTAATTTTTGCCCGAACCTTTTATTCTGTTTTTGGTTCGCCGGGATGCCCTTTTTTGCCTGGACTCTTTCTTTTTTTTGTCCAGCGGGTCTCTTTCAAGCAAAGTATTTTTTAACTGCGTCCGCGTTCACCGGGGATGCAAAATCTTCACCATCCATCGTGGATAACAACAAAGCTCCTCCCGAGAAGACCTTGCTGACGACATACGGCCCTTCATAATTCGGAGTCCACTTGCCCCGGTGATCGGAGTGAGGCGGAAGAATCTTCTTCAGGACGAGATCACCCGTCTGAAAGCTTCTAGGACACACCTTCTTATCATAAGCTTTCTTCATTCGGCTTTGGTACAGTCGACCAAATGCAATCGATGCTAACCTCTTCTCGTCCATCAGGCTGAGTTGGTTCAAGCGATTCGTAATCCATTCTGCCTCGTCGAGTTTTACATCCACCAAAACTCGCAAAGAAGGAATCTCCACTTCTAACGGTAGGACAGCTTCCATACCGTACACCAAGGAGAAAGGAGTTGCCCCGGTCGACGTACGCACCGTCGTACGATAACCGTGCAAAGCAAACGGCAACATCTCGTGCCAATCTCTGTACGTCACAACCATCTTCTGAACAATCTTCTTGATGTTCTTGTTGGCCGCTTCAACAGCGCCATTCATCTTCGGCCGGTAAGGAGATGAGTTGTGGTGTTCAATCTTGAAGCTCTGGCACAGCTCCTTAATCATCTTGTTATTCAAATTCGAACCATTATCAGTAATGATCCGCTCGGGGATTTCATAGCGACAGATGATGTCCTTCTTTATGAATTTAGCTACCACCTGCTTGGTCACATTAGCGTACGAGGCTGCCTTCACCCATTTGGTGAAGTAGTCGATAGCTACCAGAATGAAACGATGACCATTGGATGCAGTGGGCTCGATCTTGCCTATCATGTCGATGCCCCACATGGAGAACGGCCAAGGGGAGGACATGACATTCAATGGGCACGGCGGCACATGAACTCTATCAGCATAAATCTGGCATTTGTGACATTTCTTCGCGAATCTGAAGCAGTCTGACTCCATAGTCAGCCAGTAATACCCTGCCCTCAGGATCTTTCTCGTCATGGCATGCCCGCCGGCGTGCGTACCAAATGTGCCCTCATGGACTTCTTCCATGAGCATACTCGCCTCCTCCTCATCTACACATCTGAGTAGCACAAGATCGTGGTTTCTCTTATACAACACTCCGTCAGGATTGAGATAAAAGTTTCCGGATAGCCTCCTCAGAGTCTTCTTATCCTGGGTAGACGCACCCGCGGGATACTCCTTAGTCATAAGGAAGGTCTGGATGTCGTGGAACCATGGCTTGCCGTGATTGGCATCCTCGATTGCAAAGACAAATGTCGGTCTGTCAAGACGCAAAAGCACAATTCTTGGAGCCTCATTCCAAAAATTAACCTTATACATTGAAGCCAACATGGCTAAGGCATCAGCCATCTGATTTTCAGCCCTGGGTACATGATGAAGTTCCACTCGATCGAAGAAAGGAAGCAGCCTCCTGGCATAATTCATGTACGACACTAAATTCGCTTGACGAGTTTCCCACTCCCCTTTAATCTGATTGATTACAAGCGCTGAGTCACCATATACGTCTAGATTCTTGATTCTCAAATCAATTGCCTCTTCTAGACCCATGATACATGCTTCATACTCTGCTTCATTGTTGGTAACTGGAAACGTCAGTCTCGCAGTAAACGGGATGTGGGATCCGTGAGGAGTCGTGATGATAGCCCCGATACCACTTCCATAGGAATTAACCGCTCCGTCGAATATCAACTTCCACTGAGACTTCCTATCTGGCCCCTCATCGGGCAATGGCTCATCGCAATCCTTCGCTTTGAGAAACATAATATCCTCGTCAGGGAATTCGAACTTCATCGGCTGGTAGTCTTCGATTGGCTGTTCGGCAAGGTAATCAGACAATACGCTTCCCTTAATGGCTTTCTGAGAGACATACTGAATATCATATTCCGTTAACACCATTTGCCATCTGGCAATCCTGCCCGAAAGAGCCTGCTTCTCGAAGACGTACTTGATCGGATCCATCTTTGAAATTAGCATAGTGGTGTGGTTGAGCATATACTGTCGTAGACGTTTGGCGGCCCAAGCTAATGCACAACACGTCTTCTCCAGCATCGAGTATCGAGATTCACACTCAGTGAACTTTTTACTCAAATAATAAATGGCATGCTCCTTTCTGCCCGTCTCGTCGTGCTGACCGAGAACACACCCCATACTATTCTCCAGAACCGTCAGGTACATGATTAATGGTCGTCCCGCCACTAGGGGTATCAAGATTGGAGGTTCTTGAAGATACTGCTTTATTTTGTCGAATGCCTTCTGGCAATCCTCATTCCAAGTAATCGCCTGATCTTTCTTTAAAAGCTTGAACATCGGTTCACAAGTGGCCGTGAGCTGAGAGATAAACCTTGCAATGTAGTTTATTCGGCCCAAGAAACCACGAACTTCTCTTTCTGTTTTCGGCGCTGGCATTTCTTGAATAGCTTTTATTTTCGCAGGATCAACTTCAATACCTCGTTCACTAACGATAAACCCCAGTAACTTTCCGGACCGCACTCCGAAAGTGCACTTGTTAGGATTCAGCCTCAGCCTGAACTTCCTAAGCCTCTCAAACAGCTTCAATAAGTTGACCAGATGCTCTTCCTCCGTTTGGGACTTTGCAATCATGTCATCAACATAGACCTCGATCTCATGATGAATCATATCATGGAACAAAGTTACCATTGCTCGCTGGTAAGTGGCCCCTGCGTTCTTCAGACCGAAGGGCATTACCTTATAGCAGAATGTTCCCCAGGGGGTGATAAACGTCGTTTTCTCCATGTCCTCCGTGCCATCTTAATCTGATTGTAACCGGAGAAGCCATCCATGAATGAAAACACGGAAAACTGGGTTGTGTTGTCGACCAACACATCGATATGAGGCAACGGGAAATCATCCTTAGGGCTCGCCCTGTTCAAATCCCGATAATCGACGCACATGCATACCTTACCATCCTTCTTCGGTACAGGCACTATGTTGGCGACCCACGGAGGGTAAGTGGTAACGGCTAGAAATCCTGCGTCCAACTGCTTCTGGACTTCTTCTTTGATTTTTACAGCCATGTCTGGTCTCGTCCTCCTAAGCTTCTGCTTGACTGGAGGGCAATCTTCTCGCAACGGCAAGCGATGAACCACGATGTCAGTGTCAAGTCCGGGCATATCTTCGTATGACCAAGCAAAGACGTCACTATACTCTCGAAGCATCTCGACCAGTCTATGCTTGACATCAACCTGCAGCGCTGCCCCTACTCTGACATTTCTGACGAGCTCTTCAGAACCCAGATTTATGATCTCAATATCCTCTTCATGAGGCAGGATAACCTTTTCCTCTTGTCTCAACAAGCGGGCCAACTCTTCCGGAAGGTCTTCGTCTTCATCAATCTCATCCTCGGCTTGATAAATCGGGCAATCGAAGTCGTAGTGAGCCGTAGAGGGTCCAGAGTCGATGTCATCTGTTATGTGGATCCTGCAATAACAAGGGTTAAGTTTAAAGCAAGAATATGCAGGTTAGCACAAACCCCGTTGCCATTTTACTGTTTTTCGAAATAAACATAAAACAGGAATAACAGAGAACACAATATTTGAGTACGAAGAAAACGCCTTTTATTTGTTAACAAAGTGCATGTACATAATCCAACAAGGCCCTGACAATAAAACCACTATGCCCCGGGCAGGACATAGGGTTGTACAACGATTGTAAAAAGCAAATCATTACTCTTCACTTGTCAGCTGGATAATCTCCTTGATGGTCCAATTGTTGAGGCGCTCGCCCGGCTTGCTCGGTTGAATCCAGGCGTCAAGATCACAATCGCTATCCCCGCTGTCCTCAGACGCTGCGTTGATGCTTTCGAAAATCACTCCGCCCTTGGTGAATAGGATCGGCCCTTTCCCGCGAGACGAACTGCTAGACGAAGAAGATGAAGCTTCAGCTTCAGGAGAGTACCCCAATCCAAATTTATCCTGCTTGATTGGTATATCCAAAACATGCCCCCAGCCTGGGGTGGAACCGGCTTCAACGACGGCCCGAGCTTCTTTAAACGAGGAGAGATTCATCTCTTGCTTCTCTGCGACGACAGGAGCTACCTCTTTCACCTTGACGGTTTCAAATGCTTGGCAGAGAGTTTCATGGATTTCACCATCCATTTCAACATATTTAAAGGATGACAAGTGGCTCACCATAATGTCCTCCTCACCACAGACGGTTACTATGCTGCCCCTGACAGCATATTTAAGCTTCTGATGCAGCGTGGACGTCACGGCACTAGCAGCATGGATCCATGGCCGACCTAAGAGGCAACTGTAGGCAGGCATGATATCCATGATATAGAAAACCGTATCAAACGTCTCTGGACCAACTTGAATTGGTAGGGTCAACTCTCCGAAAACGTGACGCTTAGTTCCATCAAAGGCCTTCACCACCAGATCACTGGGCGTGCAAAGCAATCCACGAGTGTCCAATTTCATCAATGCCTTCTTCGGAAGCACATTAAGCGACGAACCCGTATCCACCAGGACATGCGACATGATAGTGCCTCTGCACTCTATTGAGACGTGCAAGGCGCTGTTGTGGTCTCTTCCTTTAGGAGTCAGCTCTAGATCTGTAAATCCCAGCCCATTACCAGCATTAACATGGGCTACCACCTCTTCCAGCTGATTTACTGATATCTCCTGCGGCACGTAGGCAGCGTTCAATACCTTCAGTAACGCATTGCGGTGCGCTTCAGAACACAGCAACAAGTTAAGAATAGAGATCTTTGACGGAGTCTGATGAAGATGATCTACAATCTTGTAGTCGCTCTTCTTGATTAACCGCATGAATTCTTCAGCATCTTTAACCAGCAAGTCCTTCTCTGCCCCAGAAGGGATCTCTTCGACAGCTTTACCTTTACCCTTATCAGCAGCATCAGCCCTGACCACTTTCTCTGCCGCAACCTCCGTTGGCGCAAACACTATACCGCTTCTAGTAATGCCACTGACTCCGGCAAGATTCTGCACAGTCGATCCGAACGGCTCAAGCTCTATCTTCTGACCATTGCAATAAACTTCGGCGCCGTAATGCCACGGGACGGCGTTAGTGCTTTCGAAGGGGATTGGCCCGGCCCTGGTGATAGTGATTGTAGGCGGTCGGGGCGCAGAAATAGTAATAGGGTGACGAGGAATAGTAATGGTAGCAACTTCATCTGCCTGCTTCAGCACGACTTCCCCTGATGCACTTTCAACGTTCCGGCTGAACTGCAAAATACCCTCAGACATCAGACTTTGGATACCTTCGACCAGCTGCTCACACCCATCAGGAAGTGTAGCACAAGCCATACATAACTCTCCGCATCCAAGAAAAAAGCCCTTCTTCAGCAACTTAGCCTTGACAAAACTAAGCGGCGTCTTCAAATCTTTGACATCAGTCAGCAAGTCTGAACTCTCCTCGGTGATAACGGCGTTCACTCCGCCTCCCCTATGATGAGGCATAGGGTTCTTGGTAACGTTGGGCACGCTATCAGAAAAGTTAATGACCTTGGCGTCCACCAAGTCCTGTACTTTGTGCTTAAAAGCTTTACAATTCTCAATCGTATGGCCCGGTGCCCCAGTATGGAAATCACAAGTAGCATTGGCGTCATACCCCGGCGGCGGTGCCCCTGTCAAGGGAGCCATCGTCCTTTTTTGAACTAATTGGAGCTGAAGCAATGTTTGCAGAAGCTGCGCGTATGACATAGGTGGAGTTTCAAAATGACGATTTGCCAAAGGAGCCCGGTTCTGATATTTCCTATACCCCTGTTGATTCTGCTGTTGGGGCTGCTGCTGCTGCTGCGGTGGAGCAGCTGGGATATTTATGCTAGCAATCTGATGCTGAGGGCCCTTGCCCTTTCTCCGAGCATTAGTGACAGCACTTGCATCCCCCTCTCGACGCTTGCCAGCGTAGGGTTTCTTACTACCTCCTCCAGCTGAGGATGATTCGCCCTGAATTTTTCCGATCTTTATACCGTTCTCAACATGCTCGCCCATAGTGATGAGAGCCGAGAATGTTCCAGACATGCCACTGACCAGCTTTTCATAGTAGATTCCAGGAAGGGTAACCACGAACATTTGCACTAGCTCACGCTCAACCATCGGTGGTTGAACCCGAGCAGCCAATTCACGCCACCGCTGGGCGTACTCTTTAAAGCTTTCATTGTTCCGCTGTGAGAGATTCTGGAGCAGAACTCGGTTGGGAGCCAGGTCGCTATTGTACTGATAGTGGAGGACGAATGCTTCAGTGAGGTCTTTCCAGGTGCGTACAGTAGCGGGTTCCAGGCCCATATACCATTCGAGAGATGGACCAGAAAGACTATCCTGGAAGAAGTGCATCAGCAACTTCTCATCGTCAGAATAAGCGGACATCTTTCTATAATAAGATCGAAGGTGAACACGGGGGCAAGTAGTGCCCTTATACTTCTCAAAGACAGGCACCTTGAACTTATGAGGTACCTTAAAGTCAGCAATCAACCCGAGCTTGGACATGTCAACGCCCAATGTGTTCTGATTTTCAATGTCTCTCATCTTGTCTTCCAGCGCTTTGAACCTGAGTCGAGCTTCAGCATTCAACTCTGCTTCTACACCTCTCTGAGAGAATACGTCATCCTGATGGTCCTCCAGCCATGGTTGAGGCACCAACAGATTTCCGACACCAGCATTGCCGTTGACCGGCCCTATGTTAACGTTGGCTCCCAGACTACCATTGCCGACGCCTGCCGCATTGAGCCCGAGATTAGTCATCAGATTGCCGTTAGCGCTGCCGTTGCCCCCGGCAACAGGAACAACATTCTGTGGAGCATCTACTGGAGGAGGAGTGGGCACAGCCCCGCCGTGCAGTATGCCATTGCTGTCAACCCTGGAGATCAGAGGTTGAACCAAAGTACGAAGCTGGTCTTGACCATTCGCGACCACTTGCATTAGCTCCATAAAACGATCCATCCGTTCACGGAGCTCTTGAACATCTGACTGCACCTGGTCCATAATCCTTGTCTGATTAGCGCGAGTTGAGTAACGGTGAAAGAGTCTTTGATCAATCCTGGAGATCGAAAGCAGCTCGGGGCCTGTGTACCTGAAAAACCTGTCAACATTAAAGGTTAGGTAAAGCAACAGAATGTATGTCATGCAAAAATGCTTCATGCAGATGTACGCGTGTGTCTGTGTGCTTGAGAGATTTCCCCCGGTCCTGGCGCCTTAGTACCAGTGCTGACAATGATAAGGAAGGGAATCTGGGCCCAATCATGGATACAGCAATCTCACATATACACAGGAAGCCTATAGCATTAGTGATAGTCGTCTTCGACGCATCAGGGATCGAGAACTCGTACGCAACAGTCCTGCTGTAATAATACAATAAGAGGCGAGAGATCCTGGATCGGGGAAACGGTACCTATCACAGACACACGTCAATGGAATGCGAATGATCATGCAAACTAATGCAAAATGCAGGCATGCAACAATATATCCAGGTGGCTGCTGTGGAGATTCGGTATCAACAGTCACTGATGAGAAGAAAACCCCGGTGCAAGACCACTGATCTGATCTGCTAAGAATAACCATCTGATAGGACCAAGATCAAAATTCTGCTCTGTCAAGAGTAAGTGCCTGATAATAAGGACCCCGGATGTATGATCAGAAGACATCCGCTGATGAAGTCTTCAGAACCCAAAAAAATCTGCCCTATCAAGAACAAACATACAGCTGCTGATGAGATCTTCAGACCCCACTCAAAATCTGCCCTATCAAGAACAAACAACATCTGCTGATGAGATCTTCAGACCTCACTCAAAATCTGCTCCATCCAGGACAAACCTCTGATGACAATACTCTGATCGAAACCTGCTCTATCAGGAACAGACATACACCCGATGATAAAATCCTCTGATCAAAAAACTTGCTCTGTCAAGAACAGCCAAATCTGCAACTGAGAACCCTGATACCAACATAACTGATTCACTGTCAAGAAAACCAGGTAGTCTGAAGGTATAAGTTTTCTGCAATATCCCAATCCCACTCACAGGTATGGACCTAATCCACGGACAAAGGTACGGCATCCTATGCGGTTATCAGCGTCACAGACTTTCATGAGTGACGATACGATTCCCAGAAGGAATGACATCATCAAGTCATGAAGAGGCCTCACTTAGCTGACTTCCAAATGATCGGTCCCCAGAGTCGACAATCCTCACGTCTGGACTCCCCTCAGATCCTCAGGACCGGAAAGGAGCACCTCTGCAAGAATCTCGTCTGAGCGCAGATTTTCGTAGGGAACTGTGCCTGCTCAGCAGACAGGTTCGTCTACTACTTCTCCGCAACTATATCTAGGTGTATACTCAAGCCCAGGTCCGGCTTCTCACTCATAGTAACATCCCTCTCCCACAGCAACACAGATAATCATATCAAACTGGAAATAAAATGCGGGAAATAGAGTGCGAGAAGTAAAAATGCGATAAATAAATGCAACCCAACAAGCAAACATACAAGCGCTAGGATTGACTCTCATAGGGAACCGGAGAACCAGAGATTCTGGGTTCGATCCCCAGCAGAGTCGCCAGCTGTCGCTTGCGCGAAAATAAGGTGTCGGCATGACAGAAGAGTCGCCACCTTTCGTTATTTATCCCTCAGAGCGGGAAAGGAAACAATCGGAAAAACCTGACGAAAAGGGTAAGACAAGGTCATCGCAACCATTGTCTGGGTTCGGGAGTCGGTTACGCAAGGGGAAGGTATTAGCACCCCTCACGTCCGTCGTACTTGACGGGATCCACGCTTGTTTGTTTACTTGGACGGGTTGGTTTTATCTATCTACCTATCAAGGCTGGCTGAAAAAGAAAAGAAAAAATGACTCGGCAAAGCGTCGCACTTTATGCCTACGTATTCTCATCAGAGAATGAGAAATCAGAGTCAACGTAGTTCGGCCTACGAAGGGTTACGGGGGAAAGGTTGAAGGTTGCTCGCTAGGACGTCGCGTCCTATGCCTACGTACTTCCACACTGTATGGAAGATCAGAGCAAACGTAGTTCGGGAAACTACGGGTTATTTCCTGAAAGAAGTGTTTTTTATTGTGTTTGCAATTTCAACCGCACTAGAGACTATGACCTGAGAGTGAATGCATCGCATGTCACCCAAAGGGTACCATACTAAACATCCAGACTCAGATGGCTCAAGGCTCGTAACGTACGAAAGAAATCATTCATGATTACTGTATCTTAAACTGCTTCGAGATGAGAAGAGAACAGGCCCAACTAGGAGGGAGACTATCAAGTCCTACTGTTGCCATGCCATGGATTCATCCTATGGTTGAGGTTTGAACATGGAACTCCTAGAAGTTGTCATGCATAGGTTTCAACCTAAAAGTCTATCATCAAATCCTTATCAAAGGAAATGAGAGTCCTAAGGGATCATGTCAATGATACACCAAAACAGACAAAGCATCAGCTTAACAGTAAAATGCATGCAATGCAAGTGAGGGAGGAAATGTGTGTGGGGCTTCAGCCTCCACAAGCTCGTCTCGACCTCAAGCCAGTCATGAAATAACAGTAATCATACTGAAAAATAAACAACATGCTATCAAGCAAAAACAGTAAACTGCAGCCATACAGACAAAAGAAATGAAATGCCATCAGGCAAACAAAACACATGCTTGAGAAAGAAAGAATCTACATCTAACCTCTAATCCTAGCCCTAAAACAGAACCCTAATCAGAACAAAGCAAAGCCCTAAAGCAAACCCTACACAAGAGAAATCAATCCCAGTCTCCAAGCTTCAAAACAAGCTTACCAAAGAAAGGGAGCTAAGTAGGCAGACTCATAGTGTCTTCCTCAGGAAAGCACTAGGAGGCTTATACTTAGGACTCATATCCTATGTGGCTCAACCACTGTGATCAGTTTACATTCCTCCTCAGGAGAAATTAAACTCACAAGCAGGCTCCAACATCATTGGATACTTAAGAAATCCTACCTGAACTAGTGGAACTAAGTGAACAGACCCATAGGACCTTCCTCAGGAAAGTACTAGGAGGCTTCCACTTGGGAGTTGTATCCCATGTGGCTCAACAACATGTGATCAGTTTACATTCCTCCTCAGGAGAAATTAAACTCACAAGTTGGCTCCAACATCATTGGATACTTAAGAAATCCTATCTGATCTAATGGAGCTAAGTGGATAGACTCATAAGACCTTCCTCAGGAAAGTACTAGGAGGCTTCCACTTAGGAATTGTATCCCATGTGGCTCAACAACTGTGATCAGTTTACATTCCTCCTCAGGAGAAATTAAACTCACAAGTTGGCTCCAACATCATTGGATACTTAAGAAAGAGGTGAGAAGAAAGCATGAGAGTCATTCATAGTGCCTTCCTCAGGAAAGTACCATGAACTTCCCTCAAACTTCAGGATCTCAAACCTCACAAACAGGGAATAATCCCCAAGCTCTGGGTCTCTGAGTCTTGATCTACAATCTTCTCCTTCATCATGCTCTTCAATAAGATCTTCAAAACAAACTAGGCCCCACAACAAATTCCCCACAATAAACCCTAGAGATAACCAGATAACCACAGAACAGTCAAAACCATCAGTCAACTTCAGAAAATACCTAAAAATATTAAAACAAGGGGAAAAATTCTAACAATTATTCACAAGGGTCTACAACATCTACCATAACATCCCTATATGCCCATACCCAAAGATCAACTCAAAACTCTCCAAAGAAAATGAATTACTTCACTTATGCATCCTAAAACCCTAATTATGATACCCTAATGCTAACCTAATTAAACTAATCAAATTTTAATCTAAAAATCAAGAATTAAATCCTATGGGGAACTATGATTCAATATCTAATCACACCAAAAAGAATGAATTACGAAGACTAAGGGAAGGTCTTACAAGAAATTCTACAAAATTGGATACAATATTAAACATATTAAAAAGCTATTTAAAAGAATAATATGCTAAAAATATGAAACTAAAAATAAAATGGAATTTTTATTTTTATTAATTTTCTAGACAAGATTATAAACCTATAGAAAAAACAAGGGTTGAAAAATATTAATTTTTGGATTTTTTATGAATTTTATAAAATACAAAGAATATAAAGGAAATAAAAAAATAAAAGAAATTAATTAAAGGGGATGGGGGGTGCGAAAGGTAAAGCGCCCAGTTGATTTCATGATGGGCCCAGGAATATGGGGGTGCGCGTAGAAAATAGCTAGGCCCACGCGTTCAGAAAAATCAAAAATGAAAATTAAAAAAAGAAAAAGATAAACATGCGGTGCGTTTAGCAATAGTTCTCAGTTGAAAGTTGAATTGGGCCGCTGGGTGGGGTGTCGAAAGGAAAAGTTCATTTAAAGCCCATGAAGGACTTAATGAAACGCAGCGTTGCTGCTTTCATATTTCCCTCCCAGATTTTGATTCGAACTGTGGCCGTTGGATGGAAAGTCCGGTCCACTCTTCCAATCTAATCTAACGGTATCCTGACCTTCTTCTTCCTTGGACATTTCTAGGGTTTATGAACTCCATGGACATACATACTCACGTGCTAACTTCTCCCCTACCGTACTCCTCCGTCCCTCGATGAATTTCAAAACTTCAAGAACCAAACTTGGTCCATTTCTCAAGCTCTACAAAGCCATGCCCACGGTTTATGCTAAAACGTCCTCAAGCTGTGAACCCGATACCACCCCCTCCATAATTACACCAACACCAACCTTCTTATTTTGCCAACCTCTGGCTACTAAAATAAACTACTCATGGCGCTGATCAACCTGAGCTATAACACTAAGATTAATGCTCAATATCCTAGTAGTTCTTGATCACTCAAGTATGATGCCAAATTTTCAACCTTCATAGAACGATCCTAAATTTTCCAGCATTGATCCCTAAGGGTCTCTAATCATGCCTATCCTAACCACATGCTCTAATATTGAATAATTAAGGGGATTCGAAAGAAAATGCATACCTTGCAAGTGATGATGGCTATGGTGGTTTCTCTTCAATCCAAGCCTTGATGTTTGCTTCAAATGATCTCTAATGGTTGTAGATTCTTCTGTTTGCACTAGTTCTTGTTAAAACTTCTTGAATCACCTTATCCACCTATTCATGCAACTTGGAGTGAAGACTTGGATCACACAAAGTAGCCACTGATTTCAATCACTCTTGCTTTCCAATTGTTCTATGATGATGGTAGATGATGATGATAACAAGAATGATGCTAATTGATGAAGTTTTAATGGAGTTTGAAAGCAAAATGCAATTTGGAGTTATGGAATCAAACTATGTGGTGCAAGCTCTCTCAATCTCTAACCAGGGCATGGATCATCTCTAGGGGATATATAGGTGTCAATGGAAATGTGTGGAAGCTTTGAGAATCTTCCAAGAGGTTTCTAGAATGTATCATGCAATGAGAATTTGAATTTTCCATATTAAGTAAATCTCATGCAAACTCATGATAAACCATGCAATCCCACTCAATTTCTCCCCACATGATATTATGACATGAAAACAAGGCCTTACAAACCCTTATGTAGCATTTTCTCACTTTTCCTTTTGGTGCCTTAAGATGCAAGAATGAAAATTATAAAGCAACTCCAATTTTTAAGCCTAAACTCAAAAATCTACTTGAACCATTGTTTTTAAAATGATGTTTGGAGTCAAAATGACATATTGGATGACCCATTTTGGATTTGTAGATCTCTCAAACCAAAATTCCATTTCAACTTTTTCAACTTATAAGCCATTTTAGGTCATTTTTACCCAATCATGAAAATACTTGCTATAAGCTTTTTCAATAACTCATGACCACTTTTCTAGGCTTAAAATGCCATTTTGAACAACTTTCATGTTTTGAGTTTTTCCATTTGAGGCTTGGAAGTAGGAGATATGGCCTTTGCTTAAAATGACCTATAACTGCCAAATGACCAAAATACCCCTGTCTTGTTCAAACCATAAGTTGAGTTCTACAAATCCTATCAAGGACTTCTAGTACTCTCTAGAAATATAAGAATATGCTCTTCAACATTCATGTTGACCAAGAGATCATAGGAATCATCCCACTAGGGCAAAAGTTGTCTGCAAGTTGGGTGACTTTCAAGAACCCAGATTCACACACCTCTGCTGACCTGTAATTTGTCAAAACCATAACTTGAGCTCTGCAACTCCTATCAAGGACTTCCACCACTCAAATTAAAGCTAAGAACAAGCTCTACAACATTCATGTTGTGGGGAAGATGAGACATCAGTCACATCTTGAGCTAAAACTGCCTGGAAGATAAGGATCAAACTAGGGTTTTTTCACTGACAATCCTTGGAAACCCTAACTCAAAACTTCTCAAACTCCTCAATCATGATGAGTTGGCCTAGGAATCCTCTTTATAACATCTCCATACATCATTCCATGATCTCATGGCCCTTGGATTGGGTCTCAACCTTCTCCTAATCTTCAGTTGACCTAGGGTTGACCCAGTCAAAACCCTAACTCTACCATTCATGGTTGAATCTTCTGAATTCTTGCATAATGACTTCTCTGGGCTTCATGATGGCTTTCAAGACATCTCATAAGCTTCCTCAAAGCTTCAAGTTCATTCTCAAAGTCTCAGAATCATCTTAGGAGCACCCACAACTCTCAAGTTATGAGACACACAACCTTGGTTTCAACCAATTCCTCTGAGGATCTCCTGAACTTTCTGGTGAAGGTATCAACCTTCAAACACTTGATGGATGAATAATTGTTGGTCAAATTTTGGGGTGCAACAATGGGCAAGTGAAGCAGGCAAGATACGTCATCTAGAGTAATCGTCATCTCACCAAACGGCATGTGAAATGAAGATGTCTCTAGATGCCATCTCTCTGCAAATGTGGAAACTAGGTTCATGTCTATCTTTGTTAAACTCGTTCTCTGGAGTGAAGCTAGACCAGACCTAGATATCCAGCCCTCCATCTCTCTAGGTAGCTGTAGTGGAACCCTCTGAATCAACTTTAAGCCATGTCCCGCTACCTTTAACTCTTTCTTCGAACCTCTCTCCTGAAAACAATTAAAAGTAAATATATTATAAAATTCAATATTAAAAATTCGAATTCTATTCAATATTAAATAATTTTCGTTTACTTACCTCACCGAACCATATATGTCTAGCAACATGATGTTCATACTTAACTAACAGCGATGTATCATACAGTTCTCCTGGATATCCAACAGGCTCGGATGCTGATGCAGATGCATCAAAATGCTCTTCTTCAGCCATTCTCGATGACTCGCATCGTCCTAGTCCACGAGGGATCCTACCATCTCTGCCTCGTGTGTGCACCACTGAAAAAAAAATTAAAAAATTAAAAAAATTTAATAAATAAATATAATTAAAAATTAAAATTAAAAAAAAAAACAATGAACCGGAAGTCTTGAGCAAAGAGTTTCGGAGAAGAAACGCAAAATGTGTGTACCAGAAGACTTAAGTCAAGACATCCGGTTAACAAATTAAGAACCGGAAGACTTGCATTAAGTCTTCCGGTTAAGAAACCAAAACAAAGTACAAACCGAAATACTTGCATTAAGTCTTCCGGTGAAGAAACCAAAACAAAGTACAAACTGGAAGACTTACTCTTGGAGTTCCAGTATGTATTGGAAAACAAATGCGTTCCGGAAGACTTGGTGGAAGAGTTCTGGTGTGTAAATGAAAATTGAGAGCTCCGGAAGACTTGAAAATGGAAATGAAGTGAAAGTGAAAAAATTTACAGAATTATAGATATTTAAACAAGGGTATTTTGGTCCAATATTTTTTAGTGTAGGGGTGTGGGTATAAGTGTAGGGGTATGAGGTAAAATTTCATACACTCCATAGAGCAACGGGCCTATAGCCCGATCTGATAGTACTCCTAGCTAATAATTATAAAAGAGTAACGAATCAACAAGCATATAAAAATAATGTACTCCTAGTTAATAATCATAAAAGAGTAACAAATCAACAAGCATATAAAAACAAATCCATCTGCAAAGCCCTTTTCAGAAGCCAACGGAAGAAGAAAAAACACGCTCCAATCATCCTCACACCTTGAAAGAGGAAAACGAAATGGAGAGGAAAAAACAAGGGATATCAACCTCAATCAACCTTTTTCATCGAACATGAGGAGGCACAAACCAGATAGGGCAAGGTGAAATGACGAGAAGACGGAGTTTACGACATCTCACTTCATCCCTTCCGCGTCTCACTTCCATCTCCAATTCGTTATCTCTTTTACGACTTGGTTTAAGGTTCCGATTCAACCTCTCTCTCATTTGCGCCTTTTCTCTCAGGTTCACGGCTTCAATATCCTTTACTCTTTCTGATCTGGTTCGGTTTTTTGTCATTCTTCTCCTCTTTTTCTTTTGATTATGGTTTCTGAAGTTATGGTTGTATAGTTGTTGAGTTGAAATTCGATGAAGAAAAGTTTGTGGGTTCTGATATCTGTTGAAGGTTGGAGAGAAAGAAGAAGGTTTTCGTGTAAGGTTCCAAGAGTCTGTGATGGCTACACTGTTTGTCATATCCCAAATTTTACCCTCGGATCCTTTGATATTTTCATATTAGTTTAAGTTAGTCATTCTGTATTTTTCTAGTTAAGTATTTTATTTCATCATTTAATTGTGCCTTTTAATCTTTCTTTTTATCATCCCATTAGAATATGTTTTTTTATCTTAAGATATAATTATTTATTTATTTTATTTTATTTAACTTAGATTATTTTTAAATTTAGTTTATTTTATTAATATAGTTTTAGTAGTTATTTATATTATAGTTATATTTTAATTTAGCTTATTTTTAGAATTTAGTTTATTTTAATACATAGTTTTTTTTTATTATTTTCTATTTAATTTATATTCTAATTTAATTTGTATTTTTGTCACATTTTCTCTTATTTAATTTGGTTTTAACTTAGTAAATTAAGTTTTTTTTCCTTCTTGTTAATATATTTTATTACTTATTCATTATTTATTTATTTATCATTTTTTTATAAGTCTTTACTATTTGTTATTTATTTATTTATTATTTCATGTTTCTATTTTGTTATTATTACAATATAATTCACCCAATATCACTTGCTGCCAATGTGAGTCTGTACTATAATACCTCGCTCTGTAACCTGTATCCCTGTACATATTAACACCAACAGACCACTTACAATACTTACAATATTGCTGCCTACTGCTCACAATAAGACGAAACCTATAAAACTCCAAACACTTTGCTCCAAAACAACTCTAAATTGTGCTACCAACAAAACAACTCTAAATTGTACTGCCAAGACAGACGTTTTGCTTTTCAAAAGCCATTTTTCCATTACCATGGGCCTTGTTTAACCCTGCTACACTCTAAGAGTGTTACAACAAGCCTGCACTTGTTACCAAGAAATACACCAAATTGGACCTGCCCAAACTTCTTAATGATCTGTTAACTATTTGCTATTTCATAACCTTGCCAATAAATTTTTGTTAAAATGATTTTGTTAGCTATTTTTGTTAATAATGTTTTATTTATTTATTTTAATTAATAATCTTGTTAAGTACTTTACTGGAGGTTTTGCTAATTATTTTTATTAAATATTTTGTTAATATCATTTTTGCAAATATTTTTTTTATTAATTTTTAATAATTTTTATTTTTATTTTTATTTTTTCAATCTAATATTTACTTTATTTATATTCATTGGTTTAATTTGATTTAATTTTTAATTTAATCTTGACATTTTCATTTTTCATTATTCTTTGTTTGATCTAATTCTTGTTGTTTTTGGTTGTGTTTAATTCCCGATCCTTGACGTTGTTTCCCTTTCGACTTTTAATTTATTTGATTGTTTATGCATTCCAAAGGAAAGAATTTCCTCTGTTGACTGCCATGTCACTCTTAGCCTAACTTTAGGTCCTTATCTGTTGATCCTAGCCTTAAGATTAGAGTCGTCGTGCTCTATTTAGTCGTCCCGCCGTGGACATTCCCTTCCTTGTTTTAATATAACCTTTAGTTTAGAGTCGCCGCACTCTATATAGGTGTTTCTCCGCAGACATTTACTTTCCCTTTGGAACCTTGACCATAGTCAAGAGTTCATCACCCCTAGTTTGGGGAACTACGAACGCTCTAATTTCTCGTTGAGAATACGTAGGCACAAGATGTGATATCTTGGTGAGGTCACTAACCACTAACTTCCTGTTACCTTTCACAACTTAGGATCGGAGTCGCCGTGCTCCAGGTAGTTGTCCCGCCGTGGATATCCTTTACCTTTACCCTTTATCCTAACCTTAGGATCTGAGTCGTCGTACTCATGTTTAGCGTCCCACCGTGGACATTCTCTACCATAATAATCTCAACATAGATTCAGGAGTCGTCGCACTCCATGTAAGTACTTCCCTATGAATGCTTACATTCTCTTAGAACCTTGACCACAGTCAAGAGTTTCTTACCCCTAGTTAGGGGAACTACGGTTGCTCTGATTCCATTCCCGTCAGGATACGTAGGCACGAGATGCGATGTCTTAGTGAGCATACTTTGTATATACTTTAGATCTTTACCTTAGCACTTTTCTCTTAGCAAGCAAACTTTAGCATAACACAAATACTAATAAGAGGTTCCTGTAGAGTACTGCGAATACTTAGGATGCTAACACCTTCCCTAGGTATAACCAACCCCCGAACCTTAGATCTTTTAGTTGTGTTGCTACATGGCGCACTTAGGGTTTTCTTCAATCTTTACCCTTTCCTTTGGATAAATCAAAGCTCGATGGTGGACTTCATGATTTATGATTCAAGTTAATTTAATAGCTTGATATCCGATTCTCACCGCAACACTGTTAGATTCGATTTTTTTAATGAGTGTTTTCAGTGTAGACGAACTTGAGGGAGATGAATCCAAAGGGTTGGATAGATTTGAGAATGAATTCGGAATTGAGTGAGAAAGTTTTTACAGGTTGTATTGGAGAAGATATTAGATGGGGGAAAGCACAGAGAATAGGTTATTAGTTTGTTCTTCCCCCTTTTCTCGCATTACCGAAAGTTATTGTGCATCCTTTTACCAAGTTGTGCAAAACGGATTTTTGTGTCCATTCTGCTGCTTGTGAGCATGATGGTCGTGTATCCGTCCTTTGCGTGATGTCGCATTTTTTTCATCTTCAATTTATTTTTTGCAGGCTGATATGGTTTGGTTTTTATCGTCTTGCATGGTCCTCCAAAGTTTTTGTCTAGTTCTTTTGATGGACATGGTTTTTTTCAGCCACATTGGAAATGCTTGAAGCTTCCACATAAGCTTGGTGGGCTGTGTCATCTTTTGGGTTTCTTGTTGCTCTGTTTTTGAAAATATTTTAAGAAGTTTAATGGTCTTGTGATGTTGTAAGAAGGTTTGAATATGGACCTTGGCACATTTTAGAATTGGATTATAAAAAGTGTAATGGTATTCTAAATAGAATTTGGACATGGATGAAGTTAGGAAAAGAAAATGGACATGAACTTGGTTTAAAAATAATTAAAAGTGGATATGGATTGAAAAAGTGAAAATATAAATGTATTATTGTAATGGATATATAAAAAAAATAAATATAAAATAAAAAGTGGAAATTGGATATAAAGAAAAATGGAAATGGATAATGGGTCTTTGGTAGAAATTGAATATGGATTAGGGCTATATGCACTTTCACTATTATTTTCCAACGACACCACCCAGAAACCTCGATTTTCCATTCAAAACCAAATTTGTACTCTTTCACACCTCTAATAAAACTTGAAACACAACTACCACTAAACAAATTGACACTGAAACAACGGTCATCACCTTAATTTCCTGAATCTTTGATCAAAAAGTTCTGAATCATTTCAAATTTGTATGAATCGATCTCTGGAAAAATAAATCCACAGATGAACACAACCTGGACCGATAAATCACTTGCACCTGAAGTAAAGGCCACCTGAATCAACCTAAACTAGACTTCTTATAAATTACTTCTTGATAGCTTGATGAACTTTAATACAAAACATCTTGACCTCAGATGCATATTGTCTAAGAAACAATCCAATGGCACATACAACTTGCACTCGAATCAAACTGTTGACAGTTTGACCAAGATGAAGTAAAACTTTCATCTGATCTTGACCATGTTTGAATAACCACATTTGATTTGAAGTTATATTATCGTCCCTGATAACCATGATCTCATGTCCCTGTCATATAGCTTGGGTAATTTATCTTTGTCTTGAAATTTGATTACGAGAGTAAGAGCATATCCTTACTTTATCTCTACATGAAATCAAACATTTAGGCGGGAGCCTATAATAACTAGCATGTGCCTTCCCAATCATAATGACCTGATTTAAATGATCACGGCTTGATAAAAGATTTTTTTTTAAAAGTATGACAAATTTGAAGTATGACACCAAGTCATCAGTAACTTTGTCGAAGCCATCAGTGGCCTTACTCATGAGTTTCTCCATGGAATTGATTTCAAGGCCTACAGTAACCATGGCTAGCACAACATCATTGGCAAAATCTTCAGTAATTTCCACCATATTAATTGAACAGTCGAAGTCATCAGCAACTTCAACCATATGTACTTCTATGGGCTCAGCATAATGGGCATCCACTGTTTGCAATGGGTCAGAGTCAATTTTCATTTGACTATTGCTTTTTTCTCCAAACTTCAGCCTGCCTTCCTGGATAGCATTTTGGACCAAATCCTTGAAAAGAAAACACTGAGAAGTTTTATGACTCAAAAAATTATGGTACTTACAAAATCCTCTCTTTCTACTTTGTTCTAAAGGTGGCTTTTTGCGCCTGCATGCACTACCATTTGGCCACCTTTAACTAACAAATCAAAGATTTCGTTACATTTAATGATATCGAAAGTATATGTTTTCTTTGGAAACTTGTCATTCTTTTCAGTTTCGATAAAAGTTTTCCCATTCGAAGGAGCTAAAATTTTAAAAGCATACAGAGGACCCTGCTTTAATTCAGCAACATCAATCTCATTTTTGTCGGAATACACTGTTTCATCATGTAAACCTTCGACATTCTTATTATATTCGACATAGGCTACCTTTTTACTCTTATTAAACTTAGCTTTTTCGTCTTTTAGACGTTCTAAGTGTCGAACCCTATTTGCTAGTTGGGCCATATCTCTTAGATAATGGGTATCCAACTTTTTTCTAATAGAGTAATCAAGGCCACCAACGACCATTTTGACCAACTCATGTTCTGGCACTTGAGTAAAACACCTAGCCTTAAGTAATCAAAACCTATTTAGGTAATCATCTACTGGCTCAGAAAACTTTCGTTTTATGCTAGCCAATTCCTTCAAACTAATCTTAATTTGTCCCATGTAGAATTGTTCATGGAATAAACGTTCCAACTGGGTCCAATTACAGATCGAGTTAGGAGGTATGGTTATAAACCAAAGTAAAAGCATTTTTAGTGAGAGAACTTGGAAAATATTTTATCCTAAGACTTTCGTCATGTGAAATCTCTCCAGCCTCGATCACATACTAGGCTACGTGTTCGAAAGTAGATTTAGTAGTATCTCCTGAAATTTTGGTAAGCTTTGGTACCTTTGTCCTAGGAGGCAATTTTGATGGGAGAATGTAATCTACTATCAGTGATATATAATTTGGCCAAGTAAAACCAGAATTTACCCCATTTTGGGACATTATCCTTTCGACCATGGCTACTAAGTTATTATCAACAACTATTTTGTTACGTCGAACCTGTTGTATAATATGGTCAGCATCTTGGTTTTGATTTACCATAATTACCTCTTGTTCCCTCTCTACCGAAATTGGCACTTGGTTCCTAGGTGGTTCGACTCTAGGAGGTTCGAGTCTAAGGGGTTCGACTATCCCCTGATTTTCTAGATTCGCCTCAGGTACGTTTCCTAGGTTCCATCGTAGAATGTTTTCCACGACAGCTGTGCCTCGAACAGAGGTTGGTACACCCATAAATTCTGCCAAGCGTGCCAATTGCACTGCTAATTGTTGGTTAGTATGGGTAGTGTTCTGGATCAAGGGTTGGAAAATTTCCCCCATAGTTTGGGATAAGGTTTATACCATTTGTAGATTCCTCTCATCCATTTACTGTCTTAAACATGTTATAGAAGTATTTGTCAGACTAGGACCTTGAGTGGAATACCCCACACCTACACTTTGAATGTTTGGACCCACATTTATCCCAGATCCTTACCCTTTTAATGGCGATGCCATTACACTCTCTGAGAATAATGGGGGAGCATTCTGGAGGCCTTGCATTACTGATGTTGGCATTCCATATGGTGTATTCCTTAGTAATGGTTGTGAAAACCCTGGAGGGGGTAAATGTCTAAACGTTGAAGTTCCTCCTGGTGGAGTTTGGGGATTAGACGTCTGAGGCCCAATGTACTCCAAAACAGGTTGAGTGTAAGCCCTTATATCTACCGACCCTGAACCCACCACTGATGGCATTAGTTTTAACATAACAGGAGACAATATTGGCTCTCCTATCGAAAGGACTGAGGGTGGCACTACATTATTCTTAGACACGTCTCGAGGATTAGTGTTACTAGGCTGATTACTTGGTTGAGGATTAGAACCACTCCCTCGAGGGTTTGGATTGTTTGGCTGATTAGTATTTGTCGCCATTTTCATAGTGTAGCTTCTCCTTGGTCTCTCTTCATTTGAAGTGGCTACTTTTCCACTTCTCAATAACATGCAACCAAGTTTTCTCAACGAAAAGACTAATAAATACGGATTTTAAAAATCTTAAAAAAAAATATTTATAAATTTAGCACTGTCCCACTGGGCGTATTATGATAAGTTTAAGTCGAAGACACTTACATAACAAAGGGATACTTTTGGGACTTATAAAATATCCCTAAGAGTTTAGAAGCTACCTTCGACCGAGAATGTTATCCAATGTTAAGGGAATTTGAAATTCAAATAAAGGAGGGAGTAGTTATTCTTGTCCACTTCTGAATAAGACAAGTGGCGCACATCCAAGAGATAGAAGCATGCAGCGCGACACTTGTCATATGTTAATTGTCTTAGGAATTTAACAGCAGTTAGTTTTATTAGTATAAATAGGAGTTCTAGCAATATGATTAAGTGTGTTGTGTTCAGTTTGTACAAGTTACTCCAAATTTACTCAAAGTATCTATGTGTAGAGAAAAGAGTCTTGGGAGAATGTATGTGATGTAAAACACCATTTTCTGCTTTAATGAAATTTACTTTAACTTTTCATCAAAAGAGTTTATCTTTTACTTTCTTGCAAGTTATATTTCAGCATTATGTCTTATTTCTTTTAGCCTTTCTTTGACGTCTTCAGCCCTTCTTTCAATTCAACGTTCTTGTGTTTCTTTTGAATCATACTTTTAAATAAACGTTTCTTTACGAACACTATGGAAGTGTTTAGTCTTTAGAATTTTATTTGAATCAATATTTAGAACATGTCCTAGGATCAATATGATCGATCCTGTGAGTCACCGAAGTTAGATTTGGAAGATCAACAATTATTTTCCAATTTTCACGGCAAACAAATCGATCCTGTGAGTCACCAAAGTTAGATTTGGAAGATCAGCAGTTGTTTTCCAATTTTCATCAGAAAAAAAGGATACTTTTTGGACTTAGAAAATATTCCTAAGAGTTGAGAAGCTACCTTCGACCAAGAATGATGTCCATTGCTAAGGGAATTTGAAATTCAAATAAAGGAGGGAGTAGTTATTCTTGTCCACTCCTGAATAAGACAAGTGGTGCACGTCCAAGAGACAAAAGCATGCAGCACGACACTTGTCATATGTTAATTATATTAGGAAGTTAACAACAACTATTTTTATTAGTATAAATACGAGTTCTAGCAATAGGATTAAGTGTGTTGTGTTCACTTTGTACAAGTTACTCCAAATTTACTCAAAGTATCCGTGTGTAGAGAAAAGAGTCTTGGGAGAATGTACATGATGTAAAACACCATTTTCTGCTTTAATGAAATTTACTTTAAATTTTCATCAAAAGAGTTTATCTTTTACTTTCATGCAAGTTATATTTGAGCATTATGTCTTATTTATTTTAGCCTTTATTTAACGTCTTCAGCCCTTCTTTCAATTCAATGTTCTTGTGTTTCTTTCAAACCATACTTTTAAGTAAAAATTTCTTTACAAACAATGTCAAAGTGTTTAGTCTTTAGAATTTTCTTTGAATTAATATTTAACACATGTCCTAGGATCAATTTGATCGACCCTGTGAGTCACAAAGTTAGATTTGGAAGATCAGCGGTTGTTTTCCAATTTTCATGGGAAACAACATGTTGTAAATAATGTTATTAGACATGTTTGCCTTAGATACTTGATTTGTTTTAAATCATGTCTTGTCCATAAATATTAAACTTCTATCCAAGCATGCTTTGTCAAACGTAAACCTTGTATGTTTGTTGAACCATTTTTAGTCCATACTTGTACCATGTCTCTCATGTTTAACTTCTTTGTTGAATATTTGTTTGCACTTGTATATACACGTTGCCTAAATCCCAGGAAGGGACTTATTGTTGACAACATTGTCATATTTTCATATGCATATTTACATCTTCTTGTACATATTTTATATGTTGTAATCTTTAACTTGATATCCCTTAGGAAGTTTCCCTTTAGGTTGATTTTAACTTTAGGCAATTCAATTAGGGTTTCCTCTTTCATAAACTCAGAATCTCTTTCAATAGAAACCTTGACATTAGGTCATTGAATTTTCAAACCTTTTCTTAACAAATTCTTCAAGACATCATAAGCATAAAAACTTAAAGGTACAAACTTCAATTTAAACCTTTTGCCATTTTAGATTTTCAATTTAAAACCTTTTCCAAAGATAGAGTAGACATGATTCATCCTTAGTTGAGATATAAATCTCCTACACCATAACATTATTTAGAAGGATGTTGATTCTTTTCCATTTGAGAGAGGTATTTGGCATACTTGTTGATTCTATATCCAAGTTATAGCCCTTCTCTCAATGTGAAGCAAAGATCCCTATTCCACATGTTTGTGGTGGTTAAGTTGAGTATCTCCTTAAGATGACAACTTGTCTCTTCTTCAATAAAATCAACCATACCAAACACTTTTCAATTTATACCCCAAACTACGAGGTTTTGATCCTTTATTGGTACGTAGGCACAAGACTTTGTGTCTTGCCAAATAAAAAACAATAAAAAAACATTTCTCTTCTCATCTCATCAACCAATCCCAAATAGAAAACAACTTTAACTATAACACAAATACAACAATAGGTTCCTATAGGATACTATAGATACTTAGGGTGTTAATACCTTCCCTTAGTATAACCAACCCCCGTACCTTAGATACCTTTATTGATTTGTCTTTACATTGCATATTTATGGGTTATTCTTTATGTTCCCCTTCCCTTGGATAAATTAAAGATCGGTGGTGATATCTTAATATTTGTGAAGCCTAGTTAACCAATAGTTATGGTATTTGATTGTCACCGTGACACAAAGAAGTTGTGATTAATTTTTATTTAGATGTTGATTAATGTGAAGATAAGGAATATCGAAAAAGCACAAATGGTTACTTATTTTAAGTATTTGGTGCCCCAATCTTACGGTTCTCGAGAAAGAAACATGTGGTGGCATAATTATAGTGTGAGGCTAAGTATATATTAGGATTATATGCTGCTTGTCAAACAACCTGGATCAATTTATACTGGATAAGATAGAGATCAAAGTAACGAAATCTATGGTGTTGCAGATTAATAACAAGTCAACCATCAATCTTGCAAGAAAACCGTTTCTAAATGGAAGGATTAAGCACATTGAGGCTAGATTTTAATTCCTAAGGGAGAATGTAAATCAATGTGAACTTGAAGTGATGAATTGCTCGAGTGAAGCACAGTTGGCCGACATTTTCACCCAAGAATTGAAGATCGACAGATTCCTAACTTTGATAAATAAATTAGGAATAGTTCATATCAATTAACTTATGTTTAGCAACTTGGATTTTAACAGGGTATGTTGTGATATAATCCAAGTTAGTTAGTTACTTGGTTATAAAGTTAGTTAGTTTGTTACGATTAGATACTTGGGTTACAAGTAATCCATTGTATATAAATACATATGCAGACAACACTCAATAATAATGAATACAATTACTTTTTATTTTCTCTCAATCTCTCTCTCATTCCTTCCCCACCCAAAGCGCTTCAGCACTAATAACAACTATCATTATTTTATGCTAAATTGAATATGGCTCTTTATAAAGATTCTAATTTTCTTTTCAATCATGCCATATTAAGTTCTATCTTGTTGATATGTTTTATTTATTTTGTGTCCATGATGTTTCTCCTTTGATTCAGAATGTTAATACCATATTTTCTTACTTATATATATTGTGATTATAAAACCTTTATGTAGGCTCGGTTCACCAAATAAAGTTATAAAGGGAAAACCCATAGGGGATTAAGAACCCCTCACCTCAAAGTCATTAAAAGGAAGCAATAAACTTATCAAAGAGAATAAGAATTCTTTAAGAGAAAGGACATATTCCATGAACATGCATTTTATAGCTCTAGGTTCGACCTTGTCTTGCCTAATATGAGCATAGGCCACACAACCAAATACTCTCAGCCTGTCGAGACTAGGTGGTTGTTCCGACCAAACATCTTCAGGTGTCTTCATTCCCAAGGCAGTCGAGGGACATCTATTTATTAGGTAAGCTGCTGTCGAAACAGCTTCCGCCCAAAACACCTTCTTCAATCCAGCACTAACTAACATACATCTAACCCTTTCAAGGATTCTTCGATTGAATCTCTCAACTAAGCCATTTTGTTGAGGAGTACCTGCTACAGTCTTATGCCTTGCAATCCTAGACTCAACACAGTAACTGTCGAACGCTTCATTGCAGAATTCAAGGCCATTTTCCGTTCTCAACCTCGTAACCTTTCTGCCAGTTTGAGTTTCAACCAGAATCTTCCAACTTTTGAAATTCTCAAAAGTTTCATCCTTCGTCTTCTGAATGAATACCCATAGATTTATGGAATAGTCATCAACTATGGATAGAAAATACCTTGCACCTGAGTGTGAAGGATTCCTTGCAGGCTCCCAAAGATCAGCATGAATGTAATCCAAGGATCCATGTGTTCTTTTCTTCCTTTGTTAAACTTTGCCCTACAGGATTTACCAAATACACAAGATTCACAAAACTCCAACTTTTCGACTTTGTCACCTCCTAGCAGGTTCTGCTTCCCCAATTCGACCAGGCCTCTTACGCTGACATGGCACAATCTCATGTGCCATAATTTTGTCTTCGACACAGGTTTCGTGGATGCAACATTTGTCAAACCACTTACAACCTCAGCCTCAAGGGTATACAAGCCTTTTTTCATCACGCCTCTCAAGACTTCCTTCGACCCCTTCATGACTCTTAGGGTACTTTTCTCTCCTTGAAAAACGTATCCCTTTCTGTCGAATTCACCGAGAAATCAAATTTCTCTTCAAGTCAGGTATATACCTGAATTTAGTCAATAACCTTATTGACTCATCATGGATCTTGAATCTCACAGATCCAATACCTGCAATTTTGTAAATTTGTTATTCCCAGCAGCACAGATCTACCATCTTGATCATATAGCTCCTCGAACAATTCTCTGTTTGGAGTCATGTGCCAAGTGCAACCTGAATCCATAATCCACTCTTTTCTCGAGTGACCATTTAAAGCCACAAGAACATCATATGAGTCGAAGTTATCTTGAACAACAGTTGTGTTGCCATTACCTCTATGATCTTTCAGGCGTTCAGGGCACACCTTTCTTGTGTGACCCTCCTTCTTACAGTGATTGTAAGTGCTCTTGATTGGCTGCATTTTATGGCAAAAACATTAGGGTACGTATGGATGTCATGTCTGATGTTGCTACATACATAATTTGGACTGTGCAGGGTAAGTTAACCTAGCTAACTATAAGTTAAGCTGGATGTCATACTCAATGTTATGACTTGGATCGTATGACATCAAGCGCAGGTTTGTTATTCTGGTAGCTAGAACTCAGGAAACTTAATAGGAGCTCAAGCTGGAAGTCAGGAAACATTTTAGAAGCCCTGAGCGAACTAAAATTTCCCTGAATAATTTGGCAAGCGTGCAGATTATTGAAGAAAGGCTTTCTTATGGATAAAACCTAATTTATGCACCTAGGCCCAAAGACTGACAACTGTTATAAATATCAGAAGGAGCAATCCTAGAAGTGTAGCTCTGAACGGAATATTAGAGAGTGCATATCAAGAGTCCTTGTAAGTGAAGAAGGCTAGTCTTCACGTGTGAATTGTGTCTTAGGAATACTTATTCACCAAACAACTGTATACTTCATTGGTGAGGTAGATCCTAAGTTGTGTCTCACTCAAAGCTGTTAAGCAAGACTGTGTGTGTTCCTTGATCAAAGATTTGAAGCAAGATCAAGGTGTGTATGAAGTGTTTCTTCATATTTACTTTATATTTTTGAATTGTATATCACTGTAGTGATTGAGGGGGAGTGAGTGGGTATACTCAGGTCTAGAGTGTCTCTAGGTTGAAGTGTCATTAGGTAGGTTTTAAGTGAGGAGTGCAAACTGAGTTGTTTGACTCTGAATTAATTATGCTAATAGTGAATTTCCTCCCTGGCTTGGTAGCCCCCAGATGTAAGTGTTGTTGACACTGAACTGGGTGAACAATTGTTGTGTTATTTACTGCTTTTACTTACAACTTAATTAATTAGTACAGTAGTCAATGCCACAATGGATGTTATAACTTTGGTAATAACATCCATCGTGTGCTTGCCAGAATTTCAATTGTCATCAGAGTAGGATTCACTAATAGACCTCCAATTCTCTTCAAGTCATGTATAAAGGCATAGGATTCACTAATAGACCTCCAATTCTGGATGGTTCTAATTATGATTATTGGAAGCCTAGGATGATTGCATTCGTAAAATCCTTAGACAACAAGGCTTGGAGAGCTGCAAACTTTGGTTGGGAACATTCTGTGAAGACCGACAAGGATGAAGCATCTGTGCTAATTCCTGAAGAGGAATGGAACAGAGAGCAAGAGGCATTAGCTCTTGGGAACTCTAAAGCATTGAATGCACTCTTCAATGGTATAGACAAAAACATCTTCAGACTGGTACACCACTGTGAACTGGCAAAGGATATTTAGGACACTCTCAATGAGGGAACTTCCAAGGTCAAAATGTCAAGACTTCAAATTCTAACCACCAAATTTGAAGGTCTGAGAATGAAGGAAGATGAGACCATTCATGAGTTTTACATGAATGTTCTTGAACTTGCAAACACCTCAGGAGCTTTGGGAGAAACGATGACTGAAGAGAAGCTTGTAAGAAAGATTCTAAGATCATTACCTAAAAGGTTTGCTATGAAAGTAACAACCATTAAAGAAGCCCAAGACAAATGCAACATGAAGGTGGCTGAACTCATAGGTTCTCTCCAAACATTTGAGATGGGCATGTGTGATCAGACTGTGGAGAAAAAGAGTAAAAGTATAGCTCTTGTCTCAAACTCTGCTGAGGATTCAGAAGAAGAGGGTGGTGAAAAAGAGGAGAATTTGTCAGAGGCAATAGCCTTGCTTGGAAGACAATTCAACAAACTGATCAAAAGATTTGATCATAAGTCCAAACCATACACCAAGAACAACCCATCTAAAAGCAGCAGAAGGGATAAGTCTGAGGAAAATTCCAATCAAAGAAAAGGTGTATAATGCCATGAGTGTGAGGGATATGGACATATTAGAAAGGAATGTCCCACATACCTAAAAAGAAAGGAAAAAGCCTAACTGTCACTTGGTCTGATGGAGATTCTGACAGTGGATCAGAAGAGGAGTCAGCTAAACATGTCACCGCTTTTAACAGTGTGTGTATCTCTGATGATGACTCTAGTGAAGAGGAATTGACCTTTGAGGAACTTGCAGCCTCATATCAAAAGCTTCACATCAGAAGTACAGAACCGTATCAGCAAGGAGAGCATCAGAAGAAACTCATCAAGGAGTTAGAAGTTGAAAAGAGAGTGCACCTAGCCACAATAAACACACTCAGAGGTGAGGTAAATTAGTTGAAAGGTAAAAAGGATAGAATGGCTAAATCCATAAGGATGCTCAACTCTGGGACTGATACCCTAGAGGAAATTCTTCAGAGTGGTCATACTTCAGGAAATAGGTCTGGACTAGGATTTGTTGATAAACTAAATCCTGTTTTGAAACTCAAGAGATTACAACCTTAGATTCAGAAGTTAAAAAGGATGTCACGACCAATGTCACAACATCCTCCACACAGAAATTAGAACCAAGTCAAGAAACAATTCCAAGGGTATATGTGTTACCACTGTGGAAAACTTGGACATATTAAAGCTGTGTGTTTCTGGCTGCATGGATTTCCTAGTCAAGGAAAAGCCAAACATGATACTCATGTCAAGGAGCAGCATCATGCCAAACCCAAGAAGGATGTTCCTAATAAGAAAAGACAATGGGTTGCTAAGACTATTGCACTAGCAGCTCACACTTCCCTAAGAATGCCAACCAAAGAGGATTGGTACTTTGACAGTGGCTGCTCCAGACATATGACTGGAATTGAGGATCACTTGATAAAACTCAAACCTCAGTCATCTAGTCATGTAACCTTTGGTGATGGAGCTAGAGGAGAAATCACAGGTGTTGGACAACTTGATAGTCCTAAAGCTCCAAAATTGAATGATGTCTTGCTGGTTAAAGGACTGACTGTAAATATGATAAGCATAAGTCAGCTATGTGATCAAGGTTTAAAAGTTCACTTCTCCAAAGATAAGTGTGTGGTCATCAATGAAGAAGGTGAGGAAGAAATGTGGGGATCTAGATCCAAGAATAACTGTTACCTATGGGAGTCTAGAAGTAACATAACTAGATTGATCAATGATGAAAATCAGGACCAATTATGGCTGGAGAAAGGAAGACAACAGTTAAATATAGAAAGGATCAAGTCCAACACATCAGCAAGAGGACCTTCAAAGTATGCTTCAGAAAGAAGGACAGGATGTAAGAAAAGTCATGTGGGGAAGCAAGCCAAGAAGGGACATCCAAAGATTGGCTATCAGGGAAAGCTAGATAGGCTATATTAGAACCTAATGGAATCCATGGAAGCTACCCTGCATAAAGAAAGAAATGTCACTCCGAATGTCATGACCTTGCATTGTGACATCAAGAGTAACTTCCTAACAAGTTCAGTTGAGTTCAAGAGAGACATACTCAGGGGTAAATGGTGTCAAGGTCAAGAGGCTTGTGTAAACCCTGGTGGTTATGTACTAAATAATCCTGATATGATTGCAAGAAGTGGCAAGGACCCTCAATTTAAAAATTCACTACGAAAATTGAGGTCCTTTAAAACTGAGTTATAGCAATTAACCATAATAGGGAATTACATTTTGAAATTTAATCATTTAATGATAAATCAAAAAGGTAAGTTCCCTCCTATTAGGCAATCGTATCTCATTCCCACTTATACGTTACACTCCCTCTGCTTGTGGTATCACCTCAAACTGTTCAACTTCCATATCGGTACAAACAAGAACATAAAACTCTTTCTCTCTCAACCAAAGTCCCTAACTATGTCGGAACATTCAAAACCAACCTCAAGAATGAACACCAGCAGAGATGATTCAAACCCTAATGATGTTCTTGAGATTGCTCTATTACGCATGATGACACCGGAAGGAGTACTGGTAAGAAACCTAGAAAGTTGCATGCAAGAAGACCAAAAAATCTTGATTCCGATCAAGCCCCTCCTGCTGCTACATCTGATAACCTAAATGAAGAGGAGATTAGACAAAACCACCTTTAAATTGCAAATATGGTAGCTTGCGCACTCAACATACCCACTCAATCTTCCAATAAGGGGACTGATCCTAACCAGGATGATCAAGTTGATGTCTCTCACAATGTTAAAACATTGAAGGATAACACACCAGAAGGAAAAAGCAAGGGTGAAGGGTCTGATAAAAGAGATGATGATATGCAAGGCACCAAAGATGCTGAGTTGGTAGACCTAGATAAATACTCTAACAATGACCTCATAGCTAAGCTCAATCCGAGCATAGCCAACAGGCTGATGACAAGGAAAGGGAAAAAGGTGGTTGACCAAAGTCCCCCCAAGAAAAATGTTGTTGAGAAGACTGATGAACAAGACCTCTCCACAAAGAAGGTTGGAACAAAGACAACTAAGGTTGGACCCTCTAAAGGTTGGAGCAAGGTAACAACCAAGAAGAGGAAGGTTGAATCTAGTCCAGAACCAGAGACAAATTTTGATGTTGTTGTTGAAGTCACTGACATCCAATCTAAGAGGAAACCGTCTACCAGCAAACTGGCTACAAATGTCCCTGAAGTGCCAATTGACAACATCTCTTTTCACTATCCATCGTGTGTGAACAGATGGAAATATGTATATCAAAAGAGGTTAGCCCTGGAGAGAGAGCTTGCTCAAAATGCTCTTGAAAACAAGGAGATCACGGTCCTCATCTGTGATGCTAGCTTGATGAAAACTATAACTTAGTTCTCCCAATGCTATGAAATTCTGGTCAAAGAATTCATAGTAAATTTATCAGATGAATGTGCTGATAGAAAATCCACTGAGTTTGGGAAAGTCTATGTTAGAGGAAATGGTGTCACATTCACTCCCACTACCATCAACAGCTTCCTTAGAAGATCAAATGAAGCTCAGCCTGAGTTAACCATCTCTGACAACAAAATGTGCCAAGTGATTGCTGGAAATCAAGTTAGAAAATTGCCATCAAAAGGGAAGCTTGCTGCCAGCAAGCTAAGTATGAAATATGCTGTGTTGCACAAGATTGGTGCTGCAAACTGGGTGCCAACTAATCACAAATCATCAGTGGCCACTATCTTTGGGAGAGTTATATATGTTGTGGGGACCAAGACCAAAATGGATTATGGCACCTACATCTTTGATCAGACTATGAAGCATGTTGGTAGCTATAGTGTAAAAGGACCCATAGTATTTCCTTCGCTCATTTGTGGAATTATATTAGAGCAATATCCAAATATCCTCAAGAACAATGATGTAGAAAGCAAAAGAGAAAATCCCTTAACCTTTCATCACAAGTTGTTTAAAGGAACTCATGTTCTAGACATTGTCATGCCATCCACTAAGACATCCAAAAGGGGCCCCAAAACCAGCAAAGCTGAAGTGATGGCAATAATCAAAGAAACTTGCAAGGAACTGGATGCAAGGAAGTAGACACTTGAAAAGCTGCTAACCTCTCTTGAGCAAAATGAGGGTGCTGAACTCGCTGATGATACAAGGGAAGATGATGGTCAGGAAGTTGGCTCAAAAGATGTTGTTGACAGCTCAGAGGAAGATGCAGAAACTGAGGAGGACAGGTCCAGCTCAGCTGAAGAAGAAGCTTGATGTCTTAGCCTGCTGTGTGGCTCAGACCACCGATGGCTGAGTTAGTGCAGGAAGAGGTGTTGCTGCTGTTTTATTTTGGTTTGTTAAGTTAGACTTCCTTATTGGTTGGCAACTTGAATTTGTGATGCTCTTTATGAGCAGTTTGTATAATTTGCCCCTAACAATTGTAATGGTAACTATTATGATCTATGTTAAATTCTTAGTTGGATCTTAATTTGTGGCTAAAAAGGGGGAGAGTAGTGTGATAGAGAACAGCAGGTACAGCAGGTGGAAGACTTATATGTGTTGTTATTGTGCATGAGCATATGTGCCATTGTGCATATGATATAATCATGCTTGCAGGTATGCCCACAGGTGCTGCTGATGATATGTGTGATAACAGCTGCTTGGGCTGTAATTAATGTGATGCTACTACATGTATGAATGAATGTTAGTATGTAAGCAGAATGAGAGGAGTGTGAGTCTCTTCAGGGGAAGTAGCACAAGTGTGTGTGTGTGACTTCAGAATGTCATTCTGAATGTCTGGACATCCACAGGCTAGATGTTTGTGTGTGTGACTTCAGGGTGTGCAGGTGAAGTGTTCAGCTAGTGAGATGCATCAGTTGAGGGGGAGTAACTCTAAGTGGTACTCAAACAAGTGTGACATCTGTAATGATAACTAACAGGTGATTAACAAAATGAGTTGAGTGCTAATAGAGTAAGTATAGTAACTTTCCTGCATGACTAGGTATAAGCTAAGTCTTCTGTTGCTTGTAAACTCTGATATTATAACAGAGTGTTTTAGCCAAAAATTTACCAAATGGGGAGTTTGTGAGTGCTCTTGATTGACTCCATTTTGTGGCAAATATATTAGGGTATGTATGGATGTCATGTCTGATGTTGCTACATACATAATATGGACTGTGCAGGGTAAGTTAACTTAGCTAACTATAAGTTAAGTTGGATGTCATACTCAATGTTATGACTTGGATCGTATGACATGAAGCACAAGTTTGTTATTCTGGTAGCTAGAACTCAGGAAACTTAATAGGAGCTCAAGCTGGAAGTTAGGAAACATTTTAGAAGTCCTGGGCGAACTAAAATGTCCCTGAATAATTTGGCAAGCGTGCAGATTATTGAAGAGAGGCTTTGTTATGGATAAAACCTAATTTATGCACCCAGGCCCAAAGACTGACAATTGCTATAAATATCAGAAGGAGCAATCCTAGAAGTGTAGCTCTAAACGGAGGATTAGAGAGTGCATATCAAGAGTCCTTGTAAGTGAAAAAGGCTAGTCTTCATGTGTGAATTGTGTCTTAGGAATACTTGTTCACCAAGCAACTGTATGCTACATTGATGAGGTAGATCCTAAGCTGTGTCTCACTCAAAGCTGTTAAGTAAGAGTGTGTGTGTTCCTTAATCAAATCTTTGAAGCAAGATCAAGGTGTGTATGAAGTGTTTCTTCATATTTACTTTGCATTTGTGAATTGTATATCACTGTAGTGATTGAGGGGGAGTGAATGGGTATACTCAGGTCTAGATTGTCTCTAGGTTGAAGTGTCATTGAGCAGGTTTTAAGTGAGGAGTGCAAACTGAGTTGTTTGACTCTGAATGAATTCTGCTGATAGTGAATTTCCTACCTGGCTTGGTAGCCCCCAGACGTAAGCGTTGTTGACACTGAACTGGGTGAACAATTGTTGTGTTATTTACTGCTTTTACTTACAGCTTAATTAATTAGTACAGTAGTCAATGTCACAGTGGATGTTATAACTTTGGTAATAACATCCATCGTGTGCTTGCCAGAATTTCAGTGATAACCTTAAATACCAGATGTTTCACCACTATAAGATTTATGTTGACTTTTACCTTTCTTCTTGTCGAACTTACCATCCTTTCGCGAGAATTTTCCCTTAACGGCCAAACCTTCGCCCACCGTTGAAGGTTTATGCTCTTTTCATTTGTTCAAGTCCTTAGAATACAAAGCTGATTGAACTTCTTTAAAGGTCACAGACTCCCTTCTATACAAGAGAGTTTCTTTGAAGTGAGCATGTGTTCTAGGCAAAGCACACAACAGCAACAGTGCTTGATCTTCATCATCGATCTTCACATCAATATTTTCAAGAATCAGCTTGTTGAACATATCCAACTACTCAGCCAACACTTTGTCTTGACTCATCTTGAATGAATACAAAGCTTGCTTCAGGTAAAGTCGATTCACCAGAGATTTGGTCATGTACAAACTTTCAAGTTTCACCCATGATCCCGATGTTGTAGTCTCTTTTGATACCTATCGAAGAACCTTATCACCAAGACTCAACAATATTGCATTGTGGGCTTTCTCAATCATGCTTGTCTTTTCTTTTGTCGTTAATGCAGTGTCCATGGCTGTCTCTCCCTTCAACGCTTCCAAACAACCCTGTTGAACCAGTAGGGCTTTCATCTTCAAGCGCCACAGGTCGAAGTCGTTCACTCTGGTGAACTTTTCAATCTCATACTTTGTTGAAGGCATCTTCTCCATGCTCACCGCACAAATTTGTTGTGAATCGGATACCTTGAAACAAAGTATAAACGGTTTCTTTATGATCAAGAAACACACAAGAGTTAGGGTTAACAAAGAAACCAAGGTAAAACAATAAGGAACAACAAGGATTGATTATAAACTGCTATTCTTTCTTTACTCTTAGAACAAGATCACAAGTGTACAAGAATAACAAAATAACCTCTCTCTCTTGAAATTAGGATTTTATCTTCCTATTTTTCTTTATGGCAAGATTGAGAAACTAACATCCTATTTATAAGAAAAATAACACATTAACCTAATGGACTTTTTAACAATTACTCATTACAAGCTAACTTAGGGTACAAGCTAACTTAAACAATTTGACGTACAAGCAATGCCCAATTCAACATGCTAATAACCCTAACAATATTGACTAATTTATGTTAGAACAAATTTCGACTACAACACGCATTATCTTCGACAGTAGGATGCAAACAGACTTCGACCTCATGCTTAATTTCTGTCGAACCAGAAGCTACTCTTCAACTATACTAGAGTTCGATCCAACATCTCACATAAAAATAAAATAAAAAATAGAAATTTTACTTAAAAATGTGAAAATTTAATTCCACTTGTCGGACTAGTGGATTACTTAAAAATGTGAGTTGTATTGGATCAATGGATTACTAGTCGAACTAGCGGATCACTTGTCGGACCGCATGACTCCTAATTCAATCAATACAAATTATTAAAAAAAATTCATAAATTAAGATTCTAATAAGTGGAATAACAATCTATAAAAATCTATAAAAAAAAAAAAGTTTGTTGATACAAATAATTGGAATAACAATCTTAAATAAAATTCTAATTTTCAAATATAAATTAAAGTTTGTTGATACTCATAAATTAACAAAAGTTAGAAAAGTAAATGTATGATATAATAATAACATAAACTAATAAACTAGTATAGAACATAAAAAAAAATATTATACTCCATATAAATAATTAAAATTAAAATATAGAGTGGAAAAATAAAAATATATAAATAAAAAAGTTATTAAAAATAATAAGACTTTTATTTAAAAATGTGAAAATTTAATTCCATAGTAACATAAATTCTTTTCTCTGAATAACGAGATTCATATTGAAAATAATGTTAAAATATAATCTTTTTTTTTTAATATAATTTTTTTCAAATTTTTTGTTAAAAAAAATAAAAAGAGGATCAAAATGGTAATTAAGATAAAAAAAAAAAAGTAAACATTAAAATAATCAATTTGTCATATAAAAAAATTTACTGATTCATTGGTCTAACTAATAAATTGGTCGGATGACATCAATTTTCATCGGATCAATGGTAGTTATGGTCCAATGATATTACTGAACCATCTTACTTTTTGATTCTCAATCTAATCAATTTAATTGATCGAAATTGTCCGAGTTTTAAAATATTGAATTAAATACTCTCATCCCATAGGTTTTTCTACTCCCATCTTTTATTTGATTAACAACTCATATATTTTCATTTATATATACTCTAAATACATTAATTATTTAATTAATTTTATCAAAATTGTTTGTAACAGTGATCAGAAAAAAAAGTATATTCTTTCTGTTTTCAATTTGTAATGAGAATGAGATGAGACACAATAAAAGTGGTCATATTCTTTGTACTACCTATGTATATGTCAATGTCAATGTAAATGGCATGTGATATCTATGAAAAATAGTATATTTACATTAAAATAAAAAATACGGAGAATATATTTAGTTATAATAAAAAATGCAATCAATTTATTAGTACTGAATTTTGTTATTATCTTTTCTAGCGGAAAATAAGTGAAAGAGGCAAGTGGGGACATTGAATAAGATATATCATTATACAAGTCTCTTCAAGTGGACCGTATATCATGCAATTAGTCAGTAATGGTGATATTCTTAGGATGATTGGATTGCCTTTTGGAATCCAAATAATCACTTATAAAGGAAGCCTCTTAGAACCTGTTTGGGAGTTCATAGAGAAAAGTAGTGGAGGGTTTAAAAAAAAAATTGAAGGATTTTAATTTAGAGCACTATTATAAATATTCGGTTGATTTTGACAAAATTTAGATGCTGTATTTTGTTCCCAACTATTTTTAGCAGATAAAATCGCAGGAAAGTATCGCAGGTAAATCTGTAAAAACTATTTACAGGAAAAAACGCCAAATCCGTAGATAAAGGCGCAAGTAATTGAAAGTTTTTGAAGAAAAAATCATAGTGAATTTAAAATCCACAGGTAAATTCATTAGTAATTTCTTTCTCGAATTATTAATTTAAATATTAATTGTATTTAATTCATTTTTAAAACATTATAATCAATACTAAATATCAAAGTAACAATAGTATAAAAATAAAAATTTAATTCGAATAAGACAATTCAAAACTAATCACATTCAAATTTTTAAAGCAACCAAGTTGCTAAATATTACTATAAAGTTAATAACAAGTACTTCTAGAGTTACATTACTAAAAATGACATAATCAAACTATTAATAATCACTTGTCCAACCAAGTTAATAAGAAAAAATAATCCAAATTTCAGACAAGTTAACAAGAAAAAACAATCCAAATCAAAATTCACTTCTAATGTGTTCACTAATGTCTTCATCTGATTCATCAACATCATCTTCGTTTGGGTGATCAGTTTCATTATTGACTTGGGGTGGATGAAAATAAGATGCAACAAATCCTAAATGATTCATTAGCAATGAAAGTTTATTGTTTGTTTCAATTATCTCTTTTTCTTGTCGTTGCAATTGTTGCTTCATCTCCAACTTCTCTTGTTCTTATCTTTGCAATGATGCATTGAGAGCATGAATTTGACTTCTCAAATCATCAACCTCTTGAGAGTTACTCGAAAGACTTGGTTGAGTTGATAAAGGAACCAAGACCAAATACCTTCCCTTTCTTCTTTCCAAATGACTTCACCCATATATCTAAATCAAACGACATTTCAACAGTAGGTTGACTATTAGCTTCATCCTCTCCAAGTTATGTTTGGAGAAGAGGATGTTGCTAAAACGATTAAGACTCAGTTCTTAGTCGCAGACTGCCGTCCATTATATCAATGTGTCTTGGAAAGACCGACACTCGTTGAACTAATTGTTGTCCCTTCCACAATTCATCTTAAGATGAAGTATTACACTGAAAAGGGCATGTCGCCACTCTGCATGGGGTCATTGAGGCCGCAAGGCGATGCTTCGAAGCGGCTACCAAAGGGCAAAGTTCAATTAGTGTAGCACCGCAGAGCGTCAAACGGGCAAGAGACGAAGATCTTCCCAGCGAAGAAAACCAGCTTAGAAAGAAGCCAGCGCCTCAGGTTCATACTATCGACCTTGACAGTTGGATACTAGACGAAGGCAAAGAAGATACTCCAGTCACCACGGGCAGCTCATCCTCCTCAGCTGTTATACACCCAACCCCAGATGGATAATTCGAGGTGATCACGTTTGGGGACGATCCCAATCGAGGAATCAGGTTTGGCACGGGACTGCCGGATGAAGTAAAAGAATAGCTAAAGACTTGCTTAAGGAACAATGTTGAGTTCTTTGCTTGGAGCGCCGCAGACATGCCCGACCTCAGCCCAAAAATCACTTGCCATCAGCTCACCATCGACCCATCTGCTCGGGCGATAGCACAACGTAGGCACAAGCAATCTGACGAGAAGACTGAAGCGGCGAATAAACTTATAAAAGACCTCTTAGAGGCCAAATTTATCTCAGAATTCAGGTATACAATATGACTTTCTAACATTGTATTATTCAAAAAACATAATGGAAATTAGAGAATGTGCGTTGATTATACCGATCTCAACCGGACTTGCCAGAAAGATGCGTACCCCTTGCCCAACATCGATAAACTAGTGGATAACTCCGCCAGCTTCAAACTTATATCCTTCATGGATGCCTACTCGAGATATAACTAGATCCCCATAGCAGAGAAGGAGAATAAGTGTAACAACCCAAATTTCATTAAATAATTAATTGTAGTAATTAATTGATTTAGTGGGATTTTATGTTAATATTGGAATTAATTTTTATTAATTGGAATTAATAGAGAATTGAAAGGAAATTGGAAGGAAAGAAAATAAAAGGGATATATAAGTGAGAAAGAAGAGAAAGGAAATTAGAAAAAAACATTTGGAGAGAAAGAGGAAAGAAAGAAGAAAGAAGAGAAAGAGAGGAGAAGAAGAGGAAAAGTGGAAAAATCATCAAGAACCAACATCAAAGCTCCGATTAATCGAGGTAAGGGTGAGAAATGTTTCTATTTGATCATTGCATGATGTTATGTATGTTGGGTTGGGGTTTTGGTAGAGTTTTCATCACTTTCCAATTAGGGCAAATATTGGATTAATCGATAGATTGATGATTTAATCGGTTGGAACTGAGTAATAACGCCGTAGAATAGTCGGGTAACATGTATTGATGCTATTTGTACTGATTTGGATGTTCAAGAGTTGGTGGATGGTGGAATGGTGAAGGAGGGACAGAGTGTGGTTCATTTCTGCGCAGGTTCGCTGGCTCTCGCCAGGCGAGCGAAGGAGAAGCTTCGCCAGGCGAAGCCCAGCAAATGCTGGCGAATAATTAAGTTTAAGTCCCAGTGGACTTCGCTGGCGAGTTCGCCAGGCGAAGCTGGATAGCGATGGTTCGCCCAGCGAAGGTGCTGGCGAATGGTGGCGAATGAAGTCAGTAGCTACTGACTTGGGCTCGCTGGGAAGTCTCGCCAGGCGAAGCCTAGCGAGTGTTCGCTGAGAGAGTTCGCCAGGCGAAGGTTCGCTGCGAGGGTTCGCCAGGCGAATGAAGGCGAATGTGACAGCATTTTTCTTTTGCTGTGTTGTTCATGTGGTGATTGTTTGATTGATTCACATAGGTTAATACCTCTATGATATGAATAAGTATGTGATCCATGGTGATGATATGTGTTGTGGGTAGCCTTTGGGCGTGAATCCTAGACTTATGGTATGAGTATTAATCAGATCGATTATAAATACATGAGAACATGATAATGATTATGTGTGTATTATTTAATAATGGTAATGTGCGTATTATTTGATGAGTTTGTGAAGGTTTGATGTAGTGTACAATTAGGTAATAAGTATGCATGAGAATATTGTGGACATATGTGTGCATAGCTTATAATTGTATTATTGGTACTGTGACATGTATACCTTGTATGAAATGGCATGAGATGAATAATAAACATAATACAAAAATGTATTGTTGATGTATATTGTTTATATGCGGTTGTATGTTAAGATACATGAAGAATGTATGAGAGCATATTGATGGATATGCGTGCATCGTTTGATAAATATGATGTTTGTATTGATTGGATGCGATTATGTATGAAAAATGCGTGAGAATATATCGTGAATATATGTACATTGCGTGGTAAATGTGTTATGCGTGTAAGCATGATGTAATTCTTGTATGATGAATTACTTGAGAATGCATGAGAACATATTGTGGATATGTGTGCATTGTTGATAATGCGGCGATGATATTGAATTGTGAATGTATATTGTTGGTATATGGTGGTATGAATAGAATGCATGAGAACATGTCATGGATATGTGTGCATTGCTTGATAGATGTTGTAAATGCATATTGTATGTATGTGATTAAATGTGAATAATGCATGAGAACATATCATGGATATGTGTGCATTGTTTGATAACTGTGAAGAATGCATGAGAACATATCGTGGATATGTGTGCATTGTGAGTGATAATATGGTGATAGTGTTGAATTATGAATACATCGATGAATGTTATGTGAATATGTTGTGTGTGCAATCATAATGTAATTCTTGAAGAGATGAATTATTTGAATGCATGAGATTAAGATGTCGGTCTTAAGTGCATTTGTTGTGGCTGATTGTACATGCATCATTTAGTCAAGAGGCAATGTCTGTTAGTTTCGTGGAAACTAGTGGCTTGTCCCAAACCTAGAAGAGTGGGTTTGAAGGCTTAGAGGACGGGCCTTTGTTGTTATCGGTCTAGAAGAGTGGACCCGGTTTAATGTAAAAACCGAAAAATGATAACGAGTTATCGGTCTAGAAGAGTGGACCCGGTTTAATGTAAAAACCAAAAAATGATAACGGAAGTCGGTACCGCATTGCATTGAGTTGCATTGAGTTGTTGAGTCACATTGTATAATGTCATTGATATATGAAGTATGCATGTGAATGAGATGTTTGTTGAATACTTATGAAGCGTGCATGAAGAGATGCTTACGTGTGAATGTTAAGATTGTGGAATTGTGGATGTATGCATGATGTAAAATGCTTGGTGAATATTCATGTTGTATATATATATATATAAGTGACGATGTAAATGACTATGAGTTGAATTGTGGTGAGAAATAGGGAGTTAATTATATGATACCTACGTATACATGAGTTTATGCTTTGATTATTATGGTAATATTTCTCACCCTTCTGTTGTTTTATAATGCTCTATGAGGCATTGCAGATTAGGTTGCTGGAGGCCTTTATGAAGTTCTGCTTGTAGTTCGAGGTCGCTACGTGTGTAGCGGTTTAGTAATTATTTATGGGTCGAGTCATGCTCTGGTCGTGTAACACGGGGATCGATTGCTTATGTTTTAGGATTACATTATGTAACCTAAGTTATGTTTTCATATTTGGAGTAATTGAGATAATGAGAGGTTGGCCTTAGTGCCTAGAGATGTTGATTTTATATGATGAAAGTAAATGTTTCTTTTAAAGGATTTTCATTAATGAATCCGCTGCTAAATGGAAAGGTGTTTATGAGCATGACAGATTGTTTTAATGTGGTGCAAGTTTTGTGTGATGCCCTTTTATGGATGCATGTTAACTTTTACTCTGATTATGCATATATTATTTGCGGGGTTTAGAAGGGTGTTACATTAGTGGTATCAGAGCAGGTCGGTCCGTCCGGCCAAGTTGTCTAATGCTATTTGTTCCCTTGTATGCAACATGTGTGTGAAAACACTATCGATACATGTTGTTGCTTAACCTTGCCTGGAGAAGTGGGAATGATCTAAGTGGGGGAGAAGTTGTGCTTCTCCAAGATGCTGCAGGTGTAGAAGTTGTAGCTCAGTGGGTGGTTAACACTCTTGTGGTTTGGTAAAGATAGTCTATACTCCATCATGATTTTCAGCTGCCTATTGACAAATTGAGGAACTGATCACCCTTAATCTCTTGTTGATAGTAGTTGGAGTTCTGTTGGATGGGATGGACGTGTCTTGCAAGCTTAGGTGGCGTGAGCAGAGAATTGTTTGGAGCTAAGCCAGGTGCTTAAGAAGTGTGTTGATGAGTCGGCACGAGACAGTGAGGAGATGGTTAATTTTGATGGGAATTCGGGGTGCTAATGAAAGTGGGAAGATGGCGGTTTTGCCGACTAATTATATCTGTTTGGACAGTCGAAGAATTAAATTGATTGAGTAGTGTTGAGAATTATGTTTGGTGTGTGTGCTACGGCAACAGATTGTGGAGTTGAGTATAAGGGTGGATAATGACTTCTAGTGATTACTAAAGGAAATGAGATGTGGAATACATGGTTGGTATAATTGGACCCTTAAGCATTTCAAGAGTTGGAGAGGTATTGGATGACCTTTAAGTGTGGAAGGGTTGTTTCCGTGATTTTGTCGTAACGGAAAACCGTAATTCGGAATGACGCAAGATTAGAAGCGTTGGAAGATATTATAGTGCTCTATATGATGGGAAAGTAGTGACATGGAATTAAGTATTTATTGGAGAAAAATGTTTGGATGTTATGGTAAGCGCGGAGAGTGCGGTTTGTGTTATCACCATAAGTTTACAGCTGAGTGTCCGTTTGATATAATGATTTTCCACACTTGATTGAGAGAGTCAATGGTTATGTAACCGATGGTGTTTGGATATGTTCGGAGAGTATAGGGGTTCATGTTGAGCGTCGGGAACTTGAGTTATTAGTATTGGGGAAGAGGCAGTGATGTACTACTGTGAAGAAAGTTCAAAGAGTTTTGAGAAAGCTGTCAACAGTTCGTGTATTGGTTTTGCCAAGTCCGACAGGATTGTCGTTGTGTTTTGAGATACTTTGTTGATATGATTAAGAGATGTGTTAAGTACAACATTAATGAGTTTTGGTTATGCTTGAAGGCAATATAAAGTACCGAGAGGGATTATCTGACAAGTAATTTGGAGTGGGTTGCTGTTGTGTGTTTGTACCGGAGTTTGGAAGCCTCAATTGTTTAGTTGAGATTTGAGATGGTTACTGACCTTAAGGTATTTGTTTTATTTGAGAGAGAGTCAAATATGAGACAGAGAAGTAATTGGAACTCCTGAAGGAGTATGGTTTTGGTTAAATTACCATTCGGATGAGACCAAGTGGTAGCTAAGATATCGAATCGGGAATTTTGGTATACACTAATGAAGATGGTAAGGAAGTTAGAACTGATTAAGCAAATTCAGATATGAGTTCGGCCTGTGAAGAAACTTCTTATGGAGTTGAGCCTTGGATGTTGAGATTGACTTTTGGTATTCTGATGAGGTTCGAGGAAATCGGAATTCTGAGTTGAGTTGATAGATTAATTGAATTTAATGGATAAAAGTCAGAGGGCTTATTTTCGGATTAAGGGAAATGGTATTGTGAGATGTCGTGATGAAGTGTGTATTCTAAATAGTGTGAGTTGGATAAGAGTACTCAGGGAGAAGTACATCGAGAAAGATGGAGTATCCGTGCAGGTACTAGGAAGATGCGACCGAATTTGAGAAATAGTTTTGGATAGCCATAGATGGAGAAGGAATTGATTGAGTTTGTATATGTTGATTAGACTTGCTAGGAATTGAAGTGTGGACATTAGAGATGGTTGGATCTGATACAACTGTTGAGTATTTCGAGTGGGATGGGATAGTATTCCCATGGGCTTTGTGCTGGGTTTTCTGATGAATTTGAGGAAGTATGATCCGATTTGGACAGTTAAGAATGGATTAACAAGAGTAACTCGTTGCCTACCAGTGAAGATGAATCATTCTGTTAGATGGGAACTCAAGTTTTTCATTAAGATTAGGGGAAAGATTGCGAAAGCGGTTGGGTGCCATGTTGAAGATGAACTCTGACTAGCGTCCGTGAATGGCATGGACAAACGAAGAAAACTATCCAGTATGAAGAGGACTCGTTGAGAGCTTGTGTGTTGGACCAAGATGGATCTAAGGGTAGTTAATTGTCGTTGATGGAGTTGCCTACAATAACTGTTGCCATTTCGTATCGGAAACAACATCGTATGAAGTTCGTTGGGTAAGAGGGTATGACTCCTTTGTGTTGTTGCATGTCCAACGGGAGTATTGTACTCGGATCAAAGACCGTGCAAGGGACGATGGAAACGATCAAAGAATCCAAGTAAGGCCGTGTTTTGAGAGTTATGGTAGTAATTGGTGTTGGTCGAGCTTGAAGTCTCGTGAGCACCCTGTGTTTTGTTGATCTGTATCAGAGTAGCGCAGCGGAAGCGTGAGGCGGATAACATGTTAGACTGTTTTACCGCTGTCGCTTGAGAGGATTGCATGAGGTGTTCATATGTCTAAGTTGAAGAGGTACATTGATTCAGGTGGATGGTGTACAAGTGAGAGAGAGAATTTGACTTCGGAGGCGTGGCTAGTTCTAGTTGTTGATAAGAAACAACTTAGAAGTATAGAGATTCCTTTGGTGGAAGTAGTTATGGGAGAATTGGATTTGGAAGAATTGGAATGCGAGAGTCGTATCCAGAGTTGTTTGGATCAGATAACATTTTCGAGGACGAAAATTCCTAAAGTGGGGGAGGGTTGTAACAGCCCAAATTTCATTAAATAATTAATTGTAGTAATTAATTGATTTAGTGGGATTTTATGTTAATATTGGAATTAATTTTTATTAATTGGAATTAATAGAGAATTGAAAGGAAATTGGAAGGAAAGAAAATAAAAGGGATATATAAGTGAGAAAGAAGAGAAAGGAAATTAGAAAAAAACATTTGGAGAGAAAGAGGAAAGAAAGAAGAAAGAAGAGAAAGAGAGGAGAAGAAGAGGAAAAGTGGAAAAATCATCAAGAACCAACATCAAAGCTCCGATTAATCGAGGTAAGGGTGAGAAATGTTTCTATTTGATCATTGCATGATGTTATGTATGTTGGGTTGGGGTTTTGGTAGAGTTTTCATCACTTTCCAATTAGGGCAAATGTTGGATTAATCGGTAGATTGATGATTTAATCGGTTGGAACTGAGTAATAACGTCGTAGAATAGTCGGGTAACATGTATTGATGCTATTTGTACGGATTTGGATGTTCAAGAGTTGGTGGATGGTGGAATGGTGAAGGAGGGACAGAGTGTGGTTCTGTTCTGCGCAGGTTCGCTGGCTCTCGCCAGGCGAGCGAAGGCGAAGCTTCGCCAGGCGAAGCCCAGCGAATGCTGGCGAATAATTAAGTTTAAGTCCCAGTGGACTTCGCTGGCGAGTTCGCCAGGCGAAGCTGGATAGCGAAGGTTCGCCCAGCGAAGGTGCTGGCGAATGGTGGCGAATGAAGTCAGTAGCTACTGACTTGGGCTCGCTGGGAAGTCTCGCCAGGCGAAGCCTAGCGAGTGTTCGCTGAGAGAGTTCGCCAGGCGAAGGCCAGGCGAAGGTTCGCTGCGAGGGTTCGCCAGGCGAATGAAGGCGAATGTGATAGCATTTTTCTTTTGCTGTGTTGTTCATGTGGTGATTGTTTGATTGATTCACATAGGTTAATACCTCTATGATATGAATAAGTATGTGATCCATGGTGATGATATGTGTTGTGGGTAGCCTTTGGGCGTGAATCCTAGACTTGTGGTATGAGTATTAATCAGATCGATTATAAATACATGAGAACATGATAATGATTATGTGTGTATTATTTAATAATGGTAATGTGCGTATTATTTGATGAGTTTGTGAAGGTTTGATGTAGTGTACAATTAGGTAATAAGTATGCATGAGAACATTGTGGACATATGTGTGCATAGCTTATAATTGTATTATTGGTACTGTGACATGTATACCTTGTATGAAATGGCATGAGATGAATAATAAACATAATACAAAAATGTATTGTGGATGTATATTGTTTATATGCGGTTGTATGTTAAGATACATGAAGAATGTATGAGAGCATATTGATGGATATGCGTGCATCGTTTGATAAATATGATGTTTGTATTGATTGGATGCGATTATGTATGAAAAATGCGTGAGAATATATCGTGAATATATGTACATTGCGTGGTAAATGTGTTATGCGTGTAAGCATGATGTAATTCATGTATGATGAATTACTTGAGAATGCATGAGAACATATTGTGGATATGTGTGCATTGTTGATAATGCGGCGATGATATTGAATTGTGAATGTATATTGTTGGTATATGGTGGTATGAATAGAATGCATGAGAACATGTCATGGATATGTGTGCATTGCTTGATAGATGTTGTAAATGCATATTGTATGTATGTGATTAAATGTGAATAATGCATGAGAACATATCGTGGATATGTGTGCATTGTTTGATAACTGTGAAGAATGCATGAGAATATATCGTGGATATGTGTGCATTGTGAGTGATAATATGGTGATAGTGTTGAATTATGAATACATCGATGAATGTTATGTGAACATGTTGTGTGTGCAATCATAATGTAATTCTTGAAGAGATGAATTATTTGAATGCATGAGATTAAGATGTCGGTCTTAAGTGCATTTGTTGTGGCTGATTGTACATGCATCATTTAGTCAAGAGGCAATGTCTGTTAGTTTTGTGGAAACTAGTGGCTTGTCCCAAACCTAGAAGAGTGGGTTTGAAGGCTTAGAGGACGGGCCTTTGTTGTTATAGGTCTAGAAGAGTGGACCCGGTTTAATGTAAAAACCGAAAAATGATAACGAGTTATCGGTCTAGAAGAGTGGACCCGGTTTAATGTAAAAACCGAAAAATGATAACGGAAGTCGGTACCGCATTGCATTGAGTTGTTGAGTCACATTGTATAATGTCATTGATATATGAAGTATGCATGTGAATGAGATGTTTGTTGAATACTTATGAAGCATGCATGAAGAGATGCTTACGTGTGAATGTTAAGATTGTGGAATTGTGGATGTATGCATGATGTAAAATGCTTGGTGAATATTCATGTTGTATATATATATATATAAGTGACGATGTAAATGACTATGAGTTGAATTGTGGTGAGAAATAGGGAGTTAATTATATGATACCTACGTATACATGATTTTATGCTTTGATTATTATGGTAATATTTCTCACCCTTCTGCTGTTTTATAATGCTCTATGAGGCATTGCAGATTAGGTTGCTGGAGGCCTTTATGAAGTTCTGCTTGTAGTTCGAGGTCGCTACGTGTGTAGCGGTTTAGTAATTATTTATGGGTCGAGTCATGCTCTGGTCGTGTAACACGGGGATCGATTGCTTATGTTTTAGGATTACATTATGTAACCTAAGTTATGTTTTCATATTTGGAGTAATTGAGATAATGAGAGGTTGGCCTTAGTGCCTAGAGATGTTGATTTTATATGATGAAAGTAAATGTTTCTTTTAAAGGATTTTCATTAATGAATCCGCTGCTAAATGGAAAGGTGTTTATGAGCATGACAGATTGTTTTAATGTGGTGCAAGTTTTGTGTGATGCCCTTTTATGGATGCATGTTAACTTTTACTCTGATTATGCATATATTATTTGCGGGGTTTAGAAGGGTGTTACATTAGTGGTATCAGAGCAGGTCGGTCCGTCCGGCCAAGTTGTCTAATGCTATTTGTTCCCTTGTATGCAACATGTGTGTGAAAACACTATCGATACATGTTGTTGCTTAACCTTGCCTGGAGAAGTGGGAATGATCTAAGTGGGGGAGAAGTTGTGCTTCTCCAAGATGCTGCAGGTGTAGAAGTTGTAGCTCAGTGGGTGGTTAACACTCTTGTGGTTTGGTAAAGATAGTCTATACTCCATCATGATTTTCAGCTGCCTATTGACAAATTGAGGAACTGATCACCCTTAATCTCTTGTTGATAGTAGTTGGAGTTCTGTTGGATGGGATGGACGTGTCTTGCAAGCTTAGGTGGCGTGAGCAGAGAATTGTTTGGAGCTAAGCCAGGTGCTTAAGAAGTGTGTTGATGAGTCGGCACGAGACAGTGAGGAGATGGTTAATTTTGATGGGAATTCGGGGTGCTAATGAAAGTGGGAAGATGGCGGTTTTGCCGACTAATTATATCTGTTTGGACAGTCGAAGAATTAAATTGATTGAGTAGTGTTGAGAATTATGTTTGGTGTGTGTGCTACGGCAACAGATTGTGGAGTTGAGTATAAGGGTGGATAATGACTTCTAGTGATTACTAAAGGAAATGAGATGTGGAATACATGGTTGGTATAATTGGACCCTTAAGCATTTCAAGAGTTGGAGAGGTATTGGATGACCTTTAAGTGTGGAAGGGTTGTTTCCGTGATTTTGTCGTAACGGAAAACCGTAATTCGGAATGACGCAAGATTAGAAGCGTTGGAAGATATTATAGTGCTCTATGTGATGGGAAAGTAGTGACATGGAATTAAGTATTTATTGGCGAAAAATGTTTGGATGTTATGGTAAGCGCGGAGAGTGCGGTTTGTGTTATCACCATAAGTTTACAGCTGAGTGTCCGTTTGATATAATGATTTTCCACACTTGATTGAGAGAGTCAATGGTTATGTAACCGATGGTGTTTGGATATGTTCGGAGAGTATAGGGGTTCATGTTGAGCGTCGGGAACTTGAGTTATTAGTATTGGGGAAGAGGCAGTGATGTACTACTGTGAAGAAAGTTCAAAGAGTTTTGAGAAAGCTGTCAACAGTTCGTGTATTGGTTTTGCCAAGTCCGACAGGATTGTCGTTGTGTTTTGAGATACTTTGTTGATATGATTAAGAGATGTGTTAAGTACAACATTAATGAGTTTTGGTTATGCTTGAAGGCAATATAAAGTACAGAGAGGGATTATCTGACAAGTAATTTGGAGTGGGTTGCTGTTGTGTGTTTGTACCGGAGTTTGGAAGCCTCAATTGTTTAGTTGAGATTTGAGATGGTTAATGACCTTAAGGTATTTGTTTTATTTGAGAGAGAGTCAAATATGAGACAGAGAAGTAATTGGAACTCCTGAAGGAGTATGGTTTTGGTTAAATTACCATTCGGATGAGACCAAGTGGTAGCTAAGATATCGAATCGGGAATTTTGGTATACACTAATGAAGATGGTAAGGAAGTTAGAACTGATTAAGCAAATTCAGATATGAGTTCGGCCTGTGAAGAAACTTCTTATGGAGTTGAGCCTTGGATGTTGAGATTGACTTTTGGTATTCTGATGAGGTTCGAGGAAATCGGAATTCTGAGTTGAGTTGATAGATTAATTGAATTTAATGGATAAAAGTCAGAGGGCTTATTTTCGGATTAAGGGAAATGGTATTGTGAGATGTCGTGATGAAGTGTGTATTCTAAATAGTGTGAGTTGGATAAGAGTACTCAGGGAGAAGTACATCGAGAAAGATGGAGTATCCGTGCAGGTACTAGGAAGATGCGACCGAATTTGAGAAATAGTTTTGGATAGCCATAGATGGAGAAGGAATTGATTGAGTTTGTATATGTTGATTAGACTTGCTAGGAATTGAAGTGTGGACATTAGAGATGGTTGGATCTGATACAACTGTTGAGTATTTCGAGTGGGATGGGATAGTATTCCCATGGGCTTTGTGCTGGGTTTTCTGATGAATTTGAGGAAGTATGATCCGATTTGGACAGTTAAGAATGGATTAACAAGAGTAACTCGTTGCCTACCAGTGAAGATGAATCATTTTGTTAGATGGGAACTCAAGTTTTTCGTTAAGATTAGGGGAAAGATTGCGAAAGCGGTTGGGTGCCATGTTGAAGATGAACTCTGACTAGCGTCCGTGAATGGCATGGACAAACGAAGAAAACTATCCAGTATGAAGAGGACTCGTTGAGAGCTTGTGTGTTGGACCAAGATGGATCTAAGGGTAGTTAATTGTCGTTGATGGAGTTGCCTACAATAACTGTTGCCATTTCGTATCGGAAACAACATCGTATGAAGTTCGTTGGGTAAGAGGGTATGACTCCTTTGTGTTGTTGCATGTCCAACGGGAGTATTGTACTCGGATCAAAGACCGTGCAAGGGACGATGGAAACGATCAAAGAATCCAAGTAAGGCCGTGTTTTGAGAGTTATGGTAGTAATTGGTGTTGGTCGAGCTTGAAGTCTCGTGAGCACCCTGTGTTTTGTTGATCTGTATCAGAGTAGCGCAGCGGAAGCGTGAGGCGGATAACATGTTAGACTGTTTTACCGCTGTCGCTTGAGAGGATTGCATGAGGTGTTCATATGTCTAAGTTGAAGAGGTACATTGATTCAGGTGGATGGTGTACAAGTGAGAGAGAGAATTTGACTTCGGAGGCGTGGCTAGTTCTAGTTGTTGATAAGAAACAACTTAGAAGTATAGAGATTCCTTTGGTGGAAGTAGTTATGGGAGAATTGGATTTGGAAGAATTGGAATGCGAGAGTCGTATCCAGAGTTGTTTGGATCAGATAACATTTTCGAGGACGAAAATTCCTAAAGTGGGGGAGGGTTGTAACAGCCCAAATTTCATTAAATAATTAATTGTAGTAATTAATTGATTTAGTGGGATTTTATGTTAATATTGGAATTAATTTTTATTAATTGGAATTAATAGAGAATTGAAAGGAAATTGGAAGGAAAGAAAATAAAAGGGATATATAAGTGAGAAAGAAGAGAAAGGAAATTAGAAAAAAACATTTGGAGAGAAAGAGGAAAGAAAGAAGAAAGAAGAGAAAGAGAGGAGAAGAAGAGGAAAAGTGGAAAAATCATCAAGAACCAACATCAAAGCTCCGATTAATCGAGGTAAGGGTGAGAAATGTTTCTATTTGATCATTGCATGATGTTATGTATGTTGGGTTGGGGTTTTGGTAGAGTTTTCATCACTTTCCAATTAGGGCAAATGTTGGATTAATCGGTAGATTGATGATTTAATCGGTTGGAACTGAGTAATAACGTCGTAGAATAGTCGGGTAACATGTATTGATGCTATTTGTACGGATTTGGATGTTCAAGAGTTGGTGGATGGTGGAATGGTGAAGGAGGGACAGAGTGTGGTTCTGTTCTGCGCAGGTTCGCTGGCTCTCGCCAGGCGAGCGAAGGCGAAGCTTCGCCAGGCGAAGCCCAGCGAATGCTGGCGAATAATTAAGTTTAAGTCCCAGTGGACTTCGCTGGCGAGTTCGCCAGGCGAAGCTGGATAGCGAAGGTTCGCCCAGCGAAGGTGCTGGCGAATGGTGGCGAATGAAGTCAGTAGCTACTGACTTGGGCTCGCTGGGAAGTCTCGCCAGGCGAAGCCTAGCGAGTGTTCGCTGAGAGAGTTCGCCAGGCGAAGGCCAGGCGAAGGTTCGCTGCGAGGGTTCGCCAGGCGAATGAAGGCGAATGTGATAGCATTTTTCTTTTGCTGTGTTGTTCATGTGGTGATTGTTTGATTGATTCACATAGGTTAATACCTCTATGATATGAATAAGTATGTGATCCATGGTGATGATATGTGTTGTGGGTAGCCTTTGGGCGTGAATCCTAGACTTGTGGTATGAGTATTAATCAGATCGATTATAAATACATGAGAACATGATAATGATTATGTGTGTATTATTTAATAATGGTAATGTGCGTATTATTTGATGAGTTTGTGAAGGTTTGATGTAGTGTACAATTAGGTAATAAGTATGCATGAGAACATTGTGGACATATGTGTGCATAGCTTATAATTGTATTATTGGTACTGTGACATGTATACCTTGTATGAAATGGCATGAGATGAATAATAAACATAATACAAAAATGTATTGTGGATGTATATTGTTTATATGCGGTTGTATGTTAAGATACATGAAGAATGTATGAGAGCATATTGATGGATATGCGTGCATCGTTTGATAAATATGATGTTTGTATTGATTGGATGCGATTATGTATGAAAAATGCGTGAGAATATATCGTGAATATATGTACATTGCGTGGTAAATGTGTTATGCGTGTAAGCATGATGTAATTCATGTATGATGAATTACTTGAGAATGCATGAGAACATATTGTGGATATGTGTGCATTGTTGATAATGCGGCGATGATATTGAATTGTGAATGTATATTGTTGGTATATGGTGGTATGAATATAATGCATGAGAACATGTCATGGATATGTGTGCATTGCTTGATAGATGTTGTAAATGCATATTGTATGCATGTGATTAAATGTGAATAATGCATGAGAACATATCGTGGATATGTGTGCATTGTTTGATAACTGTGAAGAATGCATGAGAATATATCGTGGATATGTGTGCATTGTGAGTGATAATATGGTGATAGTGTTGAATTATGAATACATCGATGAATGTTATGTGAACATGTTGTGTGTGCAATCATAATGTAATTCTTGAAGAGATGAATTATTTGAATGCATGAGATTAAGATGTCGGTCTTAAGTGCATTTGTTGTGGCTGATTGTACATGCATCATTTAGTCAAGAGGCAATGTCTGTTAGTTTTGTGGAAACTAGTGGCTTGTCCCAAACCTAGAAGAGTGGGTTTGAAGGCTTAGAGGACGGGCCTTTGTTGTTATCGGTCTAGAAGAGTGGACCCGGTTTAATGTAAAAACCGAAAAATGATAACGAGTTATCGGTCTAGAAGAGTGGACCCGGTTTAATGTAAAAACCGAAAAATGATAACGGAAGTCGGTACCGCATTGCATTGAGTTGTTGAGTCACATTGTATAATGTCATTGATATATGAAGTATGCATGTGAATGAGATGTTTGTTGAATACTTATGAAGCATGCATGAAGAGATGCTTACGTGTGAATGTTAAGATTGTGGAATTGTGGATGTATGCATGATGTAAAATGCTTGGTGAATATTCATGTTGTATATATATATATAAGTGACGATGTAAATGACTATGAGTTGAATTGTGGTGAGAAATAGGGAGTTAATTATATGATACCTACGTATACATGATTTTATGCTTTGATTATTATGGTAATATTTCTCACCCTTCTGCTGTTTTATAATGCTCTATGAGGCATTGCAGATTAGGTTGCTGGAGGCCTTTATGAAGTTCTGCTTGTAGTTCGAGGTCGCTACGTGTGTAGCGGTTTAGTAATTATTTATGGGTCGAGTCATGCTCTGGTCGTGTAACACGGGGATCGATTGCTTATGTTTTAGGATTACATTATGTAACCTAAGTTATGTTTTCATATTTGGAGTAATTGAGATAATGAGAGGTTGGCCTTAGTGCCTAGAGATGTTGATTTTATATGATGAAAGTAAATGTTTCTTTTAAAGGATTTTCATTAATGAATCCGCTGCTAAATGGAAAGGTGTTTATGAGCATGACAGATTGTTTTAATGTGGTGCAAGTTTTGTGTGATGCCCTTTTATGGATGCATGTTAACTTTTACTCTGATTATGCATATATTATTTGCGGGGTTTAGAAGGGTGTTACAATAAGTGCACCGCTTTCATGACCTCGTCGGACAACTATTACTATAACGTAATACCCTTCGGCCTGAAAAATGCAGGGGACACATACCAGCGAATGATGAACAAAGTCTTCCAATCACAAATCGTGACATGCTCGAAGTATACATGTATAAAATGATCGTGAAATCCCAAGAGGAATCTGATCATACACTCCACCTGTAGAAGGTATTCGTCCAAGCCAGGGAGTTTAAAAGGCTATTCAACCCAGAAAAATGCACCTTTGGCGTATGGGCGGGAAAATTCCTTGGATTCTACCTCACTGAGAGGGGGATCGAGGCCAACCCCGAAAAATGTTGAGTGTTTTCTGAATTCCCTACACCTAAGTCAAAAAATACATGCAATCCCTCAACGGGATGCTCACCTCGCTATCTCGCTTCATGGCCAAATCCTCCCAACACGCCCTGCCTTTCTTTAAGCTCCGCCGGAAAGAAGCAACATTTGAGTGGACGGAGGAATGTGAGCAGGCACTACGCCACCTCAAGCAAGCATTGTCCGAACTATTTATTTTGTCATGACCAGAAAGCAGGGAAACACTTTACCTTTATCTCTTTGTCACCAACGAAGCCATCAACGCTGCCCTAATTCGAGAGACCCTCGACGGGAAAAAAACCAATATATTTTACAAGAAAAGCCTTACAAGGGCCAGAACTTAGGTACCAACAGATCGAGAAGGTCTCCCTGGCCCTCATAAATGTTGTGAGAAGATTAAGACATTACTTCCTGGCCCACACAATAATAGTGCGAACGGACCAACCCATTAGGCAGCTACTCGGTCGACCAGATATGGCCGGAAGGATGCTCAAATAGTCTCTAGAACTGTTAGAATTCGATATCCACTACGAAAGCAGGAAGGCTCTTAAGGCACAGGTCCTGGTCGATTTCGTGGCAGAAATGACACCCCTAGCATCCCCTTCTAGCGAGACGCATAGGTGGACTATTTTCGTCGACAGAGCGTCCAGTCCCACCGGCAGCGGGGCAGGCATCATCCTCAAAAACGAAGAAGGGATCCTGATCAAAGTACCATTGGTCATGTCCTTCCCAATCTCAAACAACCAAGCCGAATACAAAGATTTCCTCGCAGGTTTACGACTGGCGGAGGACCTGGGCGCAAAAGAAATAAAAAATTTCACAGACTCTCAGCTCGTAGCATCCCAGGTACGGGGAAGTATCAAGTCAAAAATGACCATCTCGTCGAATATTTGACGCTGGTGCAAAAAAAGATATCCAAGTTCGAAACATGGGAAGTCCAGCACATTCCCCGCGAAAGGAACGCTCGGGCAGACATCTTATCAAAGCTAGCTAGCACCAGAAGGAAGGATGGCAACAAGTCCGTCATAAAAGAGACTATTCCCCATCCGAGCATCATGAAACTGACAGGATTGCTCGATGTTAATGCCATCGGTGACAATGATTGTTGGATGACTCTGGTGCATGACTACCTCACCACAAGAAGGTTGGCCGAAGATTGTAAAGAGGCCAACGTAACCAAACGAAGGGCCTGCTCATACGTCCTGGTCGAAGGTAAACTCTACCAACGAGAATTCTCCATCCCCCTCCTAAAATGCGTCAAAGAGAACAAGATCACAGACACTCTCCAAGAAATTCACGACGAGATCAACGCACAACACTTAGGAGGAAGATCGTTGGCACGAAAAGCCCTTCGGGTAGGATACTATTGGCTAACTATGTAGCATGACATGAAGGAGCATGTCAAAAAATATGATAGATGTCAACACCAAGGAGACATGCATTTAGCACCTCCCAATGAGTTGAAGACTATGTCTTGCCCGTGGCCTTTTGCCTGGTGGGGAATGGACATACTTGGTCCCTTCACCATGGGATCATATTAGAATAAGTTTCTGATCGTGGTCGTCGACTACTTCACAAAATGGATCGAAGTTGTGGCCTTCGCCCATATCAGGGCATTTAACTTACTCTGATTTTACAAAAGGAACGTCCTCGCATGATTCGATGTACCTCAGGCTCTCGTGACCGACAATGGGACACAATTCACAAACAGGAAATTTCAGGACTTCATTGTCAAACTAGGCACCAAGCAACATTTCACGTCCGTTAAACACCCCCAGACCAACGGACAGGCATAAGTCGCAAATAGGATGATCCTCTGCAGACTAAAATGAAAGTTGGGCGAGGCCAAAAAGAGGTGGGTCGAGGAGCTACACAGTGTGCTTTAGGCATACAGAACAACTCCTCCCTCCACTACCGGGGAAACTCCCTTTCGACTATCATATGGAACCGAGGCAGTAACCCTAGTGGAAATCAGAAGACCCTTGAGACGGACTGAATCCCCCCTTGACGAGGAACTAAACGATGAAGCATTAAGAGAAGAACTCGACTTGATCGAAGAAACCCGATCAGGGGAAGCTTTTTGCGAAGCATCGCTGAAACAAAAAATAACCATGCGCCATAATGCCAAGGTCATAAAGTGAGACTTCCAAGTGGGAATCCTTGTCCTACGCCAAAACCAAAAAGACTCGCGCGAGGGAAAATTGGCCGCAAATTGGGAAGGCCCTTACTGGGTGATATCGAAAATAGGTACCGGGGCTTATTACCTCGAACACCTGGACGGAGAACCATTTTCTCGACCTTGGAATGCTGAAAAACTCAAACAATACTATAGCTAACGCAAGTAGAACGGACCTCCAACGATTATACTCCCAATGGAGGGACGTCCAGCCTAAGGAGCGTACCCTGGTGCAAGTACAATCCTCAAACATTAACGAAGGCAAGTCTCCGTTCATGAACAGAGCGAATTTTATGCCCGACGGGGACAACTCAATCGAGCTCCGCCGTCGCAGTATCAGCGTGGCAAGACACCCAACTTGCAATGGGAAAGTCCAATCCCTCTATGATCAGGACCTCAACCGAGATCCTAGTCCGCATCCGGCGAGATTACTCCGCCACCTCGATAAGTTCCATAAACTATCAAGTAATACGACCAGTCGAGCAAAGTCTAAAAACAATCCGCAAGGAAAATTAAAAAGGCATATAATGTCGAGGCATACAATGTCAAATAAACATCCATATATAGACCCGACCACATGGCCGAGAAAGTGTTTATATATTACATAAATGTCAGGCAAAGCCTGACAATCAAAATTACAAAAACTGGCACGCAAGCCAAAATACAATAAGTTACAAATAACAATCAGCCATCATCAGCAGGAATCTCTGGCGGACCACCTTACCATCGACCACTTGGTGAAAAACGCCTATTTCCTCGGTAACCAGCTAGACGTCAGAATTCAAGACCGTCACCTACTCCACAGCAGCAGGAAATATGAATTCGAAAGCTCCAAGGGCGTCCTGCTCGAGAATGCATATTTTCTAGATCATGTCCCGTCGAGCCTTCAAGGAATTCTCCTCCTCAGTTTCATCTGGCCCCACAGCCGAGGAGCCCTCCAGATCAATAACCTTGGCCTTCAACTGGGCGTTCTCCTCCCTGATCTTCTACATTTCTTCGAACATCTCATTCATGTCCTTGAGGAATGTGACCTTGACATCGTAGTTTCCTTTGAGGGGCTGCAACTGGTTGAACAGATATTTCGTCTCCAACTTAAGTTCAGCCTTCCTGGCCTGTGCCTTTTTGAACTCCTTGAGCGGAACGGTCTCCGCGTCTCCAAGGGCCAGAGCTGTCTCCAACTCAAGTTCAGCCGCCCTGGCCTGTGCCTTTTTGAACTCCTTGAGCGGAACGGTCTCCGCGTCTCCAAGGGCCAAAGCCGGCTCCAAGATTCTCATTATTACAGTAGCATTGCGACAAAGAAGCAACCTCTTAACCTTTGGATCAGTGGCCAAGATGACTGATGCCTCTAGATCGGGAACTTGCGCAGACCCCTCTCCGTCAAAAATCTTGTATTGCAGAAAGCAGGGGGACATGGTGAATTTTCCCTCAGCAAAACCTGGGCCTTCGGCCGAAGAAGAGCCAAGGTCATTTCGCTTCCTCTTATTCTGAGGATTCGAGGTAGGAGGGTTAAAGGTGTTGCCCAATGATGACGAATGACCGACGAACTTCTCCAGGGTCGCCTGCTGCCTAACTGCATCCACCCTTGAGGTCAAAACATTTTTGATATTTTTAGCTGCGGAGGATTTGACCAAGCATTCACGTAAGCTCGACATCTTTTTTACAAAGAAGAAACAAAAGAGGTCAGCATGACATTAAAACACCAAGAAACAAATTGAGCACGTCATCTGTACCTAGAAGCTCGAAAGTCTTGGCCTCAGTCCGGCAGTTAAAAAGAGCTTTAGTATTTATATAACGAGTCGCCCGAGCAGGATCTCCATCTTCATAGCATAGTATGTTGCCATCTTTATCCACGACAAAAGCATGGGTAAAGCTCTCAATGGACGTTGTCAACATTCGAAGAGACTTCTTATCCTTAGAGCAAAGTTGTTCATGCTTCACAAAGAACTGGTCTGTCCTATACCAAAAATGAGTGTACACTCATTCCAAGGGAAAATTTGATACGGGACACACCACTTCCCGTCCATCTTCCTTTAGCGTCTCCATCGTGACCAAAGAGCTCTTGGCCGCTTCGGAAAGGAGTTTTACGACCAGAAACCTAAATTTAAAATTTCGGACAGACTCCGAATATGGTCAGAGCAGCCTACTCTACTACTTGAAAGATACCCAACTTTGCTTCGATTTTGAAATGCTCCTCTACAACTGGAATATGCAAAAGAAGAGCTCCACGGTATCCTCTATCCGAAGGTAATGACAAACCAATTCAAATATTCGAATAAACGCCAGAGCATTCGAATAAAGCTGGGCAAGACACATTTCGAGGTGACAAAATATTGCCCCCTGGAAATCCGTAAAGGGAAAACAATACCGCTTTCCTAAAGGTGAATTCATACATGGGAAATCTCCTCCCTGGATACACCGAGCATATTCAGTTGTTCTCTATCAGACTAATCGCCCTCCAATTCATAAGTGCATCTTCAACTCTATCTTCGAGGAGATCAAAGTTACTGGCCTCCTCCTCGATAAATGTGGACTTCGTTACGAGGGGATCCTGGGCGATCTAACTAAGATCCCCTTCAGCCACCCACACATTAGCATACTCATTGAAAGGCATGTCTTCATTAATATTTACCCTAAATTCGGGGACGGTTCCCTCATATCGTCCAACCATTTTACCTGAAAAGCAGAGGAAGCAACAGTGAATTCGACAAAGATCAAATCCACCCTTCCACCACAAATCAAGTGAAAGGTAAAGGATTAAGTGCAAGGATATATCCTGGACTCAGGCCCTTACCAACGACAAGAGGTCTCAACAAGACGCGTCACCGATGCCAAGGATATGTTCCCGCTATTTATAAATACCTTGAATGGGAGGAGCCCGCGACTACCCTAACCTGTCGGGCATCCAAAAGCAAAGCCCTCAGCTATGAGGACATCCCTGTCCGACGACAAACATTAAACAATCCTATGCAACTACCTAGAAAGATCTACAAGCATACAACACCCTAATCTTAAGTTCTACAAAGCCTTCATGAGTTTCTCAAAAAACTTCATGTGTTCTTCAAGAGACGCATGAACTTCAACCGGAAAATTCATGACCACCGGTAAATTCAAGAACAAGTTGCAGAAATTCATAAAAATTGAAGAACATACTTGAATATTCAGAGGTTGAAGATGAAGATCTTGGGATGGCAGGGGCAGTAGCGGCAACGACGAGATCTCCGACGACAAAAGTGTTATAGAGCAAAAGATAAGGAGAAGAGAAATCTTTGTGGTGTGAAATGAAATTTCACCCCCCCCCCTTTATATAGGCTCCATTGCTCGCATGGGGAAGTGCAAAGGGCAAAAGGCCATCATTTCCTAACCTTCTAACCTTATAGGCCTAAAGCAAAATTTATTGCACCGTCGTACGTGGCACAGAATTGCTGCCACTTGGCATCCTTAAACTGACCCCTCACATGTTTGTAAAAGGACAAGTGTCTTCAGCTCCCTGCAGGCACATTCTCCTCGACTACGTCATTAGATCAATGTCTGAGCAAGAGCCTCGTCGATTTTTTCTGCATCCTAAGAACAAGCCTGGTCGATACAAAACGCACTTCTCATCTCCGAGGAAGTCCTGTGCGACCCACAAATCGACCATGTCAAAATTACGCACTTGAGCATCCCCGAACTTTTTCGCTCAATTAATAGAAATCTCAAAGACCTCCTTGCGATACGGTTCCTGCCCCTTGGTCGCATAAGCTATGCTAATTCAAGTCATTGTTCCTCACCTCGAAGCAATGACCGGGGGGCTTCTATTTTGGACTGGACTGGCACCTGCCCTACAGCTGAGCAAGGCCCAATCCAGTCTAGCTTTAGGCCAGACCCAATACGACCATAGGGCACAATATAACCGTTGGGCACGATATAGTCGTTGGAGCACATAGTCATTGGGGACATGCTTCTCACGCGCTTGATAGTTCACGTGACCAACTGCCCCTCTGAAAGTCACGGAGACAGTTGGACCAGGTCAAAGATCACGCGCTAGATCTTCCACCTGGCAGTCCCCCATTGGCCGATCAAATATTTCGGTTACATGGGAGACCTTTCCCCCGCGCTGGGGAAAAACTTATAAATATCCTCTCTCTTGAGAGGGTCAGGTATTCTAATCATTCTCGCTCATACCTATACACTCGTACTTTCTTTCTCTATCTAGCCCAAACACTTACTTTGGCATTGGAGTACCTTGCAGGTACAACCCCTTTCTCTCCTACAACCATTATTGTTGCCCTACATTGAAGGCCAAGACGATCTATTTTGATCACTCCAAATCAGTTAGATTAGCCTTTTACTTAATTAACCATTTGATTAGATTCAATTCAAAGGCTATGATTTAGAGTATTTTAAAAAAACTTACTCTTGGAGTAAGATGATCCCCCCTATATATATATATATATATATATATATATATATATATATATATATATATATATATATATATATATATATATATATATATATATATATATATATATATATATATATATATACACACACACACACATAATATATACCCTAACGGGAGAAAAGACAAATCATAACTTACGCATAATACACAAAGCACAATGCTTAAACACATAGTCTCACACCTCACGTGAGCAGGTCCTTTATACCCCTCTAAACACCATAAAACCACCATACATGACTTCTCGTCACTGTGGACATACCTTAACCACCTTAAATTGTTATAAGTCTACTAAGACTTCTGAGTATCCCTTATCTTTGTAGGGATACCATGAACTCCAATACTTTTTTTTTTACCAATACACTAATTTAAAGGTAACCAAGCTCGTCTAAATAACACACTTAAAATAATTCCTGATTATGACACCTAATCATCGATCATTGATTATATTGGTGTTATTTTGACTAATTTTTTAGACAATTTTTAAATTTTTTTTATCAAGACATAATGTGTAAAAGAAGAAATATCTACTTTCTTTGTAAAAAGCAACATGTTTATGATTTAACTCCAAAATTAGTAAAGAAAAACAATTACTTTATTTATCCAGTCTAAAAAAATATGAGAAAAAAAATTAAAAGAGAGTAAAGTGATATAAGTGATAATGTGAATGAAATGTATGATATGATATTTTTAGGTTTACATTTACCCACTAAATCTATTTAGCTGACACTATTTAAAAAATTTAAATATATGACTAACAAAATTCACACTAAGCAACACATCTACTCCAATGAAACTCCATTCAGACCTCCATATTTCTTAGAATATTATACATTCCCTCTGTCGCACATGAGTGATCCGGTTGACCATTTCACATAAATTAAAAAAAAAAAAGAATAACTGAAAGAGATAAAATGATATTTTTACTAAAATATCTTTATTATGTATTGAAAATGATGAAAGTAATATTATTAGATGGTAAAATTGAAAAAGATGTATTGAAAATTAGAATTGATCATTCATTTTGAGAAACTATTTTATTTCAAATAATCACTCATTGTGGGACGGATGGAGTAAGTGATAGTGTGAATGAGACAAAGTTATTTTTTAATCTTACATCAATGTCAATTCGCATACCTCATAATAACAAATTAAAACGTTTAACCTGACACCTAAATCAATATGATCAAAGAACAACAAATATTAAAAGAAAAAATTTGTTTAGTTAATGCAATACACATTAAAAGGAAGTAGATATTAGGGTTGGACAATCGGTCGATTGGATTGATATTGGACCCAAAACTTAAATCTGACGCAAACCACGATTTTAATTTGAAGACTCAATTTTGACAAATAAAATTTCAATTTTTAGCAGATTTGATTAGATCGATTTTTTGGATAAATCTACTGATTGATTTAATATTTATTAGGCTAAATCCATCAAAATTATTTTTTATAAATTCACAAACATTATTTTTTTAATTTAAAAAAATAAAAATTTTAGAAAACCACAAAGAAGAATTATTTTATCATTGAAAAAAATTATTATTATGTAATAAAATTTCCAATATTATTTGACATTAATTTTATTATTATTATACTTTAAACCATAAACTAAATAACACTCAAAATTTCATATTGCAATTCTAGTATTCTTGTGAATAAACAATGTCAATATTAGATTACAAAATGATAATAACATAACATTATGAACTCCATTTTTTATAATGGATGATAAAAATAATAAATAATAAATATTAATTGAGTTTGATCGGGTTCGATTTCTATCAGATTCAAAATAATCATTCAAGACTGGCCGAATCAATTATATATAACCCAAATTAATCAACTGAATCAACCTGACACCCAATCCGATTTAAATTGTTTGCACAAAAAATACAATAGATAGATCGATTTCAACCGGACAGTTGAAATTTATCCACCTCTAATAGACATCTTATACATATATCAATTTCATACATTCAAATCCTTCTTCGATAACATACAACAATATAAAAAATAACAATATAAAATGAGTTTATACAAAGTTGTATTTCAAAAAATGAGAATAGATTAAATGAAAACAAAAAATAATAAGAATGTCTTCCAAGTATAATAATTTTTAATATTCAAAGAGTTTTTTTAACGGGGCATTATTGAAGAGTTCCACTATCACCTGATTCAAAATTAAAAGAAACGTTATATCAATTGTATGAGAAAAAATAAAGTACAAATCGTATATATTAAAATGAAGAGGAAAAAATGATACAAAACACAAATCCTAAAATTTATGTTTAATTTCATCTCAAATTTCTTTCATAATCCAATCTCTACCTTGCATATCTTCAATCTATGGATCTTTCTATATCATTTATGCACGTAGAATAGAGAGAAAACATCAAACTTTAAAATCAAAAATAGAGAAAGAGGGAGGAGAAAGTGAATATAAATGACTAAGAATTGATCAATGTTTTTCTATATTGAAAGATGATATATCTCTCTCACACACATAATACTATTGTCTTTCTTAAAGGAAAATGAAAAGTTTAAAAACATGATAAATTTGAATTTCAAATGTTGTATAGAAAGAAAATGAGAGGGAAGTAAAAAATAAATAAATTGAATGTAATGACAATGATAAGTAAGGAAAATAAAGAATTTTATCTTCTTAACTTTTTCATAACTTGCAAATTACTTGTTGAAGTCTTGTAGTGTAATGTTACAGAGATATGTATACATCACCAATATGTTTCATAATATAAGAAAATGATTACCATACATAAACAATCATAAACAATAAAATTTATGAGTGCTTAAAAAATAGTAAAATTTTGTTTACTAATGTAAAAGACATACTACAAACAATAATCAAATATATAAATATCTTGAGAAAACCACAAGATTGGCCTTGTCAATCAAAACAAATTTAAGTTTCTTAAAAGTTGTTATTGAGATTTTTATATTTTGGAATAAATGAAAGTCATATAAACGCCAATACTCAAATTATAAAAGTTTTCTTCTTTCTTATCCATTAATTTTCTTATATTATAGATACTCTAAGAAAATTAAACTAAAAAAATATTGTGAATAAATTCATTATGAAATTCTGATATGCAGATCTCAGATGTCTCAAGAGATATCGAGACATGGATCTCTGCTTGACTAAACAAGGACATAACAAGAACATTATAATACCTCAAAGTCACAACAGTGTCATGACAGATGTTTCAACATCTGTTAAGACATATATTTTAGATCAAAAGAATAGACTAAATTATGCATAACATAATGATAAATAACACCAAGATATAATGATCCAGTTCAGTGTACAACAACACCTACATCTGGAGGCTACCAAGCCAAGAATGAATTCATTATCAGTAGTATTACTTTAGAGCTAAACTCTCATGTTTACAACCCCTCACTTAATCCTTACCCAATGCAACTTCTACCGAGAAAACCATCTAGATAAGAGAAATCCATCTCAATTCCTAAATCACCCTAGAGGAATTTTGAGGAACCCCACCCATCAAAAACTCTGTCTCAGCGACCAACCATCTCGTGAGAGCGCCTTGTAATAACAACATTCTCAAAATGGAGGATGTCCATATAGTGAGTTGTCAATGTTATTACCATGTAGGTGAAGCTTTTGAATCGAATGAACTTTTCCGCAGTAGCTACAGAGAATAAAATCAAGATGTTATTGACACTACTGCAATAAGGAGAAGCATTCGGTATCAGGATATTATTTACAAAGAGAGAGAAGCATTGGTTTGGTTTGAGATAAAAATACGAGGAAAAAGAGCTTAATAATCAAAATTTTATTTGGGGTAATTTTTGGGATGAATATCTCTGCATATAAGAAGCATTGATAGGAGAAGATTTAGTTAACTTGATTGACATTGACGTTAATATTGAAGGTTGTAGTTCAAAACCAACCAGATAGTTTATGATAAAAGGTTATTATATATTTCTAAATAAGAAAAATATGAAAAACAATAATTTTCAATTGCAATCAGATTCATTATTTAGTTGGAAGATTGTTAAATTGGAAACAATTTACCCCCAAATTAGATACTTGCCACATTATCATGTTAGGGAAAATGGATATTTTATAAAATATCTATTTTTATTATATTATATTAATAAATTTTTTATAATTCATTACTCATAGATAGAATCTAAATATTTTTACATGAAAGATTATAGGTGATTTCGTTCATCATGTACATGTTCATAAATTTGGGTCGAGTTTAAACTCATATTCAGGAAAGTCCATCCTTATTTCAAGACATTATATGGGGTAGGACCGAGTTAGACCAACATAAGCAGGTTGAGTTAAATATTCAGGCCCAAACCCGAGATGTATGATCAATGGCTAATATTCCTTGACACACGAAGATAGCCCTAAAGACTTATTAACAACAATAAATTAATGGTTGGTCCTAGGCAGGAAGACAAAGGAATTGATCTCTATTTAATAACCTCATGTAGACAAGGAAACATAAATATTTATAGCTCATTAATTAGTCTTATAAAGTCCAAGTCCACAAGATTTTATCTAAGATAACAACCTAAGAAAAAACATACACCTTTTACACACAACTCGCACAAAAAGTGACAATGAGACCCTAACTGGCCTAGATCCGGTATAGTTATCAATTAGTGTATCTAGCATGTATATTTGACACCCACCGTATAAATTGGTAAATTTTACATGTTCCTCAAGTGCACAATAAATAGGATGACGAGGAAGAAGAAGGAGTGGAGCATGGGTGCATTTCACAATAAAAATAGAGAAAAGGGAGGTTTTATGTGATTTCAATGCTCAGATAGAAAGAAAAATGCGTCTCGGCTTCATCGTCATTCTCAAAATGGAGACTCAAAGATGAGATGGTACAACTTCACCACCAAATCCATAGTCAAATGGATTGGACAACAAGTCCTATAAAACCAGCATTCTCATGTTTATATATGAATACTTTACTCTATTTTCCCTTTACGTTGCTGCCAAACCGCTTATTTTACTAGAAGAACTGAATCGAACTAATCTTGGCGTCACGGATAAAGAAAATCCCTTATAATTCGACTAAGTCTAGAACATCATCGTGTGATTAGAATGTGATTAAAAGCCGTGATGAACGACATGTTGTGGTTATCATCTTAGTTGTAGATGATCATTCTCAGTAGGTTTCTACTAAATGGGGTTGTCACGCTGTGTTATGATAGACTTAAAACATATTGTGAACAGTGTGTGCCCTAAGCATACTCTAGTTAAAGCACTAAGAAAATTCCCATCAGACTCTCCTTGCGCTTATATAAGAATCCAACTAGAGCATAATGCAGGAACCTATCAGATTCTTGCGCTTATGTAAGACTCCAACTAGAGCATTAAGTAGTAGGAACCCATCGGGCTCTCCTTGTGATTATCTAAAACTCCAACTAGAGCACTAAAGAGGAACACATTAGGATCTTCTTGAGATTATATAAGACTTTAATTGGAGCACTAAGAATGAACCCACTAGAATTTCTTATGCCTACTAGTGACTTCTATGAGAGAAATATGTGAGAAACTTTAGGCATACTTTTTTATAGGTCGGGCTCTAGGAAACTTTTAACAAAGATGAAAGAGTATGCCCTAAAGTAATAAGAGCCTTCCCTTGTGAATCGATATCTACTAAAGTATATAACATACTCAACTTCAACCCCTAAACAGTAGTCATAAAAAGACCTTAGGGAATACTACATAAATGGTGGAAGACTCAGAGCGACCTCAAACAAAGTCAGAGAAGTGTAATGTCAGGATTTACTACTTAAAGCACTTTGGCCCTATGCACCTCATGCTTGACGGAATGTGTACATGTGTACATTTTAGGTCTATGTTGGAGAAAGAAACTTATTAGTATGACAGAAGCACTCTCTAAAGACAAGTCTAATTCTAAGTTGTTTCATACTAGGTCGAAAAAGCCCGCCCTAAAATAGAAAAGACGAGCTACCTCGGTTAGAAGGTCAACTCGCCCCTCAAGAAGCCTACTCTACCTAAATAGTTTTTCTCTCAAAGAACTTCGTCCCTACGCACCTCATGCTTGAGGAATTACATATGATCTAATCTTCCACTTAAATCACATCACCCTTACATGCCTTATGGTTTAGGGATTGTGTACAACTTAGTAACTCGATTAAAATATCTCGCCCCTACAAGCCTCGTGCTTGAGGGACTGTGTAAATGTCTAAAAATTTAGATTAGGTCTAAACTCAGATTTAGGAAAGCCCATTCCCCGTTTCAAAATATTCATAAGGACAGGACCGAGTTGGACCAACATAAGTGGCTGAGTTGAATGGGTTGGCTCAAAGTCGAGACATATGATCGATGGTTAGTATACTTCAATATACCGACATAGCCTTAAAGATTTATTAACATTCATAGATTAATTATCAATCTTAACAAAAAGAAAAATAATTGATCTCTATTAAATGACCTCAGATAGACTGTGAGACATATATATTTATGATTCATCAATTGATCTCACGGAGTCTGAATCTACAAAATTGTAAGTAAACAAAACCTATAAAAAATTTAACTTTTACATAACTCACACAAAAAGCGACATTGCTACCCTAAGGTCTAGTTGTCGTAAAATTATCAATTACAATACCCAACTTGTACACATCACATCCTATATTCTATTTTCTTATTAAATTTATAATTTATTAAATTAAAAAGAAATAATACTTTTTTTGTACTTTTTAATGTTTTATTGATTCTGATAAAATTATTATTTTATTACTTAAATATTGTTATGATATTTAATTATTTTTTCTTAACAACATTTATATCATTTTATAAATCCTCATATTTATTTTCTGTCATATTTTTATTTTATCTCATAAAAATATTGACAATCATCATTTTCTCTCTTTTTACTTCCTTTTTAATTATATAAAATATAAATAAATTGTAGGGATTAAACTGTGCCAATTTATTTGTTGCCAAAACCTCAATCCCTTGTCTTCAGTGTGTTGAAACAAATATGGTTCATACCATGCATCCTCCAAGATTTTGATGATAACAAAGTATTTGAAAATTAATTAGGGTCTCTAACTAGCCAGTTTGTATGTGCATAATTATATTTACTTGATGGAACTGGTTCTGACACTGAAACGACTTTGGTTCGATTTTGATCATGATCCCTCGAGGAAATTTGATTAGAAAAACAACTGCTAGTACACTCCAGTTCAAAAGCGTTTTATGCTGCCTCTGATGTTGAGTAATGTCAAGTCAGTTCTGCTAACACGGGACTCAAGATTTATTGGCATTATCTTTTATAGGTTGTGTTGAACTTAAATCATAGTTGTATCCTCTGGACAGAGGCCTTATTTCATGGATATTCTTGTGACTGAAAGTTCCAACACTTGCTTTATTGGAAAAGAAGATGTACTAGAAGAATTTGGTATGTTTGTAGTCGTTGAAGATGCTCCAACGTCTCTATTTTCTTTAGCTATAAAAAGAAGCTGGAGATTTGAAGATCAACCAAGAAATAACATTGCAAATACAACTGAAAAATACACACACTACTATCAGAAAGCTAAGTCTGTTAAGAGTTGTTATTCTTGCGTTGATTAAGAATCTTTGTAAAAGTATGTTGTATTAATTTGAACACCTCTGATATTTTATCAAGTGGTGTTGTAATTATTCCTTCTCTAAACTATTTGTTTAGATATAAGTCTCTTACTGTAGGCTTGAGTAAGATGAAGTCTTAGACACGATCTCTAAACAAAGAAAAATCTTAATCAGAAGTTGGTTAAGCAAGGGAAAGTCTTATACATGATCTCTAAGCAGAAGAAAAGTCTTAGACGCGAGCTCTAAGTAAGGTAAAGTCTTAGGAAGGTGTTCTAAGTAAGGTAAGTCTCGGTCAGGAGCTAATTGAGAAGATGGAAGTCTTAGACACGAGCTCTAAGCAAAGGATGTCTTGGACAAGTGGTATGAGCAAAAATAAAATTCTTATACAAGTGTGTATAAGTAAGTGTAATCTGGTTGATTATAGTGGAAACTATCTTGCTAGTTAAGGGGACTGGAGTACTCTCAGTTGAGAGAGGAACCAAGATAACTAATGTGTGCTCTTTGCTATTTGTACTTTACTTCTGTTTCTATTTCTGCTGCATCCTATCAAATTCTGAACTCAATTTTCAGAATCTGAACTCTGGTTCAGAAGTAAATCTAATTTTTGAAATACATAATTCAACCCCCATTTTATTGTGTATTTTTCTCACATTCAGCTGGCATCAGAGTAGGGTCTGTGCGTAATACTTAACAGTGGTACAAAAAAAGATCTGATGAGAAAACTATGGATCCTGAGGTTACTAATCCTAGTACCTTAATAGGAATTCCCTTTGATTAAAATAGCTCTGAGTGAAATCATTACACTGCTAAACCTCCTGTATTCAGTGGTGACTCTACTGAATTTGAATGGTGGAAAAGCAAGATGTATATGTAACAACCGTTTATTTTAATTTTTTTTTTGTAATTTAATTTTGTGAAGTTATGTGTAAAAATGTGATTATGTATGCTTTGTTGTGTTTAGGGTACCCTGCAGTAGGGGGCAGTGACCTTAATGTCAATGACCTCGAGGGTGAGAGGTGTGTGGCTAATTTTGTAGAAATGGGTGGTGTGGTGAGAATGGTGAATAAAGTAATATTATTATGAGATAATGTTGTTATTATTATAGTTATAAAATAGGCAAAAATATTGTTTTAGTCCTTTAAATTATTTTAAAATATCAAGTTAGTCCTTTACGTTTTTTTGTAACGCATTGGTCATTTATGTTGTTAAGTAACGTTTGTATCGTTGACCTTTTTAAAAATCTCTGTTACAATAAATTGCAAACTCATATACCATTTGAACTGCCTTTTCGCACTGATCATGAATATATAATTAAATTTATGTTTGATTGTGTATTTTGGTCGGATCGAACAATTTTTCATTATGTATTTGTCCATTTTTTCCCAGATTCTCATGAAATGTAACTTATTTAATAAATTTGATTACATATTAGTGATCAGCGAGAAAAACCAATTCAAATGGTATATGAGTTCACAATTTATTGTAACATAGATTTTTAAAAAGGTCAACGACGCAAACGTTACTTAACATAAAGGACCAAAGCGTTACAAAAAAAAACTTAAAGGACTAACTTTATATTTTAAAATAACTTAAAGGACCTAGACATTATTTTTTCCTACAAAATGATTGGTAATAATAATTATTATAATAAAATAAGAATACAAAGGTGAAAATGAGAAGGAAGGGAATAATTGGAAATTGAGAGAATGTTGAGGAAAAAATAGAGAGTTAGAGGAATAAGTAAGGGCATAAGAGGCAAATCATAGTTGAAGAGTTATAAGGGAATTGGAAGAGAGTTTGGAATCAGTTTTTTGAACGTACGTGTTTTGGAACTGAAAGTGAGAAAAGCTATGGCTAGAGGAGAAGAACAGGAACCACCATATGTGAAAGTTTGGAAATCTTAATTTCGAGGTAAGGGTGGGGTTCTGATCCTATAAGGGTTAACATGTTGAACGATGGGTAAAAGTTAGGTTTTGTCTTATGGGTGGAATGTTGTTTTATATGGTGATTACTAGGAATACTTGATCAATGATGAAATTGTTATTTCATTTTGTGATAAATGATGTTTTCTAACTGATATGCGATGAGTTCTGTACATGTATGTGTGTAGAAATTCTGTTTTACAAATTGTTGAAAATTCCTCCATTGTTGAGTTTTGGAGTTTCGAGTCGGAAGAATGAAATTATGATGAGTTGTTGTTAATCCATGATTAAAATAATGCATAATCGAGGTTTAGGATGTTATTTTGGTATAAGATTGAGTTTATAGTGATAGGTGTTAGTGGTATAGGCTTTGGTGTGAAAGTCTGGGGTGAAAGTTCTTTTAAAAAAAGTGATTTTTGGGGTTCGGAACAGTTTGAATCGACCGTCAGAACCCCTGAGTTGACCTAAGTACTTTGTGCGTCGATCTCTGAGTCGACTCATAGGCAGAAAAACACCAGAAACGATTTCAATCATAACTTTTTAACTGTTAATCCAAATGTCGAACCATTCGAAGCATTGGAAAGATAATAAGTAGAACTTTAACAAGGTATAATTATATGAATCATTTTCCTAATATTTTTATGTCTAATATCTTGAATAATGTGATTGTTTCTTGTTGTGTACCTTAAGAAGTCATGGTGTAAGTGATAAACCTTGAGTTTTGTTGCAAAGATGTTTAATGATGTTATTGTGATGTTAATGATAGTAATATGTACATTTTTTAATGATGTTGTTGTGATGTTATTGTGATGTTTGATGATGTTTTGATGTTAATAATGGTAATATGAAGATGCTTTAATGATGTCGTTGGTGTAATATGAGCATGTTTAATAATGTTATTGTGAATGCAAAATAAATACATGTATATGTCCATATTGTTTGAAATATAATTTGATGCTTGTTGGCCAATTTGGGAAGTGTACAATAACCATGGTGGAGGGTTATTGTGCACAATGATGTTATCATTGTCTTATGCATAAATAGTCGCATTGCATACCTTTGTGAACATGAGTAGTGACATTTTATTGTTTGACGTGAATGAGGGTTATGTTATGATGTGCTATGGTATAAAGCATTATTTCAAATGTGATATTGTTGAGTTGAGGTGATTGCATAAAAAGATATATATGTTGTATGAACTACATGTTATGCTTGTTGGCCAATTTGGGCGGTGTGTAATAACCATGGTGATGAGTTATTATACACGATGGTAATGGTGTTGTTGTATGCATAAATAGTTGCATTGCATAAATTTGTGGACAGATGGTCCGTTGTTGGTGAGCCTAAAATCCCATTGTGTAGATTTGGGCCAGTAGCTGATTCAGAGGTGATGTATCAGTGAGTGGTTCTGGTTCTAGGAGGTGGGGACCAGAACGGTGAACCTAGGTGTTCACAAAAATTGGTACCACATGCATACACATTGATTCGAGTGTGAGTATCATTGCATTATATGTCATCTATGTTGCTAAGTTGTTAAATACGTGATGATAGATTATTAATTGATTTGTATCGTGTAATTTATTATTTGTTTGGTTAATAATTGGTGATGATATTGTTGGATGATTGGTGTGAGGTGTTAGTTGAATGGTTATTGTGATAACTTCACGCATGCTATTTAACAGGTTTTCCTTTATATTATCATGATATCTCACTTTTTGTTTGAATGTTTCCCCCACGTGGGTAACACACATATGCTTCGAAGTAGCTTGTAGAAGCATTAGAGATAGCTTTGGAGTACTTTATTAGTTTTTGTTAATTAGAAGGTGTCTTGCTCTAATAAGTAACATCGGGTTGGGAATGCATGTTATACGAATGTTGTGCTTCCTTGATTAAAATATTTTATGGTGGTTTTGAAGATGTTGAACCATTGTAATTTTGTCCAGATGTTATGTTATGTTGTTAACATATTTATTTTGGTGTTATGAAGATGAGTGAAGTTGTTTTATTATTATGATTCCACTGCGAGGTTTAATTTATGTGTTGCAGTTATAAAAGAATATGACGTTAATTATGTTGTAACACGTGTTACGAAGCAGGATGGTTATTATGAATGTTTTCTATAAAGTGTGACATTCTTGAGTGGTGAATTAAGCCAAATTATCCTTATTATTTTGTGAAATATTTTGTGGGGTTAGAAGGGTGTTACAGTATACGTATATTGTTGGACTCGGTGATAAGCTATGGGATATTCTTGAAGATGGCATTGACATCCCTATAGACAATGTTGGTATGGTTGCTGATAGAAAAACTCTGACTCATACTCAAAAGAAAATCTAAAAAAAACATCATAAAGTCAGAGGTATTCTGGTTGATGCACTTCCACATGCTGAATATTTGAAAATCATTGATAAGTCTTCTGTAAAGACTATCTTTGAATCTCTGTGTTCTACTTATCAAAGGAATCAACAAGTCAAAGAAGAAAAAGCTGGCTTGTTGATACAAAAGTATGAGTTATTCAAAATGAAGGAAGATAAGGATATTGAGACCATGTTCTCTAGGTTTTAGATTCTTGTCTCGAGCCTTCAAGTGCTGAACAAAAGCTACTCAACAGCTAATCATGTGAAAAAAGTCCTGAGAAGTCTCCCTCTGAAATTTAGATCTAAAGTAACAGCTATTTAGGAAGCTAAAGATGTGAATACTCTGTCCCTTGAAAGTCTAATAAAAAATCTTCAAAGTCATGAGATGGAAATTAATGGAGATGAAACTTCAAAGAAGTTTAAGTCTCTCGCATTGAGATCTGCCTCTGAAAAATCTGGTGACAAGTCTAGAAGATCTTCTAGACGCAGTAAATCTGATGAATCGTCTAAAGAAGAATCTGATGGAAGATCTAATAATGAAGACATGGCGGGCCTCATCAGAGGGATTCAAAAAATGTACAGAAGAAGCAGAAGATTTCCTAAAAGCAACAAAAGGATTAACTTCAAAGATGAAGACAGGACCTGCTACAACTGCAACAAATTGGGTCACTTCAGAAGTGATTGTCCTGAACCTCTGAAGGATAGTCAGAGGAAAGGAAGTTATCAGGAAGATAACTTCATAAACAAGTTCTAAAATAATTTCATGGCAATATGGGAAGAGCTAGATGAAGAAGATTCAGAAAAGGAAGATAATGCTAATCTAGCACTAATGGCTCACTCATCTAATAAAGGACTTCTATTTGAGTCTGAAAATAAAGATGAGGTATTCTCTTACTCTAACTTTATTTCATGTGCTAACAGTTTTCTAGATCATTATAAGAATCAAACTAGTCAGATTAAGATCCTTAAAAGAGATAACTCTATTTTAAAAGAAGAATTAAAAGAAGTCAGTATATCTCAAAATGAGTGTTCATCTCAGGGTAAACATGATTAAGCTTTTCATAAATTTATTATATCTGGAATTGATCATACCAAACTTGGATCTATAATTTATGGAGTCGGAAAATATAATAAATAAGGATTAGGATATGATGAAGGTTGCTCTAATACTAATGATTCTTTAAAAGTGCTTCAAGATTCCTGCTCATCTAGCATTGCTTAAACTATGTTAAGTAACCATTTTGTTCCTGTTGCTAAAGCAATGAATTTAACTGAACCAATTGACTAGAAGTTAAAAGGCGTTGATATAACAGAACCTGGTAAATCAGATGTTCTGATGACATCAATATTCAACACTTATGAATCACATGATAAAATAAATTATGTTACTAAGGTTAAGAATAACTCCAGTCAAAACATTTTGAATCAAAATGATTGGAGTAAAGCTAAACTTTCTTACAAAGTAAAAGGACAAAATAGGATAAAATCTGTTAAAACTAACGTGAAAGAACCCATACGTGTATGAGTACATAAATCTCAAGTTATTTTTGTTGCAGATATGCCTAAAGGAACAGATGGAATGGCAATCTTGGTACCTGGAAAGTGGATGCTCACGACTTATGACCGGAGAAAGGCATATGTTCCAAACCCTGGATCTAAAAGAGGAAGAAAATATGGTTTTGGACGTGGCCAGAAGGGAAGGATAATCGTTACATGTAACATAGGTAATTCTCAAACTCTTATTAATAAGGTATGGCTTGTAGATGGCCTAAAACATAATCTACCCAGTATAAGCCAGTTGTGTGATAATGGTTACAATGTATTGTTTGACAAGGACTGTTGTTCTATTATCAATTCTGATAAAAATTTAGTATTCAAAGGGAAAAGAAAAAGGAATATTTATAAAATCAATCTTTCTGAATTGGCCATTCAGAAGTTTGTTTGCCTAATGACAATGAGTGATGAAAAATGGGTCTGACACAAAAGTTTAGGTCATTCAAATTGGAGATTAATCTATAAACTTTCCAAGCTAAATTTTTTAAAGGGTTTCTAGATATTGATTATCACTCAGGTGCTCTTTGTGGAGCATGTCAAGTTGGAAAGATTGTAAAAACTTCTTTTAAAAACAAAAACGTTGTCTCTTCTTCTAGACCCTAGAAATTGCTTCACATTGATTTATTTGGTCCTATTAGGACTTCCTCAATCAGTGGAAAGAAATATGGTTTGGTCATAGGTGATGATTTTAGCATATGGACTTGAGTGAAGTTTCTCAAATCTAAAGATGAAACATACGAAGTGTTTATCACCTTCTGCATTCAAGTACAATTTGAGAAGGAATTGAAAATTCTAAAGGTCAGAAGTGACCATGGGGGTGAGTTTGAAAATGAATCATTTGAATCTTTTTGTGAAAAATATGGAATTATCCATGAGTTATCTTCTCCCAGAACTCCACGGAAAAATGGAGTTGTTGAGAGAAAGAACAGATCTCTGCAAGAAATAACAAGGACAATGATTCAGAAAATAAACTTCATACGTACTTGTGGGCAGAAGCTATTAATACTGCTTGTTATATTCAGAACATAATTTATATCAGACCAATTCTGAATAAAACATCGTATGAGTTATTCAAAGGTAGAAGACCTAGTATCTCTTATTTTCATCAATTCATATGTACCTGTTACATCCTGAATAACAAGGTCCACCTAAAGGAATTTGATGCTAAAGCTCAAAAGGGTATCTTTTTAGAATACTCTGAACGCTCAAAAGCATACAGAGTGTATAACTCATTAACTAAATTGGTTGAAGAGTCTATGCACATTAAATTTGATGATAATTTACCTAACCATAACAAGTCAGGGTCTTTGGTTCAGAATGATTTCTCTGCAGGTTTTTAGAATCATGAAGAACAATTTATAGTTTGTGTCCCTAAAGAAAAGATGTTGAGAGTGATGCTCCAGAATCTGTCACTATATCTCAAGAGTTTTCTAAGATAATGCAGGATGAATTTGAGATGAGCATGATGGGTGAATTAAAATACTTTCATAGAGTTCAGATCAGTCAGAAGTCGGGAGGTATTTATATTCACCAGTCTAAGTATACAAAAGAGATCTTGAAAAAGTTCAATCTTGATGATTGCAAAGTCATGTCCACTCATATTCGTCCTGCATGCAATCTTTGTATTGAAGAATGCAGTTCTAAAATGGATCCAACAAAATATCGAGGTATGATAGGTTCCTTACTCTATCTCACTGCTTCTAGACCGAATATCTTATTCAGTGTACGTTTATATGGAAGGTTCCAATAAGATCCTAGAGAGACTCACTTAAATATCGTTAAGAGAATCTTTAGGTATCTGAAAGGAACATTAAATCTTGGACTTAGAAGTCCTCAGATTATAAACTGGTTGAATTTTGTGATGTTAACTATGTTGGGATAGAATTGAAAGGAGTTCCACTAGTGGTTCCTGTCAATTTATAGGTGAAAACCTTATCTCTTGGGATAGTAAAAGACAAGCAACTGTTGCTTTGTCCACAGTAGAAGAAGAATACATTTCAGCTGCTAATTGATGCACTAGGCTGCTCTGGATGAAATATCAACTTCAAGACTATCATATTTTTGGAAACAAAATTCCTATTCTATGTGATAATATTGTTGTTATCTGTCTAATGAAGAATCAAATTGAGAATTCTAGAACCCAACATATTGAACTCAAATATTTCTTTATAAGGGATTATGTTCAAAAGGGTATAATAGATATTCAATTCATTGATTCTGAACTTCAATGGGATGATATATCTACAAAGCCCCTGGCTATTGCCCAATTTAATTTCATCAAGAAAATTTTAAACATGGTTTATGTAGTAGAATAAATTCTTGTTCTCTGAATGGTATATTGGAATATTTGTTGGAATCTGTTAGCAATTAATTGAGTTACTTCTGATAGTTCCTTAAGTATGGTCTTTAAGTCTGAAATATAGGTTATAAGATCTCTCTCTTCATTGATTGCTTTATTTAAAGCATACACTAATAAGTTAATTCCTTGTTATGTGCTTAGAGTTAACAATTGGACTACTCCTTGAGTTCTTATCAAATAAGAATCCTTGTCTTAACACTCTGATCCTATTATTTTTTTTGAAATCCTGATATGATAGTCAGTTGTCTATGAATGTTTTTTTAAAGACTTAAAAAGACATGACTATCCCTTCTATTTTTAGAATCTGCTCTAAAAAATTTGGTTCATTAAAAAGGAGTGTTCTAACAAAGATTTTAACTTGTTTTTATTCAGACTCGTAACTATCCAAACATTTTAATGCATACTTGCTTATATTCTAGCATTATATGTGTTAAGTTGCTAAGGTTTTTTTTCTTTATGATCTCACAGACTATCTTCTACATAAGATAATTATGTGAAATCACTTTTCTTCATCTTAGTATTTCTTCTTACAAAAATGTCCTCTTAATTCATTAAAGAAGATATCTTTGATTTAGATTTTCTAAAGGAATATACAACTAACTTCAACGAATTCATGATGAATAATCTTTCACAAATTTTTTCAGATATTCATTTTCAGAAATAAGATGAATACTCTCTGGACTCATCTTTCCCGATCTTGTGAAATACTTTTGGGTCAATGCTCATATTCATTAGAGTAAGCAAAATTATTGTCTGATTATGTCTGTTGTCTTTTCTATTGTAATCAACTTTAAAATCATCTGTCAAGCAATTATTTGTGAGGTAGATGGGGTCACTGTTGAAAGATACTGGTATAACAACAACTCAAAAAATGTTTTACAAATCATCTATGGTAACAAAGGCCCTTCTGAAAGTCCTTCTACTCTTACTCCTATGGCAAAAGTCTGGTACCAAATTATGGGGAACATTCTAAGGCCTAGAGTAAAGGGAACATGATGACTTTTTTTAATGATAAACTCTTCATTTTGGCACTAGTCTTCAGGATCAAGATCAATTTACCTCTGACTATGTTTTAGTATCTTAAAGAAGAGATTCTTACATTTCGTGAGGAATTATCTTTTCTCATTCCTTTTGGTAGGATTCTTTCTCAAATTCTAGCTCAACATTGACAAACTCGTTCCTGACTGGTGTTTAGGTATGAACAGTTTTGAAACCATTATTTATTGCTAAAGTTTTTTTTCTTTCTCTTCTCTTTTGGTTGATGACAAAGGGGGAGAATGGGTTGAGTATTTTAGGTTAATAATGGTTCCAAATATGGTTAGTAATTTTATTTAGGGGGAGTTTACAAATATCATCCTTGGAGTAGATTTATTATTCTGTATGCAGAAGAGCTTACAAACCTCAACTCTTAGATTTTTTGACTCAGGAGGGCTTACAAACCTCAGACCCTGAAAGTTGTTGAGTAATTAATTTGCTTCTGATTGTTTTTCTAAATACTTAATATTGTCATCATAAAAAAGGATGAGATTATTGAAACAAGTTTGGTTCATACCATGCATCCTCTAAGGTTTTGATGATAATAAAGTATTTGAAAATTAATTAGGATCTCTAACTAGCTAGTTTGTGTGTGCAGAATTATATTTACTTGATGGAACTGGTTCTGACACTGAAATGACTTTGGTTTAGTTTTGATCATGCTCTCTCGAGGTAGTCTGATCAGAAAGGCAGTTGTTAGTACACTCCAGTTCAGAAGTGTGTTATGTTGCCTTTGATGTTGAGTAATGTCAAGTCAATTCTGCTAACACGGGACTCAAGATTTATTGAAATTATCTTCTACAGGTTGTGTTGTACTTGAATCATGGTTGTATCCTTAGAACAAATGCCTTATTTCATGGATATTCTTGTGACTAAAAGTTCCAACACTTTCTTTATTGGAAAAGAAGATGTACTAGAAGAATTGGTCTGATTGTAGCCATTGAAGATGCTCCAACGTATCTATTTTCTTTAGCTATAAAAAGCAGCTAAAGATTTAAAGATCAACCAAGAAATAACGTTGCAAATACAACTGAGAAATACACGCATCACTATCAAAAAGTTGAGTCTGTTAAGAGTTTTTATTCTTGTGTTGATTAAGAATCTTTGTAAAAGTGTGTTTTATTAATTTGAACACCTATGATATTTTATCAAGTGTTATTGTAAGTTATTCCTTCTCTAAACTATCTGTTTAGATATAAGTCTCTTGTTGTAGACTTGAGCAAGGTGAAGTCTTAGACACGGGCTCTAAGCAAAGAAAAGTCTTAATCAGAAACTGGTTAAGCAAGGGAAAGTCTTAGACACAAGCTCTAAGCAAAGGAAAACTCTTAGACGCGAGCTCTAAGCAAGGTAAAGTCTTATGCAGGTTGTTTAAGCAAGATAAGTCTTGGTCAGGAGCTAATTGAGCAGAGGAAAGTCTTAGACATGAGTTCTAAGCAAGGGAAGGCTTGGACAAGTGGTCTGAGCAAAAAGAAAAGTCTTATACAAGTGTGTATAAGCAAGTGTAATCTAGTTGATTATAGTGGAAAATCTCTTGCTTGGAAAGGGGACTGGAGTACTCTCAGTTGGGAGAGGAACCTGGTTAACTATTGTATGTTATTTTCTATTTTTACTTTGCTTATGTTTCTATTTCTATTGTACCTTATCAGATTCTGAACTCAGTTCTTAAAATATGAACTCTGGTTCAGAAGTAAATCTAATTTTTACAATACATAATTCAATCGCCCCCCTTCTTATGTATTTTTATCACCTCCATAATTTTCTTAAAGAAAGGTATTATCCTAGATCATTTTTCTTTGAATCTAATTTGGGTAATAATCCTATTTATGTAGCAAGGTGTTATCCTAGATCCTTTTTCTTTGAATCTAATTTGGGTAATAATCCTATTTGTGTTTGGAGAAGTCTTTGGCAAGCTAGGGAAATTTTAACTTTTTGTTACAGGTGGAGTATTGGAGATGGAAGTAACATTATGGTGATGAATTCACCTTGGGTTAGAGGCAGAGTAGAAGGTTGCTTGAGCAGTCGTCAAGCTCAAAGTGCATATGAGATTATTGTTCAACTTATTTTATTGTCTAATGTTAAACAATGGAATGCTGAGGTGATAAGAGAATTGTTTGATCATGCAGTAGTTGGGGATATTCTACATGTTTCATTAGTGGAGGAAGTGGTTATAGAATATGAAAGGAAGATTCATATGAACTTAGGGTATAGAAGGGAGGATGGGGATTGGAATAACATGTGGAATATTAAGGCTCCTCCTAGAGCCAAACACCTCTTTTGGAGAATTTGTAGGGGATGTCTGCTGACTTGCTTGAGACTTTTTCATCATTATGTCCAGTGCCTGGTGGGTTGTCAGTTTTGTGGGAATGTGGTGGAAGATGATTGGCATGTCTTCTTTGGATGTGATGCCATCAATCATTGTAGGCGAACAACAGGTTTGTATAATATTATTGATCCTCATTTACATTCCTTTGATAATGTCAAATCCTTGATTCTTAATACTGAGGATAGAAGGATTGTAGGTAGAGTTGCAGTTATGTTAGATGTGATTTGGAAGAACAGAAATAATCTGGTTTGGAATAATGGTCAAGAGGAAGGATCTAGACTTGCTATGCTTGCTTTTTGAAATTGGAAAGATTGGTTTTCTACGCAAGAGATTCATGTTAGTGATATTATCCAACATCATTTAATTTCTTGGTGCTCGCCTAATGTAGGGAAGGTAAAATGCAATGTTGACGCATGTTTTAACATCAATCGTGGTACTACAAATAGGGATTGGTGTGTGAGAGATCACTTGGGAAAATTTGTCTATGCAAGTGTTGTTTGGTGTCATACCCAAAATTTTACCCTTAGATTATTAGGTTCATTTTGCATTTCATTTTGTTCTGCATTGCATTTTAACTAACCGCTAACCAGTTTGCTCAGTCTGTTGTTTTTGCAGGATAATAACATTGTGCGCACTTCAATTCATGAAGGGAAAAAGAGTCGTCAATTTACAGTCTGTTGACGATTATGAGGCAAAGTCATCATCAGAAAGTCCTCAAACAATTAGGGTTTCTATCTCCGATTTACGCGATTTTTATCTGAGAATGGGTTGAATTCCATGACGATATTGACGTCAGATTCCACGTGACACAATACATCTTTATTCGAGAACCGGGATTTAGTCGTCAGTTGGGTTTGAAATTTTGTTGGATTCATAAACCGTATAGAGTTGAAGGCGTTGAAATTTGGGTTAAATCGGTGCGAGAGTCGGCTTCAAGGAATTTATTCTAACAAACGCACATTTTCCTGTTTTTTTACTGGTTACAAATTAATTTTTGGAGGAACAGTGAAATTATGGTTTGCATCAAGTTCATAAATAATGTTAGTTGGTTTGGTCACAAGTATCAGTTGAATTGATTCGGAGTACCAAAGTCAGGTTATTCAAGATACAGTCTGGATTTTAAATGCGGAGGAAAGTTCGTTTTGCCACTAAATTGGATTTCTCTGTTTATCTGTTCAAGGCCATATTCACCAATTTTATTATCGAATACGAGTTAATCGTCAGGGGATTAGTTCTGAACTCAGAAGTTACGTATTTAATTTCAAGTATTGTGCAAAATTGTTAATTGCCAAATTCAAATTGTGAAATGTCAAGTAGTCGAAAGAAAATATGGACTGAATTTAGCCGAAAAATAAAAATTTATTTATTAAAGATTGAATTTATTTATTCAATTTCTGTAAAAATTTTATTACAACATATTCAGATATTTACATTTGTTAAGTTACAAATTAAATGCTAACTTTGTCCTAAAAATTCATAATTTTTCCTAAGAGGTCTTCATGCCCGATCTACAACGTAGAAATAGAAGTCGCCGCACTCCACGTAAGCGCTTCCTTATGAACATTTACATCCCCCTTGAAACCTTGACCACAATCAAGAAGTTTATATTACCTCCCTCTTGAGGGGAACTACGATTACTCTGATTCCATCCCCTACCTCGGATAGTAAGCACAAGATGCGAATCTTGGCGAGTAAACTTAGGACTAACCCTTAGCATATACCCTTAAGCAGATATTTTAGCAAAATAGCAACATTAGAACAAGAGGTTCCTGTAGAGTACTACATAAGTTTAGGGTGCTAATACCTTCCCTAAGCTTAACCAACCCCCGAACCCTAGATCTTTCCCCGCATTGTGTTTACGATGCAAAAATAGGTTTTTCCTTTCTTTAACCTTTCCTTTGGTATTCTATTATCACCGCAACACTTGGGTTTTTGGTAACCAACCCATTATAGAAGCGGAAGCCTTGACCCTCAAAGAGGCAATACAAGGAGCTATTGAAATGCATATGGATAATGTTATCTTCGAAATTGATTCCCAATGCGTGATCCAAGGTATTCTGTCAAATAATAGTGGTATTTATGAGTTTAGTTTACTTATTCGTTCTATCCCAAATTTTTTACAAATTTATCCTAACTTTGAGATAAAGTTTGTTAAGCGTCAAACGAATATGGTTGTCCACTCCTTAGAGAATGCGGTTGATTCTTTGGCTAGACGTAATATTATTAATTTGATTTCTCGTTGTATTGAACATTACTTATTGAATAAAATGTGTTAAGTTTGTTTTTGTAAAAAAATGATTTTTTTTTAAATTAAACTAAATTTTCACTCTTAAAAATATAAAAGGTGTAAATATTAAAACATATTGTTGAATAAAAATAAATGAGAAAAACTAAATGTAAGAGAAAAAGAAAATGATAGTAATTGTACTTATATCCTAATTTGATACTATCTTTTGAAAATGAAACATATTCTTACTTAGTACATGAACAACAAATTAATGCTTACTTAAATGATTTGTTAGGCCAAAGTGTTTAATATCAGGTGGATACATTATATTAAACTGGAAGATTGATTCATACATTGAACTTGACATTCACAAAATTGTGGAAATGTCAATTTCAACCCTTAATTGTAAATGCATGGTGGACGGTGGTTATCTTCTTTTATGCACTCTTTATAAAGAAGATTGTCATTGATTTTATGGATTAGTTTATGTGATTGATTACTAATACAAGACATGTTGGTGGAGTATAATCACATCTTTGAGAATAAATATTAGGTAAGGAGACCACGGACTTAAAATGCACTTTAAAAATTGGATAAGAATGAAACATTTAGCATTCATGATTAAGTTTGCAAAGACAACGCCATGTGAGTGCAAACCATCTGTCTTTATACTAGTTTCTTTTTCTTCTATGTTACTACAAAACCGTCAGCTTTTAAACAATTTTCTTTTAATTTTTTATATTACAACTAGCAAGATACCCGTGCGTCTATAGTATAGAATATATTTAAATATACGTGTAAATTTGAAATGAAAAAAATAATTTAAAAAAAAATTATTATATTTTAAAATAAAGAATTTATCTCTTAATTAAAAATAATTGTTGGTTAAAATAAAATAGATATTGTTCTAATAGTAATTCATAAAATAGAAAGTTAGTGATGTGCATTATTATTGAGTGGTATTCAATTTGATATAATTAGGGCTGACAATGAACCAAACCAACTCGAAGATAGTTCGGAATTCGACTCGACAATTAAATCCTTGAACTAGGTTCATGAACCAAATGAGTTGAGTCTGAGCGAAAAATTAAGTTCGTTAACTAAATGAGCTGAACTTGAACTATACATAGTTCGACTCGTTAGGTTCATGAGTCAACTCGATTACATATGAAAAGAATTATACTGTCTTTAAGATTAGGTTTAAATATTTACTTCAAATCTTAGACAAATTTAATCTTCAATTTAGTAGTTTTTGAATTAGACTCTCAAATGTATCTCTTGAAAGTTGTGTAGGTTTTGAATTAGTAGATTTCGAAGATAAAGTTAAATTTCAATATGATAACTTTTATTTTATTTTAATGTTTTATTTAAAATATATATATTTATTTAAAATGTCAAATATACTAATATATATATATATATATATATATATATATATATATATATATATATATATATATATATATATATATATATATATATATATATATATATATATATATATATATATATATATATATATATATATATATATATATATATATATATATATATATATATATATATATATATATATATATATATATATATATATATATATATATATATATATATTTAAAAAAATAGTTTTTAAGTTCGTGAACCATGTGAGCTGAACCTAATGAGATGAACCTAACAAGTCGAACCGAACTGTTCGTGAACTTATAACGAGTCGAGTTTGAGCTTAAAAAAAAGTTCGTGTCAAACTCGAACTCGAACTCGAATTCGAACAATTCTTAACGAGTCGAGCCGAGCTGAGGTGAGTTCGACTCGACTCGACTCATTTCCAGCCCTAATAAAATGTTTTTAGATATATATGTTACTTTATAATGTGTTACTTAATTGTAAAATGAACAATGATCATTTAAACTCAATTGTATTAAATAATCATATAAAAAAGAGACATGTGAGATGGAGAAAATAATTCGCATTTGAAAATAAAAAAAAAAATTCTTTCAAATAAAGATAATTTTTTATTAAAATAAAATAGATATTGTCCTGATAGTGAACCATGAAACGCAAAGTTGGTTGTGTGCACTAGGGATATAAATGGATATCCATGGGAATAGATACTATGATATTCGTATCCGCCCCGTTGGATAAATATGATATCCATATCCGTCTCATATTCATGCGGATCTCCGTTAAGTGGATAATCCGCAGGTTTTACGATATCCGTGGATATTTCCAGATATCTATGGATAATATTTTTTTATATAAACTAAATTTTAAAAAAAAAATTAGTTTTTATAAAAAAAAAAATTTGAACTTCTTTTAAAACACAAAAAATTATTATCACATAACATTCCTACAACCGTGAAATGCAAAGTTGGTTGTGTGCAGTACATCACTAACTTTCTATTTGATATAGTATAAAATGTATTTAGATACACATGTCAATTTCAATTAAGTTAGTTAATTATAAATTGAACAATAAATAATCATATAAATTTTGAATATTTTTATATATAATAATTATATTTTTATTTTATATATAAATTTTGAATATTTTTATAATAATTTTCAACATTTTTCTATGTTCTTCTTCATTAAATTAAAAAGAGGTTCGAACTTTGTTATTTATGTTTAAAAAAATAAAATAGAAAAAATAAAATTTAGAGAGAAAAAATTAAAATGAAAATAAGAAAGTGTGAGAAAAAGAAATGTGGAGAAATTTTGAAATTTGAATTAAAAGAATAAAAGAAAGAGTGAGAAAGTTTAAAGTAAAAAGTAGAAAATGAATGAAGTGGCAAAAAAAGGTACTTTCAATTTTTGTAGCATTTGTTAATTACAAATATACCCTTTTACTAATACAGTTTTTAAAAAGAAAATGATATATTAAAAAATTTGGTGGTAGTTTATTTTAATGAATAGATAGTTGAAATCATCGACCTTTAAAAAATTTTCCCCTTTATAGTGGACATGTGATAAATACAATAGTATGAACTTTGTCCTCGTAATGAAGTTATGGAGTATAAGACAGTTTTTGTAAAAAGTGATCATCCTCCTCAACCATGTCGTTGATGTATTTATAAACTTGACCACTTAGATTAAGTTGTTATCAATGGATCGGTTCCAATGCCCACTCAGTTAGTCAGATCATTGAGATATGAAAAATCAATTTTCTCCCTTAATAAGGATGGGCAATTGCATTCCTTTACAACACACACTTGTTGACACATTTTAATGTGCTTGGGCTGAATCGGGAGATCCATGCCCAAGAGACATTGAGTCGGACGAGCTCACATGCTTGCCATATAATGTTGCCCTTACACACCTATATTTTCTTATGTTACTTCTGGGTCAGGCATGATATGGTCTAGCCTCTTTGGGACTAAACAAGATCACTCTAGTTCATAGTCTCTTAAGTTACTCCTAGGTCAGGCATGATATGGTCTAGCCTCTTTGGTAAATTATAGGTAATGATATAGAGCCGAAGAGAATTGCGGATGATGAAGGTGACAAGAATAAGAGGAAAAATATTACACTAAATGCTATTAACATCAAAGAAATAGAATCAGAATATGACAGCTGTCAAAGCAAGATTAATATAGACATGAAACTCGTGTTTTAAAAATTCAATGAGTTCCTAAGACACTAAAAACAAATTTCAAGTTTCTAAGAGAAAAATAAAGAAATATAATCTTTCATTCCCATATTCCACCAATGTGGAAAGTAAGGACACATAAGACCAAACTACCCTTAAAACTAGAGAAGAACCCAGAATCAGAGAAGATTCAAGAAACTGCAAAGAGAAATTAAGAGAGCCTACATATTTTTGGGATGACAATGATGTGGAGTCCTTAGATAAGGAAGAAACAAACACGTGTCTCATGGGAAATGATGAAGAAGATGAGGTTACCTATTAATTTTCTTATTAAAAATTGTTTCACATTTATCAAAAGCTAACTAAGGACACTATTTCTTCCCTCAAATTGAAAAATAAAAACCTATTGGAAGAAATAGAAAGTCTTAAAGATAGACAAGATGATATAATTCAAAAATCCTCATCTTCTCACAAATTATTAGATGAATATATCAAGTGTGATCAATGTGAGATTTTGAAAAATAAAGTTGACGATATTGTCGCATCTTGAAAAATACAACCTCGCGAGTGCATTGTATGTTCACATATGACTAACAGAGTCACCACCGTTCTTTATTTATTCCTAAGGAAAAAGGAAATGACGATAAAATCCTAAGAGGATAAAATGGATAAGATGGTCATCACAATCAAATTTAGGATTCGAAAGTCATCTATACGTGAGGAAGGTACTAGCACCCCTCGCATCCGTTGAATCTTCTAAAAGTTATAAGGGTTAAGAGTTTGTTAGCAATATTTTGTTCTAGTTTAATCATATTCATCAAGACGTTCATTAAAATATTTTTTTTTAAAAAGAGAGAATTATTTATAACAACATAGAAATTATTTACAAATAAAAAAAGGGAAAAACATTTTTCATTATTATTGTGCTCGACAGGATTCCAAAACCCCGCTCCTACGTGCCCTCATGTACAATGAGAGACTCAGAGCCTTATAGTTCGATAAAAAAAATACTTGTGGATTGATTGATTTTAGGAAATAATGTTAGGTCTCATTTTAGTTATTAAATGTATGTCTGTATGCTCGCACGAAGGAGGTTTAAGTGATGTTTGTATTTGCGTTAAAAGGACTAGCCTACTCTTTTATGAAAAGGTTTATTTTGACTTAAGAGCGTAAAGACACAAAAAGACTTGATGTGTGAAGATTGTTTTTAAATTGATTTGATTTGAAGTAATCGATCACTGTGACAGACGTCAATTAATCAATTACTCGGGGACAAGGTGGATGTGTATCCCTCGTCCATTTATTTGCGAAACATTTGGTTTACTTTGATTAATAAAATAGTTTGATTTACATACAGGGAGTCGAGTTATTTACGAGAAGGTTTCTCCCTTGGCATCTTGATTTAAAAGAAGATGGAAATATTTTTTTTAAAATATGAATCAAAGATGAGAACCTATACTAACACCAAAGAGAAAGACCTAATTCAGAGTGAGTTGTTAATTTTGAGATACCCATCAAGAGGAGATTTATTCATTAATTTTTGTAATTAAAAAAAATATAAACACATATATTTTTTTTTTGTACATTTATTATTTTTTAAAATTAAAATAGCCTAATTATAAAAACAAATCTTTATATCAAATTCCAAGGACCAATGGAAATAAACGGCTAACACAATTAAATTTTAATTTGAATGGTAAGAATTAAATTAATTAAAAAAATTCAAAAATTGATTAACTAAACCATCAAAAAAATTAATTTTAAAAAAATAAAGAAGGTGTATTTATAGTTAAATTAGTAAAAAGAGATATGTGAGGTCCAATGATTTAAAGCTCATTCTACTTAACCATAATAAGTCCTAATTTATAAAATAAACAATTAAACTTAAAACAAAAGAAAGCAGTATATATGTGTAGTGGAAGGGTGGGGCATGCCCCTTTGTAGCTTTCCTGGTCAACAAGATTTTCAAAATGAAAAAAACATGGCCCACTCACATGTCAACATGTGGCGGCCCTTAATATTAAAAAATAATGGAAAAAAACAAGTGATTACCACACTAGGAAAAAAACAAAAAAAAAGTGCAAATTTTACATTTCCCCCTCCCTCTCATACTCATCTTTTTATCCCTTCTCTCAAAATTCAGATGCACCTCATACAAAACTATTATTTTCCTTCATTTTAGAGCAACTTTAGCGCATAGTTGTTAAACACCAAATTTTTGTATAGCTTACGTTAGTAATAAAGAATTTGCATTATAGTAGAGCTGACATGGTATTTAATGAACTAAAGTTTAGTTTTCATTATCTATATTGTTAACGTAAACTATTTAATGTGAAACATATTATAATATTATTTAATATTAATAAAATATTCCAACGGCATTAAAGTAACGGCATGATATTTGAAAATAGTAACGGTTATATTACCATTTTCTACCTTCTATAAATTCTATAGAAACTTTAACTTTTTTTACACACAATTTTACTTCTAAATTTTTTTCTTTCAATTTTCAATCTTATTTATTTATTAAATAGATCTCAAAATTTTCAAATGTGTCAGCGGCCATCGCTCCCTATTGGTGACGGTTCTCAAAATCTCCAGCCTTTTATGTTTCAATCACCACCATTTTTTACCGGAAACAATTCTCAATATACCCGGCCTTTTATGTTTCAATCGCTCCCTATTGGTGACGGTTCTCAAAATCTCCAGCCTTTTATGTTTCAATCACCACCATTCTCTACCGGCAATAATTCTCAATATACCCGGTCGTTTATGTTTCAACCACCACCAACCATCGACGTTGTAGAGTCTTCTAACGTTGAATCAGAATCACCAATTGGGTCCACTACAGATTCTCAAGTGCCAGGCAACTTCACTCAAGATGGTCTAGAAAATATTACTTTTACGGAAGAAGGAGAACGTTCAACCCAAAAAAAACAGCGTCTCAAGTTCTTAGAAGAAGAAGATAAATTGCTTATTCAGACATGGCTTAAATTTCCAAAGATTCAATAGTCGGAGTTGACCAAAAAGATGATAGTTTTTGGGTAGAATCAAAGATGGCTATAACAACTATTGTGGACCACTTATAGCGAGAGAGTGGTCTACACTCAAATCTCGATGGCATCTATTGAATAAACATTGTGAATGGTTTTGCAGAAACTACAAACTAGTTGTTGCTAACAAGAAAAGTGGACAGTCTGAGACAGATGTCATGGAAGAGGCACGTAAAATTTTTGTCCAAGTGCATCATCAACGTTTCACAATGGAGCACGTGTGGAGGTTGTTGAAGGATGAACCTAAGTGGAAGGGGCAAGAAATGAACAACTCTTCAAAGAGATCAAATATATCCTCTACTGGAACATATTCATCGTCATCTAATCCAAAAAATCCCATAGATTGTTCAGAATACAACAGTGCAACTCAGAACGACCGCCCATCAGGACAAAAGGCGGCAAAAAGGAAGGGCAATGGAAAAGCATCTCCATCTATAACACCCATAGTGGATTTGACTGGCATGGAAAGTGCCTCAGAAAAGAAATTAGCTATCTATGGTAAAATAGCTGAAGCAAAGTTGGCAGAGAGCATACCCGTGTTGTATGAAATTCTCATGAAAGACAAATCAACAATGGATGATGAGCAACGCCGAGAGCATGAAGAAATTTGTCAACGTATCAAAGAGAAGTACTTCAAGAGAAGCTAGGTGTATTATTATTATTATTATTATTATTATTATTATTATTGTTTAGGTTTGAATATGCATTTCATATTATTGTAATTTTGTTTTAAATTATTGTTATTTCAATTTTGTATCTATGTTTCAAATTAGCTATGTAAAACTAGCCGTTATAAAAAAAACTAGCCGTTGTAAACTAGCCGTTATAAAATTAGCCGTTGTAAACTAGCCGTTATAAAACTAGCATATATATACCTCACATGTTTTCCCATTATATTATTTTCATCATATCTTCCATGGATCCAAATGCTGAATGGGATAAAATCTGGAATGAAGTCGTAGATTATTGCCTTAACGACAACACTGAGGAAGATGTGATAAGGTTGGTATGAGAGGCGCAACAACAGGCCAACAATACAAGTAAGCATAGAAAAAGAAGAACGGTGATAGATCGAAGTCGTGAGGAAGGGCATCATCAATTGTTCAATGACTACTTCTCTGAAAATCTTGTATACACGAAGGCTCAATTCAGATGAAGGTTCCGTATGCGAAGACATGTGTTCCTTCACATTGTTGAAGCTCTTGGAAATCATGATGAGTACTTTCAAAGAAGGATTGATGCAGTGGGTAGAATGGGTCTTTCACCATTGCAGAAGTGCACAACTGCTCTTCGTATTCTAGCATATGGATCACCAGCTGACAGTGTGGATGACTATGTTCGAATTGGAGAAAGCACGACATTGGAGTACTTAGACAGGTTTGTAATAGGCGTGTGCATAATATTTGGTGCTCAATACATGAGAAGGCCAAACAATGAAGACATTGCACGCCTACTACAAATTAACGCGGCACGCGGCTTTCCAGGTATGTTGGGTTCAATTGATTGTATGCATTGGGAATGGAAAAATTGTCCTGTCGCATGGAAAGGTCAATTTTCTAGAGGTGATCATGGTAAACCCACATCATGCTTGAAGTTGTGGCATCTCAAGACTTATGGATTTGACATGCATATTTTGGAACTGCGGGTTCTAACAACGACATTAATGTGTTAAACACGTCTGATGTGTTTAATGATGTTTTGAATGGAAAAGCTCCCGCAGTACAATACTCGATGAATCGAACAACATATCATATGGGGTACTACCTAGCGGATGACATTTATCCTGAGTGGGCAACATTTGTCAAGACCATCCATATGCCGCAAGGAGAAAAGAGAAAGTTATTTGCCCAACGACAAGAATCAGCACGGAAGGATGTTGAACGGACATTTGGAATGCTCCAAGCCCGATTCTCTATTGTACGTGGTCCAGCGCGTGCTTGGCATGTGAATACAATGAAACATATAATGTTAGCATGTATCATATTGCATAACATGATTGTCGAAGATGAGCGAGACACATATGCTGGTAATTTTGATTACGACCATGTTGATAATAATTTCTCCACAACTGAAGTATCTACTGGTCCAATTCCCAACTTGAAAACAATGTTTGAAAGGATAACACATGTTCATCAAAGGCAAAATCATTGCCAACTTCAAGCAGACTTGGTGGAGCATATTTGGGAGAGATTTGGTCATGAGAACAACGAAAGTTAGTTTGTCTTATTTTATATTTCTGTTAAAATATAATTTGCTGCTTATTGTCATGTATTATTTTATATTCCTATGAAAATGTAATTTTTTTTATGTATTATTGTTGTGAATTTTGTATCATTTTTAATTTTATAATAAAATATATTTAATATTATTTCTAAGTTTTTAAGGTAAATTTTATAAAAAAAATTGTATGCATTTTAATTAAAATAATTAAATTAATGGTAACTTGAATAAAAAATATAAAATGTGGGGTCAAGTTTTGATTTCTTATAGACAACCATCATTAAAGTAAAAACTACTCAAATCAACTATAAATTTTTTAAATCCTACAAAATACTTTGGACCCACAAAAAAATATCTTAGTTTACCCATTTAGTTTACTCTCATTAAAGATGCTCTTAATTGAGCAAAATCATATAATATAGAATAAAACAACAACCATAAACATACCCATGAGAAAAAAGCATGAAAACAAACTCACTGACATTGATGACGATGACTACCGGCAGACACAACAGAGTTGATGTGCGATCAGAGTGTGGCTGGGAACGGCTGTGTGGACTTTTTTGATATTTTTTGATTTTGAATATAACACAAAAATTAGAAATAATGGTAAAAACAACAAAAAGAGAAAAATTCACTAAAAATGGGAATGAGAAAGGTGGAATTTTTTAAACCCTTTCTTCACTACCAAATGGGCTAGTTCACATATCTAAAAGAAGATTCTCTTTAAAATCATACAAAGAAAATCTGTCAAAATTGTGGGTATAATACACTTGATAAATTCACTAAAGGAAGAGACAACTTGAATCTTTTGTTAGTTAACCAAAAGGCGTCTTACAATAAGGTTGGTCTTGGTTATGAACCTAAGAACAATAGTAAAAGTTTTAGCAATATTTGAAATTCCCAACCAACATCTAAATGCAAAATCCTAAAATGAATTTATTGTAATAAAAATGGTCATATTGCTATGTTATTTTTTTATTAAGAAAATTTGTGAAAACATGAAGGGATATCCTCCCCAATATTTTTATAAAGAACATTGTGAACGTAAAATGAGAAATATGTTTTCTCATAATATGCGTACCACTAACATCAAAGGATAAAAAAAGAATTAGGTATCAAAGATCAAAAAGTCAAACTGTGATGCAAATATACTTGACAACTTAAATTCAAAAGATCATATCTACAATGGCTCTTCAAGTCATATGACTAAAGAAAAAATATGTTCTCTTACCTCACTCCTACGAGAAGAGAAGTTTCTCCGTATAACAAAACAAGGCAAAATCATTGGACTTATGATTTTTTGGTATGATCTGAATCATATCTTTGAGTTGTTTAAATTGTTTAAAGTTGTATATAACAAGTTACTTAATATTGAGTAATTTGTGTTAAAAAAAGGTAATAAAGTATATTTAATTTTTCTATACGCATGGTCGTTAAAAAATTTGAAATAAAATCTTCTTCCTATTTTAAAACTTCTTTTTTAAAAGACCATAACTATAGAAGAATTCATACATATTACCATTGTTGAACTAACCCCTAGTAGGTAGAAGTATAGGTTGTTAATTGTTTAGGTATCCTTGAAAATATAACTATAGAGGATAAATATAAATATCAAGATGTAGAATATGATTAAGATAAATTTCAAGATCAAATTATTATTGAAGAAAATCCTGTAGATCATCAAGATCTTCCAAAGGAATGGAGAATGACCAAAACCATCCTATTCAAAATATAACTGGAGATATTTCTAAAGGAGTTATCACTAGACACTTCCTTAACAAGGTATGTAACTTTGTGAATTTTGTTTCACAAACTGAGCCAAATGGAATTGATGAAGATATCATTGATGAATATTGGTCTCTTACTATGCAAGAAGAGTTAAATCAATTTGAACGAAACAACATTTGAGAACTTGTTCCCAAAGGTTTAACAAATAAAGTGATTGGTACCTAGTGGGTATTTCAATACAAGTTTGATGTTTTTAGAAATGTTTTTAAGAAATAAAACAAGAATCGTTGTGAAAGGTTATAATCAACATAAATGCATAAATTTTGATGAAACTTATGCTCTTGTAACTCGATTAGAAGCCACGAGGATGATTCTAGGTTTATCATGCATTATGTTTTCTTAAAATTTTCCAAATGGATGTAAAGAATGAATCCTTGAATGATTATATACAATGGGAAATGTATGTTGATCGTCCTCACAATTTTAGAAAACTCTCCTTACTCATGTTTTCAAAATGAAAAAGGATTTCTACAATATGAAATAAGCTCATAGAGGTTAGTTTAATATTAAGAGAAATTTTCTGCTTGAAAAATGTTTCTTAGAAGGAAGGATAATACAACTTTTTTCAAAACGAGCATATATTTTTTTTTGTGCATGTTTTTTTGATTCAGTGCTACTAATAAATTATTGTGCAAAGACGTTTTTGGCATGATGCAAATTATATTTGAAAGTTGGAAGAGCTTTAGTAAAATCTTGGGTCACAAATTCATCAATCATGGGAGGGATTTCTTAAACATATTCCCCTAAGAAATGTATAAATAAATCTAAAACTATAGACCAACAAATATGAAAAAGGAATGCTTTGAAGGAGTCTTCCTTTCTAATTCAATAAAGGTGTTGATAGATGTGTTCAAAGGGGTTGACATTAATGGTATCATTAAAATATTATTATTATGGAACTTCTTAGAAGGTTGAGGGGATAAATTTATAGTGGATTTATCATTCGTGTAAACTACCAACTCTCGTATCAAGCGATTTGTAAAGAAGGAAAACCAACAGTGGTTTGTCATTCCCTAGAAAGAGGGAGCTTTTCTCAAATTATCTCGAGGTTTTAAAGTAGTACAATGAAGGTTGAAAAATTATAAAACTCTCATTGACTCTTTATTAAGTGTTTTCTCAATTTTTGAATTTATTTCTGCTAACCTTTGGTTGAGCTTTAAGTATTTTTGGAAAAGGGTGCCAAATATAGTGTGCATATAGCTCAATATCAGACCAAGGCCAAGAGGATAAAAAGCGGTTGTCCAAAGATTTCATAACCGGAAATGATTATCTATTAAAATAAATATTAGAAATAAATTAGAAGAGTCCAAAATTGAATCTCGGTTTAGAAAGCTTCAAAGACTTTTGAGTTCTGTTTGAGAAAAAATCAAGGTAGAGCAATCATGCTCATTTATGCAACACTTTGGATTATGTTATTGATCATCTCTTTATCAAGTAACTTGTTCCTTTTACTTGAAATCATGTGGTATATGTGCTTGCTTGTGTTTATTGTTTTCTCCTTTTTGATGCTGTTGTCGCACCTCGAAAAATCAAATCGAGAACGTACGACTCTCGCGCTAAAGGCGCGGAATGTGGTTCGACAGAGTCGCCACCAAACTTTATTTATCCCGAAGAGACGGGAAGGGAAAATATCGTGAAAACCCTTTAAACCTAAAGGACCGGAACATGGTCGTCACAACCGATGTTTCAGGTTCAGGAGTCTGTTATGCAAGGGGAAGGTATTATCACCCCTTACGTCCGTTGTACTCAACGGGAACCTCATAGGGTGATTTGCGATGGGTGTTATCTAAGCTTGCTTGTTTTCTTTTCAACAATAAATGTGAATTGGTATGATAAAAGGATAAAGACACTAAGGGGAAATGGGTGGTTAAGAATAGGGTGCTCGCCAAGGATTGGGCCCCTTGTGCCTACGTATGCTCATTCAGACGAGAATGAGAAATCAGAGCTCTCGTAGTTCGACTACGGGAAAGGATAGGGGAAACGGAAGATGGATGGAAGGTAGAAGTGTGAAAAGGTGGAAAAATAAAAAGGTAGCTCGCCAAGATCATCGCAATCTTATGCCTACGTATCTTACATTCAGATGAGAATGAAGAATCAGAGCGTCCGTAGTTCGTGGATACGAAAATAAAAAGAGAGAGGTTGAATTTAGAAGTTTAGGTTTTGGTTGAGAAACGAAAGATTGACTGACAAACAACCCAAGGGGCATTCCTCGAGAGTTGTCACTCAAGAATCCCAGGAATGCGAGATTCCAAGAACTCCGTTCTTTCGGGAATTGATTAGAAAAGTTCGAGGAGGAGTTTGAACGTTTTGGAATTCAAAGAGTGAATGGACAATAACTCAAGGGGTGTGCCTCGAGAGCTAATCATTCGAAGATTCAAGGAATGCTAGTCTCCAATAATATCCTTCTTACGTGAGTTTTATTACGAAAATGTTTGAATAAATATTAGGTTTTTTAAGACGAAAAGGTGAATGAATGATAATCCAAAGCGTGTGCCTCAAGAGCCATTCATTCGAAGGTCCAAGGAATGCTAGACTCCAAGAATCTTCTTCTTTCATTATTTGTTAAGAAAATTGTTTGTAAAAAGATTGAACCGAATACATCATGAAAAAAGGTGGACTGCGAGGCAAAAGGCACTCGACTTACAACTTGGTTGAAAATACCACTTGATGTTGGATCAAGCGTTTGACTTATTTATGTGCAAAAACATGGTGGAATGGAAACGAGTTTCAAAATGGCTCGACAACGAGTCGAGGGTTTAGTTGAAAATGGAACCGGCTTGATAACGAATCAAGGGCTAAGTTGTGAGAAACAATACTAGTCCCTGAGGATGCCCCCAATATCGAAACCACGATGAAATTTTAAAGTGTGTGTGATAGGTTAATGGCGAATGTGGACGATCAGTCGACTCACAGAGAGGTGTTTGAGAATGGCTCGACGACAAATCGAGAATTAGTTTGAAAACGATTTAGTCCACACTAGTCCCTAAGGGCGCTCCTAGAAGATAAACCATAATCAAAGCAAAATACGAATGCGTATATCGGAAAGGAGAGGGGTACATGTAAGTTACACGAGATTGCACAAAATAAAAGGGTTCATTGTCAGGTATCCCAAGAGGAGGTCGTGTGTGTGTAAAGTGTCCTAAACTAAGCCTTGAGCAAAAGTCGGACAAAATCCTCAAGCTAGGGTTTCTGACAAAGTCCAATAATCTGTTGCTCGGACAAATAATCAACAGTCCACCAATTTAGTCTTTTATTGTTTTGATAATTGTTAAGTGTTTTCAAAAAGAATATGAATAAGAATGAACAATATGAATAATGAATATGGACAATTATGAATAATATGGTAAGATATATAACAATATAATCAAGATAATATCCACAATAATATAATTAAAATAATATTAACAAGTATATGAATAAGATAATATAATCGAGACATAATGACTAAAAATAAAACAATTGTATATTGACTGAAAAGTAAAACAAGAATATGTTGACAGAAATTAAAAGTTAGTCATTAGTTGATTTGTGAATTGAATCGGGACGAAATGTAACGCTAAACCGTCGTAGCTCAGTTTATGACGAAAGTCGAACTATAGAAGGTCATGCGTGTTGATCTTCGTGCTAAAAACAAGATAGAGAAATGATATTGAGGATCATTCTCCAATTTAATCGTGTCGCACATACCAAAATAAAAGAGGGATCTCGTCTTAATCATAAACTCGTGTCGATTAATCAAAGGTAGCCTATCACGATCCCAAAGTATAGAAAATGACCTCAATGGTCATTTTCCACAGATTTGACATAATGAAGGTTATCGACTTCGATAAATTGATGTTTACGAATCTAAAGACTTCATTTCCCCACTCGCGTCTTTCCTTCGCCCAGATTTGGGTCGATCTTAAATCAGGTTTGGTGTTTGTTTGAGTTGTTGTCTTAGTTTCAACCCAACTTCTTCGACTCTCTCATCTGTTTCTAGTTCGTTTTTGGTTTGTTTGTGTGTAAAACTATTATTGTTATTGTTGGGGTTTTGTTTTGAATCGACTGAAGTGAGTATGTGGGTTTGTGATATGGATTTGAAGGGGTTATTGAAGGTTGTTGTCCCGATTAGAGTGAGAAGAGTTGAAGGTTTTTGTTTTGAAACTTATAAAGGTTGGTGAATTTTATGGGGTTTCGTGGTGCTGAAGGTTACCGTTTTGCTCTCGCGTGGTGCAGTAATATTGAATCATGGTGGAATTATGCTAATGTATTGGGATTTGGCTCATTTTCTTTCATGTGGGGTTGGTGGAATTGGGATAACTAAATTTATAAGAAGCAACACTTCGTATTATAAGGTTTTCCTTGTGTAATACATGGCTTGGATTGTAGTGTATTTTGTGAATTGGGCTTTTGTGAGGAAGAGAATGGGCTTGCAAATAATATGGACTTTGGTGAAGAATGATAACTTATCTTTTGTGTAGATGGAATTTGAAAAACAAACATGAAAAAAAGGGCTTTAGATGTTATAGAATTGGAATGGACTTGGATATTGAAAAATAATTTTTTTTTAGAAAGTAGGTAATTGGTTTTGAAAAGAAAATGGATATGGATAAAATTGGATATTTAAAATGAGGTTTGGGAATTTGAACGCTTATTAATGAATATTAAAATGTGGAAAATGCTAATGGATTTTGAATCTGAATATGGATTTTGATGTTGGGCGTGAAATTTGTATCAAGCATTCTTTTAAATTTCATCCATTTTGTACTTGTACTTTGTAATTCGAGCTTATAACCAATCATGTATCAGTTAACAATCTCAATGGCCTACATATCATTCTCCTCTTAAGTGCTAGAACGTATTGAATTGAATATAAATGAAGCTTGAATCCTTGTTCATCCCCTGAATGATGAAAACATGGAGAGACGTTCAACCAAGAAAATCCACACTTAATGACATCTAGCATAACCTTGATGACTTGATTCCATGCATGACCTACCCTTCAAATCAACTGCCTAAATTATTTTAACACCCACTACCAATTATCCATGTAAATAGCTTCAGTGAGATCACAAACTCTTATTCCCGTATTCATGACCTATATCATAGAGGGTAATGGCCAGAGGCCAAGTGATCATCTAAGGGGAGATCAAAAAGGTAACATAAAGTTGGATACAAGAAAAAGTAAACACGGGTAGGAGAAATTTGGGGTATGACAGATGCCTCTATCTAATTGGCTTAGACCAAGTAAGATGAACTGCTACGGCGTTCATTATTTCGAGGTAGAAGACAATAGTTATGAAGAAAACCCTGAATTTGTCTGAAAAAGAAAGAAAGTGTTTAGGAATGAAATAACAGATCGATGTCAACCCTCGAGTGGATACTGAATATCTTGCAAAGGTTGATATCACCAAAATGATGATAGTTACTCGCGCACACAATCCAAACGCCAAGAGGACGCAGGGGTCCATTACCAAAAGGATAATGGAAACACTCGCACAATCTAGCACCAAAAGGATGATGGAGCAACACACACAACCCTGACACCAAAAGGATGTAGGGAACACTCGCATAATCTGGCACCAAAAGGATGGAAGACCCATAACCAAAAGGATGATAGAGTGAACTCACACATACACATCCCTAACACCAAAATAATGTAGGGAACACTCGCACAATCTGGCACTAAAATGATGATAGACCCATCACCAAAAGGATGATAGAACGAACTCACACACACAGCCATGACACCAAAAGGATGTAAGGAACACTCATATAATCTGGAACCACAAAGATGACATATCCATCACCAAAAGGATGATAGAGCAAACTCACATACACAACCCTAACACCAAAAGGATGTAGGGAACACTCGCACAATATGGCACCAAAAGGATGACAAACCCATCACCAAAAGGATGACAGAGCGAAATACACACAATCCTGACACCAAAAGGATGTAAGGGACACTCACACAATCTAGAACCAAAAGGATGATAGACCTATCACCAAAAGGATGATAGAGAAAACTCACACAAACAACCTTAACACCAAAAGGATGTAGGGAACACTCGCACAACCTGATACCAAAAAGATGACAGACTCATCAACAAAAGGATGATAGAGCAAAATACACACAACCCATACACCAAAAGGATGTAGGGGCACTTGTACAATATGGCACCAAAAGAATGACAGACCCATCACCAAAAGGATGATAGAGAGAACTCACACAAATAGCTCTAACACCAAAAGGATGTAGGGAACACTCGCACAATCTGGCACCAAAAGGATAACAGACCCATCACCAAAGGATGATAGAGTGAAATACACACAACCCTGACACCAAAATAATGTAGGAGACACTCGCACAATCTGGCACCAAAAGGATGATAGAGCAAACTCACACAAAAACTCTGACACCAAAAGGATGTAGGGAACACTCGTACAATATGACACCAAAAGGATGACAAGCCCATCACCAAAAGGATGATAGAACAAATACACACACATCCCTGACACCAAAAGGATGTAGGGGACACTTGCATAATATGGAACCAAAAGGATGACAGAACCATCACTAAAAGGATTATAATGCAAACTCACACAAACATCCCTGACACCAAAAGGATGTAGGGATCACTCGCACAATCTGGCACCAAAAGGATAACATATCCATCACCAAAAGGATGATAGAGAGAAATACACACAATCCTGACACCAAACGGATGTAGGGGATACTCGCACAATCTGGCACCAAAAGGATGATAAACCCATCACCAAAAGGATGATAGAGCGACACACACACAAGTTGCTACCACCAAAAGGATGATAGGAACTTCCCGAATTTGAAGGCCACTAACAACAAAACGATGCAGGCTGAGCTGAATCGACGAGGTTTGGCTATCACCAAAAAGATGATAGTAAGGAAATTGACAAAAGGTCAGGTTTGCTGTAGATATGGTGAGTGATGCTTATTTGTGACATCAACAAAAGGTTGAAGGAAAGAAGTCACCTGAAGAACATCATCCTTGTCAACAAAAGGTTGAAAGGAGACGACTCAGTGAGGAACGACCAAGAGGAAGGTTGAATTGAAACAAATCAACGGGGAACACCCGTTAACTTGGAGAAATACCACTGATTGAGGCGGGGACGCCAACTTCAACAACAAAAGGTTGAGAATACAATTCAATAGGGAACACCCACTGAATTTCTTGGAGATCATGACTTTGACACGCAAAAGGTTGAAATAACTTCATGAGGAACGCCCATGAACTTGAAGAAAATGCCCATGGCTGGGCTGAATGTTGCTTGATGTCTAGTATTGATCAATAAAAGGTTGAACAAATTCGTGGGGAACGCCCATGGACTTGAAGGAGATTCCCCTGGCTGGGTTGAATGTTGCATTGAAACCCTTGAACTTGACCAACAAAAGGTTGATACAACTTTGTGGGGAACACCCACGATCTTGAATAACATGCCCATGACTGGGCTGAATCTTGCTTTTGAAATCTCATTAACCATACGGTTGAAACAACTTCGTAGGGAACGTCCACGGTCTTGAATAAACTACCCTTGATTGGGCTGAAAACGGTCTTGGAAATCTCGAGATTGACCCTGGACCTTGACTTGCATATGTGAATGCTTGATGTTGATATGACGTTCCATAACGAATGGAAATGAAAATGCAAATGCTGACGTATAGAGATGCTAGTGCTCGGGAAGTATGATTAGTTTTTGGTATCCATATGATACAAATGATGCTTATGATATCGAATGTGATGCACATGATTGCCGACGGGTGATTGGATATGAAGGTGCGAGGTGCATACATGGTGGACTTTTGGTAGTTGCCAATTTGGATTGGACTTTGGGTGGTGGGAGGGTTTAATTTCCTCGACACACAGTTTGCTGAAGATGCCCTGATTAAAGCAGACAAAGATGCTTTTTGATGCCCCAAGTCTGATCACTTGGTGACTTGTTGTGGTGTTCGCCTCTAAGAGGATCACAATTTCGCTTGATGGTCAGGGTGACCTGGTCTTGTCCCACTCTAAACACGATAATGGTCTCCCCCCCCCCCCCATTTAAACATGGTAACGGCCTGCCCCTGATTAATCAGCTCTAAAGTTGAAGCTGAACTTTGATGTTTTAAGATGATTTTCCCTAGCATGTGGGTTTTGAAGTAGCCTTGCTTTGTGTCAGCTACTGAAATTCAAGTTCCTCCTTGATTTCCCCTTATCGGAGTGTCTTTGATGTCTAGCACTGATTTGTAGTTTAAAATTGTACATTTACAAATGGTAATCTTAATGCAAAGTTTATGCAAGTTTTGAAAGAAAGTATCGTTTATTAAATTGACGTGATAGTGAGATGAATGGACCGTTAGTCCAGAAGTTGTACTACCTTGTTGGTGTGAAAGATATAGCAATGAAAATGACATCCATGCTGATGATTAGCAAATATGTGAGGAGTCAGTTTATGAAATCTTGCGATGGTATGCTTTCAGAATAAACCTCGCCTCAATTAGGTCTTTCGAGGGTTGTAACATGGTCTGGTTTACATTTTATGAAACAAATGAATTAAGCTCAAAGTATGATTTGTACCCACCCCTTCTTCGCGATGATCTCCAGTCCTATATTTAGTTAATTCTGCACACATTTATCTTGACGGTGTAAGCTTGATGATTCAAGGTATAATCGAAATGGCAGTCACCTTATTTTGTTTTTGGAGGAATGCCAGTGACCCTTTCGATTTGACATGGTGATCACTGAATCTTATTTTGTTTTTTGTTGAGGATTTGAGGGCCTCTTTTGATTTTTTTTCATCCCTAACTTTTGCATGGACTGGTTTTTCTTGTCAGATCCATCGGGATTGCGTTAATTTTTCCTAAGTCTCTTTTGAGGTGCTTGACTTAGCAGGCTTTTAATTTTTTTATTTTTGATTCTGTTGGAGGACTATGACTGCCAAGTCACGAATCTTTGATGAACAACCATCATGTCTTTGGATTTTTCTCTTTGTTGATTTGAGTGCATAATCAGATTAGCTGAACACTACCCTGCCCCAGGTTGAGTGTAAGGGTTTGAATATCCCGAAGGAAACTACTACTTCTAGGTTCAAAGTGGTTTACTAGGGATTAACTCCTTGTCTCTCCAGTGTTTGGGGAATTGAAACAATGCATGTACATCATCGATGAGATTCTGTCTGAAAGCATACAATTTGCAATTATGGGTACTTCGTTGTCATCATCATCCCTCCAATTATGCTAAACAACAGTTGATAAAGAGTGAAATGAATAAAAATATGTGTTTGTGATTCGTGGTAAAAATGAGTGAATACGACATAACTAATTTGAAACATGCATAAAAAATGCATTAAGAAAACCATATATGAATGGAAATGTTCAAAGTGTATTTCAACAAATCAATATGAAATACAAGAAAGCAAAAGATGAAATGGCAACATGACTGCCTTCTTCAGGGAGATGAACTTGACTTGACTAGATTTGATCTGGTCTGATGTTGGCACTAGCTTGACGGTGGCATTGGATTATTGATGACGTTTGGGGTCTTCCCATTGAAGTTGATAGCATTCCTGTCAATCATGTCTTGAACTTTGTGCTTGAAAGCTCTGCAATTCTCAATTGTATGCCCTAGAGCACCCTTATGAAACTCACAATGGGCATTTTTGTCATAATCGGCAGGAATGATAGTCGGGGGATCTAAGTCTCTCAAAGCAATGGCCTTTTTCTCTAGCAACTGAGCAAAGATACTAACGTATGACATAAGCAGATGATCAAAAACTCTATCATACTTTCATGTCCTCTGTTGATTGGGCTGACACTGCTGTCGAGCAGCTTGTTGTTGCTGGTGTTGAGGAGGATATTGATACCCTTGTTGATTATAGGATTGTTGCTCAGGAGCCTATTGCTGAGGCACTTGAGCTTGAATGACTTGAACAACCGGTAGATAAGGCATTGGAGTATATTATGCAGCAGCAACATACGGGTATTGATAGTAAGGGATTTGATAAGGCATATGAGCGAGAGGTTGTTAAGGAGCTTGTCGTTTCTGCACAGAGTAGGAATTCGTTTTGCCCTCTTTCTTCTTGTATTCGTTGAAAGGATTTTTGGCACCAGCCTGGCTACTAGAACCTCCTTGGATTTTTTCGGTTTTCAGACCTTCTTCAATTCTCTCACCAACGATCACCAAGTTAGAGAATACATCAGAGACACTACCAATCAACTTTTCATAGTACTGGCCTTGCAAGGTGCCCATGAATATGGCAATCAGATCACATTCAGCAAGAGGTGAGTGCACCCTTGCAGCTAGCTCTCTCCATCGTTGCACGTACTCTTTGAAGGATTCTTTGTCCTTTTAAGCCATGATTTAAAGTTAAGTACGGTTTGGAGCAAGGTCAGTGTTGTACTTGTAATGCTTGACAAATGTGTCAGCTAGTTCAGCCCAAATGCACACACTACTATGCTCTAACTGCATATACCATTTGAATGATGCCACATACAAGCTGTCTTGGAAGCAATGAATCATAAGCTTTTCGTCCCTGGCATAGGTAGCCATCTTGTGACAGTACATCTTCAGATGAATGTTCAGATAGCTAAGGCCTTTGTACTTAGGGAATTTTGGCGCTTTGAACTTGGGAGGAATGATGACATTAGGTACCAAGCACAATTCTAGAGCACTGAGAGAACTTGAATTCTGTCCTTCCATGACTTGGAGTTTCTCAGCTAGACCGAGACACATTTTCATAGCCTCAGAATCCTGGGAAGCAACAGGACTAACAATGAGGATATCAGCATGGTAGTTTTGCACATCATTATACTGATCTAACAAATTCTCTTCGGTGTGAAGAGCGGGGATCTGAACAACAGTAGGTTGGGCTTATGGGATAGCTCCAACAGTAACTTTGGGTACTGGGGTTAGTTGAGAAGTGGTTCCTTCAGTTGCAGTAGTGAAGTTCATTGGCATCCCATAGGGGTTGGGGATAGGAGCTGAGAGCCTTGAGGTAGATCCTAGCACCTAACCATTGTTATTGACGGTAGTGGTTTCACGCAGTTCTTCCTCTTTCCTGGCTGTAAAGAGGGCTTCAAGAATCTGGTCAATCTTTCCTTCGAAGGAGTCTAACTCTTATCTGAAGGCAACTTTCTCTTGTTGAATCTACTCTATCATGCGTCTTGTATTGGCTCTGGTTGCATACTGGTGTCGAGGAATCGGCTTGATTTACTGGAGACGAAGGAAGGAGAAATGAGATTCTACTGGAGGAAAGAAATGCAAAGATGCACAATATATGCAATGCAATGGCATGTATGCAAGATGTAATGCAAGATGCAAGATCCAAGACCGCAGGATCACAGGTTCCATCAATTCTCAAACTGGTCACTGTAACAAGTAAATAACCAAAGTTTCTAACCAAAGAAACCTTACAGGTAAACCCTATACGGGAAGATCTATCTTCTTTACCCATAAACCCACTCACGTGATGGTTTCTACGTTGATAGATTAGGTTCCCAGTATCACAGACACTAATCACATCAACATCATGCAACATGCTAGTTGTATTACGATGATAATGACGACAAGGTATCTCTTGAGTGAACACCTCATGCTAGGAATACAAGAAGTGAGTCGGTGGAGACTAACACTACACGACCACCAATATAGAACTGATGCTAAAAGGGTTCCCAGAATCACGACCCTTAATTAATCAAGTCGTGCAATAGGCTAGCTGTGCTACAAGGAGATCTACGAATAGGTCTTCTCTAGGGGAGCTTTCATGCTAGGCACACAAGGATCAAGTCCTTGGGGACTAATACTACTCGACTACCAATTCTAAACTAGGTGTTCCCTCTGATTTTACTAAAGCTCGGGTGTAGAGTCTTACTCATGATGTCATCCCAAACCCAACATGCAAAGATAACAAGCAAAAATAAAAGCCATAAGAGAACAAATACATAAACGAGAAGAAAAACAAACAAACAAAGATAACACTCTTCACAAAACCCTAAGTTAGGCTCGACTCTCTCTTACATGGAGAAAATAGTCCCCAGCATAGTCGCCAACTGTCGCACCTCAAAAAATCAAATCGAGAACGTACGACTCTCGCGCTAAAGGCGCGGAAGTGAAATTGAACTTGTTTGTTGCAATTAGTGAATGAGAATACAAAATTTGGCTGTTATGTTAATTTGTTGTTATGAGCTCGAAATGTTGCTGCTATGAGTTCTGTTATGATGGTCGCTATTGTATAATGCTTAAAAAAGAATGGTTTGGAAATTTGGTCACTAATGAATGTGTTATAACCTAATGCCCTAACTTGAAAATGCTAGTGATTAGAAATTCGACTCTAATTGAAATGTTAAATGTGAGGTTTTGTTATACTGTGATGAATGTATGTGATGCAATGCAGATTAGATTTCTTATTTGATGCAAGTTTGTTATGTAAGTTCGCTTCTTGGATGTGTGTTTAAGTGTATCTAACAATGCTTGCTACTATTGAAATGAAGATGTAATTTGAGAATGCTTATATGATGGTAGGCTTTGGTAATGGTTAGAGAAATTGAATGATATTGAACAATTTGGAACAATGATAAGGTGAAAGAAGATGTTAAAAATGCTCAGGGAATGTGGTTGTGCAATGCAGATGTAGCCCTTGAAGCTAGCGAGATTATACCTGAGTGAATCGCACACTCAAAGATACAAAAGAGTTGCCACCAAAATTTATTTAGTCCCAAAAGACATGGAAAATATTGATAAAACCCAAAGGGAAGAGAAATAGGTAAGAGGGTTGGTTATGCGAGAGGAAGGTATTAGCACCTCACACATTCATCGTACTCGACGGGAACCATTATGCTTGCTTCTAGGTTCAGATGGGTTATCTATCTAAAGGTTACTAGCTAAAGAGGGAAGGAAAAGAAGAAAAAAAGAGTGCTCGCAAAAGATTGGGGCCCTCATGCCTACGTATCCTCACAATGCAATGAGTAATTTAGAGATCCGTAGTTCATGGAACCAAGGAAAAGAAAGGGAAAGGTGGCTCGCCAAAAATTTTCAATCTTGTGCGTACGTATCCTCATAGTGCCATGAGGAACTCATAACCTACGTAGTTCGGAGAACTAAGACATGAAAAGAGAAGGAAATGGTGTCAAAAACCAAGAGAGAAAGATAAAGAAGTGGTGGCGACCTCACTGAGGAAAATAATGAGTGGCGTCAAAACCAAGGGATAAACGATAAAGAAGTAAGGAATAAGAGCAAGGATATTGAATCGAGACAAGGTGTTAGACTTGCTGGGAAAAGAGAGAAAGAACTCTGATAAGGGGAAAAAGGAAGTTGGTTTTAACAGATGGGTTGTGATTAACCAAAAGGAGATAAGAAGTTGGTTTTAACAGGCGGACTGTGATTAATTAAAATAATGGGTTTTGAACCAAGCGACGTTTGTTAACCCAAAAGGGGTTCGGAATATTAACTGACAAATAATGGTTAACCGGAGAAATGAGAGAGGTTAGACTTTTAACTGAAAGATAATGGTTAACCAATGCAAAATGGGATTGGGTGATTTAACCAAAAGGTGATTAACCCAACAAGGTTTCGGTATTTTAATAGACGAACTATGGTTAACCGAAGAAAAAGGGTAAAGGTTGGTCTTTTAACTGAAGGATAGTGATTAACCAACAAAAGGGAGGTTGAAACCAAGAGAAGGTTAATTACTCCTTAGAGGATTTCGGTATAGCTACAGACAAGTTGTGGCGAACCGAAGAAAGAAGAGATATGACTTTGCCGGGGAAGAAAAAAAATCAGGTTTTTAACTGACGAGCAGTGATCAACCAAAAGAAAGGGTGTTAACCAAGAGGTGACTATCCCAAGGAGAGATTGGTTTTGACAGGCAGACTGTGATTAATCAAAAAAACGGGTGATGAACCAAGAGGTGATTAACCCAAAATAAACTCAGTATGTTAACAGATGGGTTGTGGTTAACTGATGGAAAGAAGACATTAATCTTTAACCAATGAAACATTGATTGATCAAAGGAAAGATTAAAAGGGTCTGAGTGATCAAGGATTAACTTTGATGATGATCGGGAGACACTACCGTCTAGAGACAGAGACAAATATTCCAAGCATAGGGTCATTTGTCCCCTATCCAAAATAACTAGAATGAGTGTAGGAATTTTCCACTTTCATCCCTTTTATAGCACCCAAAGTATAGTGCGGAAATTAAAACCGACAAAGTAATAACGCAATTTGTACTGTGCTCCAATTTGTTGTTCAGACGTCTCACGCAGAATAGGATCAAGAAAGAGAGGCTTTAAAGAGATCCTAAAGAGAAGAGTAGGAGATAATAAATTAATCGAAATAAGGTTTCGATCAACTAATAAAAGGGAGGAAATTTCCAATAACCTTTCAAGCAAGTTGAAAGATAATCAAAGCAAGTGTGGTAAGAATGTTGAACAAGATTAAATTTGCTCAATGAAGAACAAAGCTAATGCATCAAGTTGAAATTGGAAAGCATTAACAATACATATTAGCATGCATTTGTTCACATCAACACATAAGCAACAATGAGCAAAAATGTCTCAAACATGAGATGAAATGGTGAAATAATCGAGGAAATTCATGCAATTAATCGAGAAAAATTATTGCAAGCATGTGATGAGCTAAAATAGTAGCATTTACATTAATATGAGCAAACATGGGGAAGTATATGAATAAAGCATGCAAAACAGCCCCAAACAGCAGAATTTGGCTAAAAATCACAGCCGTAACCAGTTACGAGAAATACTATAACTGGTTACCAAGGCAAAAAATGCCTCCCATGGGCTCAGGCGGGTGGCATAACTGGTTATGCCAAATACCATAACCGTTTATGCCTGCGAAAACAGCAAAAACAACATTTCAGAAGCACTTTTTCAGAATCACTTATTGCATGTAATCACAGTGTAACATAGCAGGCAAGCAGATGCAAAATTCATGTTAATTCATAACAATTAGGAATCAATAAAATCAAGAATGCAAGGAAACCGTTCAAACAACGAAAAAACAATTAAACGCTACATTGCAAAAAACGCAAAATAGTTCGAAAGCGTAAATTAAGTATAAATTCACCAACTTACAAGGTTGTGATTTGCCTTGGTGATTGTTGAGCACGAAATGTGATGCAAAGAAGCAAAGAAAATCATAGAATTCCAAGATCCTTAGTAATCTGTAGCAAGAACCGAAGAAAATGCGATAAATGCTTCAAATCTGCATTTGCACCAAAACTCTTGCAATGATCAACTTCCAAAGCTTGAGATGAAGTAGAAATTTTTGTTACTGCATAATTCAAGGAAGAAATATAGTACAATGGAGGTCTATCTCAAAGATTAGCAAGTTTCAATGTGAAGCTTGCTAATCTTTAATGGTGGAGTGAGCTCTAGTGAAGGTTTGGTGAAGAAGATGATGATGATGATTGGGAGAGAAAGTTGCAGAAAATGCAGAGAATGAGAGAGTGAAGAGTGAAAATTCAGAATGAAAGTGAAGATTTTTTTGCAACAATGTAACGGTTTTCTTATATAGAGTCTAGGCTTGGAACTTGGTTTGGAGCTAGCTAAGGGTGGTTTGGCATTTGGTTTGGAGTTATTTAGACTTAATCACTGAGTTGGAGTCTAACTTAATTAGTTATTTGTTAACTGAGTTGGAGAATCCCAATGCAACTCACTTGATCAAATGGTTCACATGCTTGGAAATGAGGGTGCATGATGAGTTTTATTGTTGATGATGTATTAGAGCAAATGTAAGTGATATCTTGAAGTGTCTAGAATATTCCATACAATAGTAGAATAATGTAGACCAAAAGAATAGGATGAGAGTTGTTGCAGTGTGAAGGAAATGTTGAAAATCTGCAAGCCATAACCGGTTACAAGAAAAGGTGTAATCGGTTAATAAGGCAAAAATGTCTTCCTGGACTGATCCTCGAAGGCGTAACCAATTACAGGAAATTGCGTAATCGATTACCAAGGCAAACATTTCACTTTTTTGCTTGGGACGCAATGCTTTGGCCATGGTTCATGCTTTGATATGTAGGCATAGAAACCCATATGTTTGGCATGTATCTAGGCTTTGACAGCTCAATGAGGAATATATTCATAGCCTTGAGGTTCTGTGGGGATTTTGAATGTATACCTACAATAAATTCACAGATACAAAATGTTGATGTGTATGATAAGAATGCGAGTGCACATGCTCATGCTAAAAGGCAAAAGGGGAGGTCAAATTTCAGGTTACAACAATCCTTAGTTCTTTGTTATGTTCTGATGCATTGACTTGTGTATGTATGACTACTTGGATTTTGTAACTGCTACTGAACTAATATGATTGGAGTTTGATTTTAATGTCGTTAACTGGCTGTTGCTTGCTACTGATCTTGTATGTGAACCGAGGATCTCTCAGTTTCTTGGCTGGCAGAATTAGAACGTGACGATGGTAATTGAATTGGTTGCACTACTAGAGCATCATGTTCCTGAGATATTTTTAGCATTCTCTGATGCGGTCATGCATGGGGATCATTAAATTCCGTTCCCATGGAAGCAACTGTTGGCATCTTGCGTTGGCTTTAGTTTATAGGCGGGTGACACTGTTATATTGCAGCTTTGTTGCTTGTGGTTTACTTTTAGATACACATATCTTGTAGATGATTTTTTTTCAATTCCCTACTATGGACTTATCTCTCATTATTCCTCTGCTATCCATTGTATTGAAGTGAAATTTTGTTGTAATTTTCTCACTGTTGTGTACTTTTGCAGCATCCTTTTTTCAATATTAGCATCTGAAATATGGTTTAGAAATAAACTTGAATATGAAAATGGTTAATTGGATATAGTCGTGAACTTGAAAGTCGGTTTGTTTATTCAAAATAATTGGATATGGAGTAAGCTTATTCTGGTTTAGAATTGAATTTTAGACAATGGTCTTTTTGAATTTAAAAGTGGATTGTGGATTTGTAAATGGACAATTGGTTTTTGGAAGTGGATCTACAAATGGTTTAATGAAAAATGGTTTTGGAAACATGGAAGGTTTGGATATAATTCAAGCTTGGACATGAATATGGGCTTGAAATTTAGGATAAAAATGGATAATTGGGGTTAGAAAATTGATATTGGCTTTGGAAGTTTCACATGGTTCAGAAATTGTTTTATGGATTTTTCTAAAGCAAATTTAAAATGGACTAAGAAAAAGGTTTATGGATAATTAAATAGAAATGGACATGGATAGAGATTTATATATTTGGATATGAATATCAATATGGATTTACAATGGTTATGGGTTTAAGAAACGGATCTTGATACAAATATGGACTAAAAATGTGGTTTATAAGAGTGAAACAATTGGTTTGAAAAGAATGGAAAATTGAATGTGGATATTTGGATATGGACAAGAATGGTTTCTAAAATGGATTTTGAATATTTGAAATGGATTTAATTGGAAAAAAATGGATTTGTGGTTTTTATGGATAAAAATGGATTTATTCAAATGGACAATTATTCAAGTGGACAAGTGGGTTAAACAAGGAAATTTGGTTTAAAAAATGGATATGTAAATGGATTTTTCATTTATATTTAAATGGACATTGGATAATGGCTTTCTAAAAATGGATATGGAAGCAGACATAGAAATGGATATGGATAGATATTTGAATATGGACAGGGAATCAAACCCTCATTCACACTAATGAAATCATGATCCAATGCTTTTGTTGAATCCTCTGAATAAGGAGAACCTTGGATCTTGATGAACCTCTAAATAGGAAGATATTCATGATAATTTGAATTCAACCCTTGCTTCAACTTGACTGATGTAGGAACCAACTAAATCACCTCTAAAAAGGGCAAACCCAAATCACATGAAATCTCTTGATCTCAATGCTTAGAAGCCCAATGCAAGTGAATGATCATGGATGCATGATATGCTATTATGTAAATGATAGATATGAGGTGTATGAATCTTAGGATGTAGGGGAAAAGGGTATGGCAAATTTTTGGGGTGTGACAGCTGCCCCTATTAAATCTTCTTGCACCTGAATGTACGAATAGCAACGACTTTCAGACATTCGAGGTAAAAGAGGATTAAATATAAAAGTATCCACAAATTTGTCCGCTTGGGATAATGATATATTAGAGATGGAAATTGCCTTGTTGGGGCTCATGAAGTAATGGATGAATTTTTTGGTAGTTTTATTTACTGAAGATTGATGATTTTACTGGGGAAAAGTGGGTTTCTTTTATGATGGAGATGCTATGATATGCAATGCATGCTATGCTTTTTCCAGTTCTGAAATGGAAGACAAATTCGCAGGATTCTCATAATGGAAACATGTATAATTATAAATGTCGACCATTCAACTGTAATTGAAAATTCCTTCTACAAAAGGCAAAGAGGACTCCTGAACAAAAGGGTGGGAGGGATGTTTGATTTGATTGAAATGTTCCTTCGGTGAAAGAAATCAAGGACTCCTGAACAAAAGTTTAGGAGAAACTTTAATTGGGTAGTAATATTTCTCCTACAAAAGGTAGAAAGGACTCCTGAAAAAAAGGTTAGGAGAAACAATAATCGACTTGATGTATTCCTTCTACAAAAGGCAGAGAGGACTCTTGAACAAAAGATTAGGAGAATCAGTTTGATTTTCCTTTTGCAAAAGCAAGGAGAACTCTATAGCTAAAGGCATAGGAGAAACTATGATTTTCTCTTGCGAAAGGCAACAAGGACTCTTGAACAAAAGGCTATGAGACACCTCTTCCTCCCCCTCAATCGCAGCAGTGATAAATAATTCAATACAAAAGGAAAGACTTTAGAAGACACTCTTCAAAGTCACAACTTGATCTTGCTTACAAGCTTTGATCAAGTACCGTACACTCTTCCTTAAAAGCTTTGAGTGAACAATCAATAATTAACAAATAACAATTATCAGCCTAGTCCAATTCACACATAAGCTATGAGTGAATGGCTCACAAAAACTAACACACACACGAAGCCTAAACTCTAAACAGTTGCACACTGTTTTTAATCCTTGCTTTTCTGATCTTCAAGCTAGGATTTCAGCCTATAAATAGCAACACACACTGGGCTTGGGCTGTACCAAAAGTAACAACAACAATCTTCATAATCAGCAGCAATCAATCATATTTGATTTAGCAAATCAAATCATATCAATCTCCAAATCTGCAATTGATCTCAATCTCCAAAACTGCATATGATCTTCTGATATTAAATCCAAATCAAATCCAATCTGATCCACAGAAGGTGCATCAGAAACGCGCAGAATCCACAACAGATACGTGCAACCAACTTGCACAAAAAGATATGCTCACACATACATTCATACAGAATGTTTAAATCATGAATGTCAAGACATCTTGTTTGACATCATGAGAAAACCTGTTTCACAGTTCACACAACAACCTGCTAATTCTGAAAATAGATGTCACGACATCTTGTAGGACATCTTGCGATTACACCTAGTTTTACCAAAATTCCCGCCAATCAAGAACTAACAGTGCTAAAGGAAGACGTAACTTGCAAAAGCCAAGTGCCAAGCGAAATAACCATCCTCATGTAAAAGACAGAAGGAACCTGCAAGAGGTACTAGAACATCATTTGACCTAAGAGGTGCAACGGCAGAGATGACATTCTCGGGGTATGGCGATCATTGAATACTTGGCCACACAGGCGTCAAGCGTCCAAATTGATCAAAAAGGGAATAGATTATTCGTTCAGTCCTATATTTGTACTCAATATGTGAATCTCTTTCTCGTGCAAAAGGCAGCGAGAGCGCTTACAAAAGGCAAGCAAAGGGATAATATTTCACACAAAAGGCAGTGAAATCACTTACAAAAGGTAAGTGAAGAGATATCCCATGCAAAAGGCACGAAAGGACTTACAAAAGGTAAGTCGGGAGCAATAAACATCCTCATGCAAAAGGCAGAGAAAGACTTACAAAAGGTAAGTTAAGGGCAATAACCATCCTCATGCAAAAGGAAGAGGTAAATTGCATAGGGTATTAGAACATGATTTGATCTCATAGGCACAACGTCGGAGATGACATTCTCGGGGTATGGCAATCATTCAGCACTTGGCCACACATGCGTCAAGCATCCAAATTGATCGAAAGGGGAGTGGATTATTCATCCAGTCCCATATTTGTATCCAATGCAAAATTCTTTCATGCGCAAAAGGCAGCGAGAACGCTTTTGAAAGGAGAGCTAAGAGATACGTTTTCATGCAAAAGGAAACAAAATCCTTTACAAAAGGTAAGCTGACTCCTATTCAAAAGGCAGGGAGGAGATACTTCGAGAAAAAGACACGAAAATACTTACAAAAGGTAAGTTGAGGAGACCTTGTGCAAAAGGCACGAAAGAAGTTGAAAATGGTAAGTGACTAGTCACACTTGTGAAAAAGGCATGGAAAAACTTACAAAAGGCAAGTGAATGGATAAATACCCTGAAAGAATACTTACTGGATGTCCGTAGGAATTTCTCGTCTTCGAGAACGACTGGCTAAGCGTGCATGTAATAATGCATAATGTATGCAAGCTATGTATGCAAAATGCCGATGTATACCCGGGTTGATAGGGAGATGGGGGTATGTGATTCATAGGTGACGACACTACCAAGTATGTTTGGGCTTTGATTCAAGAGGGAATAAACTCTGGCTTTTAGGTAGTTGCCAATATGGATTAGACTTTTAGGTTGGTGAAACGATTTGACTTCCCGACACTCAGCATTAGACGACGCCACGATCGAAGGATGGATGTCGATTCTCTTAGGGCCTTAAGTTTTGATCTTTTGCTAGAGACGCACACTTGTTTCTGAGAATTCCAACTTCTTTTGCCTGACATGCCGTGATGGCTTGCAAATAATTTCATGAGCGTAGCGATATGATTAATGATGATTGTGCTTTTATTCTTCCCCAAGACTTCTTACCAAGATATGATGTTGTATTAGCGTGATCTTTTGACATTTTTCATGAACTCAACAGTTATTGGCGTATGGCACAGTCTACTTGCCTTTCTTAAAAGCACGGAGTGGATCTGCCTTATTGCCACTTGTCTGCCTTAATTGTAGGGTATTCAAAAGAATTTTCCTTTAAAGGAAACCTTGGGAGTGATTATACCATGACAAGGTCTGAGATGGTTTTCCCCAGTGTTTGGATGAAGTGATCTGGCCCTACCTGAGCCTTTGATGGAAATTCCATAGATTGACTGAGTATGGTTGATTTTGGAGAGATTGATTTAATCTCGACATGATTGCCCCAGATTGATTGAATCCTGGAATGGCATGCCCTTCTACTCAACAGAGTTCTTCTTCCGGCGTTTGCACTTTTCGTGTGATCATTTGAAATGACTTGCCCTTGCTCAACGGAGTCCTAAGGAGTTTTTCTCCTTAGGTGTGATGAATCTTTCCATTGTGGAAACCTTCTCGAAATAAGTGTTTGTTTCGCAAGTAAAACTGTTCATTTTTTTAAAATGATAACTTTAATGTAATGCATATGACATTTTTGAAATTCAAATCAGTTCACTGAAATGATGGTGCAATATATAGTTAACGAATCACTGATTAAAATGTCACATTGATACCAACACGAATGGTAAGCAAATCATTTTAGGAGTCAGTTTTGATGCAATTTTATTGAAGTATGTGATAAGTCCAAACTTTTGAGATTTACATTAATTTTTGTAAAACTAACTTGGCATCAAGATGTTGGACAAGATGTCCTAACATGAAGAACAAGAAGTTGGGAAAGATGTCCTATCATGATGATTCGACATCTTTGTCTGTTACTTTGCAGTTTTGATACTGCTAATTTATTTCCAAATTTCATAATATTGTAGGAATATTTGTTTATCCTAGGTGGCGTTCAAGATTGAGGAGTCTGTGATTCTGTTTGAGTTTGAAGATTCCATTTTTTTAAGTGTAAAGACGTTTTAGGAAACTCTGGATTGAAAAAACTATTTTTTTGGATAATAAGTTGCAGGTACTGTGTAACAGAATTGCTGCGTTTTTGAAGCCTAAATCCAATATAGTTTATGGTTATAAATAGGATGGATTTAACCTAATCAAAGTGAGGAAAAATATTAGTGAGTTTTAGGGTTTGTGTATTTTGTGAGCCTCTCTTGTCTCGTGTTGATAAGCTGGACTTTTTGTATTAAGTTATAATTTCAGTCACTGATGTGGTGAATATTCTATTATTTTGTTGATGATGCCCCACTCCAACTGGTATTTTGGAAAGCCAAAATAGTATTGATGACCTTCAGCTAGCCTAAATCACAGAAATGGAACCACTGTGTGGGAATTGCCACTTGTTACAGCTCCTAGTTTGAATGAGAGTGATACAACAGCTAGCAAATTGGCTGGAGGTTTGGGCCTACTTACACTAGACAACCTATACGATGACGCACTCATAAGAAATAATCAAAATGTTAGCTATGATGCATAGGAGCAAGCACCGGCCAGAGGCATGATGCAACTTGCAATGCACGTTCCGTTTTTCACCTCTAGTAGAATGGTTGCTCCACTTTCAGTTCAAATGGAAGTTATGTCCAACTAGCAACAGGCTTTCATGTATTAATAACAACACCAAATGACTCATTGGATATCACCGAACTTTCCCTAGAGGTTCATTCTCAGCCAATTTTTTTTCATAGGCGAATAAGTCTCCGAAGAGCCTTGAGGATGATCTTGGATGATCAAGTCTCCATGTTAAGCAACAATCCTGCAAAAAAGCCAACAGAATTTCAAAACCAAATTCATTGCATTCAAGTAAACTCATAACCAAAATAAAATCCAGCTCAAAATTTGATAACATTCACATTCTAACTTAGGGCATAAGTTAATCCCAACATTTTCGGATTCACGACAAGAATACACATCATTTACCACAACAACATTGCATCTCATTCAACAAGGTTCATTATAGCATGTTAATTCATAATTTCAAGTTTCCACACGCATTTCCTATTCCCACGTGAAGTTACATTTCAAACTTATGACAAATTTATGTCCAAATTAATTCATAAGAGAAACACAAAAAGAAGTCAGCAGCACAAAATGATTCCAATTTGATCTCCAAAGCTCATACATTATTTCATTTTTTACATGAACAAATTGTATAATACTATTCTAGCTCAACAGTAACTACTAACAACATTTTGCTCTAACTAACTTCATATCACTTTCATCATGACAATAAAAGATTCACACTTAGAAGCTCATAACTGACTTTCAAAAACTCACAACCGAAATTCAAAATCATTACTAACTGCACGCATAGCTAACATAATAGTCCACTACAAAAATCATAGAAACCGTTCAAGTATTAATCGATTCAAACATAACCCAATTTCGTTCAGAACAAGGCTTGCATATAATAGTTAACTAACAGCAAAAACCATCACACTACTTAACATAAAGCTATTATAGTTGCCAACTCACAAAGAAAATTTCATAACAGAATTCAGAACAAACTCCATCCTACAGAATGCCAGCTCATCTCATAACTAAATTTCAAAATAGTTGCAATTTAACCATATTCCAACTAACTATAACAGACAATAACAAAATTCAAACTAGCCTAACTAACCTCCCTAACTGATTCCAAACCTGATCCCAATCCAAAACCTATCTAAACCTCAACTCTATATGATTTCACCTCTTCACAATGGAACCTCTCAATCATTTTTTCATCATCACCAATCATTTCACTTCACCATTTCTCCAAACTCACTCTCATATTCAACCATGTTTTCACCTCCTTCTTCAATCGTCACCCTCTGAGAAACTGACTGAAGAAGCAACGACGCAGGTAAGAACAATCCACTACTCACACAACAACAACAAGACGCAACTACGCAGGCTCAAGAACTCACACAAAATTTGCAACACGTCGTTGCTCAAGAACTCACAAAATTTGCAACAATAATTCATGTCACATGCTATGATACCCTCACTATACACTTAATCCTCACCCAAGAAAGAACACAATTCAGGAATTCACGATACAGATAGAAGCAACAACACTCAGACGAACACCATTGTTAACTTTGACTGAAGTAGTAGAGAGAGAGAGTCATATTGCAAATTGCAAATTGCAAATTGCAAGTTGCAAGTAGTAGCAAATTAGCAATAATCAAGCCAGCAACAACCTAGTACCAATCTTTCTCCAACCATTTTTAGTTTTCTTTACCAAATTATAAAAAAATAAAAAACTTCAAAATTGCTAAAATAATAGCAATTGGCCAACAACAACAACATCAAGTGGACCCCAATCAAACTTACAATAATTTCCTAAAAAGAAGGTATTGAAAAAGACAATTAACCCCAACACACCATCGGTCTTCTATTAAAACTCAAAAACTTTTCTTTCTTTCTCTCTCTTGTTTTTCTCTCTCCTCACGAAAGTCGGTAGGAAAAAATACCATTACCATACCAACCCCACCTTTGTCTCCTTCCTCTTTTACTATATATCTCCTTCCATAACCAAACCATTTCCCTCAATTCATCTTTTCTTCATTTCTATTCTTTCTTCCTAGTTTTTCTATCAACACCCCCTTCTTCTCTTCCTTGTCTTCTCAGAGGAAGAAGAAGAAACAAAACAGAGAAAAATATAATATAATTATTGCATCACAATAATAACAAAACCACGCAAGTTTGTAGTTTTGATTAATTATTCAGATCTAAACGCTCATATCTTTTTTCTTCTTCTTCATTTCCTCTCAAATTTTTAAATTTTTTTTACCATTCACCATGGGAACGGAAATTTTGCTACCACAGGATTGTTTACATGAACGAATCAGAGTTCCTTCGGCGAGTTTTTCTCGGCGAAGAACTTACGGAAATTGCCATAATCAATATAACAATTATGGTAATAGTTTTTATGGGGTAACAAACTCCGGGAGGATTAACATTAACCGGAGACCGGTTAATCGACCGGAGCAGAGAAAACGGGTTGCGGTGCCGGAGAGAAGACCTAGTTACGATGATTTGAAGGTGACGACGGAGAGAAGACCTAGTTACGACGATTTGAAGGCAGCGACGGAGAGAAGACCCAGCTACGATGATTTGAAGATGGCGAAAGGTGGTGAATTGGTTATGGAGAAGGTGATGATTCTCAGGAGAGGCGAATCGTTTGATTCGAAAATGAACAACGAGGGTTTGAAGAAGGAAGGTGACGGTTTGGTTGTCATCGGAACACAGAGACTCGGACCCGATCCGAATATGGTTCCTAAACAGATCCGGATCGTTGATTTCAAGACAGGTTGCGAAGTTTACGCCGGATCCGCGTTCTCTATGTCTCCGTCGCCGAGCGCTCTTCCAATTCCGTCTTTTCAGAGGAAGTTTTCGCCGGTGGGCGTCGACGACTCCGCAACGTGGGATCTGAGACGTCTCCTCCGTATTGCATGAATCTGAAACGGGTCATTTCCGGGTTTCGGGTCATATCCATAGCCACGTCGACTTTTCATCCTCTCTTCCTTTTTTGTCTCTCTCTTACTTTAATCTAGAATCTTCTTATTACCCGTTACGTCCCTATTCCATTTTTAAAATTCTAACTCAACTGTGATTTTTTTAAACGGAAGGGTTGAATTGAAAATGGAAAAAAACTCGGGGCAGAAATGTTAATTAAAAAAGTTTGGAGTAGTGTGATTGGGAGTTTATTATGTAAGATCTCGTTGATTAATGGGTTGTTTAAGGGTAAAATTTAGGTTCTAATATCAAATTAGAATTGAGAAAAAAATTAAAAAGAAGAAAGGGTGGGAGGGCGATGGGGTTGATTTGTAAATTCCGGAAGTGTATGATGTGTTTTGAAGTGAAAAATGGTGTCCCTAAAATCTCGTAGGTTTGTACCCTTTTGTATTGTAAAGTTATAAATATTAAATAGGGAGATTTGGACAGATTCAGATTGGATCTTGTTTTAATGCTCTTCATGAAATAAATTGGAAGCAAAATAGAACTTTATTTTAGAACAAGTTCATAAATTATTAAAATGATTAATGGTTTTTGGCTTTTTTTATGATTACTATTAAATAAATAAAATCAAGCAATAAATTATGGCTACAAGGAAAAAAAAATAGATATGGTCTTTTGGCTAAGGATTAGGACAGGGTGATGTTGTGGTACTGGTGGTCGTGGAGAATTGAAGAGAGATGCAAAATATCCTAATTTGATGTGTGGTAGTGTTTGCTGAAGATGACGTTGAAGAGTGTGTGGAGCTGTGAAGAGTAAGGCCATAACTTTCTTGTTGTATTCATCATTCATTCATCCAATCCCAAGCATTTGGCCAAAATCAAAGTTTGCTGAAATGAGTTGGATTCCAAAAATCATTGAAATAGGACAAACTTTATAGGATATGAGTCAAGTTTCTTATGAACTGAATCAATCTATTAGTGTATCAAGGTTTTGAGTAAACAAAATTGATTTTGATATAATTGAGTTTAATATAATAAATTTTGAATTTAAGTTGAATATAAGTTGATTTATGTTTGGATATAATAATGTAGAGTTGATTTTTTTCATTTCTATGTTATTTGGATAATTTTAAAAAAATTGTTTTTGAATGTATAATTAGGAACAAGGGCATAAACAAATACATGTAAGACACATTAATTTTTATAGCAGTTGTTAAACGAAGAAACAAAATTATTAAATTGACATAATTTTAGGCCGGTCATATCGACTTGGACAATCACTTAAGAATTCTAGAATTTTTCTGGTGCGCGAAGTTTTTTCTATGACAATAATAAAGATCTCAATTATAAGTGTATTAAAAGACTTTCTGCAATTCAATATTAATAAATAACGAGTTTGTTATTTCTTATCTATTATATATGGAGAAGGTACTAAATTTCAGATAATAATTGTAAGGTTGTTCAAAAAATCTATGAATCGAATCGCGAACTGAACCGAACTGAAGTTAAAATAACCGAACTGTTATATTTGGTTAGTGAACCAAACCATATTACACGAAACGGTTTTAGAATCGTACCGAACTGAAATCGAATCGAACCGAAACTGAAACCAAACTGAACCGAAACTGAAAATTAAAAATACTAAAAACAAGTTTTAATTTTTATTATTTTAAAATTTTGAAAAATAGTTTAATGGTTCGATTCTTTAATAAACTGTTCGGTTTGGAAAATTTGTCTTCTAACGGTTCGGTACAGTTCGAAATTTCTAAACGGTATGCCAAATCAATGACTTTGGTTCGGGTTGGTTCTAAGTAAATTGAAACGGTTCGGTTCAATTCGAGTAAATTTTTATCATGGTTTGGTTCGGTTCGGTACACTTTTCTCTATGAACTATATCATGAATAACCCTAAACAAGTGTTATGACTAAAATATAGAAAGGAAAAAATAATATTATATTGACTAATTGGAATTCAAACAAAAATTACACTCCAGGATATAACCATTGAGGAACAACAATGAAAATATAAAGGTGGAAAAAAGTTTCTTAGAGACAGAAGTACCCAGAGAGGGTCCAAAAAGAAAGGAGAGATTCTTATAGCTCTTGAGCCTAATACTCACAATCCTCTTTCTATTCCTGCGTCTTACTCCCATATTTCTCGGATCCATAACAGAATTACTAGCCTCTGCCTCATCTTGTGATGCTGACTCATTATCTTGTAGGTTCGTATCGATGATTGAATCTCTTACAATACTTTTCCCATTAAAGTAACTTTGTCTGCAAGATTGAAGTTGAGATAAACTAACTTGAACTCTTCTTGATCTTCCCAAGTGGAATCAGTCGTATCCATTCCCTCCCAACGAATCGGCACTCGAGGAATTTGAGTATTGCCTCTCACGATGATGCGCAAATCAAGTAGTGCCCCAGGTTAAAGAATTGGACCCAACTGAGAGGTAGTCAAAGGTAAAGGCATATATGGAAGAATATTAAGCCCATGAAATAACTTCAATTGCGAGACATGGAAGATGGGGTGATTTTTTTGGCTATAGTTGGCAATCCCAAGCGGTAAGCCACAACTCCTATCTTTTCCACTATTGGAAAAAGACCAAAATACCTCAGGCCTAGTTTTTTATGTTTGCGTAAGACAACAGAAGATTGTCTATAAGGTTGTATTTTACAAGCCCCTGGTCATTAACATTGAACTCCATATGACGACGTTTCTTCTCAGCTTGAAACTTTGTAGCTTGTTGAGCCTTGTGTAGATTAACCTTGAATTGAGACAAGAGGTTTCTGCGTTCAGCCAACTGAGTTTGCAGATCTGGATGGTCATCTGTTGTACCTTTAGTTGGCACCATTTGAGGAGGATTACGACCATAAAGAGCTTTATAAGGGGTCATTTCTGCACTAGTGTGATACAAGGTGTTATACCAAAATTCTGACCACGATAAAGCCTTAGACCACCTGGCAGGATTGTCAAATGTCAGACAATGCAAATACATCTCAACACATTTGTTTAGCACTTCCGATTGACCATCGTACTGTGGGTGATATTCTGAAGTCATAGCAACAGTTGTACCATGAAGTTTAAAGAGATTACGCCAAAAGGTACTACCGAAGACCTTGTCATGATCGGATACGATAGAAGAATGCATCCCATGAAGTTTCACTATGTTTTGCATAAAAACCTTAACTACCTTATTGCTATCAAAATATGACTTGACTAGAAAGAAATGAACATATTTCTTCAATCGATCAATTACCACTAAGATCACTGTGAACCCATTTGATGGTGAAAGTCCCATGATAAAGTCCATGGCAATATCAGACCAAACTAATGTAGGAATTGGCAACGGCGTCAACAGACTTACCGGAGTAGTGGTTGTTGTTTTAACTTGTTGGCATATCACACAATGCATAATAAAAGCAACGATGTGTTGGCGCATGTGGGGCCAATAGTGTTAGTAAGATATGCACCTAAGAGAGGAGGGGGGTTGAATTAGGTACTTAAAAAATGTTCCAGATTTTTAAAAGGTTTCAAGTTTCACTTTCCTTAGAGATTACTAAGTGAAGAAAGCGATAAATGCGAAAACTAAATGACACGGCGATATATCCTGGTTTTCCTCACAGTCCAAGAATACTTCAGTCTCCTTTCAACATGAAAGATATTTTTCAATAATGTTAGATCCTAAGACAAGACTATCCTAGTCTTTCTATACAAGACTCTAATAATTACACCAAGAACAATCCTCTTAGATTTTACAACAAAGTTGAAATGAGAACAATCCTCTCAAACTCAACTATCTTGCTTCCAACAATCTTGGACAACAATGAATACAATCTTACAATCTTAAGTTCAACAATCCTGAAAATAAGATGTAATGAGCAAACCACTTAATTCTGATTTTGTTGGAGTGCTTGGAGTTGATCTTCAAATATCAATCAAATGATTGATCTTCTTCTTAAACATACAAACTCTATATAGGATATACAAGTGTCCTTGAATGGTAGAGTGAAACTTAAAAATGATTTGTATAAAAGTTCAAATGAAAGGTTTCACTCTTTTGAAAATTTCAGAATTTTCACACTCTTTATGAGACACGCAGAGTTTTAGCTATCCCTCTATTAATTTTGAGTGACAACATATTTTTACCTATCCAGTTTTCAATATTTATTTATTTATGAATATTACTAATAATTTATTATGAATTATAATTGGGACTTATTGCATTATTTAATTTAGAAAATTAACTTATTTAATAAGATATAAATTGTGGTTTATACAATTTTTTAAATTTTGATTCTCTTGTCTTTTGGACACTTATCTCTTTTTAAGATATTCAATTTTTGTTAATGAAATATATTTATTTTTACTCCCGAATAAAGTTTAAATTTTATTTACAATTATTATCAAATAAAACTTTTTAAAGCTTTTTAAATTTATGTCTATATTGTCAATCATTAGTAATATGATGAATAAAAGAGTTTTAAATGTTAGTTACTTGATTAACTTAGTTTCAAAAAAGAATCATTTTAATTTGTTATGAATGATATTGTAAAATGTTTATGTGATTTTGTTGTTGATATTAGTTGAAATATGAGATTTATTTTTTAAAAAAAAACACTATAGTTGTTTTTTTATTATATTCATTGAAACCATATTTATTAAAAAAATTGAGCAAACTTTAAACTATATTTTATCATATGCGAAAATTAAGAATCTTATTGTTTGTCTTTAGTTTATTTGTTTGACATAATTATTTTAGAGACATTTTCTTTAAGTGATACATCAAATTTTTTTTTTCTTTTATTTCTATAATTTAATAATAACTGCAAGAAAATATAAATATTTTTTTTGTAAATTTTATGAAAATAATATATATTAAAGTAAATATTTGTTAGGTTAATATTTATTTCTCTTATTTTTATAAAAAGAATTATTTTAATTTCTTAATAATGATATTTTAAAAAGTTTATGTGATTTTATCATTAATATTCGTTGAAATAATAGAGTTCTTATTTTATATGATTTTGTTGTTGATATTAGTTGAAATATGAGAATTATTTAAAAAATACTATCTTTATTTTTTACTATATTCATTAAGATTATATTTATAAAAAATAATTAAGCAAATTTTAAACTTTATTTTCTTATATGTGAACAATAAAATTTTTTGTTGTTTGTCTTTCATTTATTTGTTCGACATGATATGAAGAATGAAGAATAGAAAGAAGTTAAAATTATTTTAGAACCATTTTATTTAAATGATACATAAAAATTTCTTTTCATTCATTTTTATAATTTAACAATAAATGCAAGAAAATATCAACATTATTTTGTAATTTTATGAAAATAATATATATCAAACTAAGTATTTGTTATGTAGATGTTTTTGATTGGCTACATTTTATGGTAAAACATTACCGTGTGTGTAGATGTCATGACATATTTCTGTAGTGTTATGCAGGGTAAGTTTAGTTAGCTAGCTCAAAGTGAATTGGATGTCATACTGAATGTCATGATATCAGGTAGCTGACAGCAGGGCGCATGTGTTTTGATTTTCTGGTATATTACATGAGGTAGCTCAGGCTAGATCTCAGGAAATATTTTAGGGGTGTTAAGTTATCTCAGGCGAAATGTCAGGCAGTGCTGAGGATAACATAAAATGCCTATGACCTAACTGTAAGTGTGCAGCTTTATGAAAAGAGGTTTAACTTGGTTAAACCTAAATTCTGCATTGAGGCCCAAGGACAACATGCTGCATATAAATAACAAAGTATCAATCCTAATTAGATAGAGAGTGTATTTGTGAGTGAAGATTTTTTTTTGTGCAGTTAGTTCTTCACGTGTGTTTTTGAGTCTTAGGATTTCTTGTGAGCCAAGCAATTAAATGTTGTATGATTGCATTGGACTAGTGTGTTTGAGTTGTATGTTAATTGTGTCACTCTAAGCTTTTAAGCACGAGTGTTGTGTCTCTTGATTGAAGCTGTGAAGCAAGATCAAGATTTGTTTGAAGTGAGTCTTCATTTTTATCTGTAACTTTAATTGGTTGATATCACTGCTGTGATTAAGGGGGAGTGAGTAGGTACTCAGGTCTAGTGTTAGGTTGAAGTTGCATTGGGTAGGTTTTAAGTGAAGAGTGCAAATTGATTGTTTGACTCTGAATTAACACTACTAATAGTGAATTTCCTCCCTGGCTTGGTAGCCCCTAGAGTATGTGTGATTTGCATCGAACTGGGCCAACAATTCCCTGTGTTATTTACTATTTTCATTTCCAATTCATTGATTAGTTTTATTGTCTGCTCAGTAGTAGATGTCATAACATCCGTTATAACATCAACTGGTTGGTACCTAAAATTTCAATTGGCATCAGAGCAGGCACTCTGCCTGTTATTTTATGGGTGAGATCTAGGGAAGATTAATTCTGGTACTATAGACAAGGATATAGGATTCACAAATAGACCACCATTTCTGGCTCTAACTATGACTACTGAAAACCTCGTATGATAGCTTTCTTGAAGTCTCTAGATAGCAAGGCCTGGAGAGTAGCTAACTCAGGATGGGAAAATCTAGTGAGGACAGAGAAAGATGGATCTACTGTGCTAATACCTGAAGAAGAGTGGAGCAAAGAGCAAGAAGCTTTGGCTCTTGGGAATTCTAAGGCCCTGAATTCTTTATTCAATGGAATAGACAAGAATATTTTCAGACTTGTGCATCACTGTGAACTGGCCAAAGAGGTTTGGGATACTCTCAAAACTACTCATGAAGGTACCTCTAAGGTCAAGATGTCAGGATTACAGATGCTGACCACTAAGTTTGAAAATCTGAGAATGAAGGAGGATGAGACTATTCATAAATTCTACATGAATATTCTTGATATTGCCAATACCTCAGGAGCTTTAGGAGAAAAAATGTCTGAAGAAAAGCTTGTAAGGAAGATTCTCAGATCATTTCCCAAGAGGTTTTCCATAAAGGTGACTGATATTGAAGAGGCTCAAGATATCTGCAACATGAAGGTTGATGAACTCATTGGTTCTCTACAAACCTTTGAGATGGGAATGTGTGAAACTATTGAAAAGAAGAACAAAAGTATAACTCTTGTGTCAAATACTGTAGAGGATTCAGATGAAGATAATGGTGGAAGTAAGGAGAATCTAACAGAAGCTATAGCTATGCTTGGGAGACAATTCAACAGACTCATGAAAAGAATAGATAAGAAGGGCAGACCTAATGTCAAGAACATCTCCTCTGACATCAGTAGAAGAGTTAAGTCTGAAGAAAAGTCCAACCAAGGCAGAGGTGTTCAGTGCCATGAATGTGAAGGATATGGTCATATTCGAGCTGAATGTCCTACTTATCTCAAAAAGCAAAATAAAGGACTAACTGTTACCTGGTCTGATGGAGATTCTGAGAGTGGATCAGAAGAAGAATATGCAAGACTTGTAACTGCACTAACTAGTGTATGTGTATCTGATGATGATTCTAGTTGTGATGAGCTGGCCTTTAATGAACTTGCAGCTTCATATAAACAGTTGTGCATCAGAAGTGCAGAAGTGTGTAAACAAGGGGAGAAACAAAAGAAAATCATAAAGGAGTTGGAGACTGAGAAGAAGGAGAATCTTACAACCATAGACTCACTCAACAGTGAGGTCAGTGTGTTGAATTCAAAACTTGATCAGATGTCAAAATCTATCAGAATGTTAAACAGTGGGACTGACACTCTAGAAGAAATTCTACAAAGTGGTCAGAAAGCAGGAGACATGTCTGAACTAGGATTTATTGGTGAACAGGGACCCATCTGGGGATTCAAGAAGCCAAATCCTGAAAATCATAGATCAAACCTGATGTCACGACCGATGTCACAACATCAGGGGAACAGGAACATGAACCAGACAAAGAGAAAGTTCCAAAGGTGGAGGTGTCACTACTGTGGAGGATTTGGGCATATAAAGCCTTTTTGCTTCAGGCTGCATGGATTTCCCAGCCACATGCACCAAGTCAAACCCAAATAGGCTGCTCCTATCAAGAAACGACAATGGGTTGCTAAGAATGTGGCTATAGTGGCTCATACTTCTCTAAGGATGCCAACCAAAGAAGACTGGTATTTTGACAGTGGCTGTTCTAGACATATGATTGGAATAGAGAACCTTTTGGTGAACATCAAACCTCATTCCTCAAGTCATGTAACCTTTGGTGATGGAGCTAGAGGAGAAATCAAAGGTGTTGGAAAACTAGACTGTCCTAATGTTCTAGAACTGGATAATGTCATGTTGGTTAAAGGACTGTCTGTAAATCTTATCAGTATCAGTCAGCTATGTGACCAAGGTCTCAGTGTCAAATTCACTAAGGGTGAATGTGTTGTCACCAATGGAGAAGATGAGGAAGTCATGAGGGGATCTAGAGCTAATAATAATTGTTACTTATGGGAGCCTATAAGTAACTTCAAAGTCTTGACCAAAGAAGAAAAGGAGGATCAACTGTGGCTGAAAAAAGGTAGACATCTTAAAGGGATAAAAAAGACCATATCCAAGGAAGCAGTAAGAGGAACTTCAAAGTTAACCCTAGATGAAAGAACAGGATGTGGTAAATGTCAGGATGACACGCAAGCCAAGATAGCAAATCCAAAGAATGGACATCATATAAATCTAGATTTGTTAAACTGGAATTTGATGGAGTCCATGAAAGATGACCAACATAAAGGGAGCAATGTCATGACATTATATTGTGACAATCTTAGTGCCATCAATATGAACCCAATTCACCCTAATGGATCCATGTATAGGGATAACAGACATCACTCTAGAGAAGACTGTGTGAAGCTTGGGAACACTGGGCTACAAATTGCTGACATGTTTACAAGAGATCTCAAGGCTACTCAATTTGAAAATTTACGAAGCCAGTTGAGGATTTGTCTTTATGAGAAAGTATAGCAATTAATGGTATTTGGGAATTTTATTTGGAACAGTCTAAATCTTAATCATTTGCTGATTGGTCAAAATTTTAAGTTCCCTCTTCTTTTGCAATCATATCACTCTACCCCTTACACACTATACGCTTGCTTCATTTGGTGCCCATACAACTTCTTCGTCCTCCATACCTCCTTCAACAACCATAGACAACTCTCTTTCAAACTGCCAAAGTCTCCTAAAATGTCTCAACAATCAAAATCTATCACTTCCAAGAAGATGTCCACCATCGCTGATCCATATTATGGTGCTAGAACTGATTCTAGCAACCCTAACCAAGTTTTTGAGGTAGCTCCTCTGCAAATGTTGACCTCAGATGGTCTGAGTGTGAAGAAACCAAGAACTTCGCATGCAAGAAGACCTAAAGAACTAGTCAAAGGTCAGGCTCCTTACACTTCAACCTCCATCCCTCATGAGGATATCAATAGTGAAGGCTCTAGGCATGCACACAACACTATTGCTAAATTGGTATCTAGGATATTGAATGAGCCACATGATGTTCCAGGGATATCCATCCCTCTAAACACAAAGATTCCTGCTCTCCATCTGGATCAACAACCTGATGTTATTCAAGATGTTGAAACCATGGGTACGACCTCACCAAAGAATGATGATAAGGGTCAAATTTATGAGAATGATGATAATGTGCAAGGTGATAACAATGATGATGATGATGTCCAAAAGGATGATGCTGATGTAGTAAACCTTGATGATTATTTAGATAGTGATCTGATAGCCAAGATCAGCCCTAGCATAGCCAAAAGGCTCATGACTAGGAAAGGAAAGAAGGCAGTTGCTCAGAGTCATACCAAGAAGAAAGCTGTAAGAAAGAGTACCCATGTTGGTCCTACAAAAGCTTTGAGCAAGGTGGTTCCAAAGAAGAGGAAGGCTCAAATGAGTTCTGAATCAGACTCAGACTCATATGTTGCTTGTGATGTCATTGACATCCCACCAAAGAAGAAGCCTACAACTAGCAAACTTACTGCTAGTGTTCCTGAAGTTCCTATTGACAATATCTCATTTCATTATCCCTTAAGTGTTAACAGGTGGAAATATGTGCATCAGAAGAGGTTAGCATTGGAAAGAGAGCTTGCTCAAAATGCCCTTGAATGTAAGGAGATCATGAATCTTATTCATGTTGCTGGTTTGATAAGTGCTATGAAATTCTTGTGAAGGAGTTCATAGTGAACCTATCAGAAGATTGTGCTGATAGAAAATCAAATGAGTTTGGCAAAGTGTATGTAAGAGGAAAGTGTGTCACTTTCTCCTCAACTGTCATCAATAACTATCTAGGAAGATCAGATGGAGCTCAACCTGATCTAGCTGCTTCTGACAACAAAGTTTGTCAAGTTATTACTGCCAACCAGGTCAAAAGTTGGCCCTCAAAAGGAAAACTGGTTGTAAGTAAACTGAGTGTGAAGTATGCTATGCTGCATAAGATTGGTGCTGCCAACTGGGTGCCCGCAAATCATAAATCAACTGTTGTGACTATCCTAGGGAAGTTCATTTATGTTGTTGGGACCAAAAAAAAATTTGATTATGGGACCTACATCTTTGATCAGACCATGAAGCATGCAAGCAGTTATAGTTTAAAAGGCCCCATTGCTTTTCCATCACTTATCTGTGGGATCATATTGAATCAGTATCCCAATATCCTAAAAGACAATGAACCTGAGTGCAAGAGAGAAAGCCCTTTGTCTTTTCATCACAAACTGTTTCAAGGAACACATGTTCCTGACATTGTCATGACATTTGCAGAGACATCCAAAGGGAGTTCAAAGACAGGAAAAGCTGAGGTTATTGCCATGCTCAAAGAAACATGCAAGGAGTTGGAGACAAGGAAGCAAAATCTTGAAAAGTTGATCAGGTCTCTTGATCCGCAACCCAATGTTAAAAGCAATCCTCTACCTACTCATAGGGCTATTAATGTTGTTGATGACTCGTCCGACGAGAATTTTATTCTTAATGTAGCTCAGATCAAGACTCCGCTTAAGATGTTCCATTCAAAGCTATTTGAAGTCGATTTACTATCTGCTTCTCATACCGGTTGTGCAAGTTGTGAAGGATGTAATAAGGGATGTGTTATGGTTCAGAAGGACGTTCAGAAATTGATCGACGATGGTTTTCTGCAAGTAGTTAACAAAGCAAAGAAGGAGGAAGTTGTTGCGATCAGGCCTGTCTTCAACTTACCCGAACCAAGGGGTAGAATGCCAGTGTTTAATCTGCCAGGGGAAAATTCTGCCATGACAGTGTTCAGTATGCCGCAGCCTGTTACTCCAACAGTGGATCAGCCTAAACCGTTGATCATTCAAAAACTGAGTCCATTTCCGTTCACTGATCCGGGAAGGTCATTCTGAGGGAAGATTGATGGTGAAAGTGTAACCAACATAGCTGGGGCAAGTAGGATGACTCGCAGTGGTCGTGTCTATACTCCCTATTTCAATGAGGCTCCACCTAGGGAGACAACTACTACTTCTGCTATGCCTGCCAAAGATAAAGGTAAAGAGGCTGTTACCAATGATGAAGATGCTGAATTCTTGAGAATCATCAAGAAGAGTGATTATAAAGTTATCGACCAACTTCATCAAACTCCCTCGAAGATTCCTATTTTGTCTCTGTTGATGAATTCACCCGCACATAGAGCTGCTTTGCAAAAGGTCTTGACTCAAGCTCATGTCGCTCGGGACATCACTACCGGCCAGTTTGATAGCGTGATTGCTAACATTACCGCATGTAATACTCTCAGCTTCAGCAATGAGGAGTTGCCGAGAGAGGGTCTGAAACATAACCGTGCTTTGCATATATCCGTGAAATGTCAAGAGGATAATTTAGCGAGAGTGCTTGTGGATGCCAATTCTTCCTTGAACGTCTTACCCAAGAGGGTTCTTAGCAAGTTGGCTTACAAAGAAACCATGGTGAAACCTACTTCTTTAATTGTCAAGGCTTTTGATGGTTCACACAGATCGGTGATTGGAGAGGTCGAGCTTCTGATTCTGATTGGTTCGCATGTTTTCAACATCACTTTCCAAGTCATGGACATCAATCCCAATTACAATTGTCTACTTGGAAGACCTTGGATCCATGCCACTGGGGCAGTAACTTCAACTTTGCATCAGAAGATGAAGTTTGTGGTTGACGACAAGCTAGTCATTATAAATGGTGAGGAGGATTTGATGGTCAGTAAATTATCGTCGTTCCATTATATTGAGGCTGATGAAGACGCTCTGGAAACTTCTTTCCAAGCACTTGAGATTGCCAATGCTGTTTTAGTGGAAGTTGAAGAGACTGCGGAGCTCCGGAGTAATCCATCTTTTGCATACTTGAAGAGTACTAGATCAACGATCGACAGGGGCATTCCTGAAGGTTGGGAAGAGGTAATCAACATCAAGACGAAGACTGATTGCTATGGGTTGGGTTACAGACCAACTCAGGAGAAAGCTTCTACATCTGTTGAAGGACGTCCGAAGGTTTTCCAAGAAGTGTTTGTCAGCGGAGGTTTTCAAGTTAATGCTATTAGTGACTATGATGAAGACAAAGACCTGAGCAGCTTGGTATTTCAGAGTGATGCAGCGTTGAGCAACTGGGAGGCTATAGAGATTCTAGTTATTTTTCCGTTGTCAAAGTAATTTACATTTTTCATTTGTGTTTTCAAATCCATAGCTCTGCCCAAGGCTATTGGATCGCTTTGTAGGGCCACCTTTCATTTCAAACAATTATTAATAAATGCATTTTGTTCTCATTCAACTTTGTTTCACTAGAGTTTTTCATTTTCACCTTTTTAAAAATGAAATCGGTAACCTTTTCAAAAACAAACTAAAAAACACATTTCATTTCTCTTGCATTTTTATTGAACATTTAATAAAATAAGCCTTTCAACATGCAGTGACATTACAACCCTTGTTGAATCCAATGACTCTACTGTCTCTCCTGACTGGGATTCGCCCATTTATCAAGCTGAAGATGAGGGTGAAGAAGATTTTGAAGTACCCACCGAACTGAAAAAATTGGTTGAGTACGAGTACACAGAACTTCAGCCACACAAGGAGCAGGTAGAGTTGATTAATCTTGGCACAAATGAAGATAAGAAAGAGGTCAAGGTTGATGCAATACTTGGGGCTGAGGTCAAACATAAATTGATAAAGTTGTTGAAGAAATATGTTGATGTGTTTGCATGGTCGTATCAAGATATGCCCGATTTAGACACATATATTGTTGTTCACAAGTTGCCGCTTAAGCCAGATTGTCTACCTATCAAGCATAAACTTCGAAGAACAAGACCCGACATGTCTTTGAAGATTCAAGATGAGGTTAAGAAACAACTGGATGCAGGTTTCTTTGTGGTTGCGAAGTATCCTGATTGGGTTGCCAATATTATTCCAGTGCCCAAAAAGGAAGGTAAAGTCAGAATGTGTGTAGATTACAGGGATTTGAACAAAGCAAGTCCAAAGGATGACTTTCCTCTGCCACATATTGATAAACTTGTCGACAATACAACTACTTTCGCACTTTTCTCATTTATGGATGGTTTCTCCGGTTACAATCAGATCAAGATGGGTCCTGACAACCGAGAAAAGACTGCATTCATTACCCCTTGGGGGACCTTCTGTTACAAAGTTATACCCTTCGGTTTCAAGAACGCAGGGGCAACCTATCAGCGCGCCATGACGACTCTCTTTCATGACATGATGCACAAAGAGATTGAAGTGTATGTGGATGATATGATTGCCAAATCTTAAAATGAAGAGGAACATTTGGATCACTTGGTCAAGCTATTTGAATGACTTAGGAGGTACCAGTTGAAATTGAATCCTGCTAAGTGTACTTTTGGTGTTAGATCCGGAAAGCTACTTGGTTTTATCGCAACCAACGAGGAATCGAGGTAGATCCTGATAAAGTTCGAGCCATTCAGGACATGCCAGCTCTACGGACTGAAACACAAGTCATATGTTTTCTCGGACGTTTGAATTATATATCCAGATTCATCTCTAACATGACTGCTACTTGTGAACCAATATTCAAGTTGCTTTGCAAAGGTTAGATAGTTGATTGGAATCCTGGTTGCCAGCGAGCGTTTGAAAATATCAAGGATTACTTGCAAGAGCCTCCTATCTTAATTCCTCCTGTTCATGGAAGACCATTGTTCATGTACCTTACTGTTCTTGAGAAGTCTATGGGTTGCGTACTTGGGCAGCATGATGAGACTGGAAGAAAGGAACATGCCATATACTATTTGAGCAAGAAGTTCACCGATTGTGAAAACAGATACTCACTTTTGGAGAAGACTTGTTGTACGCTAGCATGGGCTGCTAGACGTCTCAGACAGTACCTAATATGTCATACTACCTTGTTGATTTCAAAAATGGATCCAATAAAGTACGTATTTGAAAATCCGACTCAGACTAGAAGACTTGCCCGTTGGCACATGTTGTTATCAGAATATGACATCCAGTACGTACCTCAGAAAGCTACCAAAGGAAGTATCTTGTCATATTATCTTGTAGATCAGCCAATTGAAGACTACGAACCTCTTAAGTTCGACTTTCCTGACGAAGATATTATGTTGATAAAAAGGGATTGCAAAGAGCCAGGTCCCGATGAAGATCCCGAGCGAGGTCTCTGTGGAAAATGATGTTCGATGATTCCTCTAATTACAGTGGGCATGGCATAGGCGCCGTCTTGATGAATCCAAAAGGTGGTTATACCCCATTTACTGCAAGGTTAGACTTTGATTGCACGAACAATATCACCGAATATGAAGCATGCATTCTTGGCCTTGAAGCAGCTATTGACCTCAGAATCAAACTTCTCAAAGTGAGTGGAGATTCAGCCATGGTTATCTATCAAGTGAAAGGTGAATGGGAGACCAAACATGAGAAGTTAATTCCTTACAAAGCCTACATTGTGGAATTAATTGAGTACTTTGACGAGATCAAGTACAAGCACGTTTCGAGATCTGAAAATCATATTGCCGATGCTTTAGCCATGTTAGCATCCATGTGGAAAGTAAGATTTGTTAACGAAGAGCCTCTCATTCAAGTTGAACGCAAGACTAAGCCCGCCTACTGTCAAGTGATTGAAGAAGACGAGGTGGATGAAAAGCCTTGGTTTCATGATATCAAGAACTACCTGCTCAAGCAAGAGTACCCAGCTAATGCTACCAATCTTGACAAGAAGACTTTAAGAAGACTGGCATCCAGGTTCTTCATCAGCAATGATGTGCTGTACAAAAGAAATTACGACATGGTTCTTCTTAGATGTGTTGACAGACGTGAAGCAGACATGTTACTTCAAGAGATTCATGAAGGGACCTTTGGAACTCATGCCAACGGTTATGCTATGTCCAAGAAACTTTTGAGGGATGGATATTACTGGTTAACTATGGAATCTGACTGTATCCAATATGCCAGGAAATGTCACAAGTGCCAGATCTATGCTGACAAGATGCATGTACCGCCTGCGTCGTTGAACGTTCTAACTTCACCACGACCTTTCTCGATGTGGGGTATTGACATTATTAGGGAAATTGAGCCGAAAGCTTCCAATGGTCACCGGTTCATTCTCGTTGCTATTGACTACTTCACCAAGTGGGTAGAAGCTGCTCCCTACGCCAACGTGACCAAGCAAGTAGTTGCTCGCTTCATAAAGAAAGAAATCATCTACCGTTATGGAGTTCCTAGACAGCTCATAACTAACAATGGTACCAATCTGAACAATAAGACTATGAAGGAGTTGTGTGATAGTTTCAAGATTGCACATCACAATTCTTCTCTGTACCATCCTAAGATGAATGGAGCTGTTGAAGTTGCAAACAAAAATATCAAGAAGATCCTGCAAAAGATGGTCAAGACTTACAAGGATTGGCATGAGATGTTACCGTTTGCTTTGCACGGATACTGAACTACGGTCCGACTTTAATAGGGGCAACCCCTTTCTCATTGGTGTATGGAATGAACGTCGTTCTCCCCATCGAAGTTGAACTACCTTCCTTAAGGGTGTTGATGAAAGCCAAGCTAGATGAATCCAATTGGTTTCAAGACAGATATGACCAGTTGAATCTCATCGACGAGAAGCGCTTGACAGCTCTGTGTCACGGTCGGCTATATCAGAATCGGATGAAGAGAGCCTTTGATAAGAAAGTCCGAATTCGTGAGTTCCGCCAAGGAGAAATCGTGCTCAAGAAGATCTTGCCAGTTCACAAAGACATGTGTGGGAAATGGATGCCCAACTATGAAGGCCCATTTGTTGTTAAGACAATCTTCTCCGGAGGATCGCTAATTCTTACAACAATGAACGGTGAAGAGCTCGCACATCCTGCGAACTCCGATGCAGTCCGAAAATATTATACCTAAAGAAAAAACAAAAAAATATATAGCTCGCTAAGTTGAAAACCCGAAAGGGCGGCTTAGGAAAAAATGAGTGCCCCAGTGGATTGAAAACCCGAAAGGGCGGTCCAGGCAAAAGTTAGGGACAAAGGCATTTCACTGCATCGGATGACACCGAGCATTGCAGATACATTTTTCATATGAGATCCATTCCTAATCCAATCTCTCTTGTCAGAAGCAAGATTTTTGGAAGTCTTAGTCATTAGGGTCAGTAGGTCGTTGGATTCAATGTAACCTTTCCCTTATCGCCAATTTCAAATTGTAATTTTCCATGGAGCTATGCCTTTAGCAAGCTACCATTCTCCAATAAAATTTACCTTTTGCTATTCAATTTCTTTGTTCACAGTATCTCTATTTTGTTATGCAAATTGCTTTTGTTAATAAAATTTGAACGTGAAAAGTGTTTTTAAAACTTTAAAACTATTTTCTCGAAATGCATTTGAAAAATAAAAGTTGCTTTGACTTGTGGAAATCTCTGAAGGATCTCTTCGTTTCCCCGGTAAGTATCATCGTTGCATAAGCACTTTAAATCATTACCAACATAGTCCCCAGTGAGACTATAAGCTGACAACACTTTAGACCGAGCCAGTGACCTCCAAGACAGCAGAGATCTTACCAACATCTTCCCTGTGATAGTCTCCAGCGAGACTTTAAGCTGACAACATTCTGGATTAACCTGGAAATCTCCAATGAATCTCAAGACTACAGAGATATCCCCGGTATGTTCCAAATGATCTGATATCTTAAAGACCACTCTCAGGGAATCATCTGTTCCTCAGTGGAATTGCCTTACTTTCCTCAGGAAATACTCCCCAGGAGATTGCCATGTTCTCCCCAAGAAGTCAAGATACTTTCCCCAGGAAGGTATGGTGATTTCTCCTCAGTAATCTGATGAATTCTCCCCGAGAAATTTGATATATTTTATCCCCAGTCGGATGTACCTTTCCCCAGGCAAGTTGAGGTACTATTCCCTGAAAGTTGCTACACTATCTCCATGAAGCTGCCTAGCTCTACATCTTCTCCATGCAGCGGATATTTATTTTATTCCTGGAAGCTCCTAAGAGTTCTTTGGCTGATTATGATGCATGGTAGCAATCTCTCCAGTGAAGCCCGAATGTCGGACTCTCCAATGAGGTCATATCGTAACCCATGAGGAAGTCATGATACCGTATCCCCAAGTGTTATTATTTTCTCCCTAGAGAAATTAGAAATTAGAAGCCAGGTTTGGTTCTACCATCAACTTTTCTTATCCTGTGATAGATATATTGTTGCAGAGGTCGCCTGGTATCCCCGTCGAGATGTTTATTTCATCTCAGGTTTCCTCCTCTCGTCTGTTTTGTCAGCATAAGCATAAGCATGAGCATTACATACTCATTTTCATTTCATTTTCATACACATCGACATACGCGTTATCATCTACATGTTTACTAGTTGTTGTCATTCTTAGTCGTTACCGCCGAGTAACCGGGTTTATTCGCTCTCTCCAAATAGATCGTCAGCCCTAAGCACAAAATACTTGTTTGTTTCCAAGTTTCCCCACAGAGTTCAACCCTCGTGAACGATGGTTATTTCCGTTATCTTTCAGCGCCAGGATAAGATAATCACCAGTTGAGTGCATTTCCTCAATAGAGTCCTGTTTGACTTACCATTTCTAGGTCAAGGCTATATTGAACCTCAATCCTATCGGTTGCCGAACTTGCCTGAACGTGCATTTATTTTGCACCATCTTTTGCAATCATATGCAGACAAGAAACAGTTCTCAGCCGAGAAGCTTATCATCATCACGCGCTCTATGATCTTGATATTATTACAACATCGATACGTGATAGTTGTATCTTGAGAATCCTATCCTTACATTTTACAACGTCGATATGCGAAAGTTCTCGCCTGAGAAGCCTATCATTACATCTTTCAACAACGGTATGCGACAGTTCTCGTACAAGAAGCTTATTATTACATTCAATCGGTATGCGATAGTTCTCGTACAAGAAGCCTATCATTACACGATCATTACACAATCTTCATTACAACCTTCATTACAATTTACATTACATGTTATCACCTTTACAAGCGGTTCTCATCTGAGAAGCTTATCATTGCTACTCTTGCAAATAAGCAGTATTTCTCGCCTGGGAAGCTTATCCTATCTTCATCATGAGGAGCAGCAAGTGGCCATCTCCATCGAGAAGCTGGTTTCCATTTCCTTTTCATCTTGAGGTGCGGGGAGGTTTGAACTGGATCATATTCAGGAGAGCACAGATCTTGAAGTATGAAGAAGTTCATTTTATCCTTTAGTAAAAGAAGGAACTGAATCATATTCAAAAGAGCACAGACCTTAAAGTATGAAGAAGTTTATTTTATCCTTTAGTAAAAGAAGGAACTGAATCATATTCAGGGGAATACAGATCTTGAAGTATGAAGAAGTTCATTTTATCCTTTAGTAAAAGAAGGAACTGAATCATATTTAGGAGAGCACAAACCTTGAAATATGAAGAAGTTCATTTTATCCTTTAGTAAAAGAAGGAACTGAATCATATTCAGGAGAGCACAGATCTTGAAGTATGAAGAAGTTCATTTTATCCTTTAGTAAAAGAAGGAACTAAATCATATTCAAGAGAGCACATACCTTAAAGTATGAAGAAGTTTATTTTATTCTTTAGTAAAAGAAGGAACTTAATCATATTCACGAGAGCACAAACCTTAAAGTATGAAGAAATTCATTTTATCCTTTAGTAAAAGAAGGAACTGAATCATATTTCAGGAGAGCACAGATCTTGAAGTATGAAGAAGTTCATTTTATCCTTTAGTAAAAGAAGAAACTGAATCATATTCAGGAGAGCACAGATCTTGAAGTATGAAGAAGTTCATTTTATCCTTTAGTAAAAGAAGGAACATAATCATATTCAGGAGAGCACAGATCTTGAATTATGAAGAAGTTTATTTTATCCTTTAGTAAAAGAAGGAACTGAATCATATTCAGGAAAGCACAAACCTTGAAGTATTAAGAAGATCATTTTATCCTTTAGTAAAAGAAGAAGCTGAATCATGTTTTTCTCGTGGAAGCTTATTTTTATCAGATGAGCGACAGTCCCTCCAGTGGAGCTTAGCAATCAATTTTTCATCTATTATCCACAGATAAGCAACCATCTCTTTACTTGAGAGCTTTTCCAGTTTGGCATATAAGCCCCTTCCAACGATAAGTGGCAGTTCTTTCTCGAGAAGCTTATCAGGGCATTTCCCATTAAAGTCTATTATTTTGGCATACAGCCGGTTTTACCCTGTATATTTTCTACGGATTCCCGAAAAAGTATGTTTGATCCCGTCATGAGGAAAGGTTTCCAGAAGCTCGGATGTTATTCTTTGCTCAATGCTCCAGCAGTCTGTTTACTTGATCTTACAGCCGTGCGGATCCATTTTTACCTCTTATCCTAGAGTATCAGCCAGTCACGCCTGAACATGTTGAACAATTACTCTTAGATATTCCCCAGTGGAGGTTGTCTCACCGGTGCCATCTCCATTGAGGATCTCGTCCTTACCATTCCCTTCTAAAAGTGACAATTGGTCGTACTCGCACCAATTGGCCATCACTTTAGAGTTCCCCAGTGTCGTGTTGTTTCCCGGTACACCGTATTCCCCAGTATGGTTTGTTCGTCGCATCTGTCCCCTATTTCATCGTGTCGTCTGCATCCTCGCATTTATCATTCTAGCATATACATCATACCAGAATCATGGCATGGTCAACATTATATTTAAGTTTGTTTTGTCCATAGCATTGCATATCACTGCATCTAAGGGCAAAATTTTCAGTTATCTATATTTAAATCCCTTTCACCATGATTTCTCGAGCCTACGTCGCTCAAATCATCCGGTGAAGCTATTTAAATAGGGGCAACTGTAATACCTCAAATTTTTCCCTTAGACTAGTCGAGTCATTTCGCTTTGCATCTCACGTTGCACCACATCCCATCTGACCGCTAACGGGTTTGTATAGTCTGTTTGATTTTGCAGGGAAAATCACACAGTGTTCTATGAAGGACAAAATGGTCATTAACTGGCAGTTTGGCGATAATTCACAAACTTGAGTCATCATCAGGGGTCCTCGAGTGATTAGGGTTTTTATTTCTGAGTTCTGTGATTTATTTGAGGATGAGTTTGAGTTTACAGCAGTTTGGGCGTCAGGTTTCTCGCGACACAGCGCAGTGGATTCCAGAGCCGATAATTAGTCGTCAAGTGAATTTCGGCAAGGTTGTCTGGTTCCCAAACCATCTAGAGCTGAATATGCGGCAATATAAGTGGATTCAGGTTAAATCGGGGAGAGAATGTGCTCTGAGTAGTTTATTCCGCAGATATACGTTTTCCAAGTTTTTGCTGATCAACGATCGATTTTGGAAGGAAACAGTGGAATTCCGGTTCGCGTGTGAATTTATGATGAGCAGCTGTTTATTTTGATCAGGACTGTTAGTTGGGCTGATTCAGGTTTCCACGTTAAATAGTCGAGACGTGATTGGAATTTTAATACAAAAGATAGTCTGTTCTGCCGTTTAACGAAAATGTTTCTGTTTATCTATTTAGGGACCATATTCACTGATTTTTTGGCAGGCATGAATTAATTTGCAAAAGGGATTAATCGAGCTTAGCAGTTACGGAGAATTTAAACTGGACGAGTTGATAATCAGACATTTTTCATTGGATAAGTTTAACCGGATGATGGAATCGGATGAATTTATTGGCATGAATATAATCAGACAAAGTTTAATCGGGCAAGCTTATTCAATCGAATTTATCGGGAGAAGCTTGATCAATTAGATTTAATTAAAAGAGTTTAATTGTTTAAGTCTATTTGGAACAATTTAGCCGGGTCGAGCTATTTAAGTGAATTCATCCGTTTAAGTTTAAGCAGAGGAATTATTGGGAAATTTAATTGGACGGATTTAGTGAGTTAATTTGAATCAGTTGATTTGGTTTGTATGGATTTAAGCGGATAATTTCAATTGGACGAGTTTAATTGGAGAAATTTAATCAGTTAAATTTAATTAGCTAAATGTGATTAGTTAAGTTTAATCGGTTGAATTAGTCGGTTTAGTTCAAATGGTGGAATGCGATCGGGAAATAAAAAGAGATTGAATTTATATATTGAATTCTATTTTTATTTATTTATTTCGAATGAAATTACAAAAGGAGATTAAATTACATTTTTAATTTCTAAAATTGTCCTAAAACTGTCTTCAGCTTCCGATTCTTTGAGTTTCCGATCTTTTTCTTCGAACCTGCAAGTCAACAACAAATGAGCAATGTTTAATGGTTAGCAATTTGGTTTTTTGCAGACTCCGATACCCTCAGATCAAGTGTCATCATCGGGTACGTCGGGAGGGTAACGAAATACTCCGTCGCCAAGAGAGATAGATAAAAAGAAGAGTTTTTTTTTTAAAAAAAAGTGATTTTGAGAATAAGCACTTTTGGAAAAAAAGAGCTTATCCAAAAAATGCTTTTTTCGTCAAACAGCCCACAAACAAGTTTCCAAATGAATTCTGAACTAAAAACATATCAAAGTCAAATGTTCCTGAAAAATCTCCAACCAGCGTTCCAAAACGCAGCAGTCAAGTTCCAACAAACTCATTCAAACAAATCGCCACAATCAGTTCCAGAATCTTGAAAATCATTAAACCGTGAGGAAAAAACGCAACAAAGTCGTGAGGATCCAGGCCCAAATCACAATCCAAGAACAATATAAGAAAAAAATATCCAGAATCAGAAAGGGGGATTCGTTCATAAAGAAAAACCCAGGAACCATAACCAAAAAAATCATCGTGAATCATCTGAAATAAGAAGGACGGAGGAGTTTCCAGGCGAGGTTCAAAAGAAGCTAAAAGCTTCATCATCATCACCATCCGCAGAGACAAAGAAGAGAAGAACAAATCGTGAATAGTCAAACCATTGAGCCACCATTCAACGATCACCGGCCAAAACATGAAGAACAACATCATCAAGTCACCGTCGAAAGAAGCACAAGCCTTAGAGACGTCATCACCGGCCAGAATCCGCCACCAAACTACCGTAAGGATCTTTATTTTTAACCACTGTGTATCTTGTTTTTGTATGCAGAAAACGAAAGAAGAATAGTTTGTTCGGTTAAAAAATGGAAGGAAAACAGAGTAAAGTGAAGAAGAAGAGCTCGCATGCAACACCCATGGATGGTGCCGCCACCACTTGAAAGAAGAAGATGGGTTTTCAATGAAACCCTAAAAAGCATTTCAGCCACATACCGTGCCCCCTCCCCTTTTATCTCATATTTTGGTTTTTCATTTTTATTTTATTATTTCTATTTAATATAATTATTAATTCTGTAAATATTGAGTAAAAGCTTTTTAAAAAAATCATATTTTGTTTGTTTAAAGAACTTATAATAAGACTTTTTTTAATAAATGTTAAATGTTGAGAATTGAACCACTTTTTCAGAAAAATAAATTGAACTTAAAAACATATTTTTAAAGGGAAACCTTTTCTTCTAATAAGTTATTTTAAAATTAAACGTTTTTTCACTAAAAATCAAAGAGTCATTTTTTTAAGTAAATAAATACAAACATTTTTACTAGACTTAACTCATTTTCAATTGCCTACAATCCCTTTCATTTTAATTTCTAATTTAAAAAAACCCTACAAAATAAAGATCTTAATATCCCCGATTAAATTTTCACTTCAATTTTCCCGTCGTTCCTAACATCGCTTGTTTGTTTGTGCTTAGTTGCTAATTTCATATTTTTGCCATATTTCATTTTTTATGTTTGTAATTACGAGAGGCTATTGTCGCTTATTCTGTCATTTACTTGTTCTGTTTTTATGATTGTAACTTATGCGAGGCTATCATCGCCATGCATGTTCTTTACTGTTTTCGTACTTTACCATATTTTCATACTGCCGCTGTATTTACTTTTGCATGACTTCATTTACCGTTAACCTTCCGAAGGATTAGTTCTATCTGTTTGACCGCCGAGTCAATAGTCCTCTTCTTTGACCCACTCAAAACCCTAATTGCCTAGGCGTCCCACCGTGGACCGAGATACCCTTTACCCTAGCATTAGGTTAAGGAGTCGCTGCAATCCGTTTTAGGTTTCCCGCTGTGGAATGCCTATCTTACCTCTTTAATTTCAATTCAAATTTTCAACGTAGAAATAGGAGTCATCGCACTCCAGGTAAGCGCTTCCTTAAGAACGCTTATTCCCCATTGAAACCTTGACCATATTCAAGAAGTTTCTAACCTTCCTTTCGAGGGGAACTACGATTACTCTGATTTCATCCCCTACCTCGGATACGTAGGCACAAGATGCGAGTCTTGGCGAGTAAACTTAGGACTAACCCTTAGGTCTCTCTGTCACTTTCTAACCCTTAGTTCAGTATATATCCTCAAGCAGATAATAAAGTAAAATAGCAAACTTAAACAAAAGGTTCCTGTAGAGTACTACAGAAGTTTAGGGTGCTAGTACTTTCCCTAAACTTAACCAACCCCTTACCTAGATCTCTCCCCGCATTGTTTACGATGCAAAAATTAGGTTTTCCTTCATTTGACCTTTTCCTTTGGATAAATCAAAAGATCGGTTGTAAATCAAAAATTTGCAATTCAAATTAATTAATAATTTGATATCCTATTCTCACCGCAACACTATCCTTTCTAGTATTACCATACATCCAACACAATATCATCATATCTATTACACTTACTTTAATCTCATATTGATTCTTAACCGTCAAACATTTGGCCCTGTACAACATTACATGTCTTACCATAGACCGATGAAAGTTCCCCTTCATCTTGAGCGGTATATTTGTATCACATAAACCCCTCAAGGCCTCCTTATTTTTCCTCATAGCTTGAACTTGATGTTTTATATCTCTTTATATTTCTCTATTGTTTTGTATTACGAACATAATATATTTAGACCGTGTGACTTGTGGGATGATATGGTATCCAACTTTCACTTGTAGGTTATAAATACTTCTCATTTTTGTCAAACTTTCGTTCCATATACTTTATCTTACTCATGCTTAGACAAAAACCATGTGTTTCTAAAGCTTGTTTTTAAGTCTCAATCCTCTCATTTAAATCCTCCTTCGAATCTTCAAGTAGGACTATATCATCTGCAAAAATCATGCATCTCGGTGCTAGGTCTTGGATGTGTCTCATGATATAAATTGTAAATGGGAAAGTGTTTTCCTCTCCACCCTGTTTGCACACTAGTAATTATCCCTTCATATATATCTTGGATACCTTGAATATATGCAATCCTAATCCCTTTCTTTTTTAGGGTTTTCCATAAAATTTATATAGGCACTCTATCATACATTTTTTCCAACTCAATGAAAATTAAGTGAAAGTATTGTTGGTAAATTCGATACTGTTTAATCACACTTCTTAATAGATAGATTGCTTTCATAGTTGTCCTCCTAAGAATAAACAAAATTGATTCTTAGAGACTTAAGTATCTTTTCTCAATCTCTGTTCAACCACTTTTTCCCATAACTTTATGGTAGACTCATAGGTTTAAACCCCCTATAATTTGCACATATTTATATATCTCTTTGTTCTTATAGATTGGAACTAAAGTGTTTCTTCTCCATTCATCTGACCATATAATTTTATTAAAGAGATTGATAAGTTACTCAATATCTTTATCCCAAAAAAATTTATATACTCATCCTTTTCACACATTTAGTTGATGAAATATTGATTAAAAGTTATGATGAATCTAAATTGTAAATTTTAGTCCTCTTTCTATACCTCTGGGTACATTTTGGTCCCTTACCTTTTTATTCCCTTACCTATACCTTTGGATCCATTTTGGTCCTTTTTATTTTAAAATTTCCAATTTGGTCCTTTACATTATTAAAAGTGTACCATGTTTGTCCTTTCTATTAGAAACGTTAGATTATCCTTATAAACTTGGCTGACGTGGTAAGTTATTGCATAGGTGGCATGGAAAGGATTGTTTAGGTGGCATGGTAAGTAAGATTAATACTTAGGTGGCATTCTAAGTAAGATTATATTCACATTTCATTTTTCATTCTCATAAAATATGAAATAGGAACCCTAGTAGAGAGAGCAAAGAAGGCATTGTATGTAAGACGAAGGCACATTGTAGACGATGAAGGTCTCAATCAAGGTTAGTTCTAACAATGCCTTTATCTATTATCACTGTATGTTCATAGTTTCGTTGGATTTTTGTACTATCACTGTATGTTCATAATTTCGTTAGTTGGGCTTAGATATTTATGGTTTTTTGCCCCTTTTTGGAATATGTTATATAGTTTTGCGTTTTCTTGTCTTAGGTAGAAATGGATGAAATGTTATGTTTGAAAATTCATCATAGTGGTAAGTTTGTGGACTCTAAAAAAACTGTGCATGTGGGGGGGGGGGGGGGTATACAATGATTTAAAAGTAGACGTGGATAGGTGGAGTTAATCTAAATTGGTTGGTATAATGAAAGATTTATGTTATAGTGAGGTATACAACATCTATTATAGTGACCCCACTTTTGGGATGAATATTCTTAATGATGACAAATGTGAGTTAGAGGTTGCTGACCTATATAGGATACAATTGACAATTGATATTTACATAGAACATCCTCTGTCCCAACCAGAATATGTTGATAGTCCTATAGAAGAACCTATAAGTGTGTTTAACCCAGAGGTAGAAGCCATACTTGAAGATCTTTATGAAGAATTCAGTAAGGATCATAAGCAAGGTAGTGAGGGTGTGAATAATGATGTTGTAGAGGGTGTGAATGTAGGTACTGATGGTGTGAATGTAGGTCCTGATGGTTTAAACAAAGATGGTGTTAAGGGTGTGAATGTAGGTCTTGAGGATTTGAACAATGATGGTAAGGTGCATGGTGGTATATATATATATACTAATGCAGGTTTGCTAAATGTTGTTACAAGCTTTGATTACAGTGAGGATGGGACTTAAAATTATAATAGTGCTTTGGAAGTTGCATTTAGTGATTCTGATATGAGTGAGGATTATGCTGTAAAACACTAAGATAACCTAGTTGAATAGGTGAGATTCCCACAATTAAGTGATGGAGATGTTTTGCCAAACCTTAAGAATAAAGTGGAGAAAACAAGCACTTACACAAACTATAGGATAGTAAGTTACATTTTACATTTACAAAAAAAGTTGTCATCTTTGAACTTTTGTATTTGTGCATTTTATGAGTTCATGTCTGAATTTTATGCATTTTATGAAATGGTGCTAAGGTGTACCAGGTGCAGACAAACTGGACACAACAAGTCAACATGTAAGAGAACTCCTTCAATTCAAGCAACTCAAACAAGGACTTCAAACTCAACTCAGCCACCAACTCAAGCAAGGGCTTCAAACTTAACTCAGCCGCCAATTTAAGCAACTCAAGCAAGGGCTTCAAACTCAACCCAGCCACCAACTCAAGCAACTCAAGAAACTCAAGTTACTCAAACAAATCAATCATCTGTTACACATTCATCAGCAAGGAGGGAGGTCAAAGAAGTTACCTATTAGGAAACCAATTCAGTCATCTGTTACAAAGGGTCCAACTACCAGGCTAAGTGAATCACAAAATGCAGTTGGACCTACCACTAGGAGGACCACTCCAACAAAAAGAAACAATCCAAAGAAAATCATTTAGTCATGTATGCATTTTAACAATCTTATGTAACTTCTATTTTGAGAACATGGTATATGTCATGTCTGGTTTGAACAAGGTTTAAATTATATCTGTAACAAATCATGTCATTTTGAACAAGGTTTGAACAAAGTTATGTCTATAACAAATCATGTCATTTTGAACAAGGTTTAAGGTTTAAGCACGTGAAAGTTTATCCTTCAATTATTCAACTATAATTTTGTTCTACTTCATTACTCATTCAATTTATACAAGTATATGCAAGATTGATGATTGCATAAAACATTCATGTAACTAAATACTGCCAAAATCATGCAAGTTGAAAACTTCATATAACACAAAATTCAACATATAACACTGCATATAACACAACTTGAACAAGGTTTAATCAAGTTTAAACACTACATATAACAATGCATAAACTTCCAACTTTTACAACAACTTGAATACTAAAGCATAGAACACAACATTCAACAAAAACTTCAAAGGTTTACAACAACTTGAATACTAAAACAAACAACACAAAATATAACATAAACATCCAATTTTTTCCCCACTTGATAGTGTTCTTCAAAGCATATTCTAATTTCATATTACTAAGCCCCAATACTTCAACCTCTTTTTTGGCTTCCTCCATCTCTTGAGTTAGCATATCTATCTTACTTTGTTTCTTCATCATGATTTGTTTCTTTTCATCTATAGGTTCTTCGTAGAACCATTCAAAGAATCCACAACCAGTATTACTATATCCCCGTAGAGATTAAGTACAAAAAATTACAATGTAATACATAAACATATCATTAAAATTTCAACCTAGATTATTCAGGCTAAAGCTTACTTTAAAGTGTTGACAACACCAAAAAAAGCTTTTCGTAATTGTTGACGATTTTTTCCCTTCGAAGTACAACATTGTGTCCACAACGACAAAATGGCTTCCATGGAAGATTGGAGCTACTAAATACCTGCGAATCACTTATATATTTTGATGATGATGATGAACTGCAGCCAGAACTCATGTTTATTTCACTAATGTAGACGAATTAGGTTTAAATTTGGGGACTTATGAACAATTCACATTAGGTTTAGATTATGGGTAACTGGTGAATTGTTTCAACAACGAAGAAGAAGAAGTTGACGCATAGGACAATCCACCTCTGCTGCCACGTCCTCTTCTTCTAACGCCATTTATCAATATTTGACAAAAAGAACTTCTTTGATTTTGTTTGACAACGTAAGGGACCAAATTGGACGTTTTAAAAGAAAGAGGACCAAAATAGACCCAAAGATATAGGTAAGGGACTAAAAAGGGTATTAAGCCTTTAATAAATAAATAAATGGAAATGCTAATTTATCATCATATTAGTAGCTGCAAAAACATTTGACTACAAGAAATAAAATATAATAAAATCAAAAAACTTTTTTTATAATAAAAATATTTCAATAAAGAAAAAATTCAAAACCAATAGTAAGACATAACTAAATTGATAAATGTAGATATTATTAAGCTGAACAAATTGTTTTAAATTTGAACTAATATTGAGTGTTTAATAGTTATTATTATTTTATTTATCTCCTTAAAAAAGTAATACTCAAAAGCCTATACGAAATGAAAGTAACAAACACTTTGAGAATTTTTTTAGAATAATCAAGTTTTTCAATTAAAATACCACAATAATCATCTTTTCCCACTATTAATAAAATTATCCACGTTTCAAACAAAAAAATCTCAGCAAAGAGGATGCGCCACAACCATTGGCCATGCACTCAAAAAAGTACAAAGGTGTCACATCCATTAGCACATGCACCACCAATGCGCCAATAGGTCTGATGCATGTGTTGTAGGCCAAAGAGAAGGCACCAATAGGTATTTCACCTATGTGTATTTGTATTTTTTGAATGTTAGAAGAATTGATAGGCTTGTTTTGGTGTTCAACATTGCAAATGAGAATAACGAAGCACATCGTGCGTGGGAGTCATTTAAATTGACAGTGATGTCCATGTTATGATGCATGGACCAAATGATATTATTTTGATGGTTGTTATCTGTCGCTACTGCGAAAATCGGTGCTGGATATGACAGAAGAGTCGCCACCATGCGTTATTTATCCCAAAGGAGGGAAAGGAAACACTCAGAGTAAACCTAATTCAAAACGGGAAAGGAATGGTCGTCGCAACCAAATCCTGGATTCGGGAGTCGGTTACGCAAGGGGAAGGTATTAGCACCCCTCACGTCCGTCGTACTCGACGGGATCCACGCTTGTTTTTTGGTACGGATTATTATTCTATCTACTCTACAGGTCTGGGTTAAAAAGAAAAGAAAATGACTCGGCAAAGTATCGCACTTTATGCCTACGTATCCCCGTCTGGAACGAGAAATCAGAGTCAACGTAGTTTGCCTACCTACGGGAAAGGAGGGGAAGGTTGCTCGCTAGGATATGGCATCCTATTCCTACGTACTTTCACACAGCATGAAAGATCAGAGCAAACATAGTTCGGGCCACAGACGACACAGATTGTCTGACTGTTTTTTATCCTTCTGAAAAAGGTTTTCTTCTAATTAAGAGTCCAAGAGGACAAAAAGAGTTTAATTTGTTTGTTTTCAGTCTTTTACGCAAGAACTGTTTTTTTTATGATGTTTGAAATGTTATTGTGTTTTTGAATTGTTTCGAGATAAGAAGAGAAAATACGCTCTAAAAAGCCTAGGGTTGCAATGGGAAGAAAAACTAACTTAATGTTGTCATGCATGGGTCAACACCTAATGTCTGTCATATTTCCCTCTTGCATAGAGGGAAACAGAGATCCTAGGGGATAAACAGAAAAGAAAGCAAGCAAATACAGTAAAATGCATGCAATGCAGCACTACAAGCGAGGCAAGGGAGTCCCGCTCAACCTCGAACTTGGGAAAACAACAGGCAAAGTGAATCAACATTCACCTCAAACCTAGGGGAAAGCTGTACAAGCCAACAAACAATACAGAAAACCAAAAACCAAACAGAGGAGGCAGCCCAAGCAGCAGCACCAAACTCCTACAGTTGACAGCACAAGCAGCAGCTCTGACAGCAACAGGTTGATCTTTAGACTTCAATAAACTTCACTTCCCAATCTCCAGGGAAGAGAAAAGCACGCTTCAAATAAGGCTCTTCAAACCTAAACAGATAAGCTCCACAGCTGCAGAAAACTCCAGCTCAAAAGCAACAGTAAACCCTAGCTTCAATCCTCCAACAAGCTCCTGATAGCAAAGTTGACAGTAACAACTCCACCCTCAAGCAAACCTCATGAAAGGCAACTTCAACATCTCATATCTTCATATCCAAGCTCTAGCAAGCTCCACCAAGAAAGATCAGTTGTCAGGATCAAGTTATAATGAATGAGAACCAGTGAAAACCAAAGGAAATCACTAGAAACCATCATCTACAAAGAAGGGTATCCTCAAAAGTTCTACTCGTTAAGGCATACCAATCATCCTTCCAAGGGAGAGATGGGGATTCCTTAAGAGGACTTTGAATCATAGGATAGGATGGAAGCACACAAAGCATTCCATGTTTGAGGAAAGATATGAACTAAGTCTAAAAAGCTCTTCCTAAACCCTAATTCCTAAGCTCTTGACAAGCAATCCAACAGATGAGAAATCTCAACTCCAAGCTTCTTCAAGCCATCCAAAGCAACTTCATTTGATATTCAATTCATCCAAGCAAAGCCCAAGCCAAAAGCACACCCAAAATAGCCCCCCATACAAATAACCAAGCCAAATATCTAAGGGAGAAACCCACAAACATCACACCAATTGCAAAAAATCAAATAAAATGCTAAAACTCATCATAAAATCCTAAGTAAATTTCTAAGGGAACCTAACCCTATACCCAATACCCCATATAAATCCCAGAACCTAAATCAAACCCTAAGTCCCCAAACTATATTCTAAACTACAACTAGTTGTTTTAAAACTCTAATTCTAACACCTCTATTATTCACCTCCCAAACCAACTTAAATTTTATTCACAAAATTATGATAAAATTCCTAAGGGTACATGCTTCTCTAAGCTAACTAATCCAATAAGAATCAACTCAAAATCATGCACCAATTGGTCACAATAAAATCCGCAAAATCATGTATCCACCATATTCAAGAATAAAGCAATTAAACTATAAAAATGCAATTAAATTCTAAAACGCATGAATCAACAATTTCTTAATCCTATAAAATTCTAGACTCTCTAAGGAGTCAAGGGGGAAAAACCTGGCCTAAAAATGTTTATTTTTCCATTTATTATGAATTATTTCCTAACTATGCTCTAAACATATCAAATCTTAACAAATTTTCTAAAAGAAATTAATATCTACAACTACATCTATTTAACATATTCTAACTACATTAAACTAAAAGAAATCTCCAAAAGAAATTAACCTATAATTAATCCTATTATAATATTCTGAAAAAACATTTAAACTAAATCCTAAAACAAAATTAAAACATAATATAAAACACTAAACTAAACTCTAAATGCAAGGAGGTTTACTAATTACAGGGCTATGCAGCAGCAAAGAAAACCAAGGCCCAACCCAATATCAATACCCTCAACGGGCAGGGGGGTGCGCAGGTACAGTAGGGATTATGCTAGCCAAAAAACAATAAACCGGGCCAAGTCCACCAACAACACACACACACACACGGGGAAGGGGGTGCGATAAGAAAAATGGGGGAGATGCCAGTGACAAAAACGTTGGGCTTGAGGCCCACAATCACTCAAACGCCCATGGTCTTCTCAAAACTATCGGGACGAAACCCTAGTCCTCTCAAAAATTCCTCACCACTGTTCACGAAACCTTTCGCCGCTTCCCTCATCTCCCAAACTTTTCTCTCGTCTCAATCTCTTTGTCTCTGTTCATCACTCTCACTCAAACTCCCTCTCTTTCGTCTCAACTCTTTATTCATTTCTATCATTCAAACATTACCTAGTTCTACAACTAAAAACAACAAACTACTATAGTCAGAAAGTTCAAAGCAAAACCTGGAGGTGCGATGAAGGTGATGGAGCTTTCTGGAAACGTTGATGAGCAAAGAATCTTTGAAGATGTGTATTCTTGCTGACGAACGTGCTGAAGTTTGAGGAAGCTGTAGATGACTTGAAGAAACTGGTGAAGATCAAAAACGTGATGAAGATTTTTGCAAATCGGACGAAGATCTGGAGAACTAGTTGAAGACTGATGACGCTCGTTGATGATCGTTGTTGAAGGTGCTTGAAGATTTGTGGAGATCTTAAAAAAAATCTGAAATTTGGATGAATCTTGATGAGTTTCTGGGCGAAGATTCTTAGAGGTTGATGAAGGCGATGAATGTTCTTGATTAATTTATGGAAAAAAATGCGTAGGAACCTAGTGACGAGTGTTGGTGAAGGCGTGAATCCAGGAAAAGGTATGAGGAAGGATGAAGAACGGATGAATCTGAGAAAATCTGATGAGTGTGTTGATAGATCTTTGAAGATGAATATTGAATCTGGAAAAATCGGTGATGAACCGATGAATGATGTTGAAGTAGAACGATGAAGATCAGAAGGATTTGGATGAACGATGGATCTGATGAAGATTAGGATGAAGAACGGTGAAGCTCTGGGCGAAATTGCAGTTTCAGGTGGATTTTCAAGTTCCGACGACGGTTAGGAGGTTTCCGGCGACTGTTAGGGTGGTAGTTACGGCGGCTGCATGGCCGACGGCAGGAGGGAGATGGTGGAGGACGCGCGGCTTGTGGAGGAGATGAGAGCAAGACACGTGTGTGGAGGGAAGAGAGATAGTGGGGTTACGTGGCGCACATGCAGGAGTTTGGAATATAATGGGAAATGACGTGGTCGAGGCAGAATGAGGTGGCGGAAAAAAGAAAGCAACGCATGGCAGCTTCTTTTATAGGACAAGTGGCACGAGTTTGGACTTGGGCCCCACGAAAAATGGATAAAGGCCCACTAAACTAGACTCAGACTTAATGAATGTGAATTGATTAATTGAAAAATGGATTAATGGCAATTAATAGAGACTAAACAAAAATGATTAAGGAAAACAAAATGATTTAATGGCTAATGAAGACTGATTAAACGTGATTAATGAACAGACTAATTAAGGAAACGAAAGTGATTAATGCTACAATTAAAACGAGACTCAAATGATGGCCTAAGGATTAAAATCCTAATTAAAACGAAACAACACATTAATCTAATATAATGAACCCTAATAAATTCTAAAGAAAATCTATTAAGACTAAACCCTCAATCTAATTAATATCTATCTAATTAAAAATCTATTAATAAAACTATACAATTAAAAATTGGTTAAATCTACACTATTCTATTAAAACCCTATTAACATCTATTTAATAAAAGAAGCTATTAATTCTAAAAACTATATTAATCTATAATACTATTAAAATCTATTCAAAAAAAGAAACTAAATTCTATTAATTCTATTAAATCTCTAATATCCATTTATTCTAAAAACTATTAAAATCTAATAACACTCTATATTAAAATCTATTCAAATATCTAAAAATATCTATTTAAATCTATACTATTTCATTATACTAAAAAGCTTATTAAAACTAATAGAACTATTATTCTATAAAATCTATATAAAAAAAATCTAAAAGCAATTAAATCTATATTTGCTACAATTATCTAAAAGAATAAAATCTATACCAAAAATACTATTAAAATCTATATTAAAAAACTATTTAATAAGAGCTATTAAAAATAAAATCTATGAATTCTATATACTATTTTATCACACTATTTATTAAAACCTAATGCTATTTAAAATCTAGAAACCTATATTGTTCTATTTAAGAGGAAAAAGAACTATTATCTAAAATCTATTAAAACTCTATTTAATATCTAGAAAATTCTAAAAAAGAGCAATAAAAACAATTAACTCCAATAAAGGAGAACGCGAGACCAGATCGAAATAAACGGCAAACATCGGACACCGAGATACTCACAAACAACAGCGTACTCTGAAAACACCGGGAAGCGCACAACTTCCCCAAAATGAAACTCCGATCATCTGAACTGGTCTGAAACGTCCGAAATGTGAAAATAGGGCTGTAATCCCGATAACATCCGTATGATTGAGAAAATGCAATGTATGCGGTATGCGAATGCGAATGCAAAATGAATCAAAACATAAACCAGGTGTGGGAACCGGTTGGTCAAATTTTGGGGTGCAACAGCTGTCCCTATTCAAACGGCTTGGACCTGAGGGGTTGAAGAGCAAACGGCTTTCAAACATTCAAAGGTAGAAGACAGTTGAATACCAAATGAACCCGAAAATTTGCCAACCGCAAAAATAAACTGCACTGCTTGGGAATAACATCAACTGAACCTGGTTGTTACGGCAACAACTGATTCAACGTCTGATAATAACTCTGATTCCCACATCAACCACCTGTGTAACGCCACAGGTACCGAATACCTCCGTCCACGACTGGACTAATCTTGTCAACACAAGAAGAGAAACACATTCGCCAAATCACAACTAAACACCAATCGGTCCACGTCAGGGCTCACATTTCGTCGACACGGAGAAATCCCGGCTACTCCGCGGGGAAACATTTCTGTATATTCACAGGAAACTCCATCCGTCTATCCATACGGGAAAATCATCTACCTAAACACAGGAAACTCATCTCTGTAGTAGCTAACTCCGTTGGTCCCAACCCACAAACCTTCCAGCGCTGACGTGACAACGACTTTGAGGAGGACTCTACCGGGGATAATATTTTGTCAATACGAAAAAACCACGACGACTTCATTGGGGATCGAATTCTTCCACCCAATAGTAATTCAATTCAGTCAATCATACTGGACAATAACTCCGCCTTAGCCAAACCCACTGGGGATGCTCTGCAATTAACTGCGGGGCGCCTATTTCGACAACAGGCGACAACTTCTGAAATTTTAACTATGAAACCCTATGACGCTGACGGAACAACAAATTTGAAGAAAATACTCCGATGGCCGGATAAGAGAAACTTCAACAAGCAACTCCAAAGTCTAATTACGAAGTCGTTTGATGTTGACGACAACTCCAAGGTCTAATTATGAAGCAGCACAATGCTGACGTAACAGCTGCTAGAGAAACTCTGTTGGGGAATCGCTAACGACGACTCCAAAGTCTAATTTTGAAGCCGTGTAACGCTGACGTAACAGCCACTCGAAGAAAACTGTGCCGACCTCCAAAGCCAAATTATGAAGTCTGCAATGCTGACATAACAGCTACGCGAGGAAAACCCGCTAGGGAACTCCTAACAATAACCCCAAAGTCTAGTTATGAAGTTGTTGAATGCTGACAATAACTCCAAGGTCTAATTATGAAGCCGTACAAACTGATAATAACTCCAAGGTCTAATTATGAAGCCGTACAAACTGATAATAACTCCAAGGTCTAATTATGAAGTCGTCCACTGCTGCTAACAACTTCAAAGTTTAATTATGAAGCAGTGACACCAAGTAACAATTCCAGCCGTCTAATCGCTGAAATCTCCCTTTAAAAATGCCAACAACAACTTCAAAGTCAAATGAAGCCTTATAGCGCTGACGTAACGAACTTCAAAGTCTAATTATGAAGCCGTGCAATGCTGACATAACAACAATTCCAGGGAAACTCTATTGAACTTCAAAGTCAAATCATGAAGCCCTCTAGACTCCTTCCGAGGAAATTCTAACAACAACTTCAAAGTCTAATTATGAAGCCATTGTAATAGTGATAACGTCTCCAACGTCTAATTATGGAGCATCCGACGCTGACGAACTTCAAAGTCAAATTACGAAGCCGTAACAACAAGTAATGACTTCAACCGTCTAATCACTGAAATCTTCCTTTAAAATGCTGACAACAACTCCAAAGTCAAATCGTGAAGCCTTGACAACAAGTAATGACTTCAACCGTCAAATCGCTGAAATCTCTCTTTTACAACAACTTCAAAGTCTATTCATGAAGCCGTTGACTGCTGAAAGCAACTTCAAAATTATGAAGCCTTTCAGAACTGACAATAACTTCAAAGTCAAATTATGAAGCCATGTCATGATGGTAACAACTTCAAAGTCTAATTATGAAGCCGTAAAATGCTGACATAACAATCTTCAAAGTCTAATTATGAAGCCATAACAACAAACTGGGGAGAACTCTGCCGGGGAAATTCTGACGTCAACTGCCAGACATTCATCTTGACGACGAGTAATGATTCCAGATGTCTAATCCCTGAAATCTTTTCTGAAAATGCTGACGTGACAGCAACCCGAGGGAACACTCTGCCGGGGGATTTTTGACGATAACTCCAAAGTCCAATTATGAAGCCGTGTAAAGAACACTCCGCTAAGGAAGAAGAGAAATTAATCAAGCACCTCTGATAAGGGAACACATGGCAGGACGAACGTTATCATCACATATCTCATGCCCCAAATCTGAATATCTGAAAACGATCCTGAACAAGAATTCCAATTACCTGCAGGGAAGAACACCTGAAAACAAAGAGATAACCAACCTGACTTATGTTTCAGAATGCACATGTTTGAAAATAGCGTAATGCTCCATATAAGATGGAAATGCTACACATTTGGGTAAATGCGAATATGACGATATATGCAAATGCCAATGCAGGCTCAAGCTGCCGGGAAACTCTGGTAGTGTTGTCTCAACAACATGAAAGATGAGGATAAAGCCAACTCCGCTGGGGAGAACCAGTATCACAAAGTATTCTGGCGAAATAAACGCCAGAAACACAACCAACTCTGCCGGGGAGAGATTAAACACCAATTTCTACTAGGAGGAAAGAACAAACCACCCTGCTGGTGAACCACTCATCTGGGGAAAAAAGCGACACTTCTAGGAAAAACACACTGTCTGGGCACAGTTTACAAACTCGGAGACTCGGACTCTGCTGAGGATCAACATCCGGTCAATGGCATGACGACCTGTGGGGAGAAGGGAAACCGTCCTCCGGGTATAATCCTTCTGAACCAACAACTTGGTTAAACTCTGCGGGAACCTCCCATGCTGGGGATTGATCCTGCACCTATCCGACTCACTGGGGATATCCTGTGGACAACTTCCTTGAGGACACTCTTCTGGGGGAGAACAATCCCTCATTTGATAAGGGGTAACGTCATTCCAACCCTCTGGGGATAAGCTGCGACTAGCTGAGGAATGACACCAACTGGATTCAGGTCTTACGTCAAGTGATTTTGGCTGGGGAACACAATCCCTGGCTGTTTGCTCCAAAGATAAAAACCCTACAAAACACAAACGATACAAAACAGGCCTATACAACAGGATCTATCCGGGTTAGCATCTGCGACATTACTTCAGTCAATTCGAAGTTTTAGCAATTATTGGCAAGGGCCAACAAGATTATGCAAGTGCAAGTTTATCAAAACATCGGCGTCTTTCACAAACAAAACAGTAAAGAACAAGCATCAAGTACTGAATAACATGTTTTACTGATAACAGACCTATGAATAGGCAAAGTTTTGTACACCGGATGCAACTCCTGAAAAGCGGAAGTTACGCACACACACACATAAAATACAAAACAATATTTGTATACATGTCGGCGACGTGGTATAGACAAACACCATGAGCTGATCCTCCTATGACTCGCCTGACTCTGTGCTTTCCCGATACTCGATCTTCGGAAGAGAATGTTTTTGGATAGACGGCCCCCAAGTACTCCTAAACCACTAAGCAATGCCGTATCAAATCCGGACCGCAGTCATTTGCTTTTTCAATCCCTAACTTTTGCATGAACCGCCCTTTGCGGGTTTTCAATTCACCGGGATACCCTTTTTTGCTGAAATCGCCCTTTTCAGGTTTTCGACTTCGCGGGTGTACATTTTTTCAATTTTATCCCTAACTTTTGCCCGAACCTTTTATTCATTTTTTATGGTTCGCCAGGATGCCCCATTTTTTCCTAGACTTTCTTTTTACCGTCCAGCGGGTCACTTTCAAGCAAAGTATTTTTTAACTGCGTCCGAATTCACAGGAGACGTAAAGTCCTCACCATCCATGGTGGATAGTAACAAGGCTCCTCTAGAGAAGACTTTCCTGACAACGTAGGGACCTTTGTAATTAGGAGTCCACTTGTCCCTGTGATCTGTTTGTGGTGGGAGAATCATTTTCAAAACAAGATCGCCCGTCTGAAAGCTTCGAGGGTGTACCTTCTTGTCATAAGCTTTCTTCATCCGGCTCTGATATAACCGACCATATGCTAAAGAAGCCAGTCTCTTCTCATCCATTAAACTGAGCTGGTTCAGTCTATCTTTCACCCATTCTGCCTCGTCAAGTTGGACATCACGTAAAACCCTCAGGGAAGGAATGTCAACCTCTAACGGTAACACTGCCTCCATCCCGTATACCAATGAAAAAGGGGTTGCCCCGGTTGATGTGCGTACCATCGTACGATAACCATGCAAAGCGAAAGGTAGCATCTCGTGCCAGTCCTTATACGTCACAACCATCTTCTGAACAATCTTCTTTATGTTCTTATTGGCCACTTCGACAGCGCCATTCATCTTAGGCCGGTAAGGAGAAGAGTTGTGATGTTCAATCTTAAAATTCTGGCACAGCTCTTTCATCATTTTGTTATTCAAATTCGAACCGTTGTCAGTGATAATCCGCTCAGGGATTCCATATCTGCAGATAATATCTCGTTTGATAAATCTGGCGACCACTTGTTTGGTGACATTGGCATATGATGCTGCCTCCACCCATTTGGTGAAGTAATCAATTGCCACCAAGATGAACCGGTGTCCATTGGATGCCGTAGGCTCAATCTTGCCAATCATATCGATTCCCCACATCGAGAAAGGCCACAGTGATGACATCACATTCAGAGGACTTGGAGGCACATGGATTTTGTCCGCATAAATCTGGCATTTATGACACCTCTTTGCAAACTTGAAACAGTCTGTTTCCATAGTTAGCCAATAATAACCTGCTCGCAGCAGTTTTCTCGTCATAGCATGCCCACCAGCATGTGTACCAAATGTACCCTCATGTATCTCTTCCATGAGCAACTTCGCCTCTTTCTCATCTACAGAACGTAGCAGCACCAAGTCGTGGTTTCTTTTGTATAGGACACCTTCCGGGTTCAAATAGAAATTGTCAACCAATCTCCTAAGAGTCTTTTGATCTCGACTAGATGCCCCAGCCGGATACTCCTTGTTCTTCAGGAAATTCTGGATGTCAAAGTACCAGGGTTTACCATCGGGAGCCTCATCAATGGCAAATATGAAGGCAGGCCTATCGAGCCGAGAGATAACAATCCGGGGAGCCTCGTTCCAGAAGTTAACTTTATACATTGAAGACAATGTCGCCAGGGCGTCAGCCATTTGGTTTTCTGCTCGCGGCACATGATGCAATTCCACCTTGTCAAAGAAAGGCAACAATCTCCTTGCATAATTCATATAGGGTATCAAATTGGGCTGACGTGTCTCCCATTATCCTTTAATCTGATTCACCACTAGAGCTGAGTCTCCGTACACATCCAGATGTTTGATTCGCAAATCAATAGCTTCTTCCAGACCCATGATGCAAGCCTCATATTCAGCCTCATTATTGGTAACGGGAAAGGTCAATCGGGCAGTAAAGGGGATGTGCGACCCCTGAGGAGTAGTGATAATTGCACCTATTCCGCTACCATAAGAATTTACAGCTCCGTCAAATATCAGCTGCCATTTAGAATCCAACTCTGGTCCTTCGTCCGGCAACGATTCTTCACAATCTTTCATTTTCAAGTACATGATATCCTCATCAGGAAAATCAAACCTCATCGATTGGTAGTCCCCAACAGGCTGCTCTGCCAGGTACTCGGATAGAACGCTACCTTTAATAGCCTTCTGCGAGACATATTGGATATCGTATTCGGTTAACACCATCTGCCATCGGGCAATTCTTCCGGAGAGTGCTTGCTTCTCAAACACGTATTTGATTGGATCCATCTTTGAAATTAGCATGGTTGTATGATTTAGCATGTATTGCCTCAGAAGTTTGGCGGCTCAGGCTAGCGCGCAACACGTTTTCTCGAGCATTGAGTATCTGGACTCACAGTCGGTAAACTTCTTACTCAAATAGTAAATCACATGCTCTTTACGTTCGGTCTCGTCGTGTTGACCGAGAACACAACCCATACTTTCCTCAAGAACTGTCAAATACATAATCAAAGGTCTCCCGGCCACTGGGGGTATCAAAATAGGAGGTTCCTGCAAGTATTCTTTTATCTTGTCGAACGCCTTTTGACAATTTTCATTCCAGGTCAAAACCTGGTCCTTTTTCAACAACTTGAATAACGGCTCGCATGTCGCAGTTAGGTGAGATATGAACCGGGCGATATAGTTCAACCTCCCTAAAAACCCACGCACTTCTTTTTCTGTTTTAGGCGTCGGCATTTCTTGTATTGCTTTTATTTTCGCCAGATCAACCTCTATTCCCTTTTTGCTCACAATAAACCCCAGCAGTTTACCCGATCTCACCCCAAAGGTGCACTTGTTAGGGTTCAGTCTCAACCTGAACTTCCTAAGTCTTTTGAACAGTTTCAGCAGATTAACCAAATGCTCTTCCTCCGTCTGGGATTTGGCAATCATATCATCAACATAAACTTCGATCTCTTTGTGCATCATATCATGAAAGAGAGTCGTCATAGCACATTGATATGTTGCCCCAGCATTCTTCAGTCCGATGGGCATCACTTTGTAGCAAAATGTTCCCCAGGGAGTAATGAAGGTAGTCTTCTCCATGTCTTCTGGTGCCATTTTTATCTGATTATAGCCTGAGAATCTGTCCATAAAGGAGAATACGGAGAACTGAGCAGTGTTATCAACCAGCACATCAATGTGAGGAAGTGGAAAGTCCTCTTTCGGGCTCGCCTTATTCAAATCACGGTATTCTACACACATTCTCACTTTACCGTCTTTCTTCGACACTGGTACTATATTAGTGACCCATGACGGATAAGTTGTAACAGCTAGGAAACCAGCATCCCACTGCTTTTGAACTTCCTCCTTGATTTTCACAGCCATGTCTGGTCTGGTCCTTCTGAGTTTCTGTTTAACAGGCGGACATTCCTCTCGCAACGGAAGACGGTGCACAACCATGTCCGTATCTAACCCAGGCATATCCTCGTACGACCAAGCAAATATATCACTATACTCTCGCAGTATCTCAATCAGCCTTTGCTTGACGTCGCTCTGCAGCGCAACCCCTATACGGATATTTCTCACAACTTCTTCCGACCCCAAGTTGATAATCTCAATTTCCTCCTGATGAGGCAGAATGATTCTCTCTTCCTGTTTCAACAAACGAGTCAGCTCCTCTGGCAGATTGCTATCCTCAACAATCTCTTCCTCTGCTTGGAATACCGGGTGCTCGAAGTCGAAACGAGTCATAGGCGGTTCGTATGAGATGTAATCTGAAATATTAGTCCTGCAAAGGAAATGGTTAAACGCTTCAACATGCAAACAAAACAAATAACCACGTTGCCATTTATTGTTAAAGAAAAAACAAGAAAAAACAGGGATCACAATATTTGTATATGAAAAACGCCTTTATTTCATGATTAAAAAGTGCAGTACACATAATCAAGTAGTCCTAAGGTAAAATTACTATGTCCCGGGTAAGACATAGGTTTATTCAACAATTGATAAAACAAATCATTACTGTTTAAAAGTCACTGGGACGGTTTCCCGGATGGACCAGTTGCAGAGACTTTGTCCTGGCACGCTTGGCTTGATCCACGCGTCCATATCGCAGTCGCTATCTCCGTCCTCAGCATCGGAAATAGCATTGATAGTCTCGAAACACACCCCGCTTGGCGTAATCGTGACTGGTCCCTTGAACCTGGGCGCTCCTGAAGATGACGCTGACGACGTCGGTCGATACCCTAGCCAAACTTGTCATTCTTCACAGGAATCTCCAATACCTGCCCCCAACCTTTAGTCTCACCAGTCTGCACCAAAGCCTGAGCCTCTTTGTAGGATGACACTGCCACATCTGATATTTTGCTGGAACCCTGAGCTTTGTCTTTAATTCGCAACCCTTCGAAGGCTTGACAAGGTGTCTCGTGTATTTCTCCGTCGACCTCCACATATCTGAATGATGACAGGTGACTGGCCAAAATATCCTCCTCCCCGCAAACGGTAACGACACTATCACCCACCATGTACTTCAGCTTCTGATGCAATGTGGACGTTACGACCCCTACAGCGTGGATCCATGGGCGCCCGAGAAGACAGCTATAAGCTGGATGGATATCCATGATGTAGAATTCGGTATCAAAAATCTCTGGCCCCACCTGCAGCGGTAATGTTATTGACCCAAACACTGATCTCTTCGTCCCTTCAAACGCCCTCACAACCAAATCGCTGGGCGTGCAAATAACTCCCCGTATATCCAATTTTATCATGGCTTTCTGTGGCAATACGTTCAACGACGATCCCGTATCCACCAATACATGTGACATTACGGTGCCCCGACACTCCACCGATATATGCAAGGCCATGTTGTGCTCTCGACCCTTGGGTGTTAGGTCAAAATCTGTGAAACCCAGACTGTGTCCAGCATTGATATGTGCCATTACCCCCTCTAACTGATCTACAGAAACTTCTTGGGGTACGAATGACGTATCCAGTATCTTCAGCAGAGCGTTCCGGTGGGCTTCGGAACATAACAACAACGACAAGATAGAAATCTTCGACGGCGTCTGCTGTAGGTGTTCAACAATTTTGTAGTCGCTCTTGCGAATCTGTCTCATGAACTCCTCTACGTCCTTGAGCGACGTATCCTTTTCTTTCGACTGAGAAGGCCCGCCTTCACTCACTTTAGCTTTACCTTTGGCCAACCTCTCTGCTTCTACTTCAGGTGAGGTAAAGATCCTTCCGCTATGGGTCATGCCCCCCGTACCAACAACATTATCAACAGCTCCTGCTGGCTGGCTATTCATCACAATCTTTTCACCGTTGCAATACGCTTCTAAACCATATGTCCACGGGACAACTTTCGTACTCTCAAAGAGAACAGGCCCTGCTTTGGTGATTGTAATAGTTGGCCGCTTGGCGGGCGCCACTATCGTTATAGTCTTCCTCGGGATCGTCACCGTTGCAATATCATTCTGCTTATCACATAATGCCTCCACAGGCTCCACAACCGCAGTTCGATCAAATTGCAAGGTCCCTTCGTCGATCATGGCCTGAATTCCCTGCTTCAAATCATTACAGCCTTTTGGCTGGGTCCAGCACTCTAAACAATATTCATCACAACCCGGAAATACTCCCCCCTTGAGCAATCTGCTTTTCACTTCGCTCAATGGTGTCTCCAACTCATTAACATCCAACACCAAGTTCAAACTTTCTTCTGTTAAGATGGCATTTGCCCCATGATTGGGTATAGGTTGTTGTACAATATTGGGCCCCACTTGGCCGAAGTTGACGGCTTTAGTATCCAACAAGTCTTGAACTTTATGCTTGAAAGCATGACAAGATTCTACATCATGTCCGGGTGCCCCGGAATGGAACTCGCAGTGCTTACTGGCGTCGTACCCTCTAGGAAGTACCGGTCCTGTAGGTGGTTCCAGTGTTCTTTTCTCGACCAAATTCAACCCCAGCAATGTCTGAAGAAGCTCTGCATATGTCGACGGAGGCTTGTCGAATACCCTCCGCGGCTTTACATTCTGAAACCTTCCCTGACCCTGATTCTGCATTTGCTGCTGCGGTTGCTGTTGCTGTTGTTGTTGTTGTTGTTGTTGTTGAGGAATCGAAATAGTAACACTGGCTATCTGTTGAGGTTGGATGTACTGATTTCTACCTCTGCCCCGGCCTCTGCCACCAAATACAGCACTTGTATCACCCTGTCGTCTTCCGCCGAACGCTTTTCTCGCACCCCCGACTGAGGTAGATTCGCCTGCCTGAATCTTTCCAATTTTAATTCCGTTTTCGATCCTTTCTCCCATAAGGATCATATCGGAGAAACTGCCCATCGAAACATTGAGTAACTTGTCATAGTACATTCCAGTAAACGTCCCCACAAACATGTCATTCATCTCCCTTTCAACCAAAGGAGGATGCACCCGAGCTGCCATATCACGTCATCGCTGCGCGTATCTTTGAAGCTTTCACCATTTTTCTGCGACAGGCTCTGCAACTGAACCCTGTTTGGTGCCAAATCACTGTTATATTTGTAATGCATAACGAAAGCATCAGCCAACTGCTTCCAACTTCTAATCTGAGTGGGCTCCAGTCCCATGTACCACTCCAATGATGGTCCCGATAAGCTATCTTGAAAGAAATGCACGAGCATCCTTTCATCATTGGAATACACAGACATCCTTCTATAATAAGAACGTACATGGACCTTTGGGCAGGTATCCCCTTTGTATGTTTCAAATGTTGGAGCCTTGAATTTCAACGGCACCCGCAGCCCGGGTACCAACCTCATAGTAGTCATATCTAATCTAGCGGAGTTCTGATCAACCATACCTTTCATCTGCTCTTCTAGCATTTTGATCCTCTGAACCGGGTCAATAGGGCCCTCGGGTCCCATACCTCTTCCTGAAAAAGTGTCCTCCTGTTGATCCACATTCCAGTCATTGCCATACCCATCGTAACCCATGTTACGGCCAAACCCTTGCTGATTGTACACAGGACCCTGTCTTCGGTTGTCGAACCCCAGATTGACCCCAGCAGGTCCAAAACCATTGTTGAAAGGAAATGCTCTGGCACCGTTCACATTCACATTCCCGAATCCACCATTACTGTAGCCGTACCCCTGGTTGTTGCCGTAACCGTCATTACCGAAGCCTTGATTGTTGAACCCGAAGTTCCCGTCCTGATTGACATTGCCATACCCATTGTTTCCGAAGCCAACATTATCAACGACTCCTTGATCAACATCCACAATGTTACCTTTGTTGTTAACAACATGCCTATCACCACCATTCCCAGTATTACCATTACCAGTGCTAACACCTGCGCCAGTACCAGTGTTTCCGTTGACAGTCACAACAGGTGGAGTAACAACTGCCGGTATCTCATCCTCCCGGCGAGGAGTTTCAACAGAAATATGGTCAGTGTTGCCATTCCCGTTTGCCCGCGCTAGCAGCGGCTGCACCAAGGTCTGAAGATTCTCCTGGCCCTTGGCCATGCTCTCCATAGCTTGCATGAACAAAGTCAACTTCTCGCGGATTTCCTGCATCTCGACCTGGACTTGATCCATTATCTTCCTGCAGTTGTTTCTGGTTGAATAACGGTGGACTCTTTGTTCGTCAATCCTAGAAAACCTGGGAGATGCAGGAAATAAGATATGAATTCAACAAGTGACTGGCAATGCAAAATGAGTATGCAGATGCAATGTGTGTCTGTGCGTTAGGGAAATCATCCCCTGATTCCGGTGCCAAAGTGCCAGTGTAGTGACAGTGATAGTGATAAGAAGCTTGGAATCCAATCATGGCAAACATCTCATATACTGCTGCAAGAGCCCATCAAGTCAGAAGTATAATATCACTGAGTGTACAATAAGAAGGCATGACCTCAACCAACAATCCTGGTGATGGCCAGCACAATGCAAATAAAGCATATACAACAGTACATAAGGCAATCAAGTGCGACCATATGCTTGATACTCCTCTAACAATCTCTTAGTCTTGGGATGATTCGGCTGAGAAAGCAACCCTTCGACAAGCGAGTCTCTTTGCCTGATAACACGCTGAAGATCACCAATGGATTCCTCCCAAACACCTTCTCCAAAGCAATCTTCTAGCTTCCGCTTCTGGGACACAGACTCTTTCTTGCGCTTGATAACTTTGTTCAAGGCATTTTGGACATCATATCTCCGCATAACCTCTTCTTCAAACTTCTTATGGCTAGCTTTCAACTGACCTTCTAGCTCAGAGATCTGCAGCTTCAGTTTGTCTTCTCTTTCTTTATTGCCGGTCAGCGTGGCATTTCAGGTTTTGTTGAATGCAGAGATTTCCCGGTAGGCTACCTCAAGCGCTTTCTTCTTAGACTCCAGCATGTCGTGAGAGCTCTTGAAATCTATCCCCAAGCGTTCACGCTTCTTTCGTTGTTCAGTCAGTTCTGCACCTAACCGGTTCACCAGCTTTGTTTGCTGCTCGAAGGAATATACGGCTTCATTCCTTTCGCTCCTGAGTTGCACTAGTTCTTCTTCCAACTTCTCATTTGCTTTCATTAGCTCTTCTTTCTCCTTCACAACCTGCTCGTATCTCTCAATAGACACAGTAGTTGGCTCCTCAACCACGAGGGGAGCAGGAAGTAATACTGCAGGAAACGGCATCAGCGCCTGCTTTGCCCTATCTTGGATCCAGACTTGGTACGAAGCATAGGTTTGACAATCATTCTTACCCAACAATGGCTTACCCCTTTTGTTGATATTATTCCAAGCATGCTGAAGCTTGGACAATAATTCTCCACTCAGATCACCTGTGAAGTACAGAGATTCCTGTACTTCTTCTTCCTTTGGCGGGCTTCTCAAAGCATAACCGAATTGCCTGATCAACAATGATGGGTTGTAGTTAATGCACCCTTTCCTCCCAATCAGAGGAACATTAGGATAACCGGCGCAGCTGTAGATAATCTCAGATCCCAGTAAATCTTTATCAAACCAGACAACGTCTTCTGAAGAAAGTCCCATCAGATGCTCAGACCAATCCACCGTATCTGCAGACTCAGCAAAAATACCCTTCTTAGGCAGGTGACTCTCGAACCACATATACAACAAAGGCACACAACAAGAGACGTTCTTGTCCCTCCTATTCTCGTTCTTATAATGTAGAGAGTGATAGAAGTCTCCAATCAGAGTAGGCACAGGATTTCCTGAAGTAAATATATAGAATGCATCCAAATCAACAAAGTCAGGCATATTCGGGAACAGTACAATGCCATAGATACACAAAGCGAGGACGACATTAAACACAACCCAACAGCCACTCTTGGTGTACTCTTGTGCTTTCCCCACCAGGAACTTGAGAGAAAAACCAGGAACCCCATTCCACCTGGTTAACAGCAACTCTGAAGATTCTAAATGCAAAGTAACAGCCAAGTCCTCCAGTTTGGGCTCAGCATCCATGTGAACAAAAGGCACCTTGTTCTGGATAGTCAACTCCAAGATCTCAGCATATTCCTCCATGGTCGAAGCCAGAATGAAGTCAGGGAAAGTAAAACACCTCAGCGGGGGATCATAGAACTGCATCAGCGCGTACAATCCGTTCCGTTCATACATGGATGGTTTATAAACCAACCTAAGCAGTTTCCCATAACTTTTCCTGAAGCTTCTCTTCACATCATCATCAGCGAGAGATATCAAACTAAGCAAAGAAGAAACATCTGGAGTAGGCAACTTGTATGCTACAGTCTTCTTCAAAGTATCCATAATAGCAGACAACAAGAAATCCGGGCAACTAGAATCAGAGGTATGAAAATGCACCTGCAGCACAGACACACGTTAATGATATGCAAAATGAGTATGCAACAGTGCAATATGCAAACATGCAACAAGGATCAAGTGATATATTGCTGAAGAGATCCATCCATAACCCTGTCTCAACAGACCCACAATACTGCTCAAACCTGGTCTCAACAGACCCATACCAATGCTCCGACCTGGTCTCAACAGACCTATAACCCTGTCCTGATGAAGAACCCCAAGTAACCACATATACTGATCCAATATCAAGAAAACCGGGTAATTTGGAGGTCAAGTTTCCTGCATGCCCCAATCCCTCTCACAGGTAGGTGTCCTATCAACTGACACAAGGTACGACGTCCTATGCGGTCGTCGGCGTCACAGACTTTCAAGACTGATGATACGATACCCAGAAGGTGTGGCATCATCATGTCCTGAAGAGGCCTCACTTAGCCAACTTCCAATAGATCGGTCCCCAGAGTCGACAATCCAACTAACCAACAACCCCCTCAACCCAAAGGGTTGAAAAAGAAGTCAACCAGAAGAACCTCGTCTGAGCGTGAATTTTGCGGGACACTAGTACATGCAAAGCATGCACGCGCCCACTACTTTCCACAACTAATTCTAGGTGCACTCAAGCCCAGGTCCGGCTTATCTCTCAACAGATCACCCCCTCCCCACAACAGCAATAACAATATAAAGCTGACAATAAAATGCGGAAAGTAAAGACAGAAATGTAAATCCATACAAAACCCACGACGGGAAAACAAGCGCTAGGATTGACTCGCGTAGGGAACCGTTGGAGTCCCCACCAGAGTCGCCAGCTGTCGCTACTGCGAAAATCGGCGCCGGCTATGACAGAAGAGTCGCCACCGTGCGTTATTTATCCCAAAGGAGGGAAAGGAAACGCTCAGAGTAAACCTAACACAAAACGGGATAGGAATGGTCGTCACAACCAAATCCTGGATTCGGGAGTCGGTTACGCAAGGGGAAGGTATTAGCACCCCTCATGTCCGTCGTACTCGACGGGATCCACGCTTGTTTTTTGGTACGGATTATTATTCTATCTACTCTACAGGTCTGGGTTAAAAAGAAAAGAAAATGACTCGGCAAAGTATCCCACTTTATGCCTACGTATCCCCGTCTGGAACGAGAAATCAGAGTCAACGTAGTTCGCCTACCTACGGGAAAGGAGGGGAAGGTTGCTCGCTAGGATATGGCATCCTATGCCTACGTACTTTCACACAGCATGAAAGATCAGAGCAAACATAGTTTGGGCCACGGACGACACAGATTGTCTGACTGTTTTTTATCCTTCTGAAAAAGGTTTTCTTCTGATTAAGAGTCCAAGAGGACAAAAAATGTTTAATTTGTATGTTTTCAGTCTTTTATGCAAGAACTATTTTTTTTATGATGTTTGAAATGTTATTGTGTTTTTGAATTGTTTCGAGATAAGAAGAGAAAAGACGCTCTAAAAAGCCTAGGGTTGCAATGGGAAGAAAAACTGAATTAATGTTGTCATGCATGGGTCAACACCTAATGTCTGTCATATTTCCCTCTTGCACAGAGGGAAACAGAGATCCTAGGGGATAAACAGAAAAGAAAGCAAGCAAATACAGTAAAATGCATGCAATGCAGCACTACAAGCGAGGCAAGGGAGTCTCGCTCAACCTCGAACCTGGGAAAAAAACAGGCAAAGTGAATCAACATTCACCTCAAACCTAGGGGAAAGCTGTACAAGCCAACAAACAATACAGAAAACCAAAAACCAAACAGAGGAGGCAGCCCAAGCAGCAGTACCAAACTCTTACAGTTGACAGCACAAGCAGCAGCTCTGACAGCAACAGGTTGATCTTCAGACTTCAATAAAATTCACTCCCCAATCTCTAGGGAAGAGAAAAGCACGCTTCAAATAAGGCTCCTCAAACCTAAACAGATAAGCTCCACAACTGCAGAAAACTCCAGCTCAAAAGCAACAGTAAACCCTAGCTTCAATCCTCCAGCAAGCTCCTGATAGCAAAGTTGACAGTAACAACTCCATCCTCAAGCAAACCTCATGAAAGTCAACTTCAACATCTCAGATCTTCATATCCAAGCTCTAGCAAGCTCCACCAAGAAAGATCAGTTGTCAGGATCAAGTTATAATGAATGAGAACCAGTGAAAACCAAAGGAAATCACTAGAAACCATCATCTACAAAGAAGGGTATCCTCAAAAGTTCTACTCGTTAAGGCATACCACTCATCCTTCCAAGGGAGAGATGGGGTTTCCTTAAGAGGACTTTGAATCATAGGATAGGATGGAAGCACACAAAGCATTCCATGTTTGAGGAAAGATATGAACTAAGTCTAAAAAGCTCTTCCTAAACCCTAATTCCTAAGCTCTTGACAAGCAATCCAACAGATGAGAAATCTCAACTCCAAGCTTCTTCAAGACATCTAAAACAACTTCATTTTATCTTCAATTCATCCAAGCAAAGCCCAATCCAAAAGCACACCCAAAATAGCCCCCCACACAAATAACCAAGCCAAATATCCAAGGGAGAAACCCACAAACCTCACACCAATTGCAAAAAAATAAAAAAAAAATGCTAAAACTCATCATAAAATCCTAAGTAAATTTCTAAGGGAACCTAACCCTATACCCAATACCCCATATAAATCCCAGAACCTAAATCAAACCCTAAGTCCCCAAACTATATTCTAAACTACAACTAGTTGTTTTAAAACCCTAATTCTAACACCTCTCTTATTCACCTCCCAAACTAACCTAAATTTTATTCACAAAATTATGATAAAATTTCTAAGGGTACATGCTTCTCTAAGCTAACTAATCCAACAAGAATCAACTCAAAATCATACACCAATTGGTCACAATAAAATCCGCAAAATCATGTATCCACCATATTCAAGAATAAAGCAATTAAACTATAAAAATGCAATTAAATTCTAAAACACATGAATCAGCAATTTCTTAATCCTATAAAATTCTAGACTCTCTAAGGAGTCAAGGGGAAAAAACCTGGCCTAAAAATGTTTATTTTTCCATTTATTATGAATTATTTCCTAACTATGCTCTAAACATATCAAATCTTAACAAATTTTCTAAAAGAAATTAATATCTACAACTACATCTATTTAACATATTCTAACTACATTAAACTAAAAGAAATCTCCAAAAGAAATTAACCTACAATTAATCCTATTATAATATTCTGAAAAAACATTTAAACTAAATCCTAAAACAAAATTAAAACATAATATAAAACACTAAACTAAACTCTAAATGCAAGGAGGTTTACTAATTACAGGGGTATGCAGCAGCAAAGAAAACCAAGGCCCAGCCCAATATCAATACCCTCAACGGGCAGGGGGTGCGCAGGTACAGTAGGGATTATGCTAGCCAAAAAACAATAAACCGGGCCAAGCCCACCAACAACACACACACACGGGGAAGGGGGTGCGATAAGAAAAACGAGGGAGATGCTAGTGACAAAAACGTTGGGCTTGAGGCCCACAATCACTCAAACGCCCATGGTCTTCTCAAAAATATCGAGACGAAACCCTAGTCCTCTCAAAAATTCCTCACCACTGTTCACTAAACCTTGCGCCGCTTCCCTCATCTCCCAAACTTTTCTCTCGTCTCAATCTCTTTGTCTCTGTTCATCACTCTCACTCAAACTCTCTCTCTCGTCTCAACTCTCTATTCATTTCTATCATTCAAACATTACCTAGTTCTACAACTAAAAACAACAAACTAGTATAGTCAGAAAGTTCAAAGCAAAACCTGGAGGTGCGATGAAGGTGATGGAGCTTTCTGGAAACGCTGATGAGCAAAGAATCTTTGAAGATGTGTATTCTTGCTGACGAACGTGCTGAAGTTTGAGGAAGTTGTAGATGACTTGAAGAAACTGGTGAAGATCAACAACATGATGAAGATTTTTGCAAATCGGACGAAGATCTGGAGTACTGGTTGAAGACTGATGACGCTCGTTGATGATCGTTGTTGAAGGTGCTTGAAGATTTGTGGAGATCTTAAAAAAAATCTAAAATCTGGATGAATCTTGATGAGTTTCTGGGCGAAGATTCTTGGAGGTTGATGAAGGCGATGAATGTTCTTGATTAATTTCTGGAAAAAAATGCGTAGGAACCTGGTGACGAGTGTTGGTGAAGGCGTGAATCCAGAAAAAGGTATGAGGAAGGATGAAGAACGGATGAATCTGATGAGTGTGTTGATAGATCTTTGAAGATGAATATTGAATCTGGAAAAATCGGTGATGAACCGATGAATGTTGTTGAAGCAGAATGATGAAGATCAGAAGGATTTGGATGAACGATGGATCTGATGAAGATTAGGATGAAGAACGGTGAAGCTCTGGGCAAAATTGCAGTTTCAGGTGGATTTTCAAGTTCCGGCGACGGTTAGGAGGTTTCCGGCGACTGTTAGGGTGGTAGTTACGGCGGCTGCATGGTCGGCGGCATGAGGGAGATGGTGGAGGATGCGCGGCTTGTGGAGGAGATGAGAGCAAGACACGTGTGTGGAGGGAAGAGAGATAGTGGGGTTACATGGCGCACATGCAGGAGTTTGGAAGATAGTGGGAAATGACGTGGTCGAGGCAGAATGAGGTGGCGGAAAAAAGAAAGCAACGCGTGGCAGCTTCTTTTATAGGACAAGTGGCGCGAGTTTGGACTTGGGCCCCACAAAAAATGGATAAAGGCCCACTAAACTAGACTCAGACTTAATGAATGTGAATTGATTAATTGAAAAATGGATTAATGGCAATTAATAGAGACTAAACGAAAATGATTAAGGAAAACGAAATGATTTAATGGCTAATGAAGACTGATTAAACGTGATTAATGAACAGACTAATTAAGTAAACGAAAGTGATTAATGCTACAATTAAAACGAGACTCAAATGATGGCCTAAGGATTAAAATCCTAATTAAAACGAAACAGCACATTAATCTAATCTAATGAACCCTAATAAATTCTGAAGAAAATCTATTAAGAATAAACCCTCAATCTAATTAATATCTATCTAATTAAAAATCTATTAATAAAACTATACAATTAAAAATTGGTTCAATCTACACTATTCTATTAAAACCCTATTAACATCTATTTAATAAAAGAAGCTATTAATTCTAAAAACTATATTAATCTATAATACTATTAAAATCTATTCAAAAAAAGAAACTAAATTCTATTAATTCTATTAAATCTCTAATATCCATTTATTCTAAAAACTATTAAAATCTAATAACACTCTATATTAAAATCTATTCAAATATCTAAAAATATCTATTTAAATCTATACTATTTCATTATACTAAAAAGCTTATTAAAACTAATAGAACTATTATTCTATAAAATCTATATAAAAAAAATATAAAAGCAATTAAATCTATACTTGCTACAATTATCTAAAAGAATAAAATTTATACCAAAAATACTATTAAAATCTATATTAAAAAACTATTTAATAAGAGCTATTAAAAATAAAATCAATGAATTCTATATACTATTTTATCACACTATTTATTAAAACCTAATTGTTGCACCCCAAAATTTGACCAACATTTATTTACCTATCAAGAGTTGTATGAAGCTATGAAGCTAGCCAGGAAGCTTGTTCAAGTGTCTAAAGGTTGATACCTTTGTCAGAGAACTCAAGAGATCATTAGAGGAATTGGTCGAAACCAAGGTTGTGTGCCTCATGACTTGAGAGTTGTGGGAGCTCCTCAGATGATTCTGAGACTATGTGGATGAACTTGAAGCTTTGATAAAGCTCATGAGATGTCTTGAAAGCCATCATGAAGCATAGAGAGGTCATTGTACAAGAATTCAGAAGATTCAACCATGAGTGGTAGAATTAGGGTTTGACTAGGTCAACCCTAGGTCAACTGATGATTTGGAGAAGGTTGAGACCTAATCCAAGAGCCATGTGATCATGGAATGATGTATTGAGATACTATAAGGATTATTCCTAGACCAACTCATCATGATTGAGGAGTTTGAGAAGTTTCAAGCTAGGGTTTCTAAGGATTGACAGTGTAAAATCCCCTAGTTTGATCCCTATCTTCAAGGCAGTTTAGCTCAAGATGTGATTGTCATCTCATCTTCCCCATAACATGAATGTTGTAGAGCTTGTTCTTAGATTTAATTTGAGTAGTAGAAGTCCTTGATAGGATCTATGGAGCTCAAGTTATGGTTTTGACAAATTACAGGTCATCTGAGGTATGTGAATCTGGGTCCTTGAAAGTCACCCAACTTGCAGACAACTTTTGCTCTAGTAGGATGATTCCTATGAACTCTTGGTCAACATGAATGTTGAAGAGAATCTTATTAGCTTTCTAGAGAGTACTATAAGTCCTTGATAGGATTTGTAGAACTCAACTTATGGCTTTGACAAGCCAAAGGCATTTTGGTCATTTGGAGGTTATAGGTCATTTCAAGCATAAGGCCATATCTCCTACTTCCAAGCTTCAAATGGAAAAATCTTCAACATCAAACTTGCTTAGAATGATGTTTTAAGACTATTAGGGAGGTCATGAGATGTTGAAAAGGCTCATATCAAAAAGTGATAAAATGGCCTAAAAATGAGGCATAAGTTAATTCAAGTGAATTTGAAAAATGGAAATCCCAAGTTATAAGTCCAAACCATATCATGTAATAGGTCATTTTGACTCCAAATAACATTTTAAGAACAATGGTTCAGCCACAATTTTGATTTGAGGCTTGCATCATAGGGATTCCTTGTAATTGGATTGCTTGCATCTTAAGGTACCAAACCAAAACAAGGAAAAACTCAACAAACAAGGAAGATATGCATTGTAACTTGTCCTAAATCTCATGTAAGGGGAATTTCAAATCAGAAACCAAGGTTGCAAGGCATATGGCATGATATATCATGTGGTGAGAAATGAGAAACCAAAATACCATGACATGAAAACTTCATTTTCTCATTGGATTGTTCTAGGGGGTTCTAGACTGTTCTAAGCCATTCTATATAACCATTGTGACTTGCTCAGATGCAAGGTTGGTGTTAATTGGTGTAGAGAAGAGAGAGTGAAATCCAAAAGCTTCCATTGCAAGTTACATTCAATCTCTTGATTCTTCTTCATTGCTATCCCATTTTTCTTCACAAACCTTCTCCATAGATATTTCTGAGTGTGTTCATACTGAGTTGAAGCTCCATTGATGGAGAATTGAAGGTGTTCACATTGAATTTGCAAGAAGGCAATTACCATTGGATCTTGAAGTACAAGCTCTCTCCTCCAAATCTTTTGCAAACAGAAGAGTTTTCATCATCCAAGGAGTGTTCTTGAAGAGTTTCAAGCCTTGAAAGCAAGGGTTTCATCATCTACCATCTCAAGAAGCCAGGTTTGCAAAATCATCTCTACCTCATAATCTAGGCATGGCTAGGGTAATTTATTAGTATAGAACTGTTAGAGACAATTAGGTGATCATTTCTGATGAGTTTGGGAGTAATTGGTGAAGTTTCATTCATGGATGCCATTTCTTTAATGAGCAAGAACGTGTGATTTTGTGAGTGATAATGCAAGATTATTAGTTAGTTTTGATTAGGGTGATGCAAGGATCATTTTTATGTAAAGAAATATGAGTTTGGTTGAGGTCGAAGATTGATGATATTATGAGGTTAATGGAGTTTCACCTTCGGGTTCTATGATAGAGGCCACTTCAGTTCAATCCAAGATTAGGATCGTGTTCAGGGTGAAATTCTAAGCAAGATTGGGTTTTACATGTTGAGAATTGATGATGATATGAGTGCATACGAGTGAGAGGAAGTTGGTGCATGAACTCTGAATTTTGATGGTGTTTCTGCAAACCCTAGGGTGAGAGGTAGAAGATGATCTCGCGTGCGTTGGATCACTCATTGACCAGTTGACTTGATAACTAATCCAATGGCCGAGATTTAATTGAATTGTGGAGGGAAGCTGAGCGATGAAACTCAGCGTTTCATTAAAACGCTCTCCCTGGGCTTTGAGTGACTATTGCTATACCCACCCCCTTATCAGGCCCATTCCAAATTTGAACTATAATCCCTTGCTTTTTGCACCGCTTGCTTTTCTTTTTTCTTTATTTTTAATATTGTTTTTCTGATTAATGTTGGGCCCAAGCGCTTTGTTATTGCCACCCCTCATTTTGAGCCCAAAAGAAATGTGAACTGCATTTGTTACTGACTGCACCCCATCTCATAATTCTCATTTTATATTTTCTCCATTTTTTTTCCATATTTTAGAAAATTCATATTAAATTGGAAAGTCAATATTTTTTCATGGGAGTTTTTTCTCCCTTTTCATATTTTTGTCTAGAAAAATATAAAATGAAAACATTTTTCATCTCATGCATTTTAATATTTTTTGCATATTTTCTTCTTTAATTGCTTTTTAATGCTTTTAAGTTGATACCTTAATTTGTAGAATTTAGTTTAGGTAGGTCCCTTAGTATTTTTAGGTCAATCTTTTTAGGGTAGTTAGATATATGTTTTAGGTTCCCCCTGGATTAATTCCATATTTTTGTGATGATTTTTAGTATAGTTTTGATTAGATAATTCTAGGTTGTGTAGAATTAGGTTAAAACTTCAACATAGGTCCATAATAACTTTAGATTTTGGGTTTTTAGGACAATTTAGACTATGGGGCATATATGGGTATTAAGGGTAGGTATATAGGATCCCTTAGGAATTATATTAGGATTTAATATAGTAGTATGCTATTTTTAGTTGATTTTTGTATTGGTTGATTGTTTGTGTTGCCTTTAGGGCATGTTTGCTTTAGTTGCTTTACTTTGTGAGCTTGGAAAGCTTGGTATCTCATTGTGGAGCATTGAGGAGCATGGTAGAAGATTGAAAGATGCATTGAGGAGCTTGAGAGCTCTGTTTTATTTTCCTTTTTTGTTGTTATTTTAGGGTTAAGGATTAGGAAGAGTTTAGATGTAGATAACTTCTTTCTAAAACATGGATGGTATCTGTCACCTCCATTCCTCCCTATGATTCAAAGTCCTTCCATGGTATACACCTCTCTCCCTTGGAGGGATAAGTGATGCACCTAGGAAGTAGAACTTTTGAGGGAACCATTCCTTTGATGTTGAACCCTTATAGGTCACCTTTGGTGGTCAAATAAGCAGTTCAATATCCCCCAGCTTATCCAGTAAGTGATTTTTCCCTGGTTTGATTGTCTTGAGAGATGTTGAGCCTGAGCATGAAGATGAAGACTTCATTGAAGAGTATTGAAGAGGATGAATCCTTGAGTATTGCCATTCCAGCTGAAGCTTGAAGAGCAACAAGAGCAAGTTGATACTTGAAGATCCCTGAAGATAGTGAAGCTTGAAGGTGGAGCTGATCAAGAAGCTGAAGCTTAAGGGAAAAGATAAGTTGAGACTTATGTTGTAGGGTTGAAACCTGGAAAAGCAAACTGATGTTTGTCAAGGGTGATTGAAGTCTGAAGACTGAGTTGCTGTTGGAAGAGCTGAAGCTTGGAGTTGAGAGAGGAGTTGATTTGTTTTCTTCTTTTCTTTTCTGTATTGCTGTGTTTTGTTTGACTTGTTTGATGCATTAGAATAAGTTCATAACTAGAATAAGTAGAATCTAGGAGCATGATTGCACTAGAGGTTGAGTTGCTCCCTCTGCTTGTATTGTTACTGTGTGGCTTTGCTTGCGGGTATTCCGTAGAGCCCAGCTCCCTTGCACATGTGGTTTGTTTGCCTGATGGCATTTTATTTCATTTTATCTGTATGATTGCAGTTTACTGTTTATTGCTTGATAGCATGTTGTTTATATTTCAGTATGATTACTGTTATTTCATTCTGGCTTGAGGTTGAGATGAGCTTGTGGAGGCTGAAGCCCCACACACATTTCCTCCCTCACTTGCATTGCATGCATTTTACTGTTAAGTTGGTGTTTTGTCTGTTTTGGTGTATCATTGACATGATCCCTTAGGACTCTCATTTCCTTTGATAAGGATTTGATGATAGAATTTTAGGTTGAAACCTATGCATGACAACTTCTAGGAGTTCCTTGTTCAAACCTCAACCATAGGATGAATCCATGGCATGATAACAGTAGGACTTGATAGTCTCCCTCCTAGTTGGGCCTGTTCTCTTCTCATCTCAAAACAGTTTAAGATACAGTAATCATGAATGATTTCTTTCGTACGTTACGAGCCTTAAGCTATCTGAGAAAGGATTGTGGGAGAGTTTATTTTCCACAGTCTGGATGTTTAGTATGGTACCCTTTGGGTGACATGCGACACATTCACTCTCAGGTCATAGTCTCTAGTGCGGTTGAAATTGCAAACACAATAAAAAACACTTCTTTCGTAAAAGACAGGAAATAAACCGTAGTTTCCCGAACTATGTGAGCTCTGATCTCTCATACCTGTTGAGAGTACGTAGGCACAAGATGGCGATGTCTTGGCGAGCTACCTTCCCCCATAACCCGTCGTAGGCCGAACTACGTTGACTCTGATTTCTCATTCTCTGATGAGAATACATAGGCATAAAGTGCGACGCTTTGCCGAGTCATTTTTCATTTTTCTTTTCTTTTTCAGCCAGCCTTGATAGGTAGATAGAATAAAACCAACCCGTCCAAGTAAACACAACAAGCGAGGATCCCGTCGAGTACGACGGACGTGAGGGGTGCTAATACCTTCCCCTTGCGTAACCGACTCCCGAACCCAGACAATGGTTGCGATGACCTTGTCTTACCCTTTTTCGTCAGGTTTTTCCGATCGTTTCCTTTCCCGCTCCGAGGGATAAATAACGAAAGGTGGCGACTCTTCTGTTGTGCCGACACCTTATTTTCGCGCAAGCGACAGCTGGCGACTCTGCTGGGGATCGAACCCAGAATCTCTGGTTCTCCGGTTCCCTATGCGAGTCAATCCTAACGCTTGTATGTTTACCTGCTGGGTTGCGTTTATTTATCGCATTTTACTTCTCGCACTTTATTTCCCGCATTTTATTTTCAGTATCATATGATTATTTGTGCTGTTGTGGGATGGGAGTTCTGATGAGTGAGAAGCCAGACCCAGGCTTGAGTGCACCATAGACTTAGAGTGGAAATTAGTGGGCGCGTGCTTGCTTTGCAGGCACTAGTGTCTCATGAAATCCACGCTCAGACGAGGTTCATCCGGTTGGCTTCACTTTCAACCCTTTAGGTTGAGACGGTTGCTGGTTTGGTGGATTGTCGACTCTGGGGACCGATCATTTGTGATTCAGCTAAGTGAGGCCGCTTCATGAGCTGGTGATGCCACACCTTCTGGGTATCGTATCACCCCTCTTGAAAGTCTGTGACGTTGATGAACGCATAGGATGCCGTACCTTGAGTCAGTTTAGGTCCATACCTGTGAGTGGGATTGGGTTTATTGCAGGAAACTTTGACCTTCAGATTACCTGGTTTTCTTGACAATGGATCAGTTTTGTTGGTACCAGGGTTTTCTCAGTTGTAGATTTGTCTGTTCTTGATAGAGCAGGTTTTGATCAGAGGATCTTATCATCAGGTGTATGTCTGTTCTTGATAGAGCAGGTTTTGATCAGAGGATCTTATCATCAGGTGTATGTTTGTTCTTGATAGAGCAGGTTTGATCAGAGTATTGTCATAAGTTGTTTGTTCTTGATAGAGCAGATTGTGGGGTCTGAAGATCTCATTAGCAGATGTTGCTTGTTCTTGATAGAGCAGATTTTGAGTGGGGTCTGAAAATCTCATCAACAGATGTCGTTTGTTCTTGATAGAGCAGATTTTGAGTGGGGTCTGAAGATCTCATCAGCAGTTGTATGTTTGTTCTTGATAGGGCAGATTTTTGATTTGGGGTCTGAAGACTTCATCAACAGATATTTCTTAATCATACATCCGAGGTCTTTATTATCAGACATTTGTTCTTGACAGAGCAGAATTATGATCCTGTGTATATGGTCCTATCAGATGATTGTTCTTGGCATATCAGATTTGTGGTCCTACACCAGGGTTTTCTTCTCATCAGTGGTCGTGGTTTTGTTGATACAGAATCTCCACAACAGCAGCTATCCGGATATATTATTGCATGATTGCATTTTGCATTAGTTTGCATATTCATTTGCATTTCATTAACGTGTGTCTGTGTTGTAGGTACCGTTTCCCAGATCCAGGATTTCTTGCCTCCTATTGTATTGTTATGGCCTCTCTGAGGAAGACTGTAGCGTACAAGTTCCCTACCCCTGACGTGGTTAAGCTGACTGGTTTGATAGCTCTAGCAGGTGATTCTGTGAAGGATGAGTTCAGAAAATCTTATGGCAGGTTGCTCAGTTTGGTTTGTAAGCCTTTTGCATTCGAGTTGAATGGGTTGCACGCTCTGTTGCAGTTCTACGACCCTCCGCTGAGATGTTTCACTTTTCAGGACTTCGTTCTCGCACCGACGCTGGAAGAGTATGCTGACTTGCTAGGCGTACCTATCAAGAGGCAGATGCCTTTTGTTCATATGGATGCTGAGCCTGATCTGGCTGGTTTAGCTTCTTCACTTTACTTGGACGCCTCCGAGTTAGTATTGACTAGTTGGAACAAGGTTCCTGGGTTCTCCTTGCAGTTTCTGGTGGTTAAGGCTCAGCAGTGTGCTAAGGACGGATGTTGGGACGCGTTCAATGCCATCCTCGCTCTATGCATATATGGCATTATTCTGTTCCCTAACATGCCCGATTTTGTAGACTTTGATGCGTTTCACATCTTCGCTTCAGGGAATCCAGTCCCTACCCTGATAGGAGATGTCTATCACTCAGTCCACTACAAGAATGAGAACATGAGGGGGAAGAATGTCTCATGCTGCGTACCCTTGCTGTACAAATGGCTTGATAGTCATATGCCCAAGAGGGGTCCTTTTGTCTTGTCTGCTGCCACAGCTGAGTGGCCTGAGCGTCTGATGAGTTTATCTGCAGAGGATATTGATTGGTTCGACAGAGACAGGTTGGGTACTGAGGTGATCTTCAGTTGCAGCGGGTTTCCAAATGTACCTTTGATAGGTAGGAAGGGTTGCATAAACTACAATCCGTTGTTGCTGGTTCGACAATTCGCGTATGCTTTGAGAACTCCGCCGAAGGAGGAAGAGGTACAGGAATCTCTGTACCTCACGGGTACTTTAGAAGGGGATCTGTTGTCCAAGCTTCAGCGTGCATGGAATAGTATCAGTAAGCGAGGAAAGCCTTTGTTGGGAAAAAGCAACAATCAAGCCTACCCTCCGTACGTGACATGGATCAGAGCCAGGGCCAATGCTATAGGGATGCCGTTTCCTCAGGCCAAGCCAGAAGGTCCTCCAACAATCGAAGAGCCTACTACTGTGCCCATTCATCAGCATAACCAGGTATTAGCTGAGCGGGATGAATTGAAGCGGGCAAACGCAGAATTGGAGAAGGAGTTAGCTCAACTTCGAAGTGAAAGGAACGAGGCCGTTCATTCTCTCAAAAGGAAGGCAGAGTTGGTGAACCAACTGGGTACAGACTTGACAAAGCAGATAGCCGAGCGTGAACGCATGGGTCAAGACTTCAGGGATGTCAACGACGTACTAGCTACGAAGAAGCAGCATTTGGACGAGGCATATCGGAGAATATCCAAGTTCGACCAGCACTGGAAGGCTTCCCTGGCCACCAAGAAAGAGCGGGAGGATAAGCTGATGCTACAGATCTCCAAGCTGGAAGCCGAGCTGAAGGACAATGAACAGAGGTTTGATGAAGAAACTGCCCGCAGATACGCCGCCGAAGGCCAACTCAACAAAGCTCTTGCTAACCTGAAGGAGCACAAGCTGACGGTTGAGTCCAAGAAGCGGAAATTAGAAGATTACTTCGGCGAAGGAGCATGGGAAAGTTCAGTTCAGGGACTTCAGTATACCATTGTGCAGAGGGAACTACTCGTCGAGGGGTTGCTCACTTTGCCAGATCATCCGGAGACGAAGGAGTTATTAGCAGAGTATCGCGCCCGTGGCCATACTTGACTAGTTGTATTCCTTTTGTTTTGATCTTTGTTGTATGCTGACCATCACCAGGCTTGTTGGCTGAGGTCACGCTGTTGATTTGTCTTGTACTCGCTGATGCTATGTACTGCCTTGATAGGCTTTCCTTTATATATGAGATTGATGTTTCCATGATTGGGCTCAGACTTCTTCTTATTATTATTATCAGCACTGGCACTCAGGCACTAGGATCGGGGGAAATCTCCCAAGCACACAGACACACGCATGCATCTGCATGAAGCATTTGCATGGCGCACATTTTGTTGTTTTTCCTAATCTTTAGTGTTTGCAGGTTTTTTCAGGTTTACAGGTCCCAAGCTGTTTCCGGTGACTCCAGGATTGATCAGAGACTAATTCACCGTTATTCAACTCGAGCCAATCAGACCAGGATCATGGATCAAGTGCAGACAGATGTCTAGGAGCTCCGTGAGCGGATGGATCGCTTTATGGAACTGATGCAGGTGGTCGCCAATGGTCAAGACCAGCTCCGAACTTTGGTTCAACCTTTGATCTCCAGGGTTGATAGTAACGGCATACTTCATGGCGGGGCTGTGCCTACTCCTTCACCAGTTGATACTCCACAGAATGGTGTCCCCGTGGCCGGGGGCAATGGCAGTGCTAATGGCAATGTGATGGCCAACATCGGACTCAATGCGACGGGCGTCGACAATGGGAGTCTGGGAGCTAATGTCAACATCGGGCCGGTCAACGGCAATGCTGGCGTCGAGAATCTGTTGGTGCCTCAACCATGGCTTGAGGATCATCAGGATGATGTGTTTTCTCAAAGAGGTGCGGAAGCGGAGCTGAATGCTGAAGCACGACTCAGGTTCAAAGCACTTGAAGATAAAATGAGAGATATTGAGAATCAGAATACTTTGGGGGCGTTGATATGTCCAAGCTGGGGTTAATTGCTGATTTCAAGGTACCTCCTAAGTTCAGGGTGCCTGACTTTGAGAAATATAAGGGCACCACTTGCCCTCATGTCCACCTGCGATCGTACTATAGAAAGATGTCTGCCTATTCCGAAGATGAGAAGTTGCTGATGCACTTCTTCCAAGATAGTCTTTCTGGGCCATCCCTCGAGTGGTACATGGGTTTGGAGCCCACTACCGTGCGCACATGGAAAGATCTCGCTGAAGCGTTTGTCCTCCACTATCAGTACAATAGCGACTTGGCCCCGAACCGAGTCCAGCTCCAGAACCTTTCGCAGCGGAATAATGAAGGATTTAAGGAGTACGCCAGCGGTGGTGTGAGTTGGCTGCTCGGGTTCAACCGCCGATGGTTGAGCGCGAGCTCGTGCAGATGTTTGTGGATACCCTCCCAAGGGTCTACTATGAAAAGTTAGTCAGCGGTATGTCTGGGACGTTCTCAGCTCTCATTACTATGGGCGAACACGTCGAGAATGGTATCAAGATCGGGAAAATTCAAGGCGAATCATCCTCAGCTGGAGGAGGCGAAAAGAAACCTTATGCTGGTAAACGACGAGAAGGAGATGCGAGTGTTGTGACCAACGCTCGGAGAAAGGGCAAGGGCCCTCAGCAGCAGATAGCCAGTATAAATATCCCGGCAGCTCCGCAGCAGCAGCAGCAACCGAATCAACAGGGATATAGAAAGTACCAGAATCGGGCACCTATGACAAACCGTCACTTCGAGGCACCGCCCATGTCGTACGCGCAACTCTTGCAGACGTTGCTTTAGCTTCAGTTGGTTCAGAAGAGGACGATGGCACCCTTGACAGGGGCACCTCCACCAGGGTACGACGCAAATGCCACATGCGATTTCCATACAGGGGCACCTGGCCACACAATCGAGAACTGCAAAGCCTTTAAGCACAAGGTGCAGGACCTGGTAGACGCCAAGATTATTAACTTCTCCGATAATGTGCCCAATGTCACATAAAACCCTATGCCGAATCATAGGGGAGGCGGAGTGAACGCCATTATCGAAGAAGAGAGTGCAGATCTGTTGACTGATGTCAAAGACCTCAAGACGCCGCTTAGCTTCGTCAAAGCTAAGTTGTTGAAGAAAGGGTTCTTTCCAGGATGCGGAGAGTTATGCATGGACTGTGCTACACATTCTGATGGATGTGAGCAGTTGGTAGAAGGAATCCAAAGTCTGATGACTGAGGGTATTTTGCAGTTCAGCCGGAGGGCTGAAAGTGTATCAGGAGAGGTAGTGTTGAAACAGGCCGACGAAGTCGCCACCATCACCATTCCTCGCCAACCAATAACTATTTGTGCGCCCAGACCGCCTACGATCACTATTACCAAAGCTGGGCCGATACCATTCGAGAGCACTAACGCCGTGCCGTGGCATTATGGCGCTGAAGTCTATTGCAACGGTCAGAGGTTAGAGCTGGAGCCGTATGGGTCGACTGTGGAGAATCTCGCAGGAATCAGTGGTATTACTCGTAGCGGAAGAGTGTTTGCACCGCCGGAGGTCGTGGCAGATAAAGTGGTCAGAGCTGATGCGGCTGATAAGGGTAAAAGCAAAGTCATCGAATAAGCCCCGTGCGGAATAGAGAAAGATTTGCTTGTCAAAGATGCCGAGGAGTTTATGCGGTTAATCAAAAAGAGCGACTACAAGATTGTAGACCATCTCCATCAGACGCCTTCGAAAATTTCTATTCTCAACTTGTTGCTGTGTTCTGAAGCGCACCGCAACGCGTTGTTGAAGGTATTGAACGCTGCCTACGTACCGCAAGAGATATCGGTGAATCAGCTATAAGAGGTGGTAGCCCACGTTAATGCTGGCAATGGGCTAGGTTTCACAGATTTAGAGCTGACGCCTAAAGGGAGGAATCACAACAGCGCCTTGCACATCTCGATAGAGTGCAGAGGCACAATCATGTCGCATGTCCTGGTGGACACGGGTTCGTCGCTTAATGTGCTTCCGAAGAAGGCATTAATGAAGTTGGACACTCGTGGATTGCTTTGCACGCCCAGTGATCTGGTGGTGAAAGCGTTTGACGGAACTAAGCGCCACGTTTTCGGAGAATTGACCCTGCCGATCCAAGTCGGTCCGGAAACGTTCGACGCGGTCTTTTATATTATGGACATCATGCCTGCCTACAGTTGTCTCTTGGGCTGGCCGTGGATCCATGCTGCTGGTGCCGTGACCTCCACGTTGCACCAAAAGCTCAAATATGCTGTCGGGGGAAGCATAGTAACCGTGTGTGGCGAGGAAGACATAATGGTGAGCCATTTGTCGTCCTTTAAGTATGTGGAAATGGATGGCGAAATCCATGAGACTCTTTACCAAGCGTTCGAAGATGTCAAGGTGAAAGAAGTAGCTCCTGTAGTCACAGAGAAGCCAGAGATGAATCTCTCCTCGTTCAAAGAGGCTCGGGCCGTTGTCCAAGCCGGATCTACCCCAGGTTGGGGGCGAATTCTGGAGATACCCAACAAGCAGGATAAGTTTGGATTGGGATATTCTCCTGGAGCTGAAGCTTCTTCTTCTTCGTCTAGCAGTGCGTCTCGAGGTAAAAGGCCGATCCAATTTACCAGTGGCGGAGTGATTTTTGAAAGCATCAACGCAACGTCTGAAGGCAACGGGGATAGCGATTGTGATCTCGACTCTTGGATACAGCCAAGCAAGCCGGGCGAGGGCCTCAACAATTGGTCCATCAAGGAAATTATCTAGCTGACAAGTGAAGAGTAATGATTTACTTTTTTCAATCATTGTACAACCCTATGTCCTACCCGGGGCATAGCGGTTTTATTGTCAGGGCCTTGTTGGATTATGTACATGCATTTTGTTAATAAATCAAAGGCGTTTTCTTCGTATTCAAATATTGTGTTCTCTGTTATTCCTGTTTTATGTTTGTTTTGAAAAACAGTAAAATGGCAATGGGGTTTGTGCTAACCTGCATATTCTTGTTTTAAACTTAACCCTTGTTATTGCAGGATCCACATAACAGATGACATCGACTCTGGGTCTTCTACGGCTCACTACGACTTCGATTGCCTGATCTATCAAGCCGAAGGAGAGATTGATGAAGACGAAGACCTTCCTGAAGAGTTGGCCCGCTTGTTGAAACAAGAGGAAAAGGTTATTCTGCCTCACGAGGAGGAGATTGAGATCGTAAATCTGGGTTCTGAAGAGCTCGTTAGAAATGTCAGGATAGGGGCTGCGCTGCAGAGTGATGTCAAGCATAGATTGGTCGAGATGCTTTGAGAGTATAGTGACGTCTTTGCTTGGTCATACGAAGATATGCCCGGACTTGACAGGGACATCGTGGTCCACCATTTGCCGCTACGAGAAGATTGCCCTCCCGTTAAGCAGAAGCTTAGGAGGACGAGACCAGATATGGCCGTTAAGATCAAAGAAGAAGTGCAGAAACAGCTTGATGCTGGCTTCTTAGCGGTCACCACTTACCCTCCGTGGGTCGCCAACATAGTGCCTGTACCGAAGAAGGACGGTAAGGTACGCATGTGCGTCGATTATCGGGATTTGAATAGGGCGAGCCCTAAAGATGATTTCCCGTTGCCTCATATCGATGTGTTGGTCGACAACACAACCCAGTTCTCCGTGTTTTCGTTCATGGATGGCTTCTCCGATTACAATCAGATCAAAATGGCGCCGGAGGACATGGAGAAAACGACGTTTATCACCCCCTGGGGAACATTCTGCTATAAGGTAATGCCCTTCGGTCTGAAGAACGCAGGGGCCACTTACCAGCGAGCAATGGTAACTTTGTTTCATGATATGATTCATCATGAGATCGAGGTCTATGTTGATGACATGATTGCGAAGTCCCAAACAGAGGAAGAGCATCTGGTCAACTTATTGAAGCTTTTTGAGAGGCTTAGGAAGTTCAGGTTAAGGCTGAATCCTAACAAATGCACTTTCGGAGTGAGGTCCGGAAAGTTGCTGGGGTTTATCGTTAGTGAACGAGGTATCGAGGTTGATCCTGCGAAAATAAAAGCCATTCAAGAAATGCCAGCGCCGAAAACAGAAAAAGAAATTTGTGGTTTCTTGGGCCGAATAAACTACATTGCAAGGTTTATCTCTCAGCTCACGGCCACTTGTGAACCGATGTTCAAGCTTTTAAAGAAAGATCAGGCGATTACTTGGAATGAAGATTGCCAGAAGGCATTCGACAAGATAAAGCAGTATCTTCAAGAACCTCCAATCTTGATACCCCCAGTGGCTGGACGGCCATTAATCATGTACTTGATAGTTCTGGAGAATAGTATGGGGTGTGTTCTCGGTCAGCACGACGAGACGGGCAGAAATGAGCATGCCATTTACTACTTGAGTAAAAAGTTCACTGAGTGTGAATCTCGATACTCGATGCTGGAGAAGACGTGTTGTGCACTAGCTTGGGCTGCCAAATGTCTACGACAGTACATGCTCAATCACACCACTATGCTAATTTCGAAGATGGATCCGATCAAGTACGTCTTCGAGAAGCAGGCTCTTTCGGGCAGGATTGCCAGATGGCAAATGGTGTTAACAGAATATGATATTCAGTACGTGTCCCAGAAGGCCATCAAGGGAAGCGTATTGTCTGATTACCTTGCCGAACAGCCGATCGAGGACTACCAGCCGATGAAGTTCGAATTCCCTGACGAGGATATTATGTTTCTCAAAGCGAAGGATTGCAATGAGCCGTTTCCCGGCGAGGGGCCAGATAGGAAATCTCAGTGGAAGTTGATATTCGATGGAGCGGTTAATTCCTATGGAAGTGGCATCGGGGCTATCATCACGACTCCCCACGGATCCCACATCCCGTTTACTGCGAGACTGACGTTTCCAGTTACCAACAATGAGGCGGAGTACGAAGCATGCATCATGGGTCTAGAAGAGGCAATTGATTTGAGAATCAAGAATCTAGACGTATATGGTGACTCAGCGCTTGTGATCAACCAAATTAAAGGGGAGTGAGAGACTCGTCAATTGAATTTGGTGTCGTACATGAATTATGCCCGAAGGCTACTTCCATTCTTCGATCGAGTGGAACTCCACCATGTGCCCAGGGCTGAAAATCAGATGGCTGATGCCTTAGCCACGTTGGCTTCAATGTATAAAGTCAATTTTTGGAATGAGGCTCCGAGAATTGTCCTTTGGCGTCTTGATAGACCGGCATTTGTATTTGCAATCGAGGATGCCGCCGACGGCAAGCCATGGTTCCATGACATCCAGACTTTCCTTATAACTAAGGAGTATCCTGCGGGTGCGTCAACCCAGGATAAGAAGACTCTGAGGAGGCTGTCTAGAAACTTTTATCTCAATCCTGATGGAGTGTTGTACAAGAGAAACCACGATCTCGTGCTACTCAGATGTGTAGATGAGAAAGAGGCGAGTATGCTCATGGAAGAAGTCCATGAAGGCACATTTGGTACGCACGCTGGCGGACATGCTATGACGAGAAAGATCCTGAGAGCAGGATACTACTGGCTGACGATGGAGTCAGATTGCTTCAGGTTCGCGAAGAGATGTCATAAATGCCAGATTTATGCTGATAAAGTTCATGTGCCGCCGTGCCCGTTGAATGTCATGTCCTCCCCTTGGCCGTTCTCCATGTGGGGCATCGACATGATAGGCAAGATCGAGCCCACTGCATCTAATGGTCATCGTTTCATTCTGGTAGCTATCGACTACTTCACCAAGTGGGTGGAGGCAGCCTCGTACGCTAATGTGACCAAGCAGGTGGTGGCTAAATTCATAAAGAGGGACATCATCTGTCGTTACGGAATTCCCGAGCGGATCATTACTGATAATGGTTCGAACCTGAATAACAAGATGATGAAGGAGCTGTGCCAGAGCTTCAAGATCGAACACCACAACTCATCTCCTTACCGGCCGAAGATGAATGGCGCCGTCGAAGCCGCCAACAAGAACATAAAGAAGATTGTTCAGAAGATGGTTGTGACATACAAGGATTGGCACAAGATGCTGTCGTTTGCATTGCACGGTTATCGTACGAAGGTACGTACGTCGACCGGGGCAACTCCTTTCTCCTTAGTGTACGGTATGGAAGTTGTCCTACCGTTAGAAGTGGAGATTCCTTCTTTGCGAGTTTTGGTTGATGTGAAACTTGACGAGGCAGAATGGATTACGAATCGTCTGAACCAACTCAGCCTGATGGACGAAAAGAGGTTAGCATCGATTGCATTTGGTCGTCTGTACCAAAGCCGAATGAAGAAAGCTTACGATAAGAAGGTGCGTCCTAAAAGCTTTCAGACGGGTGATATCGTCCTGAAGAAGATTCTTCCGTCACACTCCGATCACCGGGGCAAGTGGACTCCGAATTACGAAGGTCCGTACGTCGTCAGCAAGGTCTTCTTGGGAGGAGCTTTGTTGTTGTCCACAATGGACAGTGAAGATTTTGCATCCCCGATGAACGCGGACGCAGTTAAAAAATACTTTGCTTGAAAGCGACCTGCTGGACAAAAAAGAAAGAGTTCAGGCAAAAAAGGGGCATCCCGGCGAACCAAAAACAGAATAAAAGGTTCGGGAAAAAATTAGGGATATAAATTGAAAAAAGGTACACCCGCGAAGTCGAAAACCTACACTGGGCGGCTTCGGCAAAAAAGGGTATCCCGGTGAACTGAAAACCCGTAAAGGGCGGTCCACGCAAAAGTTAGGGATTTGAATAAGCAAATGACTGCGTTCCGCGTGTGGACTTTCATTGTTTAGTGGTTTGGAGGACCTGAGGGCCGTTTATCTGAATCAATCTCTTCCGAAGCTGAAGCGTCGGAGAAGTATCGACGTCGAGTGGGTCTTAGAGGGATCAACTCATGGTGTTCGTCTACGCCTCGTTGCCGACATTTGTATATACTGATGTATATTTATGTCTTATTTTTGCGCGGCTTCCTCATTCCAGGAGCTTGCCTCTGTTGTAAAACATTTTTGCCCATTCAGGGGTTCGTTATCAATAAAATGCATACTATTCAGCAATTCTGTTTGCCTGTTTAGCATTCATCTGTTTTGTTTGCGAAAAAGAACGCCGACGTTTTTGATAAAATGCGCATACATAAACTTACTGGCCTAGCCCATTGATTGTTGAAATAATGAATTACTTGAATATTGTCACGAGATAATAACCTTGATAGGTCCCTTTGAGAAGGGTATCTTGTCTGTTTGTTTGTGTTGTTACAGGTGTAGCATATCCCAGACAGTGCGCCGTGTGCATCCCCGAAGCAGGATGACTCCTCCTTCTCCAGCAGAGTTCAGTAGCCTCTCCCTGCAGAGTATGAACGCAAGATAGTGAGCATTGATATGTTTCCCCAGGCAGAGATGATTCTCTCCCCAAGCAGACGCATCCTGAAGGAACGTCACCTCCTCAGCTGAGTCACGCGCCGAAGCATGATTTCACCCCCCGCACCGGGTCACAAGTGCAGGTTTCGTAGGAAACTGTTCGTACGCCGAAGTATGCAGCAACTGATGGTGCCAGACTGAAGTCTCCAGCGGAATTGAGATTCCCCACCAGAGTCGTACTCTCTCCCGAAGTCGGATGATTCCCTCGTCCCCAGTAGAGTGTTGGAACAGCTGATGCTGTATTCCCCTGCAGAGTTGTACTCTCCCCCGAAGTCGGATGATTCCTTCTTCCCCAGCGGAATTGAAATTCCTCATCAGAGTTGTACTCTCCAGTGAAGCAGTTGGGACCATGAGTGGTTTTCCCTAGCAGAGCGTTGAACAACTGATGCTGTATTTCCCCCGGAGTCGTATTCTCCAACGAAGCAGAATGATTTCTCCTTCCTCAGCCGAGTCCGCAGATACCCAAGAGAGCCGAATCCTTGGAAGTTGATCAGACCATGATTGGTTTTTTCCCCAGTGGAGTGTTAAGCAGCTGAAGTTGTTTCCCCACAGAGTTGTTATCTCCAGAAGAGTAGCCATGACGGCCACGCAGTTCACTCCCGCGATTGACATCGCTTTCCATCAGCAGGTCCAGGTTCTCGTAGAGCTTCGTCCCCCTGCAGCAGTCAAATGAAGTTGTTTTCCCCGCAACAGTCAAATGAAGTTGTGTCCCCTGTGGAGTCGAATTGATATTGGTGCGACCATGTTCTCCTCAGCAGGATGATTCCTCTATCTGAGTAGTTCTTTCTCCTTGACAGGAGGATTTTCCCCTCGGCATTTATTTTGCTGACGGGATCGCATCATTGTGCATGATTTCATAGCATTTATCATAAACGCATAGCATTTCCACCGTGTGGAGCATGGCACCGAAGCATATGCATAATAAACATGATCTAGGTTGCTACCGTTCTTGTTTTGCAGGTGTTCCGCCGAAGGATCAGTTGCTCAGGATGATTCCTGACATTCTCCCCAACGAAGTCGCTTGCTCAAGATGATTCTTGGGATCCCCAGCGAAGTCTTCGGTTCAAGATGATTCTTGAATTTCTCAGCAGGGCCGTTTGCTTAAGATGATTCTTAAAGCTCCCCAGTGCAGTCCCCAGTGAAAGTTGCCCAGGATGATTCCTAAAGCCCCAAGAGAGCCGAATCCTTGGAAGCTTCCCAAGCCATGATTGGTTTGTCCTCGGCAACAGTTGCCCAGGATGATTCTAGAATCCCCAACAGAGTGTTCGTTCAGGATGACTCCTGAAATCTCCAGAATGGTTATCAGTTCAAGATGATTCTTGAAGGTCCCCGATGGAGTTATTTGTTCAAGATGATTCTTGAAGTCCTCAGCAGAGTTGATAGTTCTCCAGTTTCCCCAGCGGCGAAGCGTCCTTCCTAGCAGGTTTTCTAATGGCGAAGTTAGAATCTCCCTTGAAGACTCCATGATTGAAGTCTGCCAGTGTTAATGGAGTAGTTATCTCAGCTAATGCGGAATGCCTGAGGGCATGATCAACCTGATGGTTGAAGTCTGGCTGATGCCAGACAATTCCTTTGAATGCCTGATGGCATGATCAACCTGATGGTTGAAGTCCGGCTAATGCCCGACAGCGTTCTTTGAGTGCCTGATGGCATGATCGACTACGTATTACCGGTTACCGTGTGACCAATTCCCCAATGGATCTTCTTGTTTCTGACGGCGATGTCAGATTTCTTGACGGCGAGGTCATATCATGTTTGTTTCCAGCGGCGATGTTGGATGGTTGTTTTGACGGCGAGGTCATATCATGTTTGTTTCCAGCGACGATGTTGGATGATTTCTTGACGGCGAGGTCATATCATGTTTGTTTCCAGCGGCGATGTTGGATGGTTGTTTTGACGGCGAGGTCATATCATGTTTGTTTCCAGCGGCGATGTTGGATATTTGTTTTGACGGCGATGTCAGATGATGTATCTCTCCAGCGGCGATGTTGGATGTTGGTTTCTGGCGGCGATGTCAGATTCTCTATCTCTCCAGCGGCGATGTTGGATGTTGGTTTCTGGCGGCGATGTCAGATGATGTATCTCTCCAGCGGCGATGTTGGATGTTGGTTTCTGGCGGCGATGTCAGATTCTCTATCTCTCCAGCGGCGATGTTGGATGTTGGTTTCTGGCGGCGATGTCAGATGATGTATTTCTCCAGCGGCGATGTTGGATGTTGGTTTCTGGCGGCGATGTCAGATGATGTATCTCTCCAGCGGCGATGTTGGATGTTGGTTTCTGGCGGCGATGTCAGACGATGTATCTCTCCAGCGGCGATGTTGGATGTTGGTTTCTGGCGGCGATGTCAAGTGATGTATCTCTCCAGCGGCGATGTTGGATGTTTGCTTCTGACGGTGATGTCAGTTTCTTTGTCATTTCCGACGGCGATGTTGGATGTCTGTGTCTGGCGGCGATGTCAGTTGATTTAGTTTTCCAGCGGCGATGTTGGGTGCTTCTCAGAGTTTTGGCTGTCTGACGGCGATGTCAGGTGATTTAGTCTTCCAGCGGCGATATTGGGTATTTTGGCTGTCTGACGATGATGTCAGGTGATTTAGTCTTCCAGCGGCGATGTTGGGTGTCTTGGTTGTCTGATGACGATGTCAGAAGAATTTAATGTGGATAACTGGCGGCGATGTCAGATCAGTATTTCTCCAGCTAGTTGTCGTGCAGCTACTATTCCAGTGTTCGAAGATTTGTCCCCTCAGAGTACCGTGTGCTCGTGCAGTTGGAAAATGTCTGGGTTTATCGGTATTCAACCGTCTCGCACCTTGATTGGCTGAGAGCCGTTCGCTCTTCACCCAGTCAGGTTCAAGCCGTTTGAATAGGGGCAGCTGTTGCACCCCAAAATTTGACCAACATTTATTTACCTATCAAGAGTTGTATGAAGCTATGAAGCTAGCCATGAAGCTTGTTCAAGTGTCTAAAGGTTGATACCTTTGTCAGAGAACTCAAGAGATCATTAGAGGAATTGGTCGAAACCAAGGTTGTGTGCCTCATGACTTGAGAGTTGTGGGAGCTCCTCAGATGATTCTGAGACTATGTGGATGAACTTGAAGCTTTGAGAAAGCTCATGAGATGTCTTGAAAGCCATCATGAAGCCTAGAGAGGTCATTGTACAAGAATTCAGAAGATTAAACCATGAGTGGTAGAATTAGGGTTTGACTGGGTCAACCCTAGGTCAACTGATGATTTGGAGAAGGTTGAGACCTAATCCAAGAGCCATGTGATCATGGAATGATGTATTGAGATACTATAAGGATGATTCCTAGACTAACTCATTATGATTGAGGAGTTTGAGAAGTTTCAAGCTAGGGTTTCTAAGGATTGACAGTGTAAAATCCCCTAGTTTGATCCCTATCTTCAAGGCAGTTTAGCTCAAGATGTAATTGTCATCTCATCTTCCCCACAACATGAATGTTGTAGAGCTTGTTCTTAGCTTTAATTTGAGTAGTAGAAGTCCTTGATAGGATCTATGGAGCTCAAGTTATGGTTTTAACAAATTACAGGTCATCTGAGGTATGTGAATCTGGGTCCTTGAAAGTCACCCAACTTGCAGACAACTTTTTCCCTAGTAGGATGATTCCTATGAACTCTTGGTCAACATGAATGTTGAAGAGCATCTTCTTAGCTTTCTATAGAGTACTATAAGTCCTTGATAGGATTTGTAGAACTCAACTTATGGCTTTGACAAGCCAAGGGCATTTTGGTCATTTGGAGGTTATAGGTCATTTCAAGCATAAGGCCATATCTCCTACTTCCAAGCTTCAAATGGAAAAATCTTCAACATCAAACTTGCTTAGAATGATGTTTTAAGGCTATTAGGGAGGTCATGAGATGTTGAAAAGGCTCATATCAAAAAGTGATAAAAATGGCCTAAAAATGAGGCATAAGTTAATTCAAGTGAATTTGAAAAATGGAAATCCCAAGTTATAAGTCCAAACCATATCATGTAATAGGTCATTTTTACTCCAAATGACATTTTAAGAACAATGGTTCAGCCACAATTTTGATTTGAGGCTTGCATCATAGGGCTGCCTTGTAATTGGATTGCTTGCATCTTAAGGTACCAAACCAAAACAAGGAAAAACTCAACAAACAAGGAAGATATGCATTGTAACTTGTCCTAAATCTCATGTAAGGAGAATTTCAAATCAGAAACCAAGGTTGCAAGGCATATGGCATGATATAGCATGTGGTGAGAAATGAGAAACCAAAATACCATGACATGAAAACTTCATTTTCTCATTGGATTGTTCTAGGGGGTTCTAGACTGTTCTAAGCCATTCTATATAACCATTGTGACTTGCTCAGATGCAAGGTTGGTGTTAATTGGTGTAGAGAAGAGAGAGTGAAATCCAAAAGCTTCCATTGCAAGTTACATTCAATCTCTTGATTCTTCTTCATTGCTATCCCATTTTTCTTCACAAACCTTCTCCATAGATATTTCTGAGTGTGTTCATACTGAGTTGAAGCTCCATTGATGGAGAATTGAAGGTGTTCACATTGAATTTTCAAGAAGGCAATTACCATTGGATCTTGAAGTACAAGCTCTCTCCTCCAAATCTTTTGCAAACAGCAGAGTTTTCATCATCCAAGGAGTGTTCTTGAAGAGTTTCAAGCCTTGAAAGCAAGAGTTTCATCATCTACCATCTCAAGAAGCCAGGTTTGCAAAATCATCTCTACCTCATAATCTAGGCATGGCTAGGGTAATTTATTAGTATAGAACTGTTAGAGACAATTAGGTGATCATTTCTGATGAGTTTGGGAGTAATTGGTGAAGTTTCATTCATGGATGCCATTTCTTTAATGAGCAAGAACGTGTGATTTTGTGAGTGATAATGCAAGATTATTAGTTAGTTTTGATTAGGGTGATGCAAGGATCATTTTTATGTAAAGAAATATGAGTTTGGTTGAGGTCGAAGATTGATGATATTCTGAGGTTAATGGAGTTTCACCTTCGGGTTCTATGATAGAGGCCACTTCAGTTTAATCCAAGATTAGGATCGTGTTCAGGGTGAAATTCTAAGCAAGATTGGGTTTTACATGTTGAGAATTGATGATGATATGAGTGCATACGAGTGAGAGGAAGATGGTGCATGAACTCTGAATTTTGATGGTGTTTCTGCAAACCCTAGGGTGAGAGGTAGAAGATGATCTCGCGTGCGTTGGATCACTCATTGACCAGTTGACTTGATAACTAATCCAATTGCCGAGATTTAATTGAATTGTGGAGGGAAGCTGAGCGATGAAACTCAGCGTTTCATTAAAACGCTCTCCCTGGGCTTTGAGTGACTATTGCTATACCCACCCCCTTATCAGACCCATTCCAAATTTGAACTATAATCCCTTGCTTTTTGCACCGCTCGCTTTTCTTTTTTCTTTATTTTTAATATTGTTTTTCTGATTAATGCTGGGCCCAAGCGCTTTGTTATTGCCACCCCTCATTTTGAGCCCAAAAGAAATGTGAACTGCATTTGTTACTGACTGCACCCCATCTCATAATTCTCATTTTATATTTTCTCCATTTTTTTCCATATTTTAGAAAATTCATATTAAATTGGAAAGTCAATATTTTTTCATGGGAGTTTTTTCTCCCTTTTCATATTTTTGTCTAGAAAAATATAAAATGAAAACATTTTTCATCTCATGCATTTTAATATTTTTTGCATATTTTCTTCTTTAATTGCTTTTTAATGCTTTTAAGTTTATACCTTAATTTGTAGAATTTAGTTTAGGTAGCTCCCTTAGTATTTTTAGGTCAATCTTTTAAGGGTAGTTAGATATATGTTTTAGGTTCCCCCTGGATTAATTCCATATTTTTGTGATGATTTTTAGGATAGTTTTGATTAGATAATTCTAGGTTGTGTAGAATTAGGTTAAAACTTCAACATAGGTCCATAATAACTTTAGATTTTGGGTTTTTAGGACAATTTAGACTATGGGGAATATATGGGTATTAAGGGTAGGTATGTAGGATCCCTTAGGAATTATATTAGGATTTAATATAGTAGTATGCTATTTTTAGTTGATTTTTGTATTGGTTGATTGTTTGTGTTGCCTTTAGGGCATGTTTGCTTAGTTGCTTTGCTTTGTGAGCTTGGAAAGCTTGGTATCTCATTGTGGAGCATTGAGGAGCATGGTAGAAGATTGGAAGATGCATTGAGGAGCTTGAGAGCTCTGTTTTATTTTCCTTTTTTTGTTGTTTTAGGGTTAGGGATTAGGAAGAGTTTAGATGTAGATAACTTCTTTCTAAAACATGGATGGTATCTGTCACCTCCATTCCTCCCTATGATTCAAAGTCCTTCCATGGTATACACCTCTCTCCCTTGGAGGGATAAGTGATGCACCTAGGAAGTATAACTTTTGAGGGAACCATTCCTTTGATGTTGAACCCTTATAGGTCACCTTTGGTGGTCAAATAAGCAATTCAATATCCCCCAGCTTATCCAGTAAGTGATTTTTCCCTGGTTTGATTGTCTTGAGAGATGTTGAGCCTGAGCATGAAGATGAAGACTTCATTGAAGAGTATTGAAGAGGATGAATCCTTGAGTATTGCCATTCCAACTGAAGCTTGAAGAGCAACAAGAGCAAGTTGATACTTGAAGATCCCTGAAGATAGTGAAGCTTGAAGGTGGAGCTGATCAAGAAGCTGAAGCTTAAGGGAAAAGATAAGTTGAGACTTATGTTGTAGGGTTGAAACCTGGAAAAGCAAACTGATGTTTGTCAAGGGTGATTGAAGTCTGAAGACTGAGTTGCTGTTGGAAGAGCTGAAGCTTGGAGTTGAGAGAGGAGTTGATTTGTTTTCTTCTTTTCTTTTCTGTATTGCTGTGTTTTGTTTGACTTGTTTGATGCATTAGAATAAGTTCATAACTAGAATAAGTAGAATCTAGGAGCATGATTGCACTAGAGGTTGAGTTGCTCCCTCTGCTTATATTGTTACTGTGTGGCTTTGCTTGCGGGTATTCGGTAGAGCCCAACTCCCTTGCCCATGTGGTTTGTTTGCCTGATGGCATTTTATTTCATTTTATCTGTATGATTGTAGTTTACTGTTTATTGCTTGATAGCATGTTGTTTATATTTCAGTATGATTACTGTTTCTTTCATTCTGGCTTGAGGTTGAGATGAGCTTGTGGAGGCTGAAGCCCCACACACATTTCCTCCCTCACTTGCATTGCATGCATTTTACTGTTAAGTTGATGTTTTGTCTGTTTTGGTGTATCATTGACATGATCCCTTAGGACTCTCATTTCCTTTGATAAGGATTTGATGATAGAATTTTAGGTTGAAACCTATGCATGACAACTTCTAGGAGTTCCCTGTTCAAACCTCAACCATAGGATGAATCCATGGCATGATAACAGTAGGACTTGATAGTCTCCCTCCTAGTTGGGCATGTTCTCTTCTCATCTCAAAACAGTTTAAGATACAGTAATCATGAATGATTTCTTTCGTACGTTACGAGCCTTAAGCTATCTGAGAAAGGATTGTGGGAGAGTTTCTTTTCCACAGTCTGGATGTTTAGTATGGTACCCTTTGGGTGACATGCGACGCATTCACTCTCAGGTCATAGTCTCTAGTGCGGTTGAAATCGCAAACACAATAAAAAACACTTCTTTCGTAAAAGACAGGAAATAAACCGTAGTTTCCCAAACTACGTGAGCTCTGATCTCTCATACCTATTGAGAGTACGTAGGCACAAGATGGCGATGTCTTGGCGAGCTACCTTCCCCCATAACCCGTCGTAGGTCGAACTACGTTGACTCTGATTTCTCATTCTCTGATGAGAATACATAGGCATAAAGTGCGACGCTTTGCCGAGTCATTTTTCATTTTTCTTTTCTTTTTCAGCCAGCCTTGATAGGTAGATAGAATAAAACCAACCCGTCCAAGTAAACACAACAAGCGAGGATCCCGTCGAGTACGACGGACGTGAGGGGTGCTAATACCTTCCCCTTGCGTAACCGACTCCCGAACCCAGACAATGGTTGCGATGACCTTGTCTTACCCTTTTTCGTCAGGTTTTTCCGATCGTTTCCTTTCCCGCTCCGAGGGATAAATAACGAAAGATGGCGACTCTTCTGTTGTGCCGGTACCTTATTTTCGCGCAAGCGACACTAATGCTATTTAAAATCTAGAAATCTATATTGTTCTATTTAAGAGCAAAAAGAACTATTATCTAAAATCTATTAAAACTCTATTTAATATCTAGAAAATTCTATAAAATTCTAAAAAAGAGCAATAAAAACAATTAACTCCAATAAAGGAGACCGCGAGACCAGATCGAAATAAACGGCAAACATCGGACACCGAGATACTCACAAACAACAGCGTACTCTGAAAACACCGGGAAGCGCACAACTTCCCCAAAATGAAACTCCGATCATCTGAAGTGGTCTGAAACGTCCAAAATGTGAAAACAGGCTGTAATCTTGATAACATCAGTATGATTGAGAAAATGCAATGTATGCGGTATGCAAATGCGAATGCAAAATGAATCGAAACATAAAACAGGTGTGGAAACCGGTTGGTCAAATTTTGGGGTGCAACAGCTGCCCCTATTCAAACGGCTTGGACCTGAGGGGTTGAAGAGCGAACGACTTTCAAACATTCAAAGGTAGAAGACAGTTGAATACCAAATGAACCCGAAAATTTGCCAACCGCAGAAATAAACTGCACTGCTTGGGAACGACATCCACCAACTGAACCTGGTTGTTACGGCAACAACTGATTCAACGTCTGATAATAACTCTGATTGCCACATTAACCACCTGTGTAACGCCACAGGTACCGAATATCTCCGTCCACGATTGGACTAATCTTGTCAACACAAGAAGAGAAACACATTCGCCAAATCACAACTAAACATCAATCAGTCCATGTCAGGGCTCACATTTCGTCGACACGGAGAAATCCCGGCTACTCCGCGGGGAAACATTTCTGTATAATCACAGGAAACTCCATCCGTCTATCCATACGGGAAAATCATCTGCCTAAACACAGGAAACTCATCTATGTAGTAGCTAACTCCGTTGGTCCCAACCCACAAACCTTCCAGCACTGACGTGACAACGACTTTGAGGAGGACTCTACCGGGGATAATATTTTGTCAACACGAAGAAACCACGACGACTTCATTGGGGATCGAATTCTTCCACCCAATAGTAATTCAATTCAGTCAATCATACTGGACAATAACTCCGCCTTAGCCAAATCCACTAGGGATGCTCTGCAATTAACTGCGGGGCACCTATTTCGACAACAGGCGACAACTTCTGAAATTTTGACAATGAAACCCTGTGACGCTGACGGAACAACAAATTTGAAGAAAATACTCTGATGGCCGGATAAGAGAAACTTCAACAAGCAACTCCAAAGTCTAATTACGAATTCGTTTGATGTTGACGACAACTCCAAGGTCTAATTATGAAGCAGCACAATGCTGACGTAACAGTTGCTAGAGAAACTCTGTTGGGGAATCGCTAACGACGACTCCAAAGTCTAACTCTGAAGCCGTGTAACGCTGACGTAACAGCCACTCGAAGAAAACTGTGCCGACCTCCAAAGCCAAATTATGAAGTCTGCAATGCTGACATAACAGCTACGCGAGGAAAACCCGCTAGGGAACTCCTAACAATAACCCCAAAGTCTAGTTATGAAGTTGTTGAATGCTGACAATAACTCCAAGGTCTAATTATGAAGTCGTACAAACTGATAATAACTCCAAGGTCTAATTATGAAGCCGTACAAACTGATAATAAATCCAAGGTCTAATTATGAAGTCGTCCACTGCTGCTAACAACTTCAAAGTTTAATTATGAAGCAGTGACACCAAGTAACGATTCCAGCCGTTTAATCGCTGAAATGTCCCTTTAAAAATGCCAACAACAACTTCAAAGTCAAATGAAGCCTTATAGCACTGACGTAACGAACTTCAAAGTCTAATTATCAATCCGTGCAATGCTGACGTAACAGCAATTCCAGGGAAACTCTATTGAACTTCAAAGTCAAATCATGAAGCCCTCTAGACTCCTTCTGAGGAAATTCTAACAACAACTTCAAAGTCTAATTATGAAGCCATTGTAATAGTGATAACGTCTCCAACGTCTAATTATGGAGCATCCCACGCTGACGAACTTCAAAGTCAAATTACGAAGCCGTAACAACAAGTAACGACTTCAACCGTCTAATCACTGAAATCTTCCTTTAAAATGCTGACAACAACTCCAAAGTCAAATCGTGAAGCCTTGACAACAAGTAATGACTTCAACCGTCAAATCGCTGAAATCTCTCTTTTACAACAACTTCAAAGTCTATTCATGAAGCCGTTGACTGCTGAAAGCAACTTCAAAATTATGAAGCCTTTCAGAACTGACAATAACTTCAAAGTCAAATTATGAAGCCATGTCATGATGGTAACAACTTCAAAGTCTAATTATGAAGCCGTAAAATGCTGACATAACAATCTTCAAAGTCTAATTATGAAGCCATAACAACAAACTGGGGAGAACTCTGCCGGGGAAATTCTGACGTCAACTGCCAGACATTCATCTTGACGACGAGTAATGACTCCAGATGTCTAATCCCTGAAATCTTTTCTGAAAATGCTGACGTGACAACAACCCGAGGGAACACTCCGCCGGGGGATTTTTGACGATAACTCCAAAGTCCAATTATGAAGCCGTGTAAAGAACACTCCGCTAAGGAAGAAGAGAAATTAATCTAGCACCTCTGATAAGGGAACACATGGCAGGACGAATGTTATCATCACATATTTCATGCCCCAAATCTGAATATCTGAAAACGATCATGAACAAGAATTCCAATTACCTGCAGGGAAGAACACCTGAAAACAAAGAGATAACCAACCTGACTTATGTTTCAGAATGCACATGTTTGAAAATGGCGTAATGCTCCATATAAGATGGAAATGCTACGCATTTGGGTAAATGCGAATATGACGATATATGCAAATGCCAATGCAGGCTCAAGCTGCCGAGAAACTCTGGTAGTGTTGTCTCAACAACATGAAAGATGAGGATAAAGCCAACTCCGCTGGGGAGAACCAGTATCACAAAGTATTCTGGCGAAATAAATGCCAGAAACACAACCAACTCTGCCGGGGAGAGATTAAACACCAATTTCCACTGGGAGGAAAGAATAAACCACCCTGCTGGTGAACCACTCATCTGGGGAAAAAAGCGACACTTCTAGGAAAAGCACACTGTCTGGGCACAGTTCACAAACTCGGAGACTCGGACTCTGCTGAGGATCAACATCCGGTCAATGGCATGACGGCCTGTGGGGAGAAGGGAAACCGTCCTCCGGGTATAATCCTTCTGAACCAACAACTTGGTTAAACTCTGCGGGAACCTCCCATGTTGGGGATTGATCCTGCACCTATCCGATTCACTGGGGATATCCTGTGGACAACTTCCTTGAGGACACTCTTCTGGGGGAGAACAATCCCTCATTTGATAAGGGGTAACGTCATTCCATCCCTCTGGGGATAAGCTGCGACTAGCTGAGGAATGACACCAACTGGATTCAGGTCTTACGTCAAGCGATTTTGGCTGGGGAACACAATCCCTGACTGTTTGCTCCAAAGATAAAAACCCTACAAAACACAAACGAGACAAAACAGGCCTATACAACAGGATCTATCCGGGTTAGCATCTGCGATATTACTTCAGTCAATTCAAAGTTTTAGCAATTATTGGCAAGGGCCAACAAGATTATGCAAGTGCAAGTTTATCAAAACATCGGCGTCTTTCACAAAAAAAACAGTAAAGAACAAGCATCAAGTACTAAATAACATGTTTTATTGATAACAGGCCTATGAATAGGCAAAGTTTTGTACACCAGATGCAACTCCTGAAAAGCGGAAGTTACGCACAGACACACATAAAATACAAAACAATATTTGTATACATGTCGGCGACGTGGTATAGACAAACACCATGAGCTGATCCTCCTATGACTCGCCTGACTCTGCGCTTTCCCAATACTTGATCTTCGGAAGAGATTGTTTTTGGATAGACGGCCCCCAGGTACTCCTAAACCACTAAGCAATGCCGTATCAAATCCGGACCGCAGTCATTTGCTTTTTCAATCCCTAACTTTTGCGTGAACCGCCCTTGGCGGGTTTTCAATTCACCGGGATACCCTTTTTTGCCGAAATCGCCCTTTTCAGGTTTTCGACTTCGCGGGTGTACATTTTTTCAATTTCATCCCTAACTTTTGCCCGAACCTTTTATTCATTTTTTATGGTTCGCCAGGATGCCCCATTTTTGCCTGGACTCTCTTTTTACCGTCCAGCGGGTCACTTTCAAGCAAAGTATTTTTTAACTGCGTCCGAATTCACAGGAGACGTAAATTCCTCACCATCCATGGTGGATAGTAACAAGGCTCCTCTAGAGAAGACTTTCCTGACAACGTAGGGACCTTTGTAATTAGGAGTCCACTTGCCCCTGTGATCTGTTTGTGGTGGGAGAATCTTTTTCAAAACAAGATCGCCCGTCTGAAAGCTTCGAGGGTGTACCTTCTTGTCGTAAGCTTTCTTCATCCGGCTCTGATATAACCGACCGTATGCTAAAGAAGCCAGTCTCTTCTCATCCATAAAACTGAGCTGGTTCAGTCTATCTTTCACCCATTCTGCCTCATCAAGTTGGACATCACGTAAAACCCTCAGGGAAGGAATGTCAACCTCTAACGGTAACACTGCCTCCATCCCGTATACAAATGAAAAAGGGGTTGCCCCGGTTGATGTGCGTACCGTCGTACGATAACCATGCAAAGCGAAAGGTATAATCTCGTGCCAGTCCTTATACGTCACAACCATCTTCTGAACAATCTTCTTTATGTTCTTATTGGCCACTTCGACAGCGCCATTCATCTTGGGCCGGTAAGGAGAAGAGTTGTGATGTTCAATCTTAAAATTCTGGCACAGCTCTTTCATCATTTTGTTATTCAAATTCGAACCGTTGTCAGTGATAATCTGCTCAGGGATTCCATATCTGCAGATAATATCTCGTTTGATAAATCTGGCGACCACTTGTTTGGTGACATTGGCATATGATGCTGCCTCCACCCATTTGGTGAAGTAATCAATTGCCACCAAGATGAACCGGTGTCCATTGGATTCCGTAGGCTCAATCTTGCCAATCATATCGATTCCCCACATCGAGAAAGGCCACGGTGATGACATCACATTCAGAGGACTTGGAGGCACATGGATTTTGTCCGCATAAATCTGGCATTTATGACACCTCTTTGCAAACTTGAAACAGTCTGTTTCCATAGTTAGCCAATAATAACCTACTCGCAGCAGTTTTCTCGTCATAGCATGCCCACCAGCATGTGTACCAAATGTACCCTCATGTATCTCTTCCATGAGAAACTTCGCCTCTTTCTCATCTACACAACGTAGAAGCACCAAGTCGTGGTTTCTTTTGTATAGGACACCGTCCGGGTTCAAATAGAAATTGTCAGCCAATCTCCTAAGAGTCTTTTGATCTCGACTGGATGCCCCAGCCGGATACTCCTTGTTCTTCAAGAAATTCTGGATGTCAAAGTACCAGGGTTTACCATCGGGAGCCTCATCAATGGCAAATATGAAGGCAGGCCTATCGAGCCGAGAGATAACAATCCGTGGAGCCTCGTTCCAGAAGTTAACTTTATACATTGAAGACAATGTCGCCAGGGCGTCAGCCATTTGGTTTTCTGCTCGCGGCACATGATGCAATTCCACCTTGTCAAAGAAAGGCAACAATCTCCTTGCATAATTCATATAGGGTATCAAATTGGGCTGACGTGTCTCCCATTCTCCTTTAATCTGATTCACCACTAGAGCTGAGTCTCCGTACACATCCAGATGTTTGATTCGTAAATCAATAGCTTCTTCCAGACCCATGATGCAAGCCTCATATTCAGCCTCATTATTGGTAACGGGAAAGGTCAATCGGGCAGTAAAGGGGATGTGCGACCCCTGAGGAGTAGTGATAATTGCACCTATTCCGCTACCATAAGAATTTACAGCTCCGTCAAATATCAGCTGCCATTTGGAACCCAACTCTGGTCCTTCGTCCGGCAATGGTTCTTCACAATCTTTCATTTTCAAGTACATGATATCCTCGTCAGGAAAATCAAACCTCATCGATTGGTAGTCCCCAACAGGCTGCTTTGCCAGGTACTCGGATAGAACGCTACCTTTAATAGCCTTCTGTGAGACATATTGGATATCGTATTCGGTTAACACCATCTGCCATCGGGCATTTCTTCCGGAGAGTGCTTGCTTCTCAAACACGTATTTGATTGGATCCATCTTTGAAATTAGCATGGTTGTATGATTTAGCATGTATTGCCTCAGACGTTTGGCGGCCCAGGCTAGCGCGCAACACGTTTTCTCGAGCATTGAGTATCTGGACTCGCAGTCGGTAAACTTCTTACTCAAATAGTAAATCGCATGCTCTTTACGTCCGGTCTCGTCGTGTTGACCGAGAACACAACCCATACTTTCCTCAAGAACCGTCAAATACATAATCAAAGGTCTCCCGGCCACTGGGGGTATCAAAACAGGAGGTTCCTGCAAGTATTCTTTTATCTTGTCAAACGCCTTTTGACAATTTTCATTCCAGGTCAAAACCTGATCCTTTTTCAACAACTTGAATAACGGCTCGCATGTCGCAGTTAGGTGAGATATGAACCGGGCGATATAGTTCAACCTCCCTAAAAACCCACACACTTCTTTTTCTGTTTTAGGCGTCGGCATTTCTTGTATTGCTTTTATTTTCGCCGGATCAACCTCTATTCCCTTTTCGCTCACAATAAACCCCAACAGTTTACCCGATCTCAACCCAAAGGTGCACTTGTTAGGGTTCAGTCTCAACCTGAACTTCCTAAGTCTTTTGAACAGTTTCAGCAGATTAACCAAATGCTTTTCCTCCGTCTGGGATTTGGCAATCATATCATCAACATAAACTTCGATCTCTTTGTGCATCATATCATGAAAGAGAGTCGTCATAGCACATTGATATGTTGCCCCAGCATTCTTCAGTCCGAAGGGCATCACTTTGTAGCAAAATGTTCCCCAGGGAGTAATGAAGGTAGTCTTCTCCATGTCTTCTGGTGCCATTTTTATCTGATTATAGCCTGAGAATCCATCCATGAAGGAGAATACGGAGAACTGAGCAGTGTTATCAACCAGCACATCAATGTGAGGAAGTGGAAAGTCCTCTTTCGGGCTCGCCTTATTCAAATCACGGTAGTCTACACACATTCGCACTTTACCGTCTTTCTTCGACACTGGTACTATATTAGTGACCCATGACGGATAAGTTGTAACAGCTAGGAAACCAGCATCCCACTGCTTTTGAACTTCCTCATTGATTTTCACAGCCATGTCTGGTCTGGTCCTTCTGAGTTTCTGTTTAACAGGCGGACATTCCTCTCGCAACGGAAGACGGTGCACAACCATGTCCGTATCTAATCCAGGCATATCCTCGTACGACCAAGCAAATATATCACTATACTCTCGCAGTATCTCAATCAGCCTTTGCTTGACGTCGCTCTGCAGTGCAGCCCCTATACGGATATTTCTCACAACTTCTTCCGACCCCAAGTTGATAATCTCAATTTCCTCCTGATGAGGCAGAATGATTCTCTCTTCCTGTTTCAACAAACGAGTCAGCTCCTCTGGCAGGTTGCTATCCTCAACAATCTCTTCCTCTGCTTGGAATACCGGGTGCTCGAAGTCGAAACGAGTCATAGGCGGTTCGTATGAGATGTCATCTGAAATATTAGTCCTGCAAAGGAAATGGTTAAACGCTTCAACATGCAAACAAAACAAATAACCACGTTGCCATTTATTGTTAAAGAAAAAACAAGAAAAAACAGGGATCACAATATTTGTATATGAAAAACGCCTTTATTTCATGATTAAACAGTGCATTACACATAATCAAGTAGTCCTAAGGTAAAATTACTATGTCCCGGGTAAGACATAGGTTTATTCAACAATTGATAAAACAAATCATTACTGTTTAAAAGTCACTGGGACGGTTTCCCGGATGGACCAGTTGCAGAGACTTTGTCCTGGCACGCTTGGCTTGATCCACGCGTCCATATCGCAGTCGCTATCTCCGTCCTCAGCATCGGAAATAGCATTGATAGTCTTGAAACACACCCCGCTTGGCGTAATCGTGACTGGTCCCTTGAACCTGGGCGCTCCTGAAGATGACGCTGACGACGTCGGTCGATACCCTAGCCCAAACTTGTCATTCTTCACAGGAATCTCCAATACCTGCCCCCAACCTTTAGTCTCACCAGTCTGCACCAAAGCCTGAGCCTCTTTGTAGGATGACACTGCCACATCTGATATTTTGCTGGAACCCTGAGCTTTGTCTTTAATTCGCAACCCTTCGAAGGCTTGACAAGGTGTCTCGTGTATTTCTCCGTCGACCTCCACATATCTGAATGATGACAGGTGACTGACCAAAATATCCTCCTCCCCGCAAACGGTAACGACACTATCATCCACCATGTACTTCAGCTTCTGATGCAATGTGGACGTTACGACCCCTGCAGCGTGGATCCATGGGCGCCCGAGAAGACAGCTATAAGCTGGATGGATATCCATGATGTGGAATTCGGTATCAAAAATCTCTGGCCCCACCTGTAGCGGTAATGTTATTGACCCAAACACTGATCTCTTCGTCCCGTCAAACGCCCTCACAACCAAATCGCTGGGCGTGCAAATAACTCCCCGTATATCCAATTTCATCATGGCTTTCTGTGGCAATACGTTCAACGACGATCCCGTATCCACCAATACATGTGACATTACGGTGCCTCGACACTCCACCGATATATGCAAGGCCATGTTGTGCTCTCGACCCTTGGGTGTTAGGTCAAAATCTGTGAAACCCAGACTGTGTCCAGCATTGACATGTGCCATTACCCCCTCTAACTGATCTACAGAAACTTCTTGGGGTACGAATGACGTATCCAGTATCTTCAGCAGAGCGTTCCGGTGGGCTTCGGAACATAACAACAACGACAAGATAGAAATCTTCGACGGCGTCTGCTGTAGGTGTTCAACAATTTTGTAGTTGCTCTTGCGAATCAGTCTCATGAACTCCTCTACGTCCTTGAGCGACGTATCCTTTTCTTTTGACTGAGAAGGCCCGCCTTCACTCACTTTAGCTTTACCTTTGGCCAGCCTCTCTGCTTCTACTTCAGGTGAGGTAAAGATCCTTCCGCTACGGGTCATGCCCCCCGTACCAACAACATTATCAACAGCTCCTGCTGGATGGCTATTCATCACAATCTTTTCACCGTTGCAATACGCTTCTAAACCGTATGTCCACGGGACAGCTTTTGTACTCTCAAAGAGAACAGGCCCTGCTTTGGTGATTGTAATAGTTGGCCGCTTGGCGGGCGCCACTATCGTTATAGTCTTCCTCGGGATCGTCACCGTTGCAATATCATTCTGCTTATCACATAATGCCTCCACAGGCTCCACAACCGCAGTTCGATCAAATTGCAAGGTCCCTTCGTCAATCAAGGCCTGAATGCCTTGCTTCAAATCATTACAGCCCTTTGGCTGGGTCCAGCACTCTAAACAATATTCATCACAACCCGAAAATACTCCCCCCTTGAGCAATCTGCTTTTCACTTCGCTCAATGGTGTCTCCAACTCATTAACATCCAACACCAAGTTCAAACTTTCTTCTGTTAAGATGGCATTTGCCCCATGATTGGGTATAGGCTGTTGTACAATATTGGGCCCCACTTGGCTGAAGTTGACGGCTTTAGTGTCCAACAAGTCTTGAACTTTATGCTTGAAAGCATGACAAGATTCTACATCATGTCCGGGCACCCCAGAATGGAACTCGCAGTGCTTACTGGCGTCGTACCCTCTAGGAAGTACCGGTCCTGTAGGTGGTTCCAGTGTTCTTTTCTCGACCAAATTCAACCCCAGCAATGTCTGAAGAAGCTCTGCATATGTCGACGGAGGCTTGTCGAATACCCTCCGCGGCTTTACATTCTGAAACCTTCCCTGACCCTGATTCTGCCTTTGCTGCTGCTGCGGTTGCTGTTGCTGTTGTTGTTGTTGTTGTTGAGGAATCGGAATAGTAACACTGGCTATCTGTTGAGGTTGGATGTACTGATTTCTACCTCTGCCCCGGCCTCTGCCACCAAATACAGCACTTGTATCACCCTGTCGTCTTCCGCCGAACGCTTTTCTCGCACCCCCGGCTGAGGTAGATTCGCCTGCCTGAATCTTTCCAATTTTAATTCTGTTTTCGATCCTTTCTCCCATAAGGATCATATCGGAGAAACTGCCCATCGAAACATTGAGTAACTTGTCATAGTACATTCCAGTAAACGTCCCCACAAACATGTTATTCATCTCCCTTTCAACCAAAGGAGGATGCACCCGAGCTGCCATATCGCGCCATCGCTGCGCATACTCTTTGAAGCTTTCACCATTTTTCTGCGACAGGCTCTACAACTGAACCCTGTTTGGTGCCAAATCACTGTTATATTTGTAATGCATAACGAAAGCATCAGCCAACTGCTTCCAACTTCTAATCTGAGTGGGCTCCAGTCCCATGTACCACTCCAATGATGGTCCCGATAAGCTATCTTGAAAGAAATGCATGAGCATCCTTTCATCATTGGAATACACAGACATCCTTCTATAATAAGAACGTACATGGACCTTTGGGCAGGTATCCCCTTTGTATTTGTCAAATGTTGGAGCCTTGAATTTCAACGGCACCCGCAGCCCGGGTACCAACCCCATAGTAGTCATATCTAATCCAGCGGAGTTCTGATCAACCATACCTTTCATCTGCTCTTATAGCATTTTGATCCTCTGAACCGGGTCAATAGGGCCCTCGGGTTCCATACCTCTTCCTGAAAAAGTGTCCTCCTATTGATCCACATTCCAGTCATTGCCATACCCATCGTAACCCATGTTACGGCCAAACCCTTGCTGATTGTACACAGGACCCTGTCTTCGGTTGCCGAACCCCAGATTGACCCCAGCAGGTCTAAAACCATTGTTGAAAGGAAATGCTCCGGCACCGTTCACATTCACATTCCCGAATCCACCATTACCGTAGCCGTACCCCTGGTTGTTGCCGTAACCGTCATTACCGAAGCCTTGATTGTTGAACCCGAAGTTCCCGTCCTGATTGACATAGCCATACCCATTGTTTCCGAAGCCAACATTATCAACGACTCCTTGATCAACATCCACAATGTTGCCTTTGTTGTTAACAACATGCCTATCACCACCATTCCCAGTATTACCATTACCAGTGCCAGCACCTGCGCTAGTACCAGTGTTTCCGTTGACAGTCACAACAGGTGGAGTAACAACTGCCGGTATCTCATCCTCCGGCGAGGAGTTTCAACAGAAATATGGTCAATATTGCCATTCCCGTTTGCCCGCGCTAGCAGCGGCTGCACCAAGGTCTGAAGATTCTCCTGGCCCTTGGCCATGCTCTCCATAGCTTGCATGAACAAAGTCAACTTCTCGCGGATTTCCTGCATCTCAACCTGAACTTGATCCATTATCTTCCTGCAGTTGTTTCTGGTTGAATAACGGTGGAATCTTTGTTCGTCAATCCTGGAAAACCTGGGAGATGCAGGAAATAAGATACGAATTCAACAAGTGACTGGCAATGCAAAATGAGTATGCAGATGCAATGTGTGTCTGTGCGTTAGGGAAATCATCCCCTGATTTCGGTGCCAAAGTGCCAGTGTAGTGACAGTGATAATGATAAGAAGCTTGGAATCCAATCATGGCAAACATCTCATATACTGCTGCAAGATCCCATCAAGTCAGAAGTACAATATCACTGAGTGTACAATAAGAAGGCATGACCTCAACCAACAATCCTGGTGATGGCCAGCACAATGCAAATAAAGCATATACAACAGTACATAAGGCAATCAAGTGCGACCATATGCCTGATACTCCTCTAACAATCTCTTAGTCTTGGGATGATTCGGCTGAGAAAGCTACCCTTCGACAAGCGAGTCTCTTTGCCTGATAACACGCTGAAGATCACCAATGGATTCCTCCCAAACACCATCTCCAAAGCAATCTTCTAGCTTCCGCTTCTGGGACGCAGACTCTTTCTTGCGCTTGATAACTTTGTTCAAGGCATTCTGGACATCATATCTCCGCATAACCTCTTCTTCAAACTTCTTCTGGCTAGCTTTCAACTAACCTTCTAGCTCAGAGATCTGCAGCTTCATTTTTTCTTCTCTTTCTTTATTGCCGATCAGCGTGGCATTCCAGGTTTTGTTGAATGCAGAGATTTCCCGGTAGGCTACCTCAAGCGCTTTCTTCTTAGACTCCAGCATGTCGTGGGAGCTCTTGAAATCTATCCCCAAGCGTTCACGCTTTTTTCGTTGTTCAGTCAGTTCTGCACCTAACCGGTTCACCAGCTTTGTTTGCTGCTCGAAGGAATATACGGCTTCATTCCTTTCGCTCCTGAGTTGCACTAGTTCTTCTTCCAACTTCTCGTTTGCTTTCATCAGCTCTTCTTTCTCCTTCACAACCTGCTCGTATCTCTCAATAGACACAGTAGTTGGCTCCTCAACCACGAGGGGAGCAGGAAGTAATACTGCAGGAAACAGCATCAGCGCCTGCTTTGCCCTATCTTGGATCCAGACTTGGTACGGAGCATAGGCTTGACAATCATTCTTACCCAACAGTGGCTTACCCCTTTTGTTGATATTATTCCAAGCATGTTGAAGCTTGGACAATAATTCTCCACTCAGATCACCTGTGAAGTACAGAGATTCCAGTACTTCTTCTTCCTTTGTCGGGCTTCTCAAAGCATAACCGAATTGCCTGATCAACAATGATGGGTTGTAGTTAATGCACCCTTTCCTCCCAATCAGAGGAACATTAGGATAACCGACGCAGCTGTAGGTAATCTCAGATCCCAGTAAATCTTTATCAAACCAGATAACGTCTTCTGAAGAAAGTCCCATCAGATGCTCAGACCAATCCACCGTATCTGCAGACTCAGCAAAAATACCCTTCTTAGGCAGGTGACTCTCGAACCACATATACAATAAAGGCACACAACAAGAGACGTTCTTGCCCCTCCTATTCTCGTTCTTATAATGCAGAGAGTGATAGAAGTCTCCAATCAGAGTAGGCACAGGATTGCCTGAAGCAAATATATAGAATGCATCCAAATCAACAAAGTCAGGCATATTCGGGAACAGTACAATGCCATAGATACACAAAGCGAGGACGACATTAAACACAACCCAACAACCACTCTTGGCGTACTCTTGTGCTTCCCCACCAGGAACTTGAGAGAAAAACCAGGAACCCCATTCCACTTGGTTAACATCAACTCTGAAGAGTCTAAATGCAAAGCAACAGCCAAGTCCTCCAGTTTGGGCTCAGCATCCATGTGAACAAAAGGCACCTTGTTCTGGATAGTCAACTCCAAGATCTCAGCATATTCCTCCATGGTCGGAGCCAGAATGAAGTCAGGGAAAGTAAAACACCTCAGCGGGGGATCATAGAACTGCATCAGCGCGTACAATCCGTTTCGTTCATACATGGATGGTTTATAAACCAACCTAAGCAGTTTCCCATAACTTTTCCTGAAGCTTCTCTTCACATCATCATCAGCGAGAGATATCAAACCAAGTAAAGAAGAAACATCTGGAGTAGGCAACTTGTATGCTACAGTCTTCTTCAAAGTATCCATAATAGCAGACAGCAAGAAATCCGGGCAACTAGAATCAGAGGTATGAAAATGCACCTGCAGCACAGACACACGTTAATGATATGCAAAATGAGTATGCAACAGTGCAATATGCAAACATGCAACAGGGATCAAGTGATATATTGCTGAAGAGATCCATCCATAACCCTGTCTCAACAGACCCACAATACTGCTCAAACCTGGTCTCAACAGACTCATACCAATGCTCCGACCTGGTCTCAACAGACCTATAACCCTGTCCGGATGAAGAACCCCAAGTAACCACACATACTGATCCAATATCAAGAAAACCGGGTAATCTGGAGGTCAAGTTTCCTGCATGCCCCAATCCCTCTCACAGGTAGGTGTCCTATCAACTGACATAAGGTACAACGTCCTATGCGGTCGTCGGCGTCACAGACTTTCAAGACTGATGATACGATACCCAGAAGGTGTGGCATCATCATGTCCTGAAGAGGCCTCACTTAGCCAACTTCCAATTGATCGGTCCCTAGAGTCGACAATCCAACTAACCAACAACCCCCTCAACCCAAAGGGTTGAAAAAGAAGTCAACCAGAAGAACCTCGTCTGAGAGTGGATTTTGCGGGACACTAGTACATGCAAAGCATGCACGCGCCCACTACTTTCCACAACTAATTCTAGGTGCACTCAAGCCCAGGTCCGGCTTATCTCTCAACAGATCACCCCCTCCCCACAACAGCAATAACAATATAAAGCTGACAATAAAATGCGGAAAGTAAAGACAGAAATGTAAATCCATACAAAACCCACGACAGGAAAACAAGCGCTAGGATTGACTCGCGTAGGGAACCGTTGGAGTCCCCAACAGAGTCTCCAGCTGTCGCTACTGCGAAAATCGGCGCCGGCTATGACAGAAGAGTCGCCACCGTGCGTTATTTATCCCAAAGGAGGGAAAGGAAACGCTCAGAGTAAACCTAACACAAAACGGGAAAGGAATGGTCGTCGTAACCAAATCCTGGATTTGGGAGTCGGTTACGCAAGGGGAAGGTATTAGCACCCCTCACGTTCGTCGTACTCGACGGGATCCACGCTTGTTTTTTGGTACGGATTATTATTCTATCTACTCTACAGGTCTGGGTTAAAAAGAAAAGAAAATGACTCGGCAAAGTATCCCACTTTATGCCTACGTATCCTCGTCTGGAACGAGAAATCAGAGTCAACGTAGTTCGCCTACCTACGGGAAAGGAGGGGAAGGTTGCTCGCTAGGATATGGCATCCTATGCCTACGTACTTTCACACAGCATGAAAGATCAAAGCAAACGTAGTTCGGGCCACGGACGACACAGATTGTTTGACTGTTTTTTATCCTTCTGAAAAAGGTTTTCTTCTGATTAAGAGTCCAAGAGGACAAAAAGAGTTTAATTTGTTTGTTTTCAGTCTTTTACGCAAGAACTGTTTTTTTTTATGATGTTTGAAATGTTATTGTGTTTTTGAATTGTTTCGAGATAAGAAGAGAAAAGACGCTCTAAAAAGCCTAAGGTTTCAATGGGAAGAAAAACTGAATTAATGTTGTCATGCATGGGTCAACACCTAATGTCTGTCATATTTCCCTCTTGCACAGAGGGAAACAAAGATCCTAGGGGATAAACAGAAAAGAAAGCAAGCAAATACAGTAAAATGCATGCAATGCAGCTAGGGCTGGCAATGAACCAAACCAACTCGAAGATAGTTCGAAATTCGACTCGACAATTAAATCGTTGAACTAGGTTCATGAACCAAATGAGTTGAGTATGAGCGAAAAATTAAGTTCGTTAATTAAATGAGCTGAACTTGAACTATACATAGTTCGACTCGTTAGGTTCATGAGTCAACTCGGTTACATATGAAAAGAATTATACTGTCTTTAAGATTAGGTTTAAATATTTACTTCAAATCTTAGACAAATTTAATCTTCAATTTAGTAGTTTTTGAATTAGACTCTCAAATGTATCTCTTGAAAGTTGTGTAGGTTTTGAATTAGTAGATTTCAAAGATAAAGTTAAATTTCATTATGATAACTTTTATTTTATTTTAATATTTTATTTAAAAAATATATATTTATTTAAAATGTCAAATATACTAAAAAATATATATATTTAAAAAAATAGTTTTTAAGTTCGTGAACCATGTGAGATGAACCTAATGAGATGAACCTAACGAGTCGAACCGAACTGTTCGTGAACTTATAACGAGTCGAGTTTGAGCTTAAAAAAAAGTTCGTGTCGAACTCGAACTCGAACTCAAATTCGAACAATTCTTAACGAGTCGAGCCGAGCTGAGGTGAGTTCGACTCGACTCGACTCATTTCCAGCCCTAAATGCAGCACTACAAGCGAGGCAAGGGAGTCCCGCTCAACCTCGAACCTGGGAAAACAACAGGCAAAGTGAATCAACATTCACCTCAAACCTAGGGGAAAGCTGTACAAGCCAACAAACAATACAGAAGACCAAAAACCAAAAACCAAACAGAGGAGGCAGCCCAAGCAGCAGCACCAAACTCCTACAGTTGACAGCACAAGCAGCAGCTCTGACAGCAACAGGTTGATCTTCAGACTTCAATAAACTTCACTCCCCAATCTCCAGGGAAGAGAAAAGCACGCTTCAAATAAGGCTCTTCAAACCTAAACAGATAAGCTCCACAGCTGCAGAAAACTCCAGCTCAAAAGCAACAGTAAACCCTAGCTTCAATCCTCCAGCAAGCTCCTGATAGCAAAGTTGACAGTAACAACTCCATCCTCAAGAAAACCTCATGAAAGGCAACTTCAACATCTCATATCTTCATATCCAAGCTCTAGCAAGCTCCACCAAGAAAGATCAGTTGTCAGGATCAAGTTATAATGAATGAGAACCAGTGAAAACCAAAGGAAATCACTAGAAACCATCATCTACAAAGAAGGGTATCCTCAAAAGTTCTAATCGTTAAGGCATACCACTCATCCTTCCAAGGTAGAGACGGGGATTCCTTAAGAGGACTTTGAATCATAGGATAGGATGGAAGCACACAAAGCATTCCATGTTTGAGGAAAGATATGAACTAAGTCTAAAAAGCTCTTCCTAAACCCTAATTCCTAAGCTCTTGACAAGCAATCCAACAGATGAGAAATCTCAACTCCAAGCTTCTTCAAGCCATCCAAAGCAACTTCATTTGATCTTCAATTCATCCAAGCAAAGCCCAAGCCAAAAGCACACCCAAAATAGCCCCCCATACAAATAACCAAGCCAAATATCTAAGGGAGAAACCCACAAACATCACACCAATTGCAAAAAATCAAATAAAATGCTAAAACTCATCATAAAATCCTAAGTAAATTTCTAAGGGAACCTAACCCTATACCCAATACCCCATATAAATCCCAGAACCTAAATCAAACCCTAAGTCCCTAAACTATATTCTAAATTACAACTAGTTGTTTTAAAACCCTAATTCTAACACCTCTATTATTCACCTCCCAAACTAACTTAAATTTTATTCACAAAATTATGATAAAATTCCTAAGGGTACATGCTTCTCTAAGCTAACTAATCCAACAAGAATCAACTCAAAATCATGCACCAATTGGTCACAATAAAATCCGCAAAATCATGTATCCACCATATTCAAGAATAAAGCAATTAAACTATAAAAATGAAATTAAATTCTAAAACGCATGAATCAGCAATTTCTTAATCCTATAAATTCTAGACTCTCTAAGGAGTCAAGGGGAAAAAAACTGGCCTAAAAATGTTTATTTTTCCATTTATTATGAATTATTTCCTAACTATGCTCTAAACATATCAAATCTTAACAAATTTTCTAAAAGAAATTAATATCTACAACTACATCTATTTAACATATTCTAACTACATTAAACTAAAAGAAATCTCCAAAAGAAATTAACCTACAATTAATCCTATTATAATATTCTGAAAAAACATTTAAACTAAATCCTAAAACAAAATTAAAACATAATATAAAACACTAAACTAAATTCTAAATGCAAGGAGGTTTACTAATTACAGGGGTATGCAGCAGCAAAGAAAACCAAGGCCCAGCCCAATATCAATACCCTCAACGGGCAGGGGGGTGCGCAGGTACAGTAGGGATTATGCTAGCCAAAAAACAATAAACCGGGCCAAGCCCACCAACAACACACACACACGGGGAAGAGGGTGCGATAAGAAAAACGGGGGAGATACCGGTGACAAAAACGTTGGGCTTGAGGCCCACAATCACTCAAACGCCCATGGTCTTCTCAAAAATATCGGGACGAAACCCTAGTCCTCTCAAAAATTCCTCACCACTGTTCACTAAACCTTGCGCCGCTTCCCTCATCTCCCAAACTTTTCTCTCGTCTCAATCTCTTTGTCTCTGTTCATCACTCTCACTCAAACTCTCTCTCTCTCGTCTCAACTCTCTATTCATTTCTATCATTCAAACATTACCTAGTTCTACAACTAAAAACAACAAACTACTATAGTCAGAAAGTTCAAAGCAAAACCTGGAGGTGCGATGAAGGTGATGGAGCTTTCTGGAAACGCTGATGAGCAAAGAATCTTTGAAGATGTGTATTCTTTCTGACGAACGTGCTGAAGCTTGAGGAAGTTGTACATGACTTGAAGAAACTGGTGAAGATCAACAACGTGATGAAGATTTTTGCAAATCGGACGAAGATCTGGAGAACTGGTTGAAGATTGATGACGCTCGTTGATGATCGTTGTTGAAGGTGCTTGAAGATTTGTGGAGATCTTAAAAAAAATCTGAAATCTGGATGAATCTTGATGAGTTTCTGGGCGAAGATTCTTGGAGGTTGATGAAGGCGATGAATGTTCTTGATTAATTTCTGGAAAAAATGCGTAGGAACCTGGTGACGAGTGTTGGTGAAGGCGTGAATCCAGAAAAAGGTATGAGGAAGGATGAAGAACGGATGAATCTGAGAAATTCTGATGAGTGTGTTGATAGATCTTTGAAGATGAATATCGAATCTGGAAAAATCGGTGATGAACCGATGAATGATGTTGAAGCAGAACGATGAAGATCGGAAGGATTTGGATGAATGATGGATCTGATGAAGAACGGTGAAGCTCTGGGCGAAATTGCAGTTTAAGGTGGATTTTCAAGTTCCGACGACGGTTAGGAGGTATCCGGCGACTGTTAGGGTGGTAGTTACGGCGGCTGCATGGTCGGCGACAGGAGGGAGATGGTGGAGGACGCGCGGCTTGTGGAGGAGATGAGAGCAAGACACGTGTGTGGAGGGAAGAGAGATAGTGGGGTTACGTGGCGCACATGCAGGAGTTTGGAAGATAGTGGAAAATGACGTGGTCGAGGCAGAATGAGGTGGCGGAAAAAAGAAAGCAATGCGTGGCAGCTTCTTTTATAGGACAAGTGGCGCGAGTTTGGACTTGGGCCCTACGAAAAATGGATAAAGGCCCACTAAACTAGACTCAGACTTAATGAATGTGAATTGATTAATTGAAAAATGGATTAATGGCAATTAATAGAGACTAAACGAAAATAATTAAGGAAAACGAAATGATTTAATGGCTAATGAAGACTGATTAAATGTGATTAATGAACAAACTAATTAAGGAAACGAAAGTGATTAATGCTACAATTAAAACGAGACTCAAATGATGGCCTAAGGATTAAAATCCTAATTAAAACGAAACAACTCATTAATCTAATCTAATGAACCCTAATAAATTCTAAAGAAAATCTATTAAGACTAAACCCTCAATCTAATTAATATCTATCTAATTAAAAATCTATTAATAAAACTATACAATTAAAAATTGGTTAAATCTACACTATTCTATTAAAACCCTATTAACATCTATATAATAAAAGAAGCTATTAATTCTAAAAACTATATTAATCTATAATACTATTAAAATCTATTCAAAAAAAGAAACTAAATTCTATTAATTCTATTAAATCTCTAATATCCATTTATTCTAAAAACTATTAAAATCTAATAACACTCTATATTAAAATCTATTCAAATATCTAAAAACATCTATTTAAATCTATACTATTTCATTATACTAAAAAGCTTATTAAAACTAATAGAACTATTATTCTATAAAATCTATATAAAAAAATCTAAAAGCAATTAAATCTATATTTGCTACAATTATCTAAAAGAATAAAATCTATACCAAAAATACTATTAAAATCTATATTAAAAAACTATTTAATAAGAGCTATTAAAAATAAAATCTATGAATTCTATATACTATTTTATCACACTATTTATTAAAACCTAATGCTATTTAAAATTTAGAAATCTATATTGTTCTATTTAAGAGCAAAAAGAACTATTATTTAAAATCTATTAAAACTCTATTTAATATCTAGAAAATTCTATAAAATTCTAAAAAAGAGCAATAAAAACAATTAACTCCAATAAAGGAGACCGCGAGACCAGATCGAAATAAACGGCAAACATCGGACACCGAGATACTCACAAACAACAGCATACTCTGAAAACACCGGGAAGCGCACAACTTCCCCAAAATGAAACTTCGATCATCTGAACTGGTCTGAAACGTCCGAAATGTGAAAACAGGGCTGTAATCCCGATAACATCAGTATGATTGAGAAAATGCAATGTATGCGGTATGCGAATGCGAATGCAAAATGAATCGAAACATAAACCAGGTGTGGGAACCGGTTGGTCAAATTTTGGGGTGCAACAGCTGCCCCTATTCAAACGGCTTGGACCTGAGGGGTTGAAGAGCGAACGACTTTCAAACATTCAAAGGTAGAAGACAGTTGAATACCAAATGAACCCGAAAATTTGCGAACCGCAGAAATAAACTGCACTGCTTGGGAACGACATCCACCAACTGAACCTGGTTGTTACGGCAACAACTGATTCAACGTCTGATAATAACTCTGATTCCCACATCAACCACCTGTGTAACACCACAGGTACCGAATACCTCCGTCCACGACTGGACTAATCTTTTCAACACAAGAAGAGAAACACATTCGCCAAATCACAACTAAACACCAATCGGTCCACGTCAGGGCTCACATTTCGTCGACACGGAGAAATCCCGGCTACTCCGCGGGGAAACATTTCTGTATAATCACAGGAAACTCCATCCGTCTATCCATATGGGAAAATCATCTGCCTAAACACAGGAAACTCATCTCTGTAGTAGCTAACTCCGTTGGTCCCAACCCACAAACCTTTCAGCGCTGACGTGACAACGACTTTGAGGAGGACTCTACCAGGGATAATATTTTGTCAACACGAAGAAACCACGACGACTTCATTGGGGATCGAATTCTTCCACCCAATAGTAATTCAATTCAGTCAATCATACTGGACAATAACTCCGCCTTAGCCAAACCCACTGGGGATGCTCTGCAATTAACTGCGGGGCACCTATTTCGACAACAGGCGACAACTTCTGAAATTTTGACTATGAAACCCTGTGATGCTGACGGAACAGCAAATTTGAAGAAAATACTCCGATGGCCGGATAAGAGAAACTTCAACAAGCAACTCCAAAGTATAATTACGAAGTCGTTTGATGTTGACGACAACTCCAAGGTATAATTATGAAGCAGCACAATGCTGACGTAACAGCTGCTAGAGAAACTCTGTTGAGGAATCGCTAACGACGACTCCAAAGTCTAATTCTGAAGCCGTGTAACGCTGACGTAACAGCCACTCGAAGAAAACTGTGCCGACCTCCAAAGCCAAATTATGAAGTCTGCAATGCTGACATAACAGCTACGCGAGGAAAACCCGCTAGGGAACTCCTAACAATAACCCCAAAGTCTAGTTATGAAGTTGTTGAATGCTGACAATAACTCCAAGGTCGAATTATGAAGCCGTACAAACTGATAATAACTCCAAGGTCTAATTATGAAGCCGTACAAACTGATAATAACTCCAAGGTCTAATTATGAAGTCGTCAACTGCTGCTAACAACTTCAAAGTTTAATTATGAAGCAATGACACCAAGTAATGATTCCAGCCGTCTAATCGCTGAAATCTCCCTTTAAAAATGCCAACAACAACTTCAAAGTCAAATGAAGCCTTATAGCGCTGACGTAACGAACTTCAAAGTCTAATTATCAAGCCGTGCAATGCTGACGTAACAGCAATTCCAGGGAAACTCTATTGAACTTCAAAGTCAAATCATGAAGCCCTCTAGACTCCTTCCGAGGAAATTCTAACAACAACTTCAAAGTATAATTATGAAGCCATTGTAATAGTGATAACGTCTCCAACGTCTAATTATGGAGCATCCCACGCTGACGAACTTCAAAGTCAAATTACGAAGCCGTAACAACAAGTAACGACTTCAACCGTCTAATCACTGAAATCTTCCTTTAAAATGCTGACAACAACTCCAAAGTCAAATCGTGAAGCCTTGACAACAAGTAATGACTTCAACCGTCAAATCGCTGAAACCTCTCTTTTACAACAACTTCAAAGTCTATTCATGAATCCGTTGACTGCTGAAAGCAACTTCAAAATTATGAAGCCTTTCAGAACTGACAATAACTTCAAAGTCAAATTATGAAGCCATGTCATGATGGTAACAACTTCAAAGTCTAATTATGAAGCCGTAAAATGCTGACATAACAATCTTCAAAGTCTAATTATGAAGCCATAACAACAAACTGGGGAGAACTCTGCCGGGGAAATTCTGACGTCAACTGCCAGACATTCATCTTGACGACGAGTAATGACTCCAGATGTCTAATCCCTGAAATCTTTTCTGAAAATGCTGACGTGACAACAACCCGAGGGAACACTCTGCCGGGGGATTTTTGACGATAACTCCAAAGTCCAATTATGAAGCCGTGTAAAGAACACTCCGCTAAGGAAGAAGAGAAATTAATCTAGCACCTCTGATAAGGGAACACATGGCAGGACGAATGTTATCATCACATATTTCATGCCCCAAATCTGAATATCTGAAAACGATCCTGAACAAGAATTCCAATTACCTGCAGGGAAGAACACCTGAAAACAAAGAGATAACCAACCTGACTTATGTTTCAGAATGCACATGTTTGAAAATGGCGTAATGCTCCATATAAGATGGAAATGCTACGCATTTGGGTAAATGCGAATATGACGATATATGCAAATGCCAATGCAGGCTCAAGCTGCCGGGAAACTCTGGTAGTGTTGTCTCAACAACATGAAAGATGAGGATAAAGCCAACTCCGCTGGGGAGAACCAGTATCACAAATTATTCTGGCAAAATAAACGCCAGAAACACAACCAACTCTGCTGGGGAGATATTAAACACCAATTTCCACTGGGAGGAAATAACAAACCACCCTGCTGGTGAACCACTCATCTGGGGAAAAAAGCGACACTTCTAGGAAAAGCACACTGTCTGGGCACCGTTTACAAACTCGGAGCCTCGGACTCTGCTGAGGATCAACATCCGGTCAATGGCATGACGACCTGTGGGGAGAAGGGAAACCGTCCTCCGGGTATAATCCTTCTAAACCAACAACTTGGTTAAACTCTGCGGGAACCTCCCATGTTGGGGATTGATCCTGCACCTATCCGACTCACTGGGGATATCCTGTGGACAACTTCCTTGAGGACATTCTTCTGGGGGAGAACAATCCCTCATTTGATAAGGGGTAACGTCATTCCAACCCTCTGGGGATAAGCTGCGACTAGCTGAGGAATGACACCAACTGGATTCAGGTCTTACGTCAAGCGATTTTGGCTGGGGAACACAATCCCTGACTGTTTGCTCCAAAGATAAAAACCCTACAAAACACAAACGAGACAAAACAGGCCTATACAACAGGATCTATCCGGGTTAGCATCTGCAACATTACTTCAGTCAATTCGAAGTTTTAGCAATTATTGGCAAGGGCCAACAAGATTATGCAAGTGCAAGTTTATCAAAACATAGGCGTCTTTCACAAACAAAACAGTAAAGAACAAGCATCAAGTACCGAATAACATGTTTTATTGATAACAGGCCTATGAATAGGCAAAGTTTTGTACACCGGATGCAACTCCTGAAAAGCGGAAGTTACGCACACACACACATAAAATACAAAACAATATTTGTATACATGTCGGCGACGTGGTATAGACAAACACCATGAGCTGATCCTCCTATGACTCGCCTGACTCTGCGCTTTCCCGATACTCGATCTTCGGAAGAGATTGTTTTTGGATAGACGGCCCCCAGGTACTCCCAAACCACTAAGCAATGTTGTATCAAATCCGGACCGCAGTCATTTGCTTTTTCAATCCCTAACTTTTGCGTGAACCGCCCTTTGCGGGTTTTCAATTCACCGGGATACCCTTTTTTGCCGAAATCGCCCTTTTCAGGTTTTCGACTTCGCGGGTGTACATTTTTTCAATTTTATCCCTAACTTTTGCCCGAACCTTTTATTCATTTTTTATGGTTCGCCAGGATGCCCCATTTTTGCCTGGACTCTCTTTTTACCATCCAGCGGGTCACTTTCAAGCAAAGTATTTTTTAACTGCGTCCGAATTCACAGGAGACGTAAAGTCCTCACCATCCATGGTGGATAGTAACAAGGCTCCTCTAGAGAAGACTTTCCTGACAACGTAGGGACCTTTGTAATTAGGAGTCCACTTGCCCCTGTGATCTGTTTGTGGTGGGAGAATCTTTTTCAAAACAAGATCGCCCGTCTGAAAGCTTCGAGGGTGTACCTTCTTGTCGTAAGCTTTCTTCATCCGACTCTGATATAACCGACCGTATGCTAAAGAAGCCAGTCTCTTCTCATCCATTAAACTGAGCTGGTTCAGTCTATCTTTCACCCATTCTGCCTCGTCAAGTTGGACATCACGTGAAACCCTCAGGGAAGGAATGTCAACCTCTAACGGTAACACTGCCTCCATCCCGTATACCAATGAAAAAGGGGTTGCCCCGGTTGATGTGCGTACCGTCGTATGATAACCATGCAAAGCGAAAGGTAGCATCTCGTGCCAGTCCTTATACGTCACAACCATCTTCTGAACAATCTTCTTTATGTTCTTATTGGCCACTTCGACAGCGCCATTCATCTTGGGCCGGTAAGGAGAAGAGTTGTGATGTTCAATCTTAAAATTCTGGCACAGCTCTTTCATCATTTTGTTATTCAAATTCGAACCGTTGTCAGTGATAATCTGCTCAGGGATTCCATATCTGCAGATAATATCTCGTTTGATAAATCTGGCGACCACTTGTTTGGTGACATTGGCATATGATGCTGCCTCCACCCATTTGGTGAAGTAATCAATTGCCACCAAGATGAACTGGTGTCCATTGGATGCCGTAGGCTCAATCTTGCCAATCATATCGATTCCCCACATCGAGAAAGGCCATGGTGATGACATCACATTCAGAGGACTTGGAGGCACATGGATTTTGTCCGCATAAATCTGGCATTTATGACACCTCTTTGCAAACTTGAAACAGTCTATTTCCATAGTTAGCCAATAATAACCTGCTCGCAGCAGTTTTCTCGTCATAGCATGCCCACCAACATGTGTACCAAATGTACCCTCATGTATCTCTTCCATGAGCAACTTCGCCTCTTTCTCATCTACACAACGTAGCAGCACCAAGTCGTGGTTTCTTTTGTATAGGACACCGTCCGGGTTCAAATAGAAATTGTCAGCCAATCTCCTAAGAGTCTTTTGATCTCGACTGGATGCCCCAGCCAGATACTCCTTGTTCTTTAGGAAATTCTGGATGTCAAAGTACCAGGGTTTACCATCGGGAGCCTCATCAATGGCAAATATGAAGGCATGCCTATCGAGCCGAGAGATAACAATCCGGGGAGCCTCGTTCCAGAAGTTAACTTTATACATTGAAGACAATGTCGCCAGGGAGTCAACCATTTGGTTTTCTGCTCGCGGCACATGATGCAATTCCACCTTGTCAAAGAAAGGCAACAATCTCCTTGCATAATTTATATAGGGTATCAAATTGGGCTGACGTGTCTCTCATTCTCCTTTAATCTGATTCACCACTAGAGTTGAGTCTCCGTACACATCCAGATGTTTGATTCGCAAATCAATAGCTTCTTCCAGACCCATGATGCAAGCCTCATATTCAGCCTCATTATTGGTAACGGGAAAGGTCAATCGGGCAGTAAAGGGGAGGTGCGACCCCTGAGGAGTAGTGATAATTGCACCTATTCCGCTACCATAAGAATTTACAGCTCCGTCAAATATCAGCTGCCATTTGGAACCCAACTCTGGTCCTTCGTCCGACAACGGTTCTTCACAATCTTTCATTTTCAAGTACATGATATCCTCGTCAGGAAAATCAAACCTCATCGATTGGTAGTCCCCAACAGGCTGCTCTGCCAGGTACTCGGATAGAACACTACCTTTAATAGCCTTCTGCGAGACATATTGGATATCGTATTCGGTTAACACCATCTGCCATCGGGAAATTCTTCCGGAGAGTGCTTGCTTCTCAAACACGTATTTGATTGGATCCATCTTTGAAATTAGCATGGTTGTATGATTTAGCATGTATTGCCTCAGACGTTTGGCGGCCCAGGCTAGCGCGCAACACGTTTTCTCGAGCATTGAGTATCTGGACTCACAGTCGGTAAACTTCTTACTCAAATAGTAAATCGCATGCTCTTTACGTCCGGTCTCGTCGTGTTGACCGAGAACACAACCCATACTTTCCTCAAGAACCGTCAAATACATAATCAAAGGTCTCCCGGACACTGGGGGTATCAAAACAGGAGGTTCCTACAAGTATTCTTTTATCTTGTCGAACGCCTTTTGACAATTTTCATTCCAGGTCAAAACCTGATCCTTTTTCAACAACTTGAATAACGGCTTGCATGTCGCAGTTAGGTGAGATATGAACCGGGCGATATAGTTCAACCTCCCTAAAAACCCACGCACTTCTTTTTCTGTTTTAGGCGTCGGCATTTCTTGTATTGCTTTTATTTTCGCCGGATCAACCTCTATTCCCTTTTCGCTCACAATAAACCCCAGCAGTTTACCCGATCTCACCCCAAAGGTGCACTTGTTAGGGTTCAGTCTCAACCTGAACTTCCTAAGTCTTTTGAACAGTTTCAGCAGATTAACCAAATGCTCTTCCTCCGTCTGGGATTTAGCAATCATATCATCAACATAAATTTCGATCTCTTTGTGCATCATATCATGAAAGAGAGTCGTCATAGCACATTGATATGTTGCCCCAGCATTCTTCAGTCCAAAGGGCATCACTTTATAGCAAAATGTTCCCCAGGGAGTAATGAAGGTAGTCTTCTCCATGTCTTCTGGTGCCATTTTTATCTGATTATAGCCTGAGAATCTGTCCATGAAGGAGAATACGGAGAACTGACAGTGTTATCAACCAGCATATCAATGTGAGGAAGTGGAAAGTCCTCTTTCGGGCTCGCCTTATTCAAATCACGGTAGTCTACACACATTCGCACTTTACCGTCTTTCTTCGACACTGGTACTATATTAGTGACCCATGACGGATAAGTTGTAACAGCTAGGAAACCAGCATCCCACTGCTTTTGAACTTCCTCCTTGATTTTCACAGCCATGTCTGGTCTGGTCCTTTTGAGTTTCTGTTTAACACGCGGACATTCCTCTCGCAACGGAAGACGGTGCACAACCATGTCCGTATCTAACCCAGGCATATCCTCGTACGACCAAGCAAATATATCACTATACTCTCGCAGTATCTCAATCAGCCTTTGCTTGACGTCGCTCTGCAACGCAGCCCCTATACGGATATTTCTCACAACTTCTTCCGACCCCAAGTTGATAATCTCAATTTCCTCCTGATGAGGCAGAATGATTCTCTCTTCCTGTTTCAACAAAGATTCAGCTCCTCTGGCAGGTTGCTATCCTCAACAATCTCTTCCTCTGCTTGGAATACCGGGTGCTCGAAGTCGAAACGAGTCATAGGCGGTTCGTATGAGATGTCATCTGAAATATTAGTCCTGAAAAGGAAATGGTTAAACGCTTCAACATGCAAACAAAACAAATAACCACGTTGCCATTTATTGTTAAAGAAAAAACAAGAAAAAACAGGGATCACAATATTTGTATATGAAAAACGCCTTTATTTTATGATTAAACAGTGCATTACACATAATCAAGTAGTCCTAAGGTAAAATTACTATGTCCCGGGTAAGACATAGGTTTATTCAACAATTGATAAAACAAATCATTACTGTTTAAAAGTCACTGGGACGGTTTCCCGGATGGACCAGTTGCAGAGACTTTGTCCTGGCACGCTTGGCTTGATCCACGCGTCCATATCGCTGTCGCTATCTCCGTCCTCAGCATCGGAAATAGCATTGATAGTCTCGAAACACACCCCGCTTGGCGTAATCGTGACTGGTCCCTTGAACCTGGGCGCTTCTGAAGATGACGCTGACGACGTCGGTCGATACCCTAGCCCAAACTTGTCATTCTTCACAGGAATCTCCAATACCTGCCCCCAGCCTTTAGTCTCACCAGTCTGCACCAAAGCCTGAGCCTCTTTGTAGGATGACACTGCCACATCTGATATTTTGCTGGAACCCTGAGCTTTGTCTTTAATTCGCAACCCTTCGAAGGCTTGACAAGGTGTCTCGTGTATTTCTCCGTCGACCTCCACATATCTAAATGATGACAGGTGACTGACCAAAATATCCTCCTCCCCGCAAACGGTAACGACACTATCACCCTCCATGTACTTCAGCTTCTGATGCAATGTGGACGTTACGACCCCTGCAGCGTGGATCCATGGGCGCCCGAGAAGACAGCTATAAGCTGGATGGATATCCATGATGTAGAATTCGGTATCAAAAATCTCTGGCCCCACCTGCAGCGGTAATGTTATTGACCCAAACACTGATCTCTTCGTCCCGTCAAACGCCCTCACAACCAAATCGTTGGGCGTGCAAATAACTCCCCGTATATCCAATTTCATCATGGCTTTCTGTGGCAATACGTTCAACGACAATCCCGTATCCACCAATACATGCGACATTATGGTGCCCAGGCACTCCACCGATATATGCAAGGCCATGTTGTGCTCTCGACCCTTGGGTGTTAGGTCAAAATCTGTGAAACCCAGACTGTGTCCAGCATTGACATGTGCCATTACCCCCTCTAACTGATCTACAGAAACTTCTTGGGGTACGAATGACGTATCCAGTATCTTCAGCAGAGCATTCTGGTGGGCTTCGGAACATAACAACAACGACAAGATATAAATCTTCGACGGCGTCTACTGTAGGTGTTCAACAATTTTGTAGTCGCTCTTGCGAATCAGTCTCATGAACTCCTCTACGTCCTTGAGCGACGTATCCTTTTCTTTCGACTGAGAAGGTCCGCCTTCACTCACTTTAGCTTTACCTTTGGCCAGCCTCTCTGCTTCTACTTCAGGTGAGGTAAAGATCCTTCCGCTACGGGTCATGCCCCCCGTACCAACAACATTATCAACAGCTCCTGCTGGCTGGCTATTCATCACAATCTTTTCACCGTTGCAATACGCTTCTAAACCGTATGTCCACGGGACAACTTTCGTACTCTCAAAGAGAACAGGCCCTGCTTTGGTGATTGTAATAGTTGGCCGCTTGGCGGGCGCCACTATCGTTATAGTCTTCTTTGGGATCGTCATCGTTGCAATATCATTATGCTTATCACATAATGCCTCCACAGGCTCCACAACCGCAGTTCGATCAAATTGCAAGGTCACTTCGTCGATCATGGCCTGAATGCCCTGCTTCAAATCATTACAGCCCTCTGGTTGGGTCCAGCACTTTAAACAGTATTCATCACAACCCAGAAATACTCCCCCCTTGAGCAATCTGCTTTTCACTTCGCTCAATGGTGTCTCCAACTCATTAACATCCAACACCAAGTTCAAACTTTCTTCTGTTAAGATGGCATTTGCCCCATGATTGGGTATAGGCTGTTGTACAATATTGGGCCCCACTTGGCCGAAGTTGACGGCTTTAGTGTCCAACAAGTCTTGAACTTTATGCTTGAAAGCATGACAAGATTCTACATCATGTCCGGGCGCCCCGGAATGGAACTCGCAGTGCTTACTGGCGTCGTACCCTCTAGGAAGTACCGGTCCTGTAGGTGGTTCCAGTGTTCTTTTCTCGACCAAATTCAACCCCAGCAATGTCTGAAGAAGCTCTACATATGTCGACGGAGGCTTGTCGAATACCCTCCGCGGCTTTACATTCTGAAACCTTCCCTGACCCTGATTCTGCCTTTGCTGCTGTTGCGGTTGTTGTGGTTGTTGTTGTTGTTGTTGTTGAGGAATCAGAATAGTAACATTGGCTATCTGTTGAGGTTGGATGTACTGATTTCTACCTCTGCCCCGACCTTTGCCACCAAATACAGCACTTGTATCACCCTGTCGTCTTCCGCCGAACGCTTTTCTCGCACCCCCGGCTGAGGTAGATTCGCCTGCCTGAATCTTTCCAATTTTAATTCCGTTTTCGATCCTTTCTCCCATAAGGATCATATCGGAGAAACTTCCCATCGAAACATTGGGTAACTTGTCATAGAAAATTCCAGTAAACGTCCCCACAAACATGTCATTCATCTCCCTTTCAACCAAAGGAGGATGCACCCGAGCTGCCATATCGCGCCATCGCTGCGCGTACTCTTTGAAGCTTTCACCCTTTTTCTGCGACAGGCTCTGCAACTGAACCCTGTTTGGGGCCAAATCACTGTTATATTTGTAATGCATAACGAAAGCATCAGCCAACTGCTTCCAACTTCTAATCTGAGTGGGCTCCAGTCCCATGTACCACTCCAATGATGGTCCCGATAAGCTATCTTGAAAGAAATGCATGAGCATCCTTTCATCATTGGAATACACAGACATCCTTCTATAATAAGAACGTACATGGACCTTTGGGCAGGTATCCCCTTTGTATTTGTCAAATGTTGGAGCCTTGAATTTCAACGGCACCCGCAACCCAGATACCAACCCCATAGTAGTCATATCTAATCCAGCGGAGTTCTGATCAACCATACCTTTCATCTGCTCTTCTAGCATTTTGATCCTCTGAACCGGGTCAATAGGACCCTCGGGTCCCATACCTCTTCCTGAAAAAGTGTCCTCCTGTTGATCCACATTCCAGTCATTGCCATACCCATCGTAACCCATGTTACGGCCAAACCCTTGCTGATTGTACACAGGACCCTGTCTTCGGTTGCCGAACCCCAGATTGACCCCAGCAGGTCCAAAACCATTGTTGAAAGGAAATGCTCCGGCACCGTTCACATTCACATTCCCGAATTCACCATTACCGTAGCCGTACCCCTGGTTGTTGCCGTAACCGTCATTATCGAAGCCTTGATTGTTGAACCCGAAATTCCCGTCCTGATTGACATTGCCATACCCATTGTTTCCGAAGCCAACATTATCAACGACTCCTTGATCAACATCCACAATGTTGCCTTTGTTGTTAACAACATGCCTATCACCACCATTCCCAGTATTACCATTACCAGCGCCAGCACCTGCACCAGTACCAGTGTTTCCGTTGACAGTCACAACAGGTGGAGTAACAACTGCCGGTATCTCATCCTCCTGGCGAGGAGTTTCAACAGAAATATGGTCAGTATTGCCATTCCCGTTTGCCCGCGCTAGCAGCGGCTGCACCAAGGTCTGAAGATTCTCCTGGCCCTTGGCCATGCTCTCCATAGCTTGCATGAACAAAGTCAACTTCTCCCAGATTTCCTGCATCTCGACCTGGACTTGATCCATTATCTTCCTGCAGTTGTTTCTGGTTGAATAACGGTGGACTCTTTGTTCGTCAATCCTGGAAAACCTAGGAGATGCAGGAAATAAGATACGAATTCAACAAGTGACTGGCAATGCAAAATGAGTATGCAGATGCAATGTGTGTCTGTGCGTTAGGGAAATCATCCCCTGATTCCGGTGCCAAAGTGCCAGTGTAGTGACAGTGATAGTGATAAGAAGCTTGGAATCCAATCATGGCAAACATCTCATATACTGCTGCAAAGAGCCCATCAAGTCAGAAGTACAATATCACTAAGTGTACAATAAGAAGGCATGACCTCAACCAACAATCTTGGTGATGGCTAGCACAATGCAAATAAAGCATATACAACAGTACATAAGGCAATCAAGTGCGACCATATGCTTGATACTCCTCTAACAATATCTTAGTCTTGGGATGATTCGGCTGAGAAAGTAACCCTTCGACAAGCGAGTCTGTTTGCCTGATAACATGCTGAAGATCACCAATGGATTCCTCCCAAACACCTTCTCCAAAGCAATCTTCTAGCTTCCGCTTCTGGGACGCAGACTCTTTCTTGCGCTTGATAACTTTGTTCAAGGCATTCTGGACATCATATCTTCGCATAACCTCTTTTTCAAACTTCTTCTGGCTAGCTTTCAACTGACCTTCTAGCTCAGAGATCTGCAGCTTCAGTTTGTCTTCTCTTTCTTTATTGCCGGTCAGCGTGGCATTCCAGGTTTTGTTGAATGCAGAGATTTCCCGGTAGGCTATCTCAAGCGCTTTCTTCTTAGACTCCAGCATGTCGTGAGAGCTCTTGAAATCTATCCCCAAGCGTTCACGCTTCTTTCGTTGTTCAGTCAGTTCTACACCTAACCGGTTCACCAGCTTCGTTTGCTGCTCGAAGGAATATACGGCTTCATTCCTTTCGCTCCTGAGTTGCACTAGTTCTTCTTCCAACTTCTCGTTTGCTTTCATAAGCTCTTCTTTCTCCTTCACAACCTGCTCGTATCTCTCAATAGACACAGTAGTTGGCTCCTCAACCACGAGGGGAGCAGGAAGTAATACTGCAGGAAACGGCATCAGCGCCTGCTTTGACCTATCTTGGATCCAGACTTGGTACGGAGCATAGGCTTGACAATCATTCTTACCCAATAGTGGCTTACCCCTTTTGTTGATATTATTCCAAGCATGCTGAAGCTTGGACAATAATTCTCCATTCAGATCACCTGTGAAGTACAGAGATTCCTATACTTCTTCTTCCTTTGGCGGGCTTCTCAAAGCATAACCGAATTGCCTGATCAACAATGATGGGTTGTAGTTAATGCACCCTTTCCTCCCAATCAGAGGAACATTAGGATAACTGGCGCAGCAATAGATAATCTCAGATCCCAGTAAATCTTTATCAAACCAGACAACGTCTTTTGAAGAAAGTCCCATCAGATGCTCAGACCAATCCACCGTATCTGCAGACTCAGCAAAAATACCCTTCTTAGGCAGGTGACTCTCGAACCACATATACAACAAAGGCACACAACAAGAGACGTTCTTGCCCCTCCTATTCTCGTTCTTATAATGCAGAGAGTGATAGAAGTCTCCAATCAGAGTAGGCACATGATTGCCTGAAGCAAATATATAGAATGCATCCAAATCAACAAAGTCAGGCATATTCGGGAATAGTACAATGCCATAGATACACAAAGCGAGGACGGCATTAAACACAACCCAACAGCCACTCTTGGCGTACTCTTGTGCTTTCCCCGCCAGGAACTTGAGAGAAAAACCAGGAACCCCATTCCACCTGGTTAACAGCAACTCTGAAGAGTCTAAATGCAAAGCAACAGCCAAGTCCTCCAGTTTGGGCTCAGCATCCATGTGAACAAAAGGCACCTTGTTCTGGATAGTCAACTCCAAGATCTCAGCATATTCCTCCATGGTCGGAGCCAGAATGAAGTCAGGGAAAGTAAAACACCTCAGCGGGGGATCATAGAACTGCATCAGCGCGTACAATCCGTTCCGTTCATACATGGATGGTTTATAAACCAACCTAAGCAGTTTCCCATAACTTTTCCTGAAGCTTCTCTTCACATCATCATCAACGAGAGATATCAAACCAAGTAAAGAAGAAACATCTGGAGTAGGCAACTTGTATGCTACAGTCTTCTTCAAAGTATCCATAATAGCAGACAGCAAGAAATCCGGGCAACTAGAATCAGAGGTATGAAAATGCACCTGCAGCACAGACACACGTTAATGATATGCAAAATGAATATGCAACAGTGCAATATGCAAACATGCAACAGGGATCAAGTGATATATTGCTGAAGAGATTCATCCATAACCCTGTCTCAACAGACCCACAATACTGCTCAAACCTGGTCTCAACAGACCCATACCAATGCTCCGACCTGGTCTCAACAGACCTATAACCCTGTCCTGATGAAGAACCCCAAGTAACCACACATACTGATCCAATATCAAGAAAACCGGGTAATCTGGAGGTCAAGTTTCCTGCATGCCCCAATCCCTCTCACAAGTAGGTGTCCTATCAACTGACACAAGGTACGGTGTCCTATGCGGTCGTCGGTGTCACAGACTTTCAAGACTGATGATACGATACCCAGAAGGTGTGGCATCATCATGTCCTGAAGAGGCCTCACTTAGCCAACTTCCAATTGATCGGTCCCCAGAGTCGACAATCCAACTAACCAACAACCCCCTCAACCCAAAGGGTTGAAAAAGAAGTCAACCAGAAGAACCTCGTCTGAGCGTGGATTTTGCGGGACACTAGTACATGCAAAGCATGCACGCGCCCACTACTTTCCACAACTAATTCTAGGTGCACTCAAGCCCAGGTCCGGCTTATCTCTCAACAGATCACCCCCTCCCCACAACAACAATAACAATATATAACTGACAATAAAATGCGGAAAATAAAGACAAAAATGTAAATCCATACAAAACCCACGACGGGAAAACAAGCGCTAGGATTGAATCACGTAGGGAACCGTTGGAGTCTCCACCAGAGTCGCCAGCTGTCGCTACTGCGAAAATCGGCGCCGGCTATGACAGAAGAGTCGCCACCATGCGTTATTTATCCCAAAGGAGGGAAAGGAAACGCTCAGAGTAAACCTAACGCAAAACGGGAAAGGAATGGTCGTCGCAACCAAATCCTGGATTCGGGAGTCGGTTACGCAAGGGGAAGGTATTAGCACCCCTCACGTCCGTCGTACTCGACGGGATCCACGCTTGTTTTTTGGTACGGATTATTATTCTATCTACTCTACAGGTCTGGGTTAAAAAGAAAAGAAAATGACTCGGCAAAGTATCGCACTTTATGCCTACGTATCCCCGTCTGGAACGAGAAATCAGAGTCAACGTAGTTCGCCTACCTATGGGAAAGGAGGGGAAGGTTGCTCGCTAGGATATGGCATCCTATGCCTACGTACTTTCACACAGCATGAAAGATCAGAGCAAACGTAGTTCGGGCCACGGACGACAAATATTGTCTGGTTGTTTTTTATCCTTCTGAAAAAGGTTTTCTTCTGATTAAGAGTCCAAGAGGACAAAAAGAGTTTAATTTGTTTGTTTTCAGTCTTTTACGCAAGAATTGTTTTTTTTATGATGTTTGAAATGTTATTGTGTTTTTGAATTGTTTCGAGATAAGAAGAGAAAAGACGCTCTAAAAAGCCTAGGGTTGCAATGGGAAGAAAAACTGACTTAATGTTGTCATGCATGGGTCAACACCTAATGTCTGTCATATTTCCCTCTTGCACAGAGGGAAACAGACATCCTAGGGGATAAACAGAAAAGAAAGCAAGCAAATACAGTAAAATGCATGCAATGCAGCACTACAAGCGAGGCAAGGGAGTCCCGCTCAACCTCGAACCTGGGAAAACAACAGGAAAAGTGAATCAACATTCACCTCAAACCTAGGGGCAAGCTGTACAAGCCAGCAAACAATACAGAAAACCAAAAACCAAACAGAGGAGGCAGCCCAAGCAGCAGTACCAAACTCCTACAGTTGACAGCACAAGCAGCAGCTCTGACAGCAACAGGTTGATCTTCAGACTTCAATAAACTTCACTCCCTAATCTCTAGGGAATAGAAAAGCACGCTTCAAATAAGGCTCCTCAAACCTAAACAGATAAGCTCCACAGCAGCAGAAAACTCCAGCTCAAAAGCAACAGTAAACCCTAGCTTCAATCCTCCAGCAAGCTCCTGATAGCAAAGTTGACAGTAACACCTCCATCCTCAACCAAACCTCATGAAAGTCAACTTCAACATCTCAGATCTTCATATCCAAGCTCTATCAAGCTCCACCAAGAAAGATCAGTTGTCAGGATCAAGTTATAATGAATGAGAACCAGTGAAAACCAAAGGAAATCACTAGAAACCATCATCTACAAAGAAGGGTATCCTCAAAAGTTCTACTCGTTAAGGCATATCACTCATCCTTCCAAGGGAGAGATGGGGTTTCCTTAAGAGGACTTTGAATCATAGGATAGGATGGAAGCACACAAAGCATTCCATGTTTGAGGAAAGATATGAACTAAGTCTAAAAAGCTCTTCCTAAACCCTAATTCCTAAGCTCTTGACAAGCAATCCAACAAATGAGAAATCTCAACTCCAAGCTTCTTCAAGACATACAAAGCAACTTAATTTGATCTTCAATTCATCCAAGCAAAGCCCAAGCCAAAAGCACACCCAAAATAGCCCCCCACACAAATAACCAAGCCAAATATCCAAGGGAGAAACCCACAAACCTCACACCAATTGCAAAAAATCAAATAAAATGCTAAAACTCATCATAAAATCCTAAGTAAATTTCTAAGGGAACCTAACCCTATACCCAATACCCCATATAAATCCCAGAACCTAAATCAAACCCTAAGTCCCCAAACTATATTCTAAACTACAACTAGTTGTTTTAAAATCCTAATTCTAACACCTCTCTTATTCACCTCCCAAACTAACCTAAATTTTATTCACAAAATTATGATAAAATTTCTAAGGGTACATGCTTCTCTAATCTAACTAATCCAACAAGAATCAACTCAAAATCATGCACCAATTGGTCACAATAAAATCCGCAAAATCATGTATCCACCATATTCAAGAATAAAACAATTAAACTATAAAAATGCAATTAAATTCTAAAATACATGAATCAGCAATTTCTTAATCCTATAAAATTCTAGACTCTCTAAGGAGTCAAGGGGAAAAAACCTGGCCTAAAAATGTTTATTTTTCCATTTATTATGAATTATTTCCTAACTATGCTCTAAACATATCAAATCTTAACAAATTTTCTAAAAGAAATTAATATCTACAACTACATCTATTTAACATATTCTAACTACATTAAACTAAAAGAAATCTCCAAAAGAAATTAACCTACAATTAATCCTATTATAATATTCTGAAAAAACATTTAAACTAAATCCTAAAACAAAATTAAAACATAATATAAAACACTAAACTAAACTCTAAATGCAAGGAGGTTTACTAATTACAGGGGTATGCAGCAGCAAAGAAAACCAAGACCCAACCCAATATCAATACCCTCAACGGGCAGGGGGGTGCGCAGGTACAGTAGGGATTATGCTAGCCAAAAAATAATAAACCGGGCCAAGCCCACCAACAACACACACACACACGGGGAAGGGGTGCAATAAGAAAAACGGGGGAGATGCCAGTGACAAAAACGTTGGGCTTGAGGCCCACAATCACTCAAACGCCCATGGTCTTCTCAAAACTATCGAGACGAAACCCTAGTCCTCTAAAAAATTCCTCACCACTGTTCACTAAACCTTGCGCCGCTTCCCTCATCTCCCAAACTTTTCTCTCGTCTCAATCTCTTTGTCTCTGTTCATCACTCTCACTCAAACTCTCTCTCTCTCTCTCGTCTCAACTCTCTATTCATTTCTATCATTCAAACATTACCTAGTTCTACAACTAAAAACAATAAACTACTATAGTCAGAAAGTTCAAAGCAAAACCTGGAGGTGCGATGAAGGTGATGGAGCTTTCTGGAAACGCTGATGAGCAAAGAATCTTTGAAGATGTGTATTCTTTCTGACGAACGTGCTGAAGCTTGAGGAAGTTGTACATGACTTGAAGAAACTGGTGAAGATCAACAACGTGATGAAGATTTTTGCAAATCGGACGAAGATCTGGAGAACTGGTTGAAGACTGATGACGCTCGTTGATGATCGTTGTTGAAGGTGCTTGAAGATTTGTGGAGATCTTAAAAAAAATCTGAAATCTGGATGAATCTTGATGAGTTTCTGGGCGAAGATTCTTGGAGGTTGATGAAGGCGATGAATGTTCTTGATTAATTTCTGGAAAAAAATGCGTAGGAACCTGGTGACGAGTGTTGGTGAAGGCGTGAATCCAGAAAAAGGTATGAGGAAGGATGAAGAACGGATGAATCTGAGAAATTCTGATGAGTGTGTTGATAGATCTTTGAAGATGAATATCGAATCTGGAAAAATCGGTGATGAACCGATGAATGATGTTGAAGCAGAACGATGAAGATCGGAAGGATTTGGATGAACGATGGATCTGATGAAGATTATGATGAAGAACGGTGAAGCTCTGGGTGAAATTGCAGTTTAAGGTGGATTTTCAAGTTCCGGCGACGGTTAGGAGGTTTCTGGCGACTGTTAGGGTGGTAGTTACGGCGGCTGCATGGCCGGCGACAGGAGGGAGATGGTGGAGGACGCGCGGCTTGTGGAGGAGATGAGAGCAAGACACGTGTGTGGAGGGAAGAGAGATAATGGGGTTACGTGGCGCACATGCAGGAGTTTGGAAGATAGTGGAAAATGACGTGGTCGAGGCAGAATGAGGTGGCGGAAAAAAGAAAGCAATGCGTGGCAGCTTCTTTTATAGAACAAGTGGCGTGAGTTTGGACTTGGGCCCCACGAAAAATGGATAAAGGCCCACTAAACTAGACTCAGACTTAATGAATGTGAATTAATTAATTGAAAAATGGATTAATGGCAATTAATAGAGACTAAACGAAAATGATTAAGGAAAACGAAATGATTTAATGGCTAATGAAGACTGATTAAACGTGATTAATGAACAGACTAATTAAGGAAACGAAAGTGATTAATGCTACAATTAAAACGAGACTCAAATGATGGCCTAAGGATTAAAATCCTAATTAAAACGAAACAGCACATTAATCTAATCTAATGAACCCTAATAAATTCTAAAGAAAATCTATTAAGACTAAACCCTCAATCTAATTAATATCTATTTAATTAAAAATCTATTAATAAAATTATACAATTAAAAATCTGTTAAATCTACACTATTCTATTAAAACCCTATTAACATCTATTTAATAAAAGAAGCTATTAATTCTAAAAACTATATTAATCTATAATACTATTAAAATCTATTCAAAAAAAGAAACTAAATTCTATTAATTCTATTAAATCTCTAATATCCATTTATTCTAAAAACTATTAAAATCTAATAACACTCTATATTAAAATTTATTCAAATATCTAAAAATATCTATTTAAATCTATACTATTTCATTATACTAAAAAGCTTATTAAAACTAATAGAACTATTATTCTATAAAATCTATATAAAAAAATCTAAAAGCAATTAAATCTATATTTGCTACAATTATCTAAAAGAATAAAATCTATACCAAAAATACTATTAAAATCTATATTAAAAAACTATTTAATAAGAGCTATTAAAAATAAAAGCTATGAATTCTATATACTATTTTATCACACTATTTATTAAAACCTAATGCTATTTAAAATCTAGAAATCTATATTGTTCTATTTAAGAGGAAAAAGAACTATTATCTAAAATCTATTAAAACTCTATTTAATATCTATAAAATTCTATAAAATTCTAAAAAAGAGCAATAAAAGCAATTAACTCCAATAAAGGAGACCGCGAGACCAGATCGAAATAAATGGCAAACATCGGACCCTGAGATACTCACAAACAACAGCGTACTCTAAAAACACCGGGAAGCGCACAACTTCCCCAAAATGAAAGTCCGATCATCTGAACTGGTCTGAAACGTCCGAAATGTGAAAACAAGGCTGTAATCCCGATAACATTAGTATGATTGAGAAAATGCAATGTATGCGGTATGCGAATGCGAATGCAAAATGAATCGAAACATAAACCAGGTGTGGGAACCGGTTGGTCAAATTTTGGGGTGCAACATTATCCAGTAAATATGTTTTAAGTGTTAAGTCCTTTTATTTGTTCTTGTTGTTGTTGTTTTAGGCAGGTATTTGTTCGTTTTATTATAAACGAAATTTGTATTCAATATTAAATTCCTTGGTTACAAAAACTAAATTACATATAAAAAGTGCATATAATAATTATTTTGTGGAGCTTGTTCCAAGGTTGGGACAACGTGTTCGTGTCTGTCCGGGCCGACACATATACCATATAATCTTACCATTTTGTCAGTCAAATCCATTTCGGTTATAATATTAGATGTTGTTAGGGAGACCCCTTTTCTTCCTTCGAATAGTTCCCTTGTGTCAAACTATGTCCCTTTGATATGTAGGCCAATATTCCTCATTTGCTATTGTAACACCTTTTTCTACCCCATAAATATAATGACAAATCAATTATATTTATTAGAGTAAAATATTGAACACAATAAAATCATCTCAAAAGGACGCACATTTCTCAATAATTCAAATATAGTCAATGCTCCGTAAACAACGCGTTTTCTCAAAATTACTCAAAAGGCAGCGGAACTCAAAAAGGCAAAATCCAAAGTTTTCCTTGCGCAACAACATAATCAAAATAACAATAATAAATAAAATATGGTTTAACTCAAAGACCCCCACCCGATGTTACACTATCAGAGCAAGACCCTCTAAGTCAACCACAATGGCCAACGACCCAACAACTTCAAAAAGTCCTCGACGACGTCCACGGCTAAACCTGGTCACATGCACGTTACCCACGTGAATGCAACATTCAAACAGGAAGGGTGAGTAAAACGATTCATAATAATCAATATAAGAATCAATATATATATACACTACAACATTTAGGTTCTCCAACAACAATTGAAAAATGTTGTCAAAACTCTGGAAAACGTTGCCTAAAAGAATAGGGGACGTTTTCTAGGCGTCTCTTGTGCGAGCGTTGCCTATTGTCTTAGGGGACGTTTTTTCATAATCTTTGGGCACGATTTTTAAAAATGTTGCCTAAATAAAAGGAATAGGGCACGATTTTTAAAAATGTTGCCTAAATAAAAGGAATAGGGCACGATTATTCATGCCCTATGAGGCAACGATTTTTAAGTGTTGCCAAATGCTACTACAATTAGTAAATGTTGCCTTAAATCTAAAACAAAAGAATTGTTTTTAGTGTCCCATAAAATAAGGAGGTTTGTTTTTACAATTTCCCCACCTTCTGAATCAGGAGGATTGTTTTTACAATGAATATACAATTTTGCAATTATTTTCTAAATAATATAGTCGATGATGATTGGCTTCAAAAAAATGTCATATATGACTTAAAAAAATCAAATATAACCGTACATCCACAAAATTTATATTATAATAAAATCAAGTTCAAACATTAATTCAAGATAGTAGCCCGTAAACAAAATTGATGGCGTAAATTATTTATAATACTAAGTTTAATACTTTGAAATACGACCCTAGCAAAATAATAACAAAAAACATAGTTCAAGTTTAATTCTTTCAAATACAAGCAAACAAAAACACATCATCCAACTCATTCAAGTTTCTCTTCTTGGAATTCATCATCCATATCGTCCTCTTGAAATTCATCTGATATGTCGTCCTTCAGAAATTCTTCATCTACGTCGTCCTCTTGAAATTCACCATTTATGTCGTCCTGTTGAATCACCTCCAATATCTTTTTCTTGAAATTCATCATCTACATCTATGTCATCCTCTTGAAATTCATCACCTACGATTTTCTCTTGAATATCGTCCTTTTCAACATCTTCATTGATACCTTGCTGCATAAGAAAATAAAACAAAATACATCATAATTATTCTTCTATCAAATTTATAGAGGAAACACAAGTTGATCTATAAGGTTGAGTTAGGATAAATTTATACAGCAAAATCTTCAGAATTCATACATCAAGAAAGGGCTGCATAAAATAATTTAAACAAACAACAAAATTTGCAAATATATATATATATATATATATATATATATATATATATATATATATATATATATATATATATATATATAATATTTTAATGATATTTACCAGGGCCGGCCTTTCACAGGCGCAACAGGCTCTATGGAACTGGGCCCCAAAATTTTGGGGGCCTATTTTTTTTTTTTTTGAAATCTAATTAATATGAAAAAATTTAAAATATATATTATTTTTCCTCATTCCAAACGCAACCTAAAACCGAAAAGACGCCAAGGAAAATGAAACGTCGGCATTAAAGAAACCCAAAACAAAGTTGTTTATATACATCACATAATAAACCAAAAACAAAACAATATTAGAAAGAAAAAAACAAAACGGCGACGGTGAGAGTGTGAGACGACGGCAGTGCAGTTTAATCGGTAAGTTTGTTCAAATCAAAGTAGTTTATCTTCATGTTTTGAAAGAAAAAAAATATAAAATTAAAGAAAGAACATACATAGATAGAAACTTGTATGTGTTTCTTGGTTTATGATTCTTTCTCCCATGGCTCTATTGTGTTTTTTTTCTCCTAAAATTCTAAAATTGGTTGAGTTAATTTTACTGTAAAAAGAAAAGAAGAAATGGGTTAAGTTAGGTTTCAAAGAAGAAAGAAGAAAAGAATAGAGATGGAGAAATGAATAGAGAATAGTGAGTGCCGAGTAGTAGCTGTCAAATAAATGGTATAAGTAGAATAATGAGTTATGAGATTATTTTGTATTTTTTTATTACTTTATACTTTTGAGTTTTGATTAGTTCATATTAAAAACTAATTGAAAAGTAGAAAGGTTGCAAGTTGTCAAAGAAGTGTGATAGAAAGATTGCAAGCTGTCAAAGAAGTGCTTTTTATATTGTTGTGTCAAGAGTATGTCATTTCTATGTGTGTGACTCATTCAATTATCTCAATAGACAATAGTTTATGATAGAATCTAAAATTTAGAATTAATTGTAATAGAAAATATCAACAACAGTAAGATTAAATTAAAAATAATTAATTTTGGAGCATTTTATTTTCTGTATATTTCATAGTAGTGTTAGTAAAAATAGTGATAATATAATTAAAGTATTATTAATAAATAATAATCCCATTTTATGATGATTACAAACATGTTTTTTTTTTCTGGTACTATTTTTGCTTGCACTAATTAATAATTTATTGTAGGAACTTAATTTAACAACGAGGCTACAAATAGATCGATTGCTAGTAAATATTGCAGAGTTGATCATTGGCGGACACAAGACATTGTGAGATATTCCAGGTTTTTTTTTACTATGCCTCCTATTATGCCTCCTAAGAATAGAAAGTATGAATGTGGAAATGATAAACGTAAGAAAAGGAAAAAAATTGAAGAGTTAATTCAATCTCAAGCAGGAGCTCTTGATAAATTTTTGATAAAAGAACCACAAGTTCCAAATGAAAGTCATTATGTTGATAATACTAATGTTGAAATTCTTGATAGTGTGCCCATTGAAAATGATAATGTTGATAGTGTGCCTATTGAAAATGATAATGCTGATAGTGTACCTATCGATGATGAAGTTAATAATGATGATGATAATCTTGAGGAAGTTAATGATGATGATGATGATGATGATGATGTTGATTACGATATATTTGATCCAAGAAATTGGGATCGTCTTCAACCTAAAATGATTGATTTATTAGTTATGAAAGGGCCTAAACGGGATAATTCTATTGTGAGGGGTCCTAGAGATAATTGGAATCGACGCTTTACGACTAATTTGTATACTAGAGCTTTAGCAAATGGAGAGAAGTGTGATAGAGATTGGCTTGTTTATTCAAAAGAGCTTGATAAAGTATTTTGTTTCTGTTTTAAAGTTTTAAAAAATGGGATTGGTAGGGGACAATTAGCAAATGAGGGTTATAGTGATTGGTCACATGTTGGTGCAAGAATTAAAGAGCACGAGTTAGGCATGGAACATGTTAAGAATATGACTACTTGGTATGAGTATCGTTAAAGGTTGCAGAAATTTCAAACTATTGATAAAACGACTCAAAGATTAATTGAGAAAGAAAAGGATCACTGGAAAAATGTTTTAAAAAGAGTTATTTCAATAGTGAAATTTCTTGCTAAACATAATTTGGCATTTCGTGGTTCTAAGGAAAAGTTGTACGAAGATAGCAATGGCAACTTTTTGGGTTTGATTGAAATGTTAGCTGAATTTGACCCAATTATCCAAGAACATGTTAGACGTGTTACAACTCAAAAAGTTCACACTCATTATCTTGGACATAAAATACAAAATGAGTTGATTTCATTACTTGGTTCTGCAATTAAAATTGAAATCATTAGAAAAATCAAACAAGCAAAGTATTTCTCAGTAATACTTGATTGTACTCCGGATGTTAGTCACCGAGAGCAAATGTCTTTGATAATAAGATATGTGGATGTTTCTTCAACTTCTATTAGCATTGAGGAATCATTTTTAGGATTTTTGAATGTGAATGATACAACTGGTCAAGGGCTTTTTGATGTTTTACAAAATGAATTGAAAGAACTTGGTCTCGACCTATTTGATGTAAGAGGACAAGGTTATGATAATGGGTCAAATATGAAAGGAAAACATCAAGGTGTACAAAAGCGATTTTTAGACATAAATCCAAGAGCTTTTTATACTCCTTGTGGTTGTCATAGTCTTAATTTGACATTGTGTGATATGGCTAACTCTTGTAATAAAGCTAGGAATTTTTTTGGAGTTGTTCAACGCATTTACACAATTTTTGCTAATTCAACAAAGAGATGGCAAATTTTGAAAGATAATGTAAAAGGGTTGACTCCAAAATCATTATCATCCACTCGTTGGGAAAGTCGTGTTGAAAGTGTCAAAGCTATAAGAACTCAAATGTCAGATTTTACAGAAGCTTTACTTGAAGTGTCAGAACATGATCTCGATCCTAAGATACAAAATGAAGCTAAATCCTTAGCAACTAATGAGCTTGGTGATTTTGAATTTTTGATGGCTATAATTATTTGGTTTGAAATATTATCTGCAATTAATTTTGTTAGCAAGCTTTTACAGGAAAAGGATATGCTTATTGATGTTGCTATGGAAAAAATAAAGGAGTTGATTTCATTTTTTGAAGGATATAGAGAAACAGGTTTTCATAAGGCATTGGTTAATGCTAAGGAAATTGCGGTTGAATTGAATATCGCTCCAATATTTCCTCAAAGGCGTATAATTAAAAGAAAAAGACAGTTTGATGAGAATTTGAATACACCAGCAGTCGAGCTATCTGAAGAGGAATCTTTCAGGGTTAATTATTTTCTTTACCTTGTTGATCAAGCTGTTGTTTCTCTTAATAAGAGATTTGAGCAATACCAAGAGTATGAAAGTATTTTTGGTTTCTTGTTTACTTCTCACAAGTTACAATCATTGGATGATGCAACTTTGAAGTCTTTTTGTAGTAACTTTGAACGAGTACTGAAACATAATGAGCAATCTGACATTGACGGGAATGAATTTTTTGAGGAATTAAAGTTACTAAGACAAATGTTGCCTGAAGAAATCATAAGACCTACTGATATATTATTATTTTCAAAAGGCTTGGATTGTTTTCCTAATACAGTTATTGCATATAGAATTTTGTTGACTATTCCTGTGACAGTTGCTTCTGCAGAAAGAAGCTTTTCAAAATTAAAGTTGTTAAAGACTTACTTGCGGTCTACCATGTCACAAGAAAGACTTAACGGATTGGCGTTGATAGCAGTTGAAAATGATCTTTTGGAGACAGTAAAATATGAAGATTTGGTTGATGAATTTGCTTCAAAAAGTGTTAGGAGGAAGGCTCTTTTTAAGTAGTTAGAAACTTTATATTGTATAAAAAGATATTATTAGTTTAAACAATACTTTGAATTTTTAGTGTATTTTTTTATTATTAAATTATATATATATTTTAGATTTAGGCCTATTTATTAAATTAAAACAGGGCCTCCAGATTGATTGGGCCGGCCCTGATATTTACGATTACTTCAAAATTCATGAATAGTTATTTGAGAGTTATGAAAAATTTAATCTGGATCGTAACACTAAAGATATATAATTTTAAATATAAATATGAATCATTTCTCAAATATTTTGAAATTATTAAAATTTCTTATCTTTAAAATATTTGTAAAAATCTTGACATGCACCTAATTGAGATACATATTTTTATAGTAGTATTATAGAAGACATATAGTCCTTTTAAAATATATCTTACACGTAATGATTGTAAACATATATAAGAAAAAATTACACAGAAATATATTTACATGTATACTAATAAATTAATTAATTAAATTGTAGTGGGAGCCAATGTACCCACATGATAGGCTTTAAGTCTATCACTGTCTCTATCAGTATGAAACACACAATCATAATATCTTTTTCAAAGAAAAGAATAGTGAAAAATTAATCCTCTGTATTCATTGGTATTCTATACTCGTTGTCATCCCTAAGATGGGATCACGGTGGACTAACATAAAACCTCAACCACCTCAGTAAAAATATGAGAAAATAATGTGAAATGTGAATGTGGTGCAATATGTACTGAAGATGAGAAGGCCCACATACCTGTGTGTAGCTTCAATAATTGATTTGGGGTTTACAAAATTAAGAGATCTATCTTACAAATGAGAGAGATTATCTCACAAAGGTGCTTAAGGTATGATGTTTCTCATGGTGTTACGACGCTCAAAATAAGGAGGAGGAAAATTAGGGTTGAATAAGAATAATGAACGATGATTTCTTTTCCCCCAAATAAAATATTGTGTTGCTTTGATGAAAAGATAACAACTTTTTTATTTTAATATTTTTTAATATATCAAATTAATTATTAGTATTATATTATTTATGCTATTTAGAGGGAAATCTCCTGCTAAATTTTTGAGAATGAAATTTTGATTTCATAATATTTTTTAATTTATCACTATTAAATTAGTTACATTATTCATGGTAAATTAAAATAAATTTTACAATCAAGTTAATTATGCTCCATAAAAAGTATCATACACAATAAATAAATATTTTTTTCTTAATGAAAATTAATTGTTATTATTATTAGAATTCAATTATTGTGCAAGAAGTTATTATTATTAAATTGTTGATTGATCCGAACAATTTTTGTTTTGTTTTATCACATAAATTAAGGTGTATTCTTTTCTTACTATTTGGTTTACAAGTTATGTTTTACCGCATAAATTAAGGTGTATTGTTTTTATTTTTTACCGGTACTTCACAATTTTAAAATTACTCATATAAATTTAAAACAAATTAGATTGTTGAAAATTTACAAATTTTCAAATGGAAATGCATATAAAAGAATTATATTATTTCAATCAACAATAATTGTTGCTGAGATAAATTATATTTTTTCCAACCATAAAAAGATTATTGAGAGACAAATATTATTATATTATGTGTTAGATAATTTTTTATATTAAAATTTTTTCAAATAATGTTTAGAGGAAAATATTTGTTTTTTAGTGTAAAAGTTTGGAGGGAAGATTGCCACCAAAAATTTGATGTTGCTAAAGTTTTATGCAACATTGAAGAAATGTAGTCTTTTATCAAAATTAGTGTAACAATCTAAAAATGTCCCCAAAGGTATTTAAGGGGTCAATTATCAACTATTACTAACGAAATAGTATAATGATGTTATAAAATCGTCCCCAAAAGTAGTTAAGGGCACAATTAACAATCGTTACCAAAAAACTAAAAGAGTGACGTTCCAAAATCGTCCCCAAAAGTATTTAAGGCAACAATTATTAAAGGTTGCGGATATATTTTTGTCAACATCCATAAATCGTTGCCTATACGAATTTTAGGCAACAATTTTATCATGTTACCTAAAAAAGTGTTGCCAGAGACAACAAATGTTGTAGTGTGTCCTCTTACATCAAATAGGTCGAGACCAAGTTCTTTCAATTCATTTTGTAAAACATCAAAAAGCCCTTGACCAGTTGTATCATTCACATTCAAAAATCCTAAAAATGATTCCTCAATGCTAATAGAAGTTGAAGAAACATCCACATATCTTATTATCAAAGACATTTGCTCTCGGTGACTAACATCCGGAGTACAATCAAGTATTACTGAGAAATACTTTGCTTGTTTGATTTTTCTAATGATTTCAATTTTAATTGCAGAACCAAGTAATGAAATCAACTCATTTTGTATTTTATGTCCAAGATAATGAGTGTGAACTTTTTGAGTTGTAACACGTCTAACATGTTCTTGGATAATTGGGTCAAATTCAGCTAACATTTCAATCAAACCCAAAAAGTTGCCATTGCTATCTTCGTACAACTTTTCCTTAGAACCACGAAATGCCAAATTATGTTTAGCAAGAAATTTCACTATTGAAATAACTCTTTTTAAAACATTTTTCCAGTGATCCTTTTCTTTCTCAATTAATCTTTGAGTCGTTTTATCAATAGTTTGAAATTTCTGCAACCTTTAACGATACTCATACCAAGTAGTCATATTCTTAACATGTTCCATGCCTAACTCGTGCTCTTTAATTCTTGCACCAACATGTGACCAATCACTATAACCCTCATTTGCTAATTGTCCCCTACCAATCCCATTTTTTAAAACTTTAAAACAGAAACAAAATACTTTATCAAGCTCTTTTGAATAAACAAGCCAATCTCTATCACACTTCTCTCCATTTGCTAAAGCTCTAGTATACAAATTAGTCGTAAAGCGTCGATTCCAATTATCTCTAGGACCCCTCACAATAGAATTATCCCGTTTAGGCCCTTTCATAACTAATAAATCAATCATTTTAGGTTGAAGACGATCCCAATTTCTTGGATCAAATATATCGTAATCAACATCATCATCATCATCATCATCATCATTAACTTCCTCAAGATTATCATCATCATTATTAACTTCATCATCGATAGGTACACTATCAGCATTATCATTTTCAATAGGCACACTATCAACATTATCATTTTCAATGGGCACACTATCAAGAATTTCAACATTAGTATTATCAACATAATGACTTTCATTTGGAACTTGTGGTTCTTTTATCAAAAATTTATCAAGAGCTCCTGCTTGAGATTGAATTAACTCTTCAATTTTTTTCCTTTTCTTACGTTTATCATTTCCACATTCATACTTTCTATTCTTAGGAGGCATAATAGGAGGCATAGTAAAAAAAAACCTGGAATATCTCACAATGTCTTGTGTCCGCCAATGATCAACTCTGCAATATTTACTAGCAATCGATCTATTTGTAGCCTCGTTGTTAAATTAAGTTCCTACAATAAATTATTAATTAGTGCAAGCAAAAATAGTACCAGAAAAAAAAAATGTTTGTAATCATCATAAAATGGGATTATTATTTATTAATAATACTTTAATTATATTATCACTATTTTTACTAACACTACTATGAAATATACAGAAAATAAAATGCTCCAAAATTAATTATTTTTAATTTAATCTTACTGTTGTTGATATTTTCTATTACAATTAATTCTAAATTTTAGATTCTATCATAAACTATTGTCTATTGAGATAATTGAATGAGTCACACACATAGAAATGACATACTCTTGACACAACAATATAAAAAGCACTTCTTTGACAGCTTGCAATCTTTCTATCACACTTCTTTGACAACTTGCAACCTTTCTACTTTTCAATTAGTTTTTAATATGAACTAATCAAAACTCAAAAGTATAAAGTAATAAAAAAATACAAAATAATCTCATAACTCATTATTCTACTTATACCATTTATTTGACAGCTACTACTCGGCACTCACTATTCTCTATTCATTTCTCCATCTCTATTCTTTTCTTCTTTCTTCTTTGAAACCTAACTTAACCCATTTCTTCTTTTCTTTTTACAGTAAAATTAACTCAACCAATTTTAGAATTTTAGGAGAAAAAAAACACAATAGAGCCATGGGAGAAAGAATCATAAACCAAGAAACACATACAAGTTTCTATCTATGTATGTTCTTTCTTTAATTTTATATTTTTTTTCTTTCAAAACATGAAGATAAACTACTTTGATTTGAACAAACTTACCGATTAAACTGCACTGCCGTCGTCTCACACTCTCACCGTCGCCGTTTTGTTTTTTTCTTTCTAATATTGTTTTGTTTTTGGTTTATTATGTGATGTATATAAACAACTTTGTTTTGGGTTTCTTTAATGCCGACGTTTCATTTTCCTTGGCGTCTTTTCGGTTTTAGGTTGCGTTTGGAATGAGGAAAAATAATATATATTTTAAATTTTTTCATATTAATTAGATTTCAAAAAAAAAAAAAATAGGCCCCCAAAATTTTGGGGCCCAGTTCCATAGAGCCTGTTGCGCCTGTGAAAGGCCGGCCCTGGTAAATATCATTAAAATATTATATATATATATATATATATATATATATATATATATATATATATATATATATATATATATATATATATATATATATATATATATATATATATATATATATATATATATATATATATATATATATATATATATATATATATATATATATATATATATATATATATATATATATATATATATTGCAAATTTTGTTGTTTGTTTAAATTATTTTATGCAGCCCTTTCTTGATGTATGAATTCTGAAGATTTTGCTGTATAAATTTATCCTAACTCAACCTTATAGATCAACTTGTGTTTCCTCTATAAATTTGATAGAAGAATAATTATGATGTATTTTGTTTTATTTTCTTATGCAGCAAGGTATCAATGAAGATGTTGAAAAGGACGATATTCAAGAGAAAATCGTAGGTGATGAATTTCAAGAGGATGACATAGATGTAGATGATGAATTTCAAGAAAAAGATATTGGAGGTGATTCAACAGGACGACATAAATGGTGAATTTCAAGAGGACGACGTAGATGAAGAATTTCTGAAGGACGACATATCAGATGAATTTCAAGAGGACGATATGGATGATGAATTCCAAGAAGAGAAACTTGAATGAGTTGGATGATGTGTTTTTGTTTGCTTGTATTTGAAAGAATTAAACTTGAACTATGTTTTTTGTTATTATTTTGCTAGGGTCGTATTTCAAAGTATTAAACTTAGTATTATAAATAATTTACGCCATCAATTTTGTTTACGGGCTACTATCTTGAATTAATGTTTGAACTTGATTTTATTATAATATAAATTTTGTGGATGTACGGTTATATTTGATTTTTTTAAGTCATATATGACATTTTTTTGAAGCCAATCATCATCGACTATATTATTTAGAAAATAATTGCAAAATTGTATATTCATTGTAAAAACAATCCTCCTGATTCAGAAGGTGGGGAAATTGTAAAAACAAACCTCCTTATTTTATGGGACACTAAAAACAATTCTTTTGTTTTAGATTTAAGGCAACATTTACTAATTGTAGTAGCATTTGGCAACACTTAAAAATCGTTGCCTCATAGGGCATGAATAATCGTGCCCTATTCCTTTTATTTAGGCAACATTTTTAAAAATCGTGCCCTATTCCTTTTATTTAGGCAACATTTTTAAAAATCGTGCCCAAAGATTATGAAAAAACGTCCCCTAAGACAATAGGCAACGCTCGCACAAGAGACGCCTAGAAAACGTCCCCTATTCTTTTAGGCAACGTTTTCCAGAGTTTTGACAACATTTTTCAATTGTTGTTGGAGAACCTAAATGTTGTAGTGACAAGGTTATGATAATGGGTCAAATATGAAAGGAAAACATCAAGGTGTACAAAAGCGATTTTTAGACATAAATCCAAGAGCTTTTTATACTCCTTGTGGTTGTCATAGTCTTAATTTGACATTGTGTGATATGGCTAACTCTTGTAATAAAGCTAGGAATTTTTTTGGAGTTGTTCAACGCATTTACACAATTTTTGCTAATTCAACAAAGAGATGGCAAATTTTGAAAGATAATGTAAAAGGGTTGACTCCAAAATCATTATCATCCACTCGTTGGGAAAGTCGTGTTGAAAGTGTCAAAGCTATAAGAACTCAAATGTCAGATTTTACAGAAGCTTTACTTGAAGTGTCAGAACATGATCTCGATCCTAAGATACAAAATGAAGCTAAATCCTTAGCAACTAATGAGCTTGGTGATTTTGAATTTTTGATGGCTATAATTATTTGGTTTGAAATATTATCTGCAATTAATTTTGTTAGCAAGCTTTTACAGGAAAAGGATATGCTTATTGATGTTGCTATGGAAAAAATAAAGGAGTTGATTTCATTTTTTGAAGGATATAGAGAAACAGGTTTTCATAAGGCATTGGTTAATGCTAAGGAAATTGCGGTTGAATTGAATATCGCTCCAATATTTCCTCAAAGGCGTATAATTAAAAGAAAAAGACAGTTTGATGAGAATTTGAATACACCAGCAGTCGAGCTATCTGAAGAGGAATCTTTCAGGGTTAATTATTTTCTTTACCTTGTTGATCAAGCTGTTGTTTCTCTTAATAAGAGATTTGAGCAATACCAAGAGTATGAAAGTATTTTTGGTTTCTTGTTTACTTCTCACAAGTTACAATCATTGGATGATGCAACTTTGAAGTCTTTTTGTAGTAACTTTGAACGAGTACTGAAACATAATGAGCAATCTGACATTGACGGGAATGAATTTTTTGAGGAATTAAAGTTACTAAGACAAATGTTGCCTGAAGAAATCATAAGACCTACTGATATATTATTATTTTCAAAAGGCTTGGATTGTTTTCCTAATACAGTTATTACATATAGAATTTTGTTGACTATTCCTGTGACAGTTGCTTCTGCAGAAAGAAGCTTTTCAAAATTAAAGTTGTTAAAGACTTACTTGCGGTCTACCATGTCACAAGAAAGACTTAACGGATTGGCGTTGATAGCAGTTGAAAATGATCTTTTGGAGACAGTAAAATATGAAGATTTGGTTGATGAATTTGCTTCAAAAAGTGTTAGGAGGAAGGCTCTTTTTAAGTAGTTAGAAACTTTATATTGTATAAAAAGATATTATTAGTTTAAACAATACTTTGAATTTTTAGTGTATTTTTTTATTATTAAATTATATATATATTTTAGATTTAGGCCTATTTATTAAATTAAAACAGGGCCTCCAGATTGATTGGGCCGGCCCTGATATTTACGATTACTTCAAAATTCATGAATAGTTATTTGAGAGTTATGAAAAATTTAATCTGGATCGTAACACTAAAGATATATAATTTTAAATATAAATATGAATCATTTCTCAAATATTTTGAAATTATTAAAATTTCTTATCTTTAAAATATTTGTAAAAATCTTGACATGCACCTAATTGAGATACATATTTTTATAGTAGTATTATAGAAGACATATAGTCCTTTTAAAATATATCTTACACGTAATGATTGTAAACATATATAAGAAAAAATTACACAGAAATATATTTACATGTATACTAATAAATTAATTAATTAAATTGTAGTGGGAGCCAATGTACCCACATGATAGGCTTTAAGTCTATCACTGTCTCTATCAGTATGAAACACACAATCATAATATCTTTTTCAAAGAAAAGAATAGTGAAAAATTAATCCTCTGTATTCATTGGTATTCTATACTCGTTGTCATCCCTAAGATGGGATCACGGTGGACTAACATAAAACCTCAACCACCTCAGTAAAAATATGAGAAAATAATGTGAAATGTGAATGTGGTGCAATATGTACTGAAGATGAGAAGGCCCACATACCTGTGTGTAGCTTCAATAATTGATTTGGGGTTTACAAAATTAAGAGATCTATCTTACAAATGAGAGAGATTATCTCACAAAGGTGCTTAAGGTATGATGTTTCTCATGGTGTTACGACGCTCAAAATAAGGAGGAGGAAAATTAGGGTTGAATAAGAATAATGAACGATGATTTCTTTTCCCCCAAATAAAATATTGTGTTGCTTTGATGAAAAGATAACAACTTTTTTATTTTAATATTTTTTAATATATCAAATTAATTATTAGTATTATATTATTTATGCTATTTAGAGGGAAATCTCCTGCTAAATTTTTGAGAATGAAATTTTGATTTCATAATATTTTTTAATTTATCACTATTAAATTAGTTACATTATTCATGGTAAATTAAAATAAATTTTACAATCAAGTTAATTATGCTCCATAAAAAGTATCATACACAATAAATAAATATTTTTTTCTTAATGAAAATTAATTGTTATTATTATTAGAATTCAATTATTGTGCAAGAAGTTATTATTATTAAATTGTTGATTGATCCGAACAATTTTTGTTTTGTTTTATCACATAAATTAAGGTGTATTCTTTTCTTACTATTTGGTTTACAAGTTATGTTTTACCGCATAAATTAAGGTGTATTGTTTTTATTTTTTACCGGTACTTCACAATTTTAAAATTACTCATATAAATTTAAAACAAATTAGATTGTTGAAAATTTACAAATTTTCAAATGGAAATGCATATAAAAGAATTATATTATTTCAATCAACAATAATTGTTGCTGAGATAAATTATATTTTTTCCAACCATAAAAAGATTATTGAGAGACAAATATTATTATATTATGTGTTAGATAATTTTTTATATTAAAATTTTTTCAAATAATGTTTAGAGGAAAATATTTGTTTTTTAGTGTAAAAGTTTGGAGGGAAGATTGCCACCAAAAATTTGATGTTGCTAAAGTTTTATGCAACATTGAAGAAATGTAGTCTTTTATCAAAATTAGTGTAACAATCTAAAAATGTCCCCAAAGGTATTTAAGGGGTCAATTATCAACTATTACTAACGAAATAGTATAATGATGTTATAAAATCGTCCCCAAAAGTAGTTAAGGGCACAATTAACAATCGTTACCAAAAAACTAAAAGAGTGACGTTCCAAAATCGTCCCCAAAAGTATTTAAGGCAACAATTATTAAAGGTTGCGGATATATTTTTGTCAACATCCATAAATCGTTGCCTATACGAATTTTAGGCAACAATTTTATCATGTTACCTAAAAAAGTGTTGCCAGAGACAACAAATGTTGTAGTGATATATATATATATATATATATATATATATATATATATATATATATATATATATATATATATATATATATATATATATATATATATATATATATATATATATATATATATATATATATATATATATATATATATATATATATATATATATATATATATATATATATATATATATATATATATATATATATATATATATATATATATATATATATATATATATAATATATATATATATATATATATATATATATATATATATATATATATATATATATATATATATATATATATATATATATATATATATATATATATATATATATATATATAATGACGTCATTTTCATATTCAACATCATCCTAATCATCAAGGAACATCAAAGGCCACAACATTATAAATTACACCAAACTGTCACATAAATGCAAATGCAACAAGACTCATGCGTGTGGTACCAATCAACATAATTTGATGGACACTGGGCCATCAATCATCCATAGATCCACAACAGTAGGATCGATTCTACACGAGGACCGGAGCACATCAAAATACCTCACACCTGCACAATAGGACTGAAGCCACAAGAATCAAGGTCCTGAACCGAAGTCCAGAATGCATATGAATGCATGATGCACACGTCAATATCATCCTCATAATAATCTCATTAGGTGCATCATCATTCATCAAAATCATCATAATAATCATGTCACCATAGAATCATCAAAACTCATGGAATCAACGTCACAAATCATCACAATTCCTCATGGAGGTTCATCATGCAATCATGTATTAATCTCATAAGAATCACAATTGTACTCATGATACGGTCACCTAATAATCACATAGGAATCACAACTATACTAATAGTAATTCATCATACATTCATTTAATCACATAAGAATCACATCTATACTCATAGTAATTCATCATACATTCATTTAATCACATAGGAATCACAACTATACTCATAGTAATTCATCATACATTCATTTAATCACATAGGAGTCATGGCTATACTCATAGCAATTCATCAGAAATTAATTTAATCACATAGGAATCATCATACAATCATGTATTAATCTTAGAAGAGTCATAGTCATACTCATGGTAATTCATCAAAGAAATCACAACATCAAAACATGAAGACATCACTGCACAAGATCAAAATTCGCGAAACTTTACTACGTTCGCTAGCAAGTTCGCAGTGTGAGTCTGGGGCGAACGTTCGCCGTGCGAACTCGTGATTACAGCAAATCGCTGTTATGCACCAGTACCAAAACCAGCCCAAAAGCCTCTACGATTTCCTTCCCCAATGCCCCAAAAACATCCCTAAATCATTCCTAAGGTATTACGGTGATAAAGGCACAAAATTTACGACTTATTAGGCCAATCCCGTATCATATTTACGCCTCAAATTCCCATAAATCTTTACAAATACCCCAAAGTCATTAGAGTGCTCATAATCAATTACCTTATACGGTTAAAACCTCAACAACAGATTTTGGGCACGAAGGCCTAATTTCCCTTACTCTCAAATCAGCCTCGAACCTATCAGACAATCAGTTCAAATCCCTCAAACTCATTGAACTCACCACCAGAAAGACAACAACAATTCGTTACCCAAAACCCCTTAAACCCTTAATCAAATTTAAACACATTAAATCATATATTGAAAATAATGAAGGTAATACTCCTCATACCTTAACTGCCGACTCTAAGCCTTTCTCATTTGATTCTTGGAAACCTCGCGAAACCTTACCTCAATCCTCTTCCTTAGAGCTCTGGCCTCTATTTCTTCCCTTCTCACGGTCTAACAAGAATGAATCCTAATTCCCTCAAAATTCCTTTTTGCTAAACCTAACTTTGCGCCTTAAAATGGGCTTTCCAATTTCACCCTCACTAACTCCTCCTCAAATGTCCATTTTGCCCTTAATTCACTTATATTTATTTAAATTAATAATAATACCAATATATTCATATTATATACTATTATTTAAATAAATAACTCAAAACTCTATAATTCTCAATATTCACACCAACCACCGAAAATCACCAAAAATACGGATATTCATATTTAAATAAATTAAATAAATATTCCACTAAATTTGGGGTGTTACAACTATCATCGGGAAGCTATTGTTATACACATTGAATATGTTTATGACTTTGTAAATGGCAGATAATTTTTTGGAAGAATCTTGGTGAGCATATAACCATGTCACAATGACATAGGAGCAAGACATACTGAATTCTTGAAACTTTCCGCAATCGTACCTACTTGTATTTAGTTCGACCCGATATTGTCCCCTTGGCCTCCTCTTATTATAGTTCATTGTATCTTGTATAATAAAAGTGTGTCTATGACGACCAAAGATAGGGGTGGAAAACGAACATGCCCACCCCGTTTAGGCCCTCCCTGCAAAAGCTCGCAAAACAATGGGGTGGCCGGTCATAGTTGAGAATGCAAACCTAAAACCTAGGCCCGCTCCGCAAAAAACTCATGGTGGGGCAAGGAAAGCCTGCAGACACGACACCTTTTAGCCTTAAAACGCAAAAGTTTATCTAAATGCTCGTGCCCACAAAAGCTCGCAAAGAAAACGGGGCGGGGTGGGACGTACACATTAGAGAGTGAGGGCCTAATTTCTTGGCTTTCCCCGTAATAAAGTGCACGCAAAATAGGCATGCCCAACGGGCCGAGCCCGTTTTTCCACCCCTAGTCAAATATTGTAACCCCATATGTGTTAGCTTTGACAGTTTCTTTCTTAATAAATTCATACATCTTTCACTGGATAATTGTCCCAATTCTAACACTGAACTCCACTTTGAACCTCTAGACGCGAACAATGACCTTAACCTAAATTAGGTTGCTCTCACCAACGCGATTATGGGTAGCTTTTTGATGCCTTTGAAGAAAGAGTTCATTGATTCCACAAGATTTGCTGTCATGTGGCCCTATCATTGACCATTATCAAATGCCTGGTCCACTTCTCCACTGGAATATTATCGATCCACCTTAACGCATCCGCATCTGACAATCTAATCTCTCTACAGTATTGTTGGAACGATGGTTGAATTCACAACTTTTTCTGAAACGTGTCGTCTCTGATCTTCCACATGATGTTTTGTGGAATATGTCTAATGCATTAGACACACGTAGAAGCAAGTTCTTGCCAAACATTATCAGGGATATTGTGTGCACTCTCAATAGATACGCATGTCTATCTGAAATCACACAGAGGTTAGGTTGAGGAGCAACATGTATTCAGAGATTCTTGAGAAAGAAACTCCAGCCACCACTAGTCTCACCTTCAACTAGAGCGAAGGCAATTGGAAAGATATTACTCTTTCCATCTTGTGCCACTGCCATGAGTAACGTTCCTTTATATTTCACATACAACTATGTTCCATCAATTTGAATAATAGTTTGCAGGACGCAAAACCTTTGATGCATGGTTGATATGCCATGAAGAGTCGATAGAATATTCTATTTCCACTAACACAAGTTCTATTTGTCGTAAATTTCCCAACCTTATCGTACAACACATGCATAGAAAACACCAAGACAACCATTGCTTCATTTTCAAAACGAATCAATGTCCTAATTTAATTGACTAGCCCACCCACCTGTAACCCAACTAGCACGACCAAACTACGAAGACATTGGCACTTAACTCGATTACGGCAGCGCGTCCCATTATAGTTGCCAAGAAATTCTAGATTTCATGGATAACAATAATATCTAAGGGACCTCGCACCAAACACCTTAGGTGAATTTTGGGAGGCAAAAAACACCTCAAAGAAATCGTGGGAGACCTCAACGACAAAAGGCAGCACCGAGGTGTAGAATCGGTGGCCGTTATGATCAAGCGGATCGTTAAAATATCTTTACAAAATTTTCTTGCATGTAATTCTAATTTAATTAAATAATATTAGTATTTAATATTTTTGTTTCACAATTTTTTTTTATTATTTAGTTGTTAATTTAATTAAAAAAAGTCAATACACATGGCCTTACTGCCGTCTTCTCTTTGTGCAATAACACATGCACCAAATTCATTAGCGCATTGGTGATGTAGTCGCCGGTGTGTATGGTGCCTATATTGTATTTTTAGTGTATGCGTCATTATCAATGATTTCCCTTCTTTATTGTAAAATTTTTTATTTATTTAAAATACTGAGTTGAAAATTTTAGTTATTCTTTGAAAAAAAAATCACACTTTAAATGACCATATCCTATACAAAATGAAAGTAACAAACACTTTGAAGACAAGAAAGTGGCTTAAATCACCAATAAGAAAACAAGATTTTCATTTCTAAAGCCATTTCACTCCAAATGTGTAAAGGGTCGGCAATCGCATGCATGGGCACATAATATCATCAAAATCAGTTTTCTTACGCATGTCTCGCGCTGAACCATACTTCACACAGAGACAACTCAAACGTCTTTATCTTATATCAGAGAACCCATTTTCTTGCGTAATATTTTGGTTACAAAAAACACTTTATTTAACTAAATAACTTTTCTTAAAGAATTTAATTTTGTCTTAATTTTATGAATAAGCTAGATTTAAGAAAACAATTTTTAAATTAAAGTAATAAAACAAGGAGCAAAACATAACGTGCCACTATATTTAGTTACTAATTATGACAAAACATGAAAAATGCCATGGACATGAAACCATACCTTGAATTAGAATCGAAGCTGAGGTAATGGCTCTTTCCAAAAGTACAAGTAAAACAACTTCACAATTCACACAAACACTCTTTCACCAATTTTGCGTAGAAGCAACCAACTCTTATTCCATCATCAGCTTCTATAAAATCACACAAACATCACAAACAAAAACTCACAAAATTAAACAAAGCTAAAAGAGAGAAAAATGAGTGAAATTAGAGCCTCAACCTCAAAAACAAGCACCAACAAAGGTGCTAGTACTATGACAGGGAAGACATTTTCTGGAGTAGGAAACCTCGTTAAGCTTCTTCCGACCGGCACTGTCTTCTTGTTCCAGTTTCTCAGTCCAGTTTTAACCAACACTGGACACTGCACCACCATCAACAAATACCTGAGCGGTATTCTCCTTGTTATTTGTGGTTTCAACTGTGCTTTTACTTCCTTCACCGACAGTTACACCGGAAGCGATGGCCAGACACACTACGGTGTTGTTACCGCAAAAGGTCTCTGGCCATCTCCGGCGTCGGAAGGTGTTGATTTGTCGGCGTATAAGCTTAGGTTTGGAGATTTCGTGCATGCTTTGCTTTCATTGATTGTGTTTGCTGTGTTGGGGCTACTGGATACTAATATTGTGCGGTGCTTCTACCCGGAGTTTGAGTTGGGTCAGAAGATGCTGATGCAGGTTTTTCCACCGATTATTGGTGTGGTTTCTGGTACGGTGTTCATGATATTTCCAAGTTATCGACATGGAATTGGATACCCTACTAGTTCTGATACTAATGGCAACTCTCAAAAGTCTACATAGCATTATTGGTTCATCTTTGGGTATATTATGATGCAGAGTCATGTATAAAATGGTTCAGTTTCATTCAATTGTTTGATATTTGTTTGGGTTGTGTTTGATTAATTTGTTGGTTCTAGGTTTGTATTGTTAAACATGAAGGTATTGATATGGGTTTAACTGTTTAAGAGTCGGTTACAACAATGGGTCAATGAGTTACAACAATGAGTCAAAGATTTACTTGTGAAATTAATTATTGGTAACTAAAAGAAAGTTGTGATTGTGAAACAATGAAGATTATAAATTTGGAATAGTAAGAATGTCTTATTACATGTTTTGAATTATAGGTGGGCAGCTTCATTCTTACTAACTAGATTTTCACATTAATTTTTGAGTTACATATACATACTCCATCTTATTTTTATTATAAAAAAAACTCACTTTTTAAATAAAATATATAATATACATAATTTAAATATATTTATTTTTCTTATAATAAAAACAAGAGAGTATTGAACAAGTCAAATGGTGAATTTTTTTTCAAATAACTTATTTTTTCAAAAAAATTACATGAAATTCAAAAAAATTCTCAAAATGGCACACTTTCAACATGCATGCGTCATATGAAATGACTCATGCATTGATAGCCTAACCAAGTCGCCATATGGTATGTCTGATCCTAACCAAGTTAGCATATGGTATCGCTGATACTAACCAAGTCGTCATTTGAAATGGCGCCACCTTGTATGGGTGCCCTAAAGATGCAGAAGAGGCGCCATACTATATGGCGCCTCAAGTGTCACATTTTTTTATATATTAATTAATATTGTGTTAAAAAAAATAATCAAAAGAAAAAATAAATTATAATATTTGTAATATAAAAAAAGCGAAAGTAGTGTACAATAGATGGAAAAAAAATTAATGATCGGCCTTATCAAAAGATCACCAGTTCTACATTGCGGAGGATTCATGTGGCGTCGAGGTCTACCACGAGCTTGTTGAGGTGTATGTGGCCTTTGTGTGTTGACCTGTGGAAGAAGTATTTGTTGAGATGGTCTCGGCGTATCATATAAATTTTGAAGCATTTGATGACCCCAATAGCCGGGGGGCTACTGCCAACGACGCTTCTGTAATTTAGTTTCATGCCCATGTTTTCGTAGTTGGGATGGGGAGGTTGGGTTGGGTGTGGACAATATGGTTGGCCGAATTGGTACATCGAATCGGTTTGGAAACGATGCAATAGTTGTTATGAGGTTTAGTAGTCAAAAAGTGGGTAGGTATTTTGATGGTAGGAAGATTGTGTGTTCATTCCTGGGGAACTATAGTTGGTTGGGGTGGGGTCGAAAGAGTTATTGGGGTTATAGTTGGATGGGGTAGGGTTGAAAGATTTATCAGGGCTATAGGCAGAAGTAGTGTCGGTTTCGGGAGGTTGGTGGTAGGGGTAAGGCTCGTGTTGTTGTGATTGGGTTGGTGGCATGTATGAGTTGTGGTTTTGGAAGATTGATTGGGTGGGCATAGTTTGATGTTGGGTATAACATGGTGTTTGATGTTGGGCATTGGGTTGTTGTTGTGTGTTTGAGGAAGAAACACGTTGTAGTGGGTCAATCAAATTTGTCGGCTCAGACACAAATTGTTGTGATGTTGTAACCGACCTAAACCAAATCATATATTGATAACTTGGTCTAGTCCCTTCCACAGTAGGGTCGATTAAGATGTGTCGATGTCAGTTCTTCTAATACAGATACATCTCTTTTGCAAAGTCCTTCCAATGATTTACACTCCATTGGGTATCCACTCTAAGTTGATGCCAGTCTCCCAAAGACGTTGGAGCAACTGGAATATCCTGATGCATGCCGAACTGCAGTTTCATCCGATCACTTTGGTGCATCTCCACTGTAGTGAACTGAATGATAGGTGTTTTAGTTGCCCACACGACAACATCATTGGCGTCGAGCTAATGGTAGAGAACCTCGTATGACATTCAGACAAACTACATTAACAATAGATTTAATGAGAAAAATAAGGATGTGGTTATTAAATAGACAAAGTAATGGTGCATCATTGGTAGATAAATTACACTGTTTGGCCCAATGTATTTTATTTGGTTGCGGTAGACGATTATTGAGTTCCTAGGACATCTTTGGTAATTCATTCCCGGAACAGACCACCTAAAAAAAAGAGACACAAATAAATTAGTTACTAAGAAACATTTCACAAATAAATTAGTTACAAAGAAACATCATTGGTATACACGTTTTGATTTTTAAAAATAAACTTACTTGTTAGCGAAGGGGAATGTTATTGGATTCCGGTTGATATGAGCCAGTGTTGGCATTCTAGACCAGCCCCACGCTTGAAGGAGATATGCGCAGCCATAAAAAGTACAAGAATTGTTTTTTGAATTTTTACATAATGAACTATATAGATGGGCGACGATAGCTGAACCCTAACTATATATGCACACTTTATTAATATTGTGCAACAATGGTAAATACATAATATTTACACTATTTCCAGTATTTTCTAGAAATAAAAAATGACCAAATAATATCATAATATAGCACCGAGTTTTAAGTATCTTCTCATACTCGGTGGATTTCTCGTTTAACACGATATTGTTGTAGTGTTCTCTTAGGTATTTCAAATTAATACCTTAGCCCCTCGGTCGACCTTCACGTTGTGGCTGAGGTGTTTCGACACATAGAGAGGCGCTCAGTAAATCTTCGCAAAGTTGGTCATTAACACCAACTTTGTCGTTGACGACCTTACCATTGATGCGTAGGCCAAGTAACATGTAGAAATCTTGTAAAGTGATAGTACATTCACCGAAAGGAAGGTGAAAAGTGTGGGTCTCTAGTCTCCAATGTTCTAGCAACGCTAGAATAAATTTGGGGTCCAGTGAGTACGATTTAATTTTTATTAAATCATCAAACCCACATGCTTCTAGGTATCCTTCTATGAATGGGTCGTGTGGTATGTAGTCATGCACACGACAACGAAACCTTGATACATTCTGCCAAAGAATATAAATAGCATTGGTTTTAAAGAAAAATTCAAATTATTAAGGAATGACAACAAAAAAAGCAAAATACTTACAAGCTCTGCGATGTTCTTAATTGTTCCTCTATGATCGTTTCCCATTGTGAGTAGAGACATTGTGAGTAAAGTTTGATGAGTGATGAGAAGAGTTTGCTAAAAGTTTGAGGAGTAGAGTTTGTAATATGATGAGAAGAGTTTGTACCTTGATGGACATGTATTTATAATGGTTAAATGTGATAAGAGGAGTCACATGAAAATGCATGTTGAAACATGATGACAATGGTGCAAGGAATCGTGCAAGTGTTGTCTTACAAGATTCTTGGTCATTGTTATGCAGAGAATCTTGCAGTCATTGATTGATAGAGTATGGTCTTGTCATGCATGTGAAGCCATTTCATGTGAAATATAATTTGTTGATAGAGTGTAGTGTTGTCATGCATGCAGAGAACAGTGTAGTCTTAAAAGTGTAATTTTGAAAGTGTAGTATTGCAAGGATAATAGTGTAAGCATGTGACAACTACCACTATTAGTGCATGTTGAAACATGATGACAATGATGCAAGGAAGCGTGTAAGTGTTGTCTTATAAGATTCTTGGTCATTGTTATGCAGAGAATCTTGTAGTTATTGATTGATAGAGTGTAGTATTGTCATGCATGTGAAATATAATTTGTTGGTAGAGTGTAGTGTTGTCATGCATGCAGAGAATAATGTAGTCTTAAAAGTGTAATTTTGAAAGTGTAGTCCTGCAACACTAATAGTGTAGGCATGTGACAACTACCACTATTAATGCTTATTGAAATATGATGAACTTTGTGCAAGAAAACGTGCAAGTGTTGTTTTACAAGATTCTTGGTCATGTAAAGTGTAATTTTGTCATGTAGAGAGTCACATGAGGCATGCAAGACAATGAATAATGTGCTTGTAAGACTCTTGTGTTGAATTTTAATTTAGTGCAATACACAAATACAAATGAACTTTAATTTATTTTATGTTGAGTTTTGTAAATAACTATTAAAGATATGATCACATATTTATCTATTCATTTCATAACTTTTTTACAACTAAAAATTGTTTTGTAATTTATTTTGTGTTGAGTTTTGTAAATAACGTTTTTTCAAAACAATATGAAATGTGTAAAACAATATCCTGTAAAACTAATAGTGTAGGTATGCAGAGTGTAGTCTTGTTGTGCAAAGAATCTTGTAGGCATGCAAGACTATATGTTAGTGTGCATGCATGTGATAATGAATAGTGTTGTAATACATGTGTTAGTCCATGTGATAATAATAAATGATAATAGGTAATAGGTCATAATAATAAATGATAATAGGTAATATGTCATAATAACTAAAATAATAAAATCAGAACAAGACATGTGATGAGATAAGACAATTGCATGGAAGACGAAGTACAATGATAATTAATAAAAAAACAATACTAGGACCCAACTATATGTCTATTAATACAATAGAGATATATGTTTTATTATCATATCATTTAGTAACATATCCTTCTAAACACTAAAATTTGTAAAACAATCCTTTCAAACACGAGTTTAGTAACATATTTGTTATGGCTCAAACACCACAATACACGATTAGTGCATATTTAAACAGTGAGATTTTTGAATGTAACATAACCAGTTTCAATTTTCGAAATATGGACATTACTAGATTTTTGATTGGCAGAAGAACAAATTTTTTACATTTGAAAGAGAGACTAGAAAAGAAATTATAGTATGGTCCAGTTGGCCAAGTCATCTACAAGAATCTTGTGTTTTTTTGGCGAGTACGAGCAATGCAAATTTTTCCAGTTAAATATTTGAGACGATGAAGATGTACGTAACATGTTTCTCAGTCATGAGTATTCTGGTTTCTCATATATTGAGCTATATATTACGTTATAATAACAACAACTGGCTCAACAACTTGATTCTTCTCAAGTTTTTTACGAATCTGATGACGAACAAGCTGAAGTCGATGCCATTGATGAAGAAGAAGAAGCTGAAGTCATTCTTGATGACATGGTAAACAACGAGGAAGACATATTATCAGTCAGTCATGTTTATTGCCCACCTCAACACATGACAAATATCAACTTAGGTGAAGATGAACCATTAACAGATATTTTTTACAATCCATACTTGCCAACAGAAGAAGCATTAAAAGAGGGAGACAACTTTCGTACATAAGAAGACTGTGTCCGAGCTATAAAACAATATCACATGGACTTATCAACAGATTATAGAGTCGATCGAACGAATCCGACTCTGTATAAGATCTATTACCGTAACGAGGTGCGCCCGTTTCAATTAACAGTGTCTTTCCGGAAGAGAAGTGATTCATGGAAGATAGGTTCAATGGGTCTAGAGCACACTTGTATAATCACGAATCCAATGCAGGACCATCGCAAGCTTAGCTCTCAATTGATTTGCAATAAAATTGTGTTGGTTATTAGCGACAACCCTTCTTTGAAGGTGAGTACCATAATCTCGCACATGGTTCAAAGATACAATCATACTCTTTTGTACAGGAAAACATGGATAACTAGGACTAAGGCGGTTGAAACGGTGTTTGGAAATTGGGAGGAGTCTTACAAAGAACTTCTAAAATACTTGGTGGCGCTTAAACAATATTCTCCAAGGACTATTTCCATATTGGAGACATTGCTGACATATACACCAGACGAGACTTGTATTAGTGGAAATGACATTTTCGACAGACTCTTCTGAACGTTTGAACCATGTATCAAAGGCTTTTCTTACTGTAAACCTATTATTCAAATTGATGGCATATGGTTGTATGGAAAATATAAGGGCACGCTACTCATGGATGTGGCACAGGATGGGAATAACAACATTTTTCCAATAGCCTTCTCTCTAGTTGAAGGGGAGACTGCTGGGGGTTGGAGTTTTTTCCTAAAAAATCTCTGCTTATATGTTCCTCCCCAACCTAACTTATGTTTGATCTCTGATAGACACCCATCGATCAAGAAAACATACGATAATCTTAATAACGGTTGGAAGGATCCTCTCTCAAACCAAGTGTATTGCATAAGACACATCACCCAAAATTTCATGCGGGAAATCAAAGACAAAATGCTAAGAAAGAAGGTTGTGAATGCATGGCATGCACTAACAGAGCCCACATTCAAACACTACTGTGATGAGATAAGATTAACAAACGCAGATGCATTAAGATGGATTGATAATATTCATAAAAAGAAATGGACAAGGGCATACGACAATGAGGTGCGATGGGGCCACATGACAATTAACCTCGTCGAATCAATGAATTATGTATTCAAGGGAATCTGAAACCTACCGACAACTGCCTTGGTAAAGGCAACATATTTTAGGCTCGGGGCACTCTTTGATAACAGACGTACAAAGTGGGGTTCAATAGTACAATCTAGGCAGCTGTACAATAATAGTTCAATGAAATTCATGAAAGACAAAGTTGCCAAAGCCAACACATATGTGGTCACAATCTTTGACCATAATAAAGGTTGGTTCAGTGTTGCAGAGTCAATTGATCATAATGAAGTAAGGCCTAGGGGATGTTACTGAGTAGAACTGGATATGAGTTGGTGTGATTGTGGAAAATTTCAGGCATTTCGTATGCCTTGCTCCCATGTTATAGCAACATGTTCGAAGGCTCGCCAGGATCCAACCAACTATCTTTCTGCTGTTCACCAAGTCATAAGTCTATGCAATGTCTACGACACTAGCTTTCAGGTGGTGGCAAAGGAGAACTATTGGCCTCCATACGGAAATTGTTTGGCATAATGATTTGATGCGAAGAAAGAAAAAGGGTCGCCCTAATCATGCGTATTCGAAGGGAGATGGATACAACAAACAAAATGGTCATACTATGTAGTTCATGCCTGCAGCCAGGACATAATCATACAAAATGTCCCAATGTAGGATCAAACACAAGATCATAGTTTCTAATGTAATTGTGTCTCTTTAAATCAACAACAAATTTCATTACATTGATAACATACCTAAGCGATTACAATTAACAACAACATAACTTAAACAAACATAACGTAATACCAAAATACCAATCCGAAAATAAGAACAGCATAACTTAATACCAAAATAACAATCCGAAAATAACAACAACAAACCCAAATAAAACAACTCAATGCATCAACTTGTCTAGGATATTACAACCATCAAGATAATTTTCTTTGGCATTAACATCATCATAAGTACACCAGCATCATTTTCCACTTTTCTTCAGTCACGAGTAACTCCATTTCTCCCTGACTCCTCAACTAGCCTCTCAATTTTCCTGATCTTTTCACCTACAACAATATCTCCTTCTAGCCAGCGGTTCAGTTCCCTATGCAAATTCTCCAAAGTCTGCGTGATCCACAGTAGGACCTTCATCCGAGGCTTTGTTGTTGAAAAATAAACTAGGGCATTTCTTTTCATTAGAGGAAATGTTGGAAGTGGTTCCTCCGATGACGACGACGATGATGAACATTGATTTAGAAATGGTGACATTCTAGATTGATTTGAAAATTGTGAAGAGTTGAGGCTATTGGTGATAATTGTTGTGAAATAACAGATGAGTGTGCAGTCTTATTTATAGAAAAATGAAATAGTATGATCCCCATATGATATGGCGTATCTACCTTTTAAAAACACATGATAAAAAAACACAAAACACATGATTAAAAAAAAGGAATGTACTGGTATGGCGCCTCCTCTAAAAACTAGGGTTTAAGGAAAAAGGGCGGCGCCATACCATATGGCGACTTGGTTAGGCTTTCAATGCATGAGCCATTTCATATGGCGCATGCATGTTGAAAGTGTGCCATTTTGAGAATTTTTTTGAATTCCATGTTAAATATGTAATTTTTTATTTTGAAAAAACAGGTTATTTGAAAAAAAAAAAATTCTCAAATGGTTCTTAAATTTGGAGATTATTGTTAATTTGGTAAACCTATAAATTTTTAATTTGATTATCAAATCTTCAAAATGTTTTTATTTTATTTTTAAACTTGTCCTTCTATCAACGTCAATGACAAAATATCTTTAAAGTCAATAATATCTAATGTTAATGAATAAGAAATGTTGGTGTAACGATGGAATAGACTTTTATGCAACGAAGTAGGACCACTACAATAAATAATAAATTTTATAATGAGATTTTTTTCTCAGCCAACAACCAACCGTGATATAAATCTTAGATGTCTTATATTATAATTTTAATGCTTTATTAACCGATTTGAATTTCATCAGCTTTATTTTAATGCTTTTTGTTTATCTAATTATTTTTATTTATGACATATTCACTTGATTGAGTTGGTAACTGAAGAATTTTTTTTTATTCAATTTGACGAAAAAATTAAGTAAAAAATATTTTCTATCCATTTATAAAATAACAACATTCAAAACATTGTGATCTCATCAATTCATATGAAACATATGGGATTCGCGTGAAATTTATTTATGTGAAGTGAAATTTTATTCGAAGACAATTTTTGTCCACTAGAAGGTTTGAAGCAAATCCAATTAATAGTCTGGTTCCAATAAAATGTATGCATTTGGCAGGGTTTTATGAATTATTTATATCTAAACATTCCATTTTGGGGCTTAGTAATCGATTAGCACAATCGATTATGGCACTTAAATAATCCATGAATTGTTTCTAAGTGTATACGACGCTTTGGCATATATATAGAGAGCTCTTCTACTATTTTAAATAACTCATAAAACGATCTTTGATCCTAATTTCTCAATCTCATATTTTTCTTTAAATATCTCTTTTCCTCACTTGAATTTTGCCTTAGTGTTTCGAGAGTGCTCTTGTGCTTATTGAGGATCTTTGTTTTGAGTGAAGGGTATATTTGTAATTTACTTAAAAGTGTATTATCTCTTGAGTAAAGTATCTTATGTAACAAGTTGTTTAGTTGTAAGCTAAACCATTTGAATTTCTTGTTTGTTTGAGGATTTTCTTAAGAAGTATTCATTTGGTTTGTGAGTTTTGCCTGTTGCAAAGTATCTCATTTGATTCTTGAAGATTAGCCAGCAAAATCTCCACAAAAGTGCCTGAGCTCAGCCCGAGTAAAAATGTTGAAAAGTATTTTGGGGGTGTTTTATTATATCCATAAGGATTGTAAGTAAGATATCTAGAGGCTAGCCATTCAATAGTTTAACGTTCTAAGTAAAGAGCTTTCAAATAATTTTTTGTTTTGTAACATAAGTTTGTTGCAAAGAGTAAATTAGGGCAAAGATGTTCTATTTTAGGAAAAGCATGTGAACTTAGTTTCGATCAATACAATCGCGTATCCTCGCGAATCCGTTTATATCTAAAGCGGCTCCATGAATATTATTGTTTTAATTGCTACATGATTTCTCGAAATAACAATCAAAATAATAAAAATCAAGATCGATACAAAGCAAATATTAAATTTCAAATATATGTCTAGAGTTTGTTGGTTAATAGATGAAGAAATTAGGCCAAGACTTGGAAAATCTATGTCTAGAGTGATTCAAACCATAAATACATCATTAAAAGAAAATACCTTCATCATTTGTTAATCATAAACCTTGTTGACATACAAGAGACCAAAAGAAATACATAATAACAAGATTAACTACATCTAAACTTGACACAAAAGTGATTTAGCTACCCATAACCATGGTAGCTTTCTTCACAAGTTTCAGGAGGAGATGAATGAACATCCACGTCGAAAAATCGAACTTGGATGCAAATCCAACTTCTATGTGTAAAATCTCACTCTTTGGTGAAGAAAACTCAGAAAAATAGGTTTTGGTGTGTAAAGTGGGGTTATGATCCCCCAAAATGGTCAAAAGTACTTATAAAGTACAACCAGAATCTGTCATGTTCGTACTGCAAATAGATCATTCACCTAGCGAACATCAAATTAGACACCTGATGTGCCTCTCCACAATTAAACCGCCTCTGAAGTTTGTTGTGCGAATGATTATTCTCCCTGTGAACTACTTCGCTTACAAGTTCGCACAACGAACTTATACCCCTTTAGCTATTGCCTCAAGTCTGGGATAATTTGCTATCTCTTTGCTAAAGTGTTGCCACAGCAAACCTTCGCTGGCTTGTTTGCACTGCGAAGTTACATGCCTTTTGCTACTGCCTCAAATCTGGGAGCATTCGCTGGTTCTTCGCCAGTTGTTCGCAAAGCGAATGTTTGCTAGCAAGTTCGCCCAGCAAACTTACTGATCTTTTTCTTTTCCTTTGGTAACTTTGTTAACTTTCCTTGTGTCTCACACTTTGATGTCTTAATGCCTATTTTCTGCATAATAGCACACAAATCAAAGGTGCCAAAGGTATTTTCAAGTAATTGAAGAATGGAAAACTTTCAAGTACCAATATCAACAAATCAACAAAAAAGAGTTTGAAAAATGCTCAATATACATGATTAAATTAAGGCAAGATTGGCATCTAACAAAACGCTCTGCCCGATTTCAAGATCAGCCTGTGTAAAATCTCGTGCAAGGTTCTTGAGCTAAGTTATTATAAAAGCTCTGTAACATTCTGAGAACAACCTGTGTAAAATCTCCCACAAGGTTTGTGAGCCTAACTTGTTGTTAAAACTTAATTTGGTTAGGTGGTTATACCGTGTAAAACCTCATCTCAATTCAGAGGTTAGCCTGTACAACATCTCTGCCTAGTTTAGAGGATAGCCAACCAAAACTCTAAATTTGGTTAGGAAGTCAGCCATTGAAAAAACTCCAATCATTATAAAAGGAGGTTTGTGGGAATATCTTGTTAAAAGTTCTCAAGATAGTGCAAAATCTCAAGAAGAATTCTCAAGGGAAGGATTATACCACTTCATTAAGACTAAACCTCTCTAATTTACTTGTGTCTTTCTCTTTCTCTTATCTCTTTTACTTTACAATTATTTCCTTTCTTATGTTTTTCCATTTGATTTGTTTATTTTGCTGCTTATTTCTTTGTTTGTTTTACAAACAATTTTAAACTAAGATTTTCTCAAAGAATTTGTTTTTAATCAAAAAATTTAAAACCTTCACAATTCACCATCCTTTTGATTTGGAGTCATTATCCAACAATTCCAATATTGTGAAAAAAACATAAAAGAATCCTTTTGAAGTTATTTCTATATTTATAAAATCAAGATCTTTAGAATGAAATGGGTGAATACTATTGTTAATTAGTTTATATTTAAAAATGTATGCTATTTCACATCAGTTTTGTGCACAACTGATGTAAAAAGTGGTCCTTAACCCCTATCTCCCCAGTTAGCAGACACAATCAAGGAGAATAATGAAGGATTTCACTCTGGCTCAGATTCCACCCAATGTGAAAAGTGAGGGATTTCCCATCAGTTAACCTTCCAACTGAGAGGAAAAGTCACATGCTTTCATGTTTTTCACCTCGGCCTATGGCCTAAGAGAAAAAGTAGTGCACTTTTCATTACATCCTACATTCCCTCTATGACACCTTAAAACCCAATTTCTTAATTTTTTTCTTTTAATTTTGTAAAACATAATTTGGCGGAATATTTATGCAATATAAGCGAGATTAGTTATAATAGGGACATAGCTCTAATCTAGGAGGACATGCAACCTACGTTTGTACTACAACATTCTCTTTAGACGTCCATATACTCTCAACTGTCTAGGAGTGCGTGTGAGCTACGTTCGTAAGCCGATGTTCTCTCAAGATACAAACCTACTCCCACTATAGTATGAGACATACACGGATTCCTTTGAACCTCCTTCCTCTTTTGAAATACATTTACCTTGATTACCATATTAGGGTATTCACAAGTTTTTATCACACATTCACTTTGATTGCACTGTTAGGGCTTCATAATGTTTTTTTTATTATCAAAGATTTAACTCAGTTGCCACATTAAGGCTTCACAATAAATTTACCCAATGTTGGACTCATGTCCTAAGGTTTACCTTACAATCATTAATCATCCAAAATTTTACTCATACATATAGGCATCATGAGACTTTACCATAAGATAAGGTATTCACACCAGCTTTCTAACGCATTTGATCATGCCTCAATCGAAGTTTCTAAACTCAAGGTATGACATTTTAAATAACTCCCAAACATATAATCGATTACGCAATTGAATAAATTACTCTTCTGGTTGTGTTTTCACAGTTGTTAACGTGTGGCATCGATTGCATAATCAATTACACTACTGTTCTGCCTAATTTTTCAAAATTGTTAAAAGGGTACGGTGGAAATTGATTGCACTGTGCGAATTTTTACTTTTTCGCAAAAGTAAACAAGTATGCTCTCAATCAAACCTTAAGAAATAGTATCTAAACGAAATTATAGAGTACAACACTCCAAGGTATCATTTAAACATAACTTAAACACAAAAATTAATCAATATTTACACATCTTCGTCAAGGTAAACATGAATTCAACAATTATACACATAATCATGAGCAAACATCCCAATTCACATAAACACCCTAAAAATCTATCATTCAAGAAGAAAAGCCCAAATCTAGGGTTCAAAGAAAATCATAATGTAGAGCAATTCTCATAGTTATTAGAATAAATTTGAAATTCAAGGAAAACTGCACTACCTTAAACTCTAAAAACCAACGTTATAGAATAATCTTCCCCTTACCTTGTTATTGCAGAAATTCCTCTCCGAAGCTCTCAACAATGGTGACAACTCTCCCTATTTTAACTATTTTTATAAGAAGCTCTCTTTTTCTCCGAAAAAAACATGTTTTCTCTTGCTAACTTCCGTATTTTCTCTATTTTTTTTCTATCAGACTTTATTTCTTTCCCTCCCTATTCTCTCATTTTCTCTATACTAATTCTTACTTATAAAATTAATTCGAAACAATCACCTTAATACTAATAATAATAATCCTAATATATATATATATATATATATATATATATATATATATATATATATATATATATATATATATATATATATATATATGTGTGTGTGTGTGTGTGTGTGTATATAATAATAATAATAATAATAATAATAATAATAATAATAATAATAATAATAATAATAATAATAATAATAATATTCTGACTATTTTGGGGTGTTACAACCTCGCCCACCCAATCAAGGTAAAAAGTCTTTTCCAATCAAGGTAAAAGTCCTTTTTCGTAGTAGTGGGTGAACCTATAAGATTAACATTCTAACAAGCAACTTAGTAAGAGAATAGAAATGAAGGTGGGTTACGGTTCAAAAAGTACCTCAGGTTTCACATGGGATGCCTTATATATTATGGGCAGTTATGAACGTCCCTTGCTTTTCAACGCGGAATGCGCAAGACCATCTGAAAGATATAATGTTAGGCAGCAGTCCATGATGTGGATCTAGTGTAAGGCTTTGGAGCAAGGTTACATTGTATCTTCAATTCCTTGGTGGAATGACCATGGAATGATGACTAGGCATCCCCCCTTTGGTCCTACGACCAACGCATAATAGGCTTTCGTAAGTCTTGTTGTGGTGTAGAAATAGGAAGTCTTTCAAAAAAATAGGTCAGGTTTTTCATGTTAGGTTCATTGCTTGGAGAAGTGGGAAAGACTTGGGAGTCAACATAGGTAACCTTAGAAACACATGCATTAAATGTTAGTCTCATCATTGAAGAGTCTCATATGATTGTTCTTACACGTGTCCCTAGTTCCTTAGACTAGGGCGCGACTCTTCCATTTAGAATGCTCAAGTGTACATGAGTGCCGTTACAATCTTGAGGAAAATCCAACCGTTGTTTTTCATTTATCAATTTTCTTTTATTTAGGACTACCCGCTTTACCTCAATATATAAAGGTTACTCTACCTTCCTATCCATGTTTTCACTCTTTGTGCAAAGTGTAATCTTTCTATTATTTTAAGAACCCTGATTAATTTTCCTAATCCTATGTGACTCCCATTTTATCTGTATTTTTTCTTTCTATGATTATGCATTTTCTCGGTTCATCACACCATTATAACTACCCTTTGTCTTAAGGGATTCTTTAACTTTCAACTTTTTTAGGTATAATTTCTCTCCTTGTTTACTGTTTGTTGTTTTCCATTCCTTGTTTTAGTCATGACCAATATGGGAGATGACCCTACAAATGTTCTAGACATACATGGTGATGACGATGCAAGCGACGCTTCTTTTTTACACTGACATATTAAACCCAAAATGCCAACTTTTATTTTTTTATTAGTTAATTGGCCCATTGAGAACCTCATTATTCTCAGTGATAGTTCTACTTCTCGTGGGGGTTATAACGAAGATGGTGTTTGAGGGTATTTTTCACTAGGGAGCATTGAACATTGTGAGACTTCTTTTTTTTTTATAGCAAAACCTTTGTGAGAGGCACACCATATATTCACCCAAAACCTTAAGGTTATATGTGTATGGGCTCTCTCACTTATAAATGCTCAAGTTTCCACATTTCTAGCCAATGTGGGACTATTAGTCATACTACTCACACTTGATATACTCAACACTCCCCCTCAAGTGTGAGTCTATCCACAATTCTCCCTTTTAAGTGGAAGCTCTTTTCATCCATATACATTTGTACCGCCGTTGACACTCTTCAACGGAACACCTCATACCCACCACCTATGGGAGTACTTTTAATACAAGTGAATTGGTCCTTCACTCGAACCAAAGGCTCATGATACCACTATTGGGGGGTCTTTTTCACTAGGGAGAACTGAAAATTATGAAACTTCTTTTTTTAACAACACCTTTGTGAGAGACACACCATATATTCACCCAAAACCTTAAGGTTATAGGTGTATGAGTTCTCCCACTCATAAATACTCAAGTTTCCACATATCTAGCCAATGTGAGACTACTACCCATACTACTCGCACTTGCTATACTCAATAGATGGTAGCGAAATTTCGAGTTCCCATTATGGAGGAGATACAAATGATTATGCAGAAGGAATCGGAGGGATAACTATGATCATCCTGTTTTTAGGGATACTAATGTTGGTCCCTTTTCATTCACCCAACATATGCGGATCTGGAGCCTATTGAGGCTTACCGGAATAAACCAGGAACTCGCCTCTTTATTAACTCCTTTAGGTTTGTGAATGGTCAGTAACCTAGTGATAAGGAGGTTAGAGATCACCTTAACTTTTAGAGTCATCCTCTAATTCATGACACACATTATCATTTTGATGACAGTTGGGAGGACATGGTTTGAAAGGGTCATCAAGTTCTTCTAATTCCTATTGATACTGCTCAATACCATTGGGTGGAGGCAACATTAGTAGGTACAATTTCCTTCTTCAGTAACGCTTAGAGTTTGGAGGGTACTTATAGAGTTGTGGGTCCGTCCTCTAATTGGTCTATTTCCCATGTTAACCCTAGCAAAAGGATATGTAGATCCTTTGATGGATGTTTTATAGTTGTCTATAAATGTCAATTTGAATTCTTTATTAAAGATTAGATTTATTATAGATTAAAATATAGAATTTTTTTAGAATAACCTATTTATTCAACAAAAATACAAAAATAACCATATTTTCAAAAAATTTACGAATGTGGCGTAGTTTTAGAACTGGTAACCATGGATACGTCACACCATATGACGAATGCATTTGGGGTTGTTCACATGCGCGATACCATATGGATTATGAATGTTCCCCAAACCATATCATATGTCACATCCCTTTCATATCATGCATACGCGCCATATGATATGGCGCCTCCTCTTTTTATTTCTTCATTTTTTATTAATTACTTAAACTTTCCATCTACTATATATCACCACTTGTGTTTGTATTTCTCTGCACAAACGTCTCATTTTTCTCTGCACTACATTCTCTTCATATTTCCTTGCATTTTTCCAGTTAAAACAACTTCTTCTTCTTCCTATTCATCATCCTTATATATCTATCAGGTTCCATATATCACCGAGAGAATTGCCAATTTAATTTTGTCCCCAGTCAAACCTCCAATGAAGATTCGCCTCTAGAATACATTGACGTTAGAACATCTCTAGAGGAGTCTGATCTAGTGGTTAGATGGATACATTCTAGAGGGTGAATCTATCAGAAGAATTCAAAGGTTTGTTACCACGTTCAACCAAAATGGAGAAGTTCGTTTCTGGGAGAAAGTTACTAATGACCAAGATGTTCAAACATTGATGTATAGTTCTCAGGAAATTGTGTTGACGGTTGTAATCGCTAAGTTAGGTTGTTGTGTGGTTGTATTTGATTGTTTTGCTTTTTTGATTGTTTAAATTATTGTTAATTATTGCTGTTATGATATTAAGTTATGATTGTTTAAGTTATGTTATTGTTAATTGTATTCGCTTAGTTATGATATTGATGGAATGAAATTTGTTGTTGATATAAAGAGACAAGGTTACATTTAAAACTATGATGTTGTGATTGATCCTACATTGGGACATTTTGTATGATTATGCCCTGGCTGACGACATGGACTATATAATCTGGCCATTTTGTTTGCCATATCTATCTCCGTACAAATACGCATGCTATTAGGGCGACCCTTTTTCTTTCTTCGCATGATTTCATTATTCCAGACAATTTCTCCTTCGTAGGTAGGCGAATAGTCCTCCTTTGCTACTACCTGAAGCTACTGTTGTATACATTGCATAGACTAATGACTTGGTAAACAACCGACAGATAGTTGGGAGGGTTCTGGCAAACCTTTGAACATACTGCTATTACATGTGAGCAAGGAATACGAAATGCTTGAAACTTTTCGCAGTCACACTAACTCCTATCTAGTTCCACTCGATAGCATCCTCGCAGCCTCCCTCCATTATGATTCATTGACTCAGCAACATTGAGTCAACCTTTATTATGGTCAAACACTGTGACGACATGTGTGTTAGATTTGGAAACTTTGTCCTTAATGAATTTCATGGAACCATAACTGAACAGTTGGCCAAATCATAAGACAAAACTCCACTCATTAAATATTTTGATTATGCATTTTTTCTGGAGGCCGTATGTGCTTCTTGACCATCAGCCCAACGCCGATGATGTTGCAGTGTGGATAGCAAAAACACCGATCATTCGATTCAGTACAGTGGAGATGCACCAAAGTGATCGGGTGAAACTGCAGTTTGGCATGCATCAAGATATTCCAGTCGCTTCAACGTCTTTGGGAGACTAGCATTAATTGAGAGTGGATGCACAATGGGGTGTAGATGATCGGAGAGACTTTGCTAAAGAGATGTATCGATATTGGAAGAATCAACATCGCCACATCTTAAACGATCTTGTCGTGGAAGGGGCTAGACCAAGTCATCAATATATGATTTGGTTTAGGTCGGTTACAACACAATAATTTGTGTCTGAGCCGACATATTTGATAGATTCACACCAACATGCTTCATCCTTATACACTGCCCAACAACCAACCCCGCACAACACTCAACAACAATATTATCCCACCCAATCAAACTTCTAGACACGCAACACATTCATGCCACCCACCTAATCACAACAACAAGAGTCTGACTCTTACCGCCAATATCCACACACCGATACCACATCTTCCTATAACCCTGATAACTCTTTCGACTCCACCCCAGCCCACCATAGCACCCCACAAATGAACACACAATCGTCCTACCACCAAAATATCCAACTGCTATTTGACTATCTTACCCCAAAACAGTCATTTCATCATTTACAAAATGATTCAATGTACCGATTCGGACAACCATACCGTCTGCACCTAACCCAACCACTGCGTCCCAACTTCGAAAACATGGGAATGGAACTGAATTACAGAAGCGCCGTTGGCAGCATCCCCTGGCTATTGGGGACAGATGATTCAAAAAATTTCAAATACGCCGGGACCCTTTCAACAAATACATTTTTCCGTAGGGCAATACGCAAAGATCACAAACACCTCAACAAAATCGTGGTAGACCTCGAAGGCACGCTAATGCGTCGAGATGTGGAACCGGGGGACGTTTTGATTGGGCCGGTCATTGATTATTTTTTTTCATTTCTTGTAAAATATAATGTATTTTTACAATATTTATAATTATTTCTTATTTATTTTTTATTTTGTCCTCATATACTTACCTTTCCTATAAAAACAAATTAAAAAAAATTAAAATGAGATGGCGCATGAACTCCAAAAATTAGGGTAAAGGGTTCTAAAAAGGTGTATGCACCATTTGATTTGGCTACACCTATGTGTATGCTCCAAATCAAATGACGCATGAACTTTAACTTAAAGTATATGCTCCAAATGATATGGCGACTGCAATTTTTCCCCAACTGAAATTATGTCACTTTGGTAATTAATTTGAAAAACATATTATTTTTATATTTAAATTGAATAAATAGGTTATTTAAAAAAAATCTAAAATAGACCATATCTTTTCCAAATCCTTTATTTATCACTATTTGATAATTTCGTCTATTTTTAAAAATTGCTCCTTTAGTATCACGATAAATTAACAAAATAGTCATATCCAATTTTTTATACATAACCCTCTCTTTTAGTTACACTCCCATAATGTTTTAAGGTGTATTGTGATGAAGCTTCTTTATCATTGAAGAAGAAGTAACAGAATGAAGAATGAAAAATGAAGAAGAAGAATAGAAAAGTATAGCTTCATTAATTGCACATGTGGGTGATTACAAGCCTTATATAGTACAACCTTATCAAATAAAAACCAATCAGATAACAAGCTTAACTAACTAATAACAACCTAACCAATAACAGTCTTATCAACCATATTAACTAATCTAATCCAAAGATTAAAATAGCTAATCTTAACAGCCCCTCTCAAGCTAAACATGGTGAATATTGATCATGCCAAGCTTGGAAATGAATTTGTTGAAGGTTGAAGTTGGCAATGCTTTAGTTAGGAAATCAGCAAGTTGCTCATGAGTGGAAATTGGTAGGAGTCGGAGTAAGCCTTGATGTAGTTTTTCACAGACCAAATGGCAATCGATCTCAAGGTGTTTGGTGCGTTCAAGAAAAACAGGATTGAACGCAATATGCATCGCACTTTGGCTGTCACAATAAAGGACATGAAGTTTGGTACATGTGATGTGCAGTTCCTTCATAAGAGCTATCAACCAAAGCAATTCACATGTGGCAAATGATAATGCTCGATACTCAGCCTCTGATTGTGATATGGAAATAGTGTCTTGCTTCTTTACACGTCACGATATGAGAGAAATACCAATAAAAAAACAATATCCTGAAATAGACTTCCTCGAATCAATGCAGCCTGCCCAATCAGAATCTGAGAAGCCAAGAAGCTGTAATTCTGTATTTCTTCGAAACAGAATTCCTCTTCCAGGACTATTCTTCAAGTAACGTATGACTCTACAGGCAGCATGGTAATGTGCCATTGTTGGATTGTGAAGAAACTGGCTGAGTTGTTGAGTGGCATATGTTAGAACACATATTGGTTCTTAATAATATCTCTATGTTTTGATGATAACTATTATGGAACTTTGTATTCAAGAATTATATACTCTAAAAATTTGTTTAAGAATGTTTGCTGCAGATATTAAAGTGAATATCATTCTGGAAGCAAATTAGATCTGAACATGAAAATTATGCAAGGCTCTGAAGCGTCAGAAGCATCTGTTAGAAGATCATGAATGCTGCCTCCAGAAGATTTTGAGTTCTGTCTACAGAAGGATCTGAAGCAGAAGCTACAAAAGAATCTGAAGCAGAAGCCAAAAGCATCTGAAGCATTGAAGGATTCTGTATGAAGAGTTTCAAGCACAGTTATTTCAGAAGACTCTGATAGTACTAACGCTGCCAGTACTGAAGATCTGATCCCAAACTCTGCTCTGAACATTTACACGCTGAAAGCACACATGCTGCAAAGACTCTGATTCAGCAAACTCTGATGAACATCAGAAGGCTCTAATCAATCTAGACTCTGATGTTTCTTGCTGAAACTTGTTGAAGAAGAATTCAAAGTTATGTCCGTTGGAATGACCAAACGACTCTTTCCTCATTTATGCTAGACACAAGAACACAGACAAAAAGGATTTCTCTATGCATCCTACTTCTAGGAAAGGTCATGTGATGTGAAGACAAAAAGGCTCAGACCTTTTTGGTACACAGCCTTCAACGTGAAAAGCTCTTGGATCTCTGTGCCTATAAAAGTAAGACTCCATTCATCTTCTTCAGTTGACGAAATACTTGAAAGAATTCATTACAAGCTCTCGTACAACTTATTCTCATTTGCTGAATTTATTTCATTGTTCTTCATCTTAGGTGAAAAATCACAGTTGTGATAAAGCTTTATTAGAAGAAAACTAAACACTTGTATTATTATTACATTTGATTGTAAAAGAACCTTAAGAAGATCCAGTTAGGATCAGTAGTTCTTGAGAAGACTTTGAACAGTTGTTCTTAGTGCTTACTATTGTAATCAGTTAATTTAATAGTGGATTAAGTCCTTGTTTGAGAAAGGCAAATCACTCTTGATAGAGTGGACTGGAGTAGTTAAGTTCAACGAACCAGGATAAAAATACTTGAGTTTTTATTTCTAAGTTTTTTCTACATACTTATTCAACCCCCCTTCTAAGTATTTTCTCACCTTCAACATAAGTAATATCAGGGCGTGTGGTGTTAAGGTACAACAAGCGACCTATTAAACGTCTATAAGCTCCAATATCTTTAAAAACTTTACCACCATCAGCATGAAGTTTAATTGACGGGTCAAGAGGTGTTGGAGCTGGCTTGGATCCAAGCATACCAGATTCCTGCAGAAGATTAAGACAGTATTTTCGTTGCGACAATGAAATTCCTGCCTTTGAATGAGCAACCTCGAGGCCAAGAAAATACTTAAGTATTCCCAGATCTTTGATGCTAAAATTTTCATCCAGAATGAGTTTGATACAATCAAATTCAGTCATATAAGTTCCAGCTAATATTATATCATCAACGTATACTAGGATGGCTGTAAAGTGTGCATCAGTTATCAAGGTAAAAAGGGAATAATCAGAAGTAGATTGAGTATACCCTAGTTGAAGTAAGAGAGCAGTTAGCTTTTCATACCATTTGCGACTGGCTTGTTTCAGACCATATAAGCTTTTTTGCAATTTACGTACTTGATTGGGCCTGTGAGATGGAACACCTTTAGGTATGATCATATACACATATTCTTGCAATTCCCCATGCAAAAAGGCGTTGTTAACATCAAGTTGGTGTAAAAACCAGTTGTTGATGGCTGTAGTTGCAAGAAGTGTTCTGACTATTGTAAGCTTTGCTACAGGTGAAAACGTATCAAAGAAGTCAAGCCCTTCAATTTGATTGTATCCCTTGGCAACAAGCCTAGCTTTATACCTCTCTATTGTGCCATTTGTTCTATGCTTTACTTTGAACACCCATTTGTTGCCAATTGGTTTGACATGTGGTGGCAAATCAACTATATTCCAGGTTTTATTCTTGTCTAGTGCATCTAATTCAGACTTCATGGCCTTGATCCAATGTTCAGATAAACATGCTTCTTTGTAGTTCTTTGGCTCATGTGTAAGAGTGATATTGGATGCAAAAACACTATGAGATGCAGACAGGAAATGCAATGAATCATAATTAGAAATAGGATAGAGAGATTTGGTAGTACCTGATGGTGACTTGACTGCTGATGCATCAGAAGTATTGCATACATAATTTGAGAGATAATGAGGTGTATGTTTGGTTCTAACAGATCTAGGCTGAATGTTGTCATTTTCAGTATCTGATGTATCAGGCACAGATTGAATGTCATGAGTTTTATCAGGGTTTTCTAAAGGTTCAGGGTTTTCTAAAAGTTCAGGGTCAATGTTAGGATGTTGCAGTGAGTCAGGTTCAGAATCAATGTCAGGATGGTGTTCATGTTTCTCAACAGTGGATTCAATACTTTGTGATGGAACAGGTATGGTATGTGATGGGTCAATGATATCTTTGTAAGGATGATATTCCCAATTAGTAGAATTACTACTTGAATATGGGAAAATATGCTCATGGTGTATAACATTTCTAGAAACAAGAATTGTATGACTATTAATATCACAAAGTACCACACCCTTCATACCATTCTTGTATCCTAAGAAAACACATTTTCGACCCATTGACTCAAGTTTTATTCTATGCACAGTCAATGTGGATGTAAAAGCTAGAGATCCAAACACTTTGAGACTATGCATGTCAGGGTGTGTATTATGCAGTATGAAATGAGGAGAAAGATTGTTTAAAACTTGTGTAGGAAGTTTGTTTATAATGAATGTAGCATGAAGGATGGCATATGACCAAAATTGTTTGGGAAGCTTTGACTGAAAAAGAAGAGCCCTGCCAACATTTAATAAATGTTAATGTTTCCTCTCCACTCTACCATTTTGTTGTGGAGATTCAACACAACTTGTTTGATGAATGATGCCCTTAGATGCATAAAATTTAGGAATGTTAAATTCAGAGCCATTATCAGTTCTGACAATTTTGACTATGAAGTTTATGTTGATTTTCAATGAGATGAACAAAATTTATGACATGCTGTCTAGCTTCAGATTTAGCTTTCATCAAAGTTATCCATGTGTATCTACTACAATCATCAACAGCAGTCAAAAAATATGAATGGCCATGTAAAGATTGGACAGCAAGAGGTCCCTAAATGTCAAAATGGATCAATTCATAAGGGTCTGCAGCTCTATTATTACTAACAGTATAAGAAAGTTTTCTTTGTCTAGCATAACAACATACATCACAAACATCTTTATGGTTAACTGTGATAAAAGGAAATTGAGAATGTAAGTACAAAAGTCTATTTTGAGACAAATGTCCTAGTCTAAAATGCCATAAGGCTCTATCTGGTAAAGTGACATTGGCTGCTAGAGCAGGGATTAAGGTAGGTGTGTATGCAGCAGGTGGATCATTATCATTATCTCTTAGAGTTAGGTAGTACAATCCATCTTTTTGTTCAGCAGAACCAGTCATCTTCAAGGTGATTTTGTCCTGTATAACGCATTGTGAATTGAGGAAATTGACATTGCAATTAGAGGATGTGTTGCACCCCAAAATTTGACCAACAATTATTCATTCATTGAGTGTTTGAAAGTTGATATCTTCATCAGAAAGTTCAAGAGATCTTCAGAGGAAGTGTTTTGAAACCAGGGTTGTGTGCTTCACAGTTTGAAAGTTGTGGGTGCTCCTCAGATGATTCTGAGACTTGGAGAATGAACTTGATGTTTTGAGAAAGCATATGAGATGTCTTGATAGCCATCATGAAGCCCAGAGAGGTCATTGAGCAAGAATTCAGAAGATTCAACCATGAATGGTAGAATTAGGGTTTTGACTGGGTCAACCCTAGATCAGCTGAAGATTTGGAGAAGGTTGAGACTTAATCCAGGGGCCATGAGATCATGGAATGATGCATAGAGATGTTATAAAGATGATTCCTAGACCAACTCATCATGATTGAAGGGTTTGAGAAGTTTTGAGTTAGGGTTTCTGAGGATTGTCAGTAGAAAAACCCTAATTTGATCCCTATTTTCCAGGCAGTTTTAGCCCTAGATGTGATTGATATCTCATCTTCCCCACAACATGAATGTTGTAGAGCTTGTTCTAAGCTTTAATTTGAGTGGTGGAAGTCCTTGATAGGAGTTACATAGCTCAAGTTATGGTTTTGACAAATTACAGGTCAGTTGATGTGTGTGAATCTGGGTCCTTGAAAGTCACCCAACTTCCAGACAACTTTTGCCCTAGTAGGTTGATTCCTATGGTTTCTTGGTCAACATGAATGTTGAAGAGGATGTTCTTAGCTTTAATTTGAGTGGTAGAAGTCCTTGATTGGATTTGTGGAACTCAACTTATGGTTTGAACAAGGCAAGGGTATTTTGGTCATTTGTCAGTTATAGGTCATTTTATCCAATGCCTAAAACTCCTATTTCCAAGCCTCAAATGGAAAAACTCAAAACATGAAAGTTGCTCAAAATGTGATTTTAAGTCTAGAAAGAAGGTCACAAATTGATGAAAAAGCTCATAGCACAAGATTCCATGATTGGTCAAAAATGAACTAAAAATGACTTATAACTTTGAAAAGTTGAAATTGAAAAGTGTTTTGGAAGATCTACAAATCCAAAATAGGTCATCCAATATATCATTTTGATTGGAAAAAACATTTTGAGAAGATTGGTTTAAGTAGAATTTTCATTTGAGGCTTAAAAAATGAGGTTCCTTTGGAAATTTGTTACTTAAGAAAGAAGGCAATGTTAGAAAACCCTACATAAGCAACAAATACACTTGTTTTTCACTCATCCTCATTCAATAACTCACATAAGGACATTTTGAGACCAAATTGAAGGCTTGAAGCATGGGAGATGAGATAACCAACTTCTCATTCAAGGAGAAATTCATGAAACTTCCACATCATTCTAGATGAATCTAGAGACTTCCATGGATTGTTATAAAAAGAGTGCATTATGGAGAGTCTATGGTTGGTGAAAGTGGAGCCAAGTCAGAGGAGAGAGAAGGATACATAGCCATTGGAGGAGTTTCTTCAAGTTGAAGCAACTTGAGTTTTCTTTCACTTCAAGCCACCACCTTCACAACAAGTGCAAACAGAAGGTTCTTCACCATTGTAGGAGCATCTTGGACCAATTTCAAGCCCTGCAACCACCTCCTCGAGCCTCACCATCATCTTCTTGACAGGTTTTTCTTCACCCCATACCTCCTAAATTATGCTGTTTTAGTTGGTTCTTTAGGCATAGAGATAATGTGTTAGGGTAGAGGATTCTTTCCCTTGAATTAGAGCAAGATTGGTGAGGTTCCCCACCAGAACCATGAATCTTTGATCTTCCATAGCTGGCTGTTTAAAGAGTTTTAGGTAGCATAAATTGGGTTAGAATCATCAGGATAGCGTGTAGTGTATCTGTTGACCATTAAATTGAAGTTTGATGAAGATTAACATCAGTTGGAAATTCTGAACCATGGTTGTACCAAGATCTTCTAGCTCTCTGTTAGAGCAATCTAGAAAGAATTAAGGAAAAGTGAACGTATGGTTGTAATCTAGGCATTTAGTAGATGATTTTTCATGTTTAGGTCGAGGGAAGCCGTGGCCTGTGGGGAGAGATAATGGAGCTCGAATGTATGAGTGCATGAGAGAGGGTTCTGCAAAACCCTAGTTTGATGAAGACGATGAGGGAGCGCCGTTGGATCAAGTCCAATGTTTGACAAATTCACCTAATCTAACGGTCGCGCGCGTGTCTGAGTTTGGAGGGAAGATTTGAATCTAAATGAAACGCAGCCGTTTCATTAAAGACCGCTTCTGGGCCTATAGCGCTACTTGCACCCCCCCCCTTTTGTTTGGCCCAGTTAATTGAACTAGCCTGATGTGCTAGTTGCGCCCCCCCTCCTTTTAATTAATTCATTTCTTTTTAATTCTTCTTTTATTTTTTCTGTCTTGAATAATTCATTAAAAATAGTTAAAAAATGATTTTTAATTTCTTCTTTTTTCTATGAGTAGATTAAAATGAGTAGAAAATTATAAAAATAAAATTGAGATTTTATTTTTATGTTTGATATTTTTAGTAGATTTTCCAATTAAATAGCTTTTTAGTATGTTTAATTTGGTACTTGATTTTGTAGGATTTATTTTAGAACCTTCCCTTAGGGTTTTTTACCCATTCTTTTTTATGCAATTAGATGATGAGTCATACTTCCCCATAGGATTTTTTCTAGATTTTTTAGAATTAATCTTGGTTAGTTTAATTAGGGTAGACTTAGGGTGTCCTGATTAGGGTTTAGAATGGTGTTTAGGTGATGAATCATTTTCTTGGAGCAAGTTTTATCTTGATTTTTAGGTAGAAACCTTTATAGATATTATGAGTAGGTGTTGAGGACCCTTATGAATATTTGTTAAATTTTTCCCCTTTAGTTTAGCATTTTTAGGTATTGTCTGAGATTGCCTGATGATTTGGTTTGTTCAGTGGGTTATCTGTTCATCTGTGGGGTTCATTCTGAGGAATTTGATGAAGGGCTTGTGTTGCCTTGAGGATATTGATGGGGAGCATCATGAAGAGGAGCTGGTAGACCAAGATGCAGAGACCCAGAGCTTGTCTCATCTCCTGTCTGTGAGGTTTGAGAGCCTGAAGTTTGAAGGAAGTTCATGGTACTTTCCTGAGGAAGGCACTATGAATGACTTTCATCCTTCCTTCTCACCTCTTTCTTAAGTATCCAATGATGTTGGAGCCAACTTGTGAGTTTAATTCCTCCTGAGGAGGAATGTAAACTGATCACATGTTGTTGAGCCACATGGGATGCAACTCCTGAGTGGAAGCCTCCTAGTACTTTCCTGAGGAAGGTCCTATGGGTCTGTTCACTTAGTTCCACTAGTTGATCTAGGATTTCTTAAGTATCCAATGATGTTGGAGCCAACTTGTGAGTTTAATTTCTCCTGAGGAGGAATGTAAACTGATCACATGTTGTTGAGCCACATGGGATACAACTCCTAAGTGGAAGCCTCCTAGTACTTTCCTGAGGAAGGTCCTATGGGTCTGTTCACTTAGTTCCACTAGTTGATCTAGGATTTCTTAAGTATCCAATGATGTTGGAGCCAACTTGTGAGTTTAATTTCTCCTGAGGAGGAATGTAAACTGATCACATGTTGTTGAGCCACATGGGATACAACTCCTAAGTGGAAGCCTCCTAGTACTTTCCTGAGGAAGGTCCTATGGGTCTATTCACTTAGCTCCACTAGTTCATATAGGATTTTCTAAATATCCAGTGATGTTGGAGCCTGCTTGTGAGTTTAATCTCTCCTGAGGAGGGATGTAAACTGATCACAGTGGTTGAGCCACATAGGGTATGATTCCTGAGTATACACCTCCTAGTGCTTTCCTGAGGAAGACACTATGAGTCTGATTGCTTAGCTCCCTGTCTTTGGTAAGCTTATTCTGAAGCTTGAAGGCTGGGAATGATTGCTCCTGTTTAGGGTTGTGCTTGAGAGCTTTGCCTTAGATTTATTCAGATTCTGTGATTAGGGTTAGGATTAGAGAATAGATGATTCTTTCTCAAGTGTGTTTTGTTTGCCTGATGGCACTTCATTCCCTTTATCTGTATATTGCTTGATAGCATGTGGTTTATTTTCAGTATGATTACTGTTATTTCATGACTGGCTTGAGGTCGAGATGAGCTTGTGGAGGCTGAAGCCCCACACACATTTCCTCCCTCACTTGCATTGCATGCATTTTACTGTTAAAGCTGATGTTTTTGTCTGTTTCTGTGTATCATTGACATGATCCCTTAGGACTCTCATTTCCTTTGATAAGGATTTGATGATAGACTTTTAGGTTGAAACCTATGCATGACAACATCTAGGAGTTCCCTGTTCAAACCTCAACCATAGGATGAATCCATGGCATGATAACAGTAGGGCTTGATAGTCTCCCTCCTAGTTGAGCCATTTTAACCAGTAGTTTCCCGAACTACGTTTGCTCTGATCTTTCATACCAGATGAAAGTACGTAGGCATAGGATGCGATATCCTAGCGAGCAACCTTCCCCATCCTTCACCCGTAGTTAGCCGAACTACGTTGACTCTGATTTCTCGTTCCAGACGGGAATACGTAGGCATAAAGCGCGACGCTTTGCCGAGTCATTTTCTTTTCTTTTTCAGCCAGCCTTGATAGGTAGATAGATTATAACCAACCCGTCCAAGTAAACAAACAAGCGAGGATCCCGTCGAGTACGACGGACGTGAGGGGTGCTAATACCTTCCCCTTGCGTAACCGACTCCCGAACCCAGACAATGGTTGCGATGACCTTGTCTTACCCTTATTCGTCAGGTTTTTTCCGATCGTTTCCTTTCCCGCTCTGAGGGATAAATAACGAAAGGTGGCGACTCTTCTGTCATGCCGGCACCTTATTTTCGCGCAAGCGACAGCTGGCGACTCTGCTGGGGACTATAACATCTAGGGACTTTTCCCATCCCTTATGCTGGGACCGTTTCCCATCCCCTACGCGAGTCAATCCTATCGTTTGTGTGTTTGCTTGTTGGGTTGCGTTTGTTTATCGCATCTTTGCTTCTCGCATTTTACTTCCCGCATTTTATCTCCCGCATTTTATTTCCAGTTTGATATGATTATCTGTGCTGCTGTGGGAGAGGGATGTTACTGTGAGTGAAAAGCCGGACCTGGGCTTGAGTACACACCTAGATATAGTTGTAGAGAAGTAGTAGACGAACCTGTCTGTTGAGCAGGCACAGTTCCCTACGAAAATCTGCGCTCAGACGAGATTCTTGCAGAGGTGCTCCTTTCCGGTCCTGAGGATCTGAGGGGAGTCCAGACGTGAGGGTTGTCGACTCTGGGGACCGATCATTTGGAAGTCAGCTAAGAGAGGCCTCTTCATGACTTGACGATGCCACTCCTTCTGGGAATCGTATTGTCACTCATGAATGTCTGTGACGCTGACAACCGCATAGGATGCCGTACCTTTGTCCGTGGATTAGGTCCATCATACCTGTGAGTGGGGTTGGGATATTGCAGGAAACTTTGACCTCCAGACCACCTGGTTTTCTTGACAGTGAATCAGTTATGTTGGGTTCTCAGTTGCAGATATGTTCTTGATAGAGCAAGGGTTTGATCAGAGGATCTTATCATCGGGTATTTGTCTGTTCTTGATAGAGCAGGCTTTGATCAGTGTATTATTATCAGAGGTTTGTTCTGGATGGAGCAGATTTTTGAGTGAGGTCTGAGAATCTCGTCAGCAGTTGTTATTTTGTTCTTGACAGGGCAGATTTTTGAGTGGGGTTTGAAGATCTCATCAGCAGCTGTGCATTTGTTCTTGAGAGGGCAGATTTTTGATTTGGGGTCCGAAGACTTCTCCAACAGATATTCCTTGATCTTGCATCCGGGGTCTTTATTATCAGGCCTTCGTTCTTGTCAGAGCAGAATTTTGATCTCGATCCTACCAGATGGTTATTCACAGCAGATCAGATCAGTGGCTTACACCGGGGTTTCCCTCTCCTCAGTGACTGTTGATACCGAATCTCCACAGCAGCCACCCGGATATATTATTGCATGACTGCATTTTGCATTAGTTTGCATATCCATTTTTGCATTCCATTAGCATGTGTCTGTGCTGCAGGCGTGTTTCGTACCCTGATCCTGGTGTCCCGAGCAATATGAGATATTTTCTTCCATGAATGGATCCAGTCTTATCATTACATTGACACTATGTTGGCACGTTGACACCAGAATCAGGGGTGATCTCCTGAACGTACAGACACCCATAATTCATCTTGCATGGCAGAAGCCGGGACTTGTCTTCTAACCTTTGTGTTTGCAGGTTTGACTCAGAATCAAGCAGCTCAGACTGATGGAGCAGATACAAGCTGAACTAGAGAAAATCCAAAGCCAGCTGGGGCAGGTCATGAATGACATACAGGCAGTGCGTCTGGACCAGCAAGTACTCAGAGAGGAGAATCAGCAGCTGCAGAACCAGCTGAGCTTTCTCATGGGAGTGGTGAGAAGTATGCTAGATAAGGAGAGTGGTCAAGCACCCAAGGAGGAGACCAGAGTGCTTCCCCCGTTACCGTCATTGCCACCTGTGCTGAAGCCAAGTGGACCTCATGGACCCTCTACACAGCATGAAGCTCGAGGCCTGTCTCGTCGTCAGCCGCGCCGAGCATCTCAGAATAATCCTGAAGGGTATGGTCAAAAGAAGAAGCTACTTGATAGAGCTTTGGACCCACTACCTGTGAGTTATGCCCAGCTGCTGCCGCTGTTGGTTCAGAACCGAGTTCTCAAGCTTCGGACCTTAAATCCACCAGATGAGGGGTCACCAGACGTTGATCTAAGCATGCATTGTGACTTCCACTCTGGAGCACCGGGGCACCATGTTGAAACATGTAAGGCTCTCCGGAATAAGATTCAGGACCTGATCGACTCGAGGACGATTAGGCTTGTGCCGGGCGGCATGAGAGCATCGGGAAAGTTTATCCCCTACCCTGCAGGAGAGGTGGATGATTCCACTCCTTTGCCTGAAGCTGAGGAAGATCTGGAATATGTCCCGCGACCTTTGGTGACTGAATCGCCTCGCTCGTAGATTCGGAGGGTTACTTCCAGAAGCTGGTGATCCAGACAGGCAGACGTCCTCAGCATTGGCAGTCCTCGGACTTTTTACCATTTGCACTTGTAGTTTCTTTTCTGTTAGTTACTACTTGCTGTTAAACATTGTATGTTTCGAATGGTAATGATAATAAAGTGACTATGCATTTCTTCTGAATTAGTTATGTCGTTGTCACTCATTTACTGCATTGCACTGACACTTGCATTTTATTTACTCCGATTTCTTACTATGATTAGCAATGAGCGGAGGGAGGATGATGAAACTGAATACGCATAACCGATGATCGTATTGCTTTCAGATAAAACTTTGCCGATGACGTACAAGGCATTGTTTCAAGTCCCCTAAACACCGGAGAGATAAGGAAGAGAATCCCTTATTAACCACTTCGAGCCGAGAAGTAGGAGTTTCTTTCGGATTTTTTTAACCCTCGCATCTTAACCCGGGGCAGGGTAGTCGCCAGTTAGCTTGATCGAGCGTTCAAGTCTTATAGAAGAGTGTTGTCCTTCGAGGACCAATCACATCATATTCCTCTCCAGAGGTCGTACCTCATCAACCATAATGGTTAAACTTCACCAATCAAGAGTGAGACAATTACAATCCTTTCGGAGCAATCAAGACAACCAGTGTCACACGACTTGTTCCAAGAAAAAAAGAGAAATAAGAAAGCCCGCTAAGTAAAAAAGGAAAAGCTAAAAAGCAAATACTTAGGCAAAAATAAGGGCATCCCGCTGGACTTCAAAAGGAAAAATCGAAAAGAACTCAAAAGGAGTCAGTCCAGGCAAAAATTAGGGAATCAAAACAAAAGAATGAAAAAGAAAGGGTTATAAAAAAGAAAAATCCTCGAACAAGGACGAAGTCGTGTAGACACAGACGCCGAAAATGAAAAAGGAGTAACTGTCACTCCGAAACACCTTGTGAATTCTTTAACCAGTTGTTCCCAATGTTCAACATACCTCTCGAAGAGGCGAGCACTCGAGCCAAGTTAACTGGACTTTAGGATCGGAGAACATCACGTAGAAGGGGTGGGTACAAATCATAATTTGAGCCGAATATCCTTTGTTTCACGAACCGTGAACCCGACCACGATACAACCCTTAAAAGACCTAATTGAGGCAGGGTTTATTCCGAGAGTGCATTACGATAAGGTTGAGTAGCCTGACTCCTTCATGATTTGCTAATCATATCCTTATTGCATTTTTCACTGATCGCATCAGCACTACGATTGAACTCTTGAGTTCATTCGTCACTCACTAGCATGACACGTAAATGAGTGACAGTACAACATTTTTCGAAATTTGCATGAACACTGCATTAAAATTACTATTCGTGAATAAACAATTTTAGTTGCAGGTTAGTAGCTGATGCGAAGGAACTTCAGCAAGGAATAGTCAATCAGGACTGAATCGCCAGAGGTCTGGGTCAGAACGGTATGCTGCGAAACCCTGTGAATCTGGGGCAATGACTTCCAGTGAGTTTGGAATCGGTTTGTCTGAGGACAAGTCCCGGAGCATCATTTGATTATGGGGCAGTTTATGCAAGAAGCGGTTGGTCGGAAGTGAATCTTCTCGAGACCCAATCAGGGGCAGTTATCCGGAATCCTTGCGATTTAAGGGCAGATCCCTCCAGTGTTCGATCAGAGCATGTTGAGTCGCTCATCGCTCGTTCAGGGGCAAACTACTTCAGAGATATTGAAGCCAACCATGCTGAAAGTCGATCAGTTGAGGATGAATCCTCCCGTTATGCGGATGCTGGGGCAAGCCCTCTGAAGATTGTCTTGTTACCATTTGTTTTCGGCTCAGAATGATTTCTTCCCAGAGGTCGGATTGGGGGCAAGTTGAATTGCGCTGGGGCAAGTTGTTCAGATGAGTTTGTTCACCCTAGCAAGAATTGAGTATCGGGGAATCGTGTCGTTACCCCGTCAAAATCCGAACCTTCTGAAGAAGCCTTGCGGTCATTGGATTGTTATCCTACAACCTAACCTATTACTTGACTCCATGATTGGTAGCCTGTATTCCCTGTGTTGGCGTTGTTGAATCGGGGTTGTTTCTCCGCGGAGATGTACGGTTTGAGGTTGTTCCCCTGTACAGTTCGAGACTGCAGCAAATTGAGATGGCGTTTACCCCTCATCAGATTAGGGTCAAGATTACCCTCAGCAGACCAGGATTGATATCCCCGAAGCGGAGCGAGTCCTCCCTCTCCGGCAGAGTTCAGTAGTCTCTCCTCCGTAGAATCAGAACCAGATAGTGAGCATTGATATGTCTTCCCCAGGTAGAGGTGATTCTCTTCCCCAAACAGACGCATCCTGAAGGAATGTCACCTCATCGGCTGAATCAAGCACCGAAGAATGATGTCTCCCCCCAGCACCGGGTCACAAGTGAAGATTTCAGAGAAATGTTCGGGTGCCGAAGCTCGTGTTTTCCCCAGTAAAGTCGCTGAAGCAGGATTTTCCCCCGCACCGGGTCACAAGTGCAGGTTTCGCAGGAAGCTAATCGTATGCCGAAGTATGCAGTAACTGATAGTGCCAGACTGAAGTCTCCAGTGGAATTGAGATTCCTCACCAGAATCAGGCTCTCTCCTGAAGACGGACGATTCCTTCTTCCCCAGTAGAGTGTTGGGACAGCTGATGTTGTATTCCCCGGCAGAGTTGTACTCTCCCCGAAGTCAGGTGATCCTTTCCTCCCCAGCGGAATTGAAGTTCCCCATCAGAGTTGCCCTCTCCAGCGAAGTAGAATGATTTCTATCCCCGGCCGAGTCCGCAGAAAAGCAGAATCCTCGGAAGTTGATCAGGTCATGATCGATTTTCCTCAGCAGAGCGTAGAGCAGCTGATGTTGTATTCCCCCAGAGTCGTACTCTATCCAGCGAAGCAGAACGATTTCTCCTTCCTCAGCCAAGTTTGCAGATGCCCAAGAGAGCCGAGTCCTTGGAAGTTGATCGGATCATGATTGGTTTTTCCCCGGTGGAGTGTTGAGCAGCTGAAGTTGGCTCCCCACAGAGTGGTCATCCCCAGAAGAGTAGCCGAGACGGCCGCGCATTTCATTCTCGTGATTGATATCAGCAGATCCAAGTTCTCGTAGAGCTTCATCCCCTGCAGCAGTCAGCTGAAGTTGTTCCCCTGCAGCAGTTCGCGGAAGATTGATTCCCCAGACAGAGTCCGATTGATATTGGCGTGCTCACGTTCTCCTCAGCAGGATGATTCCTCTATCTGAGTGGTTCTTTTTCCTTGACAGGAGGGTTTCCCCCTTCGGCATTTATTTTGCTGACGGGATCGCATTTTTGTGCATGATTGCATGGCATTATGCATGATTGCATAGCACTGAGCATGATTGCATGGCATTTAGCATAAATACATATCATTCCCACCGTGTGGGGCATAGTGCAGAAGCATACACATCATAAACATGATCTAGGTCATTATCATCCTTGTTGAACAGGTGTATCCCAAAAGACCGTTTGCTCAGGACGATTCTTGATGTTCTCCCCAGCCAGGTTGTTTTCTTAGATGATTCTAAAAGACCCCGGTGTGATCCCCGCAGTTCGCTCGCTCAAGATGATTTTTGAGATCCCCAGCGAAGTCTTCAGTGCAAGATGATGCTTGAATTCCTCAGCAGGGCTGTTTGCTTAAGATGACTCTTAAGACCTCAGTACAGTTTCCCGAGTTGTTTGCTTAAGATGATTCTTGAGCTCCCCAGTAGCGTCCGCAGCAAGAGTTGCCCAGGAAGATTCCTGGAAGTACCCAGCAGAATAAAGTCTCCAGAAAGGTTATCAGTTCAGGATGATTCTTGGAAGCGCCCGCCGGAGTTGTTTGTTCAAGGTGATTTCGGGAACCCCCAACAGACTGGAGGTCTTTTCCCCAGCAAGTGGTTGGCATTTCCCCAGCAGCAGGCAGGTAGATTGATGTCCCCAGCCGAGCACAGTCATGATTGGCAGATGGAATGTTTCCCCAAGCAGATCCCGAAGGATTGTCCAGCAAACTGAAGTTTGTTTATCCCGCAAGTTTGAGAACTTAATGACATGAGTGTCTTGTAGCCCGAAGGCTATGTTCCCCAGAAGGGTCATTTCCCAAAAAGTCGTTCAGGGCATTTATCGCTTTCCCCGTGCAGAAGTACTTGCTCCCTAGTAAAGTTGGTAGGAATCGTCTGAGTATGCTCTTTCGTTTTTCTCCAGCAATTGTTGAAGTCGTTGGGGTGAACTCTCTCGTCTTTCTGCAGCAGAGTCTACAAGGTTGTTCGGGTGAACCCTTCTTCCTTTTCCCCAGTGAGTCGTCAGGATTATTTGGGTGAACCCTCATTCCTCTCTCCTCAACAGAGTTGTTAACTTGATGATTATGTCCGGTGACCCGGCATGTTTGCTTTTATTTAGCAACAACTTGACAGGATGTCAAGAGAATAGCAGCATGATATGTCTGCTCCAACGACGATGTCTGATCTGAAGATGGATTTCGTAAGCGCCCGAAGGCGATATCAGAAGGTTCCTGTGAAGCCAGGTTTCCGTGTGGATGAAGCAACGGGTGGCTGAAACCAAGGTTCCAAAGTTGTAGATACAACAGAGTGATTCGTGTGAGTCTGAAGACCACGTCAGTTGTCCTGAGGTGATGATTGATTGCGATCAAGTGAATGATACGTCTTCCGATTGAAGTCGAAGATGTTTCCCCAGCAACGATGTCTAATCTGAAGATGGATTTCGTAAGCGCCCAAAGGCGATATCAAAAGGTTCCGGTGAGTCCAGATTTCCGTGTTGAAGAATCAACAGGTAGCTGAAGACAAGGTTCCAAAGTTTGTAGATATAACAAGATGATCCGTGTTGGCCTGAAGACCAAGTCAATTGTCCTGAGGAGATGATTGATTGCGATCAAGTGAATAGTATTTCTTCTGACTGAAGTCGAAGATGTTTCTCCAGCTGAAGCGGAGTTTTGCCTGAAGGCAAAGTGTTTGAATCCCCGTAGAGTCATGAATGGCTCAAAATACCATTTCTCTGACTGAAGTCACAGATTTCCTAAGCTGAAGCAAAGGTGCCTAAGGGCAAGGTTATCCCCAAGGTTATGAATTACCTAGGATTCATTTTTCGGACTGAAGACCGAAGTATATCCCTGACTGAAGTCTCGGATGCTCTATAGCAGAGGCGGAGTTGCCTGAAGGCATATCCATGTATCCTTGAAGGCCAAGGACCATTTCTTCAGACTGAAGTCGAAGATACCTCCTGCAGAGTTGCCTACGGGCAAAGTTTATACCCTTGAAGGCCAAGGATGTTTTTCTAGCTGAAGCTGGAATAGCCGACGGGCAGGGTTTCATCTTTCTTCAGAAATACTTGAAGATTCTCCAGCGGATCTGGAGTGGCCAGGGGCCAGGGTTCCATCTATATTCAGAGTTACTTGAAGATTTTTCTAGCTGAAGCTGGAAGTGGCCAGGGGCCAGGGTTTCATATAGTTCTAATATTGAAGTTCTACGGCAGGCAGTGTGCAGCAGTATTCCGATGTTCGTTATGGTTCTGAGGGTGAACCCCAGATCAGAGTGTGCTCGGTTAAGTCTCTCCTTCCCAGCGGAGTAGCTTCAGGTATGTAAGTGTATTTTGTGTTCCATTTACCAGGGGTGAACCCCAGGTCAGATGTGTTTGAAATCATGTTTGTTTCCGGCGACGAGGTTGGATGTTTGTTTGACGGCAATGTCAGACCCTTTAAATCCCCAACAGAGATGATGTTTGGACGACGGCGATGTCGAGTGTCTCTCAGATTATGTTTGTTTCCGGCGGCGATGTCAGATCAGTATTTCTCCAGCTAGTTGTTGAGCAGCTAGTGTTGCAGTGTTCAAAGATTTGTTCCCCGCAGAGTACCGTGCGCGCGTGCAGTTGGCAAATTTTCGGGTTTACCGATATTCAACCGTCTCGTACCTTGATTGGTTGAGAGCCGTTCGCTTCTCACCCAGTCAGGTTCAAGCCGTTTGAATAGGGGCAGCTGTTGCACCCCAAAATTTGACCAACAATTATTCATTCATTGAGTGTTTGAAAGTTGATATCTTCATCAGAAAGTTCAAGAGATCTTCAGAGGAAGTGTTTTGAAACCAGGGTTGTGTGCTTCACAGTTTGAAAGTTGTGGGTGCTCCTCAGATGATTCTGAGACTTGGAGAATGAACTTGATGTTTTGAGAAAGCCTATGAGATGTCTTGATAGCCATCATGAAGCCCAGAGAGGTCATTGAGCAAGAATTCAGAAGATTCAACCATGAATGGTAGAATTAGGGTTTTGACTGGGTCAACCCTAGATCAGCTGAAGATTTGGAGAAGGTTGAGACTTAATCCAGGGGCCATGAGATCATGGAATGATGCATAGAGATGTTATAAAGATGATTCCTAGACCAACTCATCATGATTGAAGGGTTTGAGAAGTTTTGAGTTAGGGTTTCTGAGGATTGTCAGTAGAAAAACCCTAATTTGATCCCTATTTTCCAGGCAGTTTTAGCCCTAGATGTGATTGATATCTCATCTTCCCCACAACATGAATGTTGTAGAGCTTGTTCTAAGCTTTAATTTGAGTGGTGGAAGTCCTTGATAGGAGTTACAGAGCTCAAGTTATGGTTTTGACAAATTACAGGTCAGTTGATGTGTGTGAATCTGGGTCCTTGAAAGTCACCCAACTTCCAGACAACTTTTGCCCTAGTAGGTTGATTCCTATGGTTTCTTGGTCAACATGAATGTTGAAGAGGATGTTCTTAGCTTTAATTTGAGTGGTAGAAGTCCTTGATTGGATTTGTGGAACTCAACTTATGGTTTGAACAAGGCAAGGGTATTTTGGTCATTTGTCAGTTATAGGTCATTTTATCCAATGCCTAAAACTCCTATTTCCAAGCCTCAAATGGAAAAACTCAAAACATGAAAGTTGCTCAAAATGTGATTTTAAGTCTAGAAAGAAGGTCACAAATTGATGAAAAAGCTCATAGCACAAGATTCCATGATTGGTCAAAAATGAACTAAAAATGACTTATAACTTTGAAAAGTTGAAATTGAAAAGTGTTTTGGAAGATCTACAAATCCAAAATAGGTCATCCAATATATCATTTTGATTGGAAAAAACATTTTGAGAAGATTGGTTTAAGTAGAATTTTCATTTGAGGCTTAAAAAATGAGGTTCCTTTGGAAATTTGTTACTTAAGAAAGAAGGCAATGTTAGAAAACCCTACATAAGCAACAAATACACTTGTTTTTCACTCATCCTCATTCAATAACTCACATAAGGACATTTTGAGACCAAATTGAAGGCTTGAAGCATGGGAGATGAGATAACCAACTTCTCATTCAAGGAGAAATTCATGAAACTTCCACATCATTCTAGATGAATCTAGAGACTTCCATGGATTGTTATAAAAAGAGTGCATTATGGAGAGTCTATGGTTGGTGAAAGTGGAGCCAAGTCAGAGGAGAGAGAAGGATACATAGCCATTGGAGGAGTTTCTTCAAGTTGAAGCAACTTGAGTTTTCTTTCACTTCAAGCCACCACCTTCACAACAAGTGCAAACAGAAGGTTCTTCACCATTGTAGGAGCATCTTGGACCAATTTCAAGCCCTGCAACCACCTCCTCGAGCCTCACCATCATCTTCTTGACAGGTTTTTCTTCACCCCATACCTCCTAAATTATGCTGTTTTAGTTGGTTCTTTAGGCATAGAGATAATGTGTTAGGGTAGAGGATTCTTTCCCTTGAATTAGAGCAAGATTGGTGAGGTTCCCCACCAGAACCATGAATCTTTGATCTTCCATAGCTGGCTGTTTAAAGAGTTTTAGGTAGCATAAATTGGGTTAGAATCATCAGGATAGCGTGTAGTGTATCTGTTGACCATTAAATTGAAGTTTGATGAAGATTAACATCAGTTGGAAATTCTGAACCATGGTTGTACCAAGATCTTCTAGCTCTCTGTTAGAGCAATCTAGAAAGAATTAAGGAAAAGTGAACGTATGGTTGTAATCTAGGCATTTAGTAGATGATTTTTCATGTTTAGGTCGAGGGAAGCCGTGGCCTGTGGGGAGAGATAATGGAGCTCGAATGTATGAGTGCATGAGAGAGGGTTCTGCAAAACCCTAGTTTGATGAAGACGATGAGGGAGCGCCGTTGGATCAAGTCCAATGTTTGACAAATTCACCTAATCTAACGGTCGCGCGCGTGTCTGAGTTTGGAGGGAAGATTTGAATCTAAATGAAACGCAGCCGTTTCATTAAAGACCGCTTCTGGGCCTATAGCGCTACTTGCACCCCCCCCCCCCTTTTGTTTGGCCCAGTTAATTGAACTAGCCTGATGTGCTAGTTGCGCCCCCCCTCCTTTTAATTAATTCATTTCTTTTTAATTCTTCTTTTATTTTTTCTGTCTTGAATAATTCATTAAAAATAGTTAAAAAATGATTTTTAATTTCTTCTTTTTTCTATGAGTAGATTAAAATGAGTAGAAAATTATAAAAATAAAATTGAGATTTTATTTTTATGTTTGATATTTTTAGTAGATTTTCCAATTAAATAGCTTTTTAGTATGTTTAATTTGGTACTTGATTTTGTAGGATTTATTTTAGAACCTTCCCTTAGGGTTTTTTACCCATTCTTTTTTATGCAATTAGATGATGAGTCATACTTCCCCATAGGATTTTTTCTAGATTTTTTAGAATTAATCTTGGTTAGTTTAATTAGGGTAGACTTAGGGTGTCCTGATTAGGGTTTAGAATGGTGTTTAGGTGATGAATCATTTTCTTGGAGCAAGTTTTATCTTGATTTTTAGGTAGAAACCTTTATAGATATTATGAGTAGGTGTTGAGGACCCTTATGAATATTTGTTAAATTTTTCCCCTTTAGTTTAGCATTTTTAGGTATTGTCTGAGATTGCCTGATGATTTGGTTTGTTCAGTGGGTTATCTGTTCATCTGTGGGGTTCATTCTGAGGAATTTGATGAAGGGCTTGTGTTGCCTTGAGGATATTGATGGGGAGCATCATGAAGAGGAGCTGGTAGACCAAGATGCAGAGACCCAGAGCTTGTCTCATCTCCTGTCTGTGAGGTTTGAGAGCCTGAAGTTTGAAGGAAGTTCATGGTACTTTCCTGAGGAAGGCACTATGAATGACTTTCATCCTTCCTTCTCACCTCTTTCTTAAGTATCCAATGATGTTGGAGCCAACTTGTGAGTTTAATTCCTCCTGAGGAGGAATGTAAACTGATCACATGTTGTTGAGCCACATGGGATGCAACTCCTGAGTGGAAGCCTCCTAGTACTTTCCTGAGGAAGGTCCTATGGGTCTGTTCACTTAGTTCCACTAGTTGATCTAGGATTTCTTAAGTATCCAATGATGTTGGAGCCAACTTGTGAGTTTAATTTCTCCTGAGGAGGAATGTAAACTGATCACATGTTGTTGAGCCACATGGGATACAACTCCTAAGTGGAAGCCTCCTAGTACTTTCCTGAGGAAGGTCCTATGGGTCTGTTCACTTAGTTCCACTAGTTGATCTAGGATTTCTTAAGTATCCAATGATGTTGGAGCCAACTTGTGAGTTTAATTTCTCCTGAGGAGGAATGTAAACTGATCACATGTTGTTGAGCCACATGGGATACAACTCCTAAGTGGAAGCCTCCTAGTACTTTCCTGAGGAAGGTCCTATGGGTCTATTCACTTAGCTCCACTAGTTCATATAGGATTTTCTAAATATCCAGTGATGTTGGAGCCTGCTTGTGAGTTTAATCTCTCCTGAGGAGGGATGTAAACTGATCACAGTGGTTGAGCCACATAGGGTATGATTCCTGAGTATACACCTCCTAGTGCTTTCCTGAGGAAGACACTATGAGTCTGATTGCTTAGCTCCCTGTCTTTGGTAAGCTTATTCTGAAGCTTGAAGGCTGGGAATGATTGCTCCTGTTTAGGGTTGTGCTTGAGAGCTTTGCCTTAGATTTATTCAGATTCTGTGATTAGGGTTAGGATTAGAGAATAGATGATTCTTTCTCAAGTGTGTTTTGTTTGCCTGATGGCACTTCATTCCCTTTATCTGTATATTGCTTGATAGCATGTGGTTTATTTTCAGTATGATTACTGTTATTTCATGACTGGCTTGAGGTCGAGATGAGCTTGTGGAGGCTGAAGCCCCACACACATTTCCTCCCTCACTTGCATTGCATGCATTTTACTGTTAAAGCTGATGTTTTTGTCTGTTTCTGTGTATCATTGACATGATCCCTTAGGACTCTCATTTCCTTTGATAAGGATTTGATGATAGACTTTTAGGTTGAAACCTATGCATGACAACATCTAGGAGTTCCCTGTTCAAACCTCAACCATAGGATGAATCCATGGCATGATAACAGTAGGGCTTGATAGTCTCCCTCCTAGTTGAGCCATTTTAACCAGTAGTTTCCCGAACTACGTTTGCTCTGATCTTTCATACCAGATGAAAGTACGTAGGCATAGGATGCGATATCCTAGCGAGCAACCTTCCCCATCCTTCACCCGTAGTTAGCCGAACTATGTTGACTCTGATTTCTCGTTCCAGACGGGAATACGTAGGCATAAAGCGCGACGCTTTGCCGAGTCATTTTCTTTTCTTTTTCAGCCAGCCTTGATAGGTAGATAGATTATAACCAACCCGTCCAAGTAAACAAACAAGCGAGGATCCCGTCGAGTACGACGGACGTGAGGGGTGCTAATACCTTCCCCTTGCGTAACCGACTCCCGAACCCAGACAATGGTTGCGATGACCTTGTCTTACCCTTATTCGTCAGGTTTTTTCCGATCGTTTCCTTTCCCGCTCTGAGGGATAAATAACGAAAGGTGGCGACTCTTCTGTCATGCCGGCACCTTATTTTCGCGCAAGCGACAGGATGCACACAACTTTGAAACAGATAATAAATTTAAAGAAAATTCAGGAATCAAGAGAACATTATGCACAATGAAGTCAAGGGAAAAATGGATTGTGCCATAATATTTAGCAACAAGGCATTGTCCATTGGGTAATCTAACATTAATAGGAATAATCTTCTTATATGAGTGAAACCATTTTATAGAACTACATATGTGATCAGAAGCTCCCGAATCAATGATTCAAGAATAATTACTACTATTATGCATGTAATGATATGTGTTACCTGTTGATGGATGACCAACAGCAACTTGATTGGAAGAAGCATGTCCTGAAGATTGGGCAAGGCTGGATTTCTGAATTAGCTCCATTAGAGCACTTAATTGACCCTGAGTTATAGGTGAATTATCACATTTGATGTCAGTACCATTAGAGAAAGATCCATCATCATTGTTACCATCTGATGCCACATTGTTAGCTGAATTCTGAAACTACTTCTGCATGTGAGGTGGTACATCATGCTTCTTGAAGCAATTGTCAACAGTGTGATTTGTCTCGCCACAGAAAGTGCAGACACGAGCACCATGCTTGACATTGTTTCTTGCACCAATCCTCTTGGAATCAGCAACATTGATCAGTGTTTGAGACTCATCAGTGGTAGCAGGGAGCTGAATTTTTCGCTCATGTTGAATCACCATGGAAAATATCTTATTCATATTGGGCAAAGGATCCATTAACAAGATTTGAGACTTGACTACGGCAAATTGATCATTCAAACCAGTCAAGAATCTGATAACTTGCAGCAGTTGATGGTTAGATCGTGCATTATGCATAGCTTCACAAGAACACCTTATGTGACAAGTACAAGTAGGTAAAGGCAGATACAAATCTAACTCTTCCCAAAGAATCTTAAGATCGGAGAAAAAATCAATTATCGTTTTGGCTTCTTGCTTGAGACTGTATATTTCTTGTTGCAGCTCAGAAATGCGAATAAGATCACCCTGAGAAAACCTTTCTTTCAAATCGTTCCATACATCAAGTGCATTTTTCATGACGATGATAGACTGAGAAATGGAGTCTGAGACAGAGTTCATAATCCAAGAATGTACTAGCATGTTGCAGCGATTCCAAGCACGGAAAGATGGATCGAAAGAATCAGTAGGAACGGGAAGAGATCCATCAATGAACTCAATCTTCATCTTTCCACCAAGAGCCCTCTTCATACTTCGAGCCCATGAATGATAATTGGAATCAGTGAGTTTCGGAAGAACAACAACAGAACTGGGGCCATCGCTGGGGTGAACGAAGTACGGTGAAGTTTGATCCAAAGCTAGATCAAGAGGTGGAGCTCGAGGAGGAGCCATGGATGCAGAAAGGAGAATAGGTGAAGAAGAAGGAAAAAAAATCAATTGGATAGCAGCGGAATAATGACCGATATGGCGAACGATACCATATTGTGATGAAGCTTCTTTATCATTGAAGAAGAAGTAACAGAATGAAGAATGAAAAATGAAGAAGAAGAATAGAAAAGTATAGCTTCATTAACTGCACATGTGGGTGATTACAAGCCTTATATAGTACAACCTTATCAAATAACAACCAATCAGATAACAAGTTTAACTAACTAATAACAACCTAACTAATAACAGTCTTATCAACCATGTTAACTAATCTAATCCAAAGATTAAAATAGCTAATCTTAACCAGGTGAATTGATAATCAAAAGATATTTTCTTGATCGTTAATTCCTATATCATAAAATAATAAGTCAATATGTTTAACATAATTAATAATTGAACAATTAAATAAGATAAAATTTCAAAAGTTATAGATAATAATCATTCAAAATTAAGAATCAGTTCATACATTCCTCAATATACAAAAAGAATTAAACGCAAATTTAACTGAAAAATACTAAAATTTCAATTTTATAGAATAGTAATCAGAAAATTACATGGTTTAAATAGTTCGAAATAAATTTATCTCAAAAAAATTTAATCAACAGAAATTTAACTACTCATAATAAAACTATTCATATCCAAAAGTTTAGAAGAACAATCCATGAATTTAACTACTAATAAAACTATTAAATTTTATATAATAGAATGAAGACAACAATCTTATCTACAGAATCAGCGTAGCTTATAGTGAATTGTAAATCTTGAAGCATCCATATGGTACAAGAAAATAGAAGAAGAATGACAATGTTGATATAATATATCTATCAATAAAGAAAATTCTATGGAACAAGTAGTTTAGGAGGTGGTGTTAATTCCCAAACACCTCTTGTAGAACAAGGTGGTGCTATTCTCACAACCTTCCTCTTCAGTTTCTTACACTGTCTGATTACTTTATTCTGAGCAACATTTACTTTCATTACATCTACCTTCACTATATGGTGATCAGAAGTTCCTTTAGAAGAAATTACCGAATATGACCCCGGAACAAATTTGTAGGAGGAGTTCGATGAACCTAAAATGTAATCCACCCTTGTTCCATACTTGCATGTCCCCTGCACATCTATTCAACAATTCACATTACAATTTTGAACCGGGAAATATGATATAAATCATGTTCAGATAAACAACTTAATTAAACGCTTATAGCACGTGAATAATAAGATACATACTTTGGCCTTTTGCAATGATGACAATCGGTTCGCATTCTCCTGCATAATCTTTTGCATCATCATAGTTTTTTGATTTCATGAAATTCATCACTTCTGTCATTGGCCTTGGCTTACCAAGCTTCTCGTAATACTATCACACAAAAATAACAAATTTCTCCAAATGTAAGATTTTATATCTGGTTTGTATTGATATACATCAGTTATTCAATGTATCTGGAAAAATGAACCTTTGCTTATATATAAGATTGGAGAGAGTACTAATTACTTTAACAATGTCTGTCCATCTCTGCGATGAATAATCGGCTCTATATAGAGAATTGAGTCCTCCTGCCAAGATGTGAGGAGGATCATTAGAATGGATTATTGCATTAACTTGCTTCATTCTCCAATTCTCATCTAAATGGTCTAGTTGAGTTGAGTGCAAATTTATTTCCCCTGCCCATGGTACATCAATTGTTGCCTTTATAACATTCCTGCATCACAAAACATTTGTCATTGCATTTTCAAATCACACAAATTTACGATCACCACGGATGTATCAACTGCGTGAATGCAAGAAATTTTCAACTACACGCAATCCGAATTCCAAAGGAATATCAAATATGGGAGTAAAAAATAACTTACCTGAAATCATCATCATCAGCTATCTTCTGAACTTTCCACTTCTTAATAGGCCATTTCGACAAAATAGCGTTTCCATATTCGGGAGCCCAACTTTCAGCAAAAACATATTTCATCCCTAAAGCATCAGCCAAATCAGAGAGAGGCCTCATACTCTTCTCTTCCTCCGCCTTAACATCCTGCAGTGCCACCACATCAGCATCAATCTCTCTAAGAATTTCCAAAATGCTTCTGCTGCTACTGAACCTCTCATTCCCCTCATCACAGTAATCCATATTCATCATGAAAGGAAAACAAACCGGAGACCTAGCCGGTACTTGATTCTTCCTACTAGAAACACTTCCAATATTTGCTAATGAAATTTCATTATCAGGTAGATTAATCGAAACCTGCTTCAAATTCGATCTTGAAACATTCATAGAAGAATGCAATGGTGATGGTTTTAGTATACTCTTTGGAAAATCAACACTTGTTGTAGATGTAGAATTTTTCTTCTTTTGATTAGACATAACAAAATCATCATCATGTTCTGAAACAGCTGGTGCTAGTGAAAACATAGCAACATTGAATGAACAAATTCTAATTGGCTTTCTTGAATCACACTCCACTAAGTGATGATGAGTGCCGTTTGAGTTGCTTTTTGTTGATTTGGTTTTGTTGTTGCATTTCAATTTTCTGAACCTTTTGATAACAACTTTGGACCTTGGACGCTTCCATAGTAGAAATAATACTCTTGAATAAATGTATCTAAGTTTTCTTCTAATCACGCTTAGCATCTTGGTAGAGAAATCAAGAGAAACCAAAGTGGTTATTGTGACATAATCTAAATGGTTGAAATGAGTCAATATATTGAGACAAAACTAGATTCTAACTACTCCATTAAGGAAGATTGATAGAGTCAAAAGAGTTGACAATCGTGCCATGTTGTTGAGCTTCTATTGTGACACAAGAAGAAAAAAGAATACCGACTACCACCAATGAGAGTTGACAACAAAAAGTCATTTTTTTTAAATATTTATAAGTAACAATATAATTATAAAATTTTTGAGTTTTACTTCCCGTGATTAATTTGCAGTCATTTTTGACTTTATATAAAATAGACATTTGCATAGGATGATGTTGATTTACATTTTTGTTGTATAACGAGAGGGACAGGATTTTAGCCAAACTCATTTGTATGACGAGTCTATTGATTGTGTCATGCAAGAATAGTGGTGAAGCAGAAATTGATGAGAGTCCCTTTCATGTAACAAAGAAGTCAATGGCGTAGGTAAAGAAAATGAGTAGCAGTTAGACAAAATCTAATCTAACCATACACCGAAATCATCTCTTATAGTTAATTGCTTCAAGGTATTTTAATTACAATTTTATTTGAAAATATAATGGTATATCTGTTCGTGACACTCATCTCTTTTGAATCTAAATATCCATGTACAAATTGTAAGTATATGAATTGTTCGCAGTTCGTAATTGCGATCACAAAATTGTGGTTGCCGTAGCCTCTCAATCATATATGATTTAAAACTAAATTAGTGATTTATCAAGAACTACTCGAGACGATTTCGACTATATTTGTTTAATTCTTTTCACTAATCTAAGTCATTCTTAGAATGTTAGAGAGAAGTTCTAACTTAGGTTTGAATTGAGTTTTTGAATTAAAACTTTTTTGTCACCCAATATATATCCATTGTTAGGAAAAAGACTTTTGAGAAAATAATTTTATATCGAGTATTCACTCGAAGAAAATGTGAAATTATAAACACGGTGGCAGTACCGTAAATAATAATAATAAAAAATTATTAGATCTTTTACATATGGCCAATTAATCCACCAATGTAAAAAATTGAAAAAAAATATTAAAAGGGTTTTTAAATCGGGTATCGTTCCAACCGATTTGAAAAACAATATTAAAAAAACTTAAAAAATGGGATTTTAAATCGGGTTTGTATCCACCGATTTAAAAAGTTAATAAAAACATGAATTTTAAATCGGTTTTAAAATCCACCGATTTAAAAAGCCCCCCAAAAGTAAAAATAAAAAACATGGATTTTAAATCGGTTTTAAAATCAACCGATTTAAAAAGTAAACTACAACATGGATTTTAAATCGGGTTTGTTTCCACCAATTTAAAAAGTTAATTAAAACATGAATTTTAAATCGGTTTTAAATTCAACCGATTTAAAAACCCTCAAATATGGTTTCTTCACCAAAACCTGCACATTTCAAACCCACGACGAACCTTCATTTCTCCCTCCCGTCCGCGACATCCGTTCGCCGTTCCTCCCTCCCCTCCGACCCACACCGTCCTGCCTCCGCCCCACCCACGACCCACGACCGTTCCTCCCTCCGACCGTGCGCGCCCCGTATGAAGCATCGTTTCATGGTTGATGTTGCTGCCCTCTGATTTTCTCATTCTTCCTTTTTTCACGTGCATGTTTTGGAGTGATGTTTAATCATGGTAGGAACTCGACGTACTTGGAGAGATGAAAGCCCGAGGGTTATCAACATAAGGTACAGACTTTAGTCCCTTTTGCTTTTTACGTAGGAAATAGGGAGAGTAACGTGTAACTCTGTTGTTCTTCATTGACTCAAATTTCTGCCCTGCTGTGCATTTTGACTTTGCATATGCCATGAATGAATCTGCTCTTAATTCTAATACTTGATATATGAATCCGCATCAACATGTTTGTTGAGTTTCAGTTTGCTTTGTAATTACAATAACACTACGTTGCAATTAGGAATAACTTTGGTAACCAAACTGAAATCTACTGATTACTAAGTCGCAGATGAGAAAGTTCTTGACTCATGAATTAGGCAGTTATGAGATTAGTGTGATGGAAATTAAAACATTATGCAGGCTATGCTCTGGAGCCATTACTTGACTTGAATGTGTTGTGAGTTAAAGGCTAAGGTAGTGAACTGATTTGAACTCATTTTGAACAAGTCATGGTAGCACGTTGCAAATCTTTGAACTCCAATTTATATTTCGTTTCTCGCAGAATTTGTGTCCCTCTTTTTCTCTTAACCGCGAGTCATCCGGCCACCACGACATTGCAGGATCTCTTTTCATTCTTTATAACTTCTCAATTCTTCTTTTATGCCACGTGTTTACACATAGAGACTCTTGTTCTCTCTAATGTCCAAAAGAGGGACTATTATAGGCGTCCCAATGATTTAACTCTGTATGCATTAATAATTTTGGAATATAGGTATGAATCATAGTTGGATGAGAGCCAATCGATTAAGTTTCGAGTACGAACATGGAGTGATGGAATTTCTAGAGCTTGCTGAAAGTAATGCTAAAAAAAATCTTGCTCCTCCTAAGAGTGATGTTGAAAAAAGTCTTCATCTGCTTTTTCTCTGTCCATGTGTTCGTTGTACAAATCACGAACCAAAACTCAATAAGAAAGAAATCATGGATCATTTAATTTGTCATGGGATTTGTCAAAGTTATACACAATGGATATGGCACGGTGAGGTAGTAGCAAAGTCAAATGTGTCCCAAAGAGATAATGTTAGTGCAGAAATGGATGATCGTCTGGAAGACATGATGCATGATATTGGACAAGATTCGTTTAAGAAGGCGCATGCGTATGATACTTTATGCAGTGACAAGGATAAACCTTTGTACCCGGGATGCCCAAATTTTACACGTTTGTCAGCCGTGTTAAAATTGTTTAATTTGAAGGAAAATAATGGGTGGACTGACAAAAGTTTTACCGAATTGCTTGAATTGTTGACACAGATGCTTCTAGAAGGTAACATAATGCCAAATCGTTATTATGAGGCGAAAAAGATATTGTGTCCGATGGGTTTGGAGTATGAAAAGATGCATGCATGCACTAATGATTGCATATTATACAGAAAAGAGTATGTAAACTATAATCATTGTCCGAAGTGCAAGGCGTGACACTACAAAAAGAAAGCTGGTGATTCTAGTGATGATGAGGCGGTAAAAAAGGTTCCTCCCGCGAAAGTGGTATGGTACCTACCAATAATTTCAAGGTTCAAGAGACTATTCGCTAATGCAAATGACGCAAAGAATCTTAGATGGCATGCAGAAGAAAGAAAGTGTGATGGAAAAATTAGCCATGTAGTTGATTCTTTACAATGGAAGAAAATAGATGCTTTGTTTCCAAATTTTGGCAAAGAGTCGAGAAACCTTAGACTTGGACTTTCAACTGATAGAATGAATCCGTTTGGTAATCTAAGTACTAACCATACTTGTTGGCCTGTTCTCCCGATGATCTACAACATATCTCCTAGGTTGTGCATGAAGCGTAAATATATTATGTTATCGATGATGATTTCGGGCCAAAAACAACCCGGAAATGACATAGATGTTTATCTAAGTCCTCTGATTGATGATTTAAAAGTGTTGTGGGAGGAAGGGGTGGATGTTTTTTATGCTTATTCTGGTGAACAGTTCAATATGCGTGCCGTGTTATTTTGCACCATCAACGATTTTTCGGCATATGGCAATTTGTCTGGTTATAAAGTTAAAGGGCATAAAGCATGTCCTATATGTGAAAAAGACACATGTTACCATCAACTTGTAAAATGAAAGAAGACTGTTTATCTCGGGCATCGAAAATTTCTAGATCGTTATCATCCATATCGTAGATTGCAGAAAGCTTTCAATGGGGAACAAGAGCATGGTGTTGCTCCAAAGCCCTTAACTGGAGAGGAGGTTTGTCAACGACAACAGGGCATTAATGTCATCTTTGGAAAGTACCAAAAGCAATATAATGTGAAAAATATATGGAAAAAGAGGTCGGTTTTCTTCAATCTTCCATATTGGTCTATTCTTGATGTAAGACATTGTATTGATGTGATACACGTGGAGAAAAATGTATGTGATAGTTTAATCGGAACACTTCTCAACATTCAAGGCAAGACAAAAGATGGTTATAATGCTCGTCTGGATTTGTGTTTGATGGGTATACGAGAAGAGTTAAGTCCACAATATATAGGTAACAAGATATATTTGCCTCCTGCCTGATGCACTCTGTCTAAAAAAGAGAAAATAAGTTTCTATGAGTGTTTACAAAGTATTAAAGTGCCGCATGGTTACTCATCAAATGTCAATAGGCTTGTCTCAGGTAAAGATCTCAAATTAATTGGATTAAAATCTCATGATTGTCATGTCTTAATGCAACAGCTACTACCAGTGGCTATACGTGGGATATTGCCTAACAATGTTAGGAAGGCTATAACTAGGTTGTGCTTATTTTTCAATGCAATTTGTTGTAAAGCCATTGATCCATTAAAGCTAGACAATTTGGAAAATGAGGCTGCAGTTATCTTATGCCAATTAGCGATGTATTTTCCTAATTCATTTTTTGACATTATGGTTCACTTGATTGTTCATCTAGTAAGAGAGATTAGATTATGTGGTCTGATTTATTTACGGTGGATGTATCCAACAGAGAGATAGATAAAGATCCTAAAAGGGTATACAAAAAACCCACACTGTCCAGAAGCATCAATTGTTGAGAGGTACATCACAGGAGAAGCAATTGAGTTTTGTTCAAACTATTTGTCAGAAGTGGATGCTGTAAGGGTTCCCAAGTCTCTTCATGATGGAAGATGTGAGGGTATGGGTACACAAGGTTTAAAGGTCAAGAGCTTAAGTATTGATGTGGTTCTTCGAGCGCATTTGTATATATTGAATAACACGGATGAAGTTCAACCTTACTTATCTGCTCACAAAAGCATCATAAAGAAAAAGTACCCCAAGATGAATGAAAGATGGTTGTTAAAAGAGCATAATAAGAGTTTCTCTGAGTGGTTTAAAGAAAAAAATTCTAATGAGGATAGTGCTTCCAATACAATTAAGTGGTTGTCCTATGAGCCTAAATCTAACATAATAACTTGGAGTGGATATGATATTAATAAAACTTGCTTTTGTACAAAGTCAAAGGATGGTCGTAGTACCACACAAAATAGTGGAGTTATGATTGTGGCCGAGTTCATGCACTTCTCTAGTGCTAAAGATAAAAATCCGGTTATGGCATTTACACCTTACTTTGGGGTGATTGAAAAGATTTGGGAAGTTGATTATATTGTGTTTAAAGTTCCTGTATTTAAATGCAAATGGATTGATATCAACAGTGGTGTAAGAATCGATGAATTCGGAGTTACATCGGTTGATCTTAGCAAGCTAGCTTATGCGAACAAACCTTTCATCATGGCGTCTCAAGAAAAACAAGTGTTTTATGTCACAGATCCTTCTAATAAAAGGTGGCCAGTGGTTATACAAGGAAAGGTGCATGATAGTGATGAAAATCAAGATGCAAACCTTGATATTTCTGAAACTCCTCCGTTCTCAATGAACGCGCCTACCTTCGTTGAAGAAAACGAAGAGGATGACGTGCACGCTATTTGCATAGATCATGAAGAAGGTATATGGGAGGACTAGTAAGGTTATTTTATACGTTAATTTGACATTACTTTAATTTCTATTTTTTTTATTTTGTGCTTAATTTGATGTCTAATTGTTTATATTTTGTGCTTAATTTGATTTCTAATTATTTTTATTTTGTGTTAACAGATACATGGCTGATTCAACCGACAACCCTTCTTCATCTAGTGACCCTAAAAAAAGAAGAGTTAGTGGTCCCACTTTGATGACACAAATTAACAAAGTTTATCAAACGGGTGAAAAGATAAAGGTCGAGTTTCATCCAATAACCAAGGGATTTATGGGTAAAAATGCTTCAAATTTTAGGAGTTACATAGCGTCTCTTGCTCGACAGAGATGTAGTATTTTGAAAAATGAGTGGAAAGACATAGATGAAGGCATAAAAGAGGCTATTTGGACTGATGTTTAGGTATTTTTAACTACTACACTTTATTATATTTTATAATCATATACTAACAACATATGCCATATACTATATGTTTAGGCTCATTTCACTATTCCAGAACCTCATGATCCAAAGAAGGATTTTTTGAAGAAAGAATGGATTAAATATGCAGGAGAGCGATGGAGAGCTTTTAAGACACAACTCACAAGCGAGTATATTAAACACCCCAAAGAAGGTATAACTCCTCCATATATCAAGTATAATTATATTAAAGAAGAAGTATGGAAGGATTTTGTGCAGTCTCGAGATACCCCTGAATTTAAGGTTAGTAGGAGTTATAATTTTTTTTGTGCATAACATTTTTATAATGTTTAGTATGATTAATAACTTTTTGAGTTTATAATAGGAAAAAAGTCAAAAGGGTGCAGCAAATGTGGCTAAGAATGTATACCCACATGTATTATCTCGTGGAGGGTATCGTTTGGTTGAGGAGAAAATGATAAATGAAAGGAGATCATCGAGAGATGATTCTACCTTAGATGATACTGGTAGCCCATCTCCACCGTCACGCCATGAGTTATGGAAGAGAGCACGATAAAAGAAAGGGGGAGAGTACACATCAAAGGCTACACAAGTTGTTGCTGAGAAAATTGTATGTAAAAAGATATGGTTTTTTCATTTTGTAGGATTCTCTAGTTATAGTTGTGATTGATAAAAAAATATGGCTTTTTCATTTTGTAGGATTCTCTAGTTGAAGAAGCTGAAAAGGGTGGCTTTGTTCCGGATGGACGTAACAATATCTTAACAGCAGCCATTGGAACATCTGAGCATGGCGGCCGTGTTCGTGGTGTTGGAAAACACCATAAACAAAGCACTTTCTTTGGCAGATCTGCTTCACGTCAACGACAAGAAGATATAAGAGAATAATTTTCACAACTTTCATCTGAATTAGAAGCAAAGCTTAGAGCTGATTTTGATCAAAAGTTGGCTAAAGAGCGTAAGGCGATGGAACAATCTTTCATGGAGACACTTAGGTCTATGGGTCTCTCGCAACAAAGCACTGAAAATAATAATAAATGCATCGTACAATGGAAAGTTGTTGATGGAAGCGGAAAAGGAAGTTGTTCAACTGCAAAAGTAAGCACAAAAGAAAGAGAAGGAGAAGACAATGTTGAGAGATTAATGAGAATGGTTCTAAGAATGGGTGACGATCATTTGGCAATAGAATTAAGTCATTGTGCGAGCGCCAGTAATTTTTATATGTCAGCTAAGTGTATCAAAGAGTTGCTGGTGGGTTTTAATTGGCTTGATGTGTCTACTCTCCAAGTTTGGTGCACGTAAGTACATTTTCTATTTTTATTAGTGTCAATATCTATTAATATGTTATATCTCTCATCACTTTTATTAATGTTGATTTTAAAATTTTTCAGGTATATTCATCGTTTGTGTATTGATACTTCACAATCTGAAGTATACAGATTTATGGACCCTGCTATGTGTTCGTATGTTGATCATGTGCCGAAAACTCAAGCAAGTGTCAAACAATACATACAAGATAAGTTACGTGACGAAAAGAGAGAGTATCGCTTGCTACCATTTATTCATGGGTAAGTTTGTATGAAATTATATTTTCTATTTTTTTAATTTTGGTAACATATATAGTTCAATTTTGGTAACATAAAATTGTGACTTTTGTGTTTCCACACACACGTATAGAGGTCATTGGCAATTAATAGTCATGTGTCCAAATGATAATATTGTGGTCGTCTTTTGTTCACTTCATCATGAAGTTAATCAAACCATGACGAAAATTGTTACAAGGTAAGTTTATCTTTTATGTTCACTTCATCCTATATACATAATTTGTTATAAAAGTAATATCATATGTTATGTGGCTTTATATGAATTTTTTTCTTCTGAATTAGTGTTTTTGGGGTTCATCACGCGGCAAATGGGAATAGAAAAAAGGCTACATGGCTTCAACCCAATGTAAGCGTGGTGTAAATTATAATTATATATTTAATTTTATCATATAAGTATTCACTAATTATGTCATTCATTTGTAGACAAGGAAACAACCTAACTCTGATGATTGTGGGTATTATGTGATGAAAAATATGTTGGATATTGTCTCTGCCAATATAACCAAATCTTGAATGAAGGTAATAAAAATGACTTTAATTTGTTATTTACTTTACGTTTTGCAACTTAATGTGAATTTTCAAAGAATAACTCTATTGTTACTTACGTGTTGTAGGTATTTGATGATCCAACGAACTTAACAAACGATGATTTGTATGATTTGCGACTCCGTTGGACAACATGTTTCTTTGAGTTATATAAAGGTTAAGTTTTTTGTTGTTGTAGTGGTCAATCGTGCAAACCTCCTTATAATTTAGTACATTTGTGTATATCCTATATCAGTACTTTTGTAAATCAATTATGTGTATACTAGATATTTGTGCAATGAAATTAGATTTGTGAGAAAAATATGAAAATAACGACCTAAATATGGTCTATGTGATGTTGGATAACTATGAAAATAGCGACCTAAATGTGGTCTATATGATGTGCACTATGGAAAATAGCGACCTAATTATGGTCTATGTGATGTTGGAAAAATATGAAAAATTAGGAACCAAAAAAGTTACAGGGAACGACTAAAAAATAGGCAAATAATTTATACTCGTAACAGTATATTTTACATCGGGCAGACGAAATAAAAGATGTAAAAAACTACCTTTTACATCAGTTTAACCACAGAACCGATGTAGTTTCTGCAATACTTTTTATTTCGTTTACTACAGTACTTTTTACATCGGGTGAACCACACAACCGATGTTAAAAGTGTCACCTAGGACTTTTCAAATCGGTCAACAAGAGAACCGATGTAAAAAGTGTCAGCATAAATTTTTTTTTGTTTACTACAGTACTTTTTACATCGGTTTTTCCACGCAACCGATGTAAAATATCGACCTTTTACATAGGCTTTTCCTTACAACCGATGTAAAAACACCCTTTTATAATTAAAATTTACAATATTTTTTCACATCAGACTTAAAAATTTAACCGATGTGCTTGGTGTATTTCTTACATCGGGTCAAAACCTGATGTAAAATGTCTTTGATTTACTACATCGTCTGACTTTACATCGGACTAAGACCCGATGTAAAAAGTCATTTCTGCACTAGTGATTTGTGTAACTTTCAGTCGATAAGAATAACTTATTTTACACTAAAATTGCTTATGCCACACAAAATAAACCTTTTTTAAACTCCGATAAAAAATATTTTCAAACAAATTTTAACTTGAGAGGTTTATTCGCCCCCATCCTCTAGACCGTTTATAATTCATATTCTCACTCAACAATAGTGATACTGTTGCAATGTCTGGATATTATTGCAGCATTTTTGTTGTATTGACAAAATTAAGTTTGTAGTTAACGTATCCACAAAAACCGGTGGTTTTTAACAGACCGTTCAACCTTTTTTAAGATTCTAAGTAAAGAATGGTTTTTTATTTTGCTGTGATGTGAAAAAATAAATAAAAGAAAATAAATGACAGAAAGTAAAATGGAGATTTCGACATTAACAATAAGAAAACTTGTTGGGGGGTAGTTTTGATCATTACATATATATCATGTACGTCCATAGGTCAGTAATATGCTCATATACTTAGGTAAGAATATATATACCTTTTACCCTCATTCGTATCTCCTTTCAGTCTCAATGTTGTGAGAACAGTACATTACCTAAAAGACATTATCTCTGACTATTAACCAACATAGAGCATTAAGTGCCAACAGTCGTAAAGTAGCAAGACTCCACACTGATCCTACTACAACATGTGTGGATATCAAACCTAACCCTATGTATAGACATTGATATCTAATAGATGATTACCATGAATCTAGTAATAACAAGCACCTTTCGATGTCAAATTATACCATGAAAATATGTTTTAGGTTTCAAAGCTAAAATAAGCGTTAAGATTGAAGAGTTATCAATACTACAACATGAGTATAATTACATAAAACTCCATGAAATATTTAGTACATGAATATAATGACTACATATAACCCCCAATAAAGAGATTTTAGCTACGCTTATCCATGGCAGTGTAATTATCAGTCATTTCGCAAAGCTAATCTTGTAATTATCAGTCATTTCGCAAAGCTAATCTTGAAAGTGTGATTTGTCCTGTCACTTAAGCAACGCTTCCACCTTCAAACTCCCTCTTTTATTTTCATGTGTATACCAAGATGAACCTACTTCAAATACTTTACTAGCTCACTCCATAAAAACTCCCTTTGTAATAAAATGGTAACTCCTATTCATAGGAAATTTTTTTGAGCTCTCACTAGACACACCTTTCTTGTGTCTAGTGAGTGTACTATGTTATGCTAGCATGCTACTTTTCTTAGTAAACAATACTTGCATGGCTGCCACGTGACCCTAGCCTCCATTCCTTGCCTAGTGAACACTCATCTGACTAGCCCACTAACCTTTGTTTTACTATGAGGTTTTTTCACTATTCTGCCCTTATTTGAAAAAAAAAATCCCATAATGCCCTATTTTCAAAAAAATTTACGAATGTACCCCACTTTCATACAGGTTCGTCCAATGAGTGGACGAGAGGGTGCATTTAGAAATTGGAGGGTGTAGGTTCGTCCACTGGTTGGGCGAGCTAGTGCTTTTCAAAATGGGCCTTGTGAGCTCGCCCACCCAGTGGACGAGCGAGTGAAGTGCATTTTTTTTATAGATTTTAATTATTTAAAGATTTTAATGTTAATAATTTTTTAGTTTTAAATAGTTAATGATAAATACTAATTAATTTTATAATTAAAATTTTATAATCTAATTTAAATTATAAATTACAATTTTATAATTATAATTTTAAATAGTTAATGTTAATAATTTTTAATTACAATTTTTAATGTTAATGATTTTTTAATTTTAAATAGTTAATGATAAATACTAATTAATTTTATAATTATAATTTTTTATTCTATAATTACAATTTTAACTATAAATTATGTATTATAATTTTTTAATTTTATAATACCATTTTAAAAAATTTTAATTATAAAATACTAATTAATAATAATTACATTATAAAAGTAGATTATAAGAAATGTAAATAATTTTAACTTTACAAGATTAAATTACAACAATAAAATTGATTAAACAAAAATACATTTCATCAAAGATGACCCCCAGTTCCGCACCTAGTAGTCCTTCGCTCTCTATATCACCTGCCCAAACGCTCATTTCTAGGTGATTGAGATGAGTCGGAAGACATGTTTTCGTTGTGATGTGTTGTAGGGGGGTTTGCTTGCCGTGAAGAGGGTCTTGGTTGCTCATCGAGAAGATCATCAATGTTTAAATCTGACATGTGCATCAGTTGCTCGTCTGTCAGCAAAAAATTTTAGAATGAGTGTGGTGGTTGCGAGTAAGTTTCGGGTTGGGTTTGTTGAAGGGTTGGGTAGTAGACGTCATCAGGCGTGAAGGTCGAGGTGGGTTGAGTTAAGGTAGTGTTGAAGGTCGAGGTGGGTTGAGAGAAGGTAGTGTTGAAGGTTAGATATTGGAAACGTGGGTCGGTCTGATCAAAGTTGGGCGGTGGGACTGGGGTGAACTGTATGGGTGGTCGGAGGTAGGGTTGGGGCTGATATTGTTGGTTGTAGTGGTAGTTATAGTTTTGTAGAGGGAATGGATAGTTGGGTGTTTGTTGTTGGTATGTATGTTGAGCCGACGAGGATGCGTGCCCCCCAAATTGAGATGTGTAGGTTGGTGGCACATCCTGATGCACTGATGCGGCAGTCGATTGTGTTGATGATGATGCTTGCATGCGCGGGTCGGTCAAAAATTGTTTTGGAGCAACATGCACATAAGGAATGACACGAAACCAAGCTAAATACTCTTGGCTTGGTTTGCGTTCACGTAATGCAGCGTCCCCCTGCAAAATTACATTTCTTTTGTGTCTCCATTCTCTCACCTCCTCCTTGTTTAACTCTCGCCAATGAACTTTTTGGGCTTTTCTCATGGTCATTGTGTGGTGTTACCTTAGACACCTTGGCGGGGGAGGGATTTGTTGGTCTAATCCAAACTGGAGTGTTACCCTATCCGTTTGATGCATCTCAACGGTATAGAAACAAATAAGGTAAGTTGTTGCACTCCAGATTTGGCGATCTCCAAGACTGGTCACCGGATATTGAATGTACGGCCTCCATATAAACTGCCACATAAAAAAGAAAATTAAGATACAATTAACGAGTAGAACCGACAACTATTTTCACATGGTTTCAAACTAACATCATGTTCTTGCATATGGTCCAATGCGTTTCGATATCCTTGAAGATGAAAACGAGGATTTACACGGTAATTCATTCTTCTTTGCACCCATCTTGCATAACCAAAAAAAAATATTGTTAGGCATAGTTGAATAACAAATATATATATATATATATATATATATATATATATATATATATATATATATATATATATTATGTACACATAAATGGGTGTTTTAATACAAAAAAACCTTTGTGCATATGGAAACGAGGGTTCCACTGTGCTGACAGGAGCGAACAATGGTATACGTGTGAATGCCCAAGAAGTTAGCAGGAGAGCACAACCACTCATACTCCTAACATCTTTGACTGCTGCCTTGCACATTTCTCTGTATAGTTTTGCAAGGCATGCAGAACCCCAACTATAGGTGTCGCATGCGACAAGATCCCCTACGAAAGGGATCCAAGAAGAATGCAATAGGTTCTGACTTTTGTCAGGAAACTAAATAGTAGCGATTACAAGTAAAATATAAATTTTGGCTTCTAACAGAACTTCTTCTTGTGTGGGGATAGGTTTATTTTTTAAATTTTCATATAAACTCTCTAACCAAGTGATCCTAACAGAACATTTAATTTTATCCTCTTCTTTAGGTTCCACCCCCAAGTTTTCCATATAAACATTGTTTGTTACCTCGGTGGGACCGGTGATAGCTTTTCCATCAACTCGTAAACCAAGTAACATATACGAATCTTCAAGCGTTATTGTGCATTCACCTGTTGGGAAGTGAAAAGTGTGTGTTTCGGGTCTCCACTTCTCCAACAGAGCCACAACTAAACTTGAGTCGACTCTTAAACTATTTATTTTTGATATATGTGTAAAACCTGCTATTTCAAGATAAGCCATTATTCTCTGACTCGCTTGAATAGGAGCATGTGAATGCACTCTAAATCTTGGGGCATTAGTCTGCAACAATATTAAACCAACAAAACAAAACCACAATTTTTGCTACGAAATTATGTTTAACCAAACAACTATAATAGACATTATTTTTGCTACGAAATAATAGAGGAAAAACTAATAGTGGAAAAACTTACACTAGCTCGGATATTTTCTTGTGTTCCACGGTGTTCATCGCCCATCCACAACAACGCCATGTTACGATTGCAAGTTTTTAAGAGGAAGTAAATAATGTGTGTAGAAATGATATATAATAGAGGAAGTAACTAATGTGTGTGTAAATAATGTGTGTAAAAATCTGAATTTATAGTAGTGTAAAAATTTGAATTTAAGTGTTAGAAATTTGAAGTTAATTTTGTGAAAAGACAAGACCCTTGCATGCATGCAAACTAGGGTTCTTACAGCTATACGTGTGCATGCCATACAAAGTCAGTATGAATATAACTAGCTCGTCCTTAGAATGGGCGAGCTCCTAAAGCTCTCCACTAGCTCGTCCTTGGAGTGGACGCACACACACACACTAGACCTTCACAAGCTCGTCCTTGGAATGCACGCGCACACACTAGGTCGTGAACTAGCTCGCCCTTTGAGTGGGCAAGCTCCAACTCCCAATATTTTACAATTTCTCACATTTTTGTCTTATATAATTGTTGGTTTACAAAATATATGTATCATAAACTTCTATTACTCATCAATAGTCTACCATTATATTTTACAATTCTCCAAGAAATTCTATACTCAACAATTTTACACATCAATATTCACTACCAAGAAATTCTAATTTACACACGAAAATGTCTCAGAGAAACATAATTCTCACATGCCACTACAACGGTGCTGTTTCGGCAAATAGCCCTGTTGGATTCTCGTTCAGCAACACAAATACATACGCCTTCAAAATTCATGTCAGTTCTGATTTTTTCCATTTTAAAGATAGAATGGAAAAAAATTGGCACGAAGCGTTGAGGAAATAATTTATCGCCATCCAACACTTAATGAAGACAATTGTACAATTTTTTACATAATGACGCCATTCAGGAACGAAGAAGATGTGAAGGCAACGTTTCGGTGCCACATGATGTTTGGCCAGTTAGATACAATTGAGTTGTATGTCCGACTACTAGACAACCCCGAAACATTTCCGACGCAAGAGACACAGTCACACTGGTACGAGGTGAGCCAAATATCTGACGACGAACCAACACAAAACAATTTACCTTTCATACCAAATGAGAAGGTTGGAGAGGCAAGCGATGACGATAGTCAGGAGGTCAGGATGCAAGATATTTTTGGTGACAGCGATGACGAAGACAATGAAGATATAGTTGTCGCGTCTATGCAGTTGATCCGTGCGCAACCCATAAGTTTGTACAACCCGCCTGCACACATGCAAAGTATATGCTTCGAACACGACGATACAACCTCCGTGTTTGGAAGTTCTATTCAAAACCATATAGGTGACGAAATAGAGATTGGGATGGAGTTCGAAAACAAGGAAACATGCGTCCTTGCTCTGCAGCATTGGTACATAACACACAGTGTGGACTATTGGGTGTATCAGTCTGACAATGAACGATATGTCATTAAGTGTAAGAAACAAGACTGCAGTTTCAAGTGCAGAGCTTCCTTGAGAAAAAGGAACTTGAAATGGGTGATCGGTAAGTTGTCTGGGCCTCACACATGCACTATGACATCTATGGCACAAGACTATAGGAAGCTCAGTTAAGAAATGGTTAGCCATAGCATCAGAGAACTTGTCAACAGCGACACCTCACTTAAGGTAAAGGTGATCATTGCCCATATTCTTGAAAAATACGGGTACATTATATCTTACAGGAAAGCATGGATCGCTAAGTGCAAGGCGATAGAGTCACTTTATGGCAATTGGGAAACATCTTACAACGACCTACCGCAGTGGATACTGGTAATGAAAACCTTCCTTCCATGAACCGTTATAGATTTGCAAACCCTACCTGCGATATCAAGTGATGGTTCCTAAATCTCTGGAAAACGAATATTTCATCGTCTATTTTGGGCATTTCGTCTGTGTATACGTGGCTTCGCCTACTGTAAGCCTATTGTGCAAGTAGACGGAACTTGGTTGTATGGCAAGTACAGAGGAACTCTATTGATGGCGGTGGCACAAGATGGCAACGCAAATATTTTCCCAATAACATTCGCATTGGTCGAAGGTGAAACAAAGGAAGCATGAAGCTTTTTTCTGAGGAACCTGAGATTACATGTGACACCATAGCCTAATTTGTGTCTAATATCTGATAGACATGAATTGATAAAGAGTGCACACAACAATCCCGAAAACGGATGGCAACATCCACCATCTTCACATGTCTACTGCATAAGACACATTGCTCAGAACTTCATGCGCGAGATTAAGGACAAGGATCTACGCAAAAAACTTGTTAACATGGGTAACCAAATACATTTCACTTATCTCAAGTTTTGTACCACACTTTTATCATTTTTTTCACACAATTTCTGTTACAGGTTACGCATTGGCGGAGGCTAGATTTAATTACTATCGCGGAGAAATCATAAGAACAAACATTGAGGCTTCAAATTGGATAGACAACATACCTAGGGAGAAGTGGGCTAGAGCATTTGACAGAGGGCAACATTGGGGACATATGACATCTAACTTGGCAGAGGCCATAAACTCTGTACTAAAGGAAACAAGAAACCTTCCAATCACTGCATTGGTCCAGTCTACATACTATCGAACGGGTTCACTCTTTGGTAAACGAGGACACAAATGGACCAAAATGCTATCTTCAGGAAAAGTTTTCACAGATGGTTGTAACAAGGGAATGGTTGATGAGGTAGCCAAGGCTAACACACATAACGTCATGCAATTTGATCGCGAAAGATTCTGTTTCATGGTGTAGGAAAAGACTAATTACAACGATGGTCGTCCAACAGGTACTTTCAGCGTTGACTTGAGGAATCGTTTCTGTGACTGTGGAAAATTTCAAGCATTTCACTTGCCTTGCTCCCACGTGATAGCAGCATGTTCTAGCATACGACAAGACTACACAATTCACATTCCAGAGGTCTTCAAAGTTCTTAACGTATTCAAGGTCTACAAGGAAAGCTTCCTGGGACTACCGCACGAGGAGAACTTGCCAAAATATGAAGGTTTTACTCTGTGCCACGACAATTCCATGAGAAGAAATAAAAAGGGGCGTCCAAAAAGTAGTAGAATTAGAACTGAGATGGACGATGCAAAAAAAAAGAGAAGAGAAGGTGTGGGATTTGTAGAGAAATAGGTCATATGCGTAGAAAATGTCCCAATGTTGTCGGTCCGTCAAACCGACCGAATAGATAATTTTATTGTACTACTTTTGTATGTGATCCATCAATTATTTTTAATTCAAAACAACTTTCAAATTACAACAATACCAGCGAACTACAAATATAAAGTGGATTTGTGACTCCACAAACTCAAAAATAAAACTCATGAAGCTAACATAAACTCTAACCAACAACATCGACCAACACAAGTGGATCTGTGACTCCTCTATTGACATCGCCACTATGTGCTGAAAACATGCAATGGACATCTTCATCATTTTCTATACGATCTAGGTAGTACATGTACGTCCCCTCTAGGCTAGCATCAGTAAGCGTTATATATGGACAACGATACTCCATTTTTTTAACCGGCACGCGACGACCGCCCAGCTGCCGAAACCCGGTGTTAATTGTTGCAACCACGGTTCTGAAATTCCACAGCGGATCTAGGTAAACATTGATTTTTTTCTCTGGTCCATAGAAAACAAGAGCTTGCACATACATTTTTATAAATCGGATAAGTTGACACGAATGATATTTGCTGATGCGCAATACGCTTATTTATAAAAAAAAATTACGTTTGAGCTCGATCATTCAATGATCGAGAGTCTTTAAAAAATTACGACAATAATTTAATATTTAAAATTAAAATTGTTAATAACATTTTAATAATTAAAATTAACTATTTAACATTTTAGTAAATCATTAAATAATTAAAATCTGAAATTGTTATTAACATTACCCTTTTAATAATTAAAATTAAAATTGTTAATAACATTATCATTTAAATAATTAGAATTAAAATTATTAATAAATAAAATTCTTATATTTATCAATAATTATTAATTATATAATTTATTAATTATTAATTATATAATTTTTATATTTATCAAAATCTTTAAATAATTAAAATCTAAAAAAAATATATAAAAATTAAGACATGTTTGTTGGTGACCTATTAATGCCAACCTCTGACGCTGCTCATGCCAGTAGTGATAGTGTATGAAATTCAACTAACATGCTCTAATAAAAAAGTTGATATTAACTACAATTGATTAAAGAGTTAGCATTACATTTATGGTGATCTATAATGAATAAATCTTCACTTAGAGTAATAGTTATTAATAATACTGTTGATGATGGAACCATTGAGATTGCCATGTACAGGTCCGCCGAGATTATTTATGAGGCCAGTGATCCACGTGCGGTCGCCGCTGGTTGAACTTGCAGTGCTATGAGAAATATGCCACCTCTCCAGATCGCGTTCTAACTCTAAAATTGAAGAGCGTCGAAACGGACCTACTAACTGATCACACAGGAAACGACCTTTCCAAACATCATACCAAACACACCACGCAACGAAACATGAATCTGAAGCACTCCTCATGACGTGTATCACTAAGAAATATTCTCCGGTATCTGTAAGATGTTTTGAAGCTGAAAATACGCCTAAGTTGTAGTTTCGAATTCCGTACTGGATGCAAATATCGTCTGGCTGGTTGCGTACCTCTAAAACATCGCCTCCATATCTGAAATACATGACTCTAGTGCCGGCTTGATGGTAAACGTAGACATCTACCCAGGTTCCTAAGGTAGTAAGAGTGTTGTCCCTGAGACTAAAATATGCGGTTTCAACTCCGGTGACACGAAGGGTGCAAGTTCTTGAAAGAGTAGTTGAGTATACAACAGCTTGGTCTTTGGTGTGCACTTCGATTTTAGATATATTGTTGCTACTAGTGCTAAATATCGTCCCCATCTCTTTCTTACTAAATGACCTTGTTTATTTTGTTTTCTTCATAGCTATGAGTTTGTGACTTTGTGTGATATAAGTAAGCATGCACCTGAGTTGAGTGGATTCTTATTAGCTTGTAATGCAAGCACACTATAATTATTGATCATCCTTTTATACAAATATCAAAAGTAGTTGGAAAACTTTACCCAATTGAGTTGTATCAAATATATTGGTTTAATAATATGCCGTTTGTCATGCTATTTAAAAAGATATATTTATAATTGTTGCATTGTAACTTTTATTAATTATGTATTTATTCATTGTGTTTTGAAAAAAAACACACCTTTTTAGGTTATCCTTGGTAGTAGTGTTAGTGAGAAATTTCTTTCTTCTTCTTGTTTGTAAGGATTAGAATCTCTTATATTCTTTTTTATCATTAAAAAAACAAATCTTCCCAAAGCAATGGTGTAGTTTTGCTTTTAGAGATATAGTAAAATGGAAAGAATTGCATTTTAATTTACTATATTGAATTAACATAATTTTACTATCTTATTTTTTTTTCTTTTGTTTTCATAATTCTAATATATAAAAGTATCATAGATTGAATAATTAAATTATATAACTTTCTTGATATTTACTTCTACAGCTTTTTAAGCAATCTCTTCAAAAACTAATAGTATAACGCATTTTATATTAGAAAATATTATGATATAATGAAATAAATTATTTTGTTTTCCATACAAGTATATCTTGTGTTACGATGGGCGTTATCATGGAAGAGATTATAACTATTAACAAATATTAACCTCATCATTTATACTTTTTTCGAGAACTAAAGCATTCATTCTTAGTCTTTGAATGAAATAATGACACTGTTTGCTGAAAACGACTTCTGATTCATATGAATTTTCACATAAATTATGTTTACTTTACAAACACCATCAATCAAGCATAGAAGTTTTGGATCTAAAATTTCACAATCAAGAACCAAATCTTCAACTTACCAGTTCATAACTTTCTTAGGTCACTAAATAAAATGTGAATCAACTTCAGATTATGACATTTTTTTCTTCGCCATTTGTAGTTTTCTTAGATTTAATGGCATAGGTGTTGAAACATATTTGGTTCTGCATCTACTATCCTTATGTTTTAGTGATAACAAACTCTAGATTTCATTAAACTTTAGATTTAATGACATAATCTAAGAGTTTGATGAAGTCTAAAGTATGGACTTCATCAGACTCTAGACTTTAGACTTCATCAACCTCTAGACTATGAACACCATCAGACTCTGAACCAAAATTATAATATGAAGAAGTGCTTAACTAAAAGTCAACCTCTGGATATCCTAGTCAACGCTTCTAAAGTAAATAATCTAGAATTACTCTAATAAATTCAAGCTTCATATTCACTAAACTCTAAAGTTTATCTTCAAGGTTTTGAACCCTGATCAAGGTTTAAATCATCTCTACTATGAAGCCAATGATTTAGAGAACAATGATTGAAATATTATTCATGATAATTGTACATTCATGCATAAAAATCAAATATTTCCTTAAAGGAAAAATACGATAGAATTATTAAGGATTGTACTACCAATGGTACTTTACATTTTTCGACTCAACCTCGTACCACTATTACAACTATGGGATTGTTGGCTGGCAAATTTCAACCAAAGACGCAACAGTATGATCGATGATGAATCTTACAAAACCATGACAAAGCACCTCGACAACTGATCCGTCGGGGAGAGTATTGAAGCAGACTCGACAGATGATCATCTCAGTCGAAGTTGAAGAAATACCAGAAGTTTCAGGCGAACGAATAGGTTTGCAGCAAATGGAAGCACAGGAATTTACCAAGGTAGTGGACATACGTGGGTGGACACGTGGCAGCGCAGGAGCGGTGAACAGAAGAATAACCGTTACTTTTTTTCCTATTTAAAGAAGTGTCATTTTTAATTCTAGAGGTCGCAGTTTGTTGCATTAGAAGAATACACTCAAAGTACAAGTATGAGAGAAACGAGTCAAAACTCTGCAGAATGTATGCATGTGTCCACTTCCTATGCTTAAGCATTTTATTTTAATAAGTCTTGTATTTCTTTTGTTTGTTTTTATCTTTATACCATTCTATTGTACTTTTCCTTCATCAATTTAATTCAACTTTGCAAGCACAATTGTTCATTTAACATTTAGTCATAGGATTCTTCTAGTCGATCCTGCACAAAATTTTAATAAGAGGCTAAAGGTTGTTTGCCAGAAACTCCATGCGAACAAATTGGCACGCCTAGTGGGACCCGCCGTGTTAGGTTTATGTTGTTACGCACTGGTAAAATGGTAGAACCAGAATTACTAGTCCAAATGAGGAACCGTCCTCAAGAGGAAACACAGTCGCGTCAGAAACCACCAATGTGGGTTCCAACACTATGCTTGCAGTTTCGACCGCTCAAAATGGACCGACACAATCACCGCGTCGATCCGAGACGGTAAGACTGGGGATGGCTTAAACTATAGGGCCATTTATGTGTAGTTTCACCTTACCCATGTACGGTAGGGAAAGAAACTTTGGAATGCCAACTCAAGTGATGGAAACCATGCATGGGAGTGATTCGACTTTTGGCGAAGGCTCGTCTTCAGCATTTCACCTTACCAAGGATTGGGACCGCTGGGTAACTAATTTGGTCGAACCATAGGGTTGGGTTTTCCGCCTCCGGCAATCTCAACCTTTATGTCCAGTTTTGTCGCAGTCATGAGGCAACAAATGGAAGAAAGTAACCACGAGATGGTCCACATGCTGACTCAGCAGATGTGAACCATACTAAGGCCATTAATTCAAGATTCAACTTGGAGTTACCAACAAATGGAAACTCAAATGACTAGAATAGGGGACTTCTTAGGTGCTCCTAGGGTACAAGTTCGACAAAGGACCCTGCCTCGACCGGAGATGTCGATTCAACACGAAGAGAGGTTCGACGAGACTGTCGAACATGAACCCTACGTGATCAAACCAATATCAAGGGTTTCCCAATGACCCCTTGTCGTGCTCATTAATAGAAACCAAGGCCCCGACCAGGTCGTTAGGAAGGTTCGTCAAGATGCAGTGGCTGAAGAGCGGAATCTAGAAGCCATTGTCGAGTGATTCATGGTCTGAAATGGTGTCAACCTCGACCTGCAAAGGCTGGCCTATTCGTCTCCATTGCCAGATTTCATTTTACAAACGGAGTTTTCAAGGGGATGGAAGGTTCTAAAGTTTAACAAGTTTGTTGGGGACACTGAAGAGTCAACCGTCAAACACGTTGCTAGATATCAAATTGAGGCTGGAAATGTAGCGAATTACGAGGATTTAAAAATGAAATATTTCCCAAGTTCCCTCAGCAAAAATGCATTTACTTTATTTACTACGCTGCCTCCACAGTTCGTCCATACTTGGGTGCAATTGGACAGATTGTTCCATGAATAATTTTACATGGGATAGTAAAAAATAAGCCTGAAAGAATTGGCCAACATAAAACGCAAGGCCTCTGAGTCGATCGATCAGTACCTCAATAGGTTTAGACTTCTAAAATCAAGATGCTTCACTCAAGTTCCTGAATACGATCTAGTCGAAATAGAGGCAGGCGGTCTAGACTATTCTATTAGAAAAACGTTAGACACTCAGTATATGAGAGATATGGCCTAACTGGTCGATAGAGTTCGACAACATGAAAAGTTGAAACCTGAAAAGGCCAGAACGGGTAAATACCATAAGAAAGAAAAAGTTTCCTACGCCCTGGCCGATGCATACTCCTCTGACGACGAAGAACTCATCGACGAGAGTGGTGTCAACATGGCCGAGCTCAAGCCAGGTCCTTCGTACACTTATAAATTACTAAAACCATCTAACGAAAAAAATCCTGTCGATACCGAAAAGACAGATAAATATGTTACAAAAACGTATACGTTTGATATAAGTAAGTGTGATGAAATATTTAATTTTATTGTCAAAGACGAGAAAATTTTTGTGCCTCAAGGTTCGAAAAATCCCCCATTAGAACAAAAGAAAAAAAGGGATTTTGTAAACTTCATAATTTCCTTAGTTCTAAAAATTCTCAATGTGTTCTTTTCAAGGATTTGGTGCAAAAGGCATTGAAAGGGGACAGGCTTCAATTTGGCAAAAAGCCAAAGATGCTAGTGGATACAGATCCTTTGAAGGTGGAAGAGGCTTTATATGCTGAATCGTTTGACTGTATGATGGTCGAAGCCACTGAAGGTCTCGACAAAACCCTACCTGCTGAATCTGTAGAGTGCTTGGTGGTTGAAACTACAGAGGGTTTCGACTCAAGGGCTGAAGGTGCATTGAAGGAAGTGTACCCTACTGTCGGTGAAAGATTGGCGACTTCCAAGAGAAGTGTAGAGTGAGAGAGTATGAAGTTGTGAGGGAGTTCCCACAGACGCGCCCTAGGACCTTTAATCCTCCATCAGATACTTCATAAGAAAAATGGGTGGAACAAGCGAATTAGAAAGGGGCAAAAGACCCAAATGGAGAGTGCTCGACCTGGGGGCAGAGGCTAAGAATCCAGAACAAAAAACGCACCCTAGAGGCTACGTGGTTTCTTCCAACTAAAAACGGAAAAAATCTATGATATGGATCTAGTGGAGGCAGTACCAAAGAAACAAGAAGGCTGGAAAGGTAGCTTTGACTTTGCAGCAGAGGTCGGTCGAGAGCGTTGGACATAAGAGAGAATATTCACGGGGAAGGAAGGTTGGTTAAGAAATAAATAAATGTGGCGAAACAAACTCTCGCCATGACCGTTGAACCCTCGAGAGAGAAATAGGTCATTTTAACCCAGAAGACTGAGTACGCTCCATCGGTTAGAGTGGAGGAGCCCAAGTATACTCCCCAATCAGACAAAGAGCCAGAGTATACCTCCTAGTCGGATGAGGAACTAGAATACACTCTGCAATCAAACAAGGAAACTTAGTACATCCCTTTGCCAAAGGATGAGATAGTCGACGACAATGTGTTACAATTGTGGGATCGTGTCAATGTTACCTACAGAATATGATAGGGTGGCAGAGGTATCCGAAGCTGACAAAGACTTTGAGCTATATGAAAATGGCGAAGACAAACCATTATGTTACTATGTGATGAACAATAGAGTGGTGCAGGAACAGAAAGCCATATTTGAGAAACCCAATATAGGAATTTTGTACCATCTCAAGCTATTATTCATAAGGGCCAAAGTTGATGGGATGCCGGTGAACAAACTATTTGTCGACAGCAGGGCAGTTGTCAATCACATGCCACATACGTTGTTCAAGAAGATGGGAAAGCATGATCAACTCCAAAGCATCAGGTCAACTATGTTCATGGTAATCAACTCCAAAGAAAATTTTAATTTGTTGTTGAGACGAGAGTGAATCCATGGGATCGAGGCAGTGTCGTAAACCTTGCACTAAAGGTTAATCATTTGGAGGAAAGACAACACTGTCAAAAATATTGAAGCCAATCAGAGCTACTACTGTATCGATGAAGCGAAGGGAATGAAGAAGTCTTTTGACCAACATTTAGATAATGACGCGCCTTGTGATGACAAGTCAAAATCTTATACCTCTATGTAAAACCTAAATTGTTTCCTAAGCCTAGATCTAGACTATGGTATTATATAGGATACTGAAGAGGCAATGAAGCATGAAAAGGTGATTCCACCGACAGAGTGGCATGAGATCGGGGAATATGACCACTGAGTCAGAAAGCCTGGCTCGAATTTCAACCTACTTGGCTGAGAATAAAAGGATAGCAGCACTAGAAACTGACGAACTGCAGAACTTAGCCGTCGAGGCCAAAGAAGAGAAATCTGAAAATAGACAACAAGGCCTGACAACAGCTTTAGAAAGCCATAGGCTAGATTGTATCTACGATAATGAGCCTTTGGGATTTGAAAAGGACCCATTAAACTAAGTGAAGAGGATACAAGCTTAAGACCCACTCGTGGAGATAGACCTTGGAGACAGAGTTACCAAGAGACTAATATACATAAGCGCTAAAGTCGGATCGAGAATGAAGGTGAAGCTAGTCAAATTGTTGAAAGAATACAAAGATTGCTTCGCCTGGGATTATGGCGAAATACCTAGTCTGAGTCGAAGCATGGTAGTACACTGCTTGCCAATTCAGCTAGGAAAAAGGCCAGTGAAGCAGCATCCTCCAAGGTTTTCTCCATAAGTCACAGTAAAGATTAAACGAGAAATCAAAAGGTTTCTTAAAAGCCAGTTCATCAGAACTATGACGTACGTCGAATGGTTGGATAATATTGTACACATGATTAAGAAAAATGGAACGCTTTGAGTCTGCATAGATTTTAGGGGCTTGAATATTGCGACTCCAAAAGATGAGTATTCGATGCCAATGGTAGAAATGCTAGTCGATTCAGCCGAAGGTTTTGAATACCTCAGTCTTCTCGACGGATATTCTGGCTATAACCAGATCTTCATCGTAAAATACGACGTACCCAAAATGGAGTTTCAATGCCCAGGGGCATTAGGGATATATAAGTGGGTTGTGATGTCGTTCGGTTTAAAAAACGCTAGAGCAACTTATCAAAGAGCTATGAATGTTATGTTTCGTGACTTTATAGAAGATTTTATGCAAGTGTACATTGATGATATTATGGTGAAATCCTCATCTGAAAATGTTCATCTAGACCATCTTCGGCGATCCTTTGAAAGAATGATAAAATATGGATTAAAAATGAATCCACTAAAGTGTGCTTTCTGTGTACATGCATGAGACTTTCTAGGTTTTGTGGTCCACAAAAAAAGGCATCGAGATCAATCAAAACAAAACAAAGGAGATTTTAGATCTCAAACCTCCTTCGACGAAGAAACAACTACAATCATTGTTGGGGAAAATTAACTTCTTGATAAGGTTCATATCAAATATAAGAGGCAAGATGAAAGTCTTCTCGCCATTGCTGAAAATCAAGAAGGAGAGTGACTTCAATTGGGGACGATAGCAACAAATGGCTTTCGATGCCATCAAGGAGTATCTTACAAAACCTCCTAATTTATTACCTCCTACTAGGAATAGGAATATGAAATTATATATTCTTTCATCCGATTCGACAATAGAAAGTATGTTAGCTCAAGAGGATGATGATGGAGTCGAGCGACCCACTTATTACCTCATTCGAATCTTAGTAAACGCTGAAACTAGGTACGCGATGATTGAAAAATTATGAATATGCTTGTACTTCTCATGTATGAAATTAAATCAATATATAAAACCAGTTGATGTTTATGTTTCGTGTCATTTTGATGTTATTAAACGTATGTTGTCTAAACTCATTATGCATAGTCGAGTTGGGAAGTGGGCACTCATATTGACAGAGTTCTCTTTGACTTACGTGCCTTTGAGGGCTAAGAAAGGTCAAATTGTGGCATACTTTACTATAGACCATGCAACAGTCGAGCCAGTAGTAAACATGGTTGACACAGACCCTTGGAAATTGTATTTTGACGGGTCGAGACATAAAAACGTGACTGTCATCGGGGTCCTAATAATTTCCCCAAAAGGGATTCCAACTAAGTTCAAATGTCAGGTGAACAAGAAGTGCTCCAACAACAAAGCAGAATACGAAGCTCTAATCACTGGCCTCAAAATATTGAAGGACTTAGGGGCAGAGAAGGTTGAAATCAAGAGTGATTTGAAGCTAGTCATCAAACAGATCACACGAGAATACAAGTGCATCAAAGAGCATTTGTTAGTGTACTTCGCAATGGCGAACCAGCTGTTGAAGCATTTCAAAGTCATTAACATTGAACATTTTCCTAGGATAAAAAAACCAAGAGTTTAATGAACTAGCTCAAATTGCCTCTGGGTATAAGATGGAAAGCGACAAGCTAAGGGACTTCGTCGAAGTCATGGGAAAGGTAGTTTCGAGCCTTTCACTGATGCCTAACGTGTTTAGCCTAACAAATGATGGTATAAGAGCTATGGTTGAAATCTTAGACAGCTTAGAAAATCCAGTCGAAGCAATCGACAGGAAAGTGAAGTATAGAGCTTTAAGTTATGTTCAAAAGGATGTTCAAAAGGACTTCTAAGGGTTTGTTACTTAAACGTCTAGGGAATACATAGGCGTATCTGGCAATATCCGAAGTCCATAGTGGCACTTTTGAAGCTCATCAAGCTGGCCAAGAAAATGAAGTGGCTATTATTCCGACAAGGCGTATACTGGCCAAGCATGTTGAAGGATTGTATCAACTTCGGTAAAAGATGCCAGGAATTTCAAAGACATGCAAACATCCAACATGTCCCAACCATCAAATTACACACGACCGTCAAGCCTTAGCCCTTTCAAGGATGGGTGTTGGATATCATCGGCAAAATGCAGCCAGCGTCATCAAAGCAACAAAAGTTTATCCAAGTTGGTATTAACTACTTCACGATATGGGTAGAGGTCGTGTCGTTGGTAAAAGTCGACCAAGAGGACATGCCTGAATTACTTCAAAAATATATTATTTATAAGTTTGGAATTCCAAAGACCATTACCACAGACCAAGGATCAATGTTTGTGGGGAAGAAAATGCAAGAGTTTGCAGTTTAGACATGTTTCAAGTTAGTCATTTCCACACCTTACTATGCTCAGGCAAATGGGCAAGTTGAGGCTGCTAACAAAGTGATCATTGGGCTGATCAAGAAACACATTATTAAAAAACCTAAAAATTATCACAAGACGTTGGATCAAGTGCTTTGGGCTTGTCGAACGTCGCCCAAGGAGGCGACAGGGTCGTCGCCTTTTTGTATAACATTTGGCCATGATTTTGTGTTACCTGCAGAGATCTGTTTTTTGTCAGTAAGGGTACAACATCAAAACGAAATTCCTTTAGAGCACTATTGGAGTATGATGTTCGACGAGATAGTCGACTTAAACGAGGAAAGATTACGCGGTTTAGACGTACTAGTACGACAAAAGTCGCGAGTGGCTATGGCGTACAATAAAAATTTAAAAGGGAAAACCTTTGCAGTGAATGAGTACATTTAGAAAGTGATTCTCATAATAGATCAAAAAGATCGAACATTGGGGAAATAGTCACCAAGTTGGGAATGACCATTTCAGGTGATTCAAACATTCATAAATAGTTCCTATGAAATTCGAGAGTTAGGTGTCGGTCGACAAATACTAAGAGAAAATGGAAAGTATTTGAAGAAATATAAATCCATGCTCCAAGAAGTTCAGATTAAAGGAAAATGAAACTTTTCATTAATAAAGGCCGAAGATGGCTTACACAATGGTTAGCAAAAATTTCAAAATTACATCAGTTCAAGACGAATAACTAGGCTGGAAGTCTATACTTAAAATATTCCAAGAGAGTTTCCTTGTAGGCAATCACCTAGCGTACTTCTTGGTCGATAACGTCTTGAGGCGGAAGGGGTTCAGACGAATCCAGCACAACCTTCTATTAACAAACTTGAGAAATCTTCTTGTTGAGCTCTTCTATCTGGGCTTGATAGGTCGAGATTTGTTGGTCGAAAGTCTTATGTTTATCGAGGAGTTCTTGACGCTTAGCCTCAAATTCGAACAATTTCTTCTTACAAAGACCTCTACGATCCCACTTTATCCTCATCTCGTTTTGGTTTGTGTTGATTTGGAAATCATCATGATGTCGAAGGGCAAGGTCTTTGTTGAGCTGACTAAAGAAGGCCTCAAACTCGATATAGTATTGGGTCAACGATTCAGGGATGGGGAGTTGGGAGATCTCTTCAATAAGTTTAAGCATGTCAGCCTCTAACATGGATTCCTCTTCCATCACGATCAAAAATTCTTCCTCAAACAAGTAATACCTGAGTGTTAGAGGTTTAGGGAAACATCACCATCCACCTATGATGGAGGAATATGGACCGAGGTAGAAGGCCCAGCGTCAGCAAATACTTGTCGAAGCTTTTGAAGCCTTCACAGAGTCTCAACTGGATTTTTTTCCCTCATGTCCAGAATCTTACCAGGAATGAGAGAGTTGTTAAGGCCTGTTGCCGCTACTTGAAAATGCAACGACGGAGAGGCGAAAATGGAAGAACAAAAGAGTCTATATTGAACTTCATTTATCCTATATGGGGAAGGGAAGACTTCAAGAAAACACTAAAAAAAGAACGGATAAGATGGTCTCGCAACCAAAAGAACGAGTTCAGAAGCCGATTATACGAAGGGAAGGTATTAACACCCCTCGCATCTATCGTACTCGATGGGAATCATTTGTTTGTCTATGTTAAAGATATTTGCTAAAAGATATTATTTTCTAAGAGTGTTCTAAGGGGAGAGAGAAAGGTTAGAAACAGGGAAAAGAGAGATAAAAAGAGGGAAAAGAGACTAGGTAGGACCTCGCGGTCCTATACCTACATATTCTCAACGGGTATGAGAAAGTCAGAGTCAACGTAGTTTGGAGGACTACGGACATAGATAAAAAGTATGCTCGAAAAGGATTGGTGTAACACCCCGATTCTGAATTCCCATTTTCATTGAGTCCTTATTTGATTTATTTAAGTGAATATTATTTTTATATGGAATTTATGTGTTAAATATGTTATGTTTGCATATTGTGCTATTTTTACCGATTATGTGAATTTTGGGTAAAAATAGGTTGGAGGGTATTTTGGGCATTAGTGTAATGTTGAGTTGATATTTTGTGAGAATTAATTTGGTATGTGTTGGAAAGAATTGGAGAGGAAATAAAATAGAAATATGAGATATAGAGAGAAAAGAGAAATATAGTAACATTAGAAAGAAAAACAAGAGAAAGAAAGAGGAGAAGAGAAAGTGGAGCAAAACCTAGAATCACAAAGAATCATCACCAAAGCTTTCAATTGATCGGGTAAGGGTGTGAAAAATTATTATTCTATCAATGTGTATGATCATGTATACTTTTTTTGGATTGATTTTGGATTGTTGGTGAGTTTTACTCACTTTCTATTTCCAGGTCGAAGTTGGATTAATCGATAGAAATCGTTGTTTAATGGTTAGAATCATGATTAGATGATGTAGATTAGTCGTTATATGATAAACTAAGGCTACTGGAACAACATTGGATTTAATCGGGTGATTTCGATGAGTTTGGAAGTGTTGGGACAGTACTGAATGTTGTTGTTCGCAGGCGACTCGCTAGCAGCTCGCTAAGCGAATGCGTAGCGAACGGTCCCAGACTTGGGACAGTGGGGTTTTGGTCCCCTTCGCTGGTAGCGAATGGGTCGCAAAGTGTTCGCTGGGGGTTCATTGTGGCAAACGAGGTAGCGAGTGAGGTCTTTAGCCTCTGTTTTGGTTCGCTAGCAGTTCGCTAGGCGAACAAGTAGCGAAGGTTTGCTAGCTACTCTCTAGGCGAGGCAGTAGCGAACATGACAACATTTTGATTTTTTATTATGGTTCCATCCAATTGTGGTTGTGGGGTTTGGTTGTATCCAATCCTTATCGGAAATGAATAGTATGCTGGTTTGTGATATGCTGTGGGTAGCCGTATGGCGTGAATCCTAGATTATGATTTGTGAAGTATGGAATGTGGCCGTTTGGCAATTTTGTGCATTTGCTTGAATTGAATAGAAATGCATGATGAGATTGGATAATGAATGTAAACCATATATGAAATGGTGAATGAATGATGAATATACATGTATGTATTATGATATATTTGGTGAATGCATAAATGAATATATGCGGTGAATGTGAAGAATGTATGAGTATGTTTGTAAACATGTATGCATTTCAAGAGTGTCATGAGTCATGTTTCATGTGAAGCATCATGGTATGCATTCTTGTGTTGATTGATTCCTCGGTGAATCTGCAGAACCTCGTGTGCCCTTGTGGGGTGTGAGCGATGGTTATTTATTGATTCCTAGGTGAATCTGCAGAACCTCGCGTGCCTTTGTGGGGTGTGAGCGATGGTTATATTGATCCCTCGGTGGATTTTCAGAACCTCGTATGTTGCGATGGTTATATTTGATTCCCCGTAGAATCTGCAGAACCTCGTGTGCCCATGTGGGGTGTAAGCGATGGTTATATTTGGTTCTTTAATTGAACCTGCTGAAATGAGTCGGTACCGCATTTGCATCTGCATAGAGTCGTGTGTCGGTCTCTATGAGTTGCATGTTGTCATCTTTATATGATGTATGGTGAAATAAACTTGAATGTAGATGTTTATGTGAATTGGCGATGAGATTGACATGTTGTGTATGTTTATTGAATTAATGTGAAATGTGTGATTGGCATAAGGAAAATGCTTGAAGATATATATGTATATGTGAATATATATATATATATATATATATATATATATATATATATATATATATATATGTATATGTGTGCGTTTATGAATCGATATAAACATTGATGATGCATAGTGTGTATGCTTGGTGTTCCATCTGTATATAGATTATTTGTTGAATACGTTGCGATGTATGGTGTAGTGAGATGAGTTGCGGTGAGAACGCGGAAGATGTTTATTGGATGTTATATATATATATATATATATATATATATATATATATATATATATATATATATATATATATATATATATATATATATATATATATATATATATATATATATATATATATATATATATATATATATATATATATATATATATATATATATATATAACACATACATGTTTATATGTATTGTTTATTATGATATCGTTTTTCACCCTTCTGCTGTTTTTTTAAATGCTCTATGAGACATTGCAGATTAGATTGCTGGAGGTTTTTGTGAAGCGTGACTTCATTCTTTTTGGTCGGTTGGCTCTGATATGTAGCACCGGGTAGATAGGGATTATTTTGATTCTTTTGTGATACATATGTGTATGTATTTGCTGATGATTTGTTGTTGTAGACTTGGATGATGACGTGAATCAAATTTATATGAGGTTTATGTATATGAATACATATTTTGGAGATTATACAATGTTTGGATGTTTCCGCTTTTATTCTAAATGTAGTGATGTGGGTGTTTGCCTCGATGCTGCATATCGTTATATATATGAGCAGGTGTTGTATGTGTTGATTTTCGTATAATGTGGCATGTCCCTTTTATACCGTGTTATAAATATACTCTGATGAAATTTTGAATATGTGCCTAAATGATTATTTGTATTATTTGGGGGTATAAAAAGGGGGTGTTACAGTTGGGGCCCTCGTGCCTACGTATCTTTACTTAAAATAAGTAAAGAATCAGAACAGTCGTAGTTTGGCCTACGGTTAACTGGTGTTTTGGTAGACGATGCTAACATACACATTCTAACAGTTAGGTGTATTGCAGCTCGCTTGTGGAGTCTTAGGCGTTAACTTTTTGCAGTAGAACGAACGTAGCATGTCCTTTTTTAAAATATTAATTTTCGCCTTCGAGGCAAGATGTCACGTTTGATTTATGAAAGTGATTTTTAGGGGTGAAATAGATCCTCAGATAGTAACCCCTTGTGGATAGTACCCAATTCTTTATCTCAAAGGATTTATTGTGAAAAGGTGCGGCAAATATAGTCACGTCTTCGTATTTAAAGACGAGTATGAAGGCCACACACTCTACAGTGAATATCCTGACACTCCGAGAGAAAGCAATATGCACTAAATCCCCTCTCTTTAGTTCAATACAAAGAGAACTTTATTCTCTTATTAAATATGTTTGGATCTTGAATGGTAAGTGCTTTGCGACAGTGAACTCTAAAGGTAATGTCAAGCACTCGGGATAGGAGAAGGTCTACGCCTAACCACTCCACAACCATCCAAGTTTATTAGGAAAAGAGTTAGAAAATACACTTGGTACAAGACCAAGGTTTTAGGATAAAAGTTGTAAAAGAGAACAGGTGGTGAATTGGTTTTACAATTTGTTGAGAAAACTCTAGTTGACGTTGGATCAAGGTTTTGACTTGTATTCGTGTGCAAAACATGGTGGAATGGAAGTGGGTTTGAAAATGGCTCGACGACGGGTCGAGGGTTTTGGTTGAAAACGGGACCGGCTTGACGACGAGTCAAGGGTTAAGGTGTGAGAAACTATATTAGTCCCTAGGGTTGCTCGTAACATCGAGTCCACAATGGAGGGTAGCAGTATGTGCAATAGGTTGATGGAAAATGCGGACGAGCACTCGACTTACAAATGGGTGTTTGAAAATGTCTCGATGACGAATCGAGAATTAGTTTGAAAACGGTTATGCTAGTCCCTGGGGGTGCTCCTAGAAGATAAACCACAGTCAAAGAAATATGAAAACATACATCGGAAATGGGAGAGGGGTACATGCAAGTTACATAGGAATGCACGAAATAAAAGGTCTCATTGTCAGGTAGCCCAAGAGGAAGTCGTGTGTGTGCGTGTGTGTGTGTGCGCAATGTATCCTAAACCAAGCCTTGAGAGAAAGTTGAATCACAACTCCAAGCTAGGGTTTTTAACAACTTCCAAAGATTTGTCACTGGGACAAACAACATACAGTCCACCAATTTAGAATTTTATGGTTTCGATATTTAGTAAGTGTTTTGAAAGAATGTGAATAAGTGAAGAAATGAAATGAATATATAAAAGATATGAATAATATACGGGATATATAACAAAATATACAAGAATATTCACAACAATATATCAAGAGAAATATTAACAAGTATATGGAAAACATAATATAATCGAGATGATATTGACTTAAAGTAAAACAGTGGTACATTTGACTGGAAATAAAGCAGTTGTATATTGACGGAAGTAAAAGTTAGTTATTAGTTTGTTAGTGAATTGAATCGGGACAAAATGTAACACTAAATCGTCGTAGCTCGACTTATGATGAAAGCCGTACTATAGAAGGTCGCGTAAATTGATATCCATGTTATGGAAAAGATAGAGAAATGATATTGAGGATCATTATCCGATTTGATGGTGTCGTGCGGATAAAAGAAGGGTGAGATCTCGTCTTAATCACAAACTCGTGTTAATTAATCGAGGGAAACCTATCATGATTCCAAAGTATAGAAAAATGATCCAAATGATCATTTTCTATAGATTTGAAACAATGAAGGTTATCAACCTCGAGAGACATCATAGATTCGAGAAAATTAAATAAAACCGAAAAGGAAGAAGAAGATCATTATTTTTAATTAAAATAATTTGACTAGTAATGATTTTCAGTGGTCTCGTCATCGACCCAAAATGAAATAAAAATAAAAATGAGGGGTGGTGTGAAATTAGATTGGGGCGTGTATGTGAATAGCCTTGTGTGGGCCTAAAGCCCACCCACCATGACACAGCTTGGAAACACAAATGGGTTTCAACACACACCAAAAAAAAAACTAGGAACTAAAACACAATAGAGTCACGTCTCACTTTGAAACAACATAAAGAAGAATTCAAAGCCAATTCCCATAACAAAAGTGAATCACGCTTGGATAAAACGACTATAGAATTTCGGAGAGAAACGACTTTCTCGCCGCCTCAACTCTCCAAACCAGTTTCCACAAGTTCATCCCCTTCTTCTTTGCTTGTTCGCGATTTCGACCTGAGGTTCCGCCTTTGACCTAACTCGTTCTCTTTTTGTTCTTCGAATTCATATTCAAACACAAACTCTCCTTCTTGTTCTATTCTTTTTTAATTTCACAATCTGGTTTTCTAGATATTGATTTGTGTATGGGTTGTGGCGGATTTGTTGGGTGTTCTCTTGGTTCTCATTCGCCTCCCAAAATGAAGAGGTTGGGGTTCCTTTAATAGTGAGATTGAAGGGGGGATTTGGGATGGTGATTTGAAGGTGAATGAGATTGGGTCGTTGTGGATTTTGGGTTGAAGAATTATTGGGGAAACAGAAGTTGAAGAAGAAGAGTAAGGTTTTTGGGTGGTTTGCGGAAGGAAAAAGGTTCAGAAGACGAGGATTGAATGGGGGAATAATCAAGGGTTTGTGAGGGATTGAAGAAGAATTTTAAATGGAGGTTTTTGCAGAGAATGTTATCTTAGAGAGAGAGAGAGAGGAATATTTTCGGTCCTTCTGAGGTATTTTTTTACGTTGTGGGATTGAAGAAGCATAATAACAATTTGTGACGTTGTGGGAAATCGATCCTTCACGTTTTTGTCGTACAAACATGTTTTGGAAGATGGGGTTGTTTTTATGTTGTCCTGTTTTTGTCCTATTTTGCAGGTTCGTGAGCTGCTGTGAAAACAGCCAGTTGCTGCGTGCTTGTATAGAGTAACAGGTCTTGGTTGGTTGATTGAGTGTGTGATGGTAATTTGTTGCAGGTTTGTGTGCAGGTATAGAAGGAATGGTGTGTACGGTTCACGTGTTTTGCGGTCTGATGCGTGGCTTATTTTATGTGTTGGCTGCTTTTTTTTTTTTTTTTTTGTAATTTTTGTGAAATTTTTGCAATATCACGAACTTAGGGTTGTAAAGATGGACTTCCCCTTTTTGTAGTAACTTATTTTGTAAAGAAGCATAATGGGATTTGATTTTTGAATTGTATCAATGTAAATAAGCTTATGGTAAAATACATAAATGGACTTTTTGGATTTTATTTTTCTTGAATGCACCTCAAATACTTGAAGTTATCACTAGAATAAACTTTGAATTCACCTTTGGCCATCTTGGAATTCTTAAATCTCGAATGATGATAATGAATGAAATTTGCAATCCTTGGACTTGAATTTCAAATTAAGACCAAATAAAATCTATAACTGATCCCTTGAGAAACAAGAACAAACATAAATTGACCTTGCACTTTGAATGAATTAGAACTTTGAATCACTATGAGTTCATCTAAACTTTTTCAGTTGCACTAATAAAATGAATCTTCCTTTATGACTTGATTTGAAATCAAGAGAACACGATAATATATTCCCTCGGACCCTGATTGAAATAAACTGAATCCTGATAATCTTCACCCACGAAGCACTATGATTTTGACGCAGCCTGACAGCAAACCTTTACTTAAATATTAAAAAACAAATCACTTGAATTATGCACATCTTAGCCTTGATCATGAAGCAAACTCTTATTTTACCAAGATTAGGTTAAACCAGATGAACTTTAAGCATCAATTTACCCACTTTTGATCTGTCAGCCTTGCTTGACACCCAAATCGTCCTCGTGACAACTTAAGTTTAGACAATAACATTTTTTTGTTGATATTTGAATAATGGTTAATGAATAGATGTACAAATGAGAGATATATACCAATAGGACAAGTTTGGGGTATGACAGATGCCCCTATCTAATTGGCTTAAACCTGGTAAGATGAACCGCCACAACGTTCTTTCTTTTGAGGTAGAAGAAGATTAGATATAAAGAAGACCTTGAATTTGTCCGAAAAGAAGGAAAATGTTTGAGAATTGAAACAACGAATCAATGTCAACCCTCGAGTAGACACTGAGTCACTTGCAAAGGTCGTTATCACCAAAAGGATGATAGTAGAGACAATCTAACACCAAAAGGATGATAGACCTATCACCAAAAAGATGATAGTGCGCATCTGACACCAAAAGGTTGCAGGGGTCAATTACCAAAAGGATAATGGGGAACATTCACACAATCTAGCACTAAAAGGATGACAAACCTATAACCAAAAGGATGATAGAGCAAAACACACACAAACCCAACACCAAGAGGGTGTAGGGGTCCATTACCAAAAGGATAATGGAGAACACTCGCACAATATGGAACCAAAAGGATGACAGACTTATCATCAAAAGGATGATAGAGCGACACTCATAACGGTTACTACCACCAAAAGGATGATGTAGACATTCGCGCAATATGGCACAAAAGCGATGACAGACTCATCATCAAAAAGATGACGGAGCGGAACACACACAACCCTGACACCAAAAGGATGTAGGGGATCCATTACCAAAAAGATAATGGAGAATATTCGCACAACCTGGAACCGAAAGAATGACAGACCCATCACCAAAAGGATGATAGCGCGAAACACAAGTTACAACACCACCAAAACGATGCAAGTTAGGTTGAACTGACGAAGTTCAGCTATCACCAAAAGGATGATAGTAAGGAAATTGAAAAAAGGTCAAGTTTACTGGAGACCACTCACTAGGGGATTCCCAAGAGGAAGATTTGATTGAGATACATCAACGGGGAACGCTCACTGACTTGCTTAGGGATCATAGCTTTGGCAATAAAAGGTTGAGAAACTTTCATGAGGAATGCCCATGAACTTTGAGGAAGATGCCCCTGAATAGGCTGAGTTTTTCTTTAAAACTCTTGATCTTGGTCAACAAAAGATTAAACAACTTCGTGAGGAACACTCACGGTTTCAAAAGAGATGCCCATGGCTAGGTTGAACGTCGCTTTGAAACTTTTGGATTTGCCCAAAAAAAGGTTGAGCGACTTCGTAGAACATCCATGGTCTTGCGGAGGATGCCCTTGACTGGGCTGAGTTTTGCTTAAAAAATCTTGATCATGGTCAACAAAAGGTTGAAATAACGTCATGGGAGATGCCCATGGTCTTGAAAAAGCTTCCCCTGGCTGGGATGAACCTTATTTCGATATCCTTGAATCTCATGGGTAAAACCCATGATCTTTGTAGGAAATGCCCTTGGCTGGGCTAATGATTGCTTCAAAGCTTTTGAATTTTCCCAATAAAAGGTTGAAAAACATCGTGGGGAAGCCCACAATCTTGAACGATATGCCCCTGACTGGGCTGAATCTTGCTTGAAATCTTGTCAACCACAAGGTTGGAACAACTTAGTGGGGAACTCCCAAGGTCTTGAAGGAGATGCCTCTGATTTGGCGGAAGATACATTTAAAATTTAGTCCTAGGATTCTTGTAGTCGATCCTGCAAGTAAACTTTAATAAGAGGCTAGAGGTTGTTTGCCAAAAACCCCGCACGAACAAGAATTGAAGATGTTTTTAATTCTATTTTGTGTATCTACTTGTTAAGAAGCATTCTTGTAAACATATATCTTTTTGTTATAAATTTGAGTTGTAATTCCTTAAGGGACTAAGTTTAGTTAGAATCCTTAAGAAGTCATTGATTGGTAGTCTTTGAGATTGTAATCAGTTTGATTATTAGATTAAGTCCCGTTGAAAAGGCAACATCATCTGGCGAGTGGGCTGAATTAACCTAGTTAACCGTAAACCAGGATAAAAAATATTTTTGTATTTTTATCTTTCTTGTTTGTGTCATTGGTTTGAGATTGATTTGGGAAAAAAATTCATATAAGAAACTCAATTCAAACTCCCTTTTCTTGTGTTTCTTGTACCTTCACTAGAAACCCTCAAAAATAGATTCTAAGGTCGGTCGTAGACGATTTGGTTCACTGCCATAGAGAATGAAGGACTTCACCAAGAGAAAATGTATGAGAAAGTTAAACTGAGCCAGAGCTTTGCTTACCTCTTTCAAAGAGTACGAAACTTTATGAAGGTCTCTTAAATAATTATCTTGTTAAAGAGTCAAGCTGCTAAAACTTCTCTCAAACCGATGTTTCTCATATTGAAGGAAATAGTCAGTTGAGAAGGACTCTTTCTAGTAGAAGCCTAGTTAACTGTGATATCAAAAGGTGATTGTGGAACTCCGGAAGTTCAATTGATGAAAAATTTGAATTTGTTTGTTTCTTCATCCATTTTACACAATATGGATGATCCGATATTTAACATTCTAGTTTGTGTTGTTCTAATGAAGGAAAAATTCAGTTGAGAATGACCTTTTCTAGTGGAATCCTTGGGGATTGTGATATTGAAAGGTCATAGTGGACCTTTGGTAATCTGATTGGTGAAATATATGATTTTGTTTATTTCTTAGTCCATTTTACACAATGTGAATGGTTTGATATTGAAAATTCTAGCCAGTTTTCTTCTAATGAAGGAAAATGTCAGTCGAGAAAGACCATATCTAGTGGAAGATATATGAATATTGATTACTGAAGGTGATTGTGGACCTCTAGGAGTTTGATTGGTGAACATTTCGAATTTGTTTATTTTTTAGTCCATTATGCATAATGTGCATGGTATGATATTTAAAGTTCTAGTCGGTGTTTTTATAATGAAGGAAATAGTCAGTTGAGAAGGACCCTTTCTAGCGGAAAATGTGTGAATTGTAATATGGGAAAGTGATGGTGAACCTTTGGGAATCCAATTGATGAAAATTTTGGATTTGTTTGTTTCTTAGTCCGTTTTAGACCATTTAGACTATATGATATTTAAAATTATATTAGTTGATCTTCCAATGAAAGAAATAGTCAATTGAGAAGGTCACTTTCTAATAGAAGACACGTGAATTGTGATCAGGGAAGGTGATGATGGACCTCCGGAAGTTCGATTGATAAAATTTTTGAGTTTGTTTGTTTCTTAGTCTATTTTACATGATGTGGACAATCCGATATTGAAAATTCTAGTCAATGCTATTATAATGAAGGAATTAGTCAACTGTGAAGATCCTTGCTTGTTGAAGCCTTGTGAATTGTGATATGAGAAAGTGATGGTAGACATCCGGGAGCCCAATTGATTATTATTTTTTTATTTTTTTGTTTGTTAGTCCATTTTATAGGATGCGGATAATTTGATATTGAAAATTCTAATTGATGTTCTTCTAATGAAGGAAAGAGTCTGTTCAGAAAGATCATTTCTAATGGAAGCCTTGTGAATTGTGATATGGGAAGATGATGTCGGACCTCCATGAATCCGATTGATGAAAAATCTTGAATTTATTTGTTTTTTAGTCCATTTTACACGATGTGGACAATTAGAGTTTGAAAGTTCTAGTCAGTGCTCTTATAGTGAAGGAAAATATTAGCCGAGAAGGGTTATCTCTAGTGAAAGACCTATGAATTGTGATTCGAGAAGGTGATGGTGGACCTCTGAGAGTCTGATTTATGAAAATTTGAATTTGTTTATTTGTTAGTCCATTTTACACGATGTGGATGAAGTGATATTAAAAATTCTAGTAAATGTTTTTCTAATGAAGGAAAGAGTTAGTTGAGAATGACTATTTCTAATGGAGGACGTGTGAATTATAATCTAGGAATGTGATGGTCGACCTCCAAGGGTCTGATTGTTGAAATTTTTTAATTTGTTTGCTCCTTATTCCATTTTGTGCGTGCATGTGTGTGTGTGTGTGTGTGTGTGTGTGTGTGTGTTTATGTATGTGTATGTGTGTGTATGGGTGTGGGTGTGTGTGTGTGGGTGTGTGTGGGTGGGTGTGTATGTGTGTGTGCGCGCGTGCGCGCGCGTGTGTGTGAGTGTGCGTGCGCGCGCGCGTGTGTGTGTTGTGTGTGAAGTTTTTTTTATTGGATAATATTTAAAAATAAAAAAATGTTAAGTAGTTTTTATAATTAATACAAATTTACTCTTTCTTTTTCATGCAATAATTTTAATTAAATTCAGTATATGCACCACTTAAAGCATGAGTAGAAATATTGAGAAAAACAAATGTGAGTTGAATGTGTTTAAAAACAAGTTTGAAAAAGTTTCACTTTGATTATAAATTGAAGATTGAACACTTTACAAGTAAGAGAACCAACACATTTATTATCATAAAATTTTTGGTGAATATGTGATGTGTCTTTCATAAGATGTGTTGCTCATAAATAAAAGTCTTATTGTAAAAATATGCCCCCTTGTGTTAACCTCAAATTGATGACCTAACAGTGGTATTTAAAGTTGTTGGTTCGAGCGAAAGGCCGGCTCATTTATATTGAAGTTATTTCTACATGAGGTGGGTAGGAGGCATGTCCCGTTAAAAAATGTCAACGGTGGCACAAAGTATATGTGGATGAAAGAGCTTTCGCTTGAGGAGAAGCATTATTAATAGACTTAAGCTTGAGGAAACAAGTGTGAGTTGGAAGTGTTGAGAAACAAGTGTGAGGAAGTCTTACATTGATCAAAAAAGTGGAAATTGAGTCATTTATAAGTGAGATAACTCACTCACCCATCACCTTATGATTTTGGTTGAATATATGATGTTTCACAAGGTGTGTTGCTCATAAATAAAGACCCTAATGTAAAAAGGCTCCGTCATGTTGACCCCGAGCCGATAACCCAACATGAATCAGTCTCGTTAAGTAATTATGCAGGACATGATTGTAGGGGCATAGGTTCGAGTCTGTGACATTCCACTTATTCACTTTTAAAAGATAAAATTTCAAACATTAGATTACTTGATAAAAAAATATATACCGAATGTAATATATATTTCTAAAATCTTCTTGTAACGAAAGTGGGGGACTTCTCTCACTAATGTATAAATACATTTTGTCATATCTAATATAATATAGGTTTAATCACTACTACAAAATACATATACAACAACTTCAAGGTTATCACGGTGCTACGAAGGACCGTGATGACATCTATTACTTAACGCGTGAACATTTTCTTTTATTTACTGATTAAAATTTTGATATGGTATAATCACGGTTGAAAAATATGACCGTGGTTATAAATAATCACCATTTCACAGGTTTAAATCTCAGCATCCTCAAATATTTTATTTCTTTAACATTTAGTCGCGCCTTTATATTTTATTTATTTTTAATTTAAACAACCGGTGTGACATATTTATCATTTTGTTTTAAATTTTTAAAATAATTGTGATACCACCACGGTTCTGTAGCTGAACCTTTGTGACATATTTTTCATTTTTTAAAATATTTTAAATTGTAATATACTAGCGCTACTTTATGAAATATAATTAAACAAATAATATATCACCATGGTTCCGGTTGTTGACCGTGGTGATATTTTTCATTCATTTTTATCACAACTAACTAGCTTGTCTCTTCAGTAGTCATTATTTACACTAATACAATATGAAACACCATATCAAATATAACATTCAGTGTTGGAAAACGAAACACCATATCAACTCTAACATTCATCTTCATCATCATCATTCATCTTTTTTCTTTATTTGTTCATCGATTCATCGTTTTTCATTCGTTTTCAACCTATAGTCATCGCGAGAAGGAAGACAACACACCAACGCCAACACTAACACCATTGTCATTGTCAAGGAGGAATACAACAACAACATTATGTGTTTCAAACCAAATATTCACCTTTACTTAGTCATCATGTTTACGGTACGTTAAATTTTGTTTCCCATGCATCTATAGTAAACTTCAGTTTCCATTGTTGTTGATATTGTTGTTCTTGTCATTTTTGTGGTTGTTGTTGAATGTGTGTGATAACACTTGATTAATCTTTTGTTGTGGTTGTTGTTGTCGAATGTGTATGTGATAACATTTGATTAATCTTTTGATGTTGTTGTTGTTGTTGTTATTGAATGTGCATGATAACATTTCTATTCATGGTTATATGTGGAAATAATGGATGAAATAGTTTGTTATTGTTGTTTTTGTTAAAGTTGTTATTGTTGTTGTTGTTGAACATAGATGTCGTTTTCGTCATATTCTTTATTTAGTGGTGACGAAACTATAACAAGTGAAACTCGTACAAATGATACTCAAGACGGAAATAAAAGATCACAAAGAGGTGCCACAATGCTTTCCAAATTAACAAAAGTCCACAACACTGGTAAAAAATTGTCGATCGCGTTTGATGCGTATTGTAGAGTAGTTGATGGTGAAAACTCTTCGCTTTTTAAGAGTTATGTTGCATTCCTTGGACGTAGAAAAATCGTATATTGATAGATGATTGAAAATAAGTGTCACAGGCTGTCAAAGATAGCATATGGACAGACGTTAAGGTATTAGTTTTAATTTTCATTTATTCGATATGACTTTCTATAATTTCTAATACATTCTTATTGATTTAAATGTAGTTGACTTTTGAGGTTATGAATGATAATAAGTACCTAAAAAAGGTGGTTAAGTCATGATGGTACGTGTTGGAGGAGCTTTAAGTCACGACTCACACATGACTATATTAAGAAGCCTAAGCCTGATCTTGAGCATCCACGAGTGAAATATAGTTATCTTTCGAAGAAGGTTTGAAAAAAGCTTGCGAAGGACCGTCATTTTAAGAAATTCATGATTAGTACTAGTCTAATTTATCTTGATAATTCTATATTAATGATTTATAGATACTAATCATATTTTCACTATGTTTATAACAGACTAAAAGTCAAGCAGGAATACAAAATAAAGCAAAAAATATTTACCCCCATAAATTGTCTCGTGGTGGTTACAAGAAACTTGAGAAAACAACGATGAAAGAAAAAACAACAAATGGGAGATGAAGACTCCATTAGTCCTGATCGCAACCCATCTCCACCGTCAAGACATGAAAAGTGGAAGAGAGCTCGACTAAGACCAAATGGAGAGTACACCTCAGATGTGTCAATAGTAATTGCTGACAAACATGTAAATATGATTTATTATATGTATGTTATGTGTTATTTAAATATTGTGGTAATTACAATAATATTATCATGCATGTTGTGTAAGATCTGTTGGTTTAGGAGGCCCGTGGAGGATCATTTTTTCCAGAACCACGACATGATATACTTGTAGAAGCTATTGGAACATATGAGCATGGTGGGTGTGTTCGTGGTGTTGGACAAGACATCAACCTGAGATTATTCTTTGGTTCAACTTATTCTTTGAGTCACAGATGATGATATCATTTTTTCAACCGTTGTTGTATATGTTTTCTGTAGTAGTGAATGCATCTTTTTATCCTTTAACTTAATTTAAAGTTTCATTTTGATCCATTAGTTAATAAATGTTACTATTTAGTCCCCCAAATACGTTTTTGTTAGTCAACTTAATCTTTTTCGTTAAATTTAAAAATAAATAAAAAAGATTAAGTTGACTAAAAATGTAGAAATTTAGGTATTATAATGTAATATGACATAATTTTTTTATATTTTAAATTTATTATTATTTGATAAACATGAGACTAAAAATAACCTAAACTTCGAAAAATATAAAGAAAAAATTAATATTCATCTTCAATCCTCATTTTTATTTTTCAAAAGGTTGTTGACACAAACTTCACTAATTTTTATTTGAATCTAAAAATTTTCTATTCACTCCCTTCAAATTTGTCCAATTTCGCTTTTCTATAATCTTGATTATGTTACTTTAAATTACACCATAATTTTCAAAGAGTTTTATTTTTATGATGGTATCACAACAAACCTCTCTTAAAAATAACACTCTAATAAAATTCAATTAAAATTAATTGTTATGTTATGGTTATCTCCATAAATTCAAAATTCATAGCATAATGAAATTTGCAAGTGAAACTCTAATCAGCAAATTAAACTATATTGTTGATTCATAAAAAAGAGAGTAATAGTGACATAAGAAAAAAAGTCAAAAGTAACAAGGACCTTTCTGTCTTCTTACTATAAAAATAAAGAATTTTATGTACTTTGACAAGTAAAAATAAGGACTTTTTTTGTCTATTTGGGATTTAATGATTAGTATCTTTTTGTCTGGCTTTCATATTTATTATATGTTCTTTTATTTGATTTCTAATAGATTAGATCCACGTATTAGCTAAAAAAAAATAGTTAGAAAAATATCTAACAAAAATAATTCATAAAGATTTGTGTATATATATGTAAGAAGTTAAAAAAACAGTTTAATCATAACTTTTTTCTTGTTTATTTAAGTTTATTACAATAGTTATAGAAATAGTTTATACTATATATTATTAGTTATTGCATATTGTAGAAATAGATTGTATATTAAATTTTGTATAACAAATATTGATTGAAAGAAGAAACAAAAAGAAACATTCACAAGGAAGGAAAAAAAAACAATACATTTTATTCATTTTGCTGAATGAATTTGACAACAATTTAATATATTGCAATTAAAGCAAATTTAATAGTCTCGTAATTTCTCCCATAATAAGTTGATATTAATGATGTTTTTGTTAGTTGAAGCAATGCACAACGAGTTTTAAGATGTACATATATTTAAAACAGGATAAAAAAATTAATTTAGTCCTTGAGTTTATAAATCAATTTCAATCATGGAAAAGATAATGAACAATGCATTTCATACGAGACACATGGCAAGCCGCATCATCTAAAATTAACAAATTTTTTTTGTCAAAATTCAACAAAAATGATCATTTTGACTAATTGAACGATTTTTAAGAAACTAAAATGTAATTTTTATTAGGTAAGGGATCAAGGTGAAACTTAAAAATAAATTAAAGGATCTCGGGACTTGTCAATGTCAAACTTAACATGGATTGATTTTTCAAAAGTTCTTGTTTCAGTGTTATATACTCAGTAGTCTTTTAAGTGTTTCAGTGTTATACCATTGACATAGGTTGTTTTCACTAGCTCAAATAAGTCAATGTGTAAAAGCTCCAAAGGCCTAGATATTGAAACAACATTTTCAGCTTGTTTAGCTTTGACATCCTTATCATGCTAACATGGCATAATAACATATGTCAAGTCCACTACTCTTCATTCAGAAAAATGAGAAATTTAACATTTTGATTTTATAAATCAGAAAGTGTAATTTTGTAAATGTTATTTTTCTTGTTGCCATTGAATAGTACAAAGTCATTCTTCTAAATAACAACTTTGCATGACTTTTGATTAAAGATAATATTCTAACCATTGCCACTTAATTGACTTATAGACAAAAGATTATACATTAATCCTTTAACTAATAAAACATTAATAATATAAGGGAGGGAGCCGTTACTAACAGTTCTAGACCCAATAATCTTACCCTTCTGATTGCCTAAAAAACCAATGTTGCCTCCAGGCTTAAGTTTCATACTTTGGAACATATGACTTCTTCCCGTCATGTGACGTGAGCATCTAGAGTCCATGTACCAAGATTGGTGTTTCAACTTTGTTGCGGATGTCTGCAACATAGACCATTTTATCTTTAGATACCCATATCTTTTTGGGTCCTTTCTTGTTAATTCTCCTAGAGTTTTTCTTAACTCAAGATTTTTGTACAGAATAATCATGTGTGTGTCCATAAGTTAAATATGAATGTAGAGCTTTTGGTTTAATTGCCTTCTGTTTAGAATTAGGTTTGAACCTATATTTTTTAGGTGGCACATAACCAATACCTCTTTTCCATTTCTGATTACTCCATAGATCATAGAAGTCATTTTACTTTTATCTATTTTTCGTGAAAGAAATTTTTGAAAAAATATGTCATATTTTTTAATCAGATTAAGAGACCAAAGAAGCTCCTGAAAGAATATTTTTTTCAAGTTCTATAATCTTGTTTTTGAGGGCAGAGTTGTCTTTTTCAATATTGCAAATATTTTATTTTAATGTAGAGTTTCATTTCTTCAACTCAAAATGGGATTTAGAGTTAGATACATGAATTTGTTTCAAACCCTTGTATCTGTTATGAAGACTCTGATAATTTTCAAGAACTTTAGTAAGACAAGACTCTACTTCAAAGCGAGTTAGGTTGGAGAATACCTCATTCGAGTCTGATCCTGATTCTGATCCTGATTCTAATCTTGATTCAGATTCAGATGCTTTTATGCTTGCCATCAACGCCATGTTGGCTTGCTCTTCTTTAGAATCACCAGACTTCAGTCTAGATGTTGACTCAAAGCGTTCACTTGTCCTTTTGATTTCTCTAGGCTACTTCTGTCTCTTTCTTCAGAGTTGATTAACTCTTATAAAGAGAAGAGAGAGCTCATATTATGCATCATAATCTTCTTCATATTCTTTTTCCTCTTCAGCTTGAAAGGATTTCTCCTTTTTGTATTTCCTTTGGATTTCAGAGCCACAAATTTACCTTTCCTTTGAGGCTCATCTTCTTCCAACTCTATCTAATGTCTTCTCAAAGAACAAATAAGTTCTTCTAGATTCGTACTATTCAGATCTTTGGAAACCTTAAGTGCAGTCACAAAAAATGGTGGTGTGAATTCAGTTTCTAGATTAAAAAACTTTTCTCAACCCAATAACACAAACAAAAAATAATCAACAAAGATAAACGACATAAATATTTTTATCATGGTTCTCTGCTAACGAAATTATGTTCAGTCCACCCTCCTAAGTGATTTCTTCTTCAAAAAGGACTTAATCCACTAATCAAAGAATTGATTACAACCTCAATGGAAAATTGTCAAAGACTTCTTGAAAACTTTGACTATATCCTAGTCTCTCAGGAAACTTAACCAAAGGTTAATAATACAAGTTGTGTTTACAAGATGCTTATAAAAATAAGCATATACACATGTTAAAATAAAAGAAATTACACATAAGAAATATTCAAGGAAGTGTTCTAAGTGTATAAGTGAGAAACACTTCTTTTATTTTCTCTCTTGCATATGTTCTTTGTGTGTATTCGTTGTAGTACAAATTAGTAGTTTTCCAAACTTCCGATACCTCTTTATATAGGTGAAAATAGACCCGTGTGAGGGTGAGGAACGATGTTGGTAGAATAGTATAATCCTTTTCTTGGTCTTCAAGGTAATGGAAAGGATATTTTCTTTTTGTACTGATTATACTTTCCACATGTTCATCTTTCACTCGTTGACTTTAGGTCATTAACTTCTAGTCAGAGGCTTTGTATTAAAGTTGATGAAGTTTGAATAGAGTTCATAGCCTGTACTCAGAATCTAGTAAAAATGAGAATTCAGAGTTTATGGAGTTCAAAGTCTTGAGAATTCAGAGGCCAAAATTATCAAAGTCTTTATCAGAGTCAGTCTGGATGAATTCTTTGTAGAAACGTTGACTTGGTAATCCATATAATTGACTTTCATGTAAACACGCTTTTGATTATTTCTTTGGTTCAGAGTGCGACTTTAGTTCAAAGTCTGCCTTGACCAAACTTGACTTCTTCAGAGTCTAATTTACTTAGAGTTGACTTCTTCAGAGTTGGAATCTATTTTCTATGATTTGGGCACTTAAAAAAATAATTATAGTACAAATTTTTTATCTATACATATCAAGTTTTGTTATCATCAAAACTTATGGATAGTTGGAAAACCAAACTTGTTCCAACAGATGGATTCTAACCCATTTTCACTTCATACATGAGTTTAATTATGTGATAGAGTATACTGAGGATTGACCAAGTGTTTACTTATATTTCCCACGCAGAGGAAATGATGTTGTACAACCGTTCCATGTGTATATTGACCATACTCTGCACGATGGCATCGACTAGACACCATACAAAATTCACTTGGACAATGTTCCCTTCGACTGCATTTCATTTTCTTTCTAGATGGTTGGCATGTGGGACGAATTTGATGTGCAGGTATCTGTCGGAGCGATACATGCTTCAGTTTGGATATGTGCAGATCATTCATAGACCTTCTTCGTGTATGCTCATAACAATATATTTCATATACATCTATGACATACTGGCGGACTACGAGATCCATATGGTACCAGAGGAGTATCAGCATATGTCAACCATAAGTTTGTGGTCTTATGCAGACGATTACATGACTTTGTTCTATAGCGTCCCTCACCCTGTCATGTCACCGGACGCTCCTGGATACATGGGCCTGTTCATGATGAGATCTTGGAGAATGAGTATGCCATGGATGACCATTTCATTCACGTGTTGTTAATTTGTTAGAATATTATGCAGAATATGTATGAAGACATATAATCTGGATTGTTTGAAAGAAGTGGTGATGATGCGGTTGCCCTAGCACGTTTCTTTCTTACCGATGTACGAATTGCCTTGGGATACCGGAGGAAGTGGATGTGTTAGGGGGTTAGGACTAGGCATACACAGTAGGTTATACTTTTAATTGTATTTTGGGATATTTTTTGTATTTTTACCATATCTTGATAATAATGTTCGTAATATGATTTGATGTTTTTTTAATTAATGCATTACCTTGTTCTACAATATTCGTTTTTATTAATATTTAAATAAAATAATTGCAATGTTAGTCTAATTAAAATGGTTTTGGATTCATAAAAAATGAAAACTTAGGACAATGTTTCTGCCAAGAAACATGCAAAGAAGATTTTAGAGATACATCTGCAAGTTCATCCTAGAAATCATCACAGATATATCTCTAAACTATTTTTTTTTCAAAAATGATCTTTAGTGCGTTCAAAACTACATCTCTAAAAGAACTACAAATATTTTAGAATTTTCAAAAATGCAACACACATAAGGTGGAAAAGAAATTGCCCAAAATTATCACTTAATTATTCAATAGGTAATCTTTATAATACACTTAGCTAATTATCTTTATTTATTATTGAAGTCACACACTATTTTACTTCAGAGTTCAATTCTTATTATTTATAACTAAGTAACTGTTTGGTTTTGCCTCAAGCTTCAACAAAGCATGCTAAATTATCACATCAACCTAAAACTCCCTTTTGTAGCTTTTAAAAGTCAAGTTAATTATGCATAAAAAATGTTACATATGTTGTATAATGGATTGCAAATACGCAATCAAAATGACCATAAATATTGAGAATTTATTATCGCACCCCTTGGACTTCTTAGGCACCTGGATAAATTTCTTTTGTGGTCCCCGCTTCCGGAAATAAACATCCGGACACACCTTTTTTTGTTGTTGCCAAAATTTCGTTGTTTCTGGAGATGTATATACGAAATCATTTTTTACTAGTAAACATTGAGGAAACTTCAAAATAATTCAGTTCAAGGAAACTTCAGGAGATGTAACTCCGGAACGTCTGAGCGCCAGAAGTTTCTGCTATATTTTAAACCTGCATGATCACTCCCCCATTGTTATCTTTTCTTCTTATATACTTACTTAACCAACCTAAAAAACCTTATACTATTAATATCATTTTAACTTTAAAACTTTAACTTTTTCGTGCAACAAATCAAAGGGAGCAAGAGAAGATCAAATTTTAGGTAAAGATTCTACTTTTTCCACTATATTGCTCACATTATTCATCAAACTTTTGAAAAAAGTGACGTTGCTTCCGGAGCTGTATCTATGGAACGTTTTGATGATGAACACTTCCAGATATGCATCTCTGGAACGTATCAGTCTATTTTTTCACAACAACTTTGTAATTTTTTTCTTTTTTTCTTATTGTTTACAAATAGGTACGGTGCACCCCGATAATATCTCAAAAGAATTAGTTCCTTCAAACGATGTTTCTCCAAATGTTCTAGGGGTTGTCTTAAAGTCGGTAGATGTCGATGTTAACTTTAATAACAAGCAAGAGTTTGCTGATTGTGAAAGCATGTTCACATGGATTCGCAGGATTGCAACAAGACTTGGTTTTGGTGTGGTTATAGGAAGATCAGATAATGGTTCGAAAGAAGAAACACTTTTGTTACTTTGTTGTGTGAAAGAAGCGGGAAATATCAGACTCCTCTCTGGAAATTTAAGAAAGAAGACACGGGTAGTAAACAATGTGAGTGTCTGTTTAAGCTTCTTGGTTACATGTTGAGTAGCAAAACATGGAAATTTAGTGTTATTTTTGGTTTGCATAACCATGATTTGTGCTTAAAGTTACAAGGACATCCTAGTGTATGTCGGCTCAAGTCGGAAGAGAAGACATATATTAGTGACATGACCTTGAATCTTGTCTAACCAAAAAATATACTTGCCAAATTGAAACGGAAGGAACCCGATAATATATAAAATAAGGCAAGTGTATAACATTCGGTACCACACCAACAAGGCGATTAAGGGATATAGAAGTGAGATGCAACAACTTTTGAAATTGTTGGGTGATAACAGTTACGTGTCCCGGTACAGAACTTGTGACGATGGAGTTACGGCCTGAGATATATTTTTAGACTCGTCTAGATTCAATAAAGTTGTTCAACATATTCTCGATAGTGCTCATTCTTGATTTTACCCACAAGACCAACAAGTATAGACTTCCTTTATTTGAGATGGTTGATGTTACGTCTATCGAGAAGACATATGTCGTTGGTTTTGCTTTTCTCTAGTGTGAAAAAGAGGATAATTTCACATGGGCATTAGAGGTGTGTCAGTCACATTTGAAGGACCAAGTTGAGATACCTAAAGCGATTGTTACTGATCGTGATACCGCGTTGATGAATGTGGTTGCAAAGGTATTTTCTTCTTCTAATTCATTACTTTGTCAATATCACATGAAAAAAAATGTGAAAATTCGGGTTAAACTCGCGATGGGGAAAAACAAGTAGAGTCTCAAGGTGGAAAATTGGTGAAGACCGGTGTGATTGTTGAAAAAATAATGGATGCATGGAATCGTATACTAATTTCTTCCACACAAAAATTACATGTCGATTTCGTCATTCAATTTCGGAAAGTGTGTGAAAAGTATCCGACTTTATTAAAATACGTTAAAAGAACCATTTTTAATCAAGTAAAGGAAAATATAGTTTGTGCATGGACTAATAATCTCTAACACCTTGGAAATACAACCACCAACAGAGTTGAGTCGGCCCACGCTAGTTTGAAAATTTGGTTAGGAAATAGCAAGGGGGATTTGTGCCGAGATTGAGACTCTGCAAATCTCATGATTAAAAACCAACATAATGAGATACAAACAACATTCGGTCGGAGTATAACGGTATTGGAACATCGATTTAAAGACAATATTCTTTATTCTTAATTGATCGATAATATGTCTCGGTCGGGGTTGAACTATCTTTTTCACGAGGCCAAACGAGATGAAACTGTAGGTTCTTATAGGGAAAAGTGTGGTTGCACTATTGTAAAAACCTATGGTCATTCGCGTGCTTGTGTTATTTCTAAAATGCTGAAACTAGGTGAGCCAATAAGAATGGACAAATTTTGCCCTCATTGGAAAAGACTTAGTTTTGATGATGATGGTTGCATGGAAGGAGGTAAACTGAATATCTCTATTTTCACCGAATGAGAAGCGATACAAGAGAGATTCTCAAAGGCCGATGACAACATGAACCTCCATATCAAAGAACAATTGAGGAAGATTGCCTATCCCGAAACAACCGACATGAAATCGCCTTCTCAACCGGTAAAGACAAAAGATGCTCAAAAGAAAATGAAGCCTACACCGAATGACAACTCGGCTACACGGTCTCCTTCATATTGTAATCACGTTGACAAACTTTATCCTGACTCACCGACTCCTAAATCTTAAAAAAGTGTCATGGGCCGAAAATTCCCAAAAAAATCTCAAAAAACCGGCATCCGACCCCAATTCCACCAAAAATTCCATTCATCAACGAAATGCTAATTTTTATACACAAATACATCAACCGTATCGTCAATGTTGAAAGGGATGGTAATTGCAGTTACCGAGCCATTTCAGCTTTGCTTGGTAAAGGAAAGGATAATCATGCGCTTGTCCGTCATCAATTAATCCAAAAGTTGAATATGCATAAAGAATCGTACATGCGGTTGTATGGAAAGAAATAAAAATTCGATGTGGTTTATGAATCTCTTTTCCTTTCTTGAGTGGTCGACACCGGTGTTGAAATGGATGACTTTCCCTGATATGGGTCATCTTATTGCATGTGCATATGATAGGGTGTGCATTGACTTGACGTGATACGTGTCTTCGAAAACCTTTTTTCCACTCTGCACCGCACCATCTCAAAATCCAAATGATTGCATCATGTGTATTGGATGACTTGCAAAATCAAGACATTTTATACAAGTTTACTTGAAACCGGGATGCCCCATACCACCTACATCACCATAATGGACGACTTATTCAACCGCAAATGTCGAGACGTGACCGAATCGTTTTGTTGAAAGGATGCAAGAATTCAAAAGATTAAACAACATTGAAAAGAAATCAAATGCGGAAAAGTCCAAAGGGATACCACCAATAGATTTAGCCGACAAAACTTGTTTTTATTTGTTTTGAATTCTTGTATAACGAACGATTAATGGTAAAAAATTTAAAGTGTAAAATAGTAACTTTTTATTCTTATGCCTTATTCATGCACTTATGTCTTTTATTTGTCTATTATGATGTGCTTCTATATTAAGTTCTGGTTTAAAAATGTAGTAGAGAAATTTCTAGATATGTATCTACAGAAGGTTTTTAATTTTGCAGTATCAGGGAATGTTCTAGAGATATGCCTCTGAAAACAATAATTAAGAGTTCGTTCCGTATATATAGCTCCGGAAAAAGATTGGCAGAATATGGTTGGTCCATACTCACCTCCCTCGCTGATATCATAGACGAGATCCAATGTCGCCTACCTTACAATGATAAACGAAAGGTTGTGAAGCTTGAGTATCGTTCACCTTCATTTGACAACGAAGGAAACGTTACTTACAACAAGTTTGAGCTCAAGAATTAAGACGATGTTAAGGCGATGTGGCGAACGTATTTCGGTTTCGAAGAGAAAATTCCGCTCAAGTTGGAGGCGATCTGTAACACCCCCTTACTATACCCCCAAAATAAAGACATATAGTCACGAATACAAGTATTTTCATTTTCATCAGAGTATTTTTTACGTTAAGGTATAAAAGAAGTGTGTCACATTACTCACGAGCGACCACATGAATATTAATGTTTAAAAAGAATAAATTCAAAAGAGGTAAATCTCAACTAAAAATAAACGCATGATTCTTCGAATTACATATTCATGTTTTTCTATTAAAGCGGAAGACTAAAACATATATATTCACTTAAGACATGACAAAACATAAATACATGTCATCTGGTTGTTCACAACTTTGTTCACATATAAACAAAACATCATCATGATATTCTACAAGCCTATCTACCCAAAGTTACATATCAGAGCGACCGACTCTAGGGAAATGAGCTAACACTCCAAAGGAAACCTCCAGCACATCGTAATCTGCAATGCCTCGTAGGGCATTATAAAACAACAGAAGGGTGAGAAACATTACCATAATATTTCGAGGCATAAATTATATATACATATATCTAAAAATTCATAATACCGAATGTCTATATTCCACAGTTTCTCACTACAGTGCGTAATAATAAATTCTCGCACTAAATCATCCATCCGTTAGTCAATATCCTACACATTTATTTATTCGATATCCTCATCACATCAATTCCTGCCTGCATGCATATTTGCATATAACAATCGCAACCATGCCGTGCGATTCGTATAATACTCATCTACTATCCTCAATCCTCTTTCCGGGTTATGGGCATATCGTTCATGCCCTACCGGGAACAACATCTCAGTCATTCTACCCCAGTAACCTCTTCACTAGGAACGACACATTGCGATCCTACCCTAGTGAGTACAACTCCTCCGCGCTTACTTCAACGTCATCCTCCCATCTATCAGACCATACATACATATATATTATTATATTCTTAGAAATTATTCTCCGTTCATCATCTGAAGATGATAGTACAACTCATAGGGACCGACTCATTCATCCGCCAGTTTCTCCTATGAACCTATCACTTATCAAATCCTCCACGGGATCAAATAACCGTCGCATCAAGCGAGGTTCTACAAATCCTCCAAGGGATCAAATAACCATCGCATTACGCGAGGTTCTGCAAATCCTCCAAGGGATCAAATAACCATCACATTACGCGAGGTTCTGCAAATCCTCCAAGGGATCAAATAACCATCGCATTACGCGAGGTTCTGCAAATCCTCCAAGGGATCAAATAACCGTCGCATTATGCGAGGTTCTGCAAATCCTCCAAGGGATCAAATAACCGTCACATTACGCGAGGTTTTGCAAATCCTCCAAGGGATCAAATAACCGTCGCATTACGCGAGGTTCTGCAAATCCTCCAAGGGATCAAATAACTGTCGCATTACGCGAGGTTATGCAAATCCTCCAAGGGATCAATATCAATACACAGCCACTAGGAATGATGTTATATCATTCTACCCTAGTGCACTCAACACATACATCTCATTAGGAACGACATCTAGTCATTCTCTCCCAATGAGTTCCCACTAGGAGCGATATCGCATCGTTCTACCCTAGTGTAATCCACTCCGACACTACTCTCACTACTCAATGCCCACATAATCCTATTATGTCCTCATGCATTCATATTATCATGCCGACGGTAACGAACTCAATCATCTCGTCATGCAATCCTATTCGATCTAGCGATTGCATAAAATTGCCGATCGGTCACACTCACGCTTCACAAACCATAAACTAGGATTCACGCCATTCGGCTACCCACAGCACCTCACAGGCCAGCATACCCGCTTCTAAATCAAGGGAAGGTCGATCACAATCAGGACCCCAAGCCACAACAGTACACAACAGGAGAGAAACTCATTCTGCTACATTCGCTACACGCTCGCCTAGCGAGCTACTGGCGATCGTTCGCTACCTCCTCGCCTAGCGAGCTGCTAGCGAGTGCAAACAGAACCTCCAAACATTGCTCGCTACCTCGTTCGCCACAGCGAACCCCCTGCTAGCTCTTCGCTACTCCCTTCGCTACCAGCGAAAGACCACAATACCATTCTGTCCCAAGTCTGGGACCGTTCGCTACGCACTCGCCTAGCGAGATGCTAGCGAACACTCGCGACCTGCTCGCCTAGCGAGTTGCTAGTGAGTGTCTGCGAACAGAACTTCTCCCCACTGTTCAGAATTCGAAACAGCCGATAAATTCACCCGATAATTCCCCACTTGCTCCAGTAATCATAACCTAATGTTTCTCGACATAAATCCTACCACTTATTCTCATTTTCATTAAACAAAGCTAGATTTCTACCGATCGAATTAATTTCGACCTAAAACGGAAATTATAGAAAACTCTCCAAAACCCTAACTCAATCAACCATACACATACATAATCATACATATTGATTTAGATAGTAAGATTTCACACCCTTACCTTGGATTAATCGAAGCTTTGAGTTGTTCTTGATGATTCCACACTTTTCTTCTTCTTCTTCTCTTTTCTCCTCCTTTTCCTTCTTCCTCTTTTCTTTCCTTCCTTTTCTCTTATGTTTCTTTTCTCTTCTATTTCCCTTTTAATATCCTTCTCATTATTTCTCCAAAACATCTATTAATTCAATATCCCATAAAATATCCCACTTATCATTAAATAGGAAATGTCACCCTCCAAACTATTTTCCCCGAAAACTCTCAAAATCGGTTAAAATAGAATAATATATAAACTTAACATATTTTCACACAAATTCCATATCAAAAATAATATTCGTCCAATTAAATTAAATAGGGACTCAATAAAAGAGACAATCGAAATCGGGGCGTTACACGATCGACCGAAGAATGGTCGATGGCATCTTAGAGATATGTAAGCATCCACCGGGCTATTAATGTAGTATTTAAAATTTTGCCAAAATCACCAATATAACGTCGATTTTATTTTATAAATGTTAATTTTATCGTTGCAATGTTGATTTTCTAGTATTATGTTTCTGGGTTTTTTCCGTAAATAAGAATACAAAAAGATTTCTTAGATGCATCTACAGAATTAAGTTTTATAAAAAAACTGAAAAAAGGTGCGTCTGGAAATACACCTCCAGAATCAGGGGGTATTTTAGTCAGCGTGCATGGTGCCTAAGAGTATCAAGGGGCGCAATAAGAAATTCTTTAAATATTTAAGAAAGTTAGACTCAATCCGTTTAAAAATGGGCTCGAACATACATGGCCGACTCAACACATTTAAAGGTCTGAGGAAAAAATTTAATTAAAAATTTTAATATAAAAAAAAATTTATTTTAGATTAATGAATTCTAATTTTAAGTTTTTTAAAATATAAAAATATTAAATTGTTCTAATTAATTTTTTTTGATATTTTATTTTCAATTGATAAAAAAATCGACACATCTAAACACTCTATTAATCGCTTAAAAAAAATCATAATTAAAATATTACCAAAGTTCTTTAAAAAAATCTTAAATTTAAAGTATTATTTTATTTAAGAGAACTTAAATGTTTATTATTTATAAGTATGACTTTTAATATAACTCTCTTTAAGGATGTGCAAAATAGATTATTTGATAGGGTTTAAAAAAATTTACGACTAAATTGTGGCTAAAAAGGGTGTAAAAATTATTGATTATGTTTAAATAGGAATACGAAAGGAATACGAAAGAATTTCGTAGATGCATTTACTGAATTAAATAAATAAACTGCAAAAAAATAGGTGCATCTGAAAATACAATTCTGAAATAAGGGAGTATTTTAGTCAATATGCATGGTGCCTAAGAGTATAAGGGACACAATAAGAAATTCTTTAAATATTTAAGTTAAATTCAATCCGTTTAAAAATGGACTCGAACATACATGGCCTACCCAACACATTTAAAAGTCTGAGGCTAAATTTTAAATTAAAAATTTTAATATAATAAAAAATAATTTATTATTTTAGATTAATGAATTCTAATTTTAAGTTTTTTAAAATATAAAATGTTAAATTGTTCTAATTAATTTTATTCAATATTTTATTTTTAATTGAGAATAAAATCGACACATCTAAACACTCTATTAATCGCTTAAAAAAATCATAATTAAAACATTATCAAAGTTCTTTAAAAAAGTCTTAAATTTAAATTAAAGTATTCTTTTATTTAAGAGAACTTAAATGTTTCTTATTTATAAGTATGACTTTTAATATAACTCTTTTTAAGAGCGGGCAAGACGGATTATTCGATAGGATCTAAAAAATTTCACGATTAAATCGTGACTAAAAAGGGTCTAAAAATTATTGATTATGTTTAAACAATAACAAATTAAAATAGGAAGCCTATTTATTTTTTGCAGTTGAAGCATGTTTAACTTATACAAGGCATCTGAAAATTTAAAACGATCATAATTTTTAAATCAACCAATTATACAATATATATATATATATATATATATATATATATATATATATATATATATATATATATATATATATATATATATATATATATATATATATATATATATATATATATATATATATATATATATATATATATATATGAGGCCCTAGACATGCCGGCCCTGTAAACATAGATCCTGCAAGGTCACAAATTCAAGAGACTGATAGTCAAACTTAAAAATTAGTGATTGAAGTGCAAGACTGATTTATATATATATATATATATATATATATATATATATATATATATATATATATATATATATATATATATATATATATATATATATATATATATATATATATATATATATATATATATATATATATATATATATATATATATAGATAGATAGATAGATAGATAGATAGATAGATAGATAGATAGATAGATAGATAGGGGGTGGAGATCAAATTTTTTTTATGTTATTCTAAATCATAGTTTTTGAATTAAATTTAATTTAATGATTAATTAAATAAAAGATTAGTTTAACTATTATATTAAATTTTATTTAAAGACTACGATTTAGAGAAATAACTTATTTTTTAGAGTAAATTGATTTCATATATATATATATATATATATATATATATATATATATATATATATATATATATATATATATATATATATATATATATATATATATATATATATATATATATATATATATATATATCAAAATTATAAATTTCTAAAATAAGTAGTAAAAATTCTTAACTTTGATCATTTTAAAGTGTAAAATTCAAACATCTCCTAATCAATATTCACATGAAAATAACAGCAATTTGCATCGCAACAATTATAACTAAAATGATGGTTATAGATGCTCTTTAAGATTAATATTAATTATAACTGATGTAAAATATAAGTAATACATATATGGTGGTGATCAATAATGAATAAATCTTCACGTGGATAAAAAAATATTAATAATATAGTTGATAATAGAACCATTGAAATCGCCAATTACTGCGCCGAGATTATTTATAAGGCCATTGATCGACGTTTGGTTTCCATCGGAAGAAATAGGATGACGAGTATTGCTAAATTCTCTCATGATCTCTAAAAGTGAAGAGCGTTGTAAAGGACCTATTGGCTCACACATGAAACGACCTTTCCGAGCATCATGCCAAATATGCCACCCAGCTACACATACTTCTGAAGGAACCAACAACATGTGAAACACCAACACAGTTTCACCCCATTTACTCGTACGGTATTTTTTAGCGACAAGTATACCAAAGCTATTATTTGGAACTCCGTACAGGATGCGAAGATTGTTTGTCTGGTTTAGTGTATCTAAAACATGGCCTTCAATTCCGAAATCAATGGACTTAATGCAGCCTTCATGGCGAACCATGATTTCTACTGCGGTTCCTAAGTTAGTAAGGGTGTAGTCCCTTAGTGTGAAATAAGCTGTTTTGACTCCTATGGTGGCCTGAAGGGTGCAAGTTCTTGATTGAGTAGTTGAGTATACAATTTGGTCATCGCCAGTGGGAGTCTCGTACAGATTCATTTCATATACTTTGGTGCTACTGCTCATCGTCATCCTCGTCTCTCTCTTACTAAATGGTCTTGTGTATTTTGTTTCCTTCTTGTGGCTATGAGTTTGTGTGTTATAAGTAAGCATATGAGCTAGTGGATTCTTATTAGCTTGGAATGGAAGCACACTACAATTATTGCTTATCCTTTTGTACAAATATTGTCAATAAATATTGTCCATATAAGTTTTTAGATTCGGTGGATTTCTTTTTCTGTGTTTCAGCTTTTTTTTTTTTTATTCTTTTTTTTCCTTCATGAAATCATTCTAGACCGGTTCATTCTTTTTCTCTCGCTCATTCTCTCTCACTTGGCGCGGGTCAACCTCAAGGAAAATGATTACACAAATAGATTTGAGAAACCCTAAGAGCTCTCTCCTCTCTTTTCTCTTTCCCCCGCCCACCCTTACCCTTTAGATTTTTTTTTTTTTTGAAATAACCTATATTTTTATAAAAAATACCATAATTCAGATTAAAAAATCTGAAATAACTTTCTTTCAACAAGCATGCACCATATGATATGGCGACAACATTGAAAAATCAACTGAGGTGCCATATATGGCACCTCCATTGAAGCTTCACAAGACATGCGCCAATTTATATGGTGATTGCATTAGTTTGCCCTAGTTCTCCAGAAGAGGCGTCATATAATATGGCGCCTCAGTGCAATCCTTTTTTAAGCAATATTTAATTTGTTTTTTATTTTTTAGTTTTAACTAAAATGGTTTTTTTTAAAGGGTAGATAAGCCATATGATATGGCGACTACACTATTTCATTTTTCTATAAATAAGATTGCACACTCATTTGTTACTCCACAACAATTATCACCAATATCCTCAACTCTCCACAACAATTATCACCAATATTTTCAACTCAATCTAGAAGTATGCATGCATTCTTAAATCAACGTTCATCGTCGTCGTCATTATCATCAGAGGAGTCAGACCCAAATGGAGTTACTCGTGCTTGGAGAAAAGTGGAAAATGATGAGGTGTCCTTATGATGATGTTAACACCAAAGAAAATTATCTTGATGGTTGTAATATCTTAGACAAGTTGATCCATTGAGTTGTTTTATTTGGGTATGTTGTTCTTATTTTCCGATTTTTATTTTGGTATTAGTTTATGTTATTGTTAATTATTGTTGTTGAGATATTAAATTATGTTTATTTAAGTTATGTTGTTGTTAATTGTAATCGCTTAGGTATGCTATCAATGGAACAAAAATTTTTGTTGATATAAAGAGACAAGGTTACATTTGAAACTATGATCTTGTGCTTAACCCTACTTTGAGACATTTTGTGCGATTGTGTCCCGGCTTCCAGCACGAACTACATAATCTGGCCATTTTGTTTGTTGTATCCATCTCCGTTCGAATACGCGTGCTATTAGGGCGACCTTTTTCTTTCTTCGCATCAAATCATTATGCCAGACAATTCCGCCTTCGTATGGAGGCCAATAGTCCTCCTTTGCTACCACATGAAAGCTAGTGTTGTAGATATTGCATAGACTAATGACTTGGTGAACAATAGAAAGATAGTTGGTTGGGTCCCGGCGAGCCTTCGAAGATGCTGCTATAACATAGGAGTAAGACATACAAAATGCCTGAAACTTTCCACAATCACACCAACTTCTATCTAGTTCCACTCGGTAACATCCCCTAAGCCTCCCTTCATTGTGATCAATTGACTCTGTAACACTGAGCTAACATTTATTACGGTCAAAGACTATGACTACATGTGTGTTGGCTTTGGCAGCTTCGTCCTTCATGAATTTTATTGAATTGTTACTGTACAGCTGCCTAGATTATAAGACAGAACCCCACTTTGTACGTCTGGTATCAAAAAGTTCCCCGAGCCTAAAATATGTTTCCCTTACCAAAGCTGTTATCGGTAGGTTTCAGATTCCATTGAATACATAATTCATTGATTCTACGAGGTTTGTTGTCATGTGGCCCCACTGCTGGCCATTGTCGTATGCCCTTGTCCATTTCTCTAGTTGAATATTATCAATCCATCTTAATGCATATGCATTTGTCAGTCTGATCTCGTCACGATAGTGTTTGAAATGTTAATGCATATCGTGGGTTCAAAACCTTCTTCCTTAGCGTTTTGTCTTTGATCTCCCGCATTAAATTTTGAGCGATGTGTCTTATGCAATACACATGGTTTAAGGGAGGATCCTGCCAACCGTTATCAAGATTCTTGTATGCATTCTCGATTGATGGGTGTTTATCAGAGATCAAACATAAGTTAGGTTGGGGAGAAATGTATAAGCAGAGATATTTTAGAAAAAAATCTCCAACCTTAACAGTCTCCCCTTCTACTAGAACGAAGGTGATTGGAAAAATGTTGTTGTTGCCATCCTGTGCCACGGTCATGAGTAGCACGCCCTTATATATTCCGTACAACCATGTGTCATCAATTTGAATAATAGGTTTATAGTACACAAAAACTTTAATATATAGTTCAAACGCCCAGAAGAGTCTGTGGAAAATGTCATTTCCACTAACACAAACCTCGTCTGGCGTATACGCGGGAAATGTCACCAAGACACTGTTTCAACCGCCTTAGTCCTAGCTATCCATGATTTCCTGTACGAAAGAGTATAGTTGTATCTTTGAACCATATGCAAGATTATGGTACTCACCTCCAAAGAAGGGTTGTCGCAAATGACTAGCAGAATTTCATTGTATATCAATGAGAGTTGGCTTGCAATGGTCCTGCATTAGATTCGTGGTTATAAAAATGTGCTTTGGATCCATTGACCCTATCTTCCATGAATCACTTCTCTTTCGAAAAGAAGTTATTAATCGAAATGGGCATACCTTGTTACAATAATAGATCTTATACAGAGTCAGATTAGTTTGATCGACTCTATAATTTGTTGATAAGTCCATGTGATATTGTTTTATAGCTCGAATACAATCTTCTTTTGTATGAAAATTGTCTCCCTCTTTTAATACTCCTTCTGTTTGAAAGTATGGATTGTAAAAAAGATATGTTGATGGTTCATCTTCACCTAAGTTGAGACATGTCATGTGCTGAAGTGGGCAATAAACATGACTGGATGGTAATATGTCTTCCTCGTTGTTTACCATTTCATCAACAATGACTTCAGGTTCTTCTTTGTCAACGACATCGACTTCATCTTGTTCGTCATCAAATTCGTAAAAAACCTGAGAATAATCAAGTTGTTGAGATAGTTGTTGTTGTTGTAATGTAATATATAGCTCAATATCAGTGAAACCAGAATACTCATGAATGAGAAACATATTACGCACATCTTCATCGTCTCGAATCTTTAACTGAAAAACTTTGCATTGATCGTACTCACTAGACACCAAATTTATTCTAGCCTTACTAGAACATTGGAGACCAGAGACCCACACATTTCACCTTCCTTTCGGTGAATGCACTGTCACACTACAAGATGTCTACATGTTACTTGACCTACGCATCAACGGTAAGGTCGTCAACGGAAAAGTTGGTTTTAATTACCAACTTTAAGAAGATTTGCTAGGCACCCCTCTCTGTGTCAAAACACCTCAGCCACAACGTGAAGGTCGACCTAGAGGCCAAGGTATTAATTTAAAATGCCTAAGAGAAAATTACAATAGTATCATATTAAACGAGGAATCCACCGAGTATGACAAGATACTTACAACTCGGTGTTGTATTATGATCGTATTTGGACATTTTTTATTTCCAGAAAGTACTGGAAATAGTGTAAATATTATGTATTTACCATTGTTACACAACATTAATAAAGTGTGCACCTATAGTTGGGGCTCAGCTGTTTTCGCCCACATGTATAGTTCAATGTGTAAAAATTCAAAAAAAAATTCTTGTACTTTTTATGGCTACGCCTATCTCCTTCAAGCATGAGGTTGGTCTAGAATGTCAACACTAGCTCCTATCAATTGAAATCCATTCACATTCCTCTATAAAAATAAGTAAGTTTATTTTTAAAAAATTAAAACGTGTATACTTTGATGAAATGTTTCTTTGTAACTAATTTATTTGTGTCACTTTTTTGTAGGTGGTCTGTTCTGGGAATGAATTACCAACGATTTCCCAAGAACTCAATAATCGTCTACCGCAACCTTTTAGAACACATTTAACTGGACGATATAATTTATCTACCAACGTTGTAACTTTTTTGGTACTTAATTTTTCATATTTTTCCAACATTACACAGACCATAATTAGGTCGCTATTTTCCATAGTACACATCATATAGACCACATTTAGGTCGCTATTTTCATAGTTTTTCAACATCACATAGACCATATTTAGGTCTTTATTTTCATATTTTTCTACAAATCTAATTTCATTGCACCAAATATCTAGTATACACATAATTGATTTACAAAAGTGTCAGCATAAAGGATATACACAAATGTACTAAATTATAAGAATGTTTGCACGATGGACCACTACAACAACAAAAAGTTTAACATTTATATAATTCAAAGAAACAAGTTGCCCAACGGAGTCACAAATCATACAAATCATCATTTGTTAAGTTCGTTGGGTCATCAAATACCTACAACACGTAAGTAACAATAAAGTTATTCTTTAAAAATTCACATTAAGTTGCAAAACGTAAAGTAAATAACAAATTAAAGTCATTTTTATTATCTTCATCCAAGATTTGGTTATATTGGCAGAGACAATATCCAACATATTTTTCATCACATAATATCCACAATCATTAGAGTTAGGTTGTTTCCTTGTCTACAAATGAATGACATAATTAGTGAATACTTATATGATAAAATTAAATATATAATTATAATTTACACCACGCTTATATTGGGTTGAAGCCATGTAACCTTTTTTCTATTCCCATTTGCTGCTTGATGAACCCCAAAAGCACTAATTTAGAAGAAAAAAATTCATATAAAGCCAGATAACATATGATATTACTTTTGTAACAAATTATGTATATAGGATGAAGTGAACATAAAGATAAACTACCTTGTAACAATTTTTGTCATGGTTTGATTAAGTTCATGATGAAGTGAACAAAAGACGATCACTGTATTATCATTTGGACACATGACTATTAATTACCAATGACCTCTGTACGTGTGTGTGTGGAAACACAAAAGTCACAATTTCATGTTACCAAAATTGAACTATATATGTTACCAAAATTAAAAAATAGAAAACATAATTTCATACAAACTTATCCATGAATAAATGGTAGAAAGTGACACTCTATCTTTTCGACACGTAACTTATCTTGTATGTATTGTTTGACACTTGCTTGAGATTTCGGCACATGATCAACATACGAACACATAGCAGGGTCCATAAATCCGTATACTTCAGATTGTGAAGTATCAATACACAAACGATGAATATACCTGAAATTTTTTAAAATCAACATTATAATAAAAGTAATGAGAGATATAATATATTAATAGATATTGACACTAATAAAAATAGAAAATGTACTTACGTGCACCAAATTTGGAGAGTAGACACACCAAGCCAATTAAACCCACCAGCAGCTCTCTGATACACTTAGCTGACATATGAAAATTACTGGCGCTCGCACAATGACTTAATTCTATTTCCAAATGATCATCACCCATTCTTAAAATCATTCTCATTAATCTCTCAACATTGTCTTCCCCTTCTCTTTCTTTTGTGCTTACTTTTGCAGCTGAACAACATCCTTTTTCGCTTCCATCAACAGCTTCCCATTGTACAATGCATTTATTATTATTTCCAGTGCTTTGTTGCGAGAGACCCATAGACCTAAGTGTCCCCATGAAAGATTGTTCCATCGCCTTACACTCTTCAGCCAACTTTTGATCAAAATTAGCTCTAAGCTTTGCTTCTAATTCAGATGAAAATTGTGCAAATTGTTCTCTTATATCTTCTTGTCGTTGACGTGAAGAAGATCTGCCAAAGAAAATGCTTTGTTTATGGTGTTTTCCAACACCACGAACACGACCACCATGCTCATATGTTCTAATGGCTGTTGTTAAGATATCATTACGTCCATCCGAAACAAAGCCATCCTTTTCAGCTTCTTCAACTAGAGAATCCTACAAAATGAAAAAACCATATTTTTAATCAATCACAACTATAACTAGAGAATCCTACAAAATGAAAAAACCATATTTTTTACTTACAATTTTCTCAGCAACAACTTGTGTAGCCTTTGATGTGTATTCTCCCCCTTTCTTTTGTCGTGCTCTTTTCCATAACTCATGGCGTGACGGTGGAGATGGGCTACCAGTATCATCTAAGGTAGAATCATCTCTCGATGATCTCCTTTCATTTATCATTTTCTCCTCAAGCAAACGATACCTTCCACGAGATAATACATGTGGGTATACATTCTTAGCCACATTTGCTGCACCCTTTTAACCTTTTTCCTATTATAAACTTAAAAAGTTATTAATCATACTAAACATAATAAAAATATTATGCACAAAAAAAAAATTATAACTCCTACTAACCTTAAATTCAGGGGTATCTCGAGACTGCACAAAATCCTTCCATACTTCTTCTTTAATATAATTATACCTGATATATGGAGGAGCTAGACCTTCTTTGGGGTGTCTAATATACTCATTTGTGAGTTGTGTCTTAAAAGCTCTTCATCACTCTCCTGCATATTTAATCCATTCTTTCTTCAACGGATCCTTCTTTCGATCATGAGGTTCTAGAACAGTGAAATGAGCCTACACATATAGTATATGGCATATGTTGTTAGTAAATGATTATAAAATATAATAAAGTGTATCAGTTAAACATACCTGAACATCAGTCCAAATAGCCTCTTTTATACCTTCATCTATGTCTTTCCACTCATTTTTCAAAATACTACATCTCTGTCGAGCAAGAGAGGCTATGTAACTCCTAAAATTTGAAGCATTTTTACCCATACATCCCTTGGTTATTGGATGAAACTCGACCTTTATCTTTTCACCCATTTGATGAACTTTGTTAATTTATGTCATCAAAGTGGGACCTCTAACTCTTCTTTTTTTAGGGTCACTAGATGAAGAAGGGTTGTCGGTTGGATCAGCCATGTATCTGTTAACACAAAATAAAAACAATTAGAAATTAAATTAAGCATAAAATATAAACAATTAGACATAAAATTAAGCACAAAATAAATATATAAAAAATAGAAATTAAAGTAATGTCAAATTAACGTATAAAATAACCTTACTAGTCCTCCCATATGCCTTCTTCATGATCTATGCGAATAGCGTGCACGTCACCCTCTTCTTTTTCTTCAACGAAGGTAGGCACATTCATTGAGAAAGGAGGAGTTTCGGAAATATCAAGGTCTGCATCTTGATTTTTATCACTATCATGCACCTTTTCCTTGTATAACCACTGACCACCTTTTATTAGAAGGATCTGTGATATAAAACACTTGTTTTGCTTGAGACGCCATGATGAAAGATTTGTCCGCATAAGCTAGCTTGCTAAGATCAACCGATGTAACTCCGAATTCATCGATTCTTACACCACTGTTGATATCAATCCATTTGCATTTAAATACAGGAACTTTAAACACAACATAATCAACTTCTCAAATCTCTTCAATTACCCTAAAGTACCGGGTTTTTATCTTTAGCACTAGAGAAGTGCATGGACTCGGCCACAATCATAACCTCACTATTTTGTGTGGTACTATGATCATCCTTTGACTTCGTACAAAAGCAAGTTTTATTAATATCATATCCACTCCAAGTTATTATGTTACATTTAGGCTCATAGGACAACCACTTAATTCTGCGAGAAACGAAATATCAATAAACTGAAGCAATAAAATAAATATAACATAATTGAAATTTAAATATAAATTATTTAATTATAATTATTATTAATATTTTTTCTATATAAATTTTACATACCAAAAACAATAGAGTATAAGTAGTAAAAAATTAGAGAAGTAAAGAAAATAAAAAAGAACAAGACACACACGTTAACCTTATGAGCTTAACATTATTTTTTTTACTACCACGTACCAAAATTCTCTTCTGAATAGATTATATTATTTCAATTGTAAGAGAAAAGTTTATCTATCTCTTATATATTGTCCAAATGGTATTTTGCATTTTTTTCAATTATATAATAATAATAATAATAATAATAATAATAATAATAATAATAATAATAATAATAATAATAATAATTATAATTATTATTATTATTATTATTATTATTATTATTATTATTATTATGTGCAAATTTATTTAATGATTTGATTAGTTACATAGAACAACAAAGTGATTAGGAGGAAGAAGAATGTTGTTCCGAGGAAGAAGAAAATCCATGAGAAAGTGATAACTCATTTTTATGATGATAATGAGATTTCTCTTTTTTTTTTCTCAATATTTCTTTTTAATTTGTAATTTCTTATGTTGTGATGTAGTATTTGATAACTTAAAATATATTGGACAATATGCAAAGTCGTTTTTTTTAGATATTAATTTTTTTTATATTGAATGAGAAAAATATCTAAAATGATTTGATATGCTACTATTTTTTTTCTTGAGAGATCTTAATGAAATGGATAGCTCTCTATCACTTTTTTAAAATTGGTTTCTCAAAAAATCAACTACATTCAACCTCAAATTTTTTAAAGAACAAGAAACGCGTTAACCTTATGAGCTTAACATTATTTTTTTACCACATACCAACATTCTCTTCTGAATAGATTATAGTATTTCAATTGTAAGAGAAAAGTTTATCTATCTCTCATACATTTATTTTATGCATGAGTCTAATAAAAAAGTTAAAATCATTTAAATAGAATTTTCTGTAAAAAAAATATAAAAGTTATTAATCTTAGAGTTTTGAAATTGTGTAAAACCTTGTTTATACTATCCAACCATCATGATACCCATCCAATTTTAAATCATTCTCTCAATCATCTTTCTACCAAATTGACTTAGGTATGGTTTGATAAACAACTTATTTACATCTTACAATATACTAAAATACATTGGACAACACTAGCATTCATCAGTCTCACAAATTCACCAACAAAAAAGAATCAATCTCAAAAAAACAAACAACTATAAATCATTATAAAAAAAACTCACTTACTTGTTACCCTTAATCTTGAATCAAGTCTCAGCACAATGTTTATGCACAACAGTCAAACGAAACAGAGAACGAAACGGAGGAGGTGACGAAATCGGTGAGGGAATGACGGAGGAGGGAGTTTCATCGTGGGTCGTGGGCGGAGGGAGGACGTAGACGGCACGCACAGAGACGGAGGAGGAAGAACACGGCGCATGCACAGACGGAGGAGGAAGAAAGACGGCGCGTGCACGGTCGTGTGTAGGGGCAGAGGGAGGACGACGTGGGTCGTGCGTGGGTCAGAGGGGGACGACGACGGTCGACGAAAGTGGGTCGTGGGGAGGAGGGTTTGAAAGAAAGCTTGAAATGTGCAGGTTATGTTCTGTTGTGAACATAAATTTATTTTGGAATTCTCAGGATCTTTTACATCGGCTGAATAAGGAACCGATTTGAAAGCATAGTCCACAAAACTTTTTAAATCGGTGAAAAGCCCAACCGATTTAAAAAGCTCACCTGTATTGACTTTTTAAATCGGTGGAAATATTAACCGATTTAAAAACACTTTTTTAATTTATTTTTTAAATCGGTGCAACTAATAACCACTTTTTTTAATATATTTTTTAAATCGGTGCATTTAATAACCGAATTAAAAGCACTTTTTTAATTTATTTTTCAAATTGGTGCATTTAATAACCGTTTTAAAAACATTTTTTTAAATATATTTTTTAAATCGGTGCATTTAATAACCGATTTAAAAGCACTTTATTTTATTTATTTTTTAAATCGGTGGAAATAATAATCGATTTAAAAGCCCTTTTTTAATTTATTTTTTATCAACCCTAACTTTTTTACATCAGTGGAATAATTGACCCGATGTAAAAGCTCTAATAATATTTTTTTTTATTTACGATATTATATTGTCACCGTGTTTATAATTTTACATTTTACATCGCTTCGAGTGAATACCAGATGTAAAATCATTCTTCCAAATGTCTTTTTTCTAGTAGTGTCATTAATTATAAATCAATCATGAATTTCTTTAAAACAATATTACAAATTAAGAAATCTGTCATAGATCACTAAGATCTTTTAATCATGTTGTTATGTGGTTAGGTTACAAAAATATTGATTTTTATTGTATTTTAATGTGCCTAACAAATAAGAAAGCATAAATTGTTTTCAACTTGTTTTCCATAAAATAATATTGCTTTCCACTTAAAAGAATTTCTTAGTGATTTTTCTTTATCTTTTACACTTGGATATTTCTTGTCTTTTCTTTTGATTTTTTTTTCATTTTTTTTGTTGTTGTCAAAGTACACTCTTTTTATTTTGATAAACTATTATTACTTCTTTGTTTCCTTTTATTTCTAAAAAGCCCTCTCTCTCTCAAACTTTGCATATTACACACTATTTGAAAATTTAACACTCTCTTATCTCTAAGACAAGGTATAAAAAATATTTTTCTTTTCATAGGTTTAGAACTGTAACTTTTCAAAAACAAAGAATTTCTTCATTTCAACTCAAAAGGGGTTGTTTAGATAATCACACCCTCACAATTCCTTAATCATGTTTATGAATTTTTACATACAAGCTATATCAAACATTATTAAAGATTAACAAAGAAACAATTCCTTAATCATGTTTATGAATTTTTACGTACAAGCTATATCAAACATTATTAAAGATTAACAAAGTTAAATGCATGCCTACACTCAATATATTTATGTAAAACACAAAGATTCACACAAGTCAGTTAGAATTTGTATGGTTCTAATTTCAACCAACATGTTTTCACCAAATAAGAGTTGAATTTAACTTTACACTAGCAATGATTTCATGTCCATTATATCATTCAAGAATAATAATGTATTAACTTTGAATTAAGCATTTACAATAAAACCTTTAATCATATCGTTTCATTTTGACTTTGTCAAAACCTTTTCAGTTGCACCTATCTCGTCTAGAGAGAGCAGAAGTTCACCCAGCGAGAATGTTGCACTTCTCTGCATTTTTGTCGTACATTTAGAAACTTGAACATGTTCATATACTTGTACAAAATGAACAACATGTTCAAGTTCCTCTTGTTTTTCATAGCAACACAGGGAAATAAAATTGTCAAAAAGACACAATTAAATTACAAAGTAAAATAAGCAACAACAAAAAAAAATTGGAGCGACAACTGGAACTTTAGTTTTCATTTTGTTCACTCTCGTCTTCATCGATTTCCTCATCTTTACTTCCTCTTCCTCTTCCTCTCCTTCTACTTTCTCCTTCTCAATTTCAATGTGCGGGAAACGGAACCCGAAGTTGCAGCGTTCGAAGTCGTCACCTCTGCACGAAGAACAGCCATCTTGGAATCCACCTCAAGCAAGTGACGGTGGAGGATGGAGGGAATTGCATCAGAATACGAGTCAATAGATGTTTGAATCATGGAACGAATAGATTCAGATTGAGCGTCAAATTTGGATTGAAGGGCGTTCATAAGGTCCTTGTCGTCCATGGATGAAAGCACCAATGACACACTGTAATGCAAAATGTTAACACTCTTCGAGTGAGTGTCAACTCCTTAAGAATAAAGAAAGGGAAGCAGAAAGAAATTGAGAGAGAAAGAAGACGTTCTTATCATTTAACATAACCGAAAATGGTTCAACCTTACAACATATATGCCCAACTTGGCATAACAACTTGCGTAAAAAAAAGGAAAAGGAAATAACAGAATGTAATTAAGTGCAGCTGACATCACCAAAGAATTCCACTATTTGCACACATAATCCTTTATCCAACCGGGTTTCTTTGATTGCCTCTTTTCCACTATTGGACCCACTTCTACCTCCTCATTGTTAGGCTTTTCCTCAGCATGTATTGGACTTGCTACTGGTGGGTTCGTATCACTCTCGTTCTACTTTCTCCTTCTTAGCTTTCTCCACGTCCTTCACACTTCCACTTTAATTTTCACATCCACTTGGACCCATCCCTTTTGGAAAGAATGGCATGCCCTCAGGGCACTGAATATACCTGATGAAAGTATCCTGAGTAGGAAAATTATAATACATGGATTGTGGATCTCAGATCCCAAATGCATTATATCCCAAATATTATATGAGATGGTCCTGGCTATATCTATTTCTTGATTGGTGAAGATGAAATAGATATAAGTCAGAAGGTATGGAGGGTTGTGGAAGAGGTGTGACTCTTAGGTGTGACATTATATAAGATGAAATTCATCCATATTTGAGCTCTAATGGTGAAATTGTCTCTCTTAAATCTAATAGGCCTAACATCTCTACATGACTCATAGTTTTTGTCTACAGGGAAGATGACTGCTACTATTCTATCATAATCCCAATTTCCCTTTGCAACTTGTTTAACAAACAGGTTTAACTCATTTTCCTTAATAACATATTCCCAATAGACATTTTTGGCATCCTGGCATAACAAACCATTCGGACTATCACCCAAAATAATCTTGCTAGTGGGGAATCCTTTGAGGGTCTGAAATTCACAAAGTATTATTCGATGATTTCAAGGTTTATTTATTTTAGAGGATTTTCTAAAATGCTTTATCCTCTACTATCAATTTTTAGTACCAAACCTGGAAATTCCCCTGGGTCTTCTTGATGTACCTTTCTTTCTAGTATCAAGTTCCTACTTTCTAATTGGGTGTAAAATTATTCATTCTAGAAAATTTTAAATCTATGGCGGTCATATAGTACATGATATCATTATGATTTTATCCCTTTTCTTCCAATGTCGGATCTTTTGGGAGCCATTTTTAACGTTCATAATCTCAATGCAAATTTGGAAACTTTTTAGATAACAAGATAATGCACATGAAGTTACAACCTTTCATCTCTCATTATTCATGAAGCTTTGACATGAGTGATTTTTCAAAACTAAAAACCTAGGTCAAAACATGATATTTGGCTCAAGTCTAACAAAACCTAGGTTTGTCTCATTCTGGGGTAGCACAATCACTCAAGCATCAATAATCAAATTTATCATATGGTGATACTATTATCCTTCCTCTATCCCTAATGGTTCATGATATCTAGCATATAAGAACTTATAGAAGTTCAAAAAAATTGACAAAACCCACCTATAGGTCAAGAATGTCTAGCATGTAGAAACCTAAAAGTTTAAAATTTTGAAACGGCACCCAACTACTATGTTCGAAAAAATTCTTCTCTCACAAAAACTCTAATAAATATGTTATAACAGTCAAGGCATGAGGTTTCTCAACATGAAAATAACAATAATGGCATGAATCAATGACAAATAATTTCTCTTATCCAACATGTTAGCCATTTATTGATTTCAAAAAAGATAAAACGTAAACAATGGAAGTGTGAATAAATGTCCAAGTTGTATGCAAAGAAAATTAATCCACAAGAGGGAGTTTGTTGTGAATTTTGCCCAGTCCTGCCATCCTTTTAAACAATTATTTTTAGAATGTCATGTTTTTTAAATTAAATTTCAAAATGCCACTTTTTAAAAAAAGTTGAAATTATTGGCACAAGGGTGTCACCCTTTCAATGGACGGCAATGTCTTATTTATTGGGTGTCACCTTTTCAATGAGCGGCAGTGTCTTAATTAAAACGTAAAGAAAAAATTAGACTTGAACACTACCGCCCATTAGAAGGGTGATACCTTAAAGCAATAGGACATTTTCGCCCATTGAAAGGACGGTATCATTGTGCTAAAAAAATAAATTTTTTGAAATTGTTTGGTATATTTGTTGAAACATATGGCATTTTAGAAATAAATTCCTAAAAAGATGACAGGGATGAAAAAAATTTGTTGTCATACCTTTGGTTATTTGAGTTTCATATAGAAATATGTGAAAATCTTGATGTCAGGATGTGAATGTGAAGGTTGATGAATAATTATGTGAAATTTATGGGTTCTATGCTTTTGAACAAAAAAATTGCAATTTAGGAATGGTAAAAATGAAATGGAAATTGTTATTTAAGAGTGAGTTTATGTTTGAGCTCAGTTTCCAAAGCTATTCAATGATACTCTCGCTAGACGAGTTTCTATCTCACTAAGTGAGCTTCCTTGAGTTTAATTTTTTTTTTTTGATACACTGAGTTTCTCGCTAGGCAAAGTCAAAAGTTTACTTAGCAAGACTGATTCCTTTGATACTTATGATAATGAACTTAGTTCGTTAAGCGATAGCGTACCATTAGAAAAGTTTGCTTAGCAAAAACCCGGATGACCATCAAAAAATATGACTTTTTGTGATTAAAATTTTTACTAAAAAGAAAATTTAAAAGGCTTTAAAAAATAAAATTAAGTTAAGTCTTATCAATCACTTGTTTAATGTCGATAGTTTGACGTTTTGGTGTTATGTGATTGTTCGAACTGTAGTAAAACGGCAAAAAAAAAAAATTTAGATTTGGAAAGATTCTGTCTGAGATTTATATCGTCTTCACAGGAATCCGTGGGAGGGAAAGAACGACGTTGTTTCTACATTTCTAAGCTTATGGTTACAAACTAGTTAAAAGATTCAAGGCACAATAGATAAAAACGAAAAATATAAAGACGGAAAATATAAAATAAAGAATTAAAATATAAACGGAGCCTTGTTGGAATTTGATCTTATCAATTGATAACACATGCATTCTTCTAACCAATTAAGCACAAATCAATCATTCGTCTGATATCCTCACGTATCATCCACAACAGACGTTATGTTTAATGCATAGTCAAGACAATAATGGTATTGTCTCATTGGTGATGTCTCAGGCAACTCAACAATACATAGCATTAAGAACTAATACTCAAGTAAATGTTAAGCATAAATCTACGTCTAGAGTCTAGAACCTAACAGATAATCATCCTAGATCCAGATCTGAAGAGTATATTTCTACAGCAGTTCAAATCAAAGATAAACAAATAAACAAAGATGACATTCATATCAGCTTCATGATTGATTCATATAAAAAACCATGATCAAAATACGTACATACGTTTAGCCCTTTTTCACGCATTTAACTAATTTATCAAATATAAGTGAACATAGTTTCTCATCTCTATTATCACGCGTCCTCATAATACCGTATTGATCCTACTCATGCTATTAATCAATACAATAAAATAGAAGATACAAGTGAATATCAACTTACAAGACTATGCCAAAAGTTTTCTCGTTGATAGATGAATATATAAGATCTAAGATTTGAAAAAGATTTTGTCAAGACCCACAAATAAGAAATTAAATACAACATCAAAATTGAATCAAAACTAGTTCACAATACATATATTATATGAAATACATAAGGTATCAAAAGATTACATCCAATATGTTTCTGAAATGTGAGAAAAGTACATATATAGTAAAACAAAAATATGCCATGTTCGCCTAGCGGACACCTTCTTCGCCCAGCAAAGACCACTTTTAGGAACTTGAAGTGCCTCAGGAACAGTTAAATCGCCCTTGAAAATCATCTGAGTTCGTAGTGCAAACACTTTTTCGCACAACAAACTGTTTCGCTACAGCTTTGCCAAGAAAATTTTGGGTCATTTTCCTACTTCCTCTAATCTGGGCTGGTTCGCCGGGGCTTCGCCAAGGTCTTGCACATCGAGCATTCTCTTTTAACTCGCTGGTGTTCGCACAGTAAACATGTTGAATCTTGTTCACTTTTTTGGCTTCCTTGTCCAATCATTTCTGTGTTAATCATATATATTTTATGCCTATATACATAATAACACACACATCAAAGAATCCAAATGTATTTTCCATATAATTGAAAATAACACAAGAATAAGAAATACATCTATTAAAACATGAGAAATGAGTTGAAAAATACCAAGAAAATGGTAAGTCAAAATTTGCACTTAACAAACTCTCCCCGACTAGATTTTTGCTTGTCCTCAAGTAAAGTATGTCCCTCATGAAAGTAAGAGAGATTTTCTCAAACAAGAGGATTTTCTCAAGCATTAGATTCAACAAAGAAAGGGGTAATGGTTCAAGTTCAAACAAGAGATATTTGCTCAAACAAGGGGATTCGCTCATACATGAGAATACGTACAAGCAATGTTCACCCCTTAATAGAATCAAACAATGATAAAGAATTTATTTCTTAAACAAATATCATGCAATGTTTCAAATAACAACTAAATTTTCATACTTGAATCACTCTAACACTTCTCTTCGAAATAAGAATGAATAAATTAACGTGTTTGCAACCGCGTGGCAATTTCACTCACCTGACAAAAAATGATAATAAAAATCTAATTCATGCATTCATCTAACAATCATAAATGAAATTATGGAAGCAAGAAGATCACTAAGGAACTTTAAGGTTGTAGCTTGGTTAAGTTCACAACAAATGATCATTTCTAAAGGCCATTGAATCGAAATTCCCAATGCAAGAGAAACATTCACTATACAAGTTATTAACACATCCTAACTTCTTTTAACCATTTTATTTTCTCAATTGTAAACCTTCTTAAAATTCCTTTTGCACAATTATTTCATTATCTATTTTTCTTTTTCAAACAAGCATTCTTTTTCTTTTATTTTTCACATTCATATTCACACTTTTTCTATGCTTGCTTGAAACAAATTTTCACAACTTTTAGCAACCTACCACTTTTATTTTCATTCTCCCTAACATGAATTCAACCAAACCTCAAGTGATTTCTCTTTTATTTTTATGGTGATGAAATAAATTTAAACAATGTTCAAAGGTTTAAAGAAACTTTTTTACAATCTCACAAAACTCAATGATGAACTAAACTTTCAAATTATGTACATAAACCAAGTCCATCACTAAAATGAGATATAAACTATTTAGGATCAAAGGGGTTAACGAATACGCACTACTCACAAGTAAGTTACTTTTGGATATGGTTGTGCTTAATATAAACAAATGTCTTGATCATTTCTAATGCTTCCTCAAAATCACAATAATCAAAAGATAAAGTATGATCAAATGTATTTGTAACACCCCAAAATTTGCTCACCCTTTCTTAAATCTTTTTGGCTTATGCTTCATTTCATTTGCATCTTAATTTGTGCATAACGTTGGTTCTAAGCATGGGATCAAGGTATCTTTGTTGATCCTCAAGAGGAGGAGGTGTTTCTCAAAGAAAAATAAAGAGGATGTACTCAATCTTGTGGTATTCTTAAGTTTCAAAGTCCTTTCATCATCAAGGAATTCCCAACAATCTCACACAATCATCTGAACTAGGTTTTCAAGCATTGATAACCATCCTCCTATCTTGTGTTCATGAATTAGGGTTTTGGTCAAAGGGAATTTGTGGCCATCTTTTTAGATAAAATATTGGTTCTATGCTTCAACATACATACCAAGGGTTCCCTACCAGTATCATGGCTCTTCACAAGTCACCGCATGAGCCTCAGTCAGTGGAAGGAGGATTAAGGCTTCATTTAGTCAAGAAAGTTAATTGTGGCTTCACAAAGTCAAACTCTTGGGTTTTGAGGTCAATCATAGGAATTCCATGTCATCTTAAGTGTTATTTTGAGCATGGATCAATACTAATAAGGGAGAATAATAAAATCAGGAGAGTTGGCTAATCAGGTTTTAGTGAAAATTTTCTAAATGTGGAAAACCTTAATTTCTAGCCATTTTGTATCATTCATAACTTTTTCATCCGTGATCTAAATGAGGAAAACTTGTAATCAAATTGAAAAGGACATCATTAACTATAAGTTTATAGAAGAAAACAAGTCCAAAGGGTGTGTAGATTAAGATTTGTGGGGAGTTAAAGTTGGGAAAAAGGAGAAATCTAGGTTTCAACACTTAGAATTTTTTTCTATGTATGGAAATTCAGCTTGAGAAGCATGCTTTCAAGCCCAGTTTTCATGGTGATGATATAAGCTTCAAGTCAAATTTCCTCCAACATAAAAGTTGTTCTTCATCCTCCAAGCTTTCTTTTGAGTACAATAACTCCTCCGTTAAATGTGTAAAACTCAAGTTATGGTGTCCCCAATATAGGGTTTCCAAGATGCCAAACTTAGCAAGTTTCTAGACATATTTTGAAGCCAACTTCAAAGCAAATTCTTTCATGATCCAAGCCTCATCACAAAATTATTTCAACATGAAACTTGTAGAGCTTCTTTTAAGCTTTCTTTTGATGTAAAGAACTTCTCATTTGGATAAAAAAATCCCCAAGTTATATCCCCTCAAAGTCAAGGTTCTTTCATGTTTCAAAGGCTTTGATAACTTAGTTTTTTTAAAGCATGGCTAGGCAGATTTGTGGAGTCATGTTCAAGGTGGATTTCCAATGGTTTTTAGGTCTCATTTCACTTCACCATCAACATGAGAGTTGAAGGTTATGATTCAAACTTTTATTGGAGCTCAAGGATGTATTGGATGGACCATTTTTCATCATGGAAGAATCATTCAAACTAAGATAGGTGGATATGTGCCCTCATGTATCATGTCATTTTTCTTTAGCATATTTGGCAAGGGTTTTGATAGCACATCATGTACACCTATCCCTTTCACACGCAGCATCGTCAAAATTTTACCCAAAATTTCCAAACAATGTGTATACTTCTCATGCACCTATTTTTCAATATTTGCACCGAAATGAAAAAAAGCCAAAAATTATAAAAATATGACGTCACTTCTCTCCACATGTGCAAGCCTCATGACTCATAAAGGGAGAATGAAATATGCTATAGAATCATAAAGGGATAACATTGAATCCAAAAGAGGACAAGGTTGTTACATTGAGTCCATAGTTATGGAGAGGGTTGTTGGCAGCGGGTTTGGGGTAAGTGCAGTCGATGAACCAAAGTTCATATTTTGATATGAGGGATACATTCATCTAATGAGCCCATGAAAGATAGTTTTTTCTAACAAGGGTAGGTGCGATGATAATGAGTGTGGGCTTTTCATTTGGTTGGATGTAGTAGGGATTCGATGGATTTGTGGAGAAATCAACGTAGGTGTTCCAGACTGGGCCGAGGTTATCCCCATATTTAAGCAGACCCAAATTTCCTCTTGGGGACAGGCCCAATAGGGCATCTCGACGAGCAGGGATTTGTCGAGCATGATGCTCCCTCTGTGTCGAGCACAAACCCTTAACTTCCTGGCAGGTCTCCCTGGCGACCAGCGTCTTCCATCTCCCCTTCTCGTTGGGCAGAGTCTAGCTTGCCCGAGGAGGTCCTCGAGCCTTCCCCCCACGTTCTCCACGTGCCCCTCATGCAGGGACACGTCATAAAGTAACTGCCCACGTCCTGAAGATTCGGTCTTCCCCCTCCTGGATAGTACAGGACTGTTGCCCAAGAGCGAATACCACGTACTGGTCTTTACGATGTCACGTCAGCCCTAGCAGTTACTAACATTAGGCCTGGAAACCCAGCCAAGTGCTAGATAACTGTTGGCCCTGCGCTGGGGGCTCACTATAAATACGCTCTTCACTAGAAGGTCAGGTAACTTAACTCTTACACTCTCTCTTTGTACTTTCTTCCACTCTACCCGTCACTTACTTTGGCATCGGAGTGTGTTTCAAGTACACCCCCTTCTCTTCAACATCCAGGTGAACAGCTTCCAGATCGACGACACGTGGCAAATGATCAATCCCCTTCTAGTCAGGTACGATCAGTGGCGTTGTCTGTGAGAAACTAAGCTTCCCCGTTCTTCCGAGCAAAGAACCAAAGTTTTTTCTCTCCAAACTCCAAAATCATGACTAACCCACACCGTGATGACGATGTTCACGACTCAGCCCACGTCCCTGTCACCAATGGAAAAAAATCAGGCGGAGACATCTCAGCTCAGCTCCGCGACGCTAGGGATGGCCATACTGTTTCCCCTTCTTTCGAGGAAGAGCAACACCAGGATGCTCCTTCGGCGAGGAGCCCAGAGGTATTTCACCCTATCCCCACTCCGACCGGAGCAGACCCGACGATGATCGCCCTCTTTGCAGCCATCAACCAGACGAACGAGACGTTGTTCCGACAGAATGAGCGCATAGGCGCGCTGGAACATGACACCTCATCCCGCTACCCCCCCCGGGCAAGAAGAGCAGCGTGGGAACTTGAGGAGCCTTTCTCCCCGTCCACAAAATCACCGACCGCAGATGAAGAGGCCCTGACCCGTGGTCTCCAAGAAGTGGGAACGGTCACCGACCAAAAGGAAAGGCGAACCCAGGACTCGAGGACGGAGCCCCCGGTCAGGCAACCGAGGGTACGGAATCAGCCCCCTACTCGACACGGTCTGTCGCCCCCTCAGTCCCCAATTTTGAGTAACGAAGATGACTACAGGACCTCGTTGTCGAGGGAGACCATGGCGGCCCCCATCCCCCGCAAGATGGAGAAACCACCAATGCTCTCTACGTACGACGACACAGCAGACCTGGACGACCACCTAGAAGATAACGAGGCTATGCTCGATTACCAGAATGTTCAGGGAGCCATCAAGTGCAGGCTCTTCCCGACAATCATGAGGAAGGGTGCCATGAAGTAGTACAAAAGCCTGGAGCCGGAGTCCATCACATCTTGGAGGGTCTTGAAGGATCTATTTTCAAGGCACTTCATGGAATCCCGGTGTCACCCGAGGATGGAGGCCGCGCTGGGCGCTATCATCCAAACCCATGACGAACCCCTCAAGAGCTACATCGAGAGGTTCACCAAGGAGGCGGTACAGGTAACGACATCCGAAGAGATGATACGCTACCTGATGGAGCAAGGTCTGCGCCGAGACTCCAAATTTTACGAGGCTATGGCCATCCACCGGCCAGAATCCCTCCAAGACCTCCTCGACAGGGCCTGCCATTATATACGGTTCGAGGAGACACAGGTCGCCAACAACGCCCGTGACACACGGGACAAAGAAACCCCCCGCATATACCTAGACGAGGGGGCCTCGACCCATCGACGAGGAGGAGACCGGCGGTAGGAATACCGCCCCTAGAACCTCGTGAGCAGCGTGGCCCCGCTGGTCGTTTTATTGAATACAAGGCCCAAGTCGCTTCCCGCGAGTGCATATTGGCTGAGTGCGCCAAGTCGGAGTTTGTCCAGAGAGGTGTCAGTTTTCCAAAACGAACACCCACCAAAGCCAACGTCGACAAATCAAAATACTGCCACTTCCACCGAAGCCACGACCACGTGACAGAAGATTGCATCCACTTAAAGGATGCGATCAAAATTATGATCAAAGACGGACATCTAAAGAGATACACCCGGGGAGGAGACCCCCCAAGGCAGGAGGCTCCCGAGGCCAAGAGGGTCGAGGACCTCCCTCCTCCCAACAACGACTTCAGCGTCCACGTGGCCCTCACCATTGGCCGACCAGAGGACTAGTTCGCCTTAAGAGAATTCAGCCTCGCTGTCGAACTACAGCTACCCGAGGAGCCAGTGCACCCCACCAGCCGGTGGGAGTACTCCCCACGCGCAATAGTAATTTCCGGTGGGACCCCGAGCAAACTCTCGGTAGGATCGGTTAAGCAGAAGTTCGAGGAGCTCATAAACAACAGCTCCGGCAAGATGAGCACGCTAGACAAGTTCCGAGGTGGATCTAATTCGACCACCTTCTACCTTGAAAAATTCCTCAGAGGGGCCTCAAACTCGAACATCCCCCTTTTGATCGAGCGCAGATGGCCAACTTCGATGTTAGGCGCATCCTGGTTGATGAGGGAAGCTCAGTGGACATCATGTACACCCACCTCTTTGCGGCGCTCCAGCTCGACGAAACTAACTTGTCCCCCTACCTAGGCTCGGATCTCTAGGGCTTCAACGGGACAACGAAGAGACCATGGGGATATGTGGAGCTCAAAGTCACCTTCGGGGAGAAGGAAACAACCAGAGAAATCAACTTTCATTTTCTCATCGTCGAGTGTCCATCTCTATACAACTGCATCTTGGGCAGGACTACAATGGCTGAACTCAGCACCGTACCATCCACTATCCATCTGAAGATGAAGTAGTACACCAGGCGGGGAGCCGTCGTCACCCTAAACAGGGACATCGAAGCTCCCCGCCGGTGCTTCGAGGTGGCCATGAAGGGTCTAAGTACAATCGGTCCCGCGGCCAAAGCAACTGCGCCTCCCGTCCCGAAGAGCGAGCCAAAGGATCATGTCGACTCCGTGGACCTCGACAGTCGCTTCACCGAAGAGCTAGGCAATAAGGACAAAGCCGCTGACACTCATCCATCCACCAACGGGAAGCCTATCCACCTAAAGTGCCCCATCCAAGATGGAGACTTCGAGATCGTGACCCTCGGGGAAGACACGACTAAGACTTTGAAGATTGGGGTGGGGTTGCCCGACCTAGCGAAGAAACAGCTGAAGGCCTGCCTCCATGAGAACGTCGACCTCTTCGCCTGGAGCACCGCAGAGATGCTTGGCTTAGACCCCGAGGTCGCCTGCCATCAGCTCTCCATCAACCCGGCCGCTAGGGCCGTAGTGCAACGTAGACGTAGGCAGTCCCTCGAAAAGTCGGCGGCGGTTGAAAAAGCTATAAAAGACCTCCTAGAGGAAAATTTCATTTCGGAAGCCCGGTATTCAATTTGACTATCCAACGTTGTACTTGTAAAGAAAAATAATGGAAAATAGAGGATGTGTGTTGACTTCACCAATCTCAACCGGGCATGTCCTATGGACGCCTACCCCTTCCCCAACATCGACAAGCTCGTCGACAACTCGGTGGGCTTCAAACTGCTGTCCTTCATGGATGCTTATTTATGGTACAACCAAATCCCCATGGCCGAGGCCGACAAACAAAGCACGACTTTCATGACCGAGTCGGGCAATTACTACTACAACGTAATGCCCTTGGCCTAAAAAACGCCGACGCCACCTACCAACGGATGATGAACAAGGTCTTCCGAGGAGATATTGGCGACATGCTTGAGGTCTACATGGATGACATAATCGTCAAGTCCTACACCGAAGTCGACCACATGGCCCATCTCAAGAAAGCCTTCGAAACAACGAGGAAGTCAGGATGCATTTCAACCTAGAGAAATGCACCTTCGGGGTTCGCGTAGGGAAGTTCCTCAGATTCTACCTGACTGAGAGCGGGGTCGAGGCAACCCCAGACAAGTGCCAGGCCTTTGCCGAGATCGCGAAACTGAACTCAAAGAAGTCGATACAATCCCTCAACGGGATGCTCGCGTCACTTTCCCACTTCGTCGCCAAGTCCACACAACACGCCCTTCCTTTCTTCATGTTGCTAAGGAAAGAAGCTGTGTTTGAATGGACAGAGGAATGCAAGCAAGACCTCCACCACCTCAAACACGTCCTCTCTGAGCCACCCGTTTTGACAAGACCCGAGCCGGAGAAACTTTTTACTGATATCTGGCCGTAGCGAACGAAGTCGTCAGCGCCGTATTGATCTGGGAGACCCCCGAGGGGAAAAAACCGATCTATTTCATGAGCAAAGCCCTCCACGACCTAGAAGTACGGTCAACAGATTGAGAAGGTCGCTATTGCCCTCGTCAATGCAGCCAGATGACTCTGACACTATTTCCTAGCCCACATCATCATAGTCAGAACCGAGCAACCTATCAAGCAGCTGCTCGGCCGACCCGACATGGCTAGACGCATGTTGAAATGGTCACTAGAACTCTCCGAGTTCTACGTCATCTACGAAGGCAGAAAATCTCTCAAGGCCCAAGTTCTGGCCGATTTCGTCGCTGAAATGACCCCTGCGCCAGAGTCAACCCCGGGAACTCAGAAATGGACCATCTTCGTCGATGGCGCCTTAAGCTCCTCGGGAAGCGGGGCGGGCATTATCCTCGAAAACAAGGAAGGCACCATTGTGGAATTCTCCATGACACTGGCCTTCCCTACAACGAATAACCAGGCAGAATACGAAGCCTTCTTGGTCAGACTCCGCCTAGCAGAGGACCTCGAACCAAGGAGATCAAAATCTTCATAGACTTCTAGCTAGTCGCCTCACAAGTACGGGGCAAATACCAGGCGAAGAACGACAACCTGGCCGAGTACTTAGTCCTCATAAGGGAACATATGAAGAGTTTCGACTCCGCAGATGTTCAACACGTACCACGTGAGTAGAACACACGAGAATACATCCTGTCAAAGTCGGCAAGCACCAAGAAGAAAGGCGGGTACAAATCCGTTGTTCAGGAGATCCTCGCGGAATCAATCACGGAGAGATCAAAAGTGCTACTCGACGTCAATGCCATCGGGGATACTAACTATTGGATGACTCCCATACATGCCTACATCTTTTTCAATTTTATCCCTAACTTTTTCCCGAACCTTTTATTCTATTTTTATGGTTCTCCGGGATGCCCCATTTTTGCCTGGACTCTCTTTTTCTGTCCAGCGGGTCACTTTAAGCAAAGTATTTTTTAACTGCATCCGAATTCACAGGAGACGCAAAGTCCTCACCATCCATGGTGGATAACAACAAGGCTCCTCCCGAGAAGATCTTTCTGACGACATATGGACCTTCATAGTTGGGAGTCCATTTGCCCCTGTGATCTGATTGTGGTGGGAGAATCTTTTTCAACACAAGATCGCCCGTCTGAAAGCTTCGAGGGCACACCTTCTTGTCGTAAGCTTTCTTCATCCGACTCTGGTACAACCGACCATATGCAAGAGAAGCCAGTCTCTTTTCATTCATCAAACTGAGCTTATTCAGTCTATCTTTCACCCATTCTGCCTCATCAAGTTGGACGTCACGTAAAATCCTCAGAGAAGGAATCTCAACCTCCAATGGTAGCACTGCCTCCATGCCATACACCAACGAAAAAGGGGTTGCCCCGGTTGATGTGCGTACCGTCGTACGATAACCGTGCAAAGCGAAAGGCAACATCTCATGCCAGTCTTTGTATGTCACAACCATCTTCTGAACAATCTTCTTTATGTTCTTATTGGCTGCCTCAACAGCGCCATTCATCTTGGGCCGATAAGGAGAAGAGTTGTGATGCTCGATCTTGAAATTATGACACAGCTCTTTCATCATCTTATTATTCAAATTCGAACCGTTGTCGGTGATAATCCGTTCCGGGATTCCATAGTTGCAGATAATATCTCTCTTGATAAATCTGGCTACCACTTGTTTGGTGACATTGGCATACGACGCTGCTTCCACCCATTTGGTGAAGTAATCAATAGCTACCAAAATGAACCGGTGTCCGTTCGATGCCGTGGGTTCAATCTTGCCAATCATATCAATTCCCCACATCGAGAAAGGCCACGGTGATGACATAACATTCAGAGGGCTCGGAGGCACATGAATCTTGTCCGCATAGATCTGACACTTATGGCACCGCTTTGCAAACATGAAACAATCTGTTTCCATCGTCAGCCAATAATATCCTGCCCGTAACAGTTTTCTCGTCATTGCATGTCTGCCAGCATGCATACCAAATGTACCCTCGTGTATCTCTTCCATGAGCAACTTAGCCTCTTTCTCGTCTACACATCGCAACAACACCAAGTTGTGGTTTCTCTTGTATAGGACACCATCCGGATTCAAATAGAAATTGCCAGCCAATCTCCTGAGAGTCTTCTGACCTCGACTAGATGCCCTAGCCGGATACTCCTGGTTCTTCAGGAAATTCTGGATATCGACATACCACGGTTTGCCATCGGACGCTTCCTCAATGGCGAATATGAAGGCAGGTCTATCAAGGCGAGAGATAACGATCCTGGGAGCCTCATTCCAGAAGTTCACTTTATACATCGAAGACAATGTCGCAAGAGCGTCGACCATCTGATTTTCGGCTCGTGGCACATGGTGCAATTCCACCTTGTCAAAGAAGGGCAACAATCTCCTTGCGTAATTCATATAGGGTATCAAATTGGGCCGACGCGTCTCCCATTCTCCTTTAATCTGGTTAACAACTAGAGCAGAGTCTCCGTATACATCAAGATTTTTGATTCTCAAATCAATAGCCTCCTCAAGACCCATGATGCATGCTTTATATTCGGCCTCATTGTTGGTAACTGGAAAGGTCAATCTGACAGTAAAAGGAATATGCGTCCCTTGAGGTGTAGTAATGATTGCCCCTATTCCACTACCGTAGGAATTAACAGCACCATCAAATATCAACTGCCATTTGGATTCCAACTCTGGTCCTTCGTCCGGCAACGGTTCTTCACTATCTTTCATTTTCAAGTACATGATATACTCGTCAGGAAAATCAAACCTCATCGGCTGGTAATCATCAATTGGCTGCTCAGCTAGGTACTCTGACAGAACACTACCTTTGATAGCCTTTTGAGAAACATATTGAATATCATATTCTGTCAGCACCATCTGCCATCGGGCAATTCTTCCGGAGAGTGCTTGCTTTTCAAACACGTATTTGATCGGATCCATCTTTGAAATTAGCATGGTCGTATGATTCAGCATGTACTGTCTCAAACGTTTGGCAGCCTAAGTGAGTGCACAACACGTCTTTTCGAGCATTGAGTAACGGAACTCACATTCTGTGAACTTTTTACTCAAGTAGTAAATCGCATGCTCTTTACGTCCAGTCTCGTCATGTTGACCGAGAACACAACCCATACTTTTCTCAAGAACTGTCAAATACATAATCAATGGTCTCCCTGCTACTAGGGGTATCAATATTGGAGGTTCCTGCAAGTATTCTTTTATTTTTTCAAACGCCTTTTGACAATCTTCGTTCCAGGTCACAGCCTGATTCTTTTTCAACAATTTGAATAACGGCTCGCATGTAGCGGTTAGGTGAAATATGAACCGAGCAATGTAGTTCAACCTCCCTAAAAACCCACGCACTTCTTTTTCTGTTTTAGGCGTTGGTATTTCTTGTATTGCTTTTATCTTAGCAGGATCAACCTCAATTCCTTTTTCGCTCACAATAAACCCCAGTAGTTTACCAGATCTCACCCCGAAGGTGCACTTGTTAGGATTCAGCCTTAGCCTGAATTTCCTAAGCCTCTTGAATAGTTTCAGCAGATTAACCAGATGCTCCTCCTCCATCTGGGATTTGGCAATCATATCATCAACATAAACTTCGATCTCTTTTTATGCATCATGTCATGAAAGAGTGTTGTCATAGCACGTTGATATGTTGCCCTAGCATTCTTCAAACCAAAGGGCATCACTTTATAAAAAAATGTTCCCTAGGGGGTAATGAAAGTCGTTTTCTCCATGTCCTCCGGCGCAATTTTAATCTGATTATAGCCCGAGAAACCGTCCATGAAGGAAAACACAGAGAATTGAGCAGTGTTGTCGACCAGCACGTCAATATGAGGAAGCGGAAAATCATCCTTTGGGCTCGCCCTATTCAAATCACGGTAGTCCACGCACATCCGCACCTTACTGTCTTTCTTTGGTACCGGTACTATATTGGGGACCCATGAGGGATAAGTTGTAACAGCTAGGAAACCAGCATCCCACTGTTTTTGCACTTCCTCTTTAATCTTCACGGCCATATCCGGTCGGGTTCTTCTGAGTTTCTGCTTAACTGGCGAACATTCTTCTCGTAACGGCAGACGGTGAACAACCATATCTGTATCTGTTGCACCCTAAAATTTGCCCAACCTAATTCACTTGGTTTATGTTTCAATTGCATAGTCATTTACATTGTCATCATGTACATAGTCTAATCATCTGCATAGCATAAGCATAGCAAGTCATCCAACAGGAGACCAATCATTATTCTCATCTCTATGAGCCTATCAAGAGGTTATTATTCAAATTCAAGCTCATTCAAGTCATCAGAGAAGATTTGAAAGCTGAGAAGTCAATGGATCAAGCAGGGCATCTATCTCCTATCTGAGGGTATCTGAGGGTCATCAAAGAAATTGTGAGTTGTGGGCTGAGCATGGAGAGTATGTGGACATCATGGGAGATTTAGAAAGTCATTTGGAGAAAAAGGCAAGTCATTGATGTGATCACAAGAGTTGCAGTTGAAGACAGTCAACTAGGGTTTCATCTGGGGTCAACTCTAGGTCAACCCTAGGTCAATTGACTGATGGAAGGGCATTAAGGGCTATCAGAAAGATGTGGGGTTCATCATTTGACATGTAGAATAGGGATATGGTGATATGTCAAGAAGAAATCAAGAGAAATCAAGGAGAAGAGGAGTTTCTAAATTAGGGTTTCTGTGTAAAATCCCCTAATTTAGGTCAAATTTCCAAGCAAGATAAGTTAAAATGCAAGCTTCAAATGGATCCTTGGCCAACATGGAACTTGTAGAGGATCTCAAGACCTTTAATTTGAGTGGTGGAAGACACTAAGGAGATTTATAGAGATCAAGTTATGGTCCTTGCAAGTTACAGATCATCTGAGGTATCTGAAATTTTGTCTGTAAAAGTGACTTGACTTCCAAGCAATTTTTACCCCTCAAGGAGATTTCAAATGAATTTCTGGTAAACATAAGAATTGTTCCTCATTGTCTTAGCTTTCTATAATGGTATAGTATGCCTTCATATAATTTATGGAACTATACTTATGGTCTTGGCAAGCAAAGGGTATTTTGGTCATCTGAGGATTACAGGTCATTCTTAGCCTATGCCTAAAACTCACACAAGGAAGCCTCAAATGAAAAACTTCACAACATCAAAGTTGCTCGAAATGCCATTTTAAGTCTAGAAAAGAAGTCATGGAAGTTTGTAAATGCATGGAATGAGACTTGACCAAAGTTGGTGAAAAATGACCTAAAAAAGGCATATAAGTTGAAAAAGTTGAAATGAAAAATTGGTTTGAGAGATCTACAAATCCAAAATAGGTCATCCAATATGTCATTTTGAATCCAAACATCATTTTAAAAACAATGGTTCAAATAGATTTTTGATTTGAGGTCTTAAAATGGGGGCTACTTTGTAAAGTTCATGCTTGCATATTAAGGAACCTTTGCAAATCTTCACAAAAGGCAAAACCAAGCTTGTTTTTTTCACACTTTCCTTCTCAATATCTCTTGTAAGGAGATTTTGGCACAAATTAAGAGCTTAATGCATGATATGAAGGGATATACAATATGTCATTACAAGAGAAGTTCCATTACTTTCTAGATGATTCTCAAAGTTTCTATAAGCTTCTAGACCCTTCCATTGGTTTCTATATATTGGTTTGATCATAATGAAGAAAAGGTTGGTGATGGTTAATGGTGAGTGGTGAGATTAAAGTGCAAAAAGAGTGAAATTCCTCCATTTGCAAAATCATAACAAACTCTCTTTCTCTTCCATCTTCATTCTGTTTTTCTCCACAAACACACTCTTCTAATCATTGTGAGCATTTGCATACCAAAATTGAGGTGGATCCATGGAGTTTTGAAGGTGCAAAATCAAAGTTGCAAGAAAAGCAAATTGATATCAAACTCAAGATTCAAGCAATATACGTCAAAGTTTTTGCATACAGAACTTAAAGCATTCATCAAGGATCAATATTGGAGAGTAGCAAGCATTGAAGTGAGGTGCAAGTGCCATTACCATCATCATCTTGCAGGTTTGCAAAAGCTTGCGAATTTCATTATTTATGCATTTCTAGATCATGTGGTTAGGATATTTACGATTAGAGACCATAGGTTATCACTCCTGGAAAGTTTGAGCATGTTCTATGGAGTTTGAGATTTTGACATGTTACTTTAAAGAGCAAGAACAAGCTGTGTGTTAGGTTTTAATGATCATGTGATAGCATAGAATGACGAGGGTAGCATAAAGAACAAGTTTATACCATTGGAATTAAGCTTCATCGTGATTGATCTCAGAGAATTATGGAGGAACCCTAATGTTCATGATTTCTGTTTGAGTGATATAAGAGGTTTCAGTGGAAATTATTGGCACCATTGTATTCTTGGAGAAAAATGGAGCATCTTTGCTCTTGGATGTTTGGATTTTCATCGAGCATGGAGGGAGAACGAAGGACCTGAAATTCGTGCATGAAATCTGTTGAAACTGAAAACCCTAGCTCACTTGGGGACGATGAGCCTCCATCGTTGGATTGTCCTGGATATTTGACTCATTAATCTCATCGCACGGCCACGGTTCAATTTCAGAAATGGAGGGAAAGACTCAAAGCCAAAACGCAGCGTTCTGTTTAGTGATGAATTCTGGGCTCAGCAAGTCAGTGCTACTCGCACCCCTCACACGGCCCAATCCTTTTTTTTTAACTAAAATGCATTGCTATTCATACCGTTGCTTTTTCCAATTTTCGTTTAATTTTCTTTTCATTTTCTGATGGCAATTGGGCCCAGGCGCGCCCTGCTAGGCGCACCCCCCTTCCTGGGCCCATCATAGAAAGCAACTGGGCGCTTCTACTTTTCTCACCCCCCATCCCATTTTTTTTTTTATATTTTCTTATTTAATTTCTTTTAATTTTCTTGCATTTTATAAAATCCATATAAAATTGAAAAATGATTGTTTTTTAATGCTTGTTTTTTTTCACATATTCATAATTCTGTCTAGAAAAATACCAAATAATAAAATTGACATTTTATTTTGTTTTACTATTTTTTGTGTATTTTTCTTGTAAATAGCATTTTGTTAAGTTTAGTTTGATACTTAAATTTGATGATTTTAGTTTGAATAGATGCTTTAGTATTTTTAATTCATTCTTTTTAGGTTGTTTAGTTTAGAGCTTCAACTTGTATATAAGATTTAATTCACAATTTTAGAAATTAATTTTAGGTGATTAGTTTAGGTGTGAATAACATGAACAAAACTAGGGTTTAGGTGATAACTTAGGAGAATTGAATCATTTCCCTTAGGAGTTAGAGATTGGATTTTTGATATGGGACTATAGGGACTATGGGTAGTTATTAGATCCCTTAGAAATCATTAGGATTCCCCTACTGCTATTAATATACTGTCTATATTTGTTTGACTGGTGTGGTGTGCCCTCTCTGGGGATTATTGCTTGTTTGTGTGGGTATTGGGATTGCTTGGGGATTGGGGGAGCTGAAGACTTGTGATGATGAAGCCATTGGAGATCCAGATGCTGAAGACCAACTTCCAGAGTTGAAGAGGAGATTCCTGCTAGCAGCTGTTGAGGAGACTAGGGTTTAGGAGCTAGGCAGAGCTCTAGATTAGAAAGCTTGTTTCTCAAACATGGAATGCCTTGTCTGCATCCATCCTTTCTCTATGATTCAAAGTCTCTTTAAAATACCCACCTCCTTCCTTTGGAAGGATCAGTGAATGTATTTGAAAGATAGAACTTTTGAGGGAAAATTGTTTGTATAATGTTAACAGTTAATGAACCACCCTTGGTAGGTAATTGACTGTCTAACATTCATTCACTTCATCTTGTTGACTGATGTTCATCCTGGAGATTGAGACTGGAAGAAAAGCCATTGTAAATGGAAGATTGATGACCAAGACCTTGCTTGAAGGCTGTGGGGATGGAGATTGATACTTGCTAAAGCTTGTAGCTGATTGGTGATGACTTGAAGATAGGTGTTGATGCAGAGCTGCTGTGGCTGTTTATTTTTCTGCTGTTAATCATTTCTGATGTATTGATTGGTTTTCCTGACTGTATTGTTTGTTGTTTAACCTGTTGGGTTGAGAGTGAATTTTGTTCACTTTTGCCTATTGTTTTCTAGGTTCGAGGTTGAGTGGGACTCCCTTGCCTCGCTTGTATTGTTGCATCCATGCATTTTACTGCTTTACTGTATATACATGCTATTGTTTCTGTTTCCGTCTATTCCCTTAGGATCTCTGTTTCTCTCTGTGCAAGAGAGGAGCATGATAGACACTAGGTCTTAACCCATGCATGATAACACTAGGTTAGTTTGATTCCCTTTTCGACCATAGGTTAGAGTTCTGTCTCTTCTTCCTCAAAACAAACAGAAAAATACAATAAGATTTCAAATACAATAAAAGACACTTCTTCCGTAAAAGAATGTGAACTCATCAAAACGTCATTTTTGTCCGCTGGGACTGCTAATCAGAAAAACCTTTTTCAGAAGGAATAAAATCAATCAAGACAGACTTGTGTCGTACGTGGTCCGAACTACGTTTGCTCTGATCTTTCATGCTGTATGAAAGTACGTAGGCATAGGATGCGATATCCTAGCGAGCAACCTTCCCCTCCTTTCCCGTAGGTAGGCGAACTACGTTGACTCTGATTTCTCGTTCCAGACGGGAATACGTAGGCATAAAGTGCGATACTTTGCCGAGTCATTTTCTTTTCTTTTTAACCCTTAACCTGTAGAGTAGATAGAATAACAATCCATACCCGAAAACAAGCGTGGATCCCGTCGAGTACGACGGACGTGAGGGGTGCTAATACCTTCCCCTTGCGTAACCGACTCCCGAATCCAGGTTTTGGTTGCGATGACCATTCCTTTCCCGTCTTTGCGGTAGGTTTACTCTGAGCGTTTCCTTTCCCTCCCGTGGGATAAATAACGCACGGTGGCGACTCTTCTGTCAGTCGGCGCCGATTTTCGCAGTAGCGACAGCTGGCGACTCTGCTGGGGAGTTGCGATAGTTCCCTATGCGAGTTTCTACTGGGGATCCAACGTCCCCTGGCTGCTGAGGACTGCGATAGTTCTTATGCATTTGGGATCCAACGTCCCTTAAGAGAGTCCATCCTAACGCTTGTTTTCCCGTCGAGGATTTTGTATGGATTTATATTTCTGACCTTTATTTTCAGCATTATATATATTGATTATTATTGTTGTATTAGGGTGTGATGGGTGGTTCTATGATTGAGAGATAAGCCGGACCTGGGCTTGAGTGCACCTAGAATTAGAGTAGAAAGTAGTGGGCGCGTGCCGGCTTTGCTTGCATTAGTGTCTCATGAAATCTACACTCAGACGAGGTTCTTCTGGTTGGCTTCTTTTTCTACCCTTTGGGTCGAAGGGGTTGTTGGTCAGCTGAATTGTCGACTCCGGGAACCGATCATTTGGAAGTTGGCTAAGTGAGGCCTCTTCAGGATTTGATGATGCCACTCCTTCTGGGAATCGTATCATCAACCCTGAAAGTCTGTGACGCCGACGACCGCATAGGATGCCATACCTTTGTCAGTTACTAGGACATCCACCTGTGAGAGGGTTTGGGGTTATGCAGGTAACTAGACCTTCAGATACCGGTTATTTCTTGATCAGAGATCCTGGGTATTTATGGAGAGTTATGAGGTCTGTCAGAGACCAGTTGGAGATATGTTCTGAGGTCTGTCAGAGACCAGTTGGAGCTATATTTGAGGTATGTCAGAGACCAGTCAGCGTTATGTTTGAGGTCTGTCAGAGACCAGTCAGCGTTATGGTTGGGGTCTATCAGAGACCAGTGTTGGAGCTTTGTATGAGGTCTAGCTGAGGCCAGAGCTTGAGGACTTATGGAGAGTTTATCTGAGACTTTTTGATATGGTTCAGGCTTTTCAGCCGGGGCACTTGATCCCTGTTGACTGTGTGCATACGCATTCGCATTTTCATTCATATGTTGGTAGCATATTGCATATCCATTTTGCATTGCAGGTACTGGTTCGAAAGTGTATCTCATCTCCTGCTTCTCACCAGGTGTTTACAGAATTGCAAACCAACATCCCCATCGATACTCCACTCGCACCAACTGCCGAAGAATCATGGATCAAATGCAGAACGAGATGCAAGAAATGCGCGAGAAGCTAGCGCTCTTTATGCAGACCATGGAAGCTATTGCAAAAGGTCAGGAGAATTTGCAAGCCATGGTGCAGCCTCTGTTGGTCAGAAATGCTGGTCACGGTAATGAGGATCATCAGTCTGTGCAAGTCGACACTGTTCATGGGGATGGCACTCCCACACCAGTGGCTCCACCTGTAGTCAATATACCTGCTGCTAATGTCAACAACGCTACCGCTGCTGGGAACGGTAACGTCGGAGTTGGAAACGAGACTGCTGTCCATAACGTTGGGCTTGGTGATATCAACTTGGGTGATAATATGGGAGGCCACGGCTTCGGCAATGCTGGATTCGGGTTCAATGATCAGGGATTCGATAATGCTGGGAAATATGGTTTCAATGCTCAAGGCTTTGGGCAAGATGGTTATGGTATGACCAATCAGGGTTACGGAGGTTTCGGAAATGGCAATGGCGCTGGGTTGATGACTTTTGGACCTGCTGGAATTGCTCCAGGATACGGCAACAGAGGACGAGGCCCGGTGATGAATCAGATCAGAGCTGGCCATAATAATGGATATGATGGGTATGGAGCTGGGAATGGCATGTGGCAAGAGGATCAGCAGGAGGACGCCTTCTCCGGTGGAGGTTTCAAGGGACGGATGGATGACTCCCAGAAGATCAGAATGCTAGAAGAGCAGATGAGGGGGGTCCTGAACCAAAGTGCTGTGGGCTTAGACATGTCAACAATGGGCCTGGTACCTGGCTTGAGGGTGCCAATCAAATTCAAAGCTCCTACATTTGATAAGTATAAAGGGGACACTTGTCCGAAAGTGCACGTGCGGGCTTATTACAGAAAAATGTCTGCGTACTCAACTGATGAGAGAATGCTAATGCATTTCTTTCAAGATAGTCTGTCAGGCCCTTCCCTAGAGTGGTATATGGGATTGGAACCAATGCATATAAAGACTTGGAAGCAGCTGGCAGAGGCATTTGTAGCTCACTATAAGTATAACAGCGACTTGGCGCCCAATCGGGTCCAATTGCAAGGGCTGTCTCAAAAGAAGGATGAGAGCTTTAAAGAGTATGCGCAAAGATGGCGCGACATGGCTGCCAGGGTCCGTCCTCCTTTAGAAGACAAGGAAATGAATGACATGTTCATCGGAACATTCACCGGCATGTTTTATGACAAGTTGTTTCACACATCTTTGGCCAGTTTCTCAGACTTAATTCTGATGGGGGAGAAGATTGAAAATAACATTAAGGTAGGAAGGTTCCAAGCAGGTGAGCCTACTTCAGCTGGAAGCAATAAGAAAGCTTTCGGGGGTAGAAAACAGGAAGATGCCAATTCGGTATGCAGCTCTCGGGGAAGAAATAGGGGGTGGAGGCAATACCAACCGCAACAAGTTGCAAGTGTGACAATCCCCGCGCAACATCAGCAACAGCCGCAGCAGCAGGGGCAACAACATCCGGCTCAGCGAAGAATTCAGAATGGAAAGCCGAAAAGGGTATTTGATCCGCCGCCAATGTCGTACGCTGAGCTTCTTCAGAATTTGTTACGGTTACAGTTGGTCGAGAAAAGAACGATGGCTCCTCCGACAGGGATCCCCCCACCCAGTTATAACGCTAATGAGCATTGTGAGTTCCACTCTGGGGCACCCGGCCATAATATCGAAAACTGCCACGCTTTTAAGCATAAAGTGCAAGATTTGCTTGATAGCACTGCTATTAATTTTGGTACGGACGGGCCCAATATTACACAACAACCAATGCCAAACCATGAATAGGCTGGAGCATGGTGGACAAAGAGGAGTTCTATAGTTCGGGTGGGCCGTTAAAAGTAGATCAGAATAGTGGCAGGTTGCCTCTAATAACTGATTGTGAAGATAGCTGGTTCAGCAGCAGGACAGATGTGAAAGCCCGGTTCTCGGAAGCTGGCATTTTTCTTTGTTTTATCTTGTTATTTCTTTACGTTTGTAGTTTCTTTCATGTTTAAATTGCAATCTTGTTCGTAAAACTTGTTGTTTTCATTCAATTGATGATAATGAAATAAATATGCATGTTTTGATTAAATCCATTCGTGTTCACTAATTGTTTTTATAAATGTCCAACACCTGGTTAAGAGGAATCTGGGGGGGATGACGAAAATGAACGACATGCAACTTCCGATTGCATGCTTTTGAAATAAAACCTGTTGATGATGTACAGGCATTGTTTCAAATCCCTAAACACCGGGGATATAAGGAAGATAATCCCTTGTCAACCCCTTTGAGCCTTGTAGTATGAGTTTCTTTCTGTGAATGAAAAACCCTCAATCTTAACCTGGGGCAGGGTAGGTGTTAGCTAATTTGACCGAGCGTTCAAGTTGCAAAAAGAGTGTCCGTTCGAGGATCAATCACACCCATATGGGTCGTGCCTAAAAAAAACCACAATGGTTAAGGTTCGCCAACCCAGGAGTGAAACAGTCACATCATTCCCTAAAGAGTCAGACAACCAGCGTCACACGACTTGGTCGAAAGAAAAAGAGAAAAAAAGAATCAAAAGCCCGCTAAGTCAAGAAAAGAAAACAATTGACTTAGGAAAAAATGAGGGCATCCCGCTGGACTTAAAAAATCAAAAGAAACTCAAAAGGAGTCAGTCCAGGCAAAAGTTAGGGATAAGAAAAAGATGACAGGATGGCGAAAGAAAAATCCTCAAATCAAATGCGAGTCGTGTGACCTCAAGGGTCAAAGACGAAAGGTGAGTGGCTGTCACTCCCAACAATAATAATTTCTCGAACTATCACTCCTATCTTTCAGCCTCTGAGAGGTGAGCGCTAAGGTCGAATTAGCTGAACGTAGGATGGGAGAACATCAAGGAGAATGGGTGGGTTAAAATAAACTTTGAGCCTTTATCCTTCCTTCAAAACCGCGAACCTGACCACGTTACAACCTTCAAAAGTCCTAATTGAAGCAGGTCGTTTCGAAAGCATACTTCGGTAAAGGTCGTGTCGATTCTGACTCCTGAAAGGGTTCTTCATACCATGTTGGTACCGATGTTGATATTTTTGATAAATGTTTTGTGCATTTTATGCCATAAACTGTGTTCCCGTTTCCCAGTGAACAGATTGGATGTCAAAGCTGTCATATGTGTTGCATTAATACGTCTTTTACGCATAACAACTTGTTTTACTTGCGAGTAAGCGCTTGACAGCAGGGAAGTTTCCTACAGTGGAAAGCATGGTCAGGATAGAATGCAGAGCGCCCGAATGCTCCGCAAGCCGGGGCAAGCCATTAAGTGCTCCCCAGTCAGGTCAGCCATTCAAAGTCAGTTACTCTGGGGCAATCAGGTCGAGATTCGGTAAATCTCTCGTAGTTGGAGGTACTGCTCTAGATCAGTTAGTCAGGGGCAAAGTCATTGTAATCAGGGGCATGCCATCTTAAGAGCGCAGAAGTTACTCTTTATTCGAGAAGCATTTGGTGTGAAGTATTTCTCCGAAGTTCAGAATGCTGGGGCAGTTCATATCAGACCAACAAGATACAAATTTTCAGATTCCCTTTTGAGGACTATCCCCACAAAGGTCCCACAGGCCGGGGCATATCAGAAGCGAAGGAATTGTTCTTCTCCGTATCATCAGAGCTACCCAGAGCTATTCGAGCAGATTCAGTCAATCTTAAAGTGTGAGACGAATGTCGGGAAGTCATGTTACGGTCTTCCGATTTTTCACCCAAATCCATGTTGGCGATCACTGTGAGGCCCATCCATGTTGGCGCATCAGTTTCCAAATCCAATCGTCATCAGTACGCAGGAAGACTCTGTCTACTTTCTCCAGCAAAGTCCAATCATACTTGGCACATCTGCTATTCCCCAGCAGAGTTATATTCCCCAACAGGGTGTTACTTCAACGAGGTGTTTGGTTAAGTTCCCAAATTCCCCAGCGGAGTCGATTTCACTCTTCCAGCATTTATTTAGCTGGAATAATTCTGTGATATCCGGTTTATCCCCAGCGGAGTTGGCTTCGTCTTCAGCATTTATTTTGCTGAAATGGTTTTCTGTACCCGACTTTCTCCAGCAGCCCGAGCCTGTATTAGCATATTGCATGCATCATCATATTTGCATCATACTTGCATTTCAGTTTCAAAATACGTAGCATTTCCATGCTATATGGAAACATTACGTCATTATCATATGCATACGAAACATAAACCAGGTTGGTTACCTCGTTGGTTTCAGATGTTTGTTTGCCCCTGCAGATAATCGAGATTATGATTCAGGGAGATGTTCGGATAGCCGGTTTGTGGCGCAAGGCGAGCAGTGATCGTGTTCGTCCTATCATGTGGACCCCTAGCAGAGTTGCTTGGTTGAGTTTCTCTTTTCCCCAGCTGAGTCCTTCTCAGGTCGCTGTTATGTCGACATTACAAGATTTCATAGTTCAGATTTTTGGAGTTATCGCTGTGATTTCCCCAGTAGAGTTTTCTTCCCCATCAGAGTTGTTTGGTTGAGTTTCTCTTCTTCTCCAGCGAAGTTTTCTTCAGACTGTTGTCACGTCAGTATTGAAAATCTTGAAATTACTGCCTGCCGTCGAAGTAGGTGTTTGACGGCTGTCGTCAGATATACCCTGGTTGAAGGAGTTATACCCTGGTTGAAGGAGTTATACCCTGGTTGAAGGAGTTATACCCCGGTTGAAGGAGTTATACCCTGGTTGAAGGAGTTATATCCTGTTTGAAGGAGTTATACCCCGGTTGAAGGAGTTATACCCTGGTTGAAGGAGTTATACCCCGGTTGAAGGAGTTATATCCTGGTTGAGGGATTTATACCCTGGTTGAAGGAGTTATACCCTGGTTGAAGGAGTTATACCCCAGTTGAAGGAGTTATATCCTGGTTGAAGGATTTATACCCTGGTTGAAGGAGTTATACCCTGGTTGAAGGAGTTATACCCTGGTTGAAGGAGTTATATCCCTGGTTGAAGGAGTTATATCCTGGTTGAAGGAGTTATACCCTAGTTGAAGGAGTTATATCTTGGTTGAAGGAGTTATATCCTGGTTGATGGAGTTACACCCTGGTTTGAGGAGTTATTATGCCTTGTTTGAGGCAGTTTGTTATCCTGGTCGATGGAGTTGTTACCTTTTGTCAAAGGAATTATTATCGGTATTGGCAGAATCATTACCCGTGCTAACGGAGTGGCTCCCTGCGGAATTATTGGTTCAAGTATCTGTGTCGTCGGAGATGCGTCCCACAGAGTAACTTGTTCAAGTCACCGGATGCCTGATTCACGCTTTACGTAGCATTTTGTTTGTTTCTCTACAAACGAAGGTCAAGACTTTTGTGTTTTCGACGTGGTCCTTTGGCTCGATGCATGCTTATTGTAGCAAAATTTGGAATTAATTGTGGATTCAAGGCCTGTGGCGTCGCGCAGGTGGTTGAGGACGAAATCAAGTCAATTCTTATCAGATAATTGATCAGTTGTTGCCGTGACAACCGGATTCGGTTTTCTGAATGATACTTTCCCGCAGTGGTGGCGGAGTTATTTCCCGTAGTGGTGACGGAGTTATTTCCCGTAGTGGTGACGGAGTTATTTTCCCGTAGTGGTGACGGAGTTATTTTCCCGCAGTGGTGATGGAGTTATTTCCCGCAGTGGTGACGGAGTTACTTTCCTGCAGTGATGGCGGAGTTATTTCCTGTAGTAATGATAAAGTAGTACCCGTAGCGATGGCGGTGTTGTTTTTCAGATTATCTTCCCGCAGTGGTGGCGGAGTGATGACGGTGTTATTTTTCTGTAATAGTGACAGAGTGATTTTCCTGTATCGTTGGCAGGGTCATCTTGTATTGACAGAAGTACTTCCCCAGTGAAGTCGTCTAGTTCATTCCAGTATTGACAAGATAATATTAAAATCAGACTTATTCCCCAAACAGTGCTGCAGTTATTTCTACGGTTGGCAAATTTCTGGGTTCTTAGTATTCAACCGTCTCGTACCTCGAATGTTTGAAGGCCGTTCTCTCTTCACCCAATCGGGTCCAAGTTGCTTGAATAGGGGCAGCTGTTGCACCCTAAAATTTGCCCAACCTAATTCACTTGGTTTATGTTTCAATTGCATAGTCATTTACATTGTCATCATGTACATAGTCTAATCATCTGCATAGCATAAGCATAGCAAGTCATCCAACAGGGGACCAATCATTATTCTCATCTCTATGAGCCTATCAAGAGGTTATTATTCAAATTCAAGCTCATTCAAGTCATCAGAGAAGATTTGAAAGCTGAGAAGTCAATGGATCAAGCAGGGCATCTATCTCCTATCTGAGGGTATCTGAGGGTCATCAAAGAAATTGTGAGCTGTGGGCTGAGCATGGAGAGTATGTGGAAATCATGGGAGATTTAGAAAGTCATTTGGAGAAAGAGGCAAGTCATTGATGTGATCACAAGAGTTGCAGTTGAAGACAGTCAACTAGGGTTTCATCTGGGGTCAACTCTAGGTCAACCCTAGGTCAATTAACTGATGGAAGGGCATTAAGGGCTATCGGAAAGATGTGGGGTTCATCATTTGACATGTAGAATAGGGATATGGTGATATGTCAAGAAGAAATCAAGAGAAATCAAGGAGAAGAGGAGTTTCTAAATTAGGGTTTCTGTGTAAAATCCCCTAATTTAGGTCAAATTTCCAAGCAAGATAAGTCAAAATGCAAGCTTCAAATGGATCCTTGGCCAACATGGAACTTGTAGAGTATCTCAAGACCTTTAATTTTAGTGGTGGAAGACACTAAGGAGATTTATAGAGCTCAAGTTATGGTCCTTGCAAGTTACAGGTCATCTGAGGTATCTGAAATTTTGTCTGTAAAAGTGACTTGACTTCCAAGCAATTTTTACCCCTCAAGGAGATATCCAATAAATTTATGGTAAACATAAGAATTGTTCCTCATTGTCTTAGCTTTCTAGAATGGTATAGTATGCCTTCATATTATTTGTGAAACTCTACTTATGGTCTTGGCAAGCAAAGGGTATTTTGGTCATCTGAGGATTACAGGTCATTCTTAGCCTATGCCTAAAACTCATACAAGGAAGCCTCAAATGAAAAACTTCACAACATCAAAGTTTCTCAAAATGCCATTTTAAGTCTAGTAAAGAAGTCATGGAAGTTTGTAAATGCATGGAATGAGACTTGACCAAAGTTGGTGAAAAATGACCTAAAAAAGGCATATAAGTTGAAAAAGTTGAAATGAAAAATTGGTTTGAGAGATCTACAAATCCAAAATAGGTCATCCAATATGTCATTTTGAATCCAAACATCATTTTAAAAACAATGGTTCAAATATATTTTTGATTTGAGGTCTTAAAATGGGGGCTACTTTGTAAAGTTCATGCTTGCATATTAAGGAACCTTTGCAAATCTTCACACAAGGCAAAACCAAGCTTGTTTTTTTCACACTTTCCTTCTCAATATCTCTTGTAAGGAGATTTTGGAACAAATTAAGAGCTTAATGCATGAGATGAAGGGATATACAATATGTCATTACAAGAGAAGTTCCATTACTTTCTAGATGATTCTCAAAGTTTCTATAAGCTTCTAGACCCTTCCATTGGTTTCTATATATTGGTTTGATCATAATGAAAAAAAGGTTGGTGATGGTTAATGGTGAGTGGTGAGATTAAAGTGCAAAAAGAGTGAAATTCCTCCATTTGCAAAATCATAACAAACTCTCTTTCTCTTCCATCTTCATTCTGTTCTTCTCCACAAACACACTCTTCTAATCATTGTGAGCATTTGCATACCAAAATTGAGGTGGATCCATGGAGTTTTGAAGGTGCAAAATCAAAGTTGCAAGAAAAGCAAATTGATATCAAACTCAAGATTCAAGCAATATACGTCAAAGTTTTTGCATACAGAACTTAAAGCATTCATCAAGGATCAATATTGGAGAGTAGCAAGCATTGAATTGAGGTGCAAGTGACATTACCATCATCATCTTGCAGGTTTGCAAAAGCTTGCGAATTTCATTATTTATGCATTTCTAGATCATGTGGCTAGGATATTTACGATTAGAGACCATAGGTTATCACTCCTGGAAAGTTTGAGCATGTTCTATGGAGTTTGAGATTTTGACATGTTACTTTAAAGAGCAAGAACAAGCTGTGTGTTAGGTTTTAATGATCATGTGATATCATAGAATGACGAGGGTAGCATAAAGAACAGGTTTATACCATTGGAATTAAGCTTCATCGTGATTGATCTCAGAGAATTATGGTGGAACCCTAATGTTCATGATTTCTGTTTGAGTGATATAAGAGGTTTCAGTGGAAATTATTGGCACCATTGTATTCTTGGAGAAAAATGGAGCATCTTTGCTCTTGGAAGTTTGGATTTTCATCGAGCATGGAGGGAGAACGAAGGACCTGAAATTCGTGCATGAAATCTGTTGAAACTGAAAACCCTAGCTCACTTGGGGACGATGAGCCTCCATCGTTGGATTGTCCTGGATATTTGACTCATTAATCTCATCGCACGGCCACGGTTCAATTTCAGAAATGGAGGGAAAGACTCAAAGCCAAAACGCAGCGTTCTGTTTAGTGATGAATTCTGGGCTCAGCAAGTCAGTGCTACTCGCACCCCTCACACGGCCCAATCCTTTTTTTTAACTAAAATGCATTGCTATTCATACCGTTGCTTTTTCCAATTTTCGTTTAATTTTCTTTTCATTTTCTGATGGCAATTGGGCCCAGGCGCGCCCTTCTAGGCGCACCCCCCTTCCTGGGCCCATCATAGAAAGCAACTGGGCGCTTCTACTTTTCTCACCCCCCATCCCATTTTTTTTTTGTATTTTCTTATTTAATTTCTTTTAATTTTCTTGCATTTTATAAAATCCATATAAAATTGAAAAATGATTGTTTTTTAATGCTTGTTTTTTTTCACATATTCATAATTCTGTCTAGAAAAATACCAAATAATAAAATTGACATTTTATTTTGTTTTACTATTTTTTGTGTATTTTTCTTGTAAATAGCATTTTGTTAAGTTTAGTTTGATACTTAAATTTGATGATTTTAGTTTGAATAGATGCTTTAGTATTTTTAATTCATTCTTTTTAGGTTGTTTAGTTTAGAGCTTCAACTTGTATATAAGATTTAATTCACAATTTTAGAAATTAATTTTAGGTTATTAGTTTAGGTGTGAATAACATGAACAAAACTAGGGTTTAGGTGATAACTTAGGAGAATTGAATCATTTCCCTTAGGAGTTAGAGATTGGATTTTTGATATGGGACTATAGGGACTATGGGTAGTTATTAGATCCCTTAGAAATCATTAGGATTCCCCTACTGCTATTAATATACTGTCTATATTTGTTTGACTGGTGTGGTGTGCCCTCTCTGGGGATTATTGCTTGTTTGTGTGGGTATTGGGATTGCTTGGGGATTGGGGGAGCTAAAGACTTGTGATAATGAAGCCATTGGAGATCCAGATGCTGAAGACCAACTTCCAGAGTTGAAAAGGAGATTCCTGCTAGCAGCTGTTGAGGAGACTAGGGTTTAGGAGCTAGGCAGAGCTCTAGATTAGAAAGCTTGTTTCTCAAACATGGAATGCCTTGTCTGCATCCATCCTTTCTCTATGATTCAAAGTCTCTTTCAAATACCCACCTCCTTCCTTTGGAAGGATCAGTGAATGTATTTGAAAGATAGAACTTTTGAGGGAAAATTGTCTGTATAATGTTAACAGTTAATGAACCACCCTTGGTAGGTAATTGACTGCCTAACATTCATTCACTTCATCTTGTTGACTGATGTTCATCCTGGAGATTGAGACTGGAAGAAAAGCCATTGTAGATGGAAGATTGATGACCAAGACCTTGCTTGAAGGCTGTGGGGATGGAGATTGATGCTTGCTGAAGCTTGTAGCTGATTGGTGATGACTTGAAGATAGGTGTTGATGCAGAGCTGCTGTGGCTGTTTATTTTTCTGCTGTTAATCATTTCTGATGTATTGATTGGTTTTCCTGACTGTATTGTTTGCTGTTTAACCTGTTGGGTTGAGAGTGAATTCTGTTCACTTTTGCCTATTGTTTTCTAGGTTCGAGGTTGAGTGGGACTCCCTTTCCTCGCTTGTATTGTTGCATTCATGCATTTTACTGCTTTACTGTATATACATGCTATTGTTTCTGTTTCCGTCTATTCCCTTAGGATCTCTGTTTCTCTCTGTGCAAGAGAGGAGCATGATAGACACTAGGTCTTAACCCATGCATGATAACACTAGGTTAGTTTGATTCCCTTTTCGACCATAGGTTAGAGTTCTGTCTCTTCTTCCTCAAAACAAACAGAAAAATACAATAAGATTTCAAATACAATAAAAGACACTTCTTCCGTAAAAGAATGTGAACTCATCAAAACGTCATTTTTGTCCGCTGGGACTGCTAATCAGAAAAACCTTTTTCAGAAGGAATAAAATCAATCAAGACAGACTTGTGTCGTACGTGGCTCGAACTACGTTTGCTCTGATCTTTCATGCTGTATGAAAGTACGTAGGCATAGGATGCGATATCCTAGCGAGCAACCTTCCCCTCCTTTCCCGTAGGTAGGCGAACTACGTTGACTCTGATTTCTCGTTCCAGACGGGAATACGTAGGCATAAAGTGCGATACTTTGCCGAGTCATTTTCTTTTCTTTTTAACCCTTAACCTGTAGAGTAGATAGAATAACAATCCATACCCGAAAACAAGCGTGGATCCCGTCGAGTACGACGGACGTGAGGGGTGCTAATACCTTCCCCTTGCGTAACCGACTCCCGAATCCAGGTTTTGGTTGCGATGACCATTCCTTTCCCGTCTTTGCGGTAGGTTTACTCTGAGCGTTTCCTTTCCCTCCCGTGGGATAAATAACGCACGGTGGCGACTCTTCTGTCAGCCGGCGCCAATTTTCGCAGTAGCGACAGTATCCAACCCAGGCATGTCTTCATATGACCAAGCAAAGATATCACTATATTCTCGCAGCATCTCAATCAAACTTTGCTTGACATCGCTTTGCAGCGCAGCCCCTATCCGGATGTTCCTAACAACTTCCTCAGACCCCACGTTGATAATCTCAATTTCCTCCTGATGAGGCAGAATGATTCTTTCTTCCTATTTCAACAAACGAGTCAGCTCTTCTGGCAAGTCGCTATCCTCAACAATCTCTTCCTCGGCTTAAAATACCAGGTGCTCGAAGTCGAAATGAGTCATAGGAAGTTCGATATCGGTGTCATCTGAAATATGAATCCTGCAAAGGAAATGGTTAAATGCTTCAAATGGATGCAACAAAGCACATAACCACGTTGCCATTTTATTGTTAAAATAAAAATAGGAAAAACAGAGATCACAACATTTGTATGAGAAAAACGCCTTTATTTGATGATTAAACAGTGCATACACATAAACAGGTAGCCCTAAAACAACATCACTATGCCCCAGGTAGGACACAGGATTATTCAACAATTGAGAAAACAAATCATTACTGTTTAGTAGTCACTGGGACAATTTCCCGGATGGACCAGTTGCAGAGACTTTGTCCTGGCACGCTAGGCTTGATCCACGCGTCCATATCGCAGTCACTATCTCCGTCTTCTGAGTCGGAAACAGCGTTGATCGTCTCATAGGAAACTCCCATTGGGATAATCACCACCGGGCCTTTGAACTTGGGCGCTTTCTGTGAAGAAGATGCTGATGTTGGGCGATACCCTAGTCCGAACTTGTCCATCTTGACAGGAATTTCCAGCACTTGGCCCCAACCTTTGGTCTCACCAGTCTGAACCAATGCCTGCGCGCCTTTGAAGGATGACATGGCCACCTCTGGCACTTTGCTAGGAACACTAGACTTGTCTTTAATTTTCAACCCTTCGAAGGCTTGGCATGGCGTTTCATGAATTTCTCCATCCACTTCAACGTACTTGAATGATGAAAGGTGGCTAACCAAGATGTCTTCCTCTCTACAGATGGTAACAACACTATCTCCTACCATGAATTTCAATTTCTGATGCAGCGTGGACGTCACAGCCCCTACAGAGTGTATCCATGGTCGTCCAAGTAGACAGCTGTAAGCTAGAAAGATGTCCATGATATAAAATTCAGTGTCAAACACCTCCGGCCCGACCTGCAACGGTAACGTTATCGATCCAAACACCGACCTTCTCGTTCCATCAAACGCTCTCACGACCAAGTCACTTGGCGTGCAAATAATTCCCCGGATATCTACTTTCATCATGGCCTTCTTGGGTAATACATTCAGAGATGATCCGGCATCCACAAGAACGTGCGACATCACGGTGCCCCGGTACTCCACCGATATGTGCAAAGCCATATTATGCTCTCGACCTCTGGGTGTTAGATCAAAATCAGTGAAACCCAGGCTATGTCCAGCATTGACGTGCGCTAATACCCCCTCTAACTGGTTAACAGAAACCTCCTAGGGTACAAATGACGTGTCCAATATCTTCAACAAGGCGTTCCGGTGAGCCTCAAAACATAACAACAAAGACAAAATTGAAATCTTTGAGGGCGTTTGTTGTAGGTGCTCAACAATTTTGTAATCGCTCTTGCGAATTAGCCTCATGAACTCTTCTACGTCCTTGAGCGATGTTTCTCTCTCTTTCAACTGGGATGGTCCACTTTCATTCACTTGGCCTTGCCTTTAGCTATCCTCTCTGCTTCAATTTCAGGTGCGGTGAAGATTCTTCCACTATGGGCCATGCCTCCCGTTCCAACAACACTGTCAACTGCCCCTGCCGGCTGACTATTCACCTTAATCTTTTCTCCGTTACAGTAAGCTTCTAACCCATACGTCCATGGCACAACTTTTGTACTCTCAAAAGGAACAGGTCCTGCTTTTGTTATTGTGATAGTCGGCCGCTTGGAGGGCGCCGATATCGTAATAGTCTTCCTTGGGATCGTAACAGTTTCAATCTCATCTTGCTTTTCACATAATGCCTCAACAGAATACTCAACAGCAGTCCGATCAAATTGCAAAATCCTCTCATCAATCATGGCTTGGATGCCTCTTTTCAAATTAGCGCAACCCTCTGGTTGGGTCCAGCAATCTAGACAGTATTCATCACATCCGGGGAATACTCCCCCCTTCAGCAGTCTACTTTTAACACAACTCAAAGGTGTCCTCAATTCATTCACATCCATAACCAAGTTCAAATCTTCCTCCTTTAGGATAGCGTTCACTCCATGATTCGGCATGGGTTGCTGTAAAATATTAGGACCATCTTGACCGAAGTTAATGGCTTTACTGTCATGAAAATCTTGAACCTTGTGTTTGAAAGCATGTCAACTTTCAATATCATGTCCGGGCGCCCCGGAATGAAACTCACAATGCTTACTGGTGTCAAAACCAAACGGAGGGGTGCCCGTTAGCGGAGCCATCAGTCTCTTTTCAACCAAATTCAAACCCAACAGTGTTTGAAGAAGTTCAGCGTAAGTTGAAGGAGGGGTTTCAAATACTCTTTTTGGCCTGCCCTCTTGGATTCTGCGCTGAGTTGGGTGCATCCTCTGTTGCTGTGGTTGTTGCCTTTGCTGTTGTTGTTGTTGTTGTTGTTGTTGTTGTTATTGTTGTTGCGGTTGCCTCTGCTGAGGTATCGGGATAGTAACACTAGCAATTTGCTGTGGCTGAATATACTGATTCCTACCTCTTCCCCGACCTCGACCACTGTATACTGCGCTGGCATCGCCTTGTCTCCTACCACCAAACACTTTCTTAACGCCTCCAGATGAGGTAGATTCACCAGCCTGAATCTTATCAATTTTAATTCCGTTTTCAATCCGTTCCCCCATGAGAATCATGTCGGAGAAACTACCCATCGAGACATTGAGCAATTTGTCATAATACATTCCAAAGAATGTTCCAATAAACATATCAATCAGCTCTCTTTCAACCAAAGCGGGATGCACCCTAGCTGCAATATCGCACCAATGCTGCACATACTCCTTGAAGCTCTCATCATTCTTCTGAGACAAACTCTGCAGCTGGACCGTGTTTGGCGCCAGGTCACTATTATATTGGTAATGCCTAACAAAGGCGTCTGCCAATTCTTTCCAACTTCTAATTTGGGTGGGCTCTAACCCCATGTACCATTCCAGCGATGGTCCCGATAAACTGTCTTGAAAGAAATGCATAAGCATCTTCTCATCGTCAGAGTATGCAGACATCCTTTTGTAGTAAGAACGTACATGAACACTAGTGTTGCACCCTAAAATTTGCTCAACCTTTTCTTACCTGGTTTATGTGTCATTGCATTACCATTTTTGCATAGTTACCTCATGCACATAGCTTAATCATTTGCACATCATAGCATAACATGCATCCAACAGGGGCTCAAGTGTGAGTCTTGTCAAGAAAAGAAGCCTAGCAAGAGGTTTTATCCAAGCTTGAGAAGTCATCAAGAGATGGGTTGAAGTCTTGAGAAGTTTGAGTGCATACATGTGAGTTCTTCTCCTATCTTGAGGGTTATAGAGAATCATCAATGAGATTTGAAGCATGGGTTGTGAATTTTAGGTGTACATAGAGATTATGGAGTGCCTAGAGGGCCATGATAGAGCTAAATCAAGTCATTGATTCAAGTATAAGAGCCACAGTTGAAGGGCAGAAAATTAGGGTTTCATCTGGATCAACCCTAGGTCAATTGTGCAATTGAAGAGCATCAAAGCCTACTTTGAGGTCATGGGGTTCATGGATTGGTATGTTGATACATGTGTGGTGTTGTGCCAAGATCAAGCAAAGAAGAATCAAGAGTGTGGGGAGTTGCTAAATTAGGGTTTCAGTGCAAATCACCCTGTTTAGTGCCTAACTTCAAAGCCACATAAGTCAAGATACAAGTTTCAAATGGATCTCTGGCCAACATGAAACTTGTAGAGCATCTCAATACCTTTAATTCGAGTACTAGAAGTCCTCAAGTAGATTTGTAGAACTCAAGTTATGGTCCAGACATGTTACAGGTCACCAGATGAATGTGAAATTTATCTGTGAAAGTCACTTGACTTCCAAGCAACTTTGTCCCTTCAAGGAGTTTTCAAATGGATTTTTGGTGAACATGAAAGTTGTTCCTCTTGATCTTCGCTTTCCAAAAAGGTATAGAACACCTCATTCTGATTTGTGAAGCTCAAGTTATGATCTTTGCAAGCCAGGGGTATTTTGGGAAAGTGAGATTATAGGTCACTTTGGATTATAGGTCCATAACTCCAACTTGCAAGCTTCAAATGGAAATTTGTTCAACATGGAACTTGTCTAAAATGATGTTTTGAGTGCAACCAAGTGGTCATGAGAGTTTGGTTTGGCTTGTAACACAAAATCACTTGAAATGGCTTTTAAAGAAGAAAAAAATAAGCATTAAAAGGCCAAAATTTGGGAAAAATTGATATGTGTCCAAATTGTGCAACGTTATAGGTCATTCTTATCAGAAATAATATTCTAAGAAGGATGGCATTATTACTTTTTGCATTTGAGGCCATTTTCAAGAACTTCCATATTGTAACTTCATGTGGAAGTAACATAACCAATCCACTACATTGGATCAGAAACAAGGCAATTACTACTTCAATTCACTTCAATATCTCATGAGATATTCATAGAAAGCAAAATCAAGAGCTGTGGCAGAGCAAAACTTGACTGTGGCATGTGAGTTTTTGAAGGTGCAAGAGAAATTCAATTTCTCATTGTGGTTATTACAGAACTTTCCAGACACTTCCAATCACTTCTATATATTCAATACAATGCATTCAGATCCTTTTTTGGGAAAGAAGTGAAGAGAAACAAAATCAAGCAACTGAAATTTCATCATTGCATATCAGAATCGGATTTTGAGATTGAAGGGGATTCAAGGCAAATCAATTGTTTCAGAAGCTTCAGAAGGTGTTATTGATTGAATCTGGAAGAGATTAGAGGCTGATTTGAAGGAAATCCTCATCTGTTCATCCATTTACACCAGGTATGCATCTTTCAACTTATGGCTTAGATTAGAGGAAATTGATTAGGATTTGATATGCGGTTAGGTTAGTGATGATGCTAGGAAGGTTTTTGATGCAAGAAACTAGAGATTCGTGACACTTTAGGTTGTGACCAGATTTCTGTTGGAGCATAAAACTTTTGATTCTTGAGGTTTTGATCTTGATTGAATAGAAAGTTTTGATGTCTGAAGCATGTAGATGAGAATAGGACCATTAGTTTTAGGTTTTGAGTGATTCAAGAATTGCACCACTTCTGAACTTTGGATCGTATTTGGATATAGAGCAAGAATCAGGAAATTTTGAGGGCATATTCGTGTTCAGGATGGAATTTCAAGTGAGAATGAAGGTTTAAGTGTGATGTTTGATGCGTTTTGGGGACCATCACCGGAGATGACGGTGGCTCTGTGTCTCAGGCCACCGTCCCATTTCCTTCCCTCTCTTTTTTAAATTTTGGGGAAGATGACTTATCAGCCATCAGATCATGTTTGACTCTTGACCATTTACCAAATACACGGCCTTGATTTTGTTTCAACTTCTGAAGAGATTTTGAAGAGTGAAACTCACCGTTTCACTTACTAGGAATTGGGTGGGCTTATGACATAGATTGCTACTAACACCCTGCAGTTAGGCCCATGATGAGATTACACTAGAATTCCTTGCTATTCATCACACGTTTTTTTCAATTTTCATTTCATTTTCCTGATTATTTTAGTGTGGTTTGGGCTTAGTCATTTGTTTTCTACGCGCACCCCCTCTTAGGCCCAGCCTGGGAAAATAACATGATATAATTGCTAAACAACACGCTTGTTTTATCATTTTGTATTATTTTCCTTTATTTTTATATTTAGTAGATAGTTAGGATTTTAATCATAACAAATAGGAAAATTAAGTTTTTTAGGTTAGATTTTTTTCCCCTGACTCCTTAAAGAGTCTAGAATTTAATAGGTTTAGAATTTTATTTTTTCATGCATTTTATATTTTAATTACATTTTTTGCATTTTAATTGGTTTTAAATTGAATATGGTTGATATGCCACCTTGCTGATTTTTGTATGGATAATTGGTGTTGATTTTTGGAGTGATTCTTTTTGGAATAGATAAATTAGTAGTGCATGTACCCCTAGCAATTTTCTTGTATTTTTATGAGAGAAGTTTAGGTTGTTTTGAACATTGAACATTAGGTGTTGTAGTTTTAGGGGTTTAAGATAGTACCCTTAGGTTTAGCATTTTATTTTAGGACTTAATGGTTGATTAACCCTCTGGTTTTTGTATGGCATATTCTTAGAAGGTTTAGGAACCCTTAGAACGTTTTTGTAGGATTTCACAATCATTTTTAGTATTTTAATTAGATTTAGTGTTAAGACTAATATTTAGGTGTTTCTAACATACTAACTTGACTAGTTTAACTCAATAGTTCCCTTTAGATTAGGGTGCTGGCTCTCTTGCTTTTGGATGAAGATGAAGACCAATTGAAGATGCTTTGGATAGCTTAAAGAAGCTTGGATGTGAAGATTTCTCCTCTTGTGGATGGCTTTGTTAGAAGCCTAGGAAGTTAGGAAGAGCATTAGACTAGTTTTGTTTCTTTTTTCAAACATGGAGTATATTGTTCCTCTCCATTCAATCCAATGACATAAAGTCCTCCTAAAGAAGTCACATCCCTCCTTTGGAGGGATGAGTGGCATGCTTTAAGAGTAAAACTTTAAGGATGCCATTCTCTTATAATGTTAAGTTCTCAGTGACTTCCTTTGGTTGTCATTGAGCTACTTAACATTTCAACTTGATCTTGTTAATTGAAGCTTGTTGAAGATGAAGTTTGTGCTTGTTAAAGCTTGGAGCTTGTTGAAGCTAGGAGTTTGTGCTTGTTGAAGCTTGGAGCTTGTTGAAGCTAGGAGTTTGTGCTTGTTGAAGCTTGGAGCTTGTTGAAGCTAGGAGTTTGGGTACTTGTTGAAGTTTGAAGTTTAGTGAAGCTTGAAGATAGGAGCTATTCATGAAGATGAGAGTTGTTGCTGTCAACGTTTTGCTGTTTAATCAACTGTTGCTGTTAGAGCTGCTGCTTGTGCTGTCTATTGTAGGAGTTTGATGATGCTGCTTGGGCTGCCTCCTCTGCTTTGGTTTTTGTCTCTTTGTATTGTTTGCTGGCTTGTACAGCTTGCCTCATAGGTTTGAAGTGAATGTTGATTCACTTTGCCTGTTGTTTTCCCAGGTTCGAGGTAGAGCAGGACTCCCTTGCCTCGCTTGTATTGCTGCATTGCATGCATTTTACTGTTTATTGTATTTGCTTGCTTTCTTTTACTGTTTATCCCCTAGGATCTCTGATTTCCTCTGTGCAGGAGGGAATTATGACAAACATTAGGTGTTGACCCATGCATGACAACATTAGGTTAGTTTTATCCCCTTTTCAACCCTAGGATTTTTAGAGCTTCTTTCTCTTCCTATCTCAAAACAACTTAAAAATAGAGTAATAAGGTTAATCGATGTTATACGTTACGAGCCTTAAGCTATTTGAGAAAGGGTTGCTGGAGAGTTTCTTTCCAGTAGTCTGGCTGCTTAGTGTGGCACCCTTTGGGTGACACGCGACGTAGTCACTCTCAGATCATAGTCTCTAGTGCGTCAGAGATTGCAAACACTCTAAAAAAACAGTTCTTGCATAAAAGACTGAGAACAAACATCAAAGTGTCATTTTTGTCCTCTTGGACTCTTAATCAAGAAAAACCCTTTCTTAAGGAGATAAAAGACAGTCAGACAAACCTGTGTCTTCCGTAGCCCGAACTACGTTTGCTCTGATCTTTCATGCTGTGTGAAAGTACGTAGGCATAGGATGCGACATCCTAGCGAGCAACCTTCCCACCTTCATCCGTAGTTAGTCGAACTACGTGGACTCTGACTTTCCCATTGCACGAGGGAATACGTAGGTATAGAGCGGCGATGCTCTATCGAGTCACTTCTTTTCTTTCCTTTTGTCCCTTGACCCTTAGTGTAGATAGAATACAATCCCTTAGACAGAAAAATAAGCATGGATCCCGTCGAGTATGACGGACGTGAGGGGTGTTAATACCTTCCCTTTGCGTAATCGACTCCCGAATCCAGGATTTGGTTGCGACGACCATTCCTTTCCCGTTTTGCGTTAGATTTACTCTGAGCGTTTCCTTTCCCTCCTTTGGGATAAATAACGCACGGCGGTGACTCTTCTGTCATAGCCGATGCCGATTTTCGCAGTTGCGACAGCTGGCGACTCTGTTGGGGACTCCAACGGTTCCCTACGCAAGTCAATCCTAGCGCTTGTTTTCCCGTCTGGGGTTTTGTATGTATTTACCTTTCTACATTTAATTTCAGTACTGTATTATTGTTGTTGTGCTGGGATAGGGGATTAGACTAAGAGATAAGTCGGACCTGGGCTTGTGTGCACCTAGAATTAGTTGTTGAAAGTAGTGGGCGCATGCATGCTTTGCATGTACTAGTGTGCCGCAAAATTCACGCTCGGACGAGGTTCTTCTGGTTGACTTCTTTTTCAACCCTTTGGGTTGAGGGGGTTGTTGGTTAGTTGGATTGTCGACTCTGGGGACCGATCAATTGGAAGTTGGCTAAGTGAGGCCTCTTCAGGACATGATGATGCCACACCTTCTGGGTATCGTATCATCAGTCTTGAAAGTCTGTGACGCCGACGACCGCATAGGATACCATACCTTGTGTCAGTTGATAGGACACCTACCTGTGAGAGGGATTGGGTTATGCAGGAAACCTGACCTTCAGACTACCTGATTCAGTGGTGTTATATTCGGGTTCTTCATCAGAACAGTGTTATTGGGTCTGTTAAGACAGAGTTGGAGCATTGTTATGGGTCTGTTGAGACAAGGTTTGAGCAGTATTGTGGGTCTGTTGAGACAGAATTGTGGATGGATCTCTTCAGCAATGCATCACTTGATCCCTGTTGCATGTTTGCATATTGCATTGTTGCATACTCATTTTACATATCATTAACGTGTGTCTGTGCTGCAGGTACATTTCATACCTTTGATTCTAGTCGCCCAGATTTCTGTCTGCTATTATGGATACTCTGAAGAAGACTGTGGCCTACAAGTTGCCCACTCCATATGTTACTTCTTTGCTTGGTTTGATGTCCTTAGCTGATGATGATGTGAAGAGAAGCTTCAGGAAGAGTTATGGGAAACTGCTTAGGTTGGTTTGTAAACCATCCACGTATGAGCTGAACGGGTTATATGCACTGATGCAGTTCTATGATCCCCCACTGAGGTGTTTTACTTTCCCTGACTTCATTCTGGCTCCTACTATGGAGGAATATGCTGAGTTCTTGGAGTTGACCATTCAGAACAAGGTACCCTTCATTCATATGGAGGCTAAGCCCAAACTGGAGGATTTGGCTGTGCCTTTGCATCTAGACCCCTCAGAGTTGTTGTTAACCTCATGGAACGGAGTTTCTGGCTTTTCTCTCAAGTTCTTAGTTGGGAAAGCACAAGAGTATGCTAAGAGTGGTTGTTGGATTGTGTTTAATGTTATCCTTGCTTTGTGTATCTATGGCATTGTACTGTTCCCTAATATGCCTGACTTTGTTGATCTGGATGCGTTCCATATATTTGCTTCAGGCAATCCTGTGCCTACTCAGATTGGAGATTTCTATCACTCTCTGCATTATAAGAACGAGAATAGGAGAGGCAAGAACGTATCTTGTCGTGTGCCTTTGCTGTACATGTGGTTTGATAGTCACCTGCCCAAGAAGGGTATTTTTGTTAAGTCTGCAGCTACGGTGGAATGGTCTGAGCGCCTGATGGGGCTTTCTTCAGAAGATATCGTCTAGTTTGATAGAGATCTTCTGGGATATGAGATTATCTACAGTTGCGCGGGGTATCCTAAAGTTCCCCTGATTGGGAGAAAGGGTTGCATTAACTACAATCCTTCATTGTTGATCAGGCAATTCGGTTATGCTTTGAAAAGCCCACCAAAAGAAGAGGAAGTGTAGGAATCTCTGTACTTCACAGGTGATCTAAGCGGAGAATTATTATCCAAGCTTCAGCATGCTTGGAATAACATCTGCAAGAAAGGAAAGCCATTGTTGGGTAAGAATGACAGTCAAGCCTACGCTCCATACAAGACTTGGATCCAAGATAGGACAAAGCAGACACTGATGTCGTTTCCTGCAGTATTACCTCCTGCTCCCCTCGTAGTTGAGGAGCCAACTACTGTGCCTATTGAGAGGTATGAACAGGTTGTGAAGGAGAAAGAAGAGATGATGAAAGCCAACGAGAAGTTGGAAGAAGAGCTAGTGCAACTCAAGAGCGAAAGGAATGAAGCCGTATATTCCTTCGAGTAGCAAACAAAGCTGGTGAACCAGTTAGGCACAGAATTGACTGAGCAAAGGAAGAAGCGTGAGCGCTTGGGGATAGATTTAAAGAGCTCCCATAATATGCTGGAGTCTAAGAAGAAAGCACTTGATATAGCCTACCGGGAGATCTCTACATTCAACAAAACTTGGAATGCTACGCTAACGAATAACAAAGAAAGAGAAGATACGTTGAAGCTGCAGATCTCTGAACTAAAAGAGCAGTTGAAAGCTAGCCATAGAAAGTTAGAGGAAGAGGTTATGCGGAGATATGACGTTCAGAATTCGTTGAACAAGGTTATCAAGCATAAGAAAGAGTCTGCATCCCAGAAGCGGAAGCTAGAAGAGTGCTTTGGAGAAGGTGCTTGGGAGGAATCCATCAGGGATCTCCAGCGTGTTATCAGGCAAAGAGACTCGCTCGTTGAAGGGTTGCTTTCCCAGCCGGATCATCCCAAGACTAAGAGATTGTTAGAAGAGTATCAGGCATATGGTCACACTTGATTACTGTATGTACTGTTGTGTGCTGACCATCACCAGGCTTGTTGGCTGAGGTCATGCTTTATTGTTGCTTTGTATTTCAGTGATGATGTAACTTCGCTTTGATAGGGCCTTTGCAGCAATATATGAGATGCTTTCTTCCATGAGTAGATCCAAGCTTCTTATCACTTCACTTCACTGGCACTGCACCGAAATTTTGGCACTAGAATTGGGGGTTGATTTCCCTAACACACAGACACACATTGCATCTGCATATTCATTTTGCATTGCCAGTTACTTGTTGAATCTGTATCTTATTTCCTGCATCTCACAGGTTTTTCAGGATTGACAACCAGCGAACACACCGCTATTCAACCAGGAACAACTGCAAGAAGATAATGGATCAAGTTCAGAACGAGATGCAGGAAATCCGTGAGAAGCTAACTCTTTTCATGCAAGCTATGTGTTGCACCCTAAAATTTGACCAACCGGGTCCCGTATCTGGCTCGATGTTTCGACGCATCTTTGCATTCGCATTTACATATTGCATATAGTGCATTTTCTACATCATGGTGACTTTATCGGGATTACAGCCCTGCTGTCGCATTTCAGGTGTTTCAGACTGATTCAGATAATCAGAGGTTATGTGTAGGATGTCGCACGCTTCCCAGGTGTTTTTCAGCTTACCGTTGTTTTGAGGACAGTCAGGTGTCCGAGTGTTGTCAATGGTTCTGCTCTGGTCTCGATCTCCTTTTAATTGAATAAATTGCATTTGTAGTTTTATTAGGGTTTTATGGTCTTTTTCTATTTTTGTAAATAGATTTTAATGTTTTTTAGGATATTTCCTTTTTAAAAAAATAATAGAGTTTCTTTAGAGATTAAATAGATTTTTTGATTTTAATAAAGAGTTTTAGATATAGAATATAATAGTTTTTAATAATTTTAATAGAAATATAGATTTTTCTTTTTTTAATAAATAGATTTTTGTTTTATAGAATTAATAGATTTCTTTTTATTTTTTAATAGGATTTTAGATTAATATAGATATTAATAGAGTTTAGAATATTAATTGATTGTTTTAATTTTTTATTAGAATATTATTAGGTCCTTAATTGTCATTTTCAGTATTAATCAGTCTCTAGTTCACTGATCATCACGTTTAGTCCAAGCTAATCCCTATTATTCCATTGCATTTCCATTAATTCTGTTAACCTAATTCCATTTCAATTTACCATTTTACTAATTAATTCACTAAGCCATTTTCATTTTGTTATCTCGTTAATCCACGTATTAGTCCAGTTAATCTTTCATTAGTTTCATTTTGGGCCAAATTATCCAGCAATTAGTCAAAAGCCCATTCACCAAGGTCCATTGCATATCAGTATAAAATATCAACACCACGTGTACACACAGAAGGAAGACACATCACTTTCTCACACACTCAGAAGGTGACACCTAACTCACCCACTCACTCCTTCTCCCTCCACGTGTATCGCATGCAACTTCCCACTAACACCTAGCTCTGCCACTTGTCATCACACCGACCTTCACCGGTTGCATGGCCGCCGGCCATGCAACCACCGCCCCACCAAACTCCGGCCACCGCCAACTGTCTCAGACCACCGCAACTAACTGTAACCACCTCGCCGGAAAACCCAAAGTCACTGGAAACTCGTAAGAAACCCAGAAATTCATAAAATTCATCAATTTCTCCGATCCATAATCATCATCCTCTAATCATCTTCTTCCTCACCGATCATCAAACATCATCATCAAGATTTATCCAGAAATTCAAGCTCCGTTCCTTCATCAATCATCCACATGATTTTCAAGATTCGTAACCTTCAACAAATTTCATCCAGGATAGTTTTTTTTCCAGATCGTCGTGATTCATCAACAACAACAACATCAAGTTCTTCAGCGAACCTCCAGAAATGCAAAAGCCTCCAACGATCATCATCCAGAATGTTGAATAACATTCGTCAACATTCTTCAACACACAAATCTCCAGATTTCCTCGTTCTTCAACAACAACAGCAAGAAGATCTTCATCGCTGATCTTCAGGAACTTCTTTCTTCATCAGGTTTTTTTTTTCCAGATTCTTTCATCGTTCAAGCAACCTCAGCAATTTTATGAGTCCACTGAGACTCTTCCAAGGCTTATATCGGTAAATCCACATGCATCCTCCATTCATCTCCGTCAAGAACACTCCACAAAAGAACTTCAAAACTCATCAATCTCCAACGACTTGTAATAAGTCTCCACCGGAATCATCAATAGATCTTCCTCAACAAGTCTTCAACTCGTGATTTTTTGGATCTCTGATGTTTTTTTGTAACTGTGATTGTTGGATATGGTTGTTTGGTGGTTTGATTATAGGTGAATTTGTGAAGGAGAAAGGTTTGAGATGGAAGATTGAACACAGGTCGAGAGTGGAAATGAGAGAGTCTGAGCGAGAGAGGTGAGTGAGGGACGGCGTTTTTTTTGGTCTGAGTGAACAGTGAAAGATGATGTTAGAAGATCTAGGGTTTTTACTGAAGAACTATGGATGATGGACTCGTGGGCGGTGGGCATTGTTAAGCTCGTCAATTTTTTCACACATGCCTCCGTTTTGTTTTTCTTACCTCCCTCCCTCGTGTGACTATTGTTCAAGTGGGCTGGGCCTTTGTGGCAGACTACTGATTGAATATCCCCTCTGTACTAATGCACACACCCCCCTCTGCGTGTGTATGTGTTTTTTTCAGTATGGGTTGGGCCTGTGATTTTTTTAACTACATTCCCCCTGTAATTTTCCCACCCCCTGCATGTTATTCTTGTTAACTTTTTACATGGCAATTCAATTGTAATATTATTTCTAGGTTAGTTTAATATTTTCTTATATTTAAGTCCTAGAATTCTAGTTAGCATATAATTAGATAGTTAGTTAGCACATTAATTTTAGTGTTAATTTTTGCTTTAGAGCATTTTAGTGTAATATTAGATTAGACTAGTGGTTAATATCCTAGAGTATTGTAATTAGCATATAGTTTACATTTTAATATTTTTTGTTAGAGAATAATATTTTTGCTAGAATTTCTAGAATATTGTAAATAGAATTTAGGTTAGATTCTTTAGGAATTTTTAAATAACATTTTTTATAGATTGCTTTAGGATTTAACATAGTTGTCCTTTTAATAGAATTTAAGAACTTAGAATATTTTTTAGGAGCACTATAGTTTAATTATTTTAGGAGATTTAGGGTAGTTTTTTAGGAGATTATTCTTACCATTCTTTTTGATGTAAATACTAATGCCGTTTTACGTTTAAGGTTTCTTTTGTAGGTGAAGAAGAAGAAAAAGCACAAAACAGGATAAAAGCATCAAGAAAAATGACAGAAAGACAAAAGGAGAAAATCAAAGCCAAAATAATCAAAGGAGAAACAAGCCAACGAAGCTTGCATTTGAACACGGAGACGAAGACCAGCGGACCCCTTTCCCTTTAGTGTTTTTTAGACTTTCTTTTTCTTTCGCGACTTTCGAGTGTTGTGAGATCGATAAATACGTAGGAAAGGTTGTGGGAGAGTTTCTTTCACTCAACCTGGATGTTTAGCATCACCCTTTGGGTGCTATACAAAGCATCCACTCCTTACGTTTAGGATTTAGCGTGTGAACCCTTTTTCTCGCTTTTAGGCGTTTAGACCTTTCTCTTGCTTTTGTGCAATCGAGACCAACCCCGTTCGGCTGTAGTAGGCCGAACTACGGCTACTCTGATCTCTCATACTTGTTGAGAGTACGTAGGCACAAGACGCGAAGTCTTGGCGAGCAAACTTCCCCCGTAGTTTCCCGAACTACGATGACTCTGACTTTCTCTCTTGAGAATACGTAGGCTTAGAGTGCGACGCTCTATCGAGTCAATTCCCTTCCGTTTAGATTTAGCAGCTGTAGATAGATTGTTTTTGCATCTTTTAGACAAACCAACAAGCGTGGATCCCGTCGAGTACGACGGACGTGAGGGGTGGTAATACCTTCCCCTTGCATAACCGACTCCCGAACCCAGGTTTGGTTGCGATGACCATACCTTTCCCGTCTTTGCATTAGGTTTACTTCGAGCGTTTCCTTTCCCTCCGTTGGGATAAATAACGCACGGTGGCGACTCTTCTGTCATAGCCGGCGCCGATTTTCGCAGTAGCGACAGCTGGCGACTCTGCTGGGGATTGCGATAGTTCCCTATACGAGTCTTGCTTAGGTTTTTTTTCCTAGCTGTTTGGGGCGATCCCCAGCAGCTGGCGACTCTGCTGGGGATCCAACGTCCCTATGCGAGTCTCGATTAGGTTTTTTCCTGTGCGACTTATGTGGGATCCAACGTCCCCTAAGAGAGTCGATCCTAGCGTTTGTTTGCTTGTCTATTGGATGTTTACTTTTGTGCGTTGTATGTTGTATTTTTACTATATTTACGATTTCCGTATTTGTTATTATCTGTTGCTGTTGTGCTGTTGGGTGGGGAATGTTCCTTTGAGTGAGAAGCCAGACCCAGGCTTGAGTGTACATTAGACTTAGAGTGGAAAGTAGTGGGCGCGTACATGCTTTGCATGTACTAGTGTCCCGCAAAATTCACACTCGAACGAGGTTCTTCTGGTTGGCCTCTTGTTCCACCCTTTGGGTGAAATGGGTTGCTAGTTAGTTGAATTGTCGACTCTAGGAACCGATCAATTGGGAATTCAACTAAGTGAGGCCTCTTCAAGGGATGATGATGCCACACCTTCCGGGTATCGTATCATCGCTCTTAAAAGTTTGTGACGTTGATACCCGCATAGGATGCCGTGCCTTGACAGATTTAGGTCCATTACCCGTGAGTGGGAGGGTTTTGAAGGAACCCTAACTTCCAGCCTACCCGTTATTTTGGCATCTCTCTTCAGAGCGAACGTACTCCATCAGCAGCGCAGCAGTATTCAGATTTGTGTGGGGGCTGTGATTCCGTGTTTGCTGCATCTTGCATACCATGTGCATAAACGTGTTGCATCATATTGCATATCATACTCCAGCTAGCCAGAGCTCTTATCCAGCCGTTGTTTGATTTCAGAGGGTGATTATCCGGTGATTGGCCTGAGTAAGTGTTGATTGTTAGAAGACGACCAAGGGGTTGAAGCAGATTTGAGTAGATTTGAGCAGAATCGAGCAGTAAAGTCAGTTGAAGATTATTGATAGCTATTTCGGAGAACAAGTTCCAGTCTGCTAACGCCTTGTCAGGGTTCACTATGACGTCCAACCCTTTGTATGGTTCTACTTCCGAGGCAGACTTTCCGCAAGTAAACAACGTTACTGCAGACCAGGTGGTACAACCTATTGTTGAGAACCGAGATCGACATGAGCAGTTTGTTACCCGAAATGAACGTCCTCCTCCTGTTAACAATCAAGATGTTGTTTTCCCCGTGATGGATCCCCGAAGGGATATCCCGATAACCAGGACTGTAGACCCAAGAGCTCTTGAGATTGATAGAAAACTCCGAGTGCTAGAAGAAGGAGTTAAAGCTTTGAAGATGAAAGACACTGTTAACCTAAATGCTGCAGACATGTGTTTGGTTCCTGGCCTGGTGTTGCCTTATAAGTTCAAAATGCCAAGATTTGAAAAGTACCAAGGAGATAGTTGTCCGAAGCAACATTTGGTGATGTTCTGCCAAAGAATAACTTCGTTTGTGCGAGATGATAAATTGATGATCCATTGCTTTCAAGATAGTCTGACTGGGGCATCTTTGCATTGGTATATGCAGTTAGAGAGCAATCAGATTCGATCATGGGTGGATTTAGCCAGAACTTTTCTGAAGCAGTATGATTATAACCTAGACATAGCTCCTCATCGCATGCAGTTGCAAGAATTGTCTCAAGAAAACAATGAACCTATCAGGAAGTATGCTCAGACATGGAGAGAATTTGCTGTTAGAGTACAACCACCACTTTTGGACCGAGAGTTAACGAGCATGTTTGTAGACTCACTGCAGGATCCGTACCACGAAAGATTGCTTGGACTTCTGTTAACATTCTCTGACTTGGTAATATTGGGAGAATGCCTTGAGCATGCCATAAAAATTGGGAAAATTCAGATTATTTCAAATGATCAGGCTAATGAAACTGAATATCCTTGTGACTATCAGAATGAAGAAGAAGTTGCGCTCGATGCAGTCATGCCAGATGTTGAATATCCTCGAGACGAATCGGTGAATTTTGTTGGTTCTTCATCTTATCAGAGATTAGTACCTCCTGTACCTTGTTACACTGAACAGACAACTGTGCCTCAGGCACCATATCAGGAACCTTATATCGCTTCCATTACAAATCAGCAAACTCGCGGTCGAGGTTATCAGAATCAGCGTCAAAATCAGAACAGACCTCGTAACAATTTGGAACGAAGGAAAGCTCCTTCTCACCTAGTGCCTATGCCGTATAGCCAACTGTTGCCATCTTTAATCCAGAGTTCTTTGGTGGAACCTAAAGCTCTTAAGCCTGTTCCAGAACCTTACCCTCCTGGGTACAATCCCCACGTTCAGTGTGGTTACCATGGTGGATCCCCCGAACATTCGACGGAAGATTGTAAAGCATTTCAGGCGAAAGTACAACAGTTGATCGACCAAGATTGTATTTCCTTTCGAGAAGGATTTCTGTTTGTTCATACCAACCGCTCAGTTGTCTAAGCTCGTAGATTCAGAAGTTTGTTTCCAAGAAGCCGGTGATTCAGACAGGCGGGCGCCTCAGCATTGGCAGTCCTCAGGCTTTCCCTATCATTTGCATTTGTAGTTTCTTTTCTGTTAGTTACTACTTGCTGTAAATATTGTATGTTTCAAATGGTGATATTAATAAGGTGACTATGCATTTTTCTGAATTAATCATGTCGCTGTCGCTCATTTATTGCATTGCATTGACACTTGCATTTTATTCACTCCACTTTATCACTGTGATTAGCAAAGATTGGAGGGAGGATGACGAAAATAAACTCATAACCGACGATCGTATGCTTTCAGATAAGACCTTACCGATGACGTACAAGGCATTGTTTCAAATTCCCCAAACACTGGAGATATAAGGAGTTAGTCCCTTGTTAACCACTTCGAACCAGGAAGTAGAAGTTTTTTCGGACTTTTAAACCCTCACATCTTAACCCGGGGCAGGGTAGTTGTCAGTTAGCTTGACCGAACGTTCAAATCCTACAGAGGAATGTTTCCATTCAAGGACCAATAACAGTTTATGCCTCTCAAGAGGTCGTACCTCGTCAACCACAATGGTTAAACCTCACCAATCGGGAGTGAGACAGTTACAATCCTTTCGGAGCAATCAAGAGAACCAGTGTCACACGACTTTGTTCCAAAAGAAAGAAAAAATAAGAAAGCCCGCTAAGTGAAAAGAAATGAAAAAGCTGGAAAGCTAATACTTAGGCAAAAATCAGGGGCATCCCGCTGGACTTTAAAAGAAAAGATCGAAAAATCAAAAAGAACTCAAAAGGAGTCAGTCCAGGCAAAAATTAGGGAGTCAAAAGAATGAAAAAGAAGGGATAAAAAAAATAGATCCCCAGTGAAGGACAAAGTTGTGTATATAGACACCGGAAAAAAAAACCTTGTGAGTTTCCTTAACCATGGTTCTTACCATTCAACATACCTCTCGAAGAGGCGAGCGCTTAGGCCAAGTTAACTGAACTTTAGGATCGGAGATCATCACGTAGAATGGGTGGGTACAAATCAAAATTTGAGCCAAATATCCTTTGTTTCACGAACCGTGAACCCGACCACGATACAAACCTCAAAAGACCTAATTGAGGTATGGTTTATTCTGAAAGCGCATTACGATAAGGTTGAGTAACCTGACTCCTACATGATTTTCTAGTCATTTCCTTGTTGTATATACTTCATTGATCAAATCAGCACTACGTTTGAACTTTGGTTCATACGTCACTCACAATCATGACATATAAATGAGTGACAGCACAAAATTTTTCAAAAATTTGCATAGACATTGCATTAAGATTTTACCATTCGTGAATAGACAATTTTACTTGCAGGTTAGTAGTTGACACGAAGGAAATTCCAACGGGGAATAATCGAACAGGATTGAATAAATACAGCAGTTTGGATCAGAATGATGTATATTGTGAAACCCTATGAATTAGGGGCATTGAATTCCAGTAAATTCAGAATCAGTCAGTTTGAGGACAAGTCCCGAAGCATCAGTTGAGCAGGGGCAGTCTATTTGAGAAGCAGTTGATTAGAAGTGAGTCTTCTCGAGAGCCAATCAGGGGCAATTATACAGAATGTTGTGATTTGAAAGCAGATACTTCAGGTGGATAACCAGATCAGGTTAAGTCGCTTATACGCTCATTCCAGGGCAAGTCAGTTCAGAAATGTTGAAATCAATCATGTTGAAAGTTGTTAATGGAGGTTGAATCTTTTGTCGTACAGATACCGGGGCTAGTAATTTCGAAGTCGTCTCGTAGCGAGCTGTTCAGAGCAAGTATTCCCAAGAGTTGGATTGGGGCAAGTTATTCAAGCAAGTTTGTTTATCCCCAGCCAGAGTTGAGTATCGGGGAATCGTGTCAATACCCTTATCAGAAAAAACCTAAACCTTCAAAAATAAGGAGAGTCGTGTTGTCGGTGGATTGTTATCCTACAGTTTAAATTCGTCACTGGACAAAATTTCGTAACCAAATCGTTTCCAAAGCCCAGGTCTCGCCTGACAAACCGGTAACTAGTTTTCGTCTGGCCCACGTTTCCGTAAGTACCAGTTCTCGCCTGGTATCTGTCTTCTTTTTAAACAGTTATCGTATAGTCAATTTTCCATAAACATCAGTTCTCGCCTGATGCATGTCAACTTTAAACCAGTTCTCACCTTGTCTTCTTTTCTTTAACCTATTATTGTATCAGTTCTCGTCTGGTACATGTCAGCTTTCAATCAGTTCTCGTCTGGTTGTCTTTCTTTTTCTTTACCTATTATCCAGTCAGCCCCGTCTGACGGTCAAAACTATAAAAACAAATTTTCGTTCGATAACCTAATCTATTTTGCTATCAGTTCTCGCCTGGTAGTCTACCTTTGAATGCTAGTTCTCGTCTAGTATTTGCCATCTTGTTAATAACCCGTTTTTATCCTTAAAAACCTAAAAAAAAAAGTGTAAATACCCGATACAATAATTTGTCAGGTTCCCCGATATGAAGCTTAATGGATACCAGTTCCCCGATTAATATTGAATACCGTATGGGCGTTGTTAAATCAGAATTACTCCTCTTCATCAGATGAAAGTTGTGTATTATCCCCGGAAGAGTTGAGATTGTGTTATCCCGCTTCAGAATAGGATCAAGTGTACCCTCAGCAAATTAAAAGATTAATATCCTTGATAGAAGGGGCACTCTCAGCAGTGAGCCGTTTATAATCAAACCCAGTTTGGGTCAATCCCCACAGAGCATAATCAGTTGCCAATGATTTAGAAAGAGTATTCTCGTGCAGGGTCGTGTTTTCCTTTTCCAGCATTTATTTTGCTGAGGTGATCTTGTGACAACCAGTTACTTTCAGTGGAGATGATGTTGCCTTCGGCATTTATTTTGCCAAGTGGTTTTAGACCTGGTGTTCTCTGGCAGCTCGAGCATACATTAGCATTTGCATATACCGTCATATTTGCATATATCAAAATACATAGCATATTCAGGCCATATGGGGCATTGCATTTTCATACAAACAAATACATAACATTTCCATGCCATATAGGGCATTACATCATTTCATACATACACATGTCGAAACATAGACCAGGGTGGTTACCTATTGGCCTTCGAGTATGTTCCCCTGCAGAGTTGTTTGGTTAAGCTTCTCTTCTACCTCAACGGAGTGATTCTTCATATTTGGTTGTTACGTCAGCACTGACAAAAAAAAAGAAAGATTGACATATACCAAACTTCTGAAGCTGCCGCCTTCGTCGAAATAGGTGCCAGGCAGTTCAATTCAGAATTCCCCAAGAGAGTTTCCTCAGGTTCGCTGGAACCATGAGTCGACAGAAAAGATCTCGTAGTAGATGGGAAGGTGTTTGCTTTTTTTGAAGCATTATTTAGAAGATTCAGTACCTGTGGCGTCACACAGGTGATTGATGTTGAAAAAAAAACAGAGAAAAATTTATCAGATAATTGACCAGTTGTTGCCGTAACAACCAGACTTGAGTTTATTAGACGCTATTTCTCAAGCAGTTTCTTTTGTATTCAACCATCTTCTACCTTTGAATGTTTAAAGGATGGGCGCTCTTCAACCATTCAGGTCCAAGCCGTTTGAATAGGGGCAGCTGTTGCACCCTAAAATTTGACCAACCGGGTCCTGTATCTGGCTCGATGTTTCGACGCATCTTTGCATTCGCATTTACATACTGCATATAGTACATTTTCTACATCATGGTGACTTTATCGGGATTACAGCCCTGCTGTCGCATTTCAGGTGTTTCAGACTGATTCAGATAATCAGAGGTTATGTGTGGGAAGTCGCACGCTTCCCGGGTGTTTTTCAGCTTACCGTTGTTTTGAGGACAGTCAGGTGTCCGAGTGTTGTCAATGGTTCCGCTCTGGTCTCGATCTCCTTTTAATTGAATAAATTGCATTTGTAGTTTTATTAGGGTTTTATGGTCTTTTTCTATTTTTGTAAATAGATTTTAATGTTTTTTAGGATATTTCCTTTTTAAAAAAAATAATAGAGTTTCTTTAGAGATTAAATAGATTTTTTGGTTTTAATAAAGAGTTTTAGATATAGAATATAATAGTTTTTAATAGTTTTAATAGAAATATAGATTTTTCTTTTTTAATAAATAGATTTTTGTTTTATAGAATTAATAGATTTCTTTTTATTTTTTAATAGGATTTTAGATTAATATAGATATTAATAGAGTTTAGAATATTTAATGATTGTCTTAATTTTTTATTAGAATATTATTAGGTCCTTAATTGTCATTTTCAGTTTTAATCAGTGTCTAGTTCACTAATCATCACGTTTAGTCCAAGCTAATCCATATTATTCCATTGCATTTCCATTAATTCTGTTAACCCAATTCCATTTCAGTTTACCATTTTACTAATTAATTCATTAAGCCATTTTCATTTTGTTATCTCGTTAATCCACGTATTAGTCCAGTTAATCTTTCATTAGTTTCATTTTGGGCCAAATTATCCAGCAATTAGTCAAAAACCCATTCACCAAGGTCCATTGCATATCAGTATAAAATATCAACACCACGTGTACACACAGAAGGAAGACACATCACTTTCTCACACACTCAGAAGGTGACACCTAACTCACCCACTCACTCCTTCTCCCTCCACGTGTATCGCATGCAGCTTCCCACTAACGCCTAGCTCCGCCACTTGTCATCACACCGACCTTCATCGGTTGCATGGCCGCCGGCCATGCAACCACCTCCCCACCAAACTCCGGCCACCTCCAACTGTCTCAGACCACCGCAACTAACTGTAACCACCTCGCCGGAAAACCCAAAGTCACCGGAAACTCGTAAGAAACCCAGAAATTCATAAAATTCATCAATTTCTCCGATCCACAATCATCATCCTCTAATCATCTTCTTCCTCACCGATCATCAAACATCATCATCACGATTTATCCAAAAATTCAAGCTCCGTTCCTTCATCAATCATCCACATGATTTTCCAGATTCGTAACCTTCAACAAATTTCATCCAGGATAGTTTTTTTTCCAGATCGTCGTGATTCATCAACAACAACAACATCAAGTTCATCAGCGAACCTCCAGAAATGCAAAAGCCTCCAACGATCATCATCCAGAATGTTGAAGAACATTCGTCAACACACAAATCTCCAGATTTCCTCGTTCTTCAACAACAACAAGAAGAAGATCTTCATCGCTGATCTTCAGGAAATTCTTTCTTCATCAGTTTTTTTTCCAGATTCTTTCATCGTTCAAGCAACCTCAGCAATTTTATGAGTCCACTGAGACTCTTCCAAGGCTTATATCGGTAAATCCACATGCATCTTCCATTCATCTCCGTCAAGAACACTCCACAAAAGAACTTCAAAGCTCATCAATCTCCAACGACTTGTAATAAGTCTCCACCGGAATCATCAATAAATCTTCCTCAGCAAGTCTTCAACTCGTGATTTTTTGGATCTCTGATGTTTTTTTGTAACTGTGATTGTTGGATATGGTTGTTTGGTGGTTTGATTATAGGTGAATTTGTGAAGGAGAAAGGTTTGAGATGGAAGATTGAACACAGGTCGAGAGTGGAAATGAGAGAGTCTGAGCGAGAGAGGTGAGTGAGGGATGGCGTTTTTTTTGTCTGAGTGAACAGTGAAAGATGATGTTAGAAGATCTAGGGTTTTTACTGAAGAACTATGGATGATGGACTCGTGGGCGGTGGGCCTTGTTAAGCCCGTCAATTTTTTCACACATGCCTTCGTTTTGTTTTTCTTACCTCCCTCCCTCGTGTGACTATTGTTCAAGTGGGCTGGGCCTTTGTGGCAGACTACTGATTGAGTATCCCCTCTGTACTAATGCACACCCCCCTGCGTATGTATGTGTTTTTTTCAGTATGGGCTGGGCCTGTGATTTTTTTTAACTACATTCCCCGTGTATTTTTCCCACCCTCTGCATGTTATTCTTGTTAACTTTTTACATGGCAATTCAATTGTAATATTGTTTCTAGGTTAGTTTAATATTTTCTTATATTTAAGTCCTAGAATTCTAGTTAGCATATAATTAGATAGTTAGTTAGCACATTAATTTTAGTGTTAATTTTTGCTTTAGAGCATTTTAGTGTAATATTAGATTAGACTAGTGGTTAATATCCTAGAGTATTGTAATTAGCATATAGTTTACATTTTAATATTTTTTGTTAGAAAATAATATTTTTGCTAGAATTTCTAGAATATTGTAAATAGAATTTAGGTTAGATTCTTTAGGAATTTTTAAATAACATTTTTTATAGATTGCTTTAGGATTTAACATAGTTGTCCTTTTAATAGAATTTAAGAACTTAGAATATTTTTTAGGAGAACTATAGTTTAATTCTTTTAGGAGATTTAGGGTAGTTTTTTAGGAGATTATTCTTACCATTCTTTTTTATGTAAATACTAATGCCGTTTTGCGTTTAAGGTTTCTTTTGTAGGTGAAGAAGAAGAAAAAGCACAAAACAGGATAAAAGCATCAAGAAAAATGACAGAAAGACAAAAGGCGAAAATCAAAGCAAAAATAATCAAAGGAGAAACAAGCCAACGAAGCTTGCATTTGAACACGGAGACGAAGACCAGCGGACCCCTTTCCCTTTAGTGTTTTTTAGACTTTCTTTTTCTTTCGCGACTTTCGAGTGTTGTGAGATCGATAGATACGTAGGAAAGGTTGTGGGAGAGTTTCTTTCACTCAACCTGGATGTTTAGCATCACCCTTTGGGTGCTATACGAAGAATCCACTCCTTACATTTAGGATTTAGCGTGTGAACCCTTTTTCTCGCTTTTAGGCGATTAGACCTTTCTCTTGCTTCTGTACAATCGAGACCAACCCCGTTCAGCTGTAGTAGGCCGAACTACGGCTGCTCTGATCTCTCATACTTGTTGAGAGTACGTAGGCACAAGACGCGAAGTCTTGGCGAGCAAACTTCCCCCGTAGTTTCCCGAACTACGATGACTCTGACTTTCTCTCTTGAGAATACGTAGGCTTAGAGTGCGACGCTCTATCGAGTCAATTCCCTTCCGTTTAGATTTAGCAGCTGTAGATAGATTGTTTTTGCATCCTTTAGACAAACCAACAAGCGTGGATCCCGTCGAGTACGACGGACGTGAGGGGTGCTAATACCTTCCCCTTGCGTAACCGACTCCCGAACCCAGGTTTGGTTGCGATGACCATACCTTTCCCGTCTTTGCGTTAGGTTTACTTCGAGCGTTTCCTTTCCCTCCGTTGGGATAAATAACGCACGGTGGCGACTCTTCTGTCATAGCCATCGCCGATTTTCGCAGTAGCGACACTATGGAGAGTATGGCCAAGGGCCAAGAGAATCTTCAGACTTTGGTTCAGCCGCTGCTGACGCGGGAAAACGGAAATGACAATACTGACTACAACTCTGTTGGGACTCCTCGCCGGGAGGATGAGATACCGGTAGTTGTCACTCCACCTGTTGTGATTGGAAATACTGGCACTGGCGCTGGTAATGGTAACACCGGGCAGGGTGATGGGAACATTGTTAACAACACTGGTTTCAGAGACGTCAACCAGGGCGGTGGTAACAACATTGGTTTTGGCAACAATAATCAGGGGTTTGACTTCGTCAATCAGGACGGGAATTTTGGCTTCAATGCTCAATGAAGGTGAGATAATACTTAGAAGGGGGGGGGTTGAATAAGTATGGAAAATTAATACTTAAAAATAATCACACAATTATTTTTATCCTGGTTCGTTAAACAACTACTCCAGTCCACCCTTCCAGAGTGATTTGCCTTTCTCAACAAGGACTTAATCCACTATTAAATCAAACTGATTACAATAGTATCACCTAAGAACTACAGTTCTTAGTCTTTTCAAGAGCTACTGATTCACACTGAATCCTCTTAAGGAATATCCTTTACAATCAATGTAAATTAAATACAAGAGTTTTTAATGCTTCTATAAAGCTATAATCACAACAGTGATTTTTCTCTTAAGTTTAAGTACAATGAGATTCTATGAAGAATAAGAATGAGAGCTTATAGAATATTGTGATTTCTTTCCAGCAAGTGTGTGACTGAAGAATGAAGTGAGGAACTCCTTTTATAGGCAGCTGAATCAAGCAAGCTCAACGTTGAAAAGAGAGTCTCAAAAGGTCTGAGCCTTTTTGTCTTCACATGCACTGACCTTTCCTTGAAATAGATGGCACAGAAAAATCCTTTTTGTCTGTGTAAGTGTGTCTAGCACAAATAAGGAAAGAGACGTTGAATAGTTCCAACGGATATATTCTTGAAAACATTTCTTCAGTTTCAGCAAGTTCTTCAGAGTCTGAATGGATCAGATTCTTCTGATGAGATTCAAAACTATACTATATCAGAGTCTTCTGCAGCGTGTGTGCTTCTAGCGTGTTGATCATCAGAGCATTTTGACACAGAACTTCAGTACTTGGCAGCGTAAGTACCTTCAGAAACTTCTGTAGACTAATGCTTTGAGAAACTCTTCAATCAATATTCTTCTATACTTCTGATGCTTCAGCTTCAGATGCTTCTGATTATCTTCAGATGCTTCTGACTATCTTCAGATGCTTCTGACTCAGAATGTTCTGGAGCTTCTTGCTTCAGATCCTTCTGGAGACTACGCTCAGGATCTTCTGTAAGGAGCAAACAGATTCTTCTGTAAGGTGCATCTGGCGCTTCAGAGTCAGAATAGCTTCTTGTTTTCAAGGCAGATTTGCTTCTAGAGAGTTAATATAAATTTGATCTGCAGTAAAACTCTCAAATAAATTTTAGAGTATATAATTCTTAAATATAAATTTCCTAACAGTTATCATCAAAACAAAGAGTAATTATTAAGAACCAATCTGTGTTCTAACAATCTCCCCCTTTTTGATGATGACAAAAAGTATCAGAAATTTTATTTAATTGAACATAAAGAATTATAACTCCTCCTGAGATGATGAATCTCCCCCTGAGTTAAATATGAAAAAGGAATAGAAACTTCCCTTTTTTTTTATCTTGAGAAATCTTCAGAGTCAGATCTTGTTTGTCTTGTAATAATCAAGGGTCAGACTATCTTGCAGATATAAGATTCAGAGTTTGATAAAGGATAAATGATCTGAGAAACTCAGAGATTCTTTTATAGAATATTCTTATCAAATGTTCTGAAATAGTCAATTTAGATATTAGAAAGAATAGATATGTCTGAAGATTCATTCTAGTGAAATTATATTAAATAGTTCAGATCTTTATTTTCTCCCCCTTTTTTGTCATAAGCAAAAAGTAAAAACTTTTAATAAAGACAAATAAAAGGAACAATAGCAGATAATTCAATGGAGAATAACAAACTGTTTCATTCAATCATAACAGAGCAAAAGTACATTGAAAAATATCAGAAGATATAACAAAACATTCAGATGCAACAACAACAGATGCACAAACATGAGAAAAAATATCTAAGTGTGTTTTGACAAAAGCATCTTCAATAGGTCTGTGATCTCAGATTGAGATTGCTCTTGCTTTGACATGAACTTGGTTATTGTCTCATTCTTCTCATCTTGTTTAGACATCCACTCTGACATGTCCTCAGATTTCTTGTCTTGCTTCGCCATCCAAGATCTTATTTCAGATTGACCAGCTTCCAGAGCAGCAATCTTGTCTCCAAAATCTGAATTTTCTGTCTTTGTCTCTGATGGAGGTTCTGCAACTTGCACAGAGTCAATTGCCATATGTTCTGGAGATCCTGAAGAGGGTTCTACCAGAGTCATAGTTAGTGTAGTGGCAGTTGGTTCTGGTGGAGGAGGAGGTGGAGGAGCATCCAAACACAGCAGAGGTTCAGTCTTGTTGACAATCCAGAATTGAGTTCTTTCAGCTCTGAGCTTTGCATCATCAGAACAGATGTTCTTCAGATTAGAAGCTACAGTGTTGAATCTTTTGAGAAATCCTTTCCAGATGATGTCAGTCTCATTTGCATCCATAGTTTCAGAACATCTTTTCTGAACAGTACCTAAAGACATCTGTATTTCTTGCAAAAACATTTGAAATAAATGATCAATATTAAGTCTGGGTGGTGGTTTAAGCAAGGTTTCCAGAGTCATCTGTTTAGGTTTTGGAGTTGGTGGTATCAGTGATTTTGGAATGGAAATCAGAGGAGGGGGAACATATGGAAATAATGGAATTTCTGGTTTCTGAGGTAATGATCTGTTTAAAGCATTAAGCAGATTTGGTTGAGGTCTTGTGCGTGGGTAAACAACATCAAAGAATGCATTGGAGTATGGTACGAAAGCAGAGTTTGATGGTTTATCAGATGCAACTGTGTTATCAGATGCAGGATGCAGAGCTGAAACAGCAGCTTTACCAGATGTAGCAGATATGGTGGCTAAGGATCCTTCATTTTCCATAGATTGAATATATGAAAGGATTACAGATGGAAGGGTTGGTTTAAGTTTAGGTTTCAGAGGTGTCAAGGGTTCAGAAGGCTCAACTCTATCATAAAAATCTTTCAGTTTGAAACCATAAGATAAGTTATGATAAAGAGAAGACACTTGAGCACAAGATATTCCAGATGATGATGGATTAGAAGTAGGAACAATCATCTCAGATGAAGGTGCAGGTGGAGGCATAGGTTCTGGAATGGTAGTTTTGGTAGTTAAGGTTGATTCAGGTTCAGGTTCATGAACAGGGTATTTGTCAGATGGATTAATCAGAAAATCAGGATGAATTTCTGATTCAGATGAATTTGAAGATGTTTCAGGTGTACAAGAGGTAGAAGAAACTTGAAACACTGTTTTTAATGGAGTGATATCAAGAACTTCTGTCTCAGGGATATGATATGGTTCTGAAGGGGTATCAGATTGTTGAGTAGGTGGTTCAGATGAAACAGGAGCAGAAGTTACTTTAGAGGGTTCAGAAGTAACAGTTGCTACAGGTTCAGAAGATGGAATTGATGATGGTGGAATGACAGAGTCTTTTTCTGGTTGATCTTCTGTGGTTTGTTTTTCTGGATGATCAGAAGATTTTGATTGATTTTCTGTTGTTGGTTGAGCAGATTTTTGTTTATCAGAATTTTGTGATAGTTCTGATGGTTGTGGTTCTGTTTGTTGTGGTTCTGTTGGTTGTGGTTCTGTTGGTTGTGGAACAGTTGGTGAAGGACGTAGAGTGAAGTGTTTGATATGTAATTTGGGTTGAGGTGGTTTTGATACAGAAGCAGTAGGTTGTTTCTGAGGTGAGACAGAACTGGGGGCAGCAACAGATGTTGTTTGAGTGATAGGTGGTTTGGGAACAGACTTAATAGAAGAATCATTAATAACAATATTTTTAGAAGTAACAGAAGCTTTAGTACCTTTGAGTTTAATCCTTTTAGCAGAGACAGCTTCTCCAGAGTCTTTTCTCTTCAGAAGATCCTTGGGTTTCTCAGCAATCTTAGCCTTCTTCTGGACAGGTTCAGATTCTGCTGCAGGTTGAGATCTTTTCCTCTGAAGTGGAACTTCTTCTTCTTCTTCTTCTTCTTCTTCTGCATCTGGCAGGGGTTGCTTGACAAGTTGAAACACATTGGCAGGAACAGGCACTCCTTCCCTTTTGCATTCCTCTATATACATCAGAACAATGTGTCTAGGTTCTTCAGCAAAGAATAGAGGAAAGTCTGATACTGGAATCCTTTTGTTCAAATCAGACATGTTTAACTTCTTTGGAGCAGTGGTAAGTTCATCTACAATCTTGAGTCTCAGAAGGCTTTTAGCGTTCAGAGGCTTTCCCATAATGAACTCTAGTTCCTCTGTAACACCAGCATCATACAGAGCAGCCACTAAACCATTTTCAGTGAGAAGATCTGAGAGCAACCTTCCAAAAGGTATCCAAGTCCTGATCTTCTGGCATTTTTCTTTCACAGATTCTCTGGATGCGTTGATGTGATTCCACAGATGCATGAACAAAATGTAAGGCAGATCTACCTTGTTGCTCTGACTTAGGCAGTACATAAAATAGATCTGTTCATTGTTGACATAATCTGGGGAATTTGTTGACTTTCTGTGATGTATGCATCCCATGAAGATCTTGGCCCAGATCTTGTAATCAGGCTTCAGATCTTTGAATCTGTTAGAGGCTTGTCCAGCAGTCATAACCTCCTCATAGACTTCATCCATATCAACACGCCCAGCTGGCAGATGTGAAACACCATCTGTTTCTTCATAACCAATCAGTCTTCTAATCAGATCCTCTGTGATTATGATCTCCTTTCCCAGTACAGATGATAAGATAAACTTTGGATACACAGATGCATGAATCCAGAATTCCTTAACAAGTAGAGGGTAAACTGGTCCAAACAGTCTATCAAAGTATTTCACCCAACCTTGAGCTCTAACAATGGAGCGAAAATCAAACCCATTGTCAGCCAAAGAATCAAATTCAACCATGGATTCACACAACACTTCTAACTTTTCAACAGGTGTGAGAAGAGTTCTCTGTGGAGGAGTATATGGAGCAGCACCTAGATTATCTGAAGTCACAGCAGCCATTGTTGATTGAAACTGAGCAGTTGTTGATGAAGAAGACGCCATTGAAGAATGCTTTTTAGAACACTTAGGTTTTGAGTTTTTATGTAGAGAGAACAAAAGATGAAAGCGCATGAAAATTCTGAGAGTGAAAAGTGTGAAAGTGAATACACAACATGTATTTATACTAATCACATAGGCACACCAAAAGACAGAAATAACGCACGTTTGAGCAGCATTAAATGAAGAGAATAAAATCATTTCAAATAATAAATGCTTCTGACAGATTTGGGGGGAAAACCAAGATATTTACTATTCAAATTTCACTTCAAACGTCTTTTCAGTTGTGCACACGCCACCTCATCAGATTTTGTGGGACACGTGTATGCTTGCATGTTGTTCTGAATTCTCTCAAGAAATGAAACGTTAGCCACGTTCAGATCTTCTAAAGATGGTTAGTTCAGATTTTCACATCAGAAATAATAATCAGAATAGAATAAATGAACAGAAGAAATACTTCAGATCATTAAACATTTTGCATCTGAGAGGTTGCCTCTGATAAATATTACTCTGGACAAAAATCCATACAAATATTTTTCAGAATGAACTTAAATCTATCTTCAGCAAGGGGTTTTGTGAAAATATCAGCCCATTGATGATCTGTATCAACAAAAGCTAAATTAATTACACCCTTCTGAACATAGTCTCTGATGAAGTGATGTTTAATTTTTATATGTTTTGCCTTTGAATGCAAGATTGGATTTTTTGACAAACATATAGCAGAAGTATTATCACAAAAGATAGAAAGATTACTCTCATAGATTTGATAATCTTCTAATTGACTCTTCATCCAGAGCATCTGAGTACAACATCCAGCAGCAGCAATGTATTCTGCCTCTGTAGTTGATAGTGCAATGGTAGGTTGCTTCTTGCTGTACCATGAGATCAGATGACTTCCAAGAAACTGACAGCTTCCAGAAGTGCTTTTACATTCAACTCTGTCTCCAGCATAGTCAGCATCACAGAATCCAACTAATGAAAATTCATCAGATCTTCTGTAACACAAACCCATGTTAGCAGTACCTTTCAGATACCTTAGAATCCTCTTAACAGCTGTTAAGTGTGATTCTCTAGGATCTGATTGGAATCTAGCACATAAGCAGACACTAAACAGAATATCTGGTCTAGAAGCAGTCAAGTATAGAAGAGATCCTATCATACCTCTGTAGAGTTTTTGATCTACCTTCTTACTTACCTCTTCCTTACCTAGAGTGCTTGTAGGATGCATTGGAGTCTTTGCCATTTTGCTATCAACCATGTTGAACTTCTTCAGAAGCTCTTTAACATATTTGGTTTGATGTATGTAGGTGCACTCTGGAGTCTGGTTGACTTGGATTCCCAAGAAGAATCTCAATTCTCCCATCATGCTCATTTCAAATTCTTCCTGCATACATTTAGCAAACTCCTTTCCAAGCGTAATATTTGTTGATCCAAAAATAATGTCATCTACATAAATTTGACAAATCAACAGATCTTTCTTAACAGTTTTACAGAATAAAGTTGTATCCACTTTTCCTCTGATAAAATTTTTCTTCAGAAGGAAGTTGCTCAACCTCTCATACCAAGCTCTGGGAGCTTGTTTTAATCCATAAAGGGATTTCTTTAATTTGAAAACATGATCTGGAAAGTTTTCACTTTCAAAACCAGGAGGTTGGTGGACATATACTTCTTCTTCTATAATACCATTAAGAAAAGCACTTTTAACATCCATCTGATACAGAGTGATGTTATTCTGTGCAGTAAAAGAAATAAGAAGGCGTATAGATTCTAACCTTGCCACTGGAGCATATGTCTCAGTGTAATCAATACCTTCTTGCTGACTGTATCCTTGAGCAACCAGCCTTGCCTTATTCCTTTCTACTTCTCCCTTTTCATTCAGCTTATTCCTGAAGACCCATTTTGTTCCAATAATATTGAATCCTTTAGGTCTAGGAACCAGATCCCAAACTTCATTTCTGGTGAATTGATTCAGCTCTTCTTGCATAGCTATAATCCATTCATTATCTTCCAGAGCCTCATCTACAGATGTTGGTTCTATTATTGACACTAAGCCAAATAGAGAAGATTCAGAAGTTCTGAGAAATGATCTTGTCCTTATTGGATCATCTTTCTTTCCAATTATCACATCTTCTGGATGAGAAGATTTGATTCTGGAAGAAGATCCTCTGACAGTTGGTCTATCAGAAATATGCAAGTTGTTTAGTTGGGAAGTCAAAGGTATAGCATCTGGGGTTACTTCAGATTCTTTGATTTTTGCCTTTTCTGCCTCTGAGCCTTTAGAGTCTGTGAGAATCACTTCTCTATCTGCAGAACTTTCAAACTGCTTTGGCTTTTCAGAGCCAAGCTTATCATCAAATCTAACATGAATAGATTCTTCAACAATCTGTGTTTCAGTATTGAATACTCTGTAGCCTTTAGAGCGTTCAGAATAACCAAGCATGAAACACTTCTGTGCTTTGGAATCAAACTTGTTCAGATTATCTTTAGTATTTAGCATAAAACAAATACATCCAAAAGGATGAAAATAAGAAATGTTAGGCTTTCTGTTTCTCCACAATTCATAAGGAGTCTTTTCCAGAAGAGGTCTTACAGACACTCTGTTCTGAATATAACAAGCTGTGTTAATTGCTTCTGCCCAAAAATGTTTTGCCAGATTTGTCTCATTGATCATGGTTTTGGCCATCTCTTGCAATGTTCTATTTTTCCTTTCTACAACTCCATTTTGTTGTGGAGTTCTAGGGCAGGAGAAATCATGTGCAATGCCTTTTTCAGAAAAATATTTTTCAAAATGTTTATTTTCAAATTCTCCTCCATGATCACTTCTGACTTTAATAATTTTGGAATCTTTTTCAGTCTAGACTTGATTGCAGAAGTCAAAGAACACAGAATGAGACTCATCCTTGTGTTTTAGAAACTTTACCCATGTCCATCTGCTGTAGTCATCTACAATGACTAACCCATACTTCTTGCCTCTGATGGATGCAGTTTTCACTGGTCCAAACAGATCAATGTGAAGTAATTCCAATGGTCTGGAGGTAGACACAACATTTTTTGATTTAAAATGAGATTTTGAAAATTTACCTCTTTGACATGCTTCACACAGAGCATCTGAGTTGAACTTCAACTTAGGAAGTCCTCTGACCAGATTGAGTTTATTAATCTGAGATATACGTCTCATATTAATATGCCCCAATCTTCTATGCCAGACCCATTGCTCATCATTCACAGATAAGAGGCATTTTACATTTTGAACTTTAAGTTCTGAAAGGTTAATTTTATAAATGTTGTGTTTCCTCTTTCCACTGAATAGGATAAAACTATCCTTTTGACATACAGCTTTGCAACATTTTTTATTAAAGATTATATCATAACCATTGTCACTTAATTGACTTATGGACAATAGATTATGTTTCAATCCTTCAACTAACAGAACATTAGTAATAGAGGGAAGCTTACCATTTCCAATAGTGCCAGATCCAATGATCTTGCCCTTATGGTTCCCTCCAAACTTCACGTCCCCTCCATATCTAAGTTTCAGGCTTTGGAACATAGACCTTTCTCCTGTCATGTGTCGTGAGCATCCAGAGTCCAGGTACCATGATTGGTGTCCTGACCTTGCTTCTAAGAACATCTGCAACAGGAATTATTTTGTTTTTAGGTACCCAGATCTTCTTGGGTCCTTTGGGGTTAGTTGGTTTGCAGGTTTGTCTAAACTTCTGTTTTGCAACATAATGTTTATTCTGACTTGCCTTTGGTTTAAACACATAAGTACTCTTCTCAGAGCTTGTGTGTTTAATGTCATTCAAGTGACCAAATTTGAATTGAGAGTACAAAGGTGTCTTCCTGATGCAAAGTTTGTCAACAGGTTTTGGATTGCTTCCAGATGAAGACTCATATCCAATGCCTCTTCTGTTGTTTCCACTAACACCATAGATCATGGAAGCCATCTTGCTTCTGTCTATGCTCTTAGTGAGAAACCTCTGAAAACTAGAGTCATATTTTTCTAAAATATTTTCACAAGACTTAGTCTCAGAATCAGATTCTTGTTGAGTTCTATCAATGTCATTTTTGATTTTTAAATTTATTTCTTTCTGCTCAACAAGTTCTATTTTCATAAGATCAATCTCAGATTCAAGATTGCTTTTCAGCTTCTTGTATTTGAGTTTGATGTTGTTGTAACTTTTAAGAACTTCTGTTAAAACTTTAATGAGTTTTTCTTTGGTAAGTTTAGCCATTACCTCTTCTGCATCATCATCAGATTCAGATTCTGATTCATATCCAGAGGTACCTTCCTCTTGATCCTCTGTCCTGGCCATCAGTGCAACATTTGCACATTCTTCTTCTGATTCAGAAGATGACTCACACTCATCTGAGTCATCCCATGTTGCCATCAGAACCTTCTTCTTTTTGTTGAACTTCTTCTTAGGTTTTTCTTTCAGAAGTTTGGGGCAGTCATTCTTGTAGTGCCCAGGTTCTTTGCACTCATAGCACACCACTTCTTTCTTGGCAGATCTTCTGTGACTAGAAGATTCCTTTCTGTTATCAGATCTTCTGAAGTTGTTAAACTTCTTTCCCTTGTGCTTCCAGAGTTTGTTAATCCTTCTGGACAGCATGGACAACTCATCTTCTTCTTCAGAAGAAGATTCTTCAGAGCTTTCTTGAATGACCTGCAAAGCTTTAGCAGTTTTGTTAGATTTTAAAGCTATGGATTTACCTTTATCTTTCTTCTGGGGTTCATCTTCCTCCAACTCAATTTCATGGCTTCTCAAAGAACTGATAAGTTCTTCTAAAGAGATCTTGTTCAGATCTTTTGCCATCTTCAATGCAGTCACCATTGGTCTCCATCTGGTGGGAAGACTTCTGATGATTTTCTTGACATGATCTGACGTTGAGTAGCCCTTGTCCAGAACTTTCAGACCAGCTGTAAGAATCTGAAATCTAGAAAACATAGTTTCCACATTTTCAGACTCTTCCATTTTAAATGCCTCATACTTCTGTATGAGCACCAGAGCCTTTGTCTCTTTAACCTGAGAGTTTCCCTCATGAGTCATTTTGAGTGATTCAAACATGTTATGAGCAGTATCTCTGTTAGTGATCTTCTCATACTCAGTATAAGAGATTGCATTAAGCAATATAGTTCTGGCTTTGTGGTGATTCTTGAAGTCTCTTTTCTACACTTCAGTCATTGATTTTCTATCAATATTTTTGCCATCCTCACCAGTAGGATGTTCATATCCATCAATGACCAAATCCCAAAGATCAGCATCATACCCAAGAAAAAAACTTTCTATTCTATCTTTCCAATAGTCAAATTTTTCTCCATCAAACATTGGAGGTTTGGTACTGATCCTATCCCTCTCTTCATATTTATTGTTGATATTTGACATTGAATTATCAGCCATGATAACAAATAAATATATTGATCAAAGTATATCTCTCTCTGGATCTTTACTGACACTGTTAAGTGATAGCACACTCAGAACCGGAGCTCTGATGCCAACTGAAGGTGAGATAATACTTAGAAGGGGGGTTGAATAAGTATGGAAAATTAATACTTAAAAATAATCACACAATTATTTTTATCCTGGTTCGTTAAACAACTACTCCAGTCCACCCTTCCAGAGTGATTTGCCTTTCTCAACAAGGACTTAATCCACTATTAAATCAAACTGATTACAATAGTATCACCTAAGAACTATAGTTCTTAGTCTTCTCAAGAGCTACTGATTCACACTGAATCCTCTTAAGGAATATCCTTTACAATCAATGTAAATTAAATACAAGAGTTTTTAATGCTTCTATAAAGCTATAATCACAACAGTGATTTTTCTCTTAAGTTTAAGTACAATGAGATTCTATGAAGAATAAGAATGAGAGCTTATAGAATATTGTGATTTCTTTTCAGCAAGTGTGTGACTGAAGAATGAAGTGAGGAACTCCTTTTATAGGCAGCTGAATCAAGCAAGCTCAACGTTGAAAAGAGAGTCTCAAAAGGTCTGAGCCTTTTTGTCTTCACATGCACTGACCTTTCCTTGAAATAGATGGCACAGAAAAATCCTTTTTGTCTGTGTAAGTGTGTCTAGCACAAATAAGGAAAGAGACGTTGAATAGTTCCAACGGATATATTCTTGAAAACATTTCTTCAGTTTCAGCAAGTTCTTCAGAGTCTGAATGGATCAGATTCTTCTGATGAGATTCAGAACTATACTGTATCAGAGTCTTCTGCAGCGTGTGTGCTTCTAGCGTGTTGATCATCAGAGCATTTTGACACAGAACTTCAGTACTTGGCAGCGTAAGTACCTTCAGAAACTTTTGTAGACTAATGTTTTGAGAAACTCTTCAATCAATATTCTTCTATACTTCTGATGCTTCAGCTTCAGATGCTTCTGATTATCTTCAGATGCTTCTGACTATCTTCAGATGCTTCTGACTCAGAATGTTCTGGAGCTTCTTGCTTCAGATCCTTCTGGAGACTACGCTCAGGATCTTCTGTAAGGAGCAAACAGATTCTTCTGTAAGGTGCATCTGGCGCTTCAGAGTCAGAATAGCTTCTTGTTTTCAAGGCAGATTTGCTTCTAGAGAGTTAATATAAATTTGATCTGCAGTAAAACTCTCAAACAAATTTTAGAGTATATAATTCTTAAATATAAATTTCCTAACAGTTATCATCAAAACAAAGAGTAATTATTAAGAACCAATCTGTGTTCTAACACTCAAGGCTTTGGCAATGATGGCTATGGTAACACTAATCAAGGGTATGGTTACGGTAATGGTGGATTCGATAATGTGAACAACAACGATGCTGAGGCGATTCCTTTCAACACTAGCTTTGGACCTGCTGGGGTTAACCAAGGGTTCGGTAATAGAGGAAGAGGTCCTATGTTCAATCAACAAAGGTATGGCCGTAACGCTGGTTACGAGGGGTATGGTAATGAGAATGTGAATTGGGGCGAGGATCACCAAGAGGACGCCTTTTCTGGAAGAGGTATGGGAACTGAGGGTCCCATTGACCCTGTTCAGAGGATCAAAATATTGGAAGAACAGATGAAAGGAGTGGTTAACCAGAACTCTGCTGGGTTGGATATGACTATTATGGGTTTGGTACCCGGGCTGAGGGTGCCATTGAAATTCAAGGCTCCAACATTTGACAAGTACAAGGGGGATACATGCCCAAAGGTCCATGTACGTTCTTATTATAGAAGGATGTCTGCATATTCCAATGATGAAAGGATGCTTATGCATTTCTTTCAAGACAGCTTATCGGGACCATCACTGGAATGGTACATGGGACTAGAGCCCACTCAGATTAGAAGCTGGAAGCAGTTGGCTGATGCTTTCATGATGCATTACAAATACAACAGCGATCTGGCGCCAAACAGAGTTCAGTTGCAGAGTTTGTCGCAGAAAAGTGGTGAAAGTTTCAAAGAGTACGCGCAGCGGTGGCGCGATATGGCGGCTAGGGTGCATCCTCCTTTAGTTGAAAGAGAGATGAATGATATGTTTGTTGGAACGTTTACAGGAATGTACTATGACAAGTTGCTCAATGTCTCAATGGGTAGCTTCTCCGATATGATCCTCATGGGAGAGAGAATTGAAAATGGAATTAAAATCGGGAAGATTCAAGCTGGTGAGTCTGCTTTAGCGGGAGGTGTGAGAAAGGATTTTGGTGGAAGACGACAAGGTGATGCCAGTGTTGTATTCGGTGGTAGAGGCCGGGGAAGGGGAAGAAATCAGTATGTTCAGCCTCAACAAATAGCCAGTGTTACTATTTTGATCCCTCAACAGAGGCAGCAACAACAGCAACAACCACAACAACAACAACAGAGACAACATCCCGCTCAGCGCAGAATACAAGAGGGCAGACCGAAAAGAGTATTCGAAGCACCGCCTTCCACATATGCAGAACTTCTTCAAACATTGATGGGTTTGAATTTGGTTGAGAAAAGGACGATGGCTCTGTTAACAGGTACTCCTCCGTTTGGCTTCGACGCTGGTAAACATTGCGAGTTTCATTCTGGGGCGCCCGGACATGACATTGAAAGTTGCCACGCATTCAAACATAAAGTTCAAGACTTGTTGGACAGTAAAGCCATTAACTTTGGGCAGGTGGGTCCTAACATTGTACAACAACCTATGCCTAATCATGGGGCAAACGCCATCTTAACAGAAGAGAATTTGAACTTGGTGATGGATGTTAATGAGTTGAAGACACCATTGGGTGAGGTAAAAAGTAGGTTGTTGAAAGGGGGGTCTTCCCTGGTTGTGACGAATTTTTTTTAGATTGTTGGACTCATCCTGAGGGTTGTGCTGACTTGAAGAGGGGCATTCAGGCCATGATCGACGAAGGGACCTTGCAATTTGATCGAACTACAGTTGAGAAGCCTGTTGAGGCGTTATGTGATAAGCAAAATGAGATTGCGACGATGACGATCCCGAGAAAGACTATAATAATAACGGCACCCGCCAAGTGGCCAACTATTACGATTACCAAAGCAGGGCCTGTTCCCTTTGAGAGTACAAAAGTTGTCCCGTGGACCTATGGGTTAGAAGCGTATTGTAACGGTGAAAAGATTGTGGCGAATAGCCCGCCAACTGGGGATGTGGATAATGTTGTTGGAACGAGGGACATGACCCGTAGTGGAAGGATCTTTACCTCACCAGAAGTGGAGTCAGAGAGATTAGCCAAAGGCAAGGCTAAAGTAAATGAAAGAGGACCTTCTCAGTTGAAAGAAAAGGACACGTTACTCAAGGACGTAGAGGAGTTCATGAGGCTTATTCGCAAGAGCGATTACAAAATTGTTGAACACCTACAGCAGACGCCATCAAAGATTTCTATCTTGTCGTTGTTGTTATGTTCCGAGGCGCCCCGGAACGCCTTGCTAAAGATTTTGGACATGTCATTTGTACCTCAAGAAGTTTCTGTCAATCAGTTAGAAGGGGTAATGACGCATGTCAATGCTGGACATAGCTTGGGTTTCACAGATTTTGATCTGACACCCAGAGGTCGAGAGCACAATATGGCTTTGCATGTATCGGTGGAGTGTCGGGGCACCGTGATGTCGCATGTATTGGTAGATACTGGATCGTCTCTGGACGTATTGCCAAAGAAGGCCATGATGAAATTAGACATCCGGGGAATTATTTGCACGCCCAGTGATTTGGTTGTGAGGGCGTTTGATGGAACGAAGAGATCAGTGTTTGGATCAATAACATTACCGCTTCAGGTGGGGCCAGAAATATTTGACACCGAATTCTATATCATGGACATCTTTCCAGCTTATAGCTGCCTTCTGGGGCGACCATGGATTCATGGTTCAGGGGTCGTAACGTCCACGCTGCACCAGAAGTTGAAGTACATGGTGGGTGATAGTGTTGTTACCGTTTGCGGGGAGGAGGACATCTTGGTCAGTCACCTGTCATCGTTCAGATATGTTGAAGTCGACGAAGAAATACACGAGACACCTTGTCAAGCCTTCAAAGGGTTGTGGATTAAAGACAAAGCTCAGGGTCCCAGCAAAGTGCCAGAGGTGGCAGTGTCATCCTATAAGGAAGCTCAGGCTTTAGTGCAGACTGGTGAGACTAAAGGTTGGGGGCAGGTGCTGGAAATCCCGGTAAAGAATGACAAGTTTGGACTAGGGTATCGACCGACGTCTTCACCATCATCTTCAGGAGCGCCCAGATTCAAGGGACCGATAACGATTACGCCAAGCGGGGTGTGTTTTGAGACAATCAATGCTATTTCCGATGCTGAAGACGGAGATAGTGACTGCGATATGGACGCGTGGATCAAGCCAAGCGTGCCAGGACAAAGTCTCTGCAATTGGTCCATCCGGGAAACTGTTCCAGTGACTTTTAAACAATAATAATTTGTTTTGTCAATTGTTGAACAATCCTATGTCCTACCCGGGGCATAGTGATTTTACCTTAGGGCTACTTGATTATGTGTATTGCACTGTTTTAATCATGAAATAAAGGCGTTTTTCATATACAAATATTGTGATCCCTGTTTTTCTTGTTTTTACTTTAACAATAAAATGGCAACGTGGTTATTTGCTTTTTTTGCATTTTGAAGCATTTAACCATTTCCTTTGCAGGATTAATATTTCAGATGACATCTCCTACGAACCTCCTATCACTCATTTCGACTTCGAGCACCCGGTATTCCAAGCTGAGGAAGAGATTGCTGAGGATAGCGACTTGCCAGAAGAGCTGACTCGTTTGTTGAAACAGGAAGAGAGAATCATTCTGCCTCATCAGGAGGAAATTGAGATCATCAACTTGGGGTCGGAAGAAGTTGTGAGAAATATCCATATAGGGGCTGCGCTGCAGAGCGACATCAAGCAAAGGTTGATTGAGATACTGCGAGAGTATAGTGATATATTTGCTTGATCATATGAGGACATGCCTGGGCTGGAAATGGACATGGTTGTTCGTCGTCTGCCGTTGCGAGAAGAATGTCCGCCTGTTAAGCAGAAACTCAGAAGAACCAGACTAGACATGGCTGTGAAAATCAAAGAGGAAGTTCAAAAGCAGTGGGATGCTGGCTTCCTAGTTGTTACAACTTATCCGTAATGGGTCGCTAATATAGTACCAGTGCCGAAGAAAGACGGTAAAGTGCGAATGTGTGTAGACTACCGTGATTTGAATAAGGCGAGCCCAAAAGACGACTTTCTACTTCCTCACATTGATGTGCTGGTCGATAACACTGCTCAGTTCTTCGTGTTCTCCTTCATGGATGGCTTCTCGGGCTATATTCAGATCAAAATGGCGCCAGAAGACATGGAGAAAACTAGCTTTATTACTCCCTGGGGAACATTTTGCTACAAAGTGATGCCCTTCGGATTGAAGAACGCTGGGGCAACATATCAACGCGCTATGACGACTCTCTTTCATGACATGATGCATAAAGAGATCGAGGTTTATGTTGATGATATGATTGCCAAATCCCAGATGGAGGAAGAACATTTGGTTAATCTGCTGAAACTGTTCAAGAGGCTTAGGAAGTTCAGGCTGAGAGTGAATCCTAACAAGTGCACCTTCGGGGTGAGATCGGGTAAACTACTGAGGTTTATTGTGAGCAAAAAAGGAATTGAGGTTGATCCTGCAAAGATAAAAGCTATACAAGAAATGCCAACGCCTAAAACAGAAAAAGAAGTGCGTGGGTTTTTAGGGAGGTTGAACTACATTGCTCGGTTCATATCTCACCTAACCGCTACATGCGAGCCGTTATTCAAGTTGTTGAAAAAAGATCGGGTTGTGACCTGGAATGAAAATTGTCAAAAGGCGTTCGACAAGATAAAAGAATACTTGCAGGAACCTCCTGTTTTGATACCCCCAGTGGTCGGGAGGCCTTTGATCATGTATTTGACGGTTCTTGAGGAAAGTATGGGTTGTGTTCTCAGTCAACACGACGAGACTGGACGTAAGGAGCATGTGATCTACTATTTGAGTAAGAAGTTTACTGACTGTGAGTCCAGATACTCAATGCTCGAGAAGACGTGTTGTGCGCTAGCCTGGGCCGCCAAACGTTTGAGACAGTACATGCTGAACCATACGACCATGCTAATTTCAAAGATGGATCCGATCAAATACGTGTTTGAAAAGCAAGCGCTCTCCGGAAGAATTGCCCGATGGCAGATGGTGCTGACAGAATACGGTATTCAATATGTTTCTTAAAAGGCTATTAAAGGTAGCGTTCTATCAGAGTACCTCGCTAAGCAGCCTATTGAGGATTACCAATCGATGAGGTTTGATTTTCCTGACGAGGATATCATGTACCTGAAAATGAAAGATTGTGAAGAACCGTTGTCGGACGAAGGACCAGAGTTGGTATCCAAGTGGCAGTTGATATTTGACGGAGCTGTAAACTCATATGGTAGCGGAATAGGTGCAATTATCACTACCCCTCATGGGACGCACATTCCCTTTACTGCCCGGTTGACCTTTCCCGTTACCAATAATGAGGCTGAATATGAGGCTTGCATCATGGGTCTGGAAGAATCCATTGATTTGAGAATCAAGAACCTGGATGTATACGGAGACTCAGCTCTAGTTGTGAATCAGATTAAAGGAGAATGGGAGACACGTCAGCCTAATTTGATACCCAATATGAACTATGCAAGGAGATTGTTGCGTTTCTTTGAAAAGGTGGAATTGCATCACGTACCGCGAGCAGAAAATCAAATGGCTGACGCCCTTGCGACATTGTCTTCAATGTATAACGTTAACTTCTGGAACGAGGCTCCCCAGATTGTTATCTCTCGGCTTGATAGGCCCGCCTTCATATTTGCCATTGACGAGGCTCCCGATGGTAAGCCATGGTACTTTGACATCCAGAATTTCCTGAAGAACAAGGAGTATCCGGCTGGGGCATCCGGTCGAGATCAGAAGACTCTCAGGAGATTGGCTGACAATTTCTATTTGAACCCGGACGGTGTCCTGTATAAAAGAAACCACGACTTGGTATTGCTACGCTATATAGATGAGAAAGAGGTGAAGTTGCTCATGGAAGAGATACATGAGGGTACATTCGGTACGCATGCTGGTGGGCATGCTATGACGAGAAAACTGCTGTGGGCAGGTTATTATTGGTTGACTATGGAAACAGATTGTTTCAAGTTTGCAAAGTGGAGTCATAAATGCCAAATTTATGCGGACAAGATCCATGTGCCTCGGAGCCCTCTGAATGTGATGTCATCACCGTGGCCTTTCTCGATGTGGGGAATTGACATGATTGGCAAGATCGAGCCCACGACATCAAACGGACACCAGTTCATTTTGGTGGCAATTGATTACTTCACCAAATGGGTGGAAGCAGCATCATATGCCAATGTCACCAAACAAGTGGTAGCCAGATTTATCAAAAGAGACATTATCTGCAGATATGGAATCCCAGAGCGGATTATCACCGACAACGGTTCGAATTTGAATAATAAGATGATGAAAGAGCTGTGTCAGAATTTCAAGATCGAGCATCACAACTCTTCTCCTTACCGGCACAAGATGAATGGCGTCGTCGAAGCGGCCAATAAGAACATAAAGAAGATTGTTCAAAAGATGGTTGTGACGTATAAGGACTGGCACGAGATGTTGCCTTTCGCTTTGCACTGTTATCGTACGACGGTACGTACATCAACCGGGGAAACCCCTTTCTCATTGGTATACGGAATGGAGGCGGTGTTACCATTGAAGGTTGAGATTCCTTCCTTGAGGGTTTTACGTGATGTCCAACTCGACGAGGCAGAATGGATTAAAGATAGACTGAATCAGCTCAGCTTAATGGATGAGAAGAGACTGGCTTCTCTAGCATACGGTCGGTTGTATCAGAGCCGGATGAAGAAAGCTTACGACAAGAAGGTGTGCCCGCGAAGCTTTCAGACGGGCGATCTTGTTTTGAAAAAGATTTTCCCACCACAATCAGATCACAGGGGAAAATGGACTCCCAATTATGAAGGTCCATACGTTGTAAGAAAGGTTTTCTCTGGAGGAGCCTTTTTGTTGTCCACCATGGATGGTGAGGACTTTACGTCTCCTGTGAATTCGGACGCAGTTAAAAAATACTTTGCTTGAAAGTGACCCGCTGGACAAAAAACGAGAGTCCAGGCAAAAATGGGGCATCCCGGCGAACCATAAAAAATGAATAAAAGGTTCGGGCAAAAGTTAGGGATAAAATTGAAAAAATGTACACCCGCGAAGTCGAAAACCTGCAAAGGGCAACTTCGGCAAAAAAGGGTATCCCGGTGAATTGAAAACCCGCAAAGGGCGGTTCACGCAAAAGTTAGGGATTGAAAAAGCAAATGACTGTGGTCCGAATTTGATACTGCATTGCTTAGTGGTTTGGGAGTACCTAGGGGTCGTCTATCCAAAAACAATCTCTTCCGAAGATCGAGTATCGGGAAAGCGTCGGAGTCCGGCGATTCATAGGAGGATCAGCTCATGGTGTTCATCTGTACCACGTTGCCGACATGTATACAAATATTGTTTTGTATTTTCTTTATGCTTCTTGTGCATATATTGTATTTTTCTTGTGCGTAACTTCCTCTTTTCAGGAGTTGCATCCCGTGTACAAAGCTTCGCCTATTTACAGGCCCATTCAATAAAACATGTTATTTAGTACTTGATGCTTGTTCTTTACTGTTTTGTTTGTGAAAGACGCCGATGTTTTTGATAAACTTGCACTTGCATAAACTTGCTGGCCCTTGCCAATAATTGATAAAACTTCGAATTGACTGAATGTTTCACAGATACTAACTCGGGTAGATTTTGTTGTATAGATTTATTTTGTCTCGTTTGTGTTTTGCAGGGTCCTTACCTTTGGAGAAAACAATCAGAAATTTCACTCCCCAGCAAAGGTCTCCTAACGTGGGACCTGGATCCCAGTTGATGTCATTCCTCAGCAAGTCGCATCTTATCCCCAAAGAGTTGGGATGACGTTATCCCTTACCAAAGGAGGGATTATTTTCCCCAGAAGAGTGTCCTCATGGAAGTTGTCCGTAGGATATCCCCAGCGAGTCTAAATCAACATTCCCTGCAGAGGTGGCGCTCCCTAGCGAGTCGAGTACATGCACGTTTAATCCCCAGCTTGGGAGATTCCTGCAGTGTTTAACCAAGTCATAGTTGGTTCAGAAGGATTATTCCCACGGAAGATGGTTTTCTTTCTCCCCGCAGGTCGTCATGCCTTCGTTAGGATGATTGTCCCCTGCGGAGTGGTAACTCCGAGTTTGTAAACTGTGCCCAGATATTGTGCTGTTCCCATAAGGGTCGCTTTTCCCCAACTGAGTTTTCTCTCCAGCAGGGTTGTTTCTTTCCTCCCAGTGGAAATCAAGGTGTTAATCTCTCCCCGGCAGAGTTGGCTGTGCTTCCGGCATTTATTTTGCCGGAATACCTCATGATACCCGTACATTCCGGACGGTGTTGGCTTTATCCTCAGCATTAATTTTTGTTGATACAACACTACCAGAGTTTCCCCGGCAGTTTGAGCCTGCATTTGCATTTGCATATATCGTCATATTTGCATCTACCCAAACGCGTAGCATTTCCATGTTGTATGGAGCATCACTCCATTATCAAACATACGCATTTTGAAACATAAATCAGGTTGGTTGACCTTTTTGCTTTCAAGTGTTGTTTCCCCTGCAGGTGGAAGGAGCTCTAGCTCAGATCTATTACTAGATATTCGAGGTCTCGCCGTGAGACGTGTGATGATATGGTTCATCTTATTCTTTTCCCCACAGAGTTGCTTGTTGAAGTTTCTCTTACCTGGCCATTGGAGTATTTTTTCTTCAAGTTTGTTGTCACGTCAGCATCAAAAGTTTTGTGAATTAGAATTTCAGAATTTGCCGCCTATGTCGAAATAGGTGTCTGGCAATTGGTTTCGAAATATCCCCAGTAGAGTTCTCCTCAGAGTTGTTGCCGCGTCAGCGTTGAAAGGTTTTGTGGGTTGGACCAATGGAGTTAGCTACTGCAAAGATAGGCAGAGAAGCTGTATTCAAGAGTATTTTCCCGTATGGATAGGCGGATGTGTTTCCCTATGATGGACAAAGTATTTTCCCGTATGGATGGGCGGATGTGTTTCCCTGTGATGGACAGAGTATTTTCCCGTATGGATAGGCGGGTGTGTTTCCCTGTGATGGACAGAGTATTTCCCCGTATGGATAGGCGGATGTGTTTTCCTGTATGGATAGACAGAGTATTTCCCGTAGAAGATACGAAGTTATCTTCCTGTTATAGACAGAGTATGTCCCGTAATCAAGGCGGAGTTATGTCCCTGTATTCGACAGAATAGTTTTCCTGTTTGACAAATAGAGTACTTTCCGTAGCAAAGACGGAGTTGTCTTCCTGTATCGGACAGAGTTATTTCCTGTATGGTAGACAAAGTTATCTTTCTTGTAATTTCCAGATTCGTTCCTGTATTGGACAGAGTTATTTTCCCGTATTATTGGCGGAGTTGTTCCTGTATATTGGACAGAGTTATTTTCCCGTATTATTGGCGGAGGTGATTCCTGTGATAGGCAGAGTTGTTTCCTGTATTGTTGGCAGAGTCATGTTGTTGTTGGTAAAGCTATTTCCCCAGTGGGAGTCGCAAAAAAGATTTCCTGTTTTGTTGGTAGAGTATTTCTCGTAGCAAAGGCGGAGTTATTTTCCTGTATGGATAGACAGAGTATTTCCCGTAGCAGAGGCAGAGTTATTGCCATGTATTGATAGACAGAGTACGTCCCGTAGCAAAGGCGGAGTTGATTCCTATATTGTTGACAGAATAATTTCCTGTATGGTAGGCAGAGCTACTTCCCTAGTTGAAGTCACCAAAGCTTTTCCCTGTGTTATTGGCAGAGTTACTTCCCTAGTAAAGGCGTCAGAAGAATTGTTTTGTTAGTGGATTTATCCGTAACCATTTGATTGATGGAGTTAGAAAATTGTGATTAGACAAAAGAGTATATGTTTGCATTGAAGAATAAGTTTTTGTAAGTAGACAGAGACGTTTTATTCCACATTGACAAGATTAGTCCCCATAGCAAGATGGAGTATTGTGGTGGATTTCGTTCCACAAGCAATTTGCGCAGTTTATTTCTGCGGTTGGCAAATTTCCGGGTTTCTTGGTATTCAACCATCTTTTACCTCGATTGTCTGAAGTTCGTTAGCTCTTCACCCAGTCGGATCCAAGCCGTTTGAATAGGGGCAGCTGTTGCACCCCAAAATTTGCTCAACCTTTTCTTACCTGGTTTATGTGTCATTGCATTACCATTTTTGCATAGTTACCTCATGCACATAGCTTAATCATTTGCACATCATAGTATAGCATACATCTAACATGGGATTAAGTGTGAGTCTTGTCAAGAAAAGAAGCCTAGCAAGAGGTCTTATCCAAGCTTGAGAAGTCATCCAAGTCATCAAGAGATGGGTTGAAGTCTTGAGAAGTTTGAGTGCATACATGTGAGTTCTTCTCCTATCTTGAGGGTTATAGAGAATCATTAATGAGATTTGAAGCATGGGTTGTGAATTTGAGGTGTACATAGAGCTCATGGAGTGCCTGGAGGGCCATGATGGAGCTAAATCAAGTCATTGATTCAAGTACAAGAGCCACAGTTGAAGGGCAGAAAATTAGGGTTTCATCTGGATCAACCCTAGGTCAATTGTGCAATTGAAGAGCATCAAAACCTACTTTGAGGTCATGGGGTTCATGGATTTGTATGTTGATACATGTGTGGTGTTGTGCCAAGATCAAGCAAAGAAGAATCAAGAGTGTGGGGAGTTGCTAAATTAGGGTTTGAATGCAAATCACCATGTTTAGTGCCTAACTTCAAAGCCACATAAGTCAAGATACAAGTTTCAAATGGATCTCTGGCCAACATGAAACTTGTAGAGCATCTCAATACCTTTAATTTTAGTACTAGAAGTCCTCAAGGAGATTTGTAGAACTCAAGTTATGGTCCAAATAAGTTACAGGTCACCAGATGAATGTGAAATTTATCTATGAAAGTCACTTGACTTCCAAGCAACTTTTGCCCTTCAAGGAGTTTTCAAATGGATTTTTGGTTAACATAAAAGTTGTTCCTCTTGATCTTAGATTTCCAAAAAGGTATAGAACACCTCATTCTGATTTGTGAAGCTCAAGTTATGATCTTTGCAAGCCAGGGGTATTTTGGGAAAGTGAGATTATAGGTCACTTTGGATTATAGGTCCATAACTTCAACTTGCAAGCTTCAAATGGAAATTTGTTCAACATGGAACTTGTCTAAAATGATGTTTTGAGTGCAAAAAATTGGTCATGAGAGTTTGGTTTGGCTTGTAACACAAAATCACTTGAAATGGCTTTTAAAGAAGAAAAAAATAAGCATTAAAAGGCCAAAATTTGGGAAAAATTGATATGTGTCCAAATTGTGCAATGTTATAGGTCATTCTTATCAGAAATAACATTCTAAGAAGGATGGCATTATTAAATTTTGAATTTGAGGCCATTTTCAAGAACTTCCATATTGTAACTTCATGTGGAAGTAACATAACCAATCCACTCCATTGGATCAGAAACAAGGCAATTACTACTTCCATTCACTTCAATATCTCATGAGATATTCATAGCAAGCAAAATCAAGAGTTGTGGCAGAGCAAAACCCGACTGTGGCATGTGAGTTTTTGAAGGTGCAAGAGAAATTCAATTTCTCATTGTGGTTGTTACAGAACTTTCCAGACACTTCCAATCACTTTTATATATTCAATACAATGCATTCAGATCCTTTTTTGGGAAAGAAGTGAAGAGAAACAAGATCAAGCAACTGAAATTTCATCATTTCATATCAGAATCGGATTTTGAGATTGAAGGGGATTCAAGGCAAATCAATTGTTTCAGAAGCTTCAGAAGGTGTTATTGATTGAATCTGGAAGAGATTAGAGGCTGAATTGAAGGAAATCCTCATATGTTCATCCATTTACACCAGGTATGCATCTTTCAACTTATGGCTTAGATTAGAGGAAATTGATTAGGATTTGATATGCGGTTAGGTTAGTGATGATGCTACGAAGGTTTTTGATGCAAGAAACTAGAGATTCGTGACACTTTAGGTTGTGACCAGATTTCTGTTGGAGCATAGAACTTTTGATTCTTGAGGTTTTGATCTTGATTGAATAGAAATGTTTTGATGTCTGAAGCATGTAGATGAGAATAGGACCATTAGTTTTAGGTTTTGAGTGATTCAAGAATTGCACCACTTCTGAACTTTGGATCGTATTTGGATATAGAGCAAGAATCAGGAAATTTTGAGGGCATATTCGTGTTCAGGATGGAATTTCAAGTGAGAATGAATGTTTAAGTGTGATGTTTGATGCGTTTTGGGGACCATCACCGGAGATGACGGTGGCTCTGTGTCTCAGGCCACCGTCCCATTTCCTTCCCTCTCTTTTTTAAATTTTGGGGAAGATGACTTATCAGCCATCAGATCATGTTTGACTCTTGACCATTTACCAAATACACGACCTTGATTTTGTTTCAACTTCTGAAGAGAGTTTGAAGAGTGAAACTCACCGTTTCACTTACTAGGAATTGGGTGGGCTTATGACATAGATTGTTACTAACACCCTGAAGTTAGGCCCATGATGAGATTACACTAGAATTCCTTGCTATTCATCACACGTTTTTTTCAATTTTCATTTCATTTTCCTGATTGTTTTAGTGTGGTTTGGGCTTAGTCATTTGTTTTCTACGCGCACCCCCTCTTAGGCCTAGCCTGGGAAAATAACATGATATAATTGCTAAACAACACGCTTGTTTTATCATTTTGTATTATTTTCCTTTATTTTTACATTTAGTAGATAGTTAGGATTTTAATCATAACAAATAGGAAAATTAAGTTTTTTAGGTTAGATTTTTTTCCCCTGACTCCTTAAAGAGTCTAGAATTTAATAGGTTTAGAATTTTATTTTTTCATGCATTTTATATTTTAATTACATTTTTTTCATTTTAATTGGTTTTAAATTGAATATGGTTGATATGCCACCTTGCTGATTTTTGTATGGATAATTGGTGTTGATTTTTGGAGTGATTCTTTTTGGAATAGATAGATTAGAAGTTCATGTACCCCTAGAAAATTTCTTGTATTTTTATGAGAGAATTTTAGGCTGTTTTGAACATTGAACATTAGGTGTTGTAGTTTTAGGGTTTTAAGATAGTACCCTTAGGTTTAGCATTTTATTTTAGGACTTAATGGTTGATTAACCCTCTGGTTTTTGTATGGCATATTCTTAGAAGGTTTAGGAACCCTTAGAATTTTTCGTAGGATTTCACAATCATTTTTAGTATTTTAATTAGATTTAGTGTTAAGACTAACTTTTAGGTGTTTCTAACATACTAACTTGACTAGTTTAACTCAATAGTTCCCTTTAGATTAGGGTGGTGGCTCTCTTGCTTTTGGATGAAGATGAAGACCAATTGAAGATGCTTTGGATAGCTTAAAGAAGCTTGGATGTGAAGATTTCTCCTCTTGTGGATGGCCTTGTTAGAAGCCTAGGAAATTAGGAAGAACATTAGACTAGTTTTGTTTCTTTTTTCAAACATGGAGTATATTGTTCCTCTCCATTCAATCCAATGACATAAAGTCCTCTTAAAGAAGTCACATCCCTCCTTTGGAGGGATGAGTGGCATGCTTTAAGAGTAGAACTTTGAGGATGCCATTCTCTTATAATGTTAAGTTCTTAGTGACTTCCTTTGGTTGTCATTGAGCTACTTAACATTTCAACTTGATCTTGTTAATTGAAGCTTGTTGAAGATGAAGTTTGTGCTTGTTGAAGCTTGGAGCTTGTTGAAGCTAGGAGTTTGTGTTTGTTGAAGCTTGGAGCTTGTTGAAGCTAGGAGTTTGTGCTTGTTGAAGCTTGGAGCTTGTTGAAGCTAGGAGTTTGGGTACTTGTTGAAGTTTGAAGTTTAGTAAAGCTTGAAGATAGGAGTTATTCATGAAGATGAGAGTTGTTGCTGTCAACTTTTTGCTGTTTAATCAACTGTTGCTGTTAGAGTTGTTGCTTGTGCTGTCTGCTGTAGGAGTTTGATGCTGCTGCTTGGGCTGCCTCCTCTGCTTTGGTTTTTGTCTCTCTGTATTGTTTGCTGGCTTATACAGCTTGCCCCATAGGTTTGAAGTGAATGTTGATTCACTTTGCCTGTTGTTTTCCCAGGTTCGAGGTAGAGCAGGATTCCCTTGCCTCGCTTGTATTGCTGCATTGCATGCATTTTACTGTTTATTATATTTGCTTGCTTTCTTTTACTGTTTATCCCCTAGGATCTCTGATTTCCTCTGCGCAGGAGGGAATTATGACAGACATTAGGTGTTGACCCATGCATGACAACATTAGGTTAGTTTTATCCCCTTTTCAACCCTAGGCTTTTTAGAGCTTCTTTCTCTTCCTATCTCAAAACAACTCAAAAATAGAGTAATAAGGTTAATCGATGTTGTACGTTACGAGCCTTAAGCTATTTGAGAAAGGGTTGATGGAGAGTTTCTTTCCAGTAGTCTGGCTGCTTAGTGTGGCACCCTTTGGGTGACACGCGACGTAGTCACTCTCAGATCATAGTCTCTAGTGCGTCAGAGATTGCAAACACTCTAAAAAAACAGTTCTTGCGTAAAAGACTGAGAACAAACATCAAAGTGTCATTTTTGTCCTCTTGGACTCTTAATCAAGAAAAACCCTTTCTTAAGGAGATAAAAGACAGTCAGACAAGCCTGTGTCTTCCGTAGCCCGAACTACGTTTTCTCTGATCTTTCATGCTGTGTGAAAGTACGTAGGCATAGGATGCGACATCCTAGCGAGCAACCTTCCCACCTTCATCCGTAGTTAGTCGAACTACGTGGACTCTGACTTTCCCATTGCACGAGGGAATACGTAGGCATAGAGCGGCGATGCTCTATCGAGTCAATTCTTTTCTTCTTTTGTCCCTTGACCCTTAGTGTAGATAGAATACAATCCCTTAGATAGAAAAACAAGCGTGGATCCCTTCGAGTACGACGGACGTGAGGGGAACTAATACCTTCCCCTTGCGTAATTGACTCCCGAATCTAGGATTTGGTTGCGACGACCATTCCTTTCCCGTTTTGCGTTAGGTTTACTCTAAGCGTTTCCTTTTCCTCCTTTGGGATAAATAACGCACGGTGGCGACTCTTCTGTCATAGCCAGCGCCGATTTTCGCAGTATCAACACCTAGGGCATGTATCCCCCTTATACTTGTCAAATGTTGGAGCTTTGAATTTCAATGGCACCCTCAGCCCGGGTGTTGCACCCCAAAATTTGACCAACAATTATTTATTCATTGAGTGTTTGAAAGTTGATACCTTCATCAGAAAGTTCAAGAGATCCTCAGAGGAATTGGTGGAAACCAGGGTTGTGTGCTTCATAGCTTGAGAGTTGTGGGTGCTCCTCATATGATTCTGAGACTTTGAGAATGAACTTGATGTTTTGAGAAAGCCTATGAGATGTCTTGATAGCCATCATGAAGCCCAGATAGGTCATTATGCAAGGATTCAGGAGATTCAACCCTGAATGGTAGAATTAGGGTTTTGACTGGGTCAACCCTGGGATAACTGAAGATTTGGAGAAGGTTGAGACCTAATCCAGGGGCCATGAGATCATGGAAGGATGCATAAAGATGTTATAAAGATTATTCCTAGACCAACTCCTCATGATTGAGGAGTTTGAGAAGTTTTGAGTTAGGGTTTCTGAGGATTGTCAGTGGAAAAACCCTAATTTGACCCCTATCTTCCAGACAATTTTAGCTCTAGATGTGATTGATATCTCATCTTCCCCACAACATGAATGTTGTAGAGCTTGTTCTTAGCTTCAATTTGAGTGGTGGAAGTCCTTGATAGGAGTTACAGAGCTCAAGTTATGGCTTGGACAAATTACAGGTCAGCAGAGGTATGTGAATCTGGGTCCTTGAAAGTCACCCAACTTGCAGACAACTTTTGCCCTAGTAGGATGATTCCTATGATCTCTTGGTCGACATGAATGTTGTAGGGCATCTTCTTAGCTTTAATTCTAGTGGTAGAAGTCCTTGATAGGATTTGTAGAACTCAACTTATGGTTTGAACAAGACAGGGGTATTTTGGTCATTTGTCAGTTATAGGTCATTTTTAAGCAAATGCCATATCTCCTATTTCCAAGCCTCAAATGGAAAAACTCAAAACATGAAAGTTGTTCAAAATGTGATTTTAAGTCTAGAAAGAAGGTCATGAATTGTTGGAAAGGCTCATAGCATGGATTTGCATGATTGGTCAAAAAATGAACTAAAAATGGCTTATAAGTTTAAAAAGTTGAAATTGGAAATTGGTTTGGAGGATCTAGAAATCCAAAATGGGTCATCCAATATATCATTTTGATTGGAAACATCATTTTGAGAACATTGGTTTAGATAGAATTTTGATTTGAAGCTTTAAAATGGGTGATGCTTTGTTATTTTGTTACTTGCATTTGAAGTCACCTTTGGAAATCCTAACACAAGGCAAGGAAAAAGCTTGTAATGGTTCATAACACTTCAATATATCATGTAAGGAGATTTTAAGGCCAATTTGCAATGGATAATGCATGATACATGAGATTTTCAACTTACCATCATATGAGATTCTAGCACTTTCTAGATCTTTCTAGATGAATCCAAGAGCTTCCATTGATCATTATTTAAAGAGTGAATCAGGGAGGGTAAATGGTTGGTGATCATTGTTGATGAGAGGTGAGATTAGAGTGTGAAAAGCAAGATTCTTCCATTGGCAATTTGATCTCAAACCTTCATTCTCTTCAATCTCCATTCATTTCTACACCACAAACCTATTATTCTGATCATTGTGAGTGAATACATGCTGAGGTAGAAGAAGATCCATGGCAGTTTGAAGCTATCTTGAGGAAATTGCAAGAATTGCATTTTGCTGTCCAACTCGAGTTTCAAGCCTTGTTCACCATTTTTGCTGCATACAGAATCCATATTGGCCTCTAAGGATCAAACAAGGAAGGTTTCAAGCACTGAATTGCAAGGAAACTCTAGCTTCCATTAAAGTGTAACAGGTTGGTGATCTTGCTCAAATCTCATAGTTTATGTACATTCTGCCATAGTTATAGGTGTAGAACTGTTAAGCTAGGGTAGAAGACCATTTTCTGAGAAATAGAGAGCAATTCGAGGAGTTACATAGCAGGGCATTGAATCTTTAATTGGCAAGAATAAGCTGGATCAAGAGCTTTAGCTAGCATGTTATAGTTCATTGTGATGAGGGTAACATAAAGAACATAATCAGGACATTAGATTTGAGTTTTACCAATGTTGATACCAGAGGAAAATGGTGAAACCCTAGTTTTCTCGCATGCTGTTTGGATGATATAAGATGATTCAAGAGAAACTATGAGCATGGTTAGATTCCTGGTGTTAAGTAGGGTAATTTCAGTCTTTGGATCGTGGCAAACCATGGAGAATTGAGAGAGAAAGATGGACTGGAAGTTTCCTGCATGAGGACTCGCGTTGCTGCAAAACCCTAATCTGTTTGGGACGATGAACCAGGGCCATTGGATGAGGGTCAAATGCTTGACTGGAGACTCCATCGTGTGGTCACGATTAAAAGAAGAAAACGGAGGGAAAATTAAAAAAGACTGAGACGCCGTCGTTTTGTTTAATGAGGAAAATTGGGCTCAGCATGCTTTCACTATCCACACCCCCCGTATCCAGGCCCATTGAATTTCCAACTGCGCGCGTGTACTATTTTCACCCCCTCCCTCATTTTTCTCATTTTATATTTTGTTTTGTTTTATATTTTTAGTGAAATTTGATAATTCATAAAAAATTTATAAATAAGGTTTTTTTGTTCATTCTTTTTGCCATGTTTAGATAATAATGTGTAGAAAATTATAAAAATAAAAATAGGATTTTATTTTTAATGTAGAATTTTTGGTGATATTTTCTTTTAAATAGGGCGTTTATTTTCTTTTAGTTGATATCTCATTTTCTATGAATTATTTTAGGACTTTCCCTTAGGGTTTTTGAGCCATTCTTTTTGGCATAGTTAGGTATTGACCCCTAGTTTCATGTAGGATTTATCTCTTGATTTGTAGAATAAATTTGATGTAGTTTGATTGTTAGACATTTAGGTGCTCTAATTAGGGTTTTAGGTTGTATATATGGACTTGAACAAATTTGTTTTGGGGTTTATAGGCCAAATTAGTGTATGGGGAATACATGGGTTAAGGGTAAGTATGCATAGAATCCCCTAGAATTTTACTAGAATATTGTATGGTGTTTTAGTATTTTTCATTGATTTTTGAATGTATGGATAGTATGTGTGTTGCTTAAAGGCATAAGTTGTATTGTTGTGTTTTCTTTCCTTCTCTTTTGAGTGTGTGAGCTTGGAAGATTGAGTTGAAGACCTTGTGGACCATCATGGAAGCTTTGAAGACCTTGCAGAGGAGTTTAGCATAGCTTTTGTTTGTTTTGTTTATAGGTTCATAGGTGCATAGGCAGAGCCCCAGATAGAATATTTTGTTCAATAAATAAGGAGTGTCTTGTTCACCTCCTTTCTTCTCTATGACACAGAGTCCCTTGAGGGTATTCACCTCTCTCCCTTGGAGGGATTAGTGACCTTGCCCCATAAGGTAGAACTTTGAGAGAGCCTTTCCTTTGATGTTAAGTCCTCAATGGCATCCTTGGGAAGTCAGTGAGTACTGTAACATCCTCCCCTCATCTTGTTGGCTGAATCTTGTTTGCTGGAGCATTGGAGCCATTGAAGATAGGAGCTGAGGCCTTGAAGAGGATGATTCCTTGAAGATTATTGAAGTCTGAAGACTCTGTGAAGATCAAGTTGATGCCTGAAGATCCCTGAAGATAGTGATGCCTGAAGGTAAAGCTGATCAAAGGAGCTGAAGCTCAAGGGAGAAGATGAGTTGATACTCATGTTGTAGGGTTGATACCTGGAAAGCAAGTGATCTCTGAAGTCTGAAGACTGGGTTGCTGTTGGAGGAGCTGAGGCTTTCTTCTGTTTTCTTTGATGTATTGTGTGTTTTATCTGATTTGTCTGTTGCATTAGACTAAGCCCATTTAGAATAAGTTCAGTCTAAGAGCATGAGTGCATCTGATTGTATTGTTATTGCTTGGCTTTGCTTGCGGGTATTCGGTAGAGCCCAGCTCCCTTGCCCATGTGTTTATTTTGCTTGATAGCATGATTTCATTTTCTGTCTGTATGATTGCAGTTTACTGTTCTTGCTTGATGGCATGTTGTTTATTTTGATTACTGTTATTTCATGACTGGCTTGAGGTCGAGACGAGCTTGTGGAGGCTGAAGCCCCACACACATTTCCTCCCTCACTTGCATTGCATGCATTTTACTGGTAAAGCTGATGCTTTTGTCTGTTTTGGTGTATCATTGACATGATCCCTTAAGACTCTCATTTCCTCTGATGAGGATTTGATGATAGACTTTTAGGTTGAAACCTATGCATGACAACATTTAGGAGTTCCCTGTTCAAACCTCAACCATAGGATGAATCCATGGCATGACAACAGTAGGATTTGATAGTCTCCCTCCTAGTTGGACCTGTTCTCTTCTCATCTCGGAGCAGTTTAAAATACAGTAATCATGAATGATTTCTTTCGTACGTTACGAGCCTTAAGCTATCTGAGAAAGGATTGTGGGAGAGTTTCTTTTCCACAGTCTGGATGTTTAGTATGGTACCCTTTGGGTGACATGCGACGCATTCACTCTCAGGTCATAGTCTCTAGTGCGGTCGAAATCGCAAACAATAAAAAACACTTCTTTTAGGAGATAACCCGTAGTTTCCCGAACTACGTTTGCTCTGATCTTTCATACCAGATGAAAGTACGTAGGCATAGGATGCGATATCCTAGCGAGCAACCTTTCCCCCTTAATCACCCGTAGTTAGCCGAACTACGTTGACTCTGATTTCTCGTTCCAGACGGGAATACGTAGGCATAAAGCGCGATGCTTTGCCGAGTCATTTTTCTTTTCTTTTTCAGCCAGCCTTGATAGGTAGATAGATTATAACCAACCCGTCCAAGTAAACAAACAAGCGAGGATCCCGTCGAGTACGACGGACGTGAGGGGTGCTAATACCTTCCCCTTGCGTAACCGACTCCCGAATCCAGACAATGGTTGCGACGACCTTGTCTTACCCTTATTCGTCAGGTTTTTCCGATCGTTTCCTTTCCCGCTCTGAGGGATAAATAACGAAAGGTGGCGACTCTTCTGTTTTGCCGGCACCTTATTTTCGCGCAACCGACAACTGGCGACTCTGCTGGGGACTCCAACGGTTCCCTGTGCGAGTCAATCCTATCGTTTGTGTGTTTGCTTGTTGGGTTGCGTTTATTTATCGCATTTTTACTTCTCGCACTTTATTTCCCGCATTTTATGTTCAGTAAAATATGATTATTGGTGCTGTTGTGGGATGGGAGTTCTGATTGAGTGAGAAGCCAGACCCAGGCTTGAGTGCACCATAGACTTAGAGTGGAAATTAGTGGGCGCGTGCTTGCTTTGCAGGCACTAGTGTCTCATGAAATCCACGCTCAGACGAGGTTCATCCGGTTGGCTTCACTTTCAACCCTTTGGGTTGAGACGGTTGCTGGTTTGGTGGATTGTCGACTCTGGGGACCGATCATTTGTGATTTAGCTAAGTGAGGCCTCTTCAGGACTCGATGATGCCACTCCTTCTGGGAATCGTATCATCAGTTTTGAAAGTCTGTGACGCTGATGAACGCATAGGATGCCGTACCTTGAGTCAGTCTAGGTTCATACCTGTGAGTGGGACTGGGTTTATTGCAGGAAACTTTGACCTCCAGACCACCTGGTTTTCTTGACAGTGAATCAGTTATGTTGATGTCAGGGTTCTCAATGGTAGATTTGACTATTCTTGACAGAGCGAGGGTTTAATCAGAGGATTTTATCATCGGGTGTTTGTCTGTTCTTAATAGAGCAGGTTTTGATCAGTATATTATCATCAGTGGTTTGTTCTGGATGGAGAAGATTTTGAGCGAGGTCTAAAGATCTCATCAGCAGCTGTGTGTTTGTTCTTGATAGGGCAAATTGTGATTTTGGGGTCTGAAGACTTCAACAGGTGTTCCTTGATCTTGCACCCGGGGTCCTTATTATCAGTCACTTACTCTTGTCAGAACAGAATTTTGATCTCGGTCCTATCGGATGGTTATTCTCAGCAGATCAGATTAGTGGTCTTGCACCGGGGTTCCCTCTCATCAGTGACTGTTGATACCGAATCTCCACAGCAGCCACCTGGATATATTATTGCATACCTGCATTTTGCATTAGTTTGCACATTCATCTGCATTCCATTAACGTGTGTCTGTGTTGCAGGTACCGTTTCCCCGATCCCGGATTTCTCGTCTTTTGCTGCTATTATGGCTTCTCTCAGAAAGACTGTTGCATACAAGTTCCCGACCCCCGATGTGTCGAAGTTGACTAGTTTGATAGCCCTGGCAGGGGATTCTGTGAAGGATAGGTTCAGGAAGTCTTATGGCAGGTTTCTTAGCCTGGTTTACAAACCTTCTACGTCCGAGTTGAATGGGTTACATGCTCTTCTGCAGTTTTATGACCCTCCCTTGAGGTGTTTTACTTTTCATGACTTCGTCCTCGCACCGACATTGGAAGAGTATGCTGATATGCTGGGTGTGCCTATCAAAAGGCAAGTGCCTTTTGTTCACATGGATGCTGAACCTGATCTGGTTGGTTTGGCTTCCTCACTCCATTTGAGCGCTTCTGAGTTAGTAGTGACGAGTTGGAACAAGGTCCCAGGGTTCTCTCTGCAGTTTCTGATAGCTAAGGCTCAGCAGTGTGCTAAGGACAAATGTTGGGACGCCTTCAGCGCCATCCTTGCTTTATGCATATATGGCATTATCCTATTTCCCAGCATGCCTGATTTCGTAGACTTTGATGCATTCCATATCTTTGCCTCAGGGAATCCAGTCCCTACTCTGATCGGAGACGTTTACCACTCAGTGCATTACAAAAATGAGAACCGGAGAGGGAAGAATGTTTCATGCTGCGTACCGTTGTTGTACAAGTGGTTTGATAGTCATTTGCCTAAGAAGGGTTCTTCTGTCTTGTCTGCAGCCACAGCTGAGTGGCCTGAGCGTCTGATGAGTTTGTCGGCAGAAGACATTGATTGGTTCGTTGACAGAGACAGGTTAGGCACCGAGGTGATCTTCAGTTGTAGTGGGTTTCCTAACGTACCTTTGATAGGTAGGAAGGGTTGCATCAACTACAATCCATCATTGCTAGTTCGTCAGTTTGCATATGCGTTGAGGGCTCCACCAAAGGAAGAAGAGGTACGGGAATCTCTGTACCTCACGGGTATTCTAGAGGGGGATTTGTTGTCCAAGCTTCAGTATGCGTGGAATAATATCAGCACGAGAGGAAAGCCTTTGTTGGGGAAGAGCAACAGCCAAGCCTACCCTCCTTATTCAGATTGGATCAGAGCCAGAGCCAGCACTATAGGGATGCCATTCCCTCATGTCAGACCAAAGAGTCCTCCACCAGTTGAAGAGCCCATCACTGTGCCCGTTCATCAGCACAACCAGGTATTAGCCGAGCGTGATGAACTGAAGAGGGCAAATGCAGAATTAGAGAAGGAGTTAGCTCAGCTTCGAAGTGAGAGGAATGAAGCTGTGCATGCTCTCAAAAAGCAAACAGAATCGGTAAGCCAGCTGAGTGCAGACTTGGCAAAGCAGATTGCTGATCGGGAACGCTTGGGTCAAGACTTCAGGGCTTCTAATGATGTACTAGCTACGAAGAAGCAGCATTTGGAGGAAGCATACCGGAGAATATCTAAGTTCGACCAGCATTGGAAGACTTCCATGGCCACCAGGAAGGAGCGAGAAGACAAGCTGATGCTGCAGATTTCTAAGCTAGAGACCGAAGTGAAGGACAGTGAGCGGAGGTTTGATGAAGAGACCGCCCGCAGGTACTCCGCTGAAGCCCGTCTCAACAAAGCCATTGCTAGCCTGAAGGAGCATAAGCTGATGTTTGAGTTTAAGAAGCGGAAGCTGGAGGATTGCTTTGGCAAAGGCGCTTGGGAGAGTTCAGTTCAGGGGCTTCAGCATACCATCAGGCAGAGGGAACTACTCGTCGAGGGGTTGCTCACTTCGCCAGATCATTCAGAGACAAAGGAGTTATTAGCAGAGTATCGCGCCCGCGGCCGTACTTGACTAGTTATATCCCTGTTGTTTTTGATCTTTGATGCATGCTGACCATCACCAGACTTGTTGGCTGAGGTCATGCTGTTGATTTGTACTCGCTGATACTGTGTACTGCCTCGACAGGCCTTTCCATATATATATGAGATTGATGTTTCCATGATTGGGCTCAGATTTCGTCTTCCTCTTATTATTATCAGCACTGGTACTAAGGCACTAGGATCGGGGGGAAATCTCCCACGCACACAGACACACGCATGCATCTGCATGAAGCATATTTGCATGGTGTATAGCTCATCGTTTTTCCTAACCTTTATTGTTAACAGGTTTTTCAGGTTCCGAGCTGCTTTCGATCTCCAGGATTGATCAAAGACTCATCCACCGCTATTCAACTCGCGCTAATCAGACGAGAATCATGGACCAGGTGCAGTCAGATGTTCAAGAACTCCGTGAACGGATGGATCGTTTTATGGAGCTGATGCAGGTGGTCGCGAATGGTCAAGACCAGCTTCGTACTCTGGTTCAACCTCTGATCTCCAGGGTTGACAGTAATGGCATACTTCATGGAGGGGCCGTGCCTACTCCTCCTCCAGGGGATACTCCACAGAACGTTGTTCCTGCTGCCGGGGGCAACGGCAGTGCTAACGGCAATCTGATGACTAATATCGGGCTCAACGCGGCTGGCGTCGGCAACGGTAGTTTGGGAGCCAATGTTAACATAGGGCCGGTCAACGGCAATGCTGGTGCAGGAAATCTGTTGGTGCCTCAACCGTGGCTGGAGGACCATCAGGATGACATATTTTCTCATAGAGGTGTAGAAGCAGAGTTGAATGCTGAAGCTCGACTCAGGTTCAAGGCGCTGGAAGACAAGATGAGAAGCATAGAAAATCAGAACACATTGGGCGTTGACATGTCCAACCTCGGGTTGATTGCTGACTTTAAAGTACCTCACAAGTTCAAGGTGCCTACCTTCGAGAAGTATAAGGGTACTACTTGCCCCCGGGTCCACCTCCGATCTTATTATAGAAAGATGTCCGCCTATTCTGACGATGAGAAGTTGCTAATGCACTTCTTTCAGGATAGTCTTTCTGGTCCATCGCTCGAATGGTATATGGGTTTGGAGCCCGCTACTGTGCGCACCTGGAAAGATCTTGCAGAAGCGTTTGTTCTCCATTATCAATACAATAGCAACTTGGCTCCCAACCGAGTTCAGCTTCAGAATCTTTCACAGCGGAACAATGAAAGCTTCAAAGAGTACGCCCAGCGGTGGCGTGAATTGGCTGCTCGGGTTCAACCGCCGATGGTTGAGCGTGAGTTGGTGCAAATGTTCGTGGCTACCCTTCCTGGAATCTATTATGAAAAGCTGGTCAGTGGCATGTCTGGAACATTCTCGGCTCTTATCACTTTGGGCGAGCATGTTGAGAACGGTATAAAGATTGGAAAAATCCAGGGCGAATCATCCTCAGCTGGAGGAGGTGGCAAGAAACCCTATACTGGCAAGCGTCGAGAGGGAGACACCAGTGCTGTCACTAATGCTAGGAGAAAGGGCAAGGGCCCCCAGTCTCAGATTGCTAGCATAAATATCCCAGCTGCTCCACCGCAGCAGCAGCAACAGCAGCAGCAGCCTCACCAGCAGAATCAGCAGGGGTATAAAAGATATCAGAATCGGGCTCCTATGACAAATCGTCAGTTCGAAACTCCACCTATGTCGTATGCACAGCTTCTGCAAACATTGCTTCAGCTCCAACTGATTCAAAAGAGGACGTTGGCTCCCTTAACAGGGGCACCACCACCGGGGTATGATGCCAATGCTACTTGTGAATTCCATACTGGGGCACCAGGCCATACGATTGAGAATTGTAAAGCTTTTAAGCATAAAGTCCAGGACTTGGTGGACGCCAAGGTTATCAACTTTTCTGACAACGTGCCCAACGTTACCAAGAACCCAATGCCTCATCATAAGGGCGGCGGAGTGAATGCTGTTATCACTGAGGAGAGTGCGGACTTGCTGACTGATGTCAAAGATTTGAAGACGCCGCTGAGTTTTGTCAAGGCTAAGTTGCTGAAGAGGGGCTTCTTTCCTGGATGTGGAGAGTTATGTATGGCTTGTGCTACGCTTCCTGACGGGTGTGAGCAGCTGATCGAGGGTATCCAAAGTCTGATGTCTGAGGGTATTTTACAGTTCAGTCGAAGCGTTGAGAGTGCATCAGGGGAAGTCGTGCTGAAGCAGGCAGATGAAGTTGCTACCATCACTATTCCTCGTCACCCTATTACTATTTCTGCGCCTCGTCCGCCTACTATCACCATCACCAGGGCCGGACCAATCCCATTCGAGAGTACTAATGCTGTTCCATGGCATTATGGCGCCGAAGTTTACTGCAATGGTCAGAAGATAGAGCTTGAGCCATTTGGATCGACTGCGCAGAATCTTACCGAAGTCAGTGGTATCACTAGAAGCGGTAGAGTGTTTGCGCCAGCAGAGGTTGCAGCAGAGAAAGTGGTCCGAGCTGACGCCGTGGATAAGGGTAAAGGTAAAGCTGTTGAAGAGGTCCTTGCAGGGGCAGAGAAGGACTTGCTGGTTAAAGATGCTGAAGAGTTCATGCGACTAATCAAGAAGAGTGACTACAAAATTGTAGATCATCTTCATCAGACTCCGTCAAAGATCTCGATTCTTAACCTGTTGCTGTGTTCTGAGGCGCACCGCAACGCGTTACTGAAGGTACTGAATGCTGCATACGTGCCACAGGAGATATCAGTAAATCAACTCGAGGAGGTAGTAGCCCATGTTAATGCTGGTAATGGGCTGGGATTTACAGATCTGGAGCTGACTCCTAAGGGAAGAGATCACAATAGCGCCTTGCACGTCTCGATAGAGTGCAGAGGCACGATTATGTCACATGTCCTGGTGGATACGGGTTCCTCTCTTAATGTGCTTCCGAAGAAGGCACTGATGAAGTTGGATACCCGTGGATTGCTGTGCACGCCCAGTGATCTGGTCGTGAAGGCCTTTGATGGAACCAAGCGCCACGTCTTCGGAGAATTGACCCTGCCAATTCAAGTTGGTCCAGAGACGTTCAATACGGTTTTCTATATCATGGATATCATGCCCGCCTATAGTTGCCTCTTAGGTCGGCCATGGATCCATTCCGCTGGTGCCGTGACGTCCGCGCTGCATCAGAAGCTTAAATATGCTGTTGGGGGCAGCATAGTGACCGTTTGTGGTGAAGAGGACATCATGGTGAGCCACCTGTTGTCCCTTAAATACGTTGAAATGGATGTCGAGATCCATGAAACGCTCTGCCAAGCATTTGAAACCGTCAGGGTGAAAGAGGTAGCTCCCGTCGTCGCAGAGAAGCAAGAGTTGAACCTCTCCTCGTTTAAGGAAGCTCGGGCCGTTGTCGAAGCCGGTTCCACCCCAGGCTGGGGGCATGTCTTGGATATACCAATCAAACAGGATAAGTTTGGATTGGGATATTCTCCTGAAGCTGAGGCTTCATCCTCTTCTGGCAGCTCGTCTCGTGGGAAAGGGCCGATCTTATTCACCAAGGGGGGAGTAATTTTCGAGAGCATCAACGCCGCGTCGGAGGACAGCGGGGACAGTGATTGCGATCTTGACGCCTGGATTCAACCGAGCAAGCTGGGCGAGCGCCTCCACAATTGGACCATCAAGGAGATTATCAAGCTGACAAGTGAAGAGTAACGATTTGCTTTTTACAATCTTTGTACAACCGTATGTCCTGCCCGGGGCATAGTGGTTTTGCTGTCAGGGCCTTGTTGGATTATGTGTATGCATTTTGTTAATAAATAAAAGGTGTTTTCTTCGTAATCAAATATTGTGTTCTCTGTTATTCCTATTTTATGTTTATTTCGAAAAACAGCAAAATGGCAACGAGGTTCGTGCTAACCTGCATATTCTTGCTTTAAACTTAACCCTTGTTATTGCAGGATCCACGTAACAGATGACATCGACTCTGGACCCTCTACGGCTCACTACGACTTTGATTGCCCGATCTATCAAGCCGAGGAGGAGATTGGTGAAGACGAAGACCTTCCGGAAGAGTTGGCCCGCTTGTTGAGACAAGAGGAGAAGGTTATTCTGCCTCACGAGGAGGATATTGAGATCATAAATCTGGGTTCTGAGGAGCTTATCAGGAATGTCAGAGTAGGGGCTGCGCTGCAGAATGATGTCAAGCATAGACTGGTCGAGATGCTTCGAGAGTATAGTGACGTCTTTGCTTGGTCATATGAGGATATGCCCGGACTCGACACTGATATCGTGGTTCATCGCTTGCCGTTGCGAGAAGATTGCCCTCCAGTCAAGCAGAAGCTCAGGAGGACGAGACCAGATATGGCTATAAAAATCAAAGAAGAAGTCCAGAAGCAGTTGGACGCAGGATTTCTAGCCGTTACCACTTACCCTCCGTGGGTCGCCAACATAGTGCCTGTACCGAAGAAGGACGGTAAGGTACGCATGTGCGTCGATTATCGGGATTTGAATAGGGCGAGCCCTAAGGATGATTTCCCGTTGCCTCATATCGATGTGTTGGTCGACAATACAACCCAGTTTTCCGTGTTTTCATTCATGGATGGCTTCTCCGGTTACAATCAGATTAAGATGGCACTGGAGGACATGGAGAAAACGGCGTTCATCACCCCCTGGGGAACGTTCTGCTATAAGGTAATGCCCTTCGGTCTGAAGAACGCAGGGGCCACTTACCAGCGAGCAATGGTAACTTTGTTTCATGATATGATTCATCATGAGATCGAGGTCTATGTTGATGACATGATTGCAAAGTCCCAAACGGAGGAAGAGCATTTGGTCAACCTATTGAAGCTGTTTGAAAGGCTTAGGAAGTTCAGGCTGAGGCTGAATCCTAACAAGTGCACTTTCGGAGTGCGGTCCGGAAAGTTATTGGGGTTTATCGTTAGTGAACGAGGTATTGAAGTTGATCCTGCGAAAATAAAAGCTATCCAAGAAATGCCAGCGCCGAAGACAGAAAAAGAAGTTCGTGGTTTCTTGGGCCGAATAAACTACATTGCAAGGTTTATCTCTCAGCTCACGGCCACTTGTGAACCGATGTTCAAGCTGTTAAAGAAAGATCAGGCGATTACTTGGAATGAGGATTGCCAGAAGGCATTCGACAAAATAAAGCAGTATCTTCAAGAACCTCCAATCTTGATACCCCCGGTAGCTGGAAGGCCATTGATCATGTACCTGACGGTTCTGGAGAATAGTATGGGGTGTGTTCTCGGTCAGCACGACGAGACGGGCTGAAAAGAGCATGCCATTTATTATTTGAGTAAAAAGTTCACTGAGTGTGAATCTCGATACTCGATGCTGGAGAATACGTGTTGTGCATTAGCTTGGGCTGCCAAACGTCTACGACAGTATATGCTCAACCACACCACTATGCTCATTTCGAAGATGGATCCGATCAAGTATGTCTTCGAGAAGCAGGCTCTTTCGGGCAGGATTGCCAGATGGCAAATGGTGTTAACAGAATATGATATTCAGTACGTTTCTCAGAAAGCCATTAAGGGAAGCGTATTGTCTGATTATCTTGCTGAACAGCCAATCGAAGACTACCAGCCAATGAAGTTCGAATTCCCTGATGAGGACATTATGTTTCTCAAACCGAAGGATTGCGATGAGCCATTGCCCGATGAGGGGCCAGATAGGAAGTCTCAGTGGAAGTTGATATTCGACGGAGCGGTTAATTCCTATGGAAGTGGTATCGGGGCTATCATCACAACTCCTCACGGATCCCATATCCCGTTTACTGCGAGACTGACGTTTCCAGTTACCAACAATGAAGCCGAGTATGAAGCATGTATTATGGGTCTAGAAGAGGCAATTGATTTGAGAATCAAGAATCTAGACATATATGGTGACTCAACGCTCGTAATCAATCAGATCAAAGGGGAGTGGGAAACTCGTCAAGCAAATTTAGTGCCGTACATGAATTATGCCAGGAGGCTGCTTCCATTCTTCGATCGAGTGGAACTTCATCATGTACCCCGGGCTGAAAATCAAATGGCTGATGCTTTAGCCATGCTGGCTTCAATGTATAAAGTCAATTATTGGAATGAGGCTCCAAGAATTGTACTTTCGCGTCTTGATAGACTGGCATTTGTCTTTGTAATCGAGGATGCCACTGACGGCAAGCCATGGTTCCACGACATCCAGACCTTCCTTATGACCAAGGAGTATCCTGCGGGTGCGTTGACCCAGGATAAGAAGACTCTAAGGAGGCTATCTAGAAACTTTTATCTCAATCCTGATGGAGTGCTGTATAAGAGAAACCATGATCTCGTGCTACTCAGATGTGTAGATGAGAAAGAAGCAAGTATGCTCATGGAGGAAGTCCATGAGGGCACATTTGGTACGCACGCCGGCGGGCATGCCATGACGAGAAAGATCCTGAGAGCAGGGTATTACTGGCTGACTATGGAGTCGGATTGCTTCAGATTCGCGAAGAAATGTCACAAATGCCAGATTTATGCTGATAAAGTTCATGTGCCGCCGTGCCCATTGAATGTCATGTCCTCCCCTTGGCCGTTCTCCATGTGGGGCATCGACATGATAGGTAAGATTGAGCCCACTGCATCCAATGGTCATCGTTTCATTCTGGTAGCCATCGACTACTTCACCAAATGGGTGGAGGCAGCCTCGTACGCTAATGTGACCAAGCAGGTGGTAGCTAAATTCATAAAGAGGGACATCATCTGTCGCTATGGAATTCCCGAGCGGATAATTACTGATAATGGTTCGAATTTGAACAATAAGATGATGAAGGAGCTGTGCCAGAGCTTCAAGATTGAACACCACAACTCATCTCCGTACCGACCGAAGATGAATGGCGCTGTTGAAGCGGCCAACAAGAACATCAAGAAGATTGTTCAGAAGATGGTTGTGACGTATAAAGATTGGCACGAGATGTTGCCGTTTGCCTTGCACGGTTATCGTACGACGGTGCGTACATCGACCGGGGCAACTCCTTTCTCCTTGGTGTACGGTATGGAAGCTGTCCTACCGTTAGAAGTGGAGATTCCCTCTTTACGAGTTTTGGTTGATGTGAAGCTCGATGAGGCAGAATGGATTACGAATCGCTTGAACCAACTCAGCCTGATGGACGAGAAGAGGTTAGCATCGATTGCATTTGGTCGCCTGTACCAAAGCCGAATGAAGAAAGCTTATGATAAGAAGGTGCGTCCTAGAAGCTTTCAGACGGGTGATCTCGTCCTGAAGAAAATTCTTCCGCCACACTCCGATCACCGGGGCAAGTGGACTCCGAATTACGAAGGGCCGTATGTCGTCAGCAAGGTCTTCTCAGGAGGAGCTTTGTTGTTATCCACGATGGATGGTGAAGATTTTGCATCCCCGGTGAACGCGGACGCAGTTAAAAAATACTTTGCTTAAAAGAGACCCGCTGAACAAAAAAGAAAGAGTCCAGGCAAAAAAGGGGCATCCCGGCGAACCAAAAACAGAATAAAAGGTTCGGGCAAAAATTAGGGATATATTGAAAAAATGTACACCCGCGAAGTCGAAAACCTACACTGGGCGGCTTCGGCAAAAAAGGGTATCCCGGTGAACTGAAAACCCGTAAAGGGCGGTTCACGCAAAAGTTAGGGATTTGAATAAGCAAATGACTGCGTTCCGCATGTGGACTTTCATTGTTTAGTGGTTCGGAGGACCTGAGGGCCGTTTATCTAAATCAATCTCTTCCAAGGCTGAAGCGTCGGAGAAGTATCGAAGTCGAGTGGGTCTTAGAGGGATCAACTCATGGTGTTCGTCTACGCCTCGATTGCCGAAATTTGTATATACTGATGTATATTTATGTTTTATTTTTGCGCGGCTTCCTCATTCCAGGAGCTTGCCTCTGTTGTAAAACATTTTTTGCCCATTCAGGGGTTCACCATCAATAAAATACACATTATTCAGCAGTTCTACTTGTCTGTTTAGCATTTATCTGTTTTGTTTGCGAATGAAAACGCCGATGCTTTTTAATAAAATGCGCATACATAAACTCACGGGCCTAGGCCCATCGGTTGTTGAAACAATTAATTAACTGAATATTGTCACGAGATAATAACCTGGATAGGCCCCTTTGAGGAAGGTATCTTGTCTGTTTGTTTGTTTGTGTGGTTGCAGGTGTAAGATGTGCCGCGCGCATCCCCGAAGCAGGACGAGCCCTCCTTCTCCAGTGAAGTTCAGTAGTCTCTCCTCCGCAGAATCTAAATGCAGAGCAGTAAGCGTTGATCTATCTCCCCACGCAGAGATGATTCTCTTCCCCAAGCAGACGCTCTTTCCCCAGCACCGGGTCACGAGCGCAGATTTCATAAGACATGTTTGGGTACCGAAGCTCGTGTTTTCCCCAGTAAAGTCACCGAAGCAGGTGTCTCCCCCAAGCACCGGGTCACAAGTGCAGGTCTCGTAGAAAGCTGTTCGTATGCCGAAGGACGCAGTAACTGATGATGCCAGACTAAAGTCTCCCGCGGAATTGAAATCCCTCACCAGAGCCGTATTCTCTCCTGAAGTTGGATGATTCCCTCTTCCCCAGTAGAGCAGTAGAGCAGCTGAAGTTGTTTCCCCACAGAGTTGCTGTCCCCAGAAAAGTAGCCATGGCGGCCGCGCAGCTCGTTCTCGCAATGGATATCAGCAGGTCCAAGTTCTCGTAGAGCTTCGTCCCCTGCAGAAATCAGCTGAAGTTGTTTTCCCTGCAGCAGCCGACGGAAGATCAGTTCCCCAAACGGAGGCCGTTTAATACCAGCGTGCCCACCGAAGTAGCTCTTGTCTCCTTGACAAAAAGGGTTTCCTCCCCCCAGCATTTATTTTGCTGACGGGATCGCATCATTGTGCATCACTGCATAGCATTTAACGTTGCATAGCATTGTGCATGATTGCACAACATTTAGCATAAATACATATCATCTCCACCGTGTGGGGCATGGCGCAGAAGCATACGCATCATAAGCATGACCTAGGTCGTTGTCATTCCAGGTGTTCGTCCGAGAGACCAGTTGCTCAGGATGATTCCTGATATTCTCTCCAACGAGGTCGCTTCCTTGAGATGATTCTTGAAGACCCCGGTGTAATTTCCACAATCACTCGCTCAAGATGATTTTTGAGATCCCCAGTGAAGTCAGTTCAGGGCGACCCTCGAATTCCTCAGCAGGGCCGTTTGCTTAGGACCTCAGCGCAGTTTCCCGAATGGTTTGCTTAGGATGATTCTTGAGCTCCCCAGTAGCATCCCCAACAAGAGTTACCCAGAATAATTCTCGGAATCCCCAACGGAGTAAGGATCTTCCCCCCAGCAGGTGACTGGCATTTCCCCAGCAGCAGGCAGGTAGATTGATATCCCCCTGCCGAGCACAGTCATGATTGACAGATGGAATGTTTCCCCAGGCGGAACCTGAAGGATTGCCCAGCAAGCCGAAGTTTGTTCATCCCCGTGAGTTTGAGGACTGAACGACGTAAGTGTCTCGTAGCCCGAAGGCTATGTTCCCTAGAAGGGTAGTTCCCCCAGAAAGCCGTTCAGAGCATCCATCGCTTTCCCCGTGAAGAGATACTTGCTCCCCAGTAAAGTTGATGGGAATCTTCTGAGTGAGCTCTTTCGTTATTCTCCAGCAGTTGTTGAAGTCGTTTGGGTGAACGCTCTCGTCTTTTTGCAGCAAAGTCTACAAGGTTGTTTGGGTGAACCCTCATCCCTCTCTCCTCAACAGAGTTGTTAACTGGATGATTATGTCCGGTGACCCGGCGTGTTCGCTTTTATTTAGCAACAACTTGACAAGATATCAGGAGACTAGCAGCGTGTATGTTTGAATCCAAGCTCAGGTTTAGTACCTTTGGATGTGTTTTCTTCCAAGCTCAGGTTTAGTACCTTTGGATGCGTTTGATTCCAAGCTCAGGTTTAGTACCTTTGGATGCGTTTGATTCCAAGCTCAGGTTTAGTACCTTTGGATGTGTTTGCTTCCAAGCTCAGGTTTAGTACCTTTGGATGCGTTTGATTCCAAGCTCAGGTTTAGTACCTTTGGATGTGTTTGCTTCCAAGCTCAGGTTTAGTACCTTTGGATGCGTTTGATTCCAAGCTCAGGTTTAGTACCTTTGGATGCGTTTGATTCCAAGCTCAGGTTTAGTACCTTTGGATGTGTTTGCTTCCAAGCTCAGGTTTAGTACCTTTGGATGCGTTTGATTCCAAGCTCAGGTTTAGTACCTTTGGATGCGTTTGATTCCAAGCTCAGGTTTAGTACCTTTGGATGTGTTTACTTCCAAGCTCAGGTTTAGTACCTTTGGATGTGTTTGCTTCCAAGCTCAGGTTTAGTACCTTTGGATGTGTTTGCTTCCAAGCTCAGGTTTAGTACCTTTGGATGTGTTTGCTTCCAAGCTCAGGTTTAGTACCTTTGGATGCGTTTGATTCCAAGCTCAGGTTTAGTACCTTTGGATGTGTTTGATTCCAAGCTCAGGTTTCGTACCTTTGGATATGTTTGTTTCCATCCCAAGCTCAGGTTTTGTACCTTTGAGATGTATACTTCGGATTCCCGGACCGGGTTTGTGGTCGACGGCGAGGCTGAATGTTTGTTTGACGGCGAGGTCAGACTCTTTAAATCCCCATTAGAGATGATGCTTGTACGACGGCGATGTCGCGTGTCTATAAGAAGATGTTTGTTCTTGACGGCGATGTCAGATGCAGTCTTCCAGCGGCGATGTTGGGCGTTGTGGTTGTCTGAAGGCAATGTCAGAAGAATTTAATGTGGGTAACTGAGGGTGATGTCAGATCGATATTTCTCCAACTAGTTGTCGTGCGGCTAGTGTTGCAGTATTCAAAGATTTGTTCCCCGCAGAGTACCGTGTGCTCGCGCAGTTGGCAAATTTTCGGGTTTACCGATATTCAATCGTCTCGCACCTTGGTTGGTTGAGAGCCGTGCACTTCTCACCCAGTCAGGTTCAAGCCGTTTGAATAGGGGCAGCTGTTGCACCCCAAAATTTGACCAACAATTATTTATTCATTGAGTGTTTGAAAGTTGATACCTTCATCAGAAAGTTCAAGAGATCCTCAGAGGAATTGGTGGAAACCAGGGTTGTGTGCTTCATAGATTGAGAGTTGTGGGTGCTCCTCAGATGATTCTGAGACTTTGAGAATGAACTTGATGTTTTGAGAAAGCCTATGAGATGTCTTGATATCCATCATGAAGCCCAGAGAGGTCATTATGCAAGGATTCAGGAGATTCAACCATGAATGGTAGAATTAGGGTTTTGACTGGGTCAACCCTGGGATAACTGAAGATTTGGAGAAGGTTGAGACCTAATCCAGGGGCCATGAGATCATGGAAGGATGCATAAAGATGTTATAAAGATGATTCCTAGACCAACTCCTCATGATTGAGGAGTTTGAGAAGTTTTGAGTTAGGGTTTCTGAGGATTGTCAGTGGAAAAACCCTAATTTGACCCCTATCTTCCAGACAATTTTAGCTCTAGATGTGATTGATATCTCATCTCTCCCCACAACATGAATGTTGTAGAGCTTGTTCTTAGCTTCAATTTGAGTGGTGGAAGTCCTTGATAGGAGTTACAGAGCTCAAGTTATGGCTTGGACAAATTACAGGTCAGCAGAGGTATGTGAATCTGGGTCCTTGAAAGTCACCCAACTTGCAGACAACTTTTGCCCTAGTAGGATGATTCCTATGATCTCTTGGTCAACATGAATGTTGGAGGGAATCTTCTTAGATTTAATTCTAGTGGTAGAAGTCCTTGATAGGATTTGTAGAACTCAACTTATGGTTTGAACAAGACAGGGGTATTTTGGTCATTTGTCAGTTATAGGTCATTTTTAAGCAAATGCCATATCTCCTATTTCCAAGCCTCAAATGGAAAAACTCAAAACATGAAAGTTGTTCAAAATGTGATTTTAAGTCTAGAAAGAAGGTCATGAATTGTTGTAAAGGCTCATAGCATGGATTTGCATGATTGGTCAAAAAATGAACTAAAAATGGCTTATAAGTTTAAAAAGTTGAAATTGGAAATTGGTTTGGAGGATCTAGAAATCCAAAATGGGTCATCCAATATATCATTTTGATTGGAAACATCATTTTGAGAACATTGGTTTAGATAGAATTTTGATTTGAAGCTTTAAAATGGGTGATGCTTTGTTATTTTGTTACTTGCATTTGAAGTCACCTTTGGAAATCCTAACACAAGGCAAGGAAAAAGCTTGTAATGGTTCATAACACTTCAATATATCATGTAAGGAGATTTTAAGGCCAATTTGCAATGGATAATGCATGATACATGAGACTTTCAACTTACCATCATATGAGATTCTAGCACTTTCTAGATCTTTCTAGATGAATCCAAGAGCTTCCATTGATCATTATTTAAAGAGTGAATCAGGGAGGGTAAATGGTTGGTGATCATTGTTGATGAGAGGTGAGATTAGAGTGTGAAAAGCAAGATTCTTCCATTGGCAATTTGATCTCAAACCTTCATTCTCTTCAATCTCCATTCATTTCTACACCACAAACCTATTATTCTGATCATTGTGAGTGAATACATGCTGAGGTAGAAGAAGATCCATGGCAGTTTGAAGCTATCTTGAGGAAATTGCAAGAATTGCATTTTGCTGTCCAACTCGAGTTTCAAGCCTTGTTCACCATTTTTGCTGCATACAGAATCCATATTGGCCTCTAAGGATCAAACAAGGAAGGTTTCAAGCACTGAATTGCAAGGAAACCCTAGCTTCCATTAAAGTGTAACAGGTTGGTGATCTTGCTCAAATCTCATAGTTTATGTACATTCTGCCATAGTTATAGGTGTAGAACTGTTAAGCTAGGGTAGAAGACCATTTTCTGAGAAATAGAGAGCAATTCGAGGAGTTACATAGCAGGGCATTGAATCTTTAATTGGCAAGAATAAGCTGGATCAAGAGCTTTAGCTAGCATGTTATAGTTCATTGTGATGAGGGTAACATAAAGAACATAATCAGGACATTAGATTTGAGTTTTACCAATGTTGATACCAGAGGAAAATGGTGAAACCCTAGTTTTCTCGCATGCTGTTTGGATGATATAAGATGATTCAAGAGAAACTATGAGCATGGTTAGATTCCTGGTGTTAAGTAGGGTAATTTCAGTCTTTGGATCGTGGCAAACCATGGAGAATTGAGAGAGAAAGATGGACTGGAAGTTTCCTGCATGAGGACTCGCGTTGCTGCAAAACCCTAATCTGTTTGGGACGATGAACCAGGGCCATTGGATGAGGGTCAAATGCTTGACTGGAGACTCCATCGTGTGGTCACGATTAAAAGAAGAAAACGGAGGGAAAATTAAAAAAGACTGAGACGCCGTCGTTTTGTTTAATGAGGAAAACTGGGCTCAGCATGCTTTCACTATCCACACCCCCCCGTATCCAGGCCCATTGAATTTCCAACTGCGCGCGTGTACTATTTTCACCCCCTCCCTCATTTTTCTCATTTTATATTTTGTTTTGTTTTATATTTTTAGTGAACTTTGATAATTCATAAAAAATTGATAAATAAGGTTTTTTTGTTCATTCTTTTTGCCATGTTTAGATAATAATGTGTAGAAAATTATAAAAATAAAAATAGGATTTTATTTTTAATGTAGAATTTTTGGTGATATTTTCTTTTAAATAGGGCATTTATTTTCTTTTAGTTGATATCTCATTTTCTATGAATTGTTTTAGGACTTTCCCTTAGGGTTTTTGAGCCATTCTTTTTGGAATAGTTAGGTATTGACCCCTAGTTTCATGTAGGATTTATCTCTTGATTTGTAGAATAAATTTGATGTAGTTTGATTGTTAGACATTCAGGTGCTCTAATTAGGGTTTTAGGTTGTATATATGGACTTGAACAAATTTTTTTTGGGGTTTATAGGCCAAATTAGTGTATGGGGAATACATGGGTTAAGGGTAAGTATGCATAGAATCCCCTAGAATTTTACTAGAATATTGTATGGTGTTTTAGTATTTTTCATTGATTTTTGAATGTATGGATAGTATGTGTGTTGCTTAAAGGCATAAGTTGTATTGTTGTGTTTTCTTTCCTTCTCTTTTGAGTGTGTGAGCTTGGAAGATTGAGTTGAAGACCTTGTGGACCATCATGGAAGCTTTGAAGACCTTGCAGAGGAGTTTAGCATAGCTTTTGTTTGTTTTGTTTATAGGTTCATAGGTGCATAGGCAGAGCCCCAGATAGAATATTTTGTTCAATAAATAAGGAGTGTCTTGTTCACCTCCTTTCTTCTCTATGACACAGAGTCCCTTGAGGGTATTCACCTCTCTCCCTTGGAGGGATTAGTGACCTTGCCCCATAAGGTAGAACTTTGAGAGAGCCTTTCCTTTGATGTTAAGTCCTCAATGGCATCCTTGGGAAGTCAGTGAGTACTGTAACATCCTCCCCTCATCTTGTTGGCTGAATCTTGTTTGCTGGAGCATTGGAGCCATTGAAGATAGGAGCTGAGGCCTTGAAGAGGATGATTCCTTGAAGATTATTGAAGTCTGAAGACTCTGTGAAGATCAAGTTGATGCCTGAAGATCCCTGAAGATAGTGATGCCTGAAGGTAAAGCTGATCAAAGGAGCTGAAGCTCAAGGGAGAAGATGAGTTGATACTCATGTTGTAGGGTTGATACCTGGAAAGCAAGTGATCTCTGAAGTCTGAAGACTGGGTTGCTGTTGGAGGAGCTGAGGCTTTCTTCTGTTTTCTTTGATGTATTGTGTGTTTTGTCTGATTTGTCTGTTGCATTAGACTAAGCCCATTTAGAATAAGTTCAGTCTAAGAGCATGAGTGCATCTGATTGTATTGTTATTGCTTGGCTTTGCTTGCGGGTATTCGGTAGAGCCCAGCTCCCTTGCCCATGTGTTTATTTTGCTTGATAGCATGATTTCATTTTCTGTCTGTATGATTGCAGTTTACTGTTCTTGCTTGATGGCATGTTGTTTATTTTGATTACTGTTATTTCATGACTGGCTTGAGGTCGAGACGAGCTTGTGGAGGCTGAAGCCCCACACACATTTCCTCCCTCACTTGCATTGCATGCATTTTACTGGTAAAGCTGATGCTTTTGTCTGTTTTGGTGTATCATTGACATGATCCCTTAGGACTCTCATTTCCTCTGATGAGGATTTGATGATAGACTTTTAGGTTGAAACCTATGCATGACAACATTTAGGAGTTCCCTGTTCAAACCTCAACCATAGGATGAATCCATGGCATGACAACAGTAGGATTTGATAGTCTCCCTCCTAGTTGGACCTGTTCTCTTCTCATCTCGGAGCAGTTTAAAATACAGTAATCATGAATGATTTCTTTCGTACGTTACGAGCCTTAAGCTATCTGAGAAAGGATTGTGGGAGAGTTTCTTTTCCACAGTCTGGATGTTTAGTATGGTACCCTTTGGGTGACATGCGACGCATTCACTCTCAGGTCATAGTCTCTAGTGCGGTCGAAATCGCAAACAATAAAAAACACTTCTTTTAGGAGATAACCCGTAGTTTCCCGAACTACGTTTGCTCTGATCTTTCATACCAGATGAAAGTACGTAGGCATAGGATGCGATATCCTAGCGAGCAACCTTTCCCCCTTAATCACCCGTAGTTAGCCGAACTACGTTGACTCTGATTTCTCGTTCCAGACGGGAATACGTAGGCATAAAGCGCGATGCTTTGCCGAGTCATTTTTCTTTTCTTTTTCAGCCAGCCTTGATAGGTAGATAGATTATAACCAACCCGTCCAAGTAAACAAACAAGCGAGGATCCCGTCGAGTACGACGGACGTGAGGGGTGCTAATACCTTCCCCTTGCGTAACCGACTCCCGAATCCAGACAATGGTTGCGACGACCTTGTCTTACCCTTATTCGTCAGGTTTTTCCGATCGTTTCCTTTCCCGCTCTGAGGGATAAATAACAAAAGGTGGCGACTCTTCTGTTTTGCCGACACCTTATTTTCGCGCAAGCGACACCGGGCACTAGCCCCATGGTAGCCATGTCCAACCCAGCAGAATTTTGATTGGCTATTCCTTTAATCTGCTCTTCCAGCATTTTGAACCTTTGATCATTCTCATTGGGCCCCTCAGACCCTATACCTCTTCCAGAGAAGGCATCCTCTTGGCGATCCTCGCCCTAGTTCATATTCTCATTACCATATCCATCGTAACTAGCGTTACGGCCATATCCCTGTTGATTGAAAATAGGACCACGTCCTCTATTGCCGAATCCTTGGTTAACCCCGCCAGGTCCGTAACCAATATTGAAAGGAACCATCCCAGCACCATTGTTGTTCACGTTGCCAAAACCAACATCCCTGTAGCCATAACCTTGATTGTTGTTACCATAGCCATCGTTGCCAAAGCCCTGAGTGTTGAAGCCAAAATTACCATCCTGGTTGCCAATGCCAAACCCTTGAGGGTTGTTACCAAAACCAGTGTTGTCACCGAACCCTTGATTGGCATCTCCAGCATTACCAGTATTGTTAACGACATTCCCATCGCCATTTCTAGTGTTTCCGTTACCAGTATTACCAATACCAGTGCCAGTGCCAGTATTTCCATTGCCATTGCCATCACCGGCACCAGCTCCACCAATTGTGGGAACAACCACAGTAGGTATCCCATCCTCCCTGCGAGGAGTTCCAACAGAATTGTACTCAGTATTTCCATTCGCCCGTGCCAGCAGCGGCTGCACCAGAGTCTAGATATTCTCCTGGCCCTTGGCCACATTCTCCATAGCTTGCATGAAAAGTGCCAACTTCTCACGAATTTCCTGCATCTCAGTTTGAACTTGATCCATGATTCTCTTGCAGTTGTTTCTGGTAGAATAAAGATGCGTCCTTCGGTCGTTAATCCTGAAAACCTGTGAGATGCAGGAAATAAGGTACATATTCAAAAATATACCGGTCGTGCAATATGAGTATGCAGATGCAAACGTGTAAATATGCTACAGGTTGTATTCCCCCCGATTCTAGTTCCGGAGAAAAGGCCATCACGGCAATGGAGTCCTAAAGCAATCAAACATGGAATCAACAAATTCATACATAAACAAATTTCAAGAGGCAAATTACAAAGGTACAACTGAATACAACGGAAAAGACCCCGGCCAACAATCCTGGCGATGGTCAAAATACAATCAAAATATCATAATACAAAGGAAATACAAAGATAAACTCAGGACGGATGGCGCGCCCGGAAGTTCTCCAACATCCTCAATGTCTCTGGATGACCAGGCTTGGATAATAATCCTCATATCAATAATACTTGTCGTCTATCAGTGGACCTCAGCTTCTGGGCATCGTCCTCACAGGTTCCCTCGCCAAAGCACTCATCAAGTCTGCATCTCTTGAAGCCAGCCTTCAGTTCACAACCTCTCAGCTCTTTTCCAAGGTCACTCGCTCTAATCTCAGCGCCAAGTCTAAGGGATGCGTCTTCAGTAATCTTCGCATCCTTAGCTACAATCTGCGCCTCTAGCATAGCAATCTACAGTTTCAGCTCATCTTCACGCTCCTTCCGGCTGGTGAGTGTGGCATTCCATAAAGACTCCCATTTGGCGAGTCGGGAATAAGCTTTGTCTAAGAGTTCCTTCTTAGTAGCAAGCACGCTACTAACACCGTTAAGGCTACTCCTACTTTTTCTCTCTTGTTGGTCTCTTCAGTCAAGTTCGAACCCAACCTATCAATCATCTCAGTCTGTTTCTCCACAGTGAAGGCAGTTTCATTCTTCTCATGACGCAACTGGAATATCTCTTTCTCTAACTCTTCATTGGCTTTCTTCAAAGGTTCCACAGCAGGATATGGCATCAAGGAAATCCTGGCTCTCTCACGGATCCAAGCCAAGTAAGGATCATAAGCTTTGCTATTGCTTTTGCCAAGCAAAGCTTTCCCTCTCCTATAAATGTTAGCCCATGCATGCCTCAATCTGATCAAAACAACCTCATCTAATAAGCCCGTGAGATATAGAGATTCCTGTATCTCGTCCTCAATAGGAGCATCTCTCAAGGCATAACCAAACTGTCTCACCAGCAGAGAAAGATTATAGTTAATACAGCCTTTCCGTCCAATCAAAGGGACATTCGGAAAGCCACTGCAACTATATATAATATCAGTGCCAAGCATGCTCCGATCAAACCAAATAATGTTTTCAGCAGAACCCCATCAACCAGGAAGACCAATCCAATGTACCAACAATATCAACAAACGGTCCTGTCTTCGAAAGATGCCCCTGGAACCACCGGTATAGAAGAGGAACACAGCAAGACACATTCTTTTCACGACGTTTCTCATTCTTATAGTGGATAGAATGATAAACGTCACCCAAGAGAGTAGGTACTGGATTCTTCGAGGCAAGAATCAAGAATGCATCTGAGTCAACAAAATCAGGCAAGTTGGGAAACAGGACAATCCCATAAATGCAGACAGCTAAAATGGCACTGAAGACAGTCCAACATCCATTCTTCGCACACTGTGTAGCCTTCTTAACCAGGATATACAGATGAAAACCATAAATCCCGCTCACCTTAACCAAACCTCCAGGGAACTCAGAAGCGTCTAGACTGACAATCTCAGCAAGTGTAGCCAAATCAGGCTCAGCATCCTCATGTACAAAAGGCATCTGGTCTAACACAGGAACTCCCAACATAGCAGAATACTCCTCCAAAGTGGGTGCCAAAAATAGTCGGGAAACAAGAAGCATCTCAGCTGAGGCTCATAAAACTGCATCAGAGCATACAACCCAGTCGTCTCAAATACAGAAGGTCTGCAAAATACACTGAGTAATCTCCCATAAGACTCTCTGAACTCAGCCCTCACTCTCTCATCTGCCAGAGCAACCAATCTCAGTAACGAACTGATATCTGGCAAAGGCAACCTATAAGCAACTGTCCTCTTCATGGACTCCATGTCTGGCAAGAAGAACACTAGAATCAGAGGGGAAAGATCACACCTGCAACATAAATACACGTTAATGAAATGCAGACATGAAAATGCAAATGTATAAGCAAACAGGAGATCAAGTGCAATGCTGAAGCACTGTGCTGCTCTGTACTGAAGCTTGAGAACCATCAAATCTTTGCCTCAAACCAAACCATCCAATCAAAAGGACCCTTGTAACCAATTCTCACTGACAGAGACAAACCAGGTGTTCTGAGGTCAAAGATTTCCTGCAAAAAGACCCACCTACCCCTCACAGGTATGTACCTAACTCGCAGAAGAGGTACGACATCCTATGCAGTATCAGCGTCACAGACTTTCAAGAGTGATGATACGATACCCAGAAGGTGTGGCATCATCAACCCTCGAAGAGGCCTCACTTAGCTGAATCCCAATTGATAAGTCCCCATAGTTGTTGCACCCCAAAATTTGACCAACAATTATTTATTCATCTAGTGTTTGAAAGTTGATACCTTCACCAGAAAGTTCAAGAGATCCTCAGAGGAGTGAGTTGAAACCAGGGTTGTGTGCTTCACAGCTTGAGAGTTGTGGGTGCTCCTCAGATGATTCTGAGACTTTGAGAATGAACTTGATGTTTTGAGAAAGCCTATGAGATGTCTTGATAGCCATCATGAAGCCCAGAGAAGTCATTGTGCAAGAGTTCAGAAAATTCAACCATGACTGGTAGAATTAGGGTTTTTGACTGGGTCAACCCTAGGATAACTGAAGATTTGGAGAAGGTTGAGACCTAATCCAGGGGCCATGAGATCATGGAATGATGCATAGAGATGTTATAAAGATGATTCCTAGACCAACTCATCATGATTGAGGGGTTTGAGAAGTTTTGAGTCAGGGTTTCCAAGGATTGTCAGTGAAAAAAACCCTAATTTGACCCCTATCTTCCAGGCAGTTTTAGCTCTAGATGTGATTGATATCTCATCTTCCCCACAACATGAATGTTGTAGAGCTTGTTCTTAGCTTTAATTTGAGTGGTGGAAGTCCTTGATAGGAGTTGCAGAGCTCAAGTTATGGTTTTGACAAATTACAGGTCAGCTGAGGTGTGTGAATCTGGGTCCTTGAAAGTCTCCCAATTTGCAGACAACTTTTGCCCTAGTAGGATGATTCCTATGATCTCTTGGTCAACATGAATGTTGTAGGGCATCTTCTTAGCTTTAATTTGAGTGTTAGAAGTCCTTGATAGGATTTGTAGAACTCAACTTATGGTTTGAACAAGACAGGGGTATTTTGGTCATTTGGTCATTATAGGTCCTTTTAAGCACAAGGCTATGTCTCCTATTTCCAAGCTTCAAATGAAAAAGTTCAAAACATGAAAGTTGCTCAAAATGACATTTGGAGTCTAAAAAAGTGGTCATGAATTATTGGAAAAGCTCATAGCATGAGATGACAAGATTGGTAAAAAATGAACTAAAAAAGGCTTATAAGTTAATTCATGCCAAGTTGGAATATTGGTTTGGAGGATCTAGAAATCCAATGTAGGTCATCCAATAGTCCATTTTGAGTGTAAGACACATTTTAAGAACTTTGGTTCAAGTGGATTTTTCATCTGAGGCTTAAAAAATGAGGTTCCTTTGGAAAAGTGTTACTTGCAAAAGAAGGCAACTTTGAAAAGGCTTGCACAAGGAAAAGTAAAGGGCTGATTTCATTCCTTATCACTCAATATCTCATATTAAGGCATTTTGGCATAGAATACAAGGCTTAATGCAAGGGATATGAGATTTCCAAAGTCTCTTTTAAGGAGAAGTTCATGAACTTTCTAGAGGATTCTAGATGTTTCTAGTGACTTCCATCCACTACTATAAGAAGAGTGTATCACATAGTGTTCAAGGTTGGTGAGGGTTGGTGATAGCAAGAGAATTCAGAGGGGAGAGAGAGAGAGAAGCATCCATTGAATAAGTTTCTTCAAGTTGAAGCAATTCTGGTTTCCTTCCATTGCAGACCTTCTCCTTCATCACAAGTGCAAACAGAAGGCCATTGATCATCCCAGGATCCTTTTTGAAGAAGTTCCAAGGCTTGAAAGCATCCACACGAGTCTCTACCATAACCTCTTGACAGGTTCTTTTTCCATCACCATTCTCTTAAATTATATAGTCTTGATTAGTTTTATAGGTTTAGAATCAATGTACTAGGGTAGATGATGAAATCCTAGGAAGTATAGCTCATTCCATGACAATTCACAACAGAGCCAAGAATCTTAGATCTTCAAGAATTGATTGAATTTGGAGTTTTAGTTATCAAGATTTGGTTTAGAGTAGTTAGGCTAGCTTGTAGAATATCTGTAGACCATTAGATGTAAGGATGATGAAGGTTGATAACAGTTGATATCAGGTGAATTTCATTTGGACCACGATCTTGCAAGCTTCTGTTAGGATTACTTAGAAAGAATTAGGAGAATTGGTACGTATCATCTTGTTCTTCTTAATGAGTAGTGCATCTTTTGTTTTGGAAACGTGGAAAATCATGGCCTGTAGAGAGAGAACAAGATGCTAGAACATTAGTGCATGGAAGCATTTTTCTGAAACTTAGGGTTTGTTTTTGGGGACGAAAGCCCTGGACCCTTGGATCAGTTCCAATCCCTTGACTCTTTCCCTTGATCTAACGGTTGGCATTCAAATAAGATAACGGAGGGAAAATAGATCAGTGAGACGCAGCGTTTTGAGTTAGTAGGAGTCTTGGGCTCAGCCTCCAATTCCTTTTCACACCACCCTTCATAGGCCCATTTCATATAACACGCGAATTCCATGATTTTCCCACCTCCTGCGACTTTTTATTTTTTGGATTATTTCTGAACATAATTGGGCCCTGACTCTCTTTTCTATTCGCACCCCACCTAATTCTGGCCCATTAAAAAACAACTAGCACGCCTTGCTTATCACACCCCCTCCCCTTTATTTTGTTTTCTTTTATTTTTTATTCTTTTAATATTTTCTAGTTCTTTAAAAATTCATATAAAATAGGAAATTCAATATTTTTTAATTCTTCTTTTTCCTACATGTTAATAAACCTGTCTAGAAAAATAAATAAAATGTCCATTTTATTTTCTTTTTCATATTTTTAATAGATTTTTCTTTTAAATAGCTTTTATAATGTTTAGTTTGATATCATGATTTTGTAGAATTTCTTTTAGGACCTTCCTTTAGTCTTTTTAATCCATTCTTTTTTGTGTAATTATATATTGAACCATAGTTCCCCATAGGATTTAATTCTTGATTTTTAGATTAAATTTTGATTAGTTTAATTAGGGTAGCATTAGGGTATCCTAATTAGGGTTTAGGTTGTGCATAGGTAAGGAAATTCATTTTCTTTAGATTGTTTTGTTTGATTTTTGGGGAGGGGCATATGTGGATGTTATGGATAGATATTGTAGACCCTTGTGAATAATTGATAGATTTTTCCCCCTTGGTTTAGTATTTTTAGGTATTTTCTGAAGTTAACTATTGATTTTGTCTGTTCTGTGGTTATTTGTCACCTCTGGGGTTTGTTTTGGGGAATTGGTTGTGGGGCTTGTGTTGTCTTGAAGATCTTGTTGGAGAGCATGATGGAGAGAAGATTGTAGATCAAGATTCAGAGACCCAGAGCTTGGCTTGTCTCCTGTCTGTGAGGTTTGAGATCCTGAAGTTTGAAGGAAGTTCATGGTACTTTCCTGAGGAAGGCACTATGAATGACTTTCATTCTTTCTTCTCACCTCTTTCTTAAGTATCCAATGATGTTGGAGCCAACTTGTGAGTTTAATTTCTCCTGAGGAGGAATGTAAACTGATCACCTGTTGTTGAGCCACATGGGATACAACTCCTAAGTGGAAGCCTCCTAGTACTTTCCTGAGGAAGGTCCTATGGGTCTATTCACTTAGTTCCATTAGTTTATCTAGGATTTCTCAAGTATCCAATGATGTTGGAGCCAACTTGTGAGTTTAATTTCTCCTGAGGAGGAATATAAACTGATCACAGTTGTTGAGCCACATAGGATACAACTCCTAAGTGGAAGCCTCCTAGCACTTTCCTGAGGAAGGTCCTATGAGTCTATTCACTTAGTTCCACTAGTTCAGATAGGATTTCCTAAATATCCAGTGATGTTGGAGCCTGCTTGTGAGTTTAGTTTCTCCTGAGGAGGAATGTAAACTGATCACAGTGGTTGAGCCACATAGGATATGACTCCTGAGTATACACCTCCTAGTGCTTTCCTGAGGAAGACACTATGAGTCTGCTTACTTAGCTCCCTTTCTTTGGTAAGCTTGTTCTGAAGCTTGAAGACTGGGATTGATTTCTTTTGGTTAGGTTGTTGCTTTAGGGCTTTGCTTAGATTTGATTTAGACTCTGTGATTAGGGTTAGAATTGGAGAGTAGAAATAGATGATTCTTTCTCAAGCTTGTGTTTTGTTTGCCTGATGGCACTTCATTTCTTTTATCTGATATTGCTTGATAGCATGTTGATTATCTTCAGTATGATTACTGTTATTTCATGACTGGCTTGAGGTCGAGACGAGCTTGTGGAGGCTGAAGCCCCACACACATTTCCTCCCTCACTTGCATTGCATGCATTTTACTATTAAAGCTGATGCTTTTGTCTGTTTTGGTGTATCATTGATATGATCCCTTAGGACTCTCATTTCTTCTGATGAAGATTTGATGATAGACTTTTAGGTTGAAACCTATGCATGACAACATCTAGGAGTTCCCTGTTCAAACCTCAACCATAGGATGAATCCATGGCATGACAACAGTAGGACTTGATAGTCTCCCTCCTAGTTGGGCCTGTTCTCTTCTCATCTCGAAGCAGTTTAAAATACAGTAATCATGAATGATTTCTTTCGTACGTTACGAGCCTTAAGCTATCTGAGATTGGATGATTAGTATGGTACCCCGTGGGTGACATGCGACGCATTCACTCTCAGGTCATAGTCTCTAAGTGCGGTTGAGATCGCGAACATAATAAAAAAACACTTATGTTAGGAGATAACCCGTAGTTAGCCGAACTACGTTTGCTCTGATCTTTCATACCAGATGAAAGTACGTAGGCATAGGACGCGATGTCCTAGCGAGCAACCTTCCCAACCTTCCCTCGTAACCCGTAGTTAGCCGAACTACGTTGACTCTGATTTCTCGTTCCAGACGGGAATACGTAGGCATAAAGCGCGATGCTTTGCCGAGTCATTTTTCTTTTCTTTTTCAGCCAGCCTTGATAGGTAGATAGATTATAACCAACCCGTCTAAGTAAACAAACAAGTGAGGATCCCGTCGAGTACGACGGACGTGAGGGGTGCTAATACCTTCCCCTTGCGTAACCGACTCCCGAACCCAGACAATGGTTGCGACGACCTTGTCTTACCCTTTTTCGTCAGGTTTTTCCGATCGTTTCCTTTCCCGCTCTGAGGGATAAATAACGAAAGGTGGCGACTCTTCTGTCATGCCGGCACCTTATTTTCGCGCAAGCGACAACTGGCGACAATCCTCGGGTCAAACAACTTACCGGGCCCAAAGGGCCAGGCAAGAAGCATCAAAGAGAATCTCATCCGAGCGCAGATTTCGCGGCTAGCTGGTGCGAACAAAGCAAGCAGGCTAACCACTACTCTCTACTTCTACGTCTATGTGCATACTCAAGCCCAGGTCCGGCTTATCTCTCAATCTAACCCTCTACCCAGCACAACAACAATAATATAGTACTGAAAGTAAATGACAGAAAGGTAAATACATGCAAAACCCCAGACGGGAAAACAAGCGATAGGATTGACTCGCATAGGGAACTGTTGGAGTCCTTAGCAGAGACGCCAGCTGTCGCTACTGCGAAAATTGGCGCCGACTATGACAGAAGAGTCGCCACCCTGCGTTATTTATCCCAAAGGAGGGAAAGGAAACACTCAGAGTAAACCTAACGCAAAAGGGAAAGGAATGGTCATCGAATCCAAATCCTGGATTCGGGAGTCGGTTACGCAAGGGGAAGGTATTAGCACCCCTCACTTCCGTCGTACTCGACGGGATCCACGCTTGTTTTCTGTCTAAGGGATTGTTTATCTATCTACTCTACAGGCTTAGGGACAAAAGAAAAGAAAAAAGAAGTAACTCAGCAGAACACAGCAGTTCTATGCCTACGTATTCCCGTCTGAAACGAGAAATCAGAGTCAACGTAGTTCTCCTAACTACGGGAAAAGGAGGGAAGGTTACTCGCTAGGATATCGCATCATGTGCCTATGTACTTTCATACAACATGATTGATCAGAGCAAACGTAGTTCGAGCTACGGAAGACACAAGCTTGTCGGATTGTTTTTTATCACCATATGAAAGGGTTTTTCTGATTAAGGGTCCAAGAGGACAAAAGGAGTTTGATTGTTTATTTTGAGTCTTTTATGAAAGAACTGTTTTTTTAGGATGTTTGCAATCTCTGTCGCACTAGAGACTATGATCTGAGAGTGACTACGTCGCATGTCACCTAAAGGGCACCACACTAATCAGTCAGATTACTGAAGAGAGACCCTCCAGCAACCATTTCTTAAATAGCTTAAGGCTCGTAAAGTACGACTTCAATTAACCTTATTACTGTATTTTTGAGTTGTTTTGAGACGAGACGAGAAAGACGCTCTAAAAAGCCTAGGGTTTGAAAGGGAAACTAACCTAATGTTGTCATGCATGGGTCAAAACCTAATGTCTGTCATAATTTCCTCTTGCACAGAGGAAATCAGAGATCCTAGGGGATAAGCAGCAAAATAAAGCAAGCAAATAACAGTAAACAGTAAAATGCATGCAATGCATCAATACAAGCGAGGCAAGGGAGTCCTGCTCTACCTCGAACCTGGGAAAACAACAGGCAAAGTGAATCAACTTCACTTCAAACCTATGGGTCAATCAACACAAGCCAACAAACAATACAGAGAAAAAACAAAAAGATACAGAGGAGGCAGCCCAAGCAGCAGCACCAAACTCCTACAGCAAACAGCAACAACAACAGCAAGCTCTAAACAGCACCAGTTGATTTGACAGCAAAGTTGACAGCAAAGCTTCATCTTCAAGCATAGCTTCTATCTTCAAGCTTAATCAATCTTCAAGCTCCAACAAGCACACTCCAAGAAGAGGATTAATCATCAAGATCAAGTTACAATGTCAAGAAACTTAATGACAACCAAAGGAAATCATCAAGAACTAGCATTGAAATGGAAAGGTATCGTCAAAGTTCTACTCAACTATGGGCATGCCACTCATCCCTCCAAAGGAGAGATGGAGCTTCCCTAGGAGGACTATGTATCATTGGATGGAATAGAGGCAAACAATGCACTCTATGCTTGAAGAAAGAATCAAAACTAGGTCTAAGGCACTTCCTAAAACCCTAATTTCCTAAGCTCCTAAAAAAGCTCCTACAAGAGAAGAAGTCTTCAACTCCAAGCTCCAATCTTCAAGTCATAGCATCTTCAATGAATCCAGAAGCTCCACCAAAAAGGAAATCAAGCAAATCCAGCTCCAAAGCAGCCAACCAAACCAAACAAACAAAGGCACTCAAGAGAGAACACCACAAGCACACGCAACTTGCAAAATACAACTAAAATAGAAAAAACAGTTGCAAAATTCTAATTAATTTCCTAGGTGAACATACATGTTTTAACAAACTAGTGTAAAACGATTGAAGCCTAAATCAACCTCTAAGTTTTCTAAACAATTCCTACATTGAGATAGGTCAAAGGGATCCACAAGTTTGAGAAGGTTCTAATCTCAACACCTAAAACAGAACCTAAATTGTTCTAAAATTCCAAGAAAAATTCTAGGGGAACATGAATATCTACCCTAAAACATGTTAAAATATCTCAGCCAGAATCAATACCATATGGAAGAACAAAATTCAACAAGGCAGATGATCAATTATGCAAATATTAATGAACAAAATAAAATAAGGAAAATGAAATTAAATTTAAAAATGAATGAAAATGCATTTTGTTGATTCCAAAAAATCATAAATTCTCTCAAGATCATGAGTATATTTTTAAAATAATTTTTGGATCAAAATTGGAATTAATAGGATTTTTGGAATCAACAAAGCAATTAAAAAAATAAAATGGAATAAAGAGAAATAAAACTCTGAGAATAATCTGTGGCCACTAGATGCGTTGAAAAGTCTTGCTATCCAAGCGTTGAGGGAAGGACACGTCATTTAGTGATACGGTTGCATTTTGGACTCAAAACTCCACTTCTCAGATTAAGTCCCATGCGTTGGATGAAGTGGAAAGTCTTTGGTCAATGCAGATCTGATGGCTCAGGAGTCGTCTTCTTCACAAGTCAAGCTAGTCTAAGTGAGATCAAGCACGGTGGATGGTGGTGGCCGGAGAAGACTCCGATTGTCTTCTCCGGTGAGGGTTCAGATAGAGGTTACCAGAAAATACAAACTATACATCAATTCTGCTCGGTTTTTCACGTACATTCCAAATCTCTCATCCAAAATGTCTAACTCTCAACAGGTAATCAAATACGAATCAAAGTTCAGAAGTGGCATCAACATCAACTCTCACCAAATGCTAAACTAAGTACACAAAAATCTTCCTCATGTTGCACTGATCATCCTGATCTAAACATCTTGCTATAAAACCTCATGAATCAAGAGATTCAAACTCAAACAGATCTTACATGTCATCTTCAATCATCACCAATTGCTTCCAGATCAAGCCTAAAATGATTTACATCTTGCCTAGATCCTAACCACAAGTTCAAAACTATCTAACTCATGCTAAATCATGTGGAATGTTGAGAGTTACTAACCTGCTATAGATCTGTTGACAGAGGTACTTGGAGCTTGTTTCTTGCTTCAAAAGCCTCCAGATAGCTTCAATGATCCAAGAGGATGAGTTTGCAAACTTCAATTTGGCTTGAACTGGCTCCAATATGAGAACTCGATTTCAAGTTACAGCTCTGAAAATTCACTTGCTCTTTCTGGTTCAAGCGCGAAATGAAGTTCAACCTTGCTCTAAACAATATATAGAAGCTTTCCATGGGCTTTTGCAATCCAATTGAGGCCCAAATCCGTGGTTCACATTTTCTGGTTTTTCTCTTCCAAATTCATACACCAGTCGTGCATTGCAAGCTATTTTCTTGTTCCAAAAGGTTCTAACACCTTGCACATGGAATTTGGAGCGAAATTGAATGGAAAGAGTAACCTGAATTGCATTGTGGAGAGACTTGGCAATGTAACTTACAAGTGAAGTAACAAAATGACATCTCTCAAAACTTGGCCTATGCTCAAAATTCTGCCAATGCCAATGTGTTTAAAATTCAATTTCCAATCAGAAAATGTACTCACTTGCTTGGTTTTGGTCATGTAACATAAAATTGCATTTTTCCCTCCTTGAATTATTTGAATTTTCTCCCTTTTTAAGCCAGTTTAAGTGACCTTTTGCTACAAGCCAAACCAATCCCACATGATCACTTGGTTGCACTTGAAATAATGTTTTAAGAAAGTTCCATGTTGAACAAATCTCCATTTGAAGAGTGCAAGTTGGAGATATGGACCTATAATCCAAAATGACCTATAATCTCACTTTCCCAAAATACCCCTGTCTTGCAAAGATCATAACTTGAGCTTCACACATCAGAATGAGGAGTTCTATACCTTTTTGGAAAGCTAATATCATGAGGAACAAATGTCATGTTGACCAAAAGTCCATTTGAAAATTCCTTCAAGGTCAAAAGTTGCTTGGAAGTCAGATGATTTTCATAGACAAATTTCACATTCATCTGGTGACCTGTAACTTGTCTGGACCATAACTTGAGTTCTATAAATCCACTTGAGGACTTATAGTACTAAAATTAAAGGTATTGGGATGCTCTACAAGTTCCATGTTGGCCAAAGATCCATTTGAAACTTGTATCTTGACTTATGTGGTCTTGAAGTTAGGCACTAAACAAGGGATTTTACACTGAAACCCTAATTTAGCAACTTCCCACATTCTTGATTCTTCTTGATTTGATCTTGGCACAACACCACAAATGTATCAACATGTCAATCCATGAACTCAATGACCTAAAAGTAGGCTCTAAACTCTTCAATGGCACAGTTGACCTAGGGTTGACCCAGATGAAACCCTAATTGCTTGCACTTCAACTGTGGCTCTTGCATTTGAATCAATGACTTGACTTAGCTCCAACATGGCCCTCTAGGAACTCCATGAGCTCAATACATATCTAATATTCACAATTCATGCTTCTCATATCATTGATGGTCCTCAATTAGCTCTAAAGATAGGAGAAAATCCACATGTAGGCATTCAAACTTCACAAGGCCTCACACCACCTCCTGATAACTTGGATGACTTCTCAAGCTTGGATAAGACCTCTTGCTAGGCTTCTTTTGATAAGAATCGCACTTGATCCCCTGTTGGATAAATGATATGCTATGATATGCAAATGTTAGAACTATGCAAATGATATAACTATGCAAATGTCAATGCAATGAAACATAAGCCAGATAAGAAAAGGTTGGGCAAATTTTGGGGTGCAACAGTTTGCTAGGGCCTCGCTAGGCGAGCATGCTAGCGAGCGTGACATCATTTCATTTTCTTGTATGTTCCATCCAATGTTGATTGCGTGGTTCGATTGTGTTCAATCTTTATCGGAAATGAATGGATTATATGTTGTTGTGTGTGTTATGGTAGCCGTATGGCATAGACCCTAGATGTGGAATCAATTATGAATTGTGGCCGTTTGGCGATTATATTGCATTATTTAAATTGATTAAAATGCATGATAAATATGATTGAGTTCGTTGTCGTTGGCGCGATATTGTGAATGCATATTGTTTGTATGCGGTTGTGTGCGAAGAATGCATGAGAACATATTATGAATATGTGTGCATTGCTTAGTAGGTGTGGTGTGGGTTTGGTACGCACTAGGGTAGAATGATAAGGAATCATTCCTAGTGGAGTATGCACTAGGGTAGAATGGCGAGTAATGTCATTCCTAGTGGAAAACTCATTGGGGTAGAATGGCTAGACGTTGTTCCTAATGAGGTATAAATGATATAGTCGTAATCACTAGGGTAGAATGATAAGGTATCATTCCTAGTGGAGTATGCACTAGGGTAGAATTGCGAGTGATGTCATTCCTAGTGGAGAACTCATTGGGGTAGAATGACTTGATGTCGTTCCTAATGAGATATACGTGTTGGTATGCACTAGGGTAGAATGGCTAATGATGTCATTCATAGTGGAGAACTCATTGGGGTAGAATGACTACATGTCGTTCCTAATAAGGTGTAAAGGATATTGTCCTGCTCATTGGGGTAGAAGGACTAGATGTCGTTCCTAATGAGGTGTAAAGGATATTGTCGTGCTCATTAGGGTAGAAGGACTAGTATGTCGTTCCTAACGAGGTAATAGTATTGGTATACACTAGGGTAGAATGGCTAATGATGTCGTTCCTAGTGGGAAGCTCATTAGGGTAGAATGGTTAGACGTCGTTCCTAATGAGGTATGAGTGATATCTTCGTACTCACTGTGGTAGAATGATAAGGTATCATTCCTAGTGAAGTAATCACTGGGGTAGAATGACTATGTGTCGTTCCTAGTGAAATAAGTACAGGGGTAGAAAGACCTAGATGTTGTTCCTGGTGGGGTACAAGTGATGTACCCATAATCTCAAAGGGAGATTGATGAGGGTTTCATTGTGTTGTGTTGAGTCACATAGCATAGATATCATCGTTATATGAAAGTATGCTTGTGTATGAATTGATGAATTGAGGATTATGGATGTGTGCATGATGAGACATGCTTGGTGATAAACCATATTTGTGTATACATATATTGTAATGTATATGATGATTATAATGAATTGTGGTGAGAAATGTGGAATTTATGTATGATGTGCTTGTGTATATATATATATGATATATGCATTAATTATTATGATAATATTTCTCACCCTTCTGCTGTTTTATAATGCTCTATGAGGCATTGCAGATTAGGTTGCTGGAGGTCTTTTTGGTGAAGTATAGCTTCATTCTTTTGGTCGGTTCGCTCTGATATGTAGCACCAGGTAGTTAGGCTTGTATAGCATTCTTTTGTGATACATCTGATATATGTATCTGGTGACAATATTTTGTAAACATGAATGATGTTGTGAATCAAACTGGATGATATGTATATATATGATCATATGTTTTGAAGTGATTCAATGTTTATATTTTCCGCTTTTAATTCTAAATATTGAGATGTGGGTGTAAGGACGAAGTTCCTCTATTGATAAATACCCCACGGTTACATGTCTTTTATTGAGCAGGTGTTGTATGTTGAGTTCATGTATGATGTGACATATCTCTTTTATACCGTATTTCAAATATTACTCTGATGAAATTTTGAATATGTGCTTAATTTCTTGATATGTTTTATTGATTATTTGGGGGTATAGAAGGGGGTGTTACATGGTGCGGGAGAGGGCTTATCGTGGACGTGCATGGTACGGGCCGTATGATCTGATTCGTGGACAGATCAACGGGTGCATGTCGTGCGGTGCATAATAACTATGGTGGTATGCCGTACATACAATTACATCATAAAACAAAATAGAAAGAACAAAGAACAAGAACCCTAATCCCATTCCCTCCCAATGTTGCACCGCTGGCCTTCTTCTTCCTCTCGCATCGTTCGCTCCGTCCATTCTCCATCCTCGATTCTCTTTGCGTGTCGCTATATCTCGTCTTTCTTCAACCTAACTTGTAAATCAATCAAAGTAACATAACATGAAAAATGGATTCGAGTATAAGTTACCCATGTAAGGGCAGACTGTCATACAACATACGTTCTTAAGTTTCGATGATGACAAGTTGCAACCATAGATGAATCAGCGTTGACGGTTCTACCTCTACAAGAGAATTGCAATATTTCATCTACCATATCCTTTTGTATCCATCTAACCTGTTATATTCAATACAATATATGTGGATGATATGTGGTTATGACTAAATGCATAAAAAACCACAAAAATATCAATTTTTGCAGTTTTGCAGGGTTTGAGTCGACCGCAGGGTCGGCGCATGCAGCAGTGCAAATTCCCACGGGTCGGCTCACGCTGACCTATGGTCGACCACAGGGTCGGCGCATGGATTTTTGCATTTTCCCACGGGTCAGCGCACGCCGACCTATGGTCGACGCATACTGTTATGTTTTTCAGATTGCATAAAACTACAGGCTATGCGTCGACGCATAGACCTTCTATGGTCGACCGTTCGCTCGTTGGTGCAGTTATTAAAGTATTTCCACTTTGTTTGAAAAGTTGTTAAGTGGGTTGGTTGGGTTGTTACTATAAATAGAAGTTATGTTCCTTTTATCAACTAACATTTGACATTTTGATTAAAGTGTGCAAAAACAAGAAAAAGTGAAATAGGTGTCCAAGATTCATCATCTTCATCTTCAAAATCTCACAACACATATATTACAAACAACCATTTTTGAAGTGCTTTATGATTGGTTAAAGGTGATAACGTTCAAAGCCGTGATTAGGGAATCCGGTTCAGGTTGAAGATTGTGACAGGTTTTTTCTTGAATAAAACCTTTAGGGTTTTGTCCTCCAAGATTGGTTTGATTTTGGGGGGTTTTTGGTACGAATTTCTTCATCAATTTTTAGCTGAGCGAAGGTGATTGAGAAGAGGAAGTCTTCGTCAATCTAGTAGCGGATTCAGTGATATTGACGGGAAGAATTCGGGTTCGATTTGTTGTAGTTGAGATCAGTCGGGCCGAGGGTTTGAAGAACGGAAGGTTGTTCAACAAAGGGGCTGGAATCGAAGGTCTTGATTCGCCTTGAATCAAGGAACAAGGAGTGCAAGCAATATTCAACGTCTTGAGAATTCTGTTGTAATTTTGCTTATCAATTCTTGTAAAAAATTGTTCTACTCAATAGGTGATATCTATTATAGTAATCTCAATTCTATTATTAGAATTGAGGACAGACGTAACCCGAAGCGAGGACGACGAGGGAACTGCCTCATCAAATCTTTGTCTCCTTTACTTTTTAGCATTTTCCTTTTGACTTAAAAATAAGTGATTTTTGTATAAGCACTTTTGTCAAACTTTGAAATTGATTGAGTAAGAGATTAAACTCTGTTTTTGAATCCAAAGTACAATAAGATATTATACTAGGCAATTGGAATCACTTACTCAATACAAATATCACTTGGAGTGCTTTACACACCAAGTGTTTGATAATTTGCCTAAACCAAAATTATCTTAGATTGTGTATCTAGTTTGGTTGGTTTTTGAATCATTGGAACTAGGAGTTCTAGTAAGTGAATTAAATCATTGATAGTGTGACTAGTGTAGTGATTTTTCTTCTACATTATCATTAATCCATAGGCTAGAAGCATATCCGGTTTTCCAATAACCGTTCCTTTTAGACTATATTTTCTACGGCCGCTTCCGCACTTAAAACAATTTTCAAAACCAATTTTTTAATTGGTAGCGCCGACTCAAATTTTAATTGGGATCTATTAAACCCCCCTTCTAGATCCGCACCATAGTCTAACAAGTGGTATCAGGAGCATCGGTTCACTCCGTGCTTCAAAATATAACTTTGATAGAAAATGGCTAACGAACCTAAAGGGGCTTATAATAGACCTCCCGTTTTCAATGGTGAAAATTATAGTTATTGGAAAGACTGTATGCGGGTGCACATAAATTCCATAGATAGAAGAATATGGAACTTTATTCTTAATGGTCCAATTGAAATAACTATGACCAATGAGAATAATGAATTAGTTCCAAAAGTACAATTATGATTGGAAAGCCAAAAATATCTTAATCTCCTTATTAGGTGTAGATGAATATTATCGTGTATCCCATTGTCCTACTGCTAAGGCCATGTGGGATTCATTACAAATCGCCCATGAGGGGATGAACGATGTTAAGTTGGCTAGAATCAACACACTAACACAAGAGTTTGATCTCTTTTTCATGGAGCAAGGGGAAACCATTGCTGACATGCAAAAGAGATTCACTCATCTCATCAATTGATTGCATTCATTAGGTAGGCCGGTTTCCAATGATGTTGCTACTAATAAGATTTTGAGATGTCTTAACAGGGAATGGTAGCCGAAAGTGACCGCCATCAAAGAAGCAAATGATCTCACAATTTTAGACTTGACAACATTGTTTGGCAAACTACAAGAGCACAAACAAGTACTCTTAAGCCTAGAACAACACGAAAAGAAGGAAAAGAATGACAAAACAAATATTAGTGAAAATAAATCTATTTCTCTTAAGACTTCCTCCTCAAAGTCTCAAGCAAAAGAGCAAAGTGATTATTCCTCGAGCGACGAAGAAGAAGAGGACAAGAGCGAAGATATGGGGCTGTTCGTTAAACGTTACAACCGTTACGTGAGAAAGAATGGCATCCAACATTCCAAGAAGAATTTAGTGAACTTTCGGAAACAATCAAGGTACTCTAAAAATGATGACTCCAAGGGGAAGAAAACTAGAGGGTCGTGCTACACTTGTGGGAAGACCCGTCATTATAAACCGGAATGTCCGATGAACAAAAAGGCCAAGGAAAAGGAATCAACCAAATCACACAAGAAATCATCAAAGCCAAGGAGAGCGTACATAGCTTGGTAAAGCGATAGCGACTCCTCCGAAGATGAAAGTTCTAGTGATGAAGATGAAGTTGTAAACTTATGCCTTTCCGCTCATCAAAAGAACAAGAAAAAACAGGTACGACATGCTAAATACGAAAAGTCCTCTAGCATGTCTCATTGTGAATTACAAGCTACATTTGATACTTTACACTGTGAAGCAAAAGAGGCTTTCAAAAGGCTTGCCTCAAATAACCAAATTTTTGTTCACTTGGAATAAAAAATCTGAGAATCCGAAAGGAAACTTGAGGCACTTAAAGCTTCCTTAGTGGAAAGCACAAAAGCAGGTTGTGAGGACCTTAGAAGTAGGATAATTAACTTTGGGTGTGATACTTGTTATATTTGGCAAGGTGAAGTAAGAAACCTAAAGGCCAAACTTGACAAGGCTCTTGAGCCCAAAATTACCTTTGCAATTGATAAATCAAATTTTCGAAAGACTATGGTTAATCCATATCAAAAGTATAAATATGTTATAAAAGATGAAGATAACAAAGGTAATCAACATGCTAATTTCTCTTGTCTTTACTATTGCAAGAGAGGCCACTCCATTGCTAAGTGTCGGTTTAGGAGATCCTTAGTTCCTAAAGGCATGTATCAATGGCTTCCCAAATGCAACCATTTAGTTACTCACAATTTAGAACCCAATAAGCCATTAGGTACCTCCTCTTGTTAATTTCTTTTCCATAGGTACAATGTCTCGAGACCACCGAGAGAAGATGGGTTCTCGACAGTGGATGCTCAAAGCACATGTCAGGAGACACATCACTCTTTATTGACTTCGTGGCTAAAAAGAAAGAATATGTAACCTATGGTGACAACAACCGCAACACAATACTTGGTAAAGGTAGTGTAGGTAACCCTTCTTCCACTACTATTTCTGATGTATTGCTTGTCGAAGGTCTTAAACACAACCTACTTAGCATTAGCAAATTATGCGACAAAGGATACAATGTATCTTTTTCAAAAGATTGTTGCAAAATTGTACATAATAATGATAAGAAGAGTATGTTTAATGGCCTAAGAGTGAATAATGTCTATATGTGAGACTTGAACGAAGTATCGTTAACAAGTGACAAATGTCTTGTAACAATGAGTGAAGATTCATGGTTATGGCATAGGCGTTTAGCACATGTTAACTTTGACTTACTAAATAAATTAGTCTCAAAAGATCTAGTCTTAGGTGTAATACCCCAAATTTTACCCTTATATTTAGTCAGTCATTTCGCATATCATCTCATATGTACATTTGCTAACCACTAACAAGTTATGGAGGTGTTTTGTTTTGCAGATTTGGTTCCAGGGGTATTTTGGTCATTTTACACAAATTCTGCTAATTCCTTGAAGACGGGCTGTTATTAAGTTCTGAGGCGTTTGATACACTATTTTTGAGGCATTTACCTATCACCAGGTCTGATTATATCAAGGTGCCAATTCGACGTGGTCGATATTAAAGTTTGTCGAGCACAACTGGATTTAAGACTTATTTTATTGCTCGTGGCTTATTTCCGGCACACCTCCGTTAATAAGGCACAGTTTTACTGGGGTATTATTGGATTGTTGCTCACAGTCTTTGGTCGATGGAATACAATTACGGGCAAGGTTATCATTGATATTAAATCGGTGTTGATTACAGCGCGCATCCGGGTTTGGGTTATAAAATGATTGGTTAGAATTTAAAGTTGGAATGCAATTTGAATTTAATCAAGTGCTGAGATTAAGACTACAAATGAACGAACAAGAATGTTGTTCGGGAAATGCTTACAGTTTATGACTATGTTAATGAGTTTAAACATTTGTGGATTTATTCACAAATATTTATAATTTATAACTAAAAATAAAGTAAGTAAATTCAAGAGCAGGTCATGAATATAAAGGAAAACCTGACATTTTATTTCATAAAAAGGATCATCATACAAAAGGGAGTGATTTGTTTCACATTCTTAATTGTGATAAAATTACAATTACGGATATTACATTAACTCTAAAAATCCTAAGTCCTAAAATTGCTAAGTGTCTTCATGATGGCCCTTGAGCTTCTCCACGAGTCCTCGATTAACCTGCACATCAAAAAGGAACAAACAGAATAGAAAAATGTTAGAGTTTGTTTTCGACACTCTCAGAACAGTGTCATCATCGAGTGCCGGGAGTGGCACAACCGAAGCTGCGTCCTACCCCCGTTACCGATCCGCGCCGTTGGCGTCAGATCAGGTAACACCTGTTCTTATCGTTACGGGACATCCGAGAGATAGAAGTGATAAAAGAAGCGGGACTGATTCATTTTGCCGCGATTGGATTTCCAAGCTGACACGAGAATAAGGCAACATAGGCAAGTTTGGACTCAGACCCGGATGCCGGCAGGTCTGAGTCGCTTTGGTTTCGAAAAATTCCAACACCTGAAAAGCCACAAACAACATCAGTACAACAGAACTCAAAGCATAACAAGCTGCATAAACAAAACTAGGCAAAAGGGAGCCCGCGCCAGTACAAGTGCGAAGGGGCACAAAGAAACAAATCTGGTTCAGAATGAAAGCCAAGTTCAAAACAGAATAAGAAAATGAAATGAAACTAAACTGCATCAAAACAATGTATCAGAAGGCAAGTTCATGCGCAAAGAGCCAGAAGAAAACATACTACAAATCTGTCATAACAGAAAGTTCCCAACAGGATCCAAAGAAAAGTGTAACAGCAGTTAATGCAAAAAGCAAGTTCAAATAGAACAAGAAGAATGAAGTACCCAAACAAGTTGTATCAAGCTGCATCAAAAATGTACCAAAGGTTATCAGTTAGGGGCAGGCTTCAACCAATTCAGATGGCAAGTCACAAAAATGTGAAATAACTACACCAAGTTGCAGCACAAATCATAGCGCAGACAAGGGCTCAGTCAGAGCATCATTGCCCCAACAAACAAGTCACCGAAACGTGAATGATATCAAGTGAAGTTATCAAACCATACTCACGAGTGAAACCGAACCAGTTCAGAATGCAAACAACACAAAATCATGGCACGGATTGTACCAGCAAGGACAAGCAAGCATAAACATCTCAGTTCATGAAATAAACAAGTGCACAAAACCATAGCAGTCCATATCAGTCGTCGCGGCTCAGATGAACATCATCACCCAAACTCGCTATCAGGTAAATGTCTCAAGGCAACATAAAGCAACATTCGAATTCATAGTTGGACATGATTGCCCAAAATATCAGCCCTGAAACGCAAGAAGCAAATATCATCAGCAAAAGTTCATCACAGGCTAATGATTAAAACAACTCAAATGGAACAAATGATAAACCACAAGCCCAGAACTCATGGCAATCGCAGCATCATCGAAGAATACTCCTCGAAGGCTCAGACGAGCTATCATCATCGCCGTATACCTTTCCCGGCGTTTGACTCGACCTAAGCCTCAATACCAGCCCTCTCTGAAAGAGGAAGAAGAAAAGCTAACTGCATCAAAAATTGCCAAATCAAAAACGAGTCAGTTTCAATCAAACAAATCAGTTCGAGATCAAAAACGAATCAGCCAAGCAAATCAGTTCGAGATCAAAAACGAATTAATTCAGATATCAAACAGATCAAGTGAAATTCAAAGGCAATCCAATCCACATCTGCAAAAATCCAATCAGTATATCAGAAAATGATCAAACAAAATCGAATCAATTAAGGAGTTCTGAAAATGGAAAGTTTCGAGTCAGTATCAGATCCGTATCAGAAAACATCCAATTGAAACCCAATCAGTATCTGAAAGAACAAACAAATCCAGATGAAATCAAATCATATCAAAATACCAACACGAAATCATGCAGCAAATCAGATCAAAGGCCCAAAAGAAAGATCGAAAAAATATATAAAAAGGGATGATTTCACCTCAGAAAAAAACCCTAACTGGTAGCCGCGAGAGAGAGAGGAACCACGATCACAAACCCTAACGAAGAACACACAAAATCGCAAACCCTAACGAACGAAAATCGCGAGACTCAGAGGAACCGATATCCTCATCATCGTCCTCGTAAGAAGTAGCAACAAAGATCAACAACCGCGCCAACGAAGGAAGATCGCCTTCGCCGTTTAAACGGCGGGCAATCAACTCCAAACCTCAGACCACCTCATCATCGGCCGTTCCGCTATAAAGGTGATGCGTGTTTTTCGCAAGTGTACGAATCACGTCAAAGTAATATAAAAGATTATCGAATCCACAGAGACCAAGTGTCAATCTATCGTACCTGTTGTTATGGTGTTTATCTAAGGCAACTATTTTTAAGGGTTTTAGTAAGGGTGCAATGGTAAATAAAATTATAATTTTAAATAATAAATAAAAGACAGGCTCGAATGTAATTCACGTAATCAATGATAATCCAGTACTTGTTAATGGAACTACTTATGGGCAATGTTTTCTCCTTTGAAAAGAACTAATTTAACAGGAACTGTCGTTTCGCGTATTCAGAACCGAGTTGTACTCTCTAATCAACCCCTCCTATTGTCACGGATAAAAAGGTGCGTACTGCGTTAGAGTAGTAAACCTATTTTTAAGAAATATAGTTTCTTAACAAAGTTGAAAAGTATTTTAACCTGGACTTCTTAGCAAAAAGAGGTTCTTATGAACCAGACTCTAAATCTCATAACGCGTCCGAAAATCGTTTTAAAATCTCTTTTCTTTTTAATCTAAAAACTCCTAATGAACTATACAAAGCGCTTTTGGCTGTTTTTGAAATAGTTAAAAACAATTACTTGAATTGAAAGATAAAATAGCCCTTAGGTGTTTCCACGAACAATTATACTGATTACTGGTTTAATTACGATCCTCACATTCTAACCTTTATGGGATTAGTTAGACATGATAAAGTAAATATTATTTTTATAGTTTTTCATATGAGTAATTTAAAGCGAGTGCGGGAAGTAAACAAAGTAAATGTGCGAGTGCGGGAAATAAACAAAGTAAATGTGCGAGTGCGGGAAATAAACAAAGTAAATGTGCGAGTGCGGGAAATAAACAAAGTAAAGTGCGAGAAAATAAATAAAAGTAAAGCAATGCGGAAAAATAAAATACGAACTGGAATTAAAATGGCGGCAGGATTAACTTCCTCCAGAGTGCTCCAAAACTCGAACCACAGACAGATTACAGACTCGATCACTCGATTGCAGAGGCACCCCGATGTGGAATGGCAACTACTTTATAACTGATATATGCCTAGAGAATTCTAATTCTGGATGAAGAAAAACGAAAATCTAAGGTCCTATTTATAGTAAAAACTGAAAGCGCGAAATGACCGGGACGCCCCTCCACTAAAAAGTGGAGGTTGTGGATTTTTGCCTTGTGGCGCCCGCCACAAGGTCATGGCGCCCGCCATGGTCCCTACAGGGGATGATGGAGTGGGGATCGTGGGTCTTGGAGGTTGAGGAGTGGTCTTGAGACGTGGCCACGTCATGGCTAACCCCATGGCGCCCGCCACAGTGGGTGCCGTAAGTGCAAAATGCTGAATTTCTAGGTTTTCGTCCGTTTTCACTCCTTTTTCGCTCCTTTTCCCGATTCAAGCTCCGATTATTATAAAAACCTGAAAACATAAGAAAACAAAGTAATAACAAAGCAAAACAACAATAAAAGCTAAGAATGCATGCGAAATCGGAGTCAGAAATACGGTGAATTTTAGTGTGATCAAATTCTCCCACACTTAAACCTTTGCTTGTCCTCAAGCAAACATTAAAGCTTAAGAAAATATGGTGTCAACACTTGTCTTTGGGCTAAAGGGATTCTAAGTTCAAGTCAGGATGCAGTGACAGATACTAACTAAGTGAACCAAGGGTACCATAGTAACACAAACACAAACTTCAATCCTATATTAACCACTCCATGTCATCCCACGATACCTAGGCCTATCTTCTCATCTTTTTGTGTCCTTTTCATTCAGGCGCAATCACATTAAGCCCGTTATCCGTACATGCTTCATAGTAGAGTGACCGGTTAGTGATTCTGATCCATAACATAAGGTTTCTGGCACATAAGCATGTGTAAACCTGTTTTTATTTCGCCTAAATGTAGCTGCGGGGGATCGGATCGTAATCCGCCCTACCAAGTTCAGTGCCAGATACCTCTGAACCAACTAACAATAGGTGACTTGCAATTTTTTTTCTTTTTGTGGCGAAAAAATTTTTTTCTTCTCTTTTTTTCGGTTTAAATGACTTTGTGAGGGTCACCTATACCAGAGTTTGCCTTTTTTTCTTTTTTTTTTTTTTTTTTTTTTTTTTTAGCACTGGATCATTCACTTATATTCATCGGCCCCCTACGTAGAGTATGCTTAGGCCGGAGCTGATTGCTAAAATAAACTACTTAGGACAATTTTTTGAATGATAGTAAAGGCCATGGTGGTGGGGTTTAGGAGTGATTCCTATATTCAAGAGGTCTATGGTGCTAAAATGGTTCTGATGTTTCAAAAAGTTGACCTAAGTCACCACATCCTAATCTAAACCTGTCTCAAAGCCCAAAAAACATGTGAAACAACATTGTTTTCTTTTTAAAAAATTTCTGGTAAGGCTAAGGAAATGGGAAAAAATGAAGATGAACTAAAAAGACACTATACTGGTGACTCGTCAGACTCATGCATTATCTAAGAAAAATAAATTACTGAAAAGGGAAATAACTGAAAGGAAATTAACTAAAAAGGGAAATAACAGAAAGCAATAAAATCCCCTCCCACACTTAAATCGAACATTGTCCCCAATGTTTCGAAATAAGATAAGGGGGGTAACCTGGAAAAGACTACTGAGGAGGGGCACTGGTGCCTTCGCCGTCCTGATGTGATGGTCTGGAACGACGGGATCTACTACGATGCTGGTCCCTCCGGTCGAGTCGTGCTGATAAAGCAGCCTGAGCACTCCGGACCTCTCGAAGGTTACCCAAAATGGAACCCTGAGTAGCCTCTACAAGCTGGTAGTGTCGGCTGTTGAACTCTCTTTGACGGTTCTGCTCTAATGAAATAGCGTTCAAGGTACGGCAAACGTTGCTATAGGAACGATCCGAAACCAATCGCGATTGTTGCATGAAGCTCATATTGTCCGTCAGCTGTTGTGAAATAGTAGAGAGAAGGCCATCACGCCTTTCCTCTCTAGCTGTCATATCACGCCACATCTCCTCGGTGACAAAGAATCCAGGAGCAGTACCTGCAACAGGGTTAGAGGAAGATGGTGCAGTGTGTGACTGTGAAGGACGATGGGGGGACATGTGAGGGATGGGAGACTGCTCTCTCCGATCATACTCATCATCAGTGTCATGTGCCTCCCCATCGGGAATATTAGGAGGAAGTGGACCCAAAACACGTGGAGCATTAAGATCATAGGTCCAGTTCCTTTCATCACGTACATCAGTACGTCTACTGCATGGTAAAGCAACAGATGGGATAGCTACCCCATGAACCATCAACTCATAACCACCTTCTCTCCTCGTTCGGCACAATTTCATGTCTTTCAGAAATTTTAAATTAATTGTGCGAGGAGGTAGTGGTTCAAGTGTGGCTATCTCATCATTCAGGCCAAGAGCCCGAGCAATAGACGTAACAAGCCCTCCAAAAACAATCGGTCCTGTTTTATTAGTAAATAAAGTCATGTGGGTAAGCATAAACGGGACCGGATTGATGTGGGTTCTAGTGAGGCATCCTTGCAAAAATAGGAGTTCACGAGCATTAACCTTGTTTGGACTTTCCCGGCCAAAAATAGTACATGCCAAAAGAAGTCTAAAAACTCTTATGGCTGGGTTGTGAATGGTCGACGCAAGTATCCCTTCAAAAGAATTAATTGAAGTACTTGAAAGCCTTAGCCAGAAGGTAAATACCTCGGCCGACCATTCAGCATCCAAAGGTGCCTCACAAATCGAACCTTCCCTATGAGGGATTCCTAACAAATCTGCTAGCTCATTGGTACTGAATTCATATTCAATTCCAAACAGTCTAAAAATAACAGTACCGACAGTGCTAGCAGTGTTAGGACTGACAGTGTATATCAAAGAACTCAAAAACTCAGTTGTCAGCCTCTCATAGGTAGGTTCCTGATTAATGAAAATATTATGCAAGCCTAGAAATTCTAATAAATTAAAAACACTATGATAAATACCCAAAGCATACAGACAGTTATCGTCGACGTACCTAGTCGAGAGGATTTCTCGATTTTGAAGCCTCTGAATAATTTTCCGTTGCCTTTCGCCCGGTCTTCCATCACGAAGAATAAATCCGTTGAACTCCATTGTTGAAAAGCTCCTTAGGTAGTGAAAATAGTAGAAAAGTGGTTTATGAGGGGAATGATAAAGTTTTGATTTTTTTGGTTTTTGATGGATGAAAATGGAAATGGATGTTGGATATGTTTTATGGATGGAGGGTATTTTGGAAATGGGGGAGCTTTAATGGTGTTCAAGGAGGATTTGGAAGGTTGGAAAAATGGGTCTTTGGTGAAGAAAGGGATGAAAATGGTGGAAATGGGGATTGAATCCCGTATTTGTTGATGGTACGGTGTGGCGCCCGCCACAGGGCCTATGGCGCCCGCCACAAGGCCAATTCCTGGGCCTTGTGGTTTTGGATCCTCCTTTGGGCCTTCCTTGCACCTTTGTCTTCCGGGGGGTCTGAATAGCGTTTTCTTCTTCTTTTCAAGGCATTGGCTTGCATATTTTTGTCTTATATATTTTTTTTCTTTGCACGACAAAAATAAAATAATTAAAAATCAAAAAAGAAAAATAAAAATAAAAATTAGTGCATAATATGTATATATATAAGGAATTCAAAGTGCATGAAAATATAAAAGCTGCAATAAAGTAAAATATGTCTGGAAATGCGATAAATAAAAGGAAGTTAAATACTAGGGTAGTGCTGTCAGGGTGGAATGAGTCATGTGGTAGGTTTCTTATCCTGGCTTGATCCACGAATCTCAGCTATCTCCCTCCGAAGCTCGTCGATCGCCTGATGTAGAGCATCGGTCTCTGAGGCATGAGTGAGATCAGAAACCTGCATCTGTAACTCTAAGTCTGCCACTTCCTGCTTGAGCAGGGCAGTCTCCTTGCGGAGCTCATAAATCTGTGTTTGTAGGTCGGGTGGCTGCAGAGACATATTGTTAGACATAACAGTGATTCGGGGAGTAAGAGGTGTAGGAGTGTACTCAGCGGCGGGAGGCGATTTCGGCTCTTCGACAGTCTCTCCATAACCCTCTAGAGCATAACTCCAATTGGCAGGATCATGGACACTGGTCATCAGCGGATCTGGTAATGTAAAGTAGTGTATCGCTTCACCGTCGATCAGCAATCTAAACATGTTGGGCTCAAAAGAAGCCCTCCTCATCAGTCCTCTATCAAGACAAAAATCAATATCCAGGGTGGTGTAGCAGCAGAAGGTCCTGAGGTGCAATAGCTTGCGAGACAAACCCAATGCAGTAGCAATCTGTGTAACAATCCCACCGACATGGATGATTCCTACTGATGATCTGGCAACACTAGCAAGGCCCTTCAGTAGAAAGTTGCCACAAGCAACAGGGCGAGACTGAGTCGCACAAAACAGTAGGAAAATCTCCTCTTCACTTAGCAGTGTCTCTGTATCTGGAAAACCTAGGAAAGAATGTGCTAGAATCATCTGGAAGTACCTCAATGCAGGGTTGTGGATTACCTGAGAAAACTGGGTAGAAGGATCATGGCTCCCTCCGCCTGATATTTTAGTCCAAAACTTTTCCACTTCCCTGCTCATAAAATACCCCATCGGAGTCTCTGGAATAGTACCAGGAGTAGTCTGGAAACCTAGTAAATCATCAAACTCTTTGTGAGAGAATGAGTAGTCAATCCCGAACAACCTGAAAACAGCGAGTCCATCGGGTCCAGCCCAAGGGTCATGATGAAACGAGCTGAGGAACTCAAGAGTCAGGTTCCTATAAGTGTCGTTCCTGTCGTCAAACTGGTCCCACTGGAGTTGATGGCATAAAAATCTGACGCTTGGCTCTATCCCCAAGGCATCCATGCAGTCATGGTCAGGGTACCTGGTAGGAGCCATAGGGCGTCTCATGTGAACATAGTAACGCTCTCTCTGTGCATCATCTCTAAAGGCCACGTGCATGTCATCAGGGTTCTGCATTCTGTACAAGGTTAGCAAACAAGTCCTGAAAGCACATAAAACATTCAATCGTGAGTCCTGACATAATAATAAAATAAACAAATTAAAATAAAGTAAAAATAAAAAGCACAAAAATAAGAAAAACCATGGGTTGCCTCCCATGCAGCGCTTGTTTAACGTCATTAGCTCGACGACCGATATTTAAACATCATTGGAAGGATATGGTGGATCACTCAGAGTATGGCAGGTGTATGTTGTTGGAATGTCACCTCCTTCGTAGGGCTTCAACCTCTGTCCATTGACTATGAACGGTTTACATGTTTGGTTCTTGATTTCAATAGCACCGGATCTCAGGATCTTAGATACTTCGAAAGGGCCAGTCCATCTCGAACGGAGTTTACCTGGAAATAGTCGTAACCTAGAATCGAACAGGAGAACAGGATCGCCTATTTTGAAGTCTCTTCTTATGATTCTTTTGTCATGCCAAGCTTTTGTTCTTTCTTTGTATATGATGGCATTTTCGTAGGCAGATTGTCTGAGCTCTTCTAATTTGTGGATATCAAGGATACGTTTCTCACCAGCTGTCAAGTAATCCAAATTCAAAGTTTTGATGGCCCAATAGGCCTTATGCTCCAACTCAAATGGTAAGTGACATGATTTTCCATAGACCAGTTGATAAGGGGTTGTTCCTATAGGAGTTTTGAAAGCGGTTCTATAGGCCCATAATGCTTCTTGAAGTTTCTGCGACCAATCTTTTCTAGATATAGAGACAGTCTTCTCGAGGATTTGTTTTATCTCCCTATTAGATACTTCCACTTGTCCATTGGTCTGTGGGTGGTATGGTGTTGCTACTCTATGCTTAACTCCATACTTGCTTAAAAGTTTATCAAATATTCTCGATATGAAGTGTGATCCTCCATCACTTATGACTAAACGGGGTGTTCCAAACCTGGGAAATATATAATTCTTGAATAATTTGATGACTACTCTGGTGTCGTTTGTGGGTGCGGCGATAGCTTCAATCCATTTAGACACGTAGTCAACAGCCACTAATATGTACTGATTTCCAAAAGATGGTGGGAACGGTCCCATAAAGTCCATACCCCATACGTCGAAGAGTTCTACTTCTTGGATATTTCTTAATGGCATTTCATTACGTCTTGAAATATTTCCTGTGCGTTGGCATCTGTCACACTTGACAATGAAAGCATGGACATCACGCCACATAGTAGGCCAGAATAGGCCAGCTTGAAGAATCTTGGCGTAGGTCTTAGATGTGCTTGCATGTCCACCATAGGGTGCAGAGTGACAATGCTCAATTATATTATTTACCTCTTCTTCTGGAACACAACGGCGGAAAATGCCATCTTTACCTCTCTTGAAAAGAAATGGATCGTCCCAATAGAAGTTTCTCACATCACTATAGAACTTCTTCTTCTGGTGGTAGTTTAGATCAGGGGGTATGATGTCAGCGGCTAGGTAATTAACAAAATCTGCATACCAAGGTACATTGCTTATAGCTAAGGATTTATGAAATTGCTCATGAGGGTCTGGGTTATCATCTTCAATGGTTTCTAGTTGGGCTATCAGTCTATCGTAGGCAAAATCGTCATTTATGGGTACTGGATCAGGTTTCAGGTATTCTAGCCTAGATAGGTGATCAGCTACCACATTATCAGTGCCTTTCTTGTCACGGATATCCAAATCAAACTCTTGTAATAATAGAATCCATCGAAGTAACCTAGGCTTGGCATCCTTTTTGCTTAGTAAGTAACGAATGGCAGCATGGTCGGTGTAAACTATAATCTTGGCTCCTACTAGATAAGATCTAAATTTGTCTATTGCAAAAACTACAGCTAGGAGCTCTTTTTCGGTTGTTGCGTAGTTGAGCTGTGCAGCGTCTAGGGTTCTACTGGCATAATAAATCACATGTAACTTCTTATCTTTTCTCTGACCTAGAACGGCTCCAACAGCATAATCACTGGCGTCACACATTATCTCAAACGGTTCCGACCAATCAGGGGGTTTCATTATAGGTGCTGAAACCAGAGCTTGCTTCAGAAGATTAAATGCTTCAGTACATTTTTCATCGAAGATGAACTCAGCATCCTTCATTAAAAGACCAGTTAAGGGCTTTGTTATTTTAGAGAAATCCTTGATAAAACGTCGGTAAAATCCGGCATGTCCAAGAAAACTTCTTATCTCCCTGATAGTCTTCGGCGGTTTTAGATTCTCTATGACTTCTATTTTTGCTTTATCTACCTCTATACCTTTTTCGGAAACTATATGTCCTAAAACAATCCCTTCGGTGACCATGAAATGACATTTTTCCCAATTTAGCACAAGGTTTACCTCCACACATCTCTCCAGGATTTTCTCAAGGTTGACAAGACAATTTTTGAAATCTGACCCACAAACTGAGAAATCGTCCATAAATACTTCCATGATTCCATCCAAATAATCAGCAAAGATAGACATCATGCAGCGTTGGAAAGTTGCAGGAGCATTACAAAGTCCAAAAGGCATTCTTCTATAGGCAAAGGTTCCAACTGGGCATGTAAAGGTAGTTTTTTCTTGATCTTCGGGGTGAATAGGTATTTGGAATAATCCTGAATATCCATCTAAATAACAAAAGTAAGAGTGTCTGGCTAGGCGCTCCAACATTTGGTCTATGAATGGTAATGGGAAATGGTCCTTCCTAGTTGCTTTATTTAATTTTCTATAATCTATGCACATACGCCAACCTCCATCAGTTCTTTTTGCTACAGGTTCGCCCTTCTCGTTTTGCACGACTGTGATGCCTCCCTTTTTAGGTACTACATGCACAGGACTCACCCATTTACTGTCCGAGGATCTGATATATTATACCTGCCTCTAGTAACTTAAGAACTTCAGACTTAACTACAGTACTCATTATAGGATTTATTCTACGTTGGTGTTCTCTAGAAGGTTTTGAATCTTCTTCAAGCAAAATCCGATGCATGCATACGGATGGGCTTATTCCTTTTAGATCAGAGATCTTATATCCTAAGGCTGAGGGGTACCTACGTAAAACTTCTAATAATTGATCGGTTTCTTCTTGGTTTAAGGTAGCACTGACTATAACTGGACGGTTCATATCTTCATCAAGAAATTCATATCTCAGGTTTTTAGGCAGTTCCTTAAGTTTTACGGTCGGTTTTATAGGGCAAGGCATAGGATCTGGGGTAAGAGATAAACATTCGTGAAGGTTATCATCAATGTAGGGTGTTTTATAATTGTCATCTTCCAAAATAAGGGTTGATGGCAATTTTATAGATTCAGTTTCTTCTTCTTGTTCTAATTCCCTAATACATTCTTCGATGATATCTAAGGCATAACAAGAATCTCCTATCACAGGTGCCATAAGAAATTTTGACAATATAAATTCTATCTTCTGGCCACCTACCTCAAAAGTTAGTTTTCCCTTTTTAACATCTATTACGGCTCCAGCAGTCGATAAGAACGGTCTACCTAGGAGGATTGGTATGTCGTCATCTTCTTTAATGTCTATGACAACAAAATCAGTAGGTATAAACAGCTGACCTATCCTAACAGGGACGTCTTCAAGTATGCCTATAGGGTATTTAACGGATCTATCGGCTAATTGAAGTGACATCTTAGTAGGTTGTAATTCTCCTAAGTTTAATCTCTCACAAACTGCTAAAGGCATTAAGCTCACACTAGCTCCTAAGTCTAGAAAAGCTTTTTCGATGACATGATTCCCCAAAACACAAGGAATGGAAAAATTTCCGGGATCTTTATCTTTCTTTGCTAACCTATTTTCGGAAATAGAATTGCATTCCACGGGTCTCGGATCTTCGAGTCTACGTTTATTTGTAAGTATGTCTTTGAGAAACTTAGCATAAGAAGGTATTTGGGTGATGGCTTCTGTAAAGGGGATTTCTACGTGAAGTTTTTCTATAACCTTAACGAATTTTTGATATTGATTATCGATTTGGGTTTTCTTTAATCTTTGAGGGTAAGGTATTGGTGGTTTGTATGGCGGTGGCGGTACATAGGTTTTATTTTTAGGTTCTTCTCCTTTTTCTTGACTTTCCGGGGTTTCAGGCTTCTCTGGTTCCTTTTCCTCATTCCTTTCAGAAGTTTCGGGCTCACTTAATCTAGGGTTTAAAGGTTCTTTATAAGCGGTTCCACTTCGTAGAGTAATGGCATTAGCTTGCCCTTTCGGGTTTTGTTGAGGTTGTCCAGGGAACTGTCCTCCAGGTGTAGTCTGTGGGGCTTGGTTTAACGCTACCTGAGAGATCTGGGTTTCAAGCATCTTATTATGAGTAATAATTTGATCAACCTTGGTTCCTAACTTGGTAATTAGTTCGTTAACATGGACGTTATGGTTCATGAACTCTTTGTTTTGTTGTTTTTGAGCAACGATAAAATCTTTTACAACTTCCTCAAAGCTCGGGCTAGGTGGTACAGGTTGCATAGGTTGATTTGTTCTAGGGGCTTGGTAACCTTGTTGTCTCGGAGGTGCGGTATTTTGGATAGGGTTATTATTTTTGTAGGAGAAGTTTGGGTGATTCCTCCATCCAGGGTTATATGTGTTTGAAAATGGGTTCCCTTGGGTATAGTTCACTTGCTCAGTGTTGGTTTCATTCAACAGATTGCATTCGGCGGATTGGTGTCCTTGCGTTCCACATATCTCACAATTCGGCGAAACTGCGGCAACAGTATTCGGAGTTGTACACATATGTTCGACTCTAAGGGCCAACGCGTCCATTTTAGCCTGCATCATGTCTATAGAGCTTAGCTCATGTATTCCTCCTTGGGCTTCCTTCTTTTCCACTGTCGCTCGTTCTACTCCCCATGATTGATGGTTTTGGGCCATATCCTCGATAAGGGCACTAGCTTCAGGGTAAGGTTTGTTCATCAGTGCGCCACCAGCGGCAGCGTCGATGGTCATTTTAGTGTTATAAAGAAGTCCATTATAGAAGGTTTGGATGATTAGCCAATTCTCTAGGCCATGGTGTGGGCATGCTCTTAATAGTTCTTTATATCTCTCCCAGGCTTCGAACAACGACTCTCCTTGGTGTTGGGTAAATCTAGTTATTAGGTTTCGAAGAAGAGCGGTCTTACTTGGGGGAAAATATCTAGCAAGGAAAACTTTTCTAAGGTCATCCCAAGTTGTTATTGAATTGGGTGGAAGGGAATCTAACCATGATAGAGCTTTATCTCTGAGGGAAAAGGGAAATAATCTTAAGCGTATTGCCTCAGGAGAAGCTCCATTGGTTTTAAAGGTGTCTGCTAATTGAAGAAAGTTTTTTAAATGTTGGTTCGGGTTATCAGTAGCGAGACCTGCGAATTGTCTCTGTTGCACTAATTGCAGCAGGGATGGTTTAAGTTCAAAATTATTGGCTGGGATAGCGGGGTTTACTATACTGGAACTAGGTTCCTCGTTTGATGGTTGGGCGAAGTCCTTAAGAGGTCTTCGATTTTGATCTTCGGCCATAGCTCTCCTATTCCTATGGAAAAACAAACGTGCGCGAGCGTAACGTTCAGGTTCAGCTAGAGGGTCTACTAAACTTCCGGCACTGCGAGTCTTTCGCATTGACCGGTGGGTAACAACCTTAGTCTAAACGGTATAACTACAGGGTAATGAAATTTGACGATATTGGTCCCCGGCAACGGCGCCAAAAACTTGGTGCGTGTTTTTCGCAAGTGTACGAATCACGTCAAAGTAATATAAAAGATTATCGAATCCACAGAGACCAAGTGTCAATCTATCGTACCTGTTGTTATGGTGTTTATCTAAGGCAACTATTTTTAAGGGTTTTAGTAAGGGTGCAATGGTAAATAAAATTATAATTTTAAATAATAAATAAAAGACAGGCTCGAATGTAATTCACGTAATCAATGATAATCCAGTACTTGTTAATGGAACTACTTATGGGCAATGTTTTCTCCTTTGAAAAGAACTAATTTAACAGGAACTGTCGTTTCGCGTATTCAGAACCGAGTTGTACTCTCTAATCAACCCCTCCTATTGTCACGGATAAAAAGGTGCGTACTGCGTTAGAGTAGTAAACCTATTTTTAAGAAATATAGTTTCTTAACAAAGTTGAAAAGTATTTTAACCTGGACTTCTTAGCAAAAAGAGGTTCTTATGAACCAGACTCTAAATCTCATAACGCGTCCGAAAATCGTTTTAAAATCTCTTTTCTTTTTAATCTAAAAACTCCTAATGAACTATACAAAGCGCTTTTGGCTGTTTTTGAAATAGTTAAAAACAATTACTTGAATTGAAAGATAAAATAGCCCTTAGGTGTTTCCACGAACAATTATACTGATTACTGGTTTAATTACGATCCTCACATTCTAACCTTTATGGGATTAGTTAGACATGATAAAGTAAATATTATTTTTATAGTTTTTCATATGAGTAATTTAAAGCGAGTGCGGGAAGTAAACAAAGTAAATGTGCGAGTGCGGGAAATAAACAAAGTAAATGTGCGAGTGCGGGAAATAAACAAAGTAAATGTGCGAGTGCGGGAAATAAACAAAGTAAATGTGCGAGTGCGGGAAATAAACAAAGTAAAGTGCGAGAAAATAAATAAAAGTAAAGCAATGCGGAAAAATAAAATACGAACTGGAATTAAAATGGCGGCAGGATTAACTTCCTCCAGAGTGCTCCAAAACTCGAACCACAGACAGATTACAGACTCGATCACTCGATTGCAGAGGCACCCCGATGTGGAATGGCAACTGCTTTATAACTGATATATGCCTAGAGAATTCTAATTCTGGATGAAGAAAAACGAAAATCTAAGGTCCTATTTATAGTAAAAACTGAAAGCGCGAAATGACCGGGACGCCCCTCTACTAAAAAGTGGAGGTTGTGGATTTTTGCCTTGTGGCGCCCGCCACAAGGTCATGGCGCCCGCCATGGTCCCTACAGGGGATGATGGAGTGGGGATCGTGGGTCTTGGAGGTTGAGGAGTGGTCTTGAGACGTGGCCACGTCATGGCTAACCCCATGGCGCCCGCCACAGTGGGTGCCGTAAGTGCAAAATGCTGAATTTCTAGGTTTTCGTCCATTTTCACTCCTTTTTCGCTCCTTTTCCCGATTCAAGCTCCGATTATTATAAAAACCTGAAAACATAAGAAAACAAAGTAATAACAAAGCAAAACAACAATAAAAGCTAAGAATGCATGCGAAATCGGAGTCAGAAATACGGTGAATTTTAGTGTGATCAAAAGGTGAGCCATGATACACTTTCCTCACGAGTTTCATGTTCTATTTTCAGGTTAATGAAGGGAATCAGAAGTAACCGAGAGATACGAAGGAGAAACATGGTCGCGAGGGAGAAAGGCGGCGAAGATACGAAAGAGAGGGACGGCGCCGCGAAGGGGGCGTTAGGGTTATGAAACCCTAAGACTGCATTTGCTTCTTATGACTCACCATTTGGATTGGGTCCGGGGTGATGACCGGCCCAATCTCTTATTTTTTTTATTATTTCTTTTTTATTATTTATTTATTTTGTTTTGTTGTTTTTAAAAAAAAAATCTGTTTTTTTTAACTTTTTATTTATTTTTTAAAGTTGTTTTTTAAAAAAAAAGAATCCTTTTATTTTTATAATTAAAAAACTGTTTTAAAAACCTTTTGTGTAAATATTATAAATAAAAAAAACACTTTTTATAAGAAAATTTAAAACCTCTTTTCACTTAATAATAATAATAAAAAAACTTTTTAATAAATAACATAAAAAAATCTTTTTTTTTAAAAAAAATATCTAAGTTAAAATCTTTTAAGATTAAATTTAGGTATTTTCTATTAACATTACCTTTTTTTTTAGACTCATTTAACATTTCTTTCAAAATAACAAAAATCTTCAATATTACACTTGTTCTCCTGACTTGTCCAATTACTGTCTAATTTTGCTTATTAACAGTGTTCATCATTTGCAGCTCTTACGGCGTGTTTGGTTTATTTAAGTTTCATTACTATATTGTAACTGCTTCTCATATGTAACCCCGCGAATCTAATAATCGCGCTTTAAATTTCTGCCTTTAAATTTCTGTTTGTATAGCTTTAACTTCTGTCTTTATTCCCTGTTTGCAATTCAATTATCTCACGCATTTATCAATATTCCAGTCACACTACACACATCCGAAGGTTAGGTCCAGCTTTTGGTCGCCGCACCAATAGTCCTCAACTTCAAACCCTTACAAACTACAAACCCTAATTTTTTCATAAATGCCTCGCTGCAGGCAAGATTACAATTTTACCCCTAGCATTAGGTCAAAGAGCCGCCGCGCTCATTTTAGGGTTTCCCGCCGTGGAATCCCTAATTTAACCCTAATTACAACTTAACAATTCAACGTAGAGATTTGGAGTTTCTACACTCCACGTAAGTGTGTCCTTAAGATGCGTTTATTCCCCTTGAGACCTTGACCACAGTCAAGAAGTCTCTAACCTCCCTTTTGAGGGGAACTACGATTACTCTGATTCCACTCCCGTAAGGATACGTAGGCACAAGATGCGATGTCTTGCCGAGTAAACTTAGAATTAACCCCTTAGGTCTCTTTTCTCACTTTTAATCCTTTGTACATATACCTTAAGCAAATGAATAAAGCAAAATAGTAAACTTTTGAACAAAAGGTTCCTGTAGAGTACTACAGAAGTTTAGGGTGCTAATACCTTCCCTAATCTTAACCAACCCCCGAACCCTAGATCTTTCCCCGCATTGTGTTTACGATGCAAAATAGGTTTTCCCTCTTTTGACCTTTTCCTTCGGATAAATCAAAGAGCGGTTGTGAATTGAATTGCGATTCAAATTAATTAATAATTTGATATCCTATTTCCACCGCAACAGAAAATGGCGACTTCACTGGGGACTGTCTTAAATTTTTGAGGGTTATCCCTAACTTGTTCATATTTATTACTATCTGTGTTATTATTCACTTACATGTATATATTTGTGCTCTGATGGTGGGATTGCTCCTTGTGTTGTGAGATAAGTCCTACGCCCGGACTAGTGACATTATTATAGGATGGGGATATATTCGATGAGGCTTATAGGGAGTGAATCCCGACCAAGTTGATTCGAGAATCACTGCTCAGTTGAGACCCTTTCGAAAATGGTTCGGTTGAACGAGTAATCGTTGAAAACTTTTTCCATGGTCGATTGGAGTCTGTGATATTGGGAACCGTAGTACCTTTACACCACATCGGCCTTATTTAGGACGTAGTGCGGGAGCTATGTGGGAGTAGTCCTACAATGGTTGCTACGCGATACTACACTCAAAAGAGGTTCTCTTGAGAATATTATTAACCCCCGAGTCAATCGGAAGGTTGATAATATCCGAAAGATGGGCTGATGACTTTGGGCACTTTTTAGAACCTTGTTCTGCAGGTACAACTAACCTATAGTACACTCCTTTTGGGGATGGGTAGACCTTAACTCCACGCATAACTGTTAACCTAGGGCTTTGTGTGTTTTCATGCATTGCATCCATAAAGCATCCCATTGCATTGTATTTCATGGAATTCAAACATCGTTTATATCGCGGGATAAAATAAAAATGAAAAAACAAGGAAATTTTTTGGTACCCCACGATATTCGTAAATGTTGAATTCCATGAAATCTTCATTTGCATCATAGCATCATTTACTTTCTTGCATTGCATGTGTCTTCCGTTTTCTCATGTTCGGTTCTCTCGCCTTCCAGTTTCGTCACCCTGAGTTCTCGGCACCAGTACAACACCAGAGCTCAAACTCGGAAAAGAATGGAGGATCAGGCAAAAGAGATTGATCGCCTTAGCAATGAACTTGAAGACCTTCGAGGGGGTATGGGGCGTATGATGGAATTGTTACATGTCATGAATGCTAAGATGGATACCCAGCCCACTGTTGTTTCCGAGATTACCGGCGTTACCGTGGACCCTCCACCAAGTGTGACCATAGCAAGGGACCCACCTTATGGTCTTGCTCCCGGTTTTGTGCCTCCTCAAGCCACTGCTCCGATTAATCAGCCTGTTCAGCAAGCCGTGCCTTTATTTTCTGAAGTTCCTAGGGGGGCTCCTATCTTTGCACCACCTGTTGTACACACCCGTGCGCAACCGTACTTCAATGAGACAGTTTTTGATAATCTTGATGAGAATGTTGAAGGTTATGAGAAACGTGATAAGCTTCGTGAGGAAGTAAACACCATCGTCCAGAGATTGAAAAAAGTAGAGGGTGATCAAATTTTTGGGACTGCTGCAAGGGATGTTTGTTTGGTCTCAGGTTTGGTTATTCCCCTGAAGTTCAAAACTCCAAACTTCGATCGTTATGAAGGTGCCACCTGTCCTAAGAGTCATCTGATCATGTATTATCGCAAAATGGCTGCCCATGTTGAGAATGATAAACTGATGATTCATTGCTTCCAAGATAGTTTGAAGGGTGCTTCCTCCAAGTGGTATTTAACTTTGGACCAGTCTCGCGTTAAGAGTTTCCAAGATTTATCTGACGCTTTCATCAAACACTACAAGTACAATATGGATCTGGCTCCTGACAGAAGACAGTTGTTGAGTATGTCGCAAAAGAATTCTGAGTCATTCAAAGAGTACGCTCAAAGGTGGAGAGAGATTGCTTCGCAGGTAGAACCTCCTTTGACCGAGAAAGAGTTAGCTGATTGGTTTGTCGACACGGTTCGTCCAGAATTTTACGAGAGAATGGTGGGTAGTGTGACTTCAAATTTCTCTGACATTGTTGCTGTGGGTGTCAAGATTGAATTGGGTATGAAAAGTGGTAAAATGACAAATAATCATGGTGCTTCTAAGGATCAGCCGAAGAAACCTCTGTATAGCTCCCAGAAGAAGAAAGAGGGCGAGACTAATGCTATATCCTCTGGTAGACCAAGAGGCCAATTCTATCAATATCCGCAAGGTTATGCTCAACCTCAAGGGTACCCAATCCAATATGCTCAACAACCCTATGTGGCAGCTGTTACACCTTCTTTCAATCAACAGGTTCCTATGTATCAACCTATGCAACAACCTCCTGTTTATCCGCCTCCTATCAACTACCTACAGGCGCCCAACGCTTCTGTTCCTCAACAGCCAAAGAGTCCGGCTCCTCGCCAGAATGTTCCGAACAGAAGAACGTATAAGCCTTGTCCGCCGATTTCGATGACTTTCACCGAGTTGTATCCCTCTTTGGTCAAGCAAGGTCTAATCACTACTCGGGCTTTGGGTCCGCCTCCTAATCCTCTACCCTCCAATTACAACGCCGCCGCTCATTGTTTATTTCATGAGGGTGCGCCTGGTCATGATCTGGAGAATTGTTATGCTCTCAAAAATCTTGTCAGGGATTTATTGGAAAAGAAGATTTTGTCATTTGAAGATCCTCAACCGAATGTTAAGAAGAACCCTTTTCCTAACCATGAGAGTGTCAATGCCATTAGCGCCGATTCGGAGGAAGGTTATGTCCTTGACGTTGTACAGATTAAGACTCCTCTCAAGATGTTCCATTCGAAACTGTTTGAAGCTGGTCTGGTAGATACTTCCCACGTTGCATGCGTAAGTTGTGAAGCCAGTATTAAGGGTTGTGTGTTGGTTCAGAATGATGTTCAGAGGCTGATTAATGAGGGTGTTTTACAAGTGACAAGCCAACCCAGGAAGGATGAGGTTGCTGTGGTTGAGCCAGTCTTCCATCAGCCTGGATCAAAGGGAAAGGTACCAGTGTTTAATCTATCAGGGGCAGGTTCTGCCAATCTCGTGTTCGATATACCAAAGTCGTCTATCCCTGAGGTGAATCAGCATAAGCCGATAGTTATTCGAAGACCAAGTCCGTTTCCTTTCAGTGATCCTAAAGCTGTGCCTTGGAAATACGACGTGACGATGATTGACAAGGAGTCTGGGAAGGTTATTCCAAATGAAGAGGGTAAGGACACTGTGACCAATATCGCAGAGGCAAGCAGGATGACTCGCAGTGGCCGTGTGTATACTCCCCGTTCCAATGAGGTTCCACCTAAGGAAACCACTAATATCCCAGTGGCTGTCAAAGACAAAAGTAAGGGAGCTGTTACGAATGATGAAGATGCTGAGTTTTTAAGGATCATCAAGAAAAGTGACTATAAAGTTATCGATCAACTTCATCAGACTCCTTCCAAGATTTCGATTCTATCTCTGTTGATGAGTTCACCCGCTCATAGGATGGCCTTGCAGAAAGTTTTGACTCAAGCACATGTGGATCAAGATATCAGCACCAGTCGGTTCGATAGTGTGATTGCCAATTTGACCGCATGTAACACCCTTAGTTTCAGCAACGAAGAGTTACCAAAGGAGGGTCCGAATCATAATCGTGCTTTACATATATCAGTGAGATGTCAGGAAGATAATTTGGCAAGAGTGCTAGTGGACACCGGGTCTTCTTTGAACGTTCTACCCAAGAGGGTTCTCGATAAGTTGGTTTTCAAAGAGACTGTGTTGAAACCTACTCCTTTGATAGTCAAGGCTTTCGATGGTTCTCGCCGGTCGGTAATGGGGGAGGTTGAGCTTCCTATCCTGATTGGTCCGCAAGTTTTTAATATCACATTTCAAGTCATGGACATTAATCCCAATTACAGTTGTTTACTTGGAAGGCCGTGGATTCATGCCGCTGGGGCAGTAACCTCAACGTTACATCAAAAGATGAAGTTCGTGATCGATGGAAAGCTGGTTATTATACACGGTGAGGAGGATCTGATGGTCAGTAACCTGTCTTCTTTCCGTTACATCGAGGCCGATGAAAATGCTTTGGAAATCTCCTTTCAAGCACTTGAGATCGCCAATGCTGTTCTGCTAGAAGTTGAAGAAACAGTGGGCCAGGGTAATCCATCTTTTGCATCTCTGAAGAGTACCAAATCAACAATTGACAGGGGCATTCCTGAAGGTTGGGGAGAGGTAATTGATGTCAAGACCAAGACTGATCGCTTTGGGTTGGGTTACAAACCAACTCAGGATGGAGCTCTCACAACTGTCGAAGGGCGTCCGAAGGTTATCCAAGAGGTATTTGTCAGCGGAGGTTTCCAAGTCAATGCCATCAGTGACTGTGAGGAAAATGAAGAGCTGAGCAATCTGGTGTTTAAGGGTGATGCAGTTTTGAACAACTGGGAGGCCGTAGAGATCCCTGTCATTTTTCCCTTGTCAAAGTAATTTTTTTAAAAAAGGGTTTCATTTACATTATCAAATAAAAATCCGTAGCTCTGCCCAAGGCTATAGGGTCGTTTTTGTTGGGCCACTTTTCATTTCTAAGAGGATATTAATAAAGGCATTTTGTTCAATTCCACTTTGGTCCATTTGCGTTTTTCGCTTTCACCTTTAAAAAATGAAATTGGCAACCCTTTTTTTCAAAAAATAAAACAAAAACAGCATTTCATTTCTTATCTTACATATCTTTGAGCATTTTAATTAAGTAAGCCTTCCATCATGCAGAGACATCATAAACCTTGTTGGATCCAATGACTTTACTGACACTCCTGACTGGGACGCACCCATCAATCAAGCTGAAGACGAGGGTGAAGAAGATTTTGAAGTACCCGCTGAACTGACAAGATTGATTGAGTACGAGTATACAGAGCTTCAACCGCATAAAGAGCAGGTGGACTTAATTAATCTTGGTACAGATGAGAACAAGAAAGAGGTCAAGATTGGTGCAATGCTTGGGACAGAGGTTAAGCCGAGGTTGATTGAGTTGTTAAAAGAATATATTGATGTGTTTGCGTGGTCGTATCAAGATATGCCTGGTCTGGACACAGATATTGTTGTTCACAAGTTGCCACTTAAGCCAGATTGTCCACCTATCAAACAAAAGCTTCGAAGAACGAGACCCGACATGGCTTTGAAAATTCGAGATGAGGTTAAAAAACAGTTGGATGCAGGTTTCTTGGCAGTTGCAAAATATCCAGATTGGGTTGCCAATATTGTGCCAGTGCCCAAGAAGGACGGTAAAGTTAGGATGTGTGTGGATTACAGGGATCTGAACAAAGCAAGTCCGAAAGACGACTTCCCTCTGCCACATATTGATACACTGGTAGACAATACAGCCAGTTTTGCGTTGTTCTCATTTATGGATGGTTTCTCTGGCTATAATCAGATCAAAATGGATCCCGATGATCGAGAGAAGACTACTTTCATTACTCCTTGGGGAACCTTCTGCTACAAAGTCATGCCCTTCGGTTTAAAGAACGCGGGGGCAACTTACCAACGCGCTATGACCACTCTTTTTCATGATATGATGCACAAGGAGATCGAGGTGTATGTGGACGATATGATAGCCAAGTCTCAGAGTGAAGAGGAGCATCTAGACCATTTGGTGAAGCTGTTTGAACGACTCAGGAAATATCAGTTGAAATTGAATCCTGCTAAATGTACCTTCGGTGTCAGATCTGGAAAATTGCTTGGTTTCATTGTTAGCCAGCGAGGGATTAAGGTGGATCCTGACAAAGTCCGAGCCATTCAAGATATGCCAGCTCCGCAAACCGAGACGCAAGTTAGAGGTTTTCTGGGACGTTTGAATTATATTTCCAGGTTTATCTCTAACATGACCGCTACCTGTGAGCCGATATTCAAATTGCTTTGTAAGGGGCAGACGGTTGAGTGGAACCCTGATTGTCAAGAAGCGTTTGAGAAAATTAAGGGTTATTTGCAAGACCCCCCTATTCTGATTCCTCCCGTACCTGGAAGACCGTTGTTTATGTACCTTACCGTTCTTGAGAAGTCTATGGGTTGTGTGCTTGGGAAACATGATGAGACTGGAAGAAAGGAACATGCGATTTATTACCTGAGCAAAAAGTTTACCGATTGCGAAAACATATACTCACCATTGGAGAAAACTTGTTGTGCATTGGCATGGGCCGCTAGGCGCCTTCGGCAATATATGGTCTGTCATACCACATTGTTGATTTCTAAAATGGATCCGATCAAGTATATTTTTGAAAAACCTGCTCAAACCGGGAGGCTAGCCCGCTGGCACATGTTGTTATCCGAATATGACATCCAGTATGTACCCCAGAAGGCGATTAAGGGTAGTATTTTATCTGATTATCTTGCAGAACAGCCAGTTGAAGATTATGAACCTCTTAAGTTTGATTTTCCTGATGAGGATATTTTGTTGATTAAAAGAGATTGTGAAGAGCCAGATCCGAGCGAAGGTCCAGAACCAGGTCTTTGGTGGAGGATGATGTTTGATGGTTCCTCAAATTTCAATGGGCATGGTATAGGCGCCGTTTTGATGAACCCGAAGGGTGGATTCACTCCATTTACAGCAAGGTTGGACTTTGAGTGTACTAATAACGTCGCAGAATATGAAGCATGTATTCTTGGCCTCGAAGCAGCAATTCACCTCCGAATCAAACTTCTTAAAGTAAGTGGTGACTCAGCCTTGGTTATTTACCAGGTACAAGGCAAATGGGAAACGAAGAATGAGAAGTTAATCCCTTATAAGGACTACATTGTTGAGCTGATCAAGTATTTCGACGAGATAGAGTTTGAGCATGTTCCTAGATCCGAGAATCACGTTGCTGATGCTTTAGCCATGTTAGCATCCATGTGGAAAGTTAAATTCGTTAATGAAGCACCTCTTATCCATATTGAGCGCAAAGTTGAGCCCGCTTATTGTCAGGTGGTCGAAGAAGTTGAGGTGGATGAAAAACCTTGGTTTCATGATATCAAGAACTATCTCGTCAAGCAAGAGTATCCCGATGGTGCTACGGGTCTGGACAAGAAAACATTGAGAAGACTGGCGTCCAAATTCTTTATCAGTAATGGTGTGCTATACAAGAGAAATCACGACATGGTTCTGCTCAGATGTGTTGATAAACGGGAAGCGGACATGTTACTGCAGGAAATTCATGAGGGGACCTTCGGAACTCATGCCAATGGTTATGCTATGTCCAAGAAGATGTTAAGGGCTGGGTATTATTGGTTAACCATGGAAGCTGACTGCATCCGATACGCTAGAAAATGCCATAAGTGCCAAATTTATGCTGATAAAATGCATGTACCTCCATCACCGTTGAATGTTCTGTCTTCACCATGGCCGTTCTCTATGTGGGGCATTGACATGATTGGGGAAATCGAGCCGAAGGCTTCTAATGGTCATCGTTTTATCCTTGTTGCTATTGATTATTTCACCAAGTGGGTAGAGGCTGCCTCCTACACCAACGTGACCAAGCAAGTGGTTGCCCGCTTCATCAGGAAAGAAATCATTTGCCGTTATGGAATCCCAAGCCGGATAATAACTGACAATGGCACCAATCTGAATAACAAGACTATGAAAGAGCTGTGTGACAGTTTCAAGATCACTCATCATAATTCTTCTCCGTACCGTCCTAAGATGAATGGGGCCGTTGAAGCTGCGAATAAGAATATCAAGAAAATCCTGCAAAAGATGGTTGTGACTTACAAAGATTGGCATGAGATGTTACCGTTTGCTTTGCATGGATACAGAACCTCAGTGAGAACTTCGACAGGGGCAACACCTTTCTCATTGGTGTATGGAATGGACGCCGTGCTCCCCATCGAAGTAGAGATACCTTCTTTAAGAGTGTTGATGGAAGCTGAACTTGAGGAAGCTGAGTGGGTTCAAGACAGACTGGATCAGTTGAATCTCATTGACGAGAAGCGCATGACAGCCATGTGCCATGGGCAATTATATCAGAAATGGATGAAAAGAGCGTTTGATAAGAAGATTCGTATCCGTGAGTTCCGTCAAGGAGAGCTCGTACTCAAAAAGATCTTGCCAGTGCATAAGGATATGCGTGGAAAGTGGATGCCCAATTATGAAGGCCCATTCGTTGTAAAGACCGTTTTCTCCGGAGGGTCTCTGATACTTACAACGATGGACGGTGAAGAACTAGCACATCCCGTGAATTCTGATGCAGTCCGAAAATATTATGCCTAAATACCCGCTAAGTCGAAAACCTGCAAAAGGCGATTTAGGCAAAAGTAAGGGTTGAAAAAAAAAAAAAAAGAGAAATAATAATAAAAAGCTCGCTAAGTTGAAAACCCGAAAGGGCGGCTTAGGCAAAAAGGAGCGTCCCGGTGGATTGAAAACCCGAGAGGGCGGTCCAGGCAAAAGTTAGGGACAAAGGCATCAGAGGACACTGATCATCGCGAACACACTTTCCGCATGAGGGTCATGTTTCAGTTCTTTCATCCTTGCCCAAAGCAAGATTCTGGATTAGTCTTAGTTATTAGTGTCAGTAGGTGTCATTGGATTCAATGTAACCTTTTCCCATGTTGCCAATTTTAAAACATAATCATCTGTGGAGCTATGCCTTCAGCGAGCTGCCACCCTTTAATAAAAGATACCATTTTGTTACTTACATTCCTTGGTGCATTGCTCTTTGTTTTCTATTGTTATGCAAAATGCGTTTATTCTTAAAATTTGAAAATGAAAGGTGCATTGTAGATTTTTCAAAACTGTTCTTCAAAAAAAAAACGAAATTGAAATATAAGAAATTACTTTGACTAGTGGAAATTTCCGAAGGATCTCTTCACTCCCCGAAAATATCATTATTGCAGAAACACTTTCAAATCATTGCTCTAACACAGTCCCCAGCGAGACTATAAGCTGACAACCTTTTCTTGGGTAACTCGAAAGCGTCCTTCAGGTTTTCCTCTCCCCATGAGAAGACGTGATACTGTGCAATTCACTTTCTCCCCAGAGAATTCAGAATTTTGAAACCAGATTTGGTCCTACCATTCCCTCCCATGATTGACGTATTGGTTGCAGAGAACACAGGGTATTTCCGTCGAGATGTTTATTTCATCTCTCGTCCCGTCTCTAGTCTGTTTCGTCAGTATACGCAGGGGCATAAGCATCACATGCCTATTTCATTACATACTCATTACATACTCATTTCATAACATCTTGCATACATAAACATTAACCTACGTAGACGTTAACATACATTCGTATTAACATATTCATTAACATACGCGTTAGCAGGTACAGGTTCATTGTGTCTCTACCATTGGTCGTTACCGCCGAGTAACTGGGTTCGTCCATTCTCTCCAAATAGATTGTCAGCCCTAAGCATAAAATATTTACTTGTTTCCAGTTTCCCCACAGAGCTCGATCCTCGTGGATGACGGTTACTCCAGCTATCTTTCCTCATCAGGATAAGATATTTACTCTTCGAGTTCATTCCCTCGATGGAGGCTTGATTAACATTTTTCTTTCTAGCTCGATCCTAGATTGAATCTCAGTTTTGTCAGTCGTCGAGCCCAACCGGACGTGCATTTATTTTGCACCATCTAAAGGTTTTCACCATACCATGACAGATACGCGACTGTTCTCGCCCGAGAAGTTCATCACTATACCCGGACGTGCATTTATTTTGCACTATCTTTCAAGAAAATCAACTACAATCCTTTACAGATACATGCCAGTTCATGCCTGGATAATTTATTATTACAATCCTACATCTTACATCATCGATATACAACATTTCTCACCTAAGAAGTCGATCATATCTTCGTTATGACTCGCAGCAAATGGCCATCTCCATGGAGCAGTTGGGCTTCCATTTACCTGTCGTCTTGAAGTATAGGGGGTTTTGAACCAAATCGTATTCAGGAGAGCATGATCTTGAAATACGGGGAGGTTTGAGCGGAATCATATTCAGGAGAGCACGATTCTGAATTATGAAGAAGTTCATTTATCCTTTAGTAAAAGAAGAAACCAAATCGTATTCAGGAGAGCACGATCTTGAAATACGGGGAGGTTTGAGCCGAATTATATTCAGGAGAGCACGATTCTGAAGTATGAGGAAGTTCAGTTAGCCCTTTTCATATTCAGGAGAGCACGATTCTGAAGTATGAAGAATTTCGTTTACAAGAAAGAGCCGAATCATATTCAGGAGAGCACGATTCTGAAGTATGAGGAAGTTCAATTAGCCCTTTTCATATTCAGGAGAGCACGATTCTGAAGTATGAAGAATTTCATTTACAAGAAAGAGCCGAATCATATTCAGGAGAGCACGATTCTGGCGTATGAGGAAGTTCAGTTAGCCCTTTTCATGTTCAGGAGAGCACGATCTTGAAGCATGAAGAAGTTTATTTATCCTTCAGTAAGAGAAGAATCAGAATCGTATTCCAGGCGCCGACCTTAAATGCGAGAAGATTTATTTATCAGATAAGCAGCAGCCTCTTTATTTGAGTGCTTATCCATTTTGGCACTTAAGTCCCTTCCAACGATAAGTGACAGTTCTCCCGCGAGAAGCTTATCAGGGCATTTCCCATCAAAGTCCATTTATTTTGGCATACAGCCGGTCTTTACCCTGTATATTTGTTACGGAGTTCCGAAAAGTCCGTTTGATCCTGTCACGAGGGATAGTTTACAGAAGCTTGGATGTTATTCTTTGCTCAATGCTCCAGCATTCTGTAATCGATCTTGCAATCGTACGTGATCCAGTTTTATTTTTAGATTCCCCAGTGGAGGCCGTCTCACAGGTGTCATCTCCATTTGAGAATCTCGTTCCCAAAATGACAATTGGTCGTGTTCGCACCAGTTGACCATCATTTTAGAATCCCCCAGTGTTGTACTGTGTCTCAGCGCGTCATTTTCCCCAGTGTGTTCTTCTCGTAGCGTCTGTCCCTGTGTCGTAGTATTCGTCATCATTTTCGCATTCATCATTCCAGCATACGCATCATATCATATTCATGGCATCATCTGCATTAAGCTGTCCTCGCTCTGTCCAATAGCATTGCATATCGTCGCATATAAGGGCAAAATTTTCGGTTATCTATATTTAAATCTCTCCACCACGATTCCTCGAGTCTCTGTCACTCAAATCGTCCGGTGTAGCTATTTAAATAGGGGCAACTGTAATACCCCAAATTTTACCCTTATATTTAGTCAGTCATTTCGCATATCATCTCATATGTACATTTGCTAACCACTAACAAGTTATGGAGGTGTTTTGTTTTGCAGATTTGGTTCCAGGGGTATTTTGGTCATTTTACACAAATTCTGCTAATTCCTTGAAGACGGGCTGTTATTAAGTTCTGAGGCGTTTGATACACTATTTTTGAGGCATTTACCTATCACCAGGTCTGATTATATCAAGGTGCCAATTCGACGTGGTCGATATTAAAGTTTGTCGAGCACAACTGGATTTAAGACTTATTTTATTGCTCGTGGCTTATTTCCGGCACACCTCCGTTAATAAGGCACAGTTTTACTGGGGTATTATTGGATTGTTGCTCACAGTCTTTGGTCGATGGAATACAATTACGGGCAAGGTTATCATTGATATTAAATCGGTGTTGATTACAGCGCGCATCCGGGTTTGGGTTATAAAATGATTGGTTAGAATTTAAAGTTGGAATGCGATTTGAATTTAATCAAGTGCTGAGATTAAGACTACAAATGAACGAACAAGAATGTTGTTCGGGAAATGCTTACAGTTTATGACTATGTTAATGAGTTTAAACATTTGTGGATTTATTCACAAATATTTATAATTTATAACTAGAAATAAAGTAAGTAAATTCAAGAGCAGGTCATGAATATAAAGGAAAACCTGACATTTTATTTCATAAAAAGGATCATCATACAAAAGGGAGTGATTTGTTTCACATTCTTAATTGTGATAAAATTACAATTACGGATATTACATTAACTCTAAAAATCCTAAGTCCTAAAATTGCTAAGTGTCTTCATGATGGCCCTTGAGCTTCTCCACGAGTCCTCGATTAACCTGCACATCAAAAAGGAACAAACAGAATAGAAAAATGTTAGAGTTTGTTTTCGACACTCTCAGAACAGTGTCATCATCGAGTGCCGGGAGTGGCACAACCGAAGCTGCGTCCTACCCCCGTTACCGATCCGCGCCGTTGGCGTCAGATCAGGTAACACCTGTTCTTATCGTTACGGGACATCCGAGAGATAGAAGTGATAAAAGAAGCGGGACTGATTCGTTTTGCCGCGATTGGATTTCCAAGCTGACACGAGAATAAGGCAACATAGGCAAGTTTGGACTCAGACCCGGATGCCGGCAGGTCTGAGTCGCTTTGGTTTCGAAAAATTCCAACACCTGAAAAGCCACAAACAGCATCAGTACAACAGAACTCAAAGCATAACAAGCTGCATAAACAAAACTAGGCAAAAGGGAGCCCGCGCCAGTACAAGTGCGAAGGGGCACAAAGAAACAAATCTGGTTCAGAATGAAAGCCAAGTTCAAAACAGAATAAGAAAATGAAATGAAACTAAACTGCATCAAAACAATGTATCAGAAGGCAAGTTCATGCGCAAAGAGCCAGAAGAAAACATACTACAAATCTGTCATAACAGAAAGTTCCCAACAGGATCCAAAGAAAAGTGTAACAGCAGTTAATGCAAAAAGCAAGTTCAAATAGAACAAGAAGAATGAAGTACCCAAACAAGCTGTATCAAGCTGCATCAAAAATGTACCAAAGGTTGTCAGTTAGGGGCAGGCTTCAACCAATTCAGATGGCAAGTCACAAAAATGTGAAATAACTACACCAAGTTGCAGCACAAATCATAGCGCAGACAAGGGCTCAGTCAGAGCATCATTGCCCCAACAAACAAGTCACCGAAACGTGAATGATATCAAGTGAAGTTATCAAACCATACTCATGAGTGAAACCGAACCAGTTCAGAATGCAAACAGCACAAAATCATGGCACGGATTGTACCAGCAAGGACAAGCAAGCATAAACATCTCAGTTCATGAAATAAACAAGTGCACAAAACCATAGCAGTCCATATCAGTCGTCGCGGCTCAGATGAACATCATCACCCAAACTCGCTATCAGGTAAATGTCTCAAGGCAACATAAAGCAACATTCGAATTCATAGTTGGACATGATTGCCCAAAATATCAGCCCTGAAACGCAAGAAGCAAATATCATCAGCAAAAGTTCATCACCGGCTAATGATTAAAACAACTCAAATGGAACAAATGATAAACCACAAGCCCAGAACTCATGGCAATCGCAGCATCATCGAAGAATACTCCTCGAAGGCTCAGACGAGCTATCATCATCGCCGTATACCTTTCCCGGCGTTTGACTCGACCTAAGCCTCAATACCAGCCCTCTCTGAAAGAGGAAGAAGAAAATCTAACTGCATCAAAAATTGCCAAATCGAAAACGAGTCAGTTTCAATCAAACAAATCAGTTCGAGATCAAAAACGAATCAGCCAAGCAAATCAGTTCGAGATCAAAAACGAATTAATTCAGATATCAAACAGATCAAGTGAAATTCAAAGGCAATCCAATCCACATCTGCAAAAATCCAATCAGTATATCAGAAAATGATCAAACAAAATCGAATCAATTAAGGAGTTCTGAAAATGGAAAGTTTCGAGTCAGTATCAGATCCGTATCAGAAAACATCCAATTGAAACCCAATCAGTATCTGAAAGAACAAACAAATCCAGATGAAATCAAATCATATCAAAATACCAACACGAAATCATGCAGCAAATCAGATCAAAGGCCCAAAAGAAAGATCGAAAAAATATATAAAAAGGGATGATTTCACCTCAGAAAAAAACCCTAACTGGTAGCCGCGAGAGAGAGAGGAACCATGATCACAAACCCTAACGAAGAACACACAAAATCGCAAACCCTAACGAACGAAAATCGCGAGACTCAGAGGAACCGATATCCTCATCATCGTCCTCGTAAGAAGTAGCAACAAAGATCAACAACCGCGCCAACGAAGGAAGATCGCCTTCGCCGTTTAAACGGCGGGCAATCAACTCCAAAGCTCAGACCACCTCATCATCGGCCGTTCCGCTATAAAGGTGAGCCATGATACACTTTCCTCACGAGTTTCATGTTCTATTTTCAGGTTAATGAAGGGAATCGGAAGTAACCGAGAGATACGAAGGAGAAACATGGTCGCGAGGGAGAAAGGCGGCGAAGATACGAAAGAGAGGGACGGCGCCGCGAAGGGGGTGTTAGGGTTATGAAACCCTAAGACTGCATTTGCTTCTTATGACTCACCATTTGGATTGGGTCCGGGGTGATGACCGGCCCAATCTCTTATTTTTTTTATTATTTCTTTTTTATTATTTATTTATTTTGTTTTGTTGTTTTTAAAAAAAAAATCTGTTTTTTTTAACTTTTTATTTATTTTTTAAAGTTGTTTTTTAAAAAAAAAGAATCCTTTTATTTTTATAATTAAAAAACTGTTTTAAAAACCTTTTGTGTAAATATTATAAATAAAAAAAAACACTTTTTATAAGAAAATTTAAAACCTCTTTTCACTTAATAATAATAATAAAAAAACTTTTTAATAAATAACATAAAAAAATCTTTTTTTTTAAAAAAAATATCTAAGTTAAAATCTTTTAAGATTAAATTTAGGTATTTTCTATTAACATTACCTTTTTTTTTAGACTCATTTAACATTTCTTTCAAAATAACAAAAATCTTCAATATTACACTTGTTCTCCTGACTTGTCCAATTACTGTCTAATTTTGCTTATTAACAGTGTTCATCATTTGCAGCTCTTACGGCGTGTTTGGTTTATTTAAGTTTCATTACTATATTGTAACTGCTTCTCATATGTAACCCCGCGAATCTAATAATCGCGCTTTAAATTTCTGCCTTTAAATTTCTGTTTGTATAGCTTTAACTTCTGTCTTTATTCCCTGTTTGCAATTCAATCATCTCACGCATTTATCAATATTCCAGTCACACTACACACATCCGAAGGTTAGGTCCAGCTTTTGGTCGCCGCACCAATAGTCCTCAACTTCAAACCCTTACAAACTACAAACCCTAATTTTTTCACAAATGCCTCGCCGCAGGCAAGATTACAATTTTACCCCTAGCATTAGGTCAAAGAGCCGCCGCGCTCATTTTAGGGTTTCCCGCCGTGGAATCCCTAATTTAACCCTAATTACAACTTAACAATTCAACGTAGAGATTTGGAGTTTCTACACTCCACGTAAGCGTGTCCTTAAGATGCGTTTATTCCCCTTGAGACCTTGACCACAGTCAAGAAGTCTCTAACCTCCCTTTTGAGGAGAACTACGATTATTCTGATTCCACTCCCGTAAGGATACGTAGGCACAAGATGCGATGTCTTGCCGAGTAAACTTAGAATTAACCCCTTAGGTCTCTTTTCTCACTTTTAATCCTTTGTACATATACCTTAAGCAAATGAATAAAGCAAAATAGTAAACATTTGAACAAAAGGTTCCTGTAGAGTACTACAGAAGTTTAGGGTGCTAATACCTTCCCTAATCTTAACCAACCCCCGAACCCTAGATCTTTCCCCGCATTGTGTTTACGATGCAAAATAGGTTTTCCCTCTTTTGACCTTTTCCTTCGGATAAATCAAAGAGCGGTTGTGAATTGAATTGCGATTCAAATTAATTAATAATTTGATATCCTATTTCCACCGCAACATTAGGTCTCCTCAAAATAAAGTTCTCCAAGGATCACCTTTGTGATGCTTGTCAAAAAGGGAAGCAAACGAGGATCTCCTTTAAATCCAAAAATATCGTTTTAACCACGAGACCTCTCGAGCTTCTCGATATGAACTTATTTGGGTCGTCTAGGATTAAAAGTCTAGGAGGAAACTATTACGGTTTCGTAATAGTGGACGATTTTTCTAGGTTTTATTGGACTATCTTTTTAGTAGGCCAGAGCGATACGTTCACCGCCTTTGAAAGGTTTTCTAAGCTTTCCTAAAATAAATTGAATACAAACATTGTCTCAATTAGAAGCGACCATGGGGGTGAGTTCGAAAATCATTTATTTGAAGAATATTGTGGTAACCATGGTATCGATCATAACTTCTCCGCTCCACGTACTCCTCAACAAAATGGGGTTGTGGAGCGTAAAAATCGGATTTTAGAAGAATTGGGAAGAACAATGATTAACGAAAGTGGTTTACCGAAATATTTTTGGGCCGACGCCATTAGTACGGCTTGTTATGTTTTGAATAGGGTGCTCATCCGCCCCATTCTAAATAAAACACTGTATGAGCTTTTAAAAGGAAGAAAGCCAAATGTTTCTCACTTGCATGTCTTCAGTTGCAAATGTTTTGTATTAAATAATGGAAAGGAAAACTTGGGCAAATTCGATTCCAAGGTCGACGAAGGTATCTTCCTCGGATACTCTCAATTGAGTAAAGCATATAGAATATATAATAAACGATTACTTACTATGCAAGAGTCTGTACATGTCACTTTTGATGAATCCTATTCGATAAATGTCGGAAAGGGTAGTGTTGTTCATGGTGCAGGTACATCTACGGAAGACATACTCAAAGGTGGCGAGTCGGGGATTGATCAACCCAACAAAGTCAAAGTTGAGGAGGATAAGGATGTACACCATGAAGAAATCGAGGAAGCTCATCCGCCTACAAACGATGATTTCCCTCAAGCTTGGAAGTCTCCCAAAGACCATCCAATTGACAACATTCTCGGAGATATCTCAAAGGGTGTTACAACTCGATCGAAGCTAAGTAATTTTTGTTATCACTTCTCTTTCGTTTCACAAATGGAACCTAAAAATCCTAAAGAAGCCCTACTCGATGAACACTGGTTTTTATCAATGCAGGAGGAACTTAATCATTTCACTAGAAACGAGGTTTGGGACCTTGTCCCTCCTCCGCGAGGTCATCGAGTAATCGGCACCCGATGGGTGTTTAGGAACAAGTTGGACGAAAACGGGGTAATAACCCGTAACAAGGCGCGTTTAGTCGAGCAAGGGTATAACCAAGAGGAAGGCATCGACTATGAGGAAACTTATGCACCGGTTTCCCGACTCGAGGCTATATGCCTTCTCCTTGCTTTCGCATGTGCGAAATACTTTAAACTATTTCAAATGGATGTTAAGAGTGCGTTCCATAAAGGTTATATAAATGAAGAGGTCTATGTTGTATAACCTCCGGGTTTTAAATCTCATGAGTATCCCGATCATGTTTACAAATTAAAAAGGGCTTTATATGGACTCAAACAAGCTTCTAAAGCTTGGTATGAGCGACTAAGTAAATTTTTACTTGATCAAGGTTACTCAAGAGGAAAGGTTGAACCGACTCTCTTTATTAAACATCAAGGAAAGCACTTGATATTGGTACAAATTTATGTTGAAGATATTATATTTGGGTCTACTAACATGAATCTCGTGAGAGAGTTTTCTGACCTTATGCAGGGTGAATTCGAGATGAGTATGATGGGGGAGCTCACATACTTTCTCGGATTTCAAATTAAACAACTTGAAGAAGGAACATTCGTGAGTCAAACAAATTATTGTTTGGAACTTATCAAGAGATCTGACTTGGCAAAATCCAAGGCCATTGACACACCCATGCCAACATGTGAAAACTTGACTAAAGATGAAAGCGGTAAGGACGTTGAGGTAAAAAGGTATAGAGGTATGATTGGTTCACTTCTCTATCTTACTGCTTCTCGACCCGACATTATGTTTAGCGTGTGTATGTGCGCAAGATACCAATCATGTCCCAAGGAATCCCATCTAAAAGCTGTCAAACGGATACTACGATACCTATATGGTACTCCGAAGTATGGACTATGGTATTCCAAAGGTAATGATTGCTCATTGGTAGGTTTCTCCGATTTCAATTTTGTCGGTTGCAAATCGGATAGTAAGAGCACTAGTGGTACTTGTCACTTATTTTCAAATTCCTTGGTCAGTTGGCATAGCAAGAAACAAGTTTCAGTTGCTTTGTCAACCGCCGAAGCGGAATACGTTGCCGCCGGTAGTTGTTGCACTCAAATCCAATGGGTTAAACAACAGTTATTGGATTTTAACCTCAAACTAGAACGTATTCCCATTTTTTGTGACAATACAAGTGCCATTAATCTCACAAAAAATCCTGTGTTGCATTCTCGCACCAAACATATCGAAATTCGACACCATTTTCTTAGGGATCGTGTAGAGAAAGGTGATGTTGTATTTGAACATGTTGACACTAAAAATCAACTATCGAACATTTTAACAAAGTCGCTAGTGTCGCTACTGCGAAAATGAGGTGCCGGCACAACAGAAGATTCGCCACCTATCGTTATTTATCGCTCAGGACGGGAAAGGAAACGATCGGGAAAAACCTAACGAAAAGGGATAAGATTGGTCATCGCAACCAAATCTCTGGATTCGGGAGTCGGTTACGCAAGGGGAAGGTATTAGCACCCCTCACGTCCATCGTACTCGATGGGATCCACGCTTGTTTGTTTGTCAGACGATTTGTTTACTATCTACGCTAAAAGGTTTAAGGACAAAAGAAAAGAAAAAGGAAAGTGACTCGGCAGAACACATCAGTTCTATGCCTACGTATTCCCGTCTGAAACGAGAAATCGAAGTCAACGTAGTTCGCCTAACTACGGGTGAAAGGGGGAAAGGTTGCTCGCCAAGACATCGCCGTCTTGTGCCTACGTACTTTCATACGACATGAAAGATCAAAGCAAACGTAGTTCGGGATAACAAGACCACAGGTTGGTTCAACATGTTTTAACCCGAGTAGGGTTAACAATCTGTTCTAGTAGTTTGGTGTATGCAGCTCGACCTTTGGAGACTTAGGCGTTACCATTTGCAGTAGAACCGAGAGTTAACAAAACTCTCCTTATGAAAATGGTTTACAAGGATTAGAGGTCCAAGAGGACAAAAATGAGTTTGATCTTTGTTTTGAAGTCTTTTAAGAAGAAGTGTTTTGAATTTTGTTTGTAATTTCTATCGCACTAGAAACTATGACCTAGGAGTGAATGCGTCGCATGTCACCCAAAGGGTACCACACTAAACATCCTGACTATTGGAAAGAAAATCTCCAATAGCCATTTCCTAGATAGCTTAAGGCTCGTAGCGCACGATAGCAATTAATCTTTATTACATGTTTTAGGAATGTTTGAAGATAAGAAGAGAAAGGACGCACTAAAGGGGAACTAATCCAATCCTAAAGTTGTCATGCAAAGTTGATCCTATAATTGAGGTTAGGAGGGGACTAACTATTGTTATCATGCATGGTTAGGACCATAATACCTATCACATTCCTACTTGAACAAGAGGGAATGGAAATCCTAAGGGAAGGAAGAAACAAAAACAGTTGAAATAAAGCATATATTGAAATGCAAATACGGAAAGTAAACATGCAATACAAATGAGGGAGGAAGGCACATCTCAAACTTAAGCCTATCATGAATGGAGGGTGGCCTATTATAAACATTCAACATTGGCCACAAGTGAATATCAAGAGATAAAACAACGAGGAATCAAGAGAAACCTACGAATGAAGGACATAAACCACTATTTGGAATCACAACGCACTAACATGAAAATATAATGTCTAATGGGCGAGTTATGCATGATAAAAGAAGCCACCCAAAGGGCTACAAGACCTATACAATGTATACAATAATAAGCAAGCACAATAGCATTCATCACACAAACAATACGAGGCCGTTGGAGCCAAAATAAAACCAATGTCCGCTTGAAAGTCCATATTACAAGTCCAATTACAAAAATAAAGGAAAAATAGAAAATGGCAAAAAAATCCAAATAAAATCTCCAATCACCTACAACATGTCACAAACCAGGGGTTAAAAGTATAGCGGAAATATCCAAGAGGAACTATCCAAACCAATTGAAACTATCTCATGTATACCAAAAGAAAGGCCAAAATAGAGCATGCCAAAGATGACATTCAAAACCCATGAAAATAGTACAATAAAATTCAAATAAAAATACCCCACAATACCTCAAGATATATTTGATAACCCTACAAAAGATTGGACATTTATATGTTGCATTGATAGTCCAAAGAAAATCCACAAAATGGAAGCACAATTATTTCTATTTTTACGACAATAAAAATACAAAAAACCAAAACTAAATGGAAAAAAAATGCTAAAATCAAAATTATTGTTCATAAAATTTCTAAAGATATGAAAGATCACCTACAAAAAAAATTGGAATTTTTAGATCATTTTTACTATTTTTAAAGCATTTAAAGCAATCATGAAAAATAAAAGAAAAAGAGAGAAAATGAAAAGAAAGTAAATAAATTCACGGTGCAATTAGCAATGCTGGACAATGTAAATCATTGGGTTGGGTCCCGGTAGGGTGTGATTAGAAATGAAGAAAAATAGCCCGCCTGGTGCACTTAAATTAAACGCCGCGTTTAGTGATGGGCGAGGTGTCATTTGCGTGGCCGTTAGATGAGTGGAAAAGGTCTATGTTTCAGCATTGATCCAACGGTACAGAGGTCTTCTTCTTCCTTTTGAACAAAAATGAGAGGGAAAAGTTCAGAACTCCCCCACGGTGGCCGGAGTTTTCACGGTACATTTCAACATCACCTAACTCACTGATTTCTCAATGAAACGCCTCCATTCTTGAATGAAACTCGTCCAAAATTTCAGAAGGAATCCTAATATGCCATTAATTTGCACTGAAATCCCTTCTTGCCCAAAACCCGTGGTTCATCAAGAGAGAACCAAGAACATGAAAATGCCACAATAATGCCTCAAATGCTAACAGAATCCAAGAAGAACTTGAGAGCAATGCATTGGCGCAAGAATTATGCCATAAAGATTGCTAATTAATGAGATGTGATGAAAGTTATATACCTTTTAAAATTGCACTATGGAGCTTCAAATATCCAATGAATATTTGAAGAAACTATGTGGAATCAATCACCAATGCTTGTTGAAGGTTGTTTGATCCTTGGAAGTGCTTGAAATGAGGTGAAAAACATAATTCGATTTTGACTTGGACCTCACTTTTTCACTTTGCTACACCTTTATTCTTGCACCAATCTTGGCCAAAAAATTGATGAACCAACTCTATGGAGTATGTGGAATGTGTTTGCAATAAGAGAATGATCCAAAAGTGAGAGAATTGTGGAATTTGAAAATCAAATTTTCAAGTATGGGAGGTTATGGAATGTGATGGAATCTTAGCTCATTTGCCTTGTTTTTGGTTCCTTTATATTACTTGCATTCTAAGGAAGATCTATGGCTCACAATTGCTCCTTGTTTCAATCTCAATGGTCATGATCCAAAGTGTTGCTTAAGCATGAAGAAAGCTTGAAATAGTCCATGAAAAATGTCTCAATTGCAACTGATTTTGTCACCAATGTTCTTAAAACATATTTTCCCTTCAAAATGAGTAAAAATATGACTATCTTTGATTAAATTTTGGCAAGATCACAAACTTGGCTTTTTCACATGCTTTTACCAAAGTACCTTTCACCAATCTTCAACCATGAGCTACCCCATTGAAACCTTGAAGTTTAGTTTACCAAATGACCACATTTGGAGCAACTTTCATGTTGGAAAAAAGTTCATTTGAGTTATGGAAAGTGGTCAACTTGACCTGGAATTTTATGACCTGTAATCAAAGTTTCCCAAAATACCCCTGCCTTGCAAAGCTCATAACTTGAGTTCTACAAATCAGATATAGGACTTCTAGGACTTTCTTGAAAGCTAAGATCATGAGGAACAACATTCATGTTGGCCAAAAGTCCATTTGAAACTTCCTTCTTGGGAAAAAGTGGCATGAAAGTCAGTTGATTTTCACAGACAAATTTCACATTCATCTGATGACCTTGGGGGCTTCTCAAGCTTGAACAATACCTATGGATAGGCTCCTCTTGATATAAATCACACTTGATCCCCTGATAAATGAATAATTCTATGTTATGCAAATACTAAAATGATGCTATATGCAATGAAACATAAACCAGGTAAGGAAAAGGTTGGGCAAATTTTGGGGTGCAACAACTAGCTACTGAACCTTTCTTTCATATTCGCCGAGAACTTGGCATTCTCGACATTTCGGAACGGGTTTCATAATTGTTTGTTTTGTCTTATTTCATTCACAATTATATTCTTATACTTCTAATAAGTTAAGATTGTTGCAAGCACAAGTGTATTTTTCATCGAGCTATTCCGATATACAAGTGATATTGTTCTTTTTCCCTTCTCTCTCTCCAAACTCTCATGTCAAGTAGTTGTATTGCATGACTAATATTGTATATAAATGACATGTTCCTTGTATCATATCTGTTTGGATGCTTATTATTGTGTGGCATTATATTTATGCATCAAATATTTGCGCATATATGCATAATAGTGAAAATCTGCACATTTTGCTTATATGAGTCGACCGTAACAGGGCAGTGGTCGACGCACACCTTTATATTTTTCCTTTCTTCAGAAATTCAAACAGTATGCGTCAACGCACGTAGAAGGTATGATCGACGCATCGCGCAAAAACTCAGACTTTCTGCATAACCGTTCCAAATTCTTGTGCATTTAAATTTAAAATTAGCATTGAGTGTGCATTTAACCAAATACATTGTGAGTTGCACCTACCTAATGCCTATTGTATCTTGGCTTCTCCTCTTCCCAAAACCCTAATCTCCATCTATAAAAAGGGCAAACTTCATTCTTACTAATTGTCGCTACTTAAAAAATACGCGCGATAGGGAGGCGAAAAAGTTAGACAGAAGAATCGCCATCGAACTTTATTTATCCCATGAGGGGAAGAAAAAACATCGAGAAAACCCTAAGAAAGAAATGGATAAGATGGTCTCGCAACCAAGAATGGGTTCGGAAGCCGGTTATGTGAAGGGAAGGTATTAGCACCCCTCGCATCCATCGTACTCGATGGGAACCTTTTGTTTGTCGATGTGTGAATTTATTTGCTTAAACATTATGCTATAAAAAGAGTGTTCCAAAGAAGAAAGAAGGGTAACGGAGGGGAGGGGAAAAAAGAACAGAGCAAAGAAAGGACTCGATAGGACTTCGCGGTCCTAGGCCTACGTATTCTCAACAGATATGAGAAAGTCAGAGTTGACATAGTTCGGGGCTACGGATATAGGGGGAAAGTGCTCGGCAAGGATTGTGGCCCTTGTGCCTACGTATCTTTACTTGAAGAAGTAAAGAATCAGAGCAGCCGTAGTTCGGACTACGGTTTATTGATGTTTTTATGGATGATGCTATCGTGCGCATTCTAGCAGTTAGGTGTATTGCTGCTCGCTTGTTGGAGACTTAGGCGTTACTTGTTTGCGGTAGAACGGACGTAACATATCCTCTTTGAAAGGAGTGATTTTTTCCATACGAGGCAAGATGTCACATTTGATTGGTGAGATTGTTTTTTAAGGGCGAGATAGGTCCTCGGATAGTAACCCCTATGGGTGGTACCCAATTCTTTATCTCAAAGTTTTTGTTATGAAAAGGTATGGCGAACGAGGCGTCTTCGTATTGAAAGACGGGTGTCGAAACCACCCTCACTACAGTGGGCATCCCAACACTAGAAGAGGAAGAGGTCTACACCAAATCCTCTCTCTTTAATTCAACACAAAGAGAACTGCATTCTCTTATTAAAGGATTTTTTTGGTTTTGAATGGTAAGTGCTTTTGTGACAGAGAATCCTACGGTAAACGTCAGCACTCGGGATAGGAGAAGACCTACGCCTAACCACTCCACGACCATTCAAGTTTTATTGAGAAAATGATTTTGAAAATACACTCGGTACGGGACCGATGTTTTTAGGTGAGAAAGGTTACGGAAGGAAGGTTGTGAAGGGAGAGGTGGTGGAAGAAGTTGTGTCTTCGTATTGATAGACGAGTATCGATACCACCCTTACTACAGTGGGCATCCCAACACTCGGAGAAGAAGAGGTCTACACCCAATCCTCTCTTTTTAATTCAATACGAAGTGAAATTAATTTACAAGATGCTTGGAAACGCATTCGGTACAGGACCGAGGTTTTAGGAGAAAAAGGGTGAAAGCGTCTTCTATTGAAAGACGAGTATCGAAACCACCCTCACTACAGTGGACATCTCGACACTCGGAGAAGAAGAGGTCTACATCCAATCCTCTCTCTTTAATTCAATACAAAGAGAAATTTGTTTTTCTTATTGAAAGGTGTCTTTTTTGAAAATGAAAATTCTAGGATATTAAAATACCATGTGAACAAGTTATGATTTTTTTTGAATTTGTGAAGAAGAAAAAAGCAAAATACGTAATAAAAAAAGAAATGGTCATGGGAGGGATTGAACCCACACCCTTTGGTTCACAAAATCAACACTCAACCACTCAGCCATTAATGCACACGCTGTCAAGGAATGGAAAAGGTAGAGAAAATAGTAAAACATGGAGAAAAAGAAATAAAAGCAAAAAGAGTTGATCTCCAACCGGATTGAACTCAGGACTAGTAGGTACAAGGGGTATAATGCGCGCAAGTCTCTACCACTAGGGTGGCTATACATCCGTGTATTTAGCCACCCCCATAAATATATATGGCAAGTTTTCATGGAATTCTGGGCAAGGCAAATGAAGCAAAAACAAGGACAAAGCTGAGATGCGTTTTGAATCACAACTAGATCAAAACTTCATGGTTTTTAACAAACTTTAGGACTAAATCACATGAAATTGAATGAGGAATCCAATGGTACTATTATTTTTCCAAGATGAGGCATACAAGTTTAAACACGATAGCAATTGCAAATGGAAGCTAGGAAGTGCATTATGACAGCCACAGCTCAAAACAGAAGTGATCAAGATTGAAAAACAACATGAGCAAATCATAAATGTGATATTGAAAGCATTCTAACAAGAAAAACAATTCAAACAGCCCTAGATTGAGAAATGGAATATGAGTTGCACATGTAGACATGGTATGATGCATTTTTGGAAGCCAAAGCACATGTTAATCTGATTCAAACTAGACAAACATCACACACACACACACACACACACTACAATCATGCTAACAGAGGGTTTCTACACTCAAGGATTAATAGGTATTGAGCAAAATAGGAAGTTGTTCACTGGTTGCAAATTCAGCATAACAAAGCAGGCTGCTTAGTTTCAATTTGAGAAAGTTTAATTCATGTAAATAGAAAATGCAAGTTCCAAATATGTTGGCTGATGGTTAGAGGCTCATGGATCAAACAAATTCATGTTACAATAGAAAATGGATATGATGTTGCAAGCTATTTTTGAAATCACAATGGTATTGCAAGCTGGGAGGGCAGCATCAGTTCAGGTGTAAACAAGTCATGAAAACAATGCACACACATCACAAACATGAAGATTGATGGAATCAAAACCAGAATTCAAGCTTACTTCAATCAAAACCAAAATTGGCATGATGGTTGAAATGCAAAAACAGTCTTGGTAACATTAATTGGGCAGCATGTGAGTTTTCAAGTGGTGAGGTTTTATGTCAAAAACAATGATGCACATATGTCATATACATGATAACAATGGTCTTGGCAACCAAAAATCAAACACATTCTCTTTGATTCGAAATATGGCATGGTGATGGTAGCATGTTGAAAAGTTGTAAAGAAGCAAACTGACAAAGGCAAATGCAGGCTAGTATGAGCTATGTTACTACCACACACAAACTTCAAATATGTTATCTAATGAACATAGGCCTTAGGCTCTATCAAGATCAAACTAACATGGAAAGTAGTGTGTTCATGGCAGGTATGTGGTTCAAGATGCAGTAAGTGCAAAATCAGATCAAGTCATTAAGAAAATTCATGAGGCATTCATGAAAGTCATATCTTAGCAAGTCATGGTTAAGTTTAACAGCAGCAGTTGTAACACCCCCTTCTATACCCCCAAATAAATGCATACACTAACTTATTAGAGTGAAAATTTTAGAATAAGGTATAAAGGAAGAATGTCACAATTTCACCAATAAAACACTTTAACATTTGCTCCATAAATTATGTAACATTTTCATGATTTTAGAAATCACATTTCAACATTTAAATTCAAGCGGAAGATAAAATCATTTAATCATTTCCAAAATATTAATTCACATACACATGAGATATCCAGATTAATTCATCAGGTCAGGTAATTACAAAACCACATCAGCTGATACATCGCAATGTATCACAAAAGAATAACTATACTAGTCTAACTACCCGGTGTTACATAATCAGAGCAGCCGACTCAAAAGAATGAAGATAACTTCACAAAAAGAACTCCATCATCCTAATCTGCAATGCCTCGTAGAGCATCATAAAACAGCAGAAGGGTGAGAAATGTAACCATAATAATCAAAGCATAAGATTATATATATATATATAGGTAATCATATAATTCATCTCCATATTTCTCACCACAATTAACCCTCTTAGTCATATATATTTACCACACACATATAGACAACATGAAGATTCACAAAGCATTCCCACATCATGCATACATTCACATTTCCACAATATCATCATTCACACATAAGCATCTCTTCATGCATATGTCATGTCAATGTGACTCAACAACTCAATGCAACTCATGCAATGCGGTACCGACTTTCGTTATCATTTTTCGGTTTTTACATTAAACCGGGTCCACTCTTCTAGACCGATAACCCGTTATCATTTTTCGGTTTTTACATTAAACCGAGTTCACTCTTCTAGACCGATAACCCGTTATCATTTTTCGGTTTTTACATTAAACCGGGTCCACTCTTCTAGACCGATAACCACAAAGGCCCGTCCTCTAAGCCTTCAAACCCACTCTTCTAGGTTTGGGACAAACCACTAGTTTCCACGAAACTAACAGACATTGCCTCTTGACTAAATGATGCATATGCAATCAACCACAACAATGCACTTAAGACCGTTCTCGCATCTTAATCTCATGCATTTAATAATTCATCTCTTCAAGAATTACACAATGATTGCACATACAACACATATCACAACAATCAAGGTATTCACATCACAATACCAATCATACAGTTACAAGTTATGCACACATAATCCACAATGTTCTCATGCATACTTATCACGTAATTGTACACAACATCATCAATGTAATCACATCCTTTCACATACGTACAATTTGCATATAACACTATGCATTCATACTCATCAAATTATACACACATAACCATCATTATGTTCTCATGTATTTATAATTGATACAAATAATGTACACCTCACAATCTAGGATTCACACCCGAAGGCTACCCACAGCACATCACAATGGTACATAAACTATGCGATTAAACAAGCAATAAACCATTGTCAAACCACACAATCAACCTATGGATGTATCTCAAATAAAACAAAAACCTGCCATACTCGCTACTCCCTCGCTAAGCGACTACCTAGCGAGTATTCGCCACTTGTTCGCCTAGCGAACGTGCTAGCGAACCTCAACAGAAGCTACTAGAAGGCTTCGCTACTTACTCGCTACAGCGAGCTTCCCAGCGAACCATTCGCTATCTCTTCGCTGCACTTTCGCTGCCAACGAACACACCAAAATCCATTCTGTCCAAGTCTGGGACCATTCGCTATCTGTTCGCTGAGCGAACCCCTAGCGAGCATTCGCGACCAACTCGCCTAGCGAACTACTAGCGAGTGTCTGCGTATTTTGTTTTTCACTTACTGTTATCCAACTAAACCAACTCCAAAGACTCCAAATTTCACCAATTCAATTCTAATACTCTTAGTCTAACATTACTAGACTATTCTACATCATCTATTTCAGTATCCATCCGATTAAATCACAGTTCTACCGATTATTCCAACTTTTTCCCTAAATGGAAAAATAGTAGAAACTACACCAAAACCCCAACTCAACATACATAACATCATGCAATGATCAAATAGAAACATTTCTCACCCTTACCTTGATTGGATTGAAGCTTTGGGTTGATCTTGATCTCTTCCAAGTTCTTCCTCTTCTCTTTTCTCTTTTCTCCCCTTTCTCTACTCTTTCTCCTTCTTTTTCTTCTATTTTCTTTTCTTTCTATCTTTCTAACTTTCTAACTTTCTTTTCTTTTCTAATATATATTTCCTTTATTTTCCTTCCTTCCAATTTCCTTCTCAATTCTCTATCAATTCCAATTAATAAAATTTAATTAATTTCCAACATTAATAAAAATCCCACTAAACCAATTAATTACTATAATTAATTATTTAATGAAATTCGGGCTGTTACAACCCTCCCCCACTTTAGGAATTTTCGTCCTCGAAAATGTTACCTGATTCAAACAGTTCTGGATAAGACTCTTTCATCTGGCTCTCAAGCTCCCAAGTAACGTTTCCACCAGCCGGTCCTCCCCAAGCGACCTTCACTAAAGCAATCTCTTTACCTCGAAGCTGCTTCAATTTCCGATCCTCTATCCGCATAGGTGATGTCTCAACCGTCAAGTTATCTCTCACCTGCACATCATCTAATTGGACTACATGAGACGGATCCGCAATGTATTTCCTCAACTGAGATACATGGAATACGTCATGAAGGTTAGCAAGCGACGGTGGTAAAGCCACACGATAGGCCACTTCTCCTATCCTCTGCAAAATCTGATAAGGACCAATGAAACACGGCGACAACTTACGCGACTTCAATGCCCTACCAACACCTGTCATCGGAGTGACAGGAAGAAACACATGATCTCCCTCTTGAAATTCAAGTGCCTTCCTCCTCTTGTCATAATAACTCTTCTGACGACTCTGAGCAACTCTCATCTTCTCTTGAATCATCTTGATCTTATCAGTAGTCTGTTGAACTAACTCGGGTCCAACAACAGAACTCTCTCTGGACTCAAACCAACACAGTGGTGTCCTACACCACCTACCATACAACGCCTCAAATGGTGCCATGCCGATACTCGAATGAAAACTGTTGTTGTAGGTAAACTCAATCAAAGGCAAGTAGTTATCCCAAGCTCCCCCTTTATCCAACACACAAGCTCTCAAAAGATCTTCAAGCGACTGAATCGTCCTCTCCGTCTGACCATCTGTCTGAGGATGATACGCTGAACTCAAACGCAACTTAGTACCCAAAGCACTCTGCAAGCTCTCCCAAAATCTCGAAGTGAACCTCAGATCCCTATCCGAAACAATACTCGACGGAATACCATGCAAACACACAATCCTCTCAATACACAATTTATCCAACTTCTCCAACGGGTAATCCATACGCATAGGGATAAAATGTGCAGATTTAGTCAATCTATCCACGATAACCCAAATAGCCTCAAAATTACTCGGCGTCCTCGGCAAACCCGATACAAAATCCATGGAGATACTATCCCATTTCCACTCAGGAATAAACAACGGCTTCATCAAACCTGATGGCTTCTGATGCTCAATCTTTTACTTCTGGCAAGTCAAACAAGAATACACAAATTCCGCAATGTCCTTCTCATACTAGGCCACCAAAACACTTTCCTCAAATCCTGATACATCTTAGTAGCACCCGGATGAATACTCAATCCGCTACGATGTCCTTCATCAAGGATACTCTTTTTAAGCTCAACAACATTCGGAACACAAACTCGATCCCGACATCTCATGATACCATTCTCGTCAATCCGAAAATCACCACCTTGGCCTTGGTTGATTAAAGTCAACCGATCAACTAAACTCAAATCCGATTTCTGTCCTTCTCGAATTTCATCCAAAATACCACTTGTAAGCTTTAACATACCCAACTTAAATCCAAAAGAAGTTATTTCACATACCAAACTCAAATCCCGAAATTTCTCGACCAATTCCAACTCTTTCACCATCAGCGCCGACATATGCAATGATTTCCGACTCAATGCATCCGCTACTACATTTGCTTTACCCGGATGGTAATTCAACCCAAAATCATAATCCTTCAAAAGTTCAAGCCATCTTCTTTGTCTTGCATTCAATTCCTTTTGATCAAAAAGATATTTCAAACTCTTGTGGTCACTAAACACTTCAAATCTTGCACCAAACAGATAATGCCTCCAAAGTTTCAACACGAACACAACGGCGGCCAACTCTAAGTCATGCGTCGGATAATTCTTCTCATGCACTTTGAGTTGCCTCGAAGCATAAGCCACAACTTGATTATTCTGCATCAACACACCTCCTAAACCCATCAAAGAAGCATCACAATACACAACGAACGGTTCTTCCGGATTTGGCAAAATCAAAACAGGGGCTGTCGTCAACCTTCTCTTAAGTTCCTGGAAACTCTCTTCACACTTGGCATCCCAAACAAAAGCTTGACCCTTCCTAGTCAACTGCATCAACGGCAACGATAACTTAGCGAATCCTTCAATAAACTTCTGATAATAACCGGCTAAACCAAGGAAACTTCTAATTTCAAAAACTGACTTCGGAGTCTCCCATTGCGATACCGCTTAAACCTTCGACGGATCAACCGCAATACCATTACTTGAAATCACATGACCAAGGAAACTAACTTCCTTCAACCAAAACTCACACTTAGAAAGCTTCGCAAACAACTGCTTCTCTCTTAACACAGATAACACAACCTTCAGATGTTCGGCATGCTCTTCTTCGCTCTTCGAATAAACCAAAATGTCGTTGATAAACGCAACTACAAACTTATCCAAATAAGGATGGAAAGTCCTATTCATGTACTCCATAAACACACCTGGTGCATTAGTCACACCAAATGGCATCACCGAATACTCATAGTGTCCATACCTCGTCCTAAAGGCCGTCTTCTGAATATCCTCAGCTTTCACGCGAATCTGATGATACCCAGATCTCAAATCAATCTTGCTGAACACACTTGCACCAACCAACTAATCCATCAGATCATCAATCCTCGAAAGTGGATACTTATTCTTAATAGTCACCTTGTTCAACTGTCTGTAATCCACACAGAGCCTCATAGAACCCTCTTTCTTCTTAACCAACAACACCGGTGCACCCCACGGCGACACACTCGGACGGATAAACCTCTTTTCAAGCAAATCCTCAAGTTGACTCTTCAACTCTTTTAATTCTGATGCCGACATACGATAAGGAGCCATCGATATCGGACTAGTTCCAGGAATCAAGTCTATTGAAAACTCCACTTCTCGTTCCGGTGGTAAATCCTTTATCTCTTTAGGGAAAACTTCCGGAAAATCTCTAACAATTGGTAAAGCACCAATCTCTACCCTCCCACCAATTCTCAAAGTTTCCATAAGCATAAATACCTTAGCTTCATCTTGTACTGATTCTTTCACTTGTCTCGCTGTCATAAACAAATCTCTAGCAACGTCCGATTCCGGAAAAATAACCGTCTTGTCAAAACAGTTAATATAAACCCGATTGAATCTCAACCAATTCATTCCAAGAATGACATCGAGTTGGTCTAGGTGAAAACACACAAAATCAATTCCAAAATCTTTACCGAAGATACTCAACGGACAATTCAAACAAACATACGGCAAGCAAGGCAAACATCATGAAACTAACAGACATGATATGCACACAACAATTGGCAGGTTTTGTACTAGCACATTTCCAAATCATGTAAAAACCTCAAAAACTAACTTTTATGGACAAGTATCTTAAAAACAGCTGGAACAACATACATAGCTCATGTTTGAAAAAACAACGTCAATATATCATTCCATACATGTTACACTTTAACAAAAGTAAAAACAAAGGAATGCAGATAAACTCTTGACAAAGAGTAGTTTGGGACAGCATATACATAGTTTTCAACATAACACCTCAAAATGCAAAACATGACAATGTTGTGTAAAATGGGGATTTTATGGATTACATACCTCTTGTAGACTATATTGAACAAGCTGGAACACAAACAAACCCAGAGACCTTCTTTCTTAGCACAAACTTGAAGCTTGCTTCCTCTTGAAGCAATGTGCAATCTTTAGGGCAGTTTAAGCAATGAGCTTCCCAACTGGTCTTTGATGCTTTAGACAGTTGAAACAATATATATATATATATATATATATATATATATATATATATATATATATATATATATATATATATATATATATATATATATATATATATATATATATATATATATATATATATATATATATATATATATATATATATATATATATATATATATATATATATATATATATATATATATATATATATATATATATATATATATATATATATATATATATATATATATATATATATATATATATATATATATATATATATATATATATATATATATATATGAGGTGTATGGATGGTTAGAACAGCAATAATAGGCCTGGACAGAGTTTTGACAGATTTTGTGTATAAGGTCAAACTTGCTTGGTTTGAGAGTTGACTTTTTGGAAAATGGTGGTTTTGAGTGGTTTAAAGGTTTGAACACCTTCTACACAATATTTATGGATTGTGCAGATGGTTTTTGGTAGTTTAGAATGTGTGAAAATGATTTTGGAAGGTATTTTGCTTCAAGGCAGATTTTTGGTGTTTTTGGAGAGTTTTCTTCACTTGTAAGAAAGTACAAGATAGAATGAGAGAAAAGGTTTTCTCTTGGGTTGTAGAGTGCTCTGGGGTCTGGAACAACATAGAGGAGGCCTCTATTTATAGGGAAAATGAAGGTGAGGGTAAACTTGGATTTTTCACTTTTTGGAGGGAGATTTTGAAGAAATCTTGCCAAGATCATGTGGCAGATTTTTTTCTCAGTTCTTGGGCTCCAAGCAAGGCAAAATCTCAAGTGAAATGAGAGGGATGAGGTGACTGAAGTGAGGCTATGAGAGTAAGGGACTGCAGCTGTATATTTTATTCAAAAAGTTTCTCTTTCTTCATGATTTTTTATTATTATATTGCAAGTTGCTTGCAACTTGCCTCTCCCTTCACATCTCTCACTCTTTCTACATTTTCACTCATCCACACCTATAATTATCATATTTGAACATGATCCAAGGGCCGAGGATGGTCCAAGTTGCTGAAAATTGAATTGGGGAAAATTTGACATTGTGACTTCAAGTGTTGCAGCCCCAACTTCCATGATTCATAACTCTTAGCTCACAAATGCTATTGAGGAGTTCTAGTACTTTTTGGAAAGACCTCATGGAGCTATAAAACTTTCATGTTCATAAGATCTTCAGATTCTATGTGGAACTAAGTTGAAAAACCCCTCCAAGTTGGCTGAAAATGTGAATTATGCAGCCAGAATACTTAGAATTTTTCTAAGTGTTTTGCACTCTTGAAATGACTTTGGCTATAACTCCAATTCTATGAACTTTTTGGACATGGACCACTGTGGTACTTTTGTAGGATTTGTCAAGACCTTTCCAACAAGCTTTGAGCCACTTCAATTGGATGTGTGGTTAAGGAGTTATAATCTTGCCCCTTTCAAAACCCTAATTTCCCGATTTTTCGATTACTCTTCAATCCTTGATCCAATGGTCATGAAACTTCATGGGCAGGTGTAATATGACTCAAGGAACATTTTTGAATCATATCATGAGGTCAAATTCCTTATGGTTGAAGAGTTGACTTTTTGGTCAACCGAACGATCAATTGATGACCACCGAGCCGATTGTTGATGTTCCGGATCTTCCGAGGCCTTGAAACTTCTTGATTAGACTTCACTAAGCCATATTAACTTGATGGACCATAATTATATCATTGTAACACATTTTAAATATAAAGTCAAACTACAGTTGACTTTTCCTAATCAAAAACCCTAATCGCGGATCTTGAACTACACTGTCTTTAGTCTTTGGGTGACGACCTCAAATTGGATTCATACTTGACCTAATGTGGTATCTTTGATCTTTTTTTGCGGAGAATTAATCTAAGACATTGACTGATCATCCCGTCAAAGCCTCGATCTTTGACTGTACGAAACCCTAATTTCTCCCTTTTTGCCAAGGCATTAATTAGATGAACTAAGTGACCATTTCCACTCCCCCATGTCCTATGAAGCATTCAACAAGCTTCTATGCTCACACCAATGATAAATCTTAAGGAACCCTTGACAACCTTCTGATGGTTTGTATCAGTGCCTTTACTTGAGCTTGAGGCCAAAAAAGAACTTTCCACTTGGATGACACACAAACAAGCACTTGATCCCCTGTAAATGCAAAATGCTATGAAATGCAATATGCTAGAATAATGAAATGAAACACAAACCAAGGATTAAGAAAAGAGGTTGGTAAAATTTTGGGGTGCAACACTAATCACTTTCAAAATCTTCTCCCACTCCTACTCTCTACCATTACCAAACCTCCAAATCACTACCCATGGCCTCATCATCATGCAGAATTATCGGTAAGAGATCAAGGGTATCATCATATGATTCCTTACCTATCACTGTTGTATCCTTGGTTCCACCGTCTCTTGTCGACAACTTCAACAAAGATATTGGTAAAAGAGGAGTTGTTAAGCAACATGCCTTTTACAAACTAACGACATAACGCATGAATCTCACCGACATCATGTATCTGCTAGAGTTTCAAGGTATTGTCAACTTCTTAGAATGCAAATCCAAATACATTGAAGACTTGGTGCATGTGTTCTACACTTGCATTCATGACAAGTTCTGAGGTCAAGAGTTTCACTCTCAGATCGGCACAACAAAGGTAAACTTAAATTCTACTGTGTGGGGTAAATATTTTGATTTGACATTGACTGCTGGTGAAAATCCTCCTCCTGAGGTAACTGATTCTCACATCGTAGAGGGATATGAGTTTAAAAGCGCCTTAAACGATATGTTGAAACGACCCTATCCAGAGCATATTGTGAACAGTGATGCGTTTCGAAGAACCGTCACTGCCTGTAAATTGAAAACAGGTGAGGGCATTCTCCAATGGATTGTGGTGCACATTCTGCGGCCTAAGAAGGGTGACCTTTCCAGAGTTGAACAACCTGAAGTTCATCTTATTTATATTCTGAAAAATCAGATCAAAATAAACTGGCCTTACTACATCGCTAGTAGGATGTTTGGATTAAGAGACTTCAGACGAGGCACTGCTTTAGCTTATGGATCTTTCATTCAAGAGGTTCTTACCGCGACTGACGTTGATTAGCCGTGGACAAGGCTATTAGTGAATAGTTGTATGTGCATCTGTATTTTGTGTTGTTTGTATGAACCTATTGTGTGTTACTTGTTTTTGTTAATCAAGTCTAAGATTATACCTTTCTAAATGTGTTCAGTGATAATATTTGGTGTGGATATTATTGTATGATTAGCTATTTCCTGTTGAGAATCTTGTTATGTTGAACACATTCTTCTTAATCGTTCTCTCTTTCTTTTTTATGTTGTCAAAGGGGGAGAAGAGCATGTACCAAAGCCAAGCAAAGATGATCACAACAGTTTTGTCTTGCTGTATTGGATTGCAAAAGAAAGGGGGAGGTTATGATACTATGTTATAAATATTGCATGTTGTTCTCATTGGCTACACACAGGTTGTCATCATAAAAAAGGAGGAGTGTGTAAGGGCGAATTTTCATACAACATACGTTCTTAAGTTTCGATGATGACAAATTGCAACCATGGATGAATCGGTGTTGTCGGTTCTACCTCTACAAGACAAATGCAATATTTCATCTACCAGATCCTTTTGTATCCATCTAACATGTTATATTCAATACAATATATGTGGATGATATGTGGTTATGACTAAATGCATAAAAACCACAAAAATATCAATTTTTGCAGTTTTGCAGGGTTTGAGTTGACCGCAGGGTCGGCGCACGCAGCAGTGCAAATTCCCATGGGTCGGCTCACGCTGACTTATGGTCGACCATAGGGTCGGCGCTTGGAGTTTTGCATTTTCCCACGGGTCAGTGCACGCCGACCTATGGTCAACACATACTATTATGTTTTTCAGATTGCCTAAAACTGCAGGCTATGCGTCGACGCATAGACATGCTATGGTCGACCGTTCACGCGTTGGTGCAGTTATTGAAGTATTTCCACTTTGTTTGAAAAGTTGTTAAGTGGGTTGGTTGGGTTGTTGCTATAAATAGAAGTTTTGTTCCTTTTATCAACTAACATTTGACATTTTGATTAAAGTGTGCAAAAACAAGAAAAAGTAAAATACGTGTCCAAGATTCATCATCTTCATCTTCAACATCTCACAACACATCAACTATACACAACCATTTTTGAAGTGCTTTGTGATTGGTTAAAGGTGATAACGTTCGAAGCCGTGATTAGGGAATCCGGTTCGGGTTGAAGATTGTGACAGGTCTTTTCATGAATAAAACCTTTAGGGTTTTGTCCTCCAAGATTGGTTTGATTTTGGGGGTGTTTGGTACGAATTTCTTCATCAATTTTCAGCTGAGCGAAGGTGATTGAGAAGAGGAAGTCTTCGTCAATCTAGTAGCGGATTCAGTGATATTGACGGGAAGAATTCGGGTTCGATTTGTTGTAGTTGAGATTATCCGGGCCGAGGGTTTGAATAACGTAAGGTTGTTCAACAAAGGGGCTGGAATCGGAGGTCTATCAACAACAATCGAAGGTCTTGATTCGCCTTGAATCAAGGAACAAGGAGTGCAAGCAATATTCAACGTCTTGAGAATTCTGTTGTAATTTTGCTTATCAATCCTTGTAAAAATTGTTCTACTCAATAGGTGATATCTATTATAGTAATCTTAATTCTATTATTAGAATTTAGGGAAGACGTAACCCGAAGCAAGGACGACGAAGGAACTGCCTCATCAAATCTTTGTCTCCTTTACTTTTCAGCATTTTCGTTTTGACTTAAAAATAAGTGATTTTTGTATAAGCACTTTTGTCAAACTTTGATCTTGATTGAGTAAGAGATTAAACTCTATTTTTGAATCCAAAGTATAATAAGATATTGTACTAGGAAGTTAGAATCACTTACTCAATACAAATATCACTTGGAGTGCTTTGCACACCAAGTGTTTGATGATTTGCCTAAACCAAAATTATCTTAGATTGTGTATCTAGTTTGGTTGGTTTTTGAATCATTGGAACTAGGCATCCTAGTAAGTGAATTAAATCATTGATAGTGTGACTAGTGTAGTGATTCTTCTTCTACATTGTCATTAATCCATAGGCTAGAAGCATATCCGGTTTTCCAATAACCGTTCATTTTAGACTATATTTTCCACGGCCGCTTCCGCACTTAAAACAATTTTCAAAACCAATTTTGTAATTGGTAGCGCCGACTTAAATTTTAATTGGGATCTATTCAACCCCCTTCTAGACCCGCGCCATAGTCTGACAACCCAAAAATAAGAGGCATCGGCTCGTTGACGGCAGTGGCAATACAGTGTTGTGGCTCGTATGTGCACTTTTCTTGGCGGCGATGATGAATCAGAGAATCTCTGAGCACTGGCGGTGATGAGGCTTCTTGAGTTGAGCTCCGAGTGTGACGATATCTTTGTTGCGATAATGGGTTCTCTGTCTCTCTTCTGTGACTCCTCTTCGTCCCTTCTTATACATGAACCTGATGGGCCTCCATTGAAGTTTTCCTTTAAAACTTTCCTATTTTAATTGATGTTGTCGGAATCACTTGATGATTTTGGGGAAAAGAATAACTCTCTTCCTATTTCGTGTGGATCTGTCAGATTTTGTTGAGATTTGTTGGGCTTTAGTTTTGCAAAGTCCATAACCTTTCTCGATTTATCGCTGTAGTTGTTGGATGTACCGTTGGATTCGTGATTTTCAGTTACTCTTGTTTCTGATGCCCTTTCGATGCATGTTGCTGGAATTAGAAACTCTGCTGTGAGTTACTTTCAATTACCCTATTTCTATGTTTGTTTCGCAGGAGGTGAACTTGCGGTGGTCTTGGCTAGTTGTTGTGGCCTCTGTGAACGGCAGAATCTCGGTAGCTTTGACGACTTCGCTTGAGCTTCGTTAACGATTCAATTGGTTCTTGATTGCTTTGTTTTTTATTTCTCAAACCATTAATGTCTTACTGATGAAATTCGGGTTCCTGTTTTAAGCTGTTTTAATCATTCTTCTTCTTCTTCTTCTTTCAGGAAAGCTTCTCTTGAGTTCAGAAGCTGCTGGTGATGATGACACGAAAGTTTGAACTGTGTTGGCTTGTCACCGCTGCCTCGATATCATTGTGTTGGCTTCTAATAATACAATTGGCTTTGGTTGTTTCAGGCCATTAACCTCTTATGGATGAGTTTTGGGTTCTTGATCTGGACTGTTTTAACATTCTTCTTCTTCTTTTAGAAAAAGTCCCTCTTGAGTTCCGAAGCTGCCGACCTTTGCCGTCGAGAAAGTATTCGGCTATGATGACCTTATAGTCTGAGCTATAATAGCTTGCACTTATTTGTTGTTGCCTTCGAAGATTGTTGGTGCTTTCGAGTATCGATTATTTGTTCGAAATTTCGTTGTCCTTGATGTTCGGTAGGGAGCTGGTGACAACCCCCGTTGCCGCCCTACCGGCCGCTCAGGCCTTCCGCCCAATGATGAGCTTCAAAATTTTGAGGGCTTGAACCTATTTTAACTCTATTCTAAACCTTCAATTTACTTCTGTTAATGGCCTTTCTGATTATCAGTTGTACTTCTGCAGGTAGACAATGTATGTCTGAAATTGATTCTTTTACGAAATAGCATCTTCAAAGGTTTGCTTGTTTTGGTTCTGCAGTTCAGTTGTACTTTGGGATTCAAAACACAGTGGGGAGCTGGCAGTCGGTATTACCGGGGAAAAGCTGTGAATGCACTTGGATGCTACTTAACTCTGTTGTTTTTACAATCTGTTATATCCCCCATTTAATGTTCTGCATGGACTTGGCTGGTTGTGTGTTTGGTTAGAAGCTGCGAGTATGCGACTTTGATAAAATATGTTGACTTGAGTGCCCCAATTCTAAGTTGAACATGTTTACTTAAGGAAAATTGACGTGATTCCAACCCTACCAACATATGCTTTAGTGCACAACTCCTTCTGTCGTCTCGTGGAAAATTTCGGCTTTCATACAACTTCTACTCAGGGCCAACATTCTCGACCAAACCTGTTGTTTGTATCATAAATCCGTTATGTACTCGTCTCTTTATTTTATCTGGAAAATAATGGTTGTGATTCACATCCGAAGGGCAATTTGATCTCCATTCTGAATTTGTCTTATTTAAGCATTAATGTTTAGACTTTAACCTGTGCAAGTTTCAGGTTATGTTACTCTTGTCTTGCACTTCTTCTGGCTAGGTATTGTGGCTGAAAATAGCTTAGAGCCTGGTTCTGAGGATCTCTGTTGTATTCTGTTTTGATTGTCTTTGGATCTTTTGGAAACCCTTTGATGAATTTCGGATCCTTTGTTCTGAACCATATTAACTTTCTTTCTTTTTCTTTTCAGGAAACCGCTTGAGTTCAGAGGTTGTCGGTCTTGCATGGTCAGGAAAGAGCTCGTACTTGGTGATGATGATGTTACGTCTGAACCAAGTAGGGATTGAAAATGTTGCCGATGCCTTTGATTTTTTGGTGGGATATGATGCTTGAATTATGCTGAAATTTGAGGAAGGGTTTTGGCGATAACAACATGACATTTCGAACCACACGGGCTTGAAATTGTTGCTGTTATCACTGATACCATTCGGTGTTCACGATGCTCTTGTCCGAAATTATTTTTGATGCTTTGCTGGAAGGCGGCGACGGTCTCCGTTTTCGTTTCAGTTGCTCGAGCTCTTCGCCCAATGATGAGTCCTTCTAAGGGATGGACCTTGTCCAAACTTTTCTTTTGATTCTACTCTTCAATCCAATTCTGTTATGACATTTCTTATTATCGGGTATGTTTTTAAGGTGAAGATATGTTTGGGTCGATGTAAAGGTGTCCTTGATTGTATCCGTTGTAATGGCGTTGAGCAAGGTTGGTAGTGATGGGAGCTGGTGTCGAAATGTGTTCTTGCTGCAAAAACATTTCAAAGTTCACCAATTTGTCAAAGAGTTCATTGAAGGATATTGACGAGTCATAGAGTGCGAATAACAATAGTAAATTCCCTTAAAGTTGGACAAAGTCTATTCAAGGCATGAACAACCATTTCAATTCATCAGCAATATTGCAGATTGAATGCAAATAACTCGAGACAGAGGAGTTTCCTTTAGTGATTGAGCCGAGATGTTCTCAGAGTGACATAATTCTGGACTGCAATTGGTTTGAGAATGCATGGGCAAGAGTAGCCAGGCATCATACGACGTGTCTGAAGCCACCATGACAAATCGAGCTTCAGAACCACACCAGCCGAGAAGAGAAAGATAAATTGGTTTATCTTATCTGATCCATAAGGAATGAGCATGATTCGATGATGTAGTTTCACCACTAACAATAGTAGCAGGAGGACACTTCTTTGTTTTTGTAACAAAGCCTTAAAGGACATCAGCCGGGCAAGATAGTTGGTGTCTTTTAACTTAATTGAAAGCTTGAGAATTTGTGTTGAATTCCATAGTACTTTGAGGTTATTGGATTTAGAGTTGTTATTTGGTGTTGTTGTTTATAAGGATCGAAAAAATGCTGTGAAGCAATGGCTATGCTGATACCATATAGAAAGTACAGAATGTGTATGTTTTATAATTCTTGTTTTGCGGATCAATAGAAACTTCCTGCATTTTCTTCATATGCTTTGTATTGTATACTCTTTTCTTCATTTGTATACTCTCTTTAACACTAGTTGCCTACTTGTTGGATTAAATGGAGGCATAAGGGATTTCACGGAACCGCACAAATTCTTTTGTAAATAACTTATAATAAGAACGAAAACTTGTAATGAGAATAATAACCGCCTTGAGAAAAATATGAATTCACAACTCTTTTACACAAAAAAGTAATCGATGGATGGCCACCAAAATGTTGAATTCTTCCAATACCGGCCAAAACACCCACGTATCCGTGTTGCACACAATATATTCCTCGAAATTGTAATCACCATTCCGAACCGTGGATCTTGAGATCAAATGTGAGCTCTTCCTCTTTTAGGAAACGGGAACCTATAATTGACATGGAACCTTGAAAGCAAATCTCTTATAAGAAAAAAACTCTGAAATAAGATCTGAAATCAAAAGCTCGATCACTTCTCAGAGGTACTATAGGTCATGGCTTTAAAGTCAGCTTAATTAAATAAGTGCTCCCTTGACATCCTGGAACTTGTAGTCTCTTTTAAAAGGTTTGAAATGAATCATTCGTACATGAATCGTGATTTTTAAAACACGTCATTCCTCATGCCACAAAACCAAAGACCAATCCAACCTCCTTTCATGAGTAAGCACTGAAGCTTTTAGGAGATACCGACAAAGCCGCAGATTTAAACCGAATCAAACCCTACTGATGCTGGTCCGCAAGGAATTACTGCATCTGCTCCAGTTGATTAGCCATAATAAACATATATACAAAAGTGAAACGAAAGAAACAAGAACAAGAATGCACAAAGAGGTGGAGTCTTAAGGTAAAAAATTAAGGTGTGACACCGACGATCCAGGAGGACGCAAAAGAGCACGTGAAGAAGTGCAACAGATGCCAGCGGCACAGGGACATGCACCTCGCCCCGCCGAACAAACTCAAATCTCTCTCCTCGTTGTGGCCGTTCGCGTGGTGGGGAATGGATATCCTCGGCCCGTTTACCCTAGGCTCATATCAGAACAAGTACCTGATAGTGGGCGTCGACTACTTCACCAAGTGGATCAAGGCTAAGGCCCTCGCCAAGATCACGACACACAATATCAAAGCAATACCCTCTAAATTAACCAAAAAGGCTAACGACTCTAAAAATTTAAAAATAACTCCTCGACGGTGTCTACCGCTAAACTGGATCCTTTGTTGACACTAGGTACTGATATGACCCTTCTCTCCATAGTTGAAGCAATTCGGAGCTTCGTCTTTGTAATCAGTAGCTCTATGACCTCTCTTGCCGCAACAGTGACATCTCAACACGGTGGCCTTGATCGTCACACTTAAAACACTTACCTGGAGCAGCAGGCGCTCCCCCACTTGGCTTTTTCCCGTCAGAAGCCTTCAGCTTCCCTTTATCACTAGAAGTCACATATGGTTCTCCTCTAAACTTACCTTTCTCTTTCTTCTCACTCAACTACTTGTAGTGAGTAGATCGAGCTCGGCTATCCTCATCATAAATCCTGCTCTTGTCCACCAGTTCCGGAAACCGACGAATCTGCTGGTACCCAATTCCCTACTTAATCTCTGGTCTCAATCCATTCTCGAACTTGAGACACTTCGACATCTCTGCATCAGCATGATTGTAATGCGGACAAAACTTTATCAAAGACTCAAACTTTGATGCATACTCAGCCACAGTCATATTCCCTTGTTTCAGCTCAAGAAATTCCACCTCTTTCTTTCCCCAAACATCTTCAGGAAAATACTTCCTCAGAAACTCTTCCTTAAACACAGCCCAAGTTATTGCAATGCCAGCACCTTCCAATCTCTGACGAGTGTTATCCCACCAGTCCTCAACTTCCTCTACTAGCATATGCGTACCAAACTGCACCTGCTGAGCATCAACGCACACCATAACTCAGAAAATATTCTCAATCACTTTCAGCCACTTCTGCGCACCATCAGGATCATGAGTGCCCAAAAAAGTCACCAGATTGTTCCTCTGAAACTTTCCCAAAGCACAAAACGCATCTGGAGGTCCACCATTCTGAGCCATCACTTGGGCAAGTGATTCCAGCGCATCAGCAATAGCACGATCATTCCTTCCAGCCATCTGCAACCACCAACAGGGTTAGAAGAAAACAACTCATTAATAGAGTTCTCACACTATCGACTGATAGGGGACTAACAACATAAACACCTGGCCGGATGGACCGGCCTGCTCTGATACCACTAATATAACACCCTTTTCTACCCAAAAAATATCAAGGCAAAATAACAAAGATATCAGAGTGAATAAAAAAATCTCATAAAAAGCCACCAAAAGGGTGTACATTTCCCAAAGTCATCAAATAGTTCAATACTCCGTAAACTACTGATTTTTCTCAAAATACCTCAAACAAGATAAAACAGCGGAACTCAAAGCATAAATCAAGTTTTTCCCTCGTAAGGGAAAATTAGCAAAATAACTCAAAAGAATATAGTTTAACTCAAAGAACCCAACCCGATGTTACATATCAGAGCAAGACCCTCTAAGCTAACAAAAAAGGCTAACGACTCTAAAACTTCAAAAATAAATCCTCGGCGGCGTCCACGGCTAAACTAGATTATCTGCACATTACCCACGTGGAGGTAACATTCAAACAGACAGGGTGAGTAAAACAATTCATAATAATCAATGTATAACAATCAATACATAAACGACATCATAATTATATTAAACACATTCATATTCCTCAATTATGCCTCGAAGGCCACAATGTCATAGTTCATACAAAAAGACTCAGAAATGCAATACGACACAACTCAATGCATGTGGTACCAATCATCACAGCTCGATGGATACTAGGCCATCAACCCTCCATAGATCCCCATCAATAGGATCGATTCTACTAGAGAACCGGAGCACATCAAAACACTTCACATCCACACAATGGGATTAAAGTCAAAGTAATCGAGGTCCTGAACCGAACTCCAGATGCACATGAATGCATGATGCACACGTCACAAATAATCCTCATAATAACAACATATGGTGCATCATCATTCATCATATTCATCAATATCACATAAATCCTTATATCCCATGTTATCACATAATTCACCCAAATTATGGTAATATCATCATATCATATCAAATAAATCATCATGTAAATCATGTACATATCATATAAAACTCATTATCATACTCATGTCAATTCATCATAGAAATCACATAATCAAACATTAAGGCATCGCTGCACATGACCAACATTCATGAAACTTTGCTATGTTCGCTTGCATGTTCACTAGGCGAGTCTGAGACGAGTTTCTTCGCTAGGCGAGTCTGGGAGTAACATGGTTCGCTAGGCGAACCTTTCTTTGCTAGGAGAACTGTGTGATGACAGTAAATTCTATTATGCATCAGAACTGATTTCCACCCAAATACCCATACGATTCAATTTCCCAATGCCCCTAAAACATCTCTAAATCATCCCTAAGGTCCTACGGCGATAAAGGCACAAAACCTACGGTTTATTAGGCCAATCCTGTAACCTATTCACGTCCTAAATCACAAATTTTCCATCAATTACACCCTAAGGCATTAGAGTTATTCACTATCCAAAATTTTGTTCCTTCAGGGTCAGACCTATAACAATTCAAAGTTTTAGCCACAAAGGCCTAAGGTTTCCTAATTCTCATATGAAATATTCAGTGATACTTACCACTAACCAAACCATCAGGGTCTCACTATCAATTTCCCTAATTCCCCACAATCAACCCAAAATCCCTTAAATCTTAAATCAACCATAAACACATCGAAAGGCATACATGGAAAATCATGAAAAGCTATACTCCCCATACCTTAGCCGATTCAAAGCATTCACGATTATCTCCGAGAATCTTATGCCCCCAACCTTTCCTCGGAGCTCTGCCCATAAAACTTTTCACGGTTAACAAATGAATTCTAACTCCCTTCAGAATTCTATTTTGTTTAACCTAGTCTTGTGCCTCAAAATTCCCAAATTACCCTTATTTCACTTATATTCATTTTAATTAATAATAATAATAATTTAATATTATATACTATTAATCAAATAAATAATCCAACAATACACATTTTCTCAATAATTCACCAACTACCGAAAATCACCGAAAATGAATATTCTCAATTAAATGAATTAAATTAAAATATTTCAATTAAATTTGGGGTGTTACAACTCTCCCCCACTTAAAAGAATTTTCGTCCTCAAAAATTACCTCAAGACATGGCGAGCTGGCTTTTGACAGCAGCTAGGTCCTCCGAGGAGCAACCCGCCTCATTCAGCACGAGGGCCATCTCGAAGACCCTCACCATAGCTGCCAGGTCCGCAGACAACATATGTCGTCGGGCATCCTTGCTCGCTGCCAGTATGTTCCTCTCCCCCTCTGGTGTCACCCCGGGTTCGTTCCCCCCCAAAAAGAAATTTGGTCGGAGGCAGCAAGGGGGCAGGGTGAACTCACGCTCCGGGGAAGTTTCTGTGAGATCGATCTGAGGCACCTCTCCCTCCCTTCGCAGTTTTGGAACTAGAGCCTGCACCAGGGACCTAGCTGCCTACGGAGACGAGGTGGCCCCCAGAGAAACAACTTCCAGATTCTTGTGAGCAGCAGGGGCCCGACCTTGAGCTTGGCGGTTTTCCCTGTTCATCAGTTTGGTGACTCTCTCCTCCACCGAACCCATCGCACCTGCAAGTGGAACACAAGAACAAGAGTTAGAATCGAAAAATAAACAAAGTAAAAGCATCTTCTCGGATAAGCGCCACTACCTAGGAACCGATGAGCCTCAGCCTCCGACCGGAATTCGAGAAGATCCCTAACGTTAATGTATCGAGTCTCCGTCAGTACGTTCCCCTCGGCATCACGCATATATTCCCCGTCCGGGGACACGCACTTCCGAGGAGGAAGACGCCCGAAAAAATCTACCAGCCGGCGAAATGCCAAGCTATCTTCCTCGCCCAACCTGCTCGGCCTAAAGATAAAACTGTCTGTCCCTGCGCGGAAGTGAAGGTCCTTCCAGTCGAGGGGAAAGTTGGACTTGTAGTTATCCTGAGGCTGCCCGTCGACCTCAATGACTTCCTTCTTAAACATAGTGTCGTACACCTCATATGTGGCCGACATGACCACAAACTAGCGGTCTTTGAATCCTCGAACATAATCAGTGTACGGGCGGAAAAGCCTGGTCGCCTGCTTTAATGAAACCCAACTGTGCCGACTAGCCACCGTCTATCATTGCAAATGGAAGACGCTGAAAAATAAGGGGATGGTGGCTCCGAGATCCAGATAATTACACATAATCTCAAAGGCTCGGAGGAAGGCCAGCAAGTTCGGGTGGAGTTGAGACGGCGCCAGCATAAGGTGATTGAAGACGCCCTGTTGAAAGTCGGTAAAGAGCAGCCGCTTCCCCACCTCTTTAAAGGCGAACTCGTACATTGGGAACCGACAACCGTAGAATCGCGAGCAGATACGATTGGCCTCTCGAGGTTTACAAGCGCGAAACTTCCGGGGGCACCCGGCCACCCTATCTTCAATAACGACAAACGCGTCCGAGGAGTGGAGGACGAACCTCGATATTTAATTAAGTGGCTCCTTTCCGACCTACTCCTCCAAAGGCCTCTCCGAAGGATCCAGATCAATCTCTTCACGATCTTCCTCATCCGCAAAGAGATACCACGCTGCTTCTTCTTCGACATGACAAGCCATCTTCCACCTGAAAAGCAGAGGAGCTTGGTGAATTCGACAGCTAAATCAAATCCACCCTTCCACCGCAGGTCAAGTGAAAAGGCATGGTCGCCCCTGCCTCCCACGAGGCAGGTCAGGGACAAGTTCATTCCCCGAGGAAGACCAAAGAATTCACCCTCTGACCTCAACGCATCCATTCACTCGTGCCCGAGGCATTCACCCCATTGTCCTCGGGGCATTCAAAGTTTAGTTCATTCCTCCCTGGGACACTCATCAAAAGGCCCGGGGACGGACGTTCGCCACCTAATTTTGAAGGATCCTCCGGCGTATTCACCAGAAAATTCCGCGGTACCCCTGGTGGCCCCAGCGGAGAACTAGAAACGTCACCGTAAATAGGTAAAAATACCAAGAGGGACAAAGAGACTTACGTGACAGTAATGCAGAAAGGTCTTTGTCGGGCAGAAAAATCCCAGGTGTCAGGCATAAACTTGAGAGGTTGAGCAGCGGCGAAAAGTGAATGACGAAAAGACGGGCCTAGTCAACGAATATGTACCCCTAGCACGGGAAACGAAGTGTCTCTAGGTACTCAAGTACCTAGCCCCCTAGCCGTCACAAGGAGACACGTGGTGACCCTCTGTCTTCCTAGCGCCTCCTCCCATTCTAATCTGACCACGAGTTCGACACGTCTTTCGCTCGTCTGGGCTATACGTCCGATCGAAATATAAGTCTGACACCCTCCTCGGTTGTGGGTACTTCTGTGAGCCCGACGCCATCCTCGCATCCTGCCCAATGCCTTTCCATACTTAAGTCATAGCTCGCCTGGCCGCGAGCAACGACTTGGGGGGCTATTGTTCCAGACTGGGTCGAGGCTTACCCCACTACAACATTTTTACTCTATAGCAACGCCTAATTTTCAGGAAGTAAAAAAATTGTTCTCGTAGAGAGTAATAGGCAACTAATTATATAATTTATTGCGGTAGCTTATATAATTTTTTGTAAATTTTATACAACGGTGCAAAACCGTTCTGGTAGAGGACAATGAGAACGGCTCCTATTAGCAACGGTTAGGAGCCGTTCTTATATAACTTTTAATTATTTTAATAAAATATTATTTACTAACACCGTTCTCATATGTGTATACTTTTCATTGTCCCTCCCAAACCTGAGTAAAATTTTAAGTTCCCTCCCAATTTTTCAGTTCCCTTCTAACGTACGAGCTTCCCAAATTTTCAGTTCCCTTCTAACGCACGAGCTTCATCGCACTATTCTCTCAAACCCTAACATTCATCTCAAATTAATTCTTTATCGTACGAGCTTCTCCCAAACCATAACATTTTGTTCTTCATCCCATATTGATTCTTCATCGTACGATTCTCTCAAACTCTAACATTCATCCCAAACTTGTGTGTGTAAATGTTCTCCTTCAACTTTCTCTTATTCTCTGCCGACAAATCTAACGGTTTTTTTCATAGGTCTCAATTTTCAAACGTAATAGTGCGGGAGTTTTCACCGGTGTGCGAGTTTTCGGTTCATCCGGGTAAAAAGGTAATAATTTGATTATAATTTGTAGCCCTGTGTTATTTTGGTGGTCAATTATCAGCTCAAGTTGTTGATGAGAAGGTACATAGTCGGGATAAGATGTCTAAATTTCCTTACTTCCCTGCTTTTTTGCTTCATTGCTGTAAAATTTACAGAGATTCATGTTCTGCATTCTGTTTTACAATACTGTTTACTCTTGCGATCAGGTTTACCCTTACGTTGCTGCTGGTTTCTTTGATACATCTGCTTTTTTGAGGGAACTTACTCTCAAGTCCATGTTAGGTCTGGCTCCGAAAGAACTTCTGTTTATATTCATGTTATCAAATATTTCTTTGCTTTTGATTCTTGTTGGAAAATGAAATATGTTATTGGTTTAATGAGAAATTTGGACACAAATTTGTTTTGACAATTTCATTGCATTTTTTAGTGTTTATAGTATATGTATGCCCTGGTGATTATGAAGTTTATTTAGAAGTGATATCAGTTTTATTTAAGCTTTGATAGAATTTGTTGGATTGTTTTTCTGATATTTCTGAATTTGATGTGAATTCCTAGTTTATGTTACTTGTTGCACTAGATGAGCATGTTCTGTGTTAATAGTAAAGTAGTAGTTATTGGCAGCAGGAACCCTTTGGTAGGCTAGTTTTTATATGACAAAATGAAATAATTTTGACAAATTGAACACTTTGGGTTGCTCTACTGTGTTTCTTTTCTGCTTGTTTTGCTTATACATTTTTTTCATAAATGGTAGTATCCCCATAAACCCGATGGAAAAGGAATGGACAAAGAAAAACCCCGTGAGTCACTGTTATACCCTTTTCTAATAAATATTTGACATTGGAATTGAACCTTTCTAACCTCCATCACTGTTATTGTTCAGTTATAGTCCTGATAGTATCACTGTTATTGTTACTGACCTGATCTTTTATGTATTTATTGTTCAGTATAGCAACGCAATGTATTTCATCGTGTTTTGAAGTAGTGGATGTTCATATGGTTTCTGACTTGAGATTTAGTCCTGATATTGTTCAATTATAGTCCTGATATTAGTTTAAAAACCTGTACTGACATTGGAATTGAACTGGCTTTATAGTCCTGATATCAATTATAGTGCTGTCATTCGTAAGTAGTACCTTAACTCTAGAATTTGGTTGAGCTGGCTTTATATTTTGACCTGGCACTGGTTATAGTGTTGTCATTCGCAGGTGCATTTTATGTAGTTTGAATTTTGTTTGAATATTGAAATGTAAATATGCAGGATAGGCATCCAGGGGTTTCTGAAAATATAATATGAAAATATCCTAGGACTTGTTTATTTTTGGTGTTTTAGTTTCCATTTCTATAGGCATTATGAAACTATTTGAAACTGCATTTTAAAAGTAAAATTTTCAAACGACATTTTAAAAGTAAACTTTTTGAAACTGCATTGGTACAGATCTTGTATGCTTTTGGTAAGAAACTCTGCCCCCTGCTTCTCCATGTAATTGTTTTTACTTTCTATTGCAGGAAAATGACGAACCAGAACGATTTTGTGTTTGATTTCCAAGCTAAGTCTAGCATGGATTTAAAGAGGAAGATGAAAATCAAGGTTGAAAATGAAATAGCTTTAAAAGAAATCCTATAAACACCAATGTTGGAAACATTCAAAAGCTGGACCATCGAAAGAAATTGAAAGTAGAAGTCTCTAAGAAAATAGTTGAGCCAAGCAAAGTGTTTGTACCAAATAGTAACATTAGAAGCCAATCGGAAGTAGAAAATTCTAATAAAGTTGCCCAGCCGAGCAAAGTGCATGTTCTCAATAGTAATAAGAGGAAAATTTCTAATCTTTGCCTAACTTAACAATGAATATTCCCATGTTTGTATATCTATTCTATATCACGAGCGCGCGCGCACACACCCCCACACCATTTGCAATAACTATGCTTAACATACTTTATATCTATATTTATATTTTTGGCTATATTTTACATAATAATACAATGCAAATAGTTCTGCCAAAAGTTGCAAAAATCAAATCTAGAGAAAACCAGTTAAGTTCAAATAATTATAATGGGTTTCATCATAAAACATTGCTTTGATGCCTGAAATCAAAACTGAACTGAAACAACTAATGGATTACCTAGAATGTGATTACTCTGATGCCTGCATTTGTTGAGCAGTTATTTTGTTTTACAACTGACACCACTACTTACTGCAGGGCAGCAAACCTGTCACTTCATTGAAGCTGTGGAACAATATGCTCACTTGGGATTACGTACACTATGTTTGGCTTGGCGTGAGTTAAAGAAAGATGAATATCAAGATTGGTCTTTGATGTTTAAAGAAGCCAGTAGCACTTTGGTTGATAGGGAGGTAAAGAAGACACTTTTTACTGATTTTATATAATGTATAAGAACTTGTCTTCTTAGTTTAATATACTTTACATTGGAGAGTAGCTGAGGTCTGCCAAAAAGTAGAACATGACTTGGAAATTCTTGGTGTTACGGCGATAGGAGATCACTTACAGGTGAATATGTTGTATTTGTTGATATCAATCTACTTTTAGATAGTCCTTACATTTGTTTTTGTTATCTGATTTAAGATAATAATTATAAAATCCTATTATTTTACTGAACTTCTATCTATTTTAGATAGTTAAAGGGATAAAGGGAAAAAAATTAAAGCAGGACTTTCCCTTGTGTTTATGTGATGGCCATCATTTCTTTTTTATTTGATATCTTTCAGGATGGAGTTCCTGAAACAATAGAAACACTAAGGAAAACTGGAATAAATTTTTGGATGCTAACAGGAGACAAATAGAATACTGCAATACAAATTTCCTTGTCATGTAATTTTATTTCCCCAGGTAGTCCACATTAGCGATCATGCAAACATTGTAGTTTTATTCTCTGTCATGTAAATAGTAATCTTATTGTGTCTGTTCAGAGAATCAAGCTACATAAGAGTCTCAATATGATCTATGGTTGCCCTACCATTCTCTTATTATATGTAGAAACAAGTTTTAATGTCACAGATCTCCTTTTGTCTCATTTATTTGAGGAGAAGCTTCTACTAATTGATGGGAAAACAAAAGATGAAGTTTGTAGAAGTTTAGAAAGAGTGCTTCGTACAATGCGGATAACTACCTCAGAGCCCAAGGTACACTTGCTTTATATCAATTTAGAATCCTGTGATTGGGAAGCTTCACTTACTTGGTGTTCTTTTTATTGTTCATTCTGGTTTTTGAGTTTTGTGGTTTGTTTTGGACCTTGGAGGATATGTTATTATTTGCTCGTGGTACTCTTTGTCTTTCTTGTATTTACTAAATTTGTTTTCCAATCTTAAGTAATAATAAAATCTTGTGAAATGATTCTTGTATTATATGCATTCATTGTGGTACTCGGAATAGAACATTCTTTTTAGTAAACAAGTATAATTCAGAGCAAGATAGTTTAAAAGGTTTTGATTTTGAAGTTAATCTTTTCATTGTTCTGCTCCATCAATCAGGATGTGGCTTTTGTTGTTGATGGATGGGCTCTTGAGATAGCACTTAAACACTACCGCAAAGCTTTCACTGAGCTGGAAGTATTGTCAAGGATTGTTATATGCTGTCGTGTGACACCATCACAAAAAGCACAGGTATTTTTTTTACAACAATACCGGTGTATGAAATTATGTTTCCTGGTCTTGTTTTAAGAAGCTATATTTTACATTCATTTTTTCTAAGTTTCTATTCTCTGTTATATTCTTGGCTTGTTCTATCTTGGTTCTACTACGCCAGAATTGACATTTAGCAACGCATACAAAGACAACGCTTTTTCAAAAAGCACTGCTAAAGAGTCATTAAAAAAAAGAAAAAATAGCCTACCATAGACAGCGCTTTTTAAAAAGCGCTGCTAAAGGGGGACCCTAAGAAAGCGCTTTGTAAAAAGCGCTGCTAAATGTATGACCTAAGAAAGCGCTTTTGGAAAGCACTGCTAAAGGTGGCCCCTATGAAAGCGCTTTTCTAAAGCGCTGCTGTAGCTTTAACCTATGAGAGCGCTTTCTCTGTAAGCGCTGCTAAATGTGAAGCCTAAGCCACACCTTAGACAACGCTTTTTAAAAGCGTTGCTAAAAGCTATTAAAAAGCGCTGCTATAGGTATAACTAAAATAAATTTAAACTACCCATCAAAATTAAAAGAAACAGAACAGTCATGCATGTTTCTTTCTTCTTTCTCCTCTGGCGAACATTTTCATCCATAACCTAACCACCTTTTCCGTCGAGCTCCTCTGTCCAACCGTCGCCGACCGTCATTCTCCTTCGTCATTTCGTCTGCTACTACAAGGTAATCTCATTATTTTGTTTTCTAATGGTGTTCTTGTCATTCCTCTGCAACTGATATGAATATGAGAAAATGAAAAAAAAACATTGTTCTCTTTTTCTTTTTCTCTCACTTAAATGCATTCTAAGTGTTTGATAAAATACCTCTTAGAGATTTTGTATGATATTATGCTAAAATGGAATTTTGGAAATTGGTGTTGTAGTGTTGGTGTAAGAAAGACTCTGTTTTAGTATATAGATGGTGAAATATTGTTTTAGTTTTTAGAAAATGCATGAAGAGTTCTTATTTAAGCTTGTATATTGATGGTGAAATTCTGTTGAGAACAATGATACAAAAGTTATGATCAAACATTATTAGTAACCAAGAGTAACCAATAAGTGAACTATAAGTGATAGTAACCAAGAAAATGGGAGGAAATAGAAAATAGAGAAATTAGGAATCATTTTTAATCTTGATTATTGTTGGTTATGTTAATTGGTTGAAATAAGTGTGTTGCTTAAAATTTGACATAGTTAATTAGTAAAAACCTTGTGATAAGGATTGTTAGAATAAGTGTGTTGCTTAAAATTTTTAATCTTAATTAGTAAAAGGATTTTTAGAATTAAGTGTAGCTTGAAATAAGTGTGTTGCTTAAAATCCTTGTTAATTGGTTGAAATAAGTGTGTTGCTTAAAATTTTTAATCTTAATTAGTAAAAGGATTGTTAGAATTAAGTTGTACATAGTTATGAATTTTTGAAATATTTTTAAAGTGTATGTTAACCCATAAGAGTGAAAGTATAATTGTTGAAATATTAGTAAAAGTATAATTTGAAATACTTATAGTTATAATCAGTTTGTAGTCTATTTTATGGTATTTTATTTTGTTCCTCATTTTATAGTTTCTTAGTTGTTCCACCTTTTTCTTTTAATATTATAAGGCTTTATTAAAAGAAATTATCAACTATATAAGAAGTTGTTACATTATTGCAATTTTTATCAACAATTGATGTTCCAAGAATTATTTAATGCTGATGATGTTATTAATTTTGTCTGTTATAGGGGTTACCTGTGAAGAGCAAGGTTGTGATCATTTCGAAGCATCCTATTGTGTAGCTTTCTTAGAAGTTAGTGATTTCTTTACAGGTATTCTCCGCATTTGTTTAACTTTCTTAGTTTAGTTTAGACTACTCAATTAGTATGGATAAAAAATGGATGTCTTCCAATCGATTGTCTAAAGAGTACGAGAATGGGGTAGCGAAATTCGTTAAGTTTACTGTTGAACACGCCAAAGACCCCAGTAGGATTACATGTCCTTGCTTAGGTTGTTGTTATGGGCGTCGAATTGACGCCGTTCAGTTGGAATCTCATTTAATGAGACATGGAATTGATCGAAGTTATACATGTTGGACATTACATGGTGAGATAAGTAACGAAAATGTCGAACCCGGGAATAATACAACCTTTGCTTCAAAGGACAATGGAAGGGATACATATGATTGTGATCGAGTCGAAGAGATTGCAGAAGCACTTGAAGAAGTTCTTCAAGATTGTCCCAAGATATTTGAGAGATTGGTAAGCAATGCAGAGAAACCGTTGTATAAAGGTTGCACTACTTTCACAAGATTGTCTGTGGTATTAAAGTTGTACAACTTAAAGGCGGGTAATGGATGGTCGGATAAAAGTTTCATAGAGTTGTTAGCCCTACTTCAAGAGATGCTTCCGGAGGATAATGTTCTTCCCAATCGAACCTATGAAGCTAAAAAAATGTTATGCTTTATTGGCATGAGCTATGATAAGATACATGCTTGTCCAAATGATTGCATTTTGTTTCGAAATGAATATGCATCATTAAACGAGTGTCCTAAATGCGGTGTATCTCGGTATAAGAAAAAGTTGTCACCAGCAAAAGTCTTATGGTATTTTCCTATAATTCCGAGATTCAGACGCATGTTTCGTAGTGAAACAGATGCAAAACACCTGACTTGGCATGCAGATGATAGAATTATAGATGGGAAGTATCGACATCCGGCAGATTCACCACAGTGGATGAAAATTGATAATGATTATCCTGATTTTGGAGAAGAAGTTAGAAACCTTCGCTTGGCATTATCGACTGATGGAATGAATCCGCATGGTCTGCAAAGTATCTCACATTCCACCTAGCCTGTAATTATTATGATTTATAACCTACCTCCATGGCTATGTATGAAACGTAAGTACATGATGTTATCTATGTTAATTTATGGCCCTAAACAACCAGGGAATGACATAGACGTATACCTGACCCCTTTAATCGAAGACTTAAATAGTTTGTGGGAGAACGGTGTGGAGGTTTATGATAGATATAGGAAAGAAATTTTTAATTTGAGGGCCATGTTGTTTGGCACAGTTAATGATTTCCCAGCATACGGAAATCTATCGGGGTATAGCATTAAAGGTCAATGTGTGTGTCCTATCTGTGAAGAAAACACAGATTGGACGCGGTTGGAATTTGGTCAGAAGAATGTCTTTCTTGGTCATCGTAGATTCTTCAATTCTAATCATCAGTACCGTGGGTGGAGACAAGCATTCAATGGAAATTCAGAACAACGTAGAGCTCCACCTACATTGACCGGCGAACAAATTTTTGAAAAGGTGAAAGATGTGAGTACTAAGTTTGGCAAGTCTTTTGCTCATACGCTTGTCACGCATGGGTGGAAGATGAGGTCAATTTTTTTTGAGTTGCCGTATTGGAAGTCGTTGTATGTACGACATTTTCTTGATGTTATGCATATTGAAAAAAATGTATTTGAAAGTGTTATTGGTACGTTACTCAATATACAAGGAAAGTTTAAGGATGACCTTAAAGCAAGAAAGGACTTGGTAGAAATGGGAATAAGAAATGAATTAGGACCCTTGAAGAAAGGAAATTGCACATATCTACCACCTGCTGCATATACTTTGTCTAGAAATGAGAAAAAGATAATGTGTAAGTTTCTGAGTGAAGTTAAAGTTCCAGAAGGATACTCTTCAGATATTAGAAGACTTGTTTCTATAAAAGACCTCAAGTTAAAGAGTTTAAAGACACATGATTTCCATGTTATAATGGAACACTTTCTACCAATAGGTATACGTTCTATTTTTCCAGAAAAAGTGAGAGGTGCAATAACTAAATTGTGTTTTTTTAAGTCTATTTGTAGTAAGGTGATCGATCCTGCGATCTTACCAACATTGCAAAAAGAAATAGTTATTACTTTGTGTGAGCTTGAAATGTATTTTCCTCCATCATTTTTTGACATAATGGTACATCTAGTTGTTCATCTTGTGAAAGAGACACAACTATGTGGACCTGCCTATATGAGATGGATGTACCCTGTTGAACATTATATGAAAATATTGAAAGGGCATGTGAAAAACCGAAGTCGACCAGAGGGATGTATTGTTGAACGATACATTGTTGAAGAAGCTATTGAGTTTTGTACTTAATATTTGTCAAATGTTCAATCCATTGGTCTCCCAAAATCTCATGTTGTTGAAAAAATAGTAGGTAAATAGTTAATTAGAAATAAAGTTGTGATAGTTTCAAGGGATGAACGGGAGCAAGTGCATTTGTATGTTCTGCACAATGAGATTGAGGTTGAGTCGTATGTTGAAATGCACAAGGACGTTCTCTGAGGTTTAAATCTGAATAGAAATGAAAATTGGATAGTACGTGAGCACAATCGAAATTTTATAACATGGTTCAAAGAGCATATTTTTTCAAAGTTTTATTCTGATCCCGCTTCAATAACAGAAAGGTTGAGATGTTTAGCATATGGTCCAAGTTTGCATGTGTTTTCTTATAGCGCATACGCAATTAATGGATACACATTTTATACCAAAGAACAAGATGATAAGAGTACAATGCAAAATAGTGGTGTCACCGTGCTTGCCGAACCAATGCACATTTCCTCGTATTTTGGGGTTATCGAGCGCACTTGGTTGTTTGATTATGAGAAGTTTCAGATTCCTATCTTTGGATGCAAGTGGGTTGAAAATAATAGTGGCATACGAATGGATAAGTCAGGTTTTTTGCAAGTGGATCTTAATAAGGTGGGGTACAAAGATGAGCCTTTTATTCTAGCCACGCAAGCTAAACAAGTGGTCTATGTCACTGATCCGACAAGTACGAAATTGTCTATAGTTCTTTTTTCCAACAAAGTAATCGATGATAACATTGGAGAAAAGGGGGATGTTGATGTTGAGAATGAATCTTATGTTATAGATGATCCAGATGAGAATATTAGAGCGGACGAATCATATATTAGAAATGATCATAACGAAGAAATTTGGATCAATCCATCCGTCCGTGTTGTTAAGAGACAAGTAAACCACGTTCAAACGAAGAAAAGAAAGAGATGTTAAAGGTGTAAATTACATATTCTCTCATTCAATAAAATTACATATTTATATCATGCAATAAAATTACATATTATTTCTTATTTATATCATTCAATAAAATTACATATTTATATCATTCAATAAAATTACATATTTATACCATGTGATTCTTATTTATACATTTCTTATGTATGTATTTCTTATTTACATATTTGCATGTCATTCATTTGATACTTTGGTTTTTCTGAATTACAGGTATATTATGGCCAGCAACGAGGAAACATCACATGATGGAAACGAAGCACCAAAAGACGTGGAAGGCGAAATTAAAAGAGGAATAACCATTATGAAAAAAATCATCCGCGCGAGAGATAAAAGTGTAAAGTATGATGTCCATTGGAATTAAAGAGATCAGTTAGTTGAGCCTAACGGTGCGTTGCTGACAAGTTACAATGGAGCACTTGTACGTTCGCAAGTTCCGATTACTTGCGATAATTGGAGAATTCCTTCATTACAACCGGCTAAAGATAAAATTTGGAGCGAGATTCAGGTACGATATTTGATTATTTTTAATTATGTTGACAGTTACATCTTTAAACTAATTATACTAACATGTTATATGTATGTCTATTTGTTTGCAGAGATCTTTTAATATTGATGATTGTAGGAGAAAATATTGTATTCAATTGGCCGGAAAACGCTTGAGGGGATTTAGAGCGTTTTTAACGAACAAGTTTCTAAAAGATTATGGTGGAAACTTTGTTGACTCAGAGCGTCCAATGAAGTACGCTGATCTGATTTTGGATGAAGAATGGGAGACATTTGTTGCCAAGCGAAGAACCAAAGAATTTGAAGTAAGTACAATTTATCATGAACAATGTATAGTATATATACTGCTTCTACAAGAGTTCTGATATGACTTAAACTTGTTTTTTCAGGTTGCGAGTGGCGTTAATCGGCAACGGGCATCAAAACCCGCGTATCCATACAAAAAAGGGCGTTTGGGATATGCACGCTTAGAACAAAAATTATTAAGTACATATAAATGTTTTAATTTGATATATTTACAAGAAATAGTAAGTATATATAATAGGATTTAATGCTTTATTATCCGTCTTAATGCGTAGTTGGAAGAGGAGAAAAGTGACGCGACATCTCTTCCGGACCATGTTGTATGGAAAGCTGCCCGTGTAGGAAGAGATGGAGTCGTTCAGGAGGAAGTTCAACAAGTATTTGAACAATGTGTAAGTACAACAATAGCTTTGCCAGTAACTGATCAAAAGTGTATAATATATTTATATATGGTTTTTTTTATATTTCAGGAGACTCTATCCCAGACTATAACTCCAGCTGAGGATGATGATTGCAGGAGTTTATTGAGTCGGGTGTTGAATATTCCTGAGTATTCTGGGCGTGTGAGGGGTAAGGGATTTGGTGTCACTCCATCCAAACTGTATAAGCAGCCAAAGAAAAAAAATCCAACCAATAAAGAAGTGATGGATACTTTGGAGGAATTGAAAGCTTAAATTCGTGAATTACAGAAGGATAAGGAGAGATACATGTCCGAACAGCGTGCTCCAGAGGCCGGTAAAGCTACTAGTGACAAAGATAATATCGGTTGTCCGCAGAAGCTTCCAGAGGTAATTGTATATATTACATTGAAATTAATTTAGCACAGTTTTCTTAATTGACACATTAACTGATGATTATTTGTTTAGGGCATTTCACCTTGTCGGCTATATTTATCGTCACCGACTTATCGCATGGTTGGCAAGGGAAGAATAACAATCTGGGAGACTTACTTCACCATAAACTGCTCCCTGCTGGATTTTTGAAAGTATCAGTTGATATTGCATTAGAGGGGGGGCGTTGTTGCCTATACCAGATGATATTTCAAACGCAACAGTGGTGGGAGACGCAATAGGAGCGTATGTAGCATGGCCGACAAATCTTATTTTCATAGATGATGAGGTAGGTTGAACCTTGTAATATTCAAATGTTTTATGACCCATACATGAAAGTTATTCTTACATTTACACTTTATTATTTAAATGATGATCTTAGACTCCCACAAAATCCAAATCAAAAGATGATAAAATTATTGTGTTGGATACCGATTCAGCTGCATCAAAGAAACAGGTACTACTACAGTTTAAGTGATTATCTTATTATACATTAATTACTAAACTTATATATGACTTTTAGGTTCATGATCAGCAGTCGCAACAAGTCAGCAAGGGTAAGATGCATGAAACTTCCAAGGTGCCCAACAAAAAAAAGGTCGAGCAAAAAAAAGCATTTGTTCCTCGATTTAGGATGTGCCTTGAAACATATGTAGGGACAACAGACATGCCTGAGGGCGGCATCCGTCAAATACATATGGATGAAGGTATTTTCGATTTTGAATATCCCGAAACAATTGCTAAGGAGGATTTTGACCAGGTTTTCAAACATTCTGAACTGGTCGTCGGGGTTATGCATTCCTACATCAGGTACTCCGATTCATTTTAATTAAATAATTGAACATTTTAAAATTTCCTCGTTTAACTGAATAACCTAATGTTGATTATGTTTTTTTTAGGCTCTTGTATGACAAGTTGTTGGTCCCCGATGATTTGACTTCAATATTCGCATTCTTATCTACTAGTTGTGTCAACTCACAGACAATAGACCAGACACCAAATTCAGTCAAAGAGTACACAGTCCAGAGATTTATGGGTGCGAATACGGAGAAGTTGTTCTTGTTGCCATATAATACTGGCCATGGGTTAGATTTTATTCTAAATTCATTTATTATAATTATTCGATTTTTGCCATTCTATATATAACATTTTCGTCTAAACTGTTGTCTTATTTTATAGTAGACACTGGTTGTTGGTCGCAATTAATCCGATTAAATAAATAGTGTATTATATAGATTCATTGGATGGCGATACAACAAAATATGAAAATCTGAAGAACATGGTTGGTACGTAAGTGATGAGATATACTTTTTTGAATAATTATATATGTTTATTTATTATGTGACATTATTCTAAATATGCGTTTATATTATGTTAGAGTTATACAAATATTCAGAGCACAGAGACATGCAACAGTGCCAAAAAGCAGGGCTAACAACATCAACTGGATCAGAGTACAGTGGAGGTATATTTTCCCATGTTTGACTGTTATAGTGGTTCTACTTGATAAAACTATTTAAACTATATATTCTGATAAATGTTCGTTTGTTTTTTCCATTTACAGTGTCCTCGTCAGCTCAATGGGATTGACTGCGGATATTTTGTATTGCGCTTTATGAAGGAAATCATTCTTTCTGGTCAAATAGAGATTCCATTCATAGTAGGGATCAATTCATAAGTTATATGATTCATTTTGATAATTAACCAATATTTCATCTGAGTAATTAGTTTTAAAATTAAATCGTGCTTGTTCTGGTGCATTATGTAGTATTTTGATGAATTCAAGTGCGGTACTTACTCGAAAGCAAGATTGGAAGAAATTAAGGAGGAATGGTGTCAATTTATTCTTGAGTTGAGAATTGTATAATGTATCTATTTGTAAAGTTATCGGATTTGTAATTATATGTAAATTGATTGTATATGTGATGTTGTTCTGAGGATCGGATTGTGTTATTGCAAAGTGATGAATTACAATGTTTAGTTATTGTGTTGAATTAAAGGTCAAGTGTTGAATTACAATGTTTAGTAATTGTTATATTTAAGGCCAAGTGTTGAATTACAATGTTTAGTAATTGTTATATTTAAGGCCAAGTGTTGAATTAAAGGTCTGAATTATAAGCAGAGAATGTAATTGTTATAAGCAGGTTTGTCAGAAAATATATAAAAAATGTGATTATTTAAAAAAAAATTCAAAATCGTTAAGAATAGACAGCGCTTTTACAAAAAAGCGCTGCTAAAGGGGCAAAAAATAGGCCTAAAAAAGCGCTGCTATAGGTTGGGAAAGGGGGGGGGGGGGGGGGGGGTCTAAGAAAGCGCTTTAAAAAAGTGCTGCTAAAGGGGGGTCTAAGAAAGCGCTTTACAAAAGCGCTGCTAAAGGGGGGGGGTCTACGAAAGCGCTTTAAAAAAGCGCTGCTAAAAAGAGCAAAAAAGCGCTGCTAAATAGGGTAAAAAAGCGCTGCTAAAGGGGTAAAAAAGCGCTGCTAAATGTGCTGCTAAAGAGAGCCTTTAGCAGCGCTTTTTTCATAAAAAAAGCGCTGCTATTACCTTTAGCAGCGCCACTTTAGGCAGCGCTTTTAACCGCTGCTAAAGGCCAAAAAAAGCGCTGCTAAAAGTTCTTTTTGGCATAGTGATATTTAACTAACTTATTAGAAGATGAAGGAGAAAACAAGACCAAATTTTTTTGTTTTCCTCTTGGCGGGGAACATAATACTGTTGTTTGTATTGTTTCTAATTTGTCAAAAAATTACGGCATTGGTGTGACTTGTATACCACTATTTGATGTAGCTTGTACAGATATTAAAATCATGTGATTATAGAACATTGGCAATTGGTGATGGAGGAAATGATGTAAGGATGATACAACAAGCAGATATTGGTGTGGACATAAGTGGCAGGGAAGGATTGCAGGTAGAAAGAGCAGCTGATTACAGCATTGGAAGTAAGCCTTTCTAAATGGTTCACTCTTTTGAAGGCTATTTTTTTCCTCTAGTTGGAAGTTTGAGGCAGATTGGCGGCTTCTTTTTTATGTTTTATCTGCACAACTACTAAATTTCAGTAATGATATTATGTTTCTTTTGTTAATTTGCAGAGTTTAGATTCCTAAAGAGATTAATTTTGGTATATGGCCGGTATTCATACAATCGTACATCATTTCTCTCCCAATATTCATTCTACAAGTATAATTGAGAAATACATTGTTAAATAATTGTCTGTCTCCCTTTGATTTAGAATGGTATGTTTGCTAATGGTTATATTTTCCTTGTACTTATATTTCAGCTCCGATGTTGTACCTGTGGCCGCTCTTCTGACACTAATGAGCCACTGATTGACTTGAGTTTAGAAATAGAAAATGCAGATTCACTGTCAAGTGTTTTAGAATCTTTCACTATGGTGGAAAATATTGCTGAAGAGCTTAAATGTGAGGGCTACAATAAAGAAGTTTCTATGGAGAAACAGCTTATGTTGAATCAGACACCTTCTATTGTTGCATTCCATTTAAAGAGGTTCAAGACAGATGGGTTTTTTGTTGAAAAGATCGACAAGCATATCGACAGCTGGTGTGAGTATTAATACACGGTCCTTATTGATGAATTTGGTTATTATTTATGGATTGGGTTATTTTGCAGGTCATGAATGATAATATCAATGAAGATTTTGAAGATGAAGATGAAGAAACGTAGATGTAGAAATGTAGATGTTTAAGTTTAATTTTATAGATTAAAGATGTTATTTTGACTATGAATGATGATTGACATTGGGATATGTAATTTGAAGATGTTTTGTTGACATTATGATATGCAATTTGAAGATGTTTTGTTGATTGTGAATAAATGATTGACATTATGATATTTAAATGGATTATGTCACGTATTTTTTTTAAATGCAAGATCATTTTAAAATTTGTATTTGAATATTATGATATAAAAAAATTGTGAATGATGTTATTATCAGGTTTATAAAATAAAATAATATTTTATTTTATTAAAAAATAAATAAATTTATTTGGTTATAAAATAAAATAAATTTTTTTGCAACCGCTATAAAGTGTGTCTGTAGTAAAGGAGGCGTTGCTATAACCTATGAAGAAAAAATGAACTTAAGCCTCTATTAGAACGGTTTAAAATAGGCTACGGCTAAGAAACGTTGTTATATTCCATAAAATTTGAAAACGGAGTCCAGTCGTTGCTGTTCTAGACTGTTCTCTATATAAAATTACAGCAACGACTCTGAATAAGGCGTTGTCTTTGGCTAAATAACCGTTCCTAAAGGCTAAAACAACGCCTTGTTTAGAACGCCCTGAAAACTGTTCTCATATGTAAAGGCAATGACTTTTTTGGATTTTGCAACGATTTTTTTGTGTTGCTGTATATTCAAAATGTTGTAGTGCCCCCACACTTAAGTAGGCCCAAATTTCCTCTTGGGGACAGGCCCAATAGGACATCTCGACGAGCACGACGCTCACACACAAAGGTGCAATCTCCAAAAGTCTGCGTAATGCAAACAGTTGACAAAGTGATAAGGGTAAGTACATGTAGAGAGACACTTTGTGGATGACACAAAGATAGAGAGAAACATATAAAAGGTATCAGAGAGAGAGAGAGAGAGAGATTCGCTTTTAATACCATATTTATGTAAAATCAACATCATATGAAAAGAAGAATATCATTGCACTTAGAGGAGAATAAAGACATGTATTTATATACCAATGTAGAAACTAACTTTCGTAATAAGTAGGAAACATAATATTAAGATTGTCGGCCTAAAATAAAATTAATTTAGAGTGTGTTTGGATGAGGTAATTGAGAATTGTTATAGAATTCAAAATTCTAATCAATTTAAATTATTGAATTGAAATGCATTCATTTTTAAATTCTTTTGTTTGGATGAGGTATTAAAATGATTCTTTTTTAAAATTTTGGGGTCATTTTCATAAATTTTTAAACTTTTGGGTCAAATTTAAAATATGAAAATAAGGAGTAATTTGTAAAATTTAAAAAATTTAAGGGACTAATTTGAAATTTTCATAAAATATGAAGATTATTTTGCAAAATTTAAAAAGTTAATAATTAATAATTAACATTTGTATTATATAAAGTGAAGAAAAAATTTAAAATTCTTTTACTATTTGGTGTAATTTGAAATTTTTTAAATTCAACTTAAATAAAATATTTCATAAATTTAAATCATTTTAACAATTCTCTAGATTTTTTATCTAAACAATAAATTTTAATCAAGTTATTTTAAATTTTAAATAAAAAATACTTTTTTTTATTAAAATGCTTTATCCAAAACTCTGTTAGCAAAAATAACGGAAATTATAATCTATCCATATGTAAGACTAATTCCTCTTTCTAGCAGTAATATTCTCATCAACCTCAAGTTGGCATCAATTTAATTACAAGGAATTGTCCACTTTATTGCGCATAGTTGAATTGAGGAGTAGAGTATCGTGAATAAATTACGCCTAGATTCCTAAGTAATATGATAGCCCAAAAGAGTATAAACTACAACTTATTCAAAGTATTAATCTCTAATACATACATAGATGATGGTGTTCTATAATGAATAAATCCTCACTTGGAGAAATAATTATTAATAATATTGTTGATGATAGAACCATTGAGATGGCCAAGTACTGGTCCACCGAGATTATTTATAAGGCCAGTAATCGATGTTTGGTCCCTGCAGGTAGAACTTGCAGCGTTTGAAAAAAAAGGATTACGAGCATTCTCCATATCTATCATGATCTCTGAAAATGAAGAGCGTCGAAAAGGACCAATAGACTCGCACACGAAACGACCTTTCCAAACATCATGCCAAACATGCCACCCACCTAGACATAACTCCGAAGCACTCAACAACATGTGAAACACCAACAAAGTTTCACCACCTGTACTCGTAGGGTTTTTGTTAGCGACAAGTATGCCTAGGTTATAGTTTGGTATTCCGTACTGAATGCAAAGATTGTTTGGCTCGTTGCGTATATCTAAAACACGGCCTCCAATTCTGAAATCAATGGGCCTAATGCAGCCTTCATGGCGAACCATGAAATCTACTCTGAATCCTAAGGTAGTAAGAGAGTCCATGAGACTGAAATATGCTGTTTGGACTCCGAAGGCAGCTCGAAGGGTGCAAGTTCTTGAAAGAGAAGTTGAGTATACAATAGTTTGGTCATTGCCGCTGGGACTCTTGTACACTTCAATTTTAGATATATTGTTGCTACTAGTGCCAAATATAATCCCCATCTCTCTCTCTCTCTCTTACTAAATGGTCTGGTTTATTTTGTTTCCTTCTTGTGGCTATGAGTTTGTGATGACTATGTGTGTTATAAGTAAATCATATGAGCTGAGTGGATTCTTTTTAGCTTAGAATGGAAGCACATTATGCATATAATAATCATTAGATATCCTTTTGTACAAGTATTAAAATTTATATTCTTTATCATATAAGCTTTTAGATTCGATCTGGTGGGTTTCTTTTTCTTTGTTTAGCTTAGTTTTATTCTTTCTTTTTTTTTTCATGCAATCATTCAATTTTGATTTTTTTTAAATATGATTGTAATTTCAGTGAGGGATTTCTCTCACTTATTTATAAATATATATTTATGTTATATCTATATTTAATAGAATTTGTATTCGGGCACAGCTTCAAAATTTGAATAGGAATTAGATGAAGGTGACATGATTATAACTGTTATAATAAATTTTAAAGAAACACATTAAATTTTAGGTTTATTGGTGTTTACTGATATTTTTAATAAACTTAAGAGATTAAATTCAAAAAAAATCAAGAATAATTTGTGAAGAAAAATGCAATAAAAAGTGTTTGTAATTGGATTTTAAATGGTTGAATAATAACAAACATGGCATAAACTCTAATTAAAATAAGTTTTTAATAAAGATAATAAATAAATAAAATGTGATAAATGTCATTAAAGTAAAAATGCTTCAATTGAACCGACAAAGAATTTAAAAAGAGGATGTAGATTCATACATTTTTCACAAACTGTTTTTCAGTAATTTGGATATTTTAATTCTATAGAGGATAAATGAGATTTACGACTATTATCACAACAATGAGATCAACTTATTATATATTAATCCGTCAACAATTAATTCCACGGGATTTGACACGTATGCCATTACATGGGCCTCAGTATTCTAACTTGCTTCCATGCGTCTTCAGGAAGATTTACCTCATACCCCTACACTTGTACTTATACCCCTACATTAAAAATTTTTGGACCAAAATATCCTCGTATAAAAATTTTTATTTTTTAATTTTTTTACATTTTTTTATTTGTTTACCGTAAGACTTTTTGGAAGTCCTCCGGTTCACATTTTTTTTCGTATGTTTACCGGAAGACTTTTTGGAAGTCTTCTGGTTCATATTTTTTCGTTTGTTTACCGGAAGATTTTTTGGAAGTCTTCCGGTTCATATTTTTTTTTAATTTGTAATTAATATTTAAGATTTATTAACTTTATATAAAGACCAATTTAGTAAATTTTTGAATATTATACTTAAAATATAAAAATTCTATAAATAGAGAATTATTTTCAGAATATTTTCTATTTGCTATAATTATTAGAATACAATGAGATTAAAATCATTTATTTTAAATGATCATAATAGTAAAATTTTCTCAAATATCTTATTAATCTGAAACATTAATAAATAAAATAAATTTAAATATAGGATATAAGTTTACATTATTCAATATATTTAATCAAATGAAAACATATGTGATAAATAAATAATGTATTTTAACTTAAAATGATCACAATAAGTTAACTTGCAAAATAATATAAGTAATAAATTAATAATGTATTTTATTTAAAATAATCACAATAATAGAATACGCAAATAATGTGTTTTATTTATATGACTGATATAGTTTTATTGATTATTTAATTTTAAATACTACTATGAATATAGTATTTAATCTATACTTTAGAACTCACATAATTATAAATATAAAAAATATTGTTTTATTACCCATATTTTTATTTAATTAAAAAAAATAAGAATATAAATTTATTATTTGTTTTTCATTTTCGTTTGATCTTTTTTTTATTTATAAATTTTTTGCATATTCTATACTGTGCTTACTTTAAATAAAATATATTATTTATTTTATTAAAAATATTAAATAAAGTGAAATAATTAAAAAGATCAAACAAAAATGAAAAACAAATAATAAATTTGTATTCTTATTTTTTTTAATTAAATAAAAATATGGATAATAAAAAAATATTTTTTATATTTATAATTATGTGAGTTCTAAAGTATAGATTAAATACTATATTCATAGTAGTATTCAAAATTAAATAATCAATAAAACTATATCAGTCCTATAAATAAAACACATTATTTGCGTATTTTATTATTGTGATTATTTTAAATAAAATACATTATTAATTTATTACTTATATTATTTTGCAAGTTAACTTATTGTGATCATTTTAAGTTAAAATACATTATTTATTTATCACATATATTTTCATTTGATTAAATATATTGAATAATGTAAACTTATATCTTATATTTAAATTTATTTTATTTATTAATATTTAAGATTAATAAGATATTTGAGAAAATTCTACTATTATGATCATTTAAAATAAATGATTTTAATCCTAGTATTCTAATAATTATAGTAAATAAAAAATATTCTGAAAATGATTCTCTATTTATAGAATTTTTATATTTTAAGTATAAGATTCAAAAATTTACTAAATTGGTCTTTATATAAAATTAATAAATCTTAAATACTAATTATAAATTAAAAAAAAAACATGAACCGGAAGACTTCCAAAAAGTCTTCCGGTAAACAAACGAAAAAAAATATGTACCGGAAGACTTCCAAAAAGTCTTCCGGTAAACATACTAAAAAACTGTGAACCGGAAGACTTCCAAAAAGTCTTCCGGTAAACAAATAAAAAAATATAAAAAAAATTAAAAAATAATAAATTTTTATACGAGGATATTTTGGTCCAAAATTTTTTAATGTTGGGGTATAGGTATAAGTGTAGGGGTATGGGATAAAACTTTCGCGTCTTCAATATTAAAATGGCTGAAAACCTCCTACTATGTTGATAATTAGTGTCGAACCTCTAAATTGCCTCTGACGAGAGTCTCTGGTCGACTTCTATAGCATTGTCTAAGTATCTTTAAGTCCCCTATTTTTAGGGCTCCAAAATATCCTAAATCCTCAACGTGTGACAAACGTGTCGAACTCTACACTTTGTTGAAGAATTGATTGTGCAAATCTTCTCGAAATTGTGGACATGTTTTGAAGGGAGAGTGATCATAATCTTGTGGATTTGTTCCTGAGACTCTTCCAAACCAAGGCTAATAAGTTAATTGAAATATGGGTATTCATCATCAGAGAGGTATTATTTTATCCATTGTAGAGGTATTACTCATTCTCTTTTTAGAAACGTTTTCTTCCTCTTCATTCTCTTTTTTATCCATTTTCTTCACCCTTAAGTTTATCATCTAGTAACGTATTCTTCCATCCATCTAAAACCTTCACCCCTCAAGTCTTCAACAACACATCTATTTTAAGTTAATTTTTCGCATTTTCTATTTGTTTTCTATTTTTTATTTTACGTCAAATCCCTAATCACATTGTTTATTGTTCATTTTCGAAGTATATGTACTATTTTCATCATCTAAAGGTTTCAAATTTTACAAGGAGATTCAAATCTAAGTTATACATTAGTTTGATTTGTTCATCTAAGGTACACTTTTCTTTTCGATTTTTTTAAATATTTGGATGTATTGATATTTGTTGATGTTGATGTGTTGTTAATATAAAATATTTGTGTGTTTTATTATAGGCTTAATTAGTGTTGAAGTCTTTTAACTTAATTTCAGTTTTCACTTTATTCTTTTATCAAATAAATATTACATTTTAGTCCCTTAACAACTATTTTGTTAGTCAAGTTAGTCTTTTCTGTTAAGTTTTATGGAAAAAAAACGTTAAGTTGTGTATAGGTGGCATGACAGCATGGCAAGTGAGTCAGCAATTCATTAAAGGGACTAAATTGAAACCTTATATATAGTTAAAGTACCAAATTGAAACTTTTTTATATTAACATAATCTTGAATATAATAACATTAAGGCAAAATCTTGTTACATTACTAATTCAAAGCAAGACATTAAACCAAAATAAATTAAGGTGTACGCAGACACAACTACAAGAGTTTATTCTTCTTAGAACTTGAATTGTCATTTGTGAAAAGAATTTTTTCAAGTTTAACAATTTTATACCTGTTGTAGAAATCTGGTTCTTCACATGAAATGATTTTTCTCATCTTATGAATTATCATAGTATAGCTTCCTTCTGAACATGGTATAAACTCTACATCATAATGTATGTGTCATCTAATTACTCTTTTCTCATAAGAGATTAAACAATTCTACAACTTCTCAATGACATATTTTAATGCATTAGTATAAAGATCTATAGTAACAAATTTAAGACTGCAAAATCTTGATAAGTATATAATTCAACATTTATTTTTAATTTTTTTTTATCTTTACCTCTTGGAATAGAACATATATTTGGTAGCTCCATTCACCAAGAGTTCTAATGTGCACTTTGAGGTACTCATCTTGTGGTCCTGATGTCAAAGAAGATGAATGCCTGAAAATTTTGCCAAAAGAAATTCAAAAATACTGCAAGAATACTTTAGATTATTATTAGTTGAAAATTGTGAAATGTTGAATATTGAATAAATACCAAAAAGCATTAGATAAAATGGTGAAAATGCAAGAATACCTTAGAATAATAAAGCAGTACAGTACAGTTACTTCATTTTATATAATATGAAAATAGTTGCTTCAATGATTTAGTAAGGTGGAGGGGTGCAGTATCATTTCAGAAATTAAATTTCACATAATTTTAAAAAGAGATTATTCCGCCACAACGTTTTCTTCACAACTTCAGTTAGGGCGATATATTTCGCTTCAGTGGTTGATAAGGCAACGACCTTCTGAAGTGTTTCTTTCCAACCGATTGTTGTCCCAAACATAGTGAACACATATACAGAAATAGGTTTTCTAGAATCCATACAACCTGCATAATCAGAGTCACATATCCTTCGATTGTTGTACAAATTTTCAAGTTTCACCCATAATCCCGATGATGTAGTCTCCTTTAATACCTATCGAAGAACCTTATCACCAAGGCTCAATAATATTGCGTCGTGAGCTTTCTCAATCATGGTCGTCTTTTCTTTTGTCGTTAATGCAACGTCCATGACTTCCTCTTCCTTCAATGCTTCCAAACAACCCTGCTGAACCAGTAGGGCTTTTATCTTCAAGCAGCACAGACCGAAGTCGTTCACTCTGGTGAACTTTTTAGTCTCATACTTTGTTGAAGGCATCTTCTCCACGCTCACCGCAACAATTTGTTGTGAATAGAATGTCTTGAAACAAAATATAAACGGTTTCTTTATATTCAATAAACACACAAGGGTTAGGGTTAACAAAGAAAACAAGTAAGAAGAACAAGAAGAAACAACAAGGATTGGTTATAAACCGTTATTATTTTTTTTATCTATCAAACAATATTACAAGTATACAAGAATAACAAATAATCTCCCTCTCTTGAATTAAGATTTTATCTTCCTATGTTTCCTTATTCTAAGATGAGAGACTAGCATGCTATTTATAAGAAAATTAACACACTAACTTAATGGGCTTTTTAACAATTACTCATTACAAGCTAACTTAAACAATTAGGCTTACATGTAAGGGTCAGTTCAACATGCTAACAAACCTAGCAATATTGATTAATACATGTTAGAACAAACTTCGACTACAACACAGATTACTCGCGAATAGACTTCGATCATACTAGAGTTCGATCAAATATCTCACAAATGATTTAACAAGGAAACATGGAGGGATGTACTATCATTCCAAAAATTAAATTTCACAATTTTAAAAAGAAATTATTATTCATACATCTAAATAATCCTGCTGAAAAATATAGAAATGTCATTCTATCTTTTTCTCGTAACTTAAAAATGTTAATACATATAGAGTAAGGGACTAATTAATTAACATTGATAGGAAAATTAATTAACTTACTTAGATACTTCATAGAACAATAGAATTAGAATCCAAAATAATGAAGGGCATATACCTGCATTAATCAACTATCTACCCATTGCAATAATATGCCACCATTATTACACAACTATCCAATAACAAATTTTACATTTCTCTATGCATAGGGACAATTTGGTAATCAACATATTAAAATCTTTACACTTCCTAAAACCTTGGTTCTCATCCAAGTGTCAGTTGCCCATTGGTCCCAAAAGTTATTTCATTTTTCCCTCCCTTCTCACACTATTCAGCTTCTCTATATCTTTCATTCTCTGATATTTCTCTCATTTTTCCACAAGTCATATTTCACTTTTCTCAATTTTCTCCACACTTCATACTTCAGAACATCATCATCTCCCTCGTCTGTAGTGCTTGCGAGCTAAAAAAAGAAGGTACATCGTCTTTCCTTATCTTTAGTTTTTCTGGTTTTCTATTTCACAAACCAAGAGTCTGATTTTTTTGTTTCACAACCCATAGTTCAACTGGGTTTGATTATCATGATGTTGTTTTGAATCCGTTTTGAATCCATTTTTCTGGGTTTTGAGATGAATGTTGCTTTGTGTTCATCTTTTTTCCCGATAAGAAAGCTACAAGCTTTGCTAACAATTTCTGTTTGATTTCTTTATTGTTATTCATCTCTGAAAACCATGTTTGTTATGAAAACCATGTATGTTATGAACTTATATTGTAGTTGTTACTTTTCAGATCACCATGTCTAGAGCACCTATTTTGATTTCAGATTTGAAGTGTGGAAACAATGTATGGAAGCTCGCCATCCGTATTGTTGATCTATGGACTGTAACCGAGCGTAATGGACAACAACATTTTGAATGTATTATCCAAGATAGCACGGTATGCATTATTGCTGTAAATATGTTATCTAACTTTTACATAACTTAAAATATGTACTAACTATTCATTTTATTCATAGTATGATAAAATACATGTCGTTACCCGCAACAGAGATTTCGATTTGTGGAAACAGAGGTTACAAGAACATATGACTTATATGGTTTATAATGGTGATCCATTAAACAACGATATTCCTTTGAAAATCTATGAAAATCCGTTGAAGCTTTTTTTCAATAGTGGGACCACTGTAACCATGGTAGATTTACCAGAAATACCACCCCATCAATTTCATTTCAAACCCATCGTCGATTTTTTACACGGAGATTTCCAAGTCAACCGCTTATATGGTATTTTAAATTTTCTTAAACATCATTTGTATTATTACATGTTTGTGAGCTAATAGACTAACCATTTGGCCTTACTATCAAACAGATGTCATTGGTGTACTTCACCAAGTAGTCAGATCTCAAGTTGCAGGAGGCGGAAAGAAGGCTTGTGTCAACATTACCTTATTTGATGAAATGTATATCACATTATAACTTCTTTATTATTAGTGGTTCTTCATTATAACATATATATATCACATTATAACTTTTTTCTCTCTTTATTATTAGTGGTTCTGAAATAGATATTACACTTTGGGAATCATATGCCAACCAATTCATGGCATACTTGACTGAGCATACCGCACATGTCCAGACTATAATAATAATCACTCATGCTATGTGCCAGAAAAGTTCAAGTAATGCTTGAAAATGATTTTTCACTCTTATTCCTTTCATTTGTGATTGGCTTCTTATACTACTCTTACTGTTATGCCGCTGTTATTTTTTTTGCAGCCACCGAAAAATGGTACATCTCAAATGCTTGGAACGGATCCAAATTGCTTCTTGATTTTGTTCATCCACAGGTCACAGCATTCAAATCCAAGTAAGGAAATATAATTCAATGTGATAAATAGTCAAACCCCTTAAATGTACTCCACTGTATATAATGTTTCAATTTTATACAGGTTGGGAGACAAGGCCAGTTCAAAGACTATTTCACAACCACTCTCCCAACCTTCTGCATCACAAGGGTCGTTTGTGGACCGATCTTTCTCCTACACCAATGATGTCAAAACCATTGTTGACATCGTGATTCTTCAAGATGTAAGTGTATTAGTTCCTATGCTCCAGTTTTTATCATGATGCAACATAACCATTTTTTATGATGTTTCCTTCATTTTTACTCAATTGCAAGTTTCCAATAATATAACATGCTATGTTTATTTACAGCAAGCTTTTTGTAACACTTTTGGAACCACAAAGAGGTTTAAGTCAAGTAGGTCTGGTTGGTACTATGAGCAGTGTCCAGCATGTAACAGAACTAATAAATTTCCTGGGCAGCCATTCATATGCACATGTTGTGAAAATACACCTCCACCACTCACCAAGTAAGCACATCTTTTTTAGTTACTATATAAATAATCTAAGAACCTTATTTAAACATGTTGGTTAATTTAATTATATTTCAACCATTTCCTTAGGTATAAAATCGAAATCGAGGTCGAAAATGATTGCACGATTGGTTGTTTTGTGTTTTGGGACAAGGAGTGTATCCAATATGTTGGAATGGCAGCACATGCTTTAAGAGAAATCATGAAAAAGGTGCGTAAATATTATGTACTTGTATGTCTGCTTGATACATTCAACGTATACACGTAACAACAGTATGTTGCTCTTATATAAGCTCTGATATATGAAATCATGTGATTGACTATGAGATATTAAACACCTGTAGGATCATATCAATAATAAACAGTTCACACTCATTTCACATAAAACTGGTGAAAGCTCTGTCTACAAGATACATACATGTATCAATCACTTACTGAAAAAACAAGATGAAAACACTCAATGTTAGACAAGATACCTCTCTGGTGTAAAATGTCTGTTGTGTTGGATTCAAACTCAAATGCCTTAGCCAAGTCTTCCATAGCCTGATAATATCAATCATTCATAGTGCATGGTGCAATAACATGAATATATAATATTATAGACCACACAACTCTGGACAACCACATTAGTTTAGTTTATACTGAAATAAGAAGAGATTTTTCCATGAATATATAATATCATAGTGCACTGTACCTAAGTTTTCTCCATAAAGAAGAAAACGAATATGGTCTTAGTTGTGCTCTTAGTTAGGTTCACATTTTCTGTCATGAATTTTTGGCCTATGTCTGGAATGTGAAATGTTGTCATACAATGTAGTATGATTAAAATTGTCGGTCCTGGTACAGATCATGTCATGCTGCTATTTCATTTCTTTTGAAAAACAGTTATGTAAATCATTAATGTTGGCATTTTATACATTCGTAGTCCAATGAAGATCATCCACAAATCTATCCTGAAAACTTGGACAAACTATTAGAAAAGGAATTTGCTTTTCGCGTGAAGTTTCAGCCGAACTTTAAGCAAGCATCTGTTGTCAAGCTTACTGAGGACAAAGAAGTAATCCAAATGTTCAAAGATGTCGTTTATCCAAATGAGGTTTATGATGCATTGAGTCATCAAAATTTAATTACATTCTTCCTGTGTTACACTAACATACTGACCATAGAATATATTATCATGTAGTTGACTTCTAAAAACACCATGAATGCCCCGACTACAAAAGGAAAAGAAATTGTTCTTAACCATCATATACTCGACAATGAAGCAGTGACTCCTACTTCCCTTCATACTGTAAGTTTGCTTCCAAGTTATATTTGTCTTAATTTATTATTATTGGAAAAAATTTATTGCACTAAGAACTCATAGCTTCCATTTCCAACTTCCAGCCAACCATGTCTGCTTCACAAAATTGGAGCGACGAAGCATATTCAAGCAATACCCCTTCCAAGAGGTTGTCCCAAGAATATTCTATTGAGGAGCTAGGAACTTCAACTATATTGTCACCCAAACAATCTGCAACCAAGAGTGTGAAGCATGCCAAGAAGGAATGAGCCTTTACCTTCAACTCAAGTTATTTTGGTACAACCAGTGCTACTGTTGTTCCATCTCTTGCTACTGTTGTTCATTTGAATATGGTGTTTTGTAACCTAATGTAGTTGGAAACAAACAGTGCTCAACATGTCTTAGAGATCTTTTGAATATGTTAAGCTTATGCTGATCCTAAAACCGTTATGAACTTATATTATGAAACTTGGCATGTGTCTCCAAGAAGTTAACACATTTTATAGTGGCCTTACTACTGATAGAGAACAAAATCACAACTGATATAGAACAGCAGCATAAACATATGCAACTATCTACAATCATAAAATCAGCTTAAAACTGATATAGAACAGCAGCACAAGTGCATTAACAGAAAATCACCTTATAACTGATATAGAACAGAACCTCAACTGTTGTTTTAACTGTTTTATTAGTATTATTGGTGGTTCTAATTGCACCTTAGTTAACCAAGAACCTAAAATTCTGGTATATTGAGACAGTGTTTTTGATACACCCTAAATGCTTTCTTTCCAAATCACATTAGCTGGGAAATCACCTTAGTTAATCAAAAGGATATATTGTAAAATTAACAAGGATATGGCATGTAAAATCACCTTATTCTGAGACAATATTTTTGCTCCACCCTAAATGCTTTCCTATTTACCATATAATAAATAAATCCTAGAAGATATGTTTGAAAGGACAATTACTTCATGTAACTTATAGTTATATAAATCAATTGCATTAACAACAGAAATATTTATTTGTCATTATCTTGTGGAGAGATTATTTTGTTAAGATATACAAACCATTGGCATTAGTTATATTAAAATGTTCTTGCCTTTTATGAATCCCAATGTTGTCTGCTTACTTTTTCACAATTCTACAAAACCTGTACTAATTTACTTGGTTGTTTACCTATTTAAGCTATACTTTGAGGGTTGTGCATTTCCCAGTACTTCCTCTTGCTGTTACAGCTGTCTGCTTACTTTTTCATAATAGCTAAGTACTTCCTATTACAGCTGTTTAACATAATAGTATAATTTCACCAGCATCTTTACACTGCACTCATTGACTCATTGCCTTTTTAACATATTAGTATAAGTTATGCAAGCCATGTCTGTTTTTCATTGACTCATTGCCTTTTCAAGCTACATGAAAAAGTTAACCTTAATCTCACAGGTTTTAATGCACTTATTTTTACTACACTTCTGCACAAGACAAAAATACATAGTCATCTTTTGTGTGTTTCAATCATGGCTGTCTAGGGATCCTGCAAAATCATCAAAAGCAAACCAGCCAGTTCTGTCAAAATTGATACTTGCGAATTACCAATTCAGTTACAACTAATTTGGTTTGTATGCATATTTGATATTGAATTTTTTAAGCCACCAGAAAAGTCAACTACTCCCTCTGATTGACTGTAAGAACATCAACACAAAATTGTTAAGCTTCGTCCAAATAGCATAGATTCAATGCAGTTATTGCAACTTTAAGGTAAAATATTTTTTCCTTACAACTGGTGCAGTGGTTTTTCTGTGTTTGTTGCATGAACTTCTGGAAAGTATTAAACTACTAAAATAACTGAAATACTATTATCTCATAGCACTGTAATTATATTTGGAGCTGGGTTTGTTTGATGATTTTGAAGGAATGTGTAAATTTTAATAACTTCAGGTATCAAATTTAATTCTTCTTAACTTCGGATATGCTCACAAAAACTTTCTACTAATCAGAGGGATATACTTTATAAGCATCTATTAATCACCATCAAATAAAACTATTGTCCTTAGGTCAAAATGCACTTAATTAATGATTGATTTCTCTTTACTTATACCATTTGAAGACATCTATTTAGGAGGAGAAGTCATTGAGCTGGTTTTAATGGTGGAAAGAACAAGCATCAATTAAGAGTGGAAAGGAGTTTAAGGCTGCCGTGTTTCACAAGTTTAAAATATGTCGGTGCATTGATTGTGCACTGTCAGTCCATTGTCTTGAGGTTTGATTAACCTTTGTTGCCATCTAAGCTTCATTTTTAACCATTTGCAATTTGTGTCTGAAATTCTTAAGTCATTGCAGCTGGATTGATAAGTTGTTTGTTGTCATAAATTCTTTGTTTCAACATTGTTGGATACACAGTCCATTCCTAAATCATGTCACTAACTTACAATTTGACAATCACCTTCTGATTCACGGTTCATCTTATGGTGTTGGTGCCATGATTGGTAATTCCATAGCAGAATATGGTGTTGGTTCATCACGGTTAACAATCAACATTGATAGATAGTTAATTAAGTGAATTTTTTATAGCTCAAATTTTTCACTTTTGTCCAAAAACATATCACAAGTAAAGTTGCTAGAAATACAAATAGCTTGTCCATGTTTGTCCAATGCTTCCCTAGACAAATGACAGCATGTTTATGCTTTACATAACAAGTTTAACTATATTTCTATATTTCTGTTAGTATAAGAAATAAGAAGAATATCATGGAAACTGATAGTTTCGGCATGATTGGTAATGCCATAGCAGAATATGCAATTGATCATAACTCAGGAACTGGTGCATTTTTCTTCCGTTTCGGAGATAGGTTTTAAGTTGTAAATAAGTCACAATATGCTGTTAGCAGACTCGGTTTTTTTAGTACTTGAAGAATTGGTACAAAAAGTTCTAAATAATACTAATGTAGCAGCATCTTGATGTTTGCTTTTAGATAGTTTTATATTTTGCGGTCAGTGATCATTACCGAACACTCTGCACCAACAGATGAGACCTTCTTATATGAATTTTTGTCTTTGATGAATATAGTTATCTAATGATTAAGGGTTCAAATGGTGATGTTTTTTGTCTGCATGATTTTTTAGATGTTAATAGATAGTCAATTAAGTGAATTTTTTATAGCTCAAATATTTCACTTTTGTCCAAAAACATATCACAAGTAAAGTTGCTAGAAATACAAATAGCTTGTCCATGTTTGTCCCATGCTTCCCTAGACAAATGACAGCATGTTTATGCTTTACATAACAAGTTTAACTATATTTCTATATTTCTGTTGGTTTCATCTCTCCAAAAATACATCAATGATTGAAGTTGTAGTCTTGTGGTTGTGATTCTTATCGGCTACAACCATTTTACACCGTTAACCAAAAACTCAAAATAAATGGATTACAATGGGATTGTTTTTCTTAATCTCTAACGATAACATTGTATGGTTAAGTTAGGAATCCATTTAAAACTAAAGTTATAGTGTTTGAGATGCATTTTGATAACAAATTCAGGTAGAATGATGAACTTGGCTGCTAGAGTTCAACTTGATAGAACAGGATATGAAAGTAAAGTATATGATTAGTGTGGTAGAAAACATTGTGCATTATTGATATAATGAGGATCAAATATGATCAATGTCATTCTATTTGAGAAGTATAGTATTTAGTACAAGAAATATGAAGAATATAATGGAAACTGATAGTTTCGGCAATGGTCCGAAAGGATTTTGGAGTAATACCATTTTAAACTTGTGAAACACGGTAGCCTTAAACTCCTTTCCACTCTTAATTGATGCTTATTCTTTCCACCATTAAAACCAGCCTTAAACTCTGTTACAACAGCCTAACTGGTAACTGTGGATGGGACATTAGATTGCAGACTGCCGATTCGAATTTGCAAGTGGCTTGTGCCAAACGGTTGAATACCAAAGGATTAAAACATCCATATCTTCAAGCATACCATGGTTGTCACCTTCCTCAACGGTTTCTATATGCTTGTCATAGTAGTAGTAGTAGTAGTAGAGACCCACATTAATTAGTTTATATTGGTCTTTGTACAATGTTAATTGATATTTGATATTTGTGATATGATTGTTATGTTAGTTACTATGGTTGCATTCAATAATTGGTTGGACTTATAAGCTATGTTATGATCTGTTTTTTATAGGTTCAGAAATATGGATAAAGACAATTACAAACCTATTAAAATCAGGTATAGTTCTTATTGTATTTGAACCTTTCTGTTTAAACTCTTCTATTACATTCCAAATCTTGATAAAATTTGTATTGTTTTAGGCTAATTACACATCCCATAATAAAGGTTGATGATTACATTCTACGTAAGATTACCGCCAAGAGAGCTAGAATGAAAAGATTTAGTGTTCTTAAAGCCAAACGTTCAAAAAGAATCAAATTTTCCGAAGATCACCCTCAAGTTGACAATCCTATTCATAACTACAAACCCGCTGAAACAAACGCTACAACCCCCAATATTAGATTACCATTATCTGATGTTACTCCATCTTCTTCGAACAATCGACTAATCGACCAAATTGTTAGAGATGGTAAGAGAATTGATTCTATATTGCAAGGAACTTTACCATCACTGTCAATGCATACATATCGTACACCGCCAAAAGTATTCAATGTTCATAACTTGGGGACAAACCTTATGTCACGATTTGTGGAGCCTGGATCCATGCTGCAAAAGGAGAATGTATTGGTTGTAACCAATCACCGTAATCAAAAGCCGGATAACACTTCTATGTAAGTCTAATTCATATTTCCATCTTTAAAACTACTATGTTATTTTCTAATCAATTCCACTATACAGGAAAAATGCACCGTCCACATCACAACAAATCAAACGTGGTCGAGGTCGTCCTAAAAAATCCCTTGGCGTTCCAGCTTTAGCGACCAATCTTATTTGCGATGAACAACATAAGATACGCCAAGATCCATCATTTACTACTGAGTACGATTTTGCAATTTAACAATTTTTCTGTAATCTGTTCTAGGCAACTCATGAAATATTTTTTGTTTTACAACTATTGTAACAGAAAACGTAAGACTCCTTCACCATCCCATCAAGGACTTAGCATACACAAAGCTTCGATTTCGAACACACCATGTTCACAAACATGTAGTGTTGTCTTAATGCCACGCCGCAATGTAATAAAAATTTCGTCATTTCCATCCATGTAAGTGTTTCCATCATAGAGGATAATTAAGTTAGTGGATAATATTGTTATTCACTATATTATCCTTCTAATTACTTGCATAACCTTTTATAAACAGCCCTCAAACTAATGGAGCAAGATCTATACCAATTAATGACAGCAACACAGACACTGCAACAGTGGCAGCAAGTATGAGAAATACTTCTACTTTATTCACTCCGACGGCTAATTTTGATTTTGACAGTGATGATAACAGAAATGAATCCGACTATGATCCATTTGCAGGTAGATCCAAAAACTTACAATTTATATTGTTTATTCTACAACTCTTACATTTATATTTACTAAAATTATTTATTAATTCACAACTACTTTAACAAGTCAGTTGTAGCATATTTCTTAATGTAAGATCACAAGATTACTATACAATGACAAGTTATACATGCAGACCTGTACTGGTTTAGAAACATTCATATAAGGCACAAAAACAGTAAACAATAGTACAAGCACTTCCCAGTTCAAATTGATAGCTATTATTATGCCTCAAGGCAGCTGCGCAAGACATAAATTAGGTTGAAAATCTATCCTACTTCAATCAAACCATTGATATCAGTTTCAAACAGAATTTAATTCAGCCTAAGAAATGTAGTATAATTTCAACTCGGATTCCTGAAATTTGGCGCTTTTAGACCTTGCAAAACAGGCGAACTTTCAAGCCTGTAAAGCTTTTAAACATGAATGCTGAGAGGAAAATAATCAAAATATCAACAAGAAGCTATATGAGTTATGGCACTGTGAAATTTTAGGCTAAGCTAGCACCAGAGAATTTAACCGAGTTTACGTCCCTGCTCATATCCTTCTATTTACTAAAATTAGAAGGATAGGTGTGAAGAAATACACTACATTGAATATGCTCATATAGTTTAACTTTTAACTTTTAAGTTTATCCTCACAGTAATTTAGTTGATTTTCTTTGTACATCACAAATTATCAATAGCCAATATCAATTAGGTACTGAATAACCTAAGTAACTCAGTCATCCCCTTTTAAGATGAAATTGTTGATAAATGTATATCTCATAATACCTGTTTATTCACATGTGTTTCTGTTCTTGGTATAATTAAAACATGCTTCTTCACATACAATTCATGATATAATTAGTATGTTTACAACAGCAATGCAATCTGATGAGGATGAAAGCCTTAATAATGAAAATGGTTTGCCACCTTTTTCAACAGCGAACCAATCAGACATAAACAATGAAGGTAACCAACATAAATCTTAAGTAAATACAAAATGTTACTTTTACTATTATTCTATTCAGTGATTTAATTATAAAATTATTGTATTATACACAGAGTACTCCGATTTGGGAGATCCTTTGATTGAGTGTCGATATTGTAAAGCAATGATGTGGTATCAAGAAAGGATGCACAAACACAAACATTCAGCAAATCCCAAATTTTTTTTATGTTATGGAAATGGTAAAGTCGAACTTCCATTTTTAAAACATCCACCACAACCTTTATCACATCTTCTGTTTGATCATAATGCCATGGATAGTAAGAATTTCCAGTCACAAATAAGGACATACAACATGATGTTTGCTTTCACTTCACCGGGAGCTAAGTTGGACAACAGATTTAATAATGGTTGTGGCCCACCTATTATTAGAATCCAAGGACAAGCTTGCCACCGAATTGGTAGTTTATTACCACCAGAAGGACATCCACCTAAATTTGCCCAACTTTACATATATGACACTGAAAATGAAGTTACAAATAGAATGGACGGTCTCAGGTAACCAAACATCATGTTTATTTACCTATATCTTATTATCGTTATAATGCACACTAATTAGTTTTTTGTCATTGTTGTAGAAACAAAAACAACATCCTGCCCGAGACTATACAAAAGTTGTCAGATATGTTGTACACACATAACACACATGCCAAAAGTTTCTTAATGGCTAGACAGTGGCTCAATCACAACAATGTACATAATTTAAAACTCAAACTGATTTCAACTAGGTCTACTGATGGAAGATTGTACAATCAACCAATTGTTTCTGAAGTGGCAGCTTTAATTGTTGGTGACATTGACACTGCTGAGGAAAGAGACATTATAGTGCAAGCCAAAGGGGGGCAACTTCAACGCATTGATGAGTTTCATCCAGCTTACTTGTCTTACCAGTATCCCTTGATTTTTCCTTATGGAGAGGATGGATATAGAGACGCCATTGCACATAGAGATCTTGACATTTTTGATGACAGTCAAAGGAACCGACTAACTATTCGAGAATGGATAGCATTTAGAATCCAAAGTAGGTGCAATGAGGCAAAGACTTTGTTATCGTCCAGAAGATTGTTCCAACAGTTTTTGGTGGATGGTTACACAATGCTTGAAGGAGAGAGATTGAAATGGATTAGGAAAAATCAGTCCAAACTAAGAGTGTCAAAGTATACAAGTCTAAATGTAGAGCAAGAACAAACACATGGATCAAGCATAAGAAAAAAAGTCATATTACCGTCATCTTATGTGGGGAGTAGACGATTTATGGATCAGTTGTACTATGATGGCATGGCAATTTGTAGTAAGGTGGGATTTCCAGATCTTTTCATTACATTCACATGCAACCCAAATTGGCCAGAAATTCAAAGATTGCTTGGTCCTCTAAATTTGAAGCCACATGATAGACCTGATATCATTGCTAGAATATTTAAAATGAAGTTTGATAACCTTCTAGAGGACGTGACAAAGAAAGGTGTTTTAGGCAAGGTTCTCGCATGTAAGTCTACCATTTCTTTTTTGCTAGCATTTTACTTTATCCAATGTTTACACATAAAAGTGTCTCCTACATGCACACATTCTTATTTACTCAATTCTCATATGTATTTATATTTTTAACATTTGATCTTATTTTCAGATATGTACACAATTGAATTTCAGAAAAGGGGTCTCCCACATGTACACATTCTTATTTTCTTGCATCCATCAAATAAATATCCCGCTCCTGAAGACATAGACAAAATCATTTCTGCTGAAGTTCCCGATCCATTGAAACATCCAAGACTGTATAATTTGGTGAAAACCCACATGGTACATGGACCTTGTGGTTTAGAAAATCCTAAATTCCCGTGCATGAAAGATGGTAAGTGTTCCAAGTACTATCCTAAGAAATTTCAAAATGTCACAATTGTTGATCAAGATGGATATCCAATTTATAGAAGGAGAGATCAAGGTAATACATTTGAGAAAAACGGAGTCACACTGCACAGTGGTCATGTTGTACCCCATAATCCAAGTTTGCTGATGAAATATGAGGCACATATAAATATGGAGTGGTGCAATCAAAGTACGTCAATTAAATATCTTTTCAAATACATCAACAAGGGTTCTGATAGGATCTCGGCTATTATCGTTCCAAATAACACTGGTCAAGATAGAAATACTGATGAAATCAAGCAATACCTTGATTGTAGATATGTATCACCAAGTGAAGTTTGCTGGAGAATCTTCTCTTATTCAATTCATGGTAGAAAACCAGCTGTTGAAAGATTATTTTTTCACATGGAAGGAGAGAATTCTGTGTACTACAAAGATTTTGAGCAAATAGGTACTCTCCTACTTAAACCGAGTGTCACAGAATCAATGTTTACTTCTTGGTTTCTCGCAAATAGCCAATATGAAGAAGCAAGGTCTTTAACGTATGGACAATTTGTGTCAAAATTTGTATATGACAAGAGAAAAAGGTGTTGGAAACCACGTAAAAGAGGTTACACAATTGGCCGACTCATTTGGGTCCCACCAATGACCGGAGAATTGTATTATATGAGGATGTTGTTGACTGTGAAGAAAGGGCCAAGATCTTATGATGAATTAAAGACAATTGAGGGGTTCAAGCACAATTCTTTTAGAGAAGCATGTTTTGCAATGGGCTTCCTAGAAGATGACAAAGAGTTCATTGAGGCAATTAAAGAAGCTTATAACTGGGGTTCTGGAGTATTTTTGCGCAAACTTTTTGTTACAATGTTATTATCAGCTTCATTGAATCGACCAGAACATGTTTGGCTTTACACTTGGATATACTTATCAGATGGAATTCTATATGAACAAAGACTATTGTCACAAAATCCAGGTTATATCTATGTCACAATAAGTTATATTTGATCTCATCCATTTTATTGCTTACAACACTTTTGTTGACAACACTTTTATTCACTTCTACAACACTTTTACAATACTTTTATTCAATAATATTTTGTCATTACTTAACGTTTCTTTTTTTTTTTTTTAGATTTAACATTTTCAGATGAAGATATTCAACAACTCACTTTGATGGAAATTGAGAAGCAGCAGCAGAAAAATAGAAGAAGTTTGAAAGAATTTAAGCCAATGCCATATCCAAATAATTATGTCCTTGACTTTCTTGGAAATAGATTGATATATGATGAAAGACAATATGATATCAAGGCTCAAGAAGAGATTTACCACAATCTATTTCAAAAATTAGCGGGTATTGATTTTACAATTATTTCAATGATATTACTTTATGCTTTATTAAGACTTCTATAATAGTTGTTCATCTTCAGTCTCATCAAGTTAAACACATATGGGGTACCTATTCTATACTGTTCATGGAGTAGATTTTAGTAATTATATATTCATGATATTCATTATATGGTAATGGTTATGGTATACCTCCTACCAGGAATTGAACATTTAAACTTTGCTAATGTAACAACTTTGATGGTGTGTTCTTTTTGAATGTAGATGAACAACATGAGATTTTTAGACAAGTTATGCAAGCTGTCACAAATCAAAATGGTGGAGTTTTTTTCTTATATGGTTATGGTGGGACTGGAAAGACTTTCATGTGGAACACACTTTCTGCTGCTTTGCGTTGTCAAGGAGATATTGTGTTAAATGTAGCATCTAGCGGAATAGCAAGTTTGTTGTTACCAGGTGGGAGAACTGCACATTCAAAATTCAAAATTCCAGTTCCATGTCTGGAATCTTCCATCTGTAACATTGAGAAAAAATCAGATCTTGCTAATCTCTTAAAGGTAACAAAACTCATTATATGGGATGAAGCACCTATGGCTAATAAGTTTTGTTTTGAAGCTCTTGACAAGTCATTGAAGGATATAATGAGTGATGACAATGTTGAATGTCAACAAATTTTTGGAGGCAAAGTTGTAATTTTCGGTGGAGATTTCAGACAAATTTTACCTGTTGTACCAAGAGGTACTAGGTCTGATATTGTCCATGCAACAATAAATGCATCATATATTTGGGATTATTGTAAAGTTTTGAATCTAACCAAAAATATGAGATTGCAAAGTGGTCCTAATTTAAGCAATTTAGAAGAAGTTAGGCTATTCTCAGATTGGATTTTACAAGTTGGCAATGGGAAAGTCTCAGAACCCAAGGATGGCTATGTTGAAATAGATATTCCTGAAGAGCTACTCATTAGAGATTTTGTGGATCCAATTGAGGCAATTCTTACAAGTACCTATCCAAATCTACTTCAAAATTACACAAATCCAGATTTCCTTCCATGTCGAGCAATTCTAGCATCAACTATTGAAATTGTTGACAACATTAATGACTACATAACTAATCTTCTTCCAGGTATATTTTAATCTCTATTAGTTATGTCTGATACATGAATACTCTTTTCTTTAAAAATGTGTATTTTAGTGAAGTTGGACTATTATATATGATATTTAAGAGTTGTATACACTTTTTGTTTCAAATATATAAATATTTATACTTTAATAATCATTCTTTTTCATGAAGGTGATTGTAAAGAGTATTTGAGTTGTGATTCCATTGATAGATCAGAAGCAAATGATAATTATGCTTTCGAGTATTTGACACCAGAATTCTTGAGTTGTCTTAAAACTTCTGGTTTGCCTAACCATTCATTGAAATTGAAAATTGGTACAACCATCATGTTGATAGGAATTTGGATCAATCAAAAGGGTTTTGCAATGGTACAAGATTGACAGTTACTAAGTTAGTCAACTATGTAATACAGGCAAAGATAATTTCAGGTACAAATATCGGAAACACTATTTACATACCACGAATGTCTTTGTCTCCTTCTCAATCTCCATGGCCATTTAAACTTATCAGAAGACAATTCCCAATTATAGTGTCATTTGCTATGACAATCAACAAATCTCAAGGGCAATCATTGGATTATGTTGGTTTATATTTGCCCAAGAATGTTTTCAGTCACGGACAACTTTATGTTGCTATTTCAAGAGTTAAGAGTAAAGCTGGATTGAAAATCTTAATACATGACAAAGACAACAACTCCTTAACTCAAACAACAAATGTTGTCTTCAAAGAAGTTTTTCACAACGTCATCTAGGTACATTTTTACTATTTCTTTAAACTATTAACTTTATTGATAAAATTCTCTTTTTTGGTTTGCTATATTTCCTAACACATACATTTCTTTATTAAGCTTTCACACACTATCATTTTTGAAGAAATAATACAAATGTCACCATGCAAATGTAAGTCATTTTTTCAAGGTCAAAATAATGTTTTCTCTTTTCTAAGTAGAACATTTCTCTAATTCTCATTTTATTTATTGTGCTTGTAGGTTATGTAATCTTTTCAACTGCTTCTAACAAGGCTTACGGTATTATTAGAATAAAAAATTTATTATTATTATTTTTATTCTATGTTGAACATATTACAATTGAATTACGCATTGTCAATATATTTTAAAACAGTTGAATATTTTCACAATTAATACTGTGAAATTATGATCATTTTGATTTTGTTATTCTATTTAACAAATGCTCTTATATTAAAAATTAACTTTTCCGTGGATCCCGTGCGGACGCACGGGTCTTCTACTAGTTAATAACATGATCATTTCTACCAATAAAGAATACACATAATCAAAATCAAACAAAATGTTGATAGAAAAATCATATACAAAATTTCAAACATAATGTTAATGATAATACCTTGCATGAACACAAAACCAGAAATATATTGTTAATCATATACAAAATTTTAATAGATAATGTTAATCCGTCCAATTATTTATACAGATTTACAACTCAAACAATCTATTTCAAAGTTTCTTTTATATTATTTAAGTCGTCCATTTATTCACAAGATCTTGCCAGATCATGAAACTATTAACATAAAAAACCACCAAATATTATGTTAGATATTTTTTAGCAAAAACAACAGCAGGAAAATGGATAAGACAATAAAATCATGTTTTAGAGAATATAACTCATAGCTAATAGAAAGACCACTTGATAAAACGAAACCAACATGCATCGAGAAAATCGTAAAAGTAAAAAACGAGATCTTTGTGAACCTAACAGAGAAGGCATTGAAGCAAAAAAAACCAGAAATTTGAACCTAACAGAGCACAAAACCAGAGCAGAAATCTAATAGAGAACTTTGTGAATCTAACATAGCATAAAATCAGAAATTTAAGAACATATGACACTCACAAAATCAGCTTGGTTCCTCGAAGATCTTATGCGCAAAGAGACTCCAAACTGGTCCATTTTCTTCATTTGAAATCGCAAGGTCGCAGATGAAGATAGGGTGGGCTACAATGATGTTCTTCAAAACAGAAACTCAGTCGGTTCTTTAGGAAGGCCAGGGAATGAGGAGTAGAAATATTGCTTTGAATTTTTCATTAAAAGTGGTCTGGTCGGAGAAAGGAGCGGCGGTTGTGCTATGGTTTGAGGGCAAGAAGAGAAAACATGTTTCTGAGTTTTTTTTAAATAAATAAATAAGCTAGTTGGAGTGTTTAAAGTTTACATTTTAAATCATTAAGAAATTAAACAATTTCAAGTCATCAAACTTAATGTCAGCTGGAGCGACACACATAAGTTAACAGAATTTGACAAAAATGAAGACTAAAGTGATACATAGATTGACATTTTAGTTAAGTAAATATATTGTTTATATTGTATGTTGTTTAAAAATCAACTTCTCTAATTTTTTTAAATGTTGTTATTATGTTTTTAATATAAATGTTTAAGTACTTTAGTTAAGTAAATATATTGTAGGTTGTTTATATGTTATAAAAAAATTTAGAATAAAATTGAAATAAAAAATAGTATAAAATATGTACTTTAGTATTATAAGATAATTTAGTAATATATTATAGTTTAGTAATATATTTTAGTATTATTTTTAATAATTGATAAAGGCGACATTACTCGTTATATGATATTGACTTTCAGTTTTGTGTGGTGACTTAATTCCTCACAAATATTTATTTTGTGATGTGGATTTTACATTTGTAAGGAGTAGGAATGTCAACGAGATAAGGAATGTATGAATAAGCTTTCTCGTCTTTTGCCCTACTCCTAATTTTATTTTTATGTCCCTGATTCCTATTACCGGGGAATATTATTCTTCATCCTCATCTCCACAGATTTTCACAAAGAACTAGAGATTCATAGAGATTGAATCTTAAATTTTATTTTATCCTTTTCGATCAAAACTATGACATTAGTATTTTGTTATTATTATAACTAGCGTCCAGACGGGCACTCGCGTGCCTGTCTGTCCGCTTTTTTATTGCACACATATAAATATAAATGATATATTTTTATTTAATATTAATTTTACATGGAAGTTATGTGGGAAGTTATTAGTATGAAGTTATATGAAAGATGATAGTAGTAGTTCAATGAAAGTTATTGTGTAAGTTATATACTTTAAAATAAGGGTAAATTTGGTATAAAAAAAAGCTACACCAAAAACCAAGTATTGCCTTTATATATGTTATAGAAGATTATAGATATAACTCCCTACTAATAACTTCCCATCATCTTTCATATAACTCCCTACTAATAACTTCTCACATAACTTCCATGTATTCATAATCTATAACATATATAAAGGTAATACTTGGTTTTTGGTGTAGTTTTTTTTTATATCAAATTTACCCTTATTTTAAAATATATAACTTACACAATAACTTCCATTGAACTACTACTATCATCTTTCATATAACTCTCTACTAATAACTTTCATATAAAATTAATATTAAATAAAAATATATCATTTATATTTATATGTGTACAATAAAAAATCAGACAGACGGGCACGCGAGTGCCCGTCTGGACGCTAGTGAAAGATGATAGTAGTAGTTCAATGGAAGTTATTATGTAAGTTATATATTTTAAAATAAGGGTAAATTTGATATAAAAAAAGCTACACCAAAAACCAAGTATTGCCTTTATATATGTTATAGATTATTATTTTAAAACACATATTTTTCATCTTTATTTTAAAAGAAAACATCTTGCATCAATAATAAATAAAAATTAAAAAAGCACTTGCAGAAAACATAACCACTAATTTATTTATTGAATAGAAAATAAGTTATTAATTGAAGTATAATGAAGTTTAAGAGTAATTATCATAAGTACAATGAACAAAAGAAAGTGGTAGTTGTGATGATAATGAGACTAGGGGAGATGAGGAATGAAGGAGACAAAGAGAATTGATAAAAGAAGAAGAAGATACAGTATGTAATTGGTGCACTTTTTTAGGGTCGGATACTTGAGTAATGAAAAAATACATTATACAATGAAACAAAACAAAAATCCACTAATGACTCTTTATTTTCTAATATATTAATTGATTTTTTTTATAAATAATATGGTCGGAGTCGGGGAATCCACGGGGCAGAGGTGTTAGCTTGCCAATTCGACGACCCATGTTTGGAGGCTATTTTCAGCTTGTTAAAGGACCTACAAGTCTTCCAAGGACTTAGAAAAATTGAAGTCTTGAAATTAGACATTTTGACTTAAGCAGCGAAATGGTATCTTCGACCGAGATTTAGAAGTAGGGACGAATTGAGTTTTGAAATTTGAATATTGGAGGGAGTAGTTATATTTTCTTATGACTAAGAAGGACAAGTGGCGCTCATCGGACAAAGGACTGCATGCGGTGTGACACTTGTCAGGAATAGATGGCCTAAGGAGGTTATTAGCAGTTATTATTATTATTATAAATAGGAGTCTTAGACATAAACTTAGTGTGTTGTAATTTACGGTTGTACAAGTCACTCTTAGAATTACTCTAAGTATCCGAGTGTAGAGAAAAAGAGTATTATAGAGAATGTATGTTATGTAAACACACCATCCCTTATCTTTTTAATGAAGTTACTTTGTTCTCTTTACTTTTTCCAAGTACTTTTACATGTTTATTTCGTCTTTCCTTTTGTCCACCATTACTACTTCGACTAAGTTTGTCTCTCCAAAAAAAATCTTTATCTCTTTTCCCTCTTGTAATTCTTCTTCCTTATTTCTTTTAAACATAGTGGATAACTTCTGCCCCTTTTAAATTATTTCTTCTTGGTATTGTTGAAACACATTTTTAGATAGGTTCAAATAGAAATTTCCTTTAGCACATATCCTAGGATTTTGTATGGTCAATCCTGCAAGTTAGTCAATTTGACACCAAATTGATAGACCAGAGGTTGTTTACCAAAAAACACGGTAAAGAAGAGGGTACTTTCTCGATCCTCATTCCGAAGTGTAATCGGGAGAATTTTTCCCTCCATATCTGTCCCCATGGAAAAAAATCCCGACTTCGAAGCTACAAATAGATAATTACCACATTGATCTCCATTAACAGTTGCAAATTGACATCCCTAATGAGGGGTTTAACTTTTGACAAAACACTCTTTTTCTTGTAGTGACCTTTGAATTTAAGTATTCAATCATTTGTTCTTCTTAAGAACTCTTATTAATATAATAGAGAAACTAGGTAGCTATCACTTCAATGAAAGACCACGATGATAGTGGTCGTTACTTTATTGAGCTAGTCACACTAGATTATGTGCTAGAAATCGACACACACTTTAAAACTATTTTTTTCAACTGATATCCGATTAAGCTTATGTTTGTTGGTGGATATTTTGTTGACTGTTGATTAAAAGATAACACGTATTGGAATATCCACTACACATGTAACATGCTATAGGAGGTGGTGGAAAATAAAAACACAATAACAGTCAATATGGAGTGGATATAAAATTCCTCACACTTATAGGAACCTTGAGAATCAACAACAAATATAAGACGACAAGTCGAACAAATAAAGACACAAAAGAACATCAATATTTTAATGTGGAAAATTACTCAATATGAGAGTAAAAATCACGAGTCATCCAGACAAAAGAAATAGTTCCACTATAATCAACTAAGACTATAAGAGAGTCTTAAAGTGATTCACAACCTAGTGTTAACAATCGCAAATCACAAAGCAAATTAGCATACAAATTAGAATCAAAAAGCTAAAAAGATTACCCAAATTTGTAGCTTCAGTGCGAAGCAAATATATCTCAGCTCATATTTTGTTTTAAAATTCTGAACGGTCAAAAGTTAGATACAAGTGTTGCGAATCTACCCTCCAAATTTGAGCTCGATCCGATAGTTAACGAATTTAAAATCGTCGATTTAGTAATACTAATCGTAGAAAAACGAGAATAAATTTCTCTCATCTTTTCTTTCTTTTGAATCATTATTTTCTTTTTATCTCCCTCAATTTTAAATTCATCATTTCCACTTAAATAAGTGAGAGAAATAAACTAATTAAATTTGAATCTTTCTCCATATAGAAAGGGAGTTCAAACCCAACAAGAAAAAATATATTGAAATTATTGTGTCTCGCAAATCATCTCCTTTGTCGACTTCGAATTACTTATTTTTTTTAGAATGTTAACTTTTTTTTTAGTGACAATCCTCTACAATAAGATTAAAATTTCATCTATAACACTACTAAAGATAGAAACAAAACCAGGAAACATCAGATACAACTATTGGCCCAAACATAAAACCTTCATAATCCATTCATAAAACGTACATGATTAATTTGAAATCTTACTCAAATACATTTTCAATTAGAGCGCTTCATTCCATATATTCACTTGTTGCTCAACAATCAGGTTTCTAAATGCAACATTTAAAACACCACACTAAAATTAAATACACATTAAAAACAAATGATGCACCACTATAGATCCCCTTTAACTAAAACATTACATCTCATTTGTTGTTCATATAGACATTAAAAAAATTGACAATGGAACCATTGAGAGTACCATATACAGGTCCCCCGGTATTATTTATAAGACCAGTAATGTTCGTCCGGTTGCCGCCGTCAGTAGAAGAATCACCTGCGCCGGAAGAAACATGAGAATAAGCTTTCCTCATAGCTACTACAGCCTCTAAAGGTGAAGTGTGTCGTGAAGGACCCGTTAACAAACACATAAAACAACCTTTTCCAACATCATACCAAACCTTAAACACAACCATAATACACCACTTTTCTTCTGCGTACATGTGTGTCACAAACAAAGCATCACTACTATGTGTATCCTTATGCTTTGAAGCAACAAGAAAACCACATCTAACCCATGGAACTCCATACCCGATGCTAAACTGTCCCGCGTCTTTGCGGACGTCTAAGGCTTTGCCACCGTATGTGAGATCAACGGTGCCGATCTGACGGCCAACCTTGATGTTTACTCTGGTTCCTTCTTTATCAAAAGTATAGTCCTTGAGGGTGACACTTGCGGTTTCTACTCCGAGGGTTGCGCGAATGGTGCAAGTATCTGAATTTGGAGTTGAGTATACAACAGTTTGGTCATCGCCGTTGGGACTCTTGGACACGTCGGTTCTTGATATGTTGTTAGGGGTGCTGCTAGTGCTTACGGTGCTTCCCATCTCTCCTGGTAAATGGCCTTGTTTGTTATGATGCTTTTGTGACTTTGTGTTGTAATTAAGCAGCTGAGTGGATTCTTATTAGCTTAGAATGGAAGCACAGTATATATTTATTGGATATCCTTTTCTTAAGTGTTATTATAATTATCTCTTATCCATTTAAGATTTTAGATTCGATCTTGTACATAATGGTGGTTTCTTTCTTATTGCATATTATTTCAGGTTATGCCGAGACCTACTTTCATCTTCATGATACCGGGTCACTAGATATCAGGCCTTAATAGCATCTTTAACTGTGCAACCTACACAACAACAAATCTAACAATAGAAGATCTCTCCAAATCATTCTCATATATTTCTTCCACAAACACTGGACACATTCAAAGAAACAAATATCCTTGATATAAAATTCTTTTTATCAAGGGTATCCCACTGAGGTATTTTTAGATTCTTTGTAAAACTCATTAAACCACGTCATATTAAAACAATTTATTTAATTTCAACATCTATAATACAATTTTAAATAACTCTTATCTTATATTAATATTTTATTCATATTAAATTATATTTTAATTTAAAATATTTATTTATTTTAAAAGAGGTCCCACAATTCTACAAAAGTTACAATTTTTTAATATTATTTTATTCATTCTATCGTTGCATTGTGAAGCAACATATGTATTACATGGCGGGCCTCAATGCATATTTAATTAATAAAATTGGCTTCCAGTTGACAATACAAAATAACAATTGGTCCACTGAAAATGGTCTAATAGACTTATTTAGTTGTGACTTACTAACGTTTATGAACCAACACATAATTTAGTCAGTAAGTTCATAATATATGTCAGGATTTTTTTTCTAACCAAAGAAATGTATTGATGAAATATAAGGGATAGTCAATTCAATACAAAGGGAGAAAGAGAAGGGAAAGACAACCCAATACTAGCCCAACTCAATCAAATGAATACATAAAATCAAAAAAGAAAAATTGATCTAACTAAAATTATGTTTTTTTATGGGACAGATGTCAAATACGATGTCCTAAACAACTAATTCGACAGGTTAAACTAGGATCATCACAATTAATACATATTCAATTGTACAAGATGATGGAGCATAAAAGCAATAAAGAACATAATAAATGGTAATTCAGTTTAATGCAACAACACCTACGTCTAAAAGGTTGGCTTCCAACTCAAAAATAAAATTCACTATTAGTAATTTAGCACAATTAGTCTTATAAGCAACAATAATCTTTATATTGTTCAATGTCTCTTCCTAACACGACTCATTGCCTTTCTATTTAGGATTCTCCTTAAATATGAGAACTCCTCTCATACTCTCTCAATCACTAAATTCTATTAATTGGTCTTTAGCTCAATTATCAATAATGAATATTACAAGTCAACTAGACAAACCTACAAAATGTCAAGTTATTTAAACATGGTGTGGTGTACATACAACAATAACAAGGACTCTAAACCCTAGCACTCTTATATCTTCAATGTGTTTATTATTTTCCAATGTAGGTTTTGAGCTCCTTATATAACAAAAGTATTGTTAACTTTTTCTCTTTGGATCTTACCTTTAATTTCGTCTAGAATTTTGTTCCATAAATATCTCTAATATAAATATATGATTTGGTTTAATTCTAATTCAAATTTTAATCGCATTTTAAATTGATTTGATCTTCACAATTGTCTAAAAATTTGTATAATCATAGTGCTAAATAAAGCAATAAAATCTAACTGAATCTTCACCAGAAATTTTGTTCCAAAAAGCAACAATTTGGCCTGTTGAGCAAGGCCCGCATGTTATACCAACATGTGACATCGCGTCCAGCATGTCTCCCTTCTGCACTAGAAAATCATCTTGAAGCAGTTTGGCAAACTTAAACACTTCCACTCTTTCATCCTCATCAGCACCTCTTCTTTCTCTCATTCATTTAAAACACAAGTCAAAACACAATGAAACTCTATGAAAATGTGAAAGAAAAAGGTTATCGACGAGGGAACGCAATTCTTAGTAGTGGTGTGGTTACGATTTGGAGGTCAGAGTAGAAATGTTCATCGGAAGATAGAGGAAGCAGCGCGTACGGAGGGTTCATCAATCGTGAGTTGGGTGATGGCAAGAGCTAAAGCACACGGTAATTTTATGTTTCCTCTCTTTCTTCTATTCTGATTATATTCCTATTGTGTTGTTGTTGTTGTTAAGGAATGGAGGTGAGTTAATAAGGATTGAGTTGAAGGTTTTGAAGGAAGAAGAAGGTCACTCACAAGGCGATCGGTAAAAGCTTCTAACCAAACTTTTCTTTCTTTTTTTCTGTTTTGTTGTTATTTTGTCAAAGTGAAGGTTGAGGTTTATGTTATGGTTGAAGAATTTGTTGTTGGTTGTGGTTTATGGTAAAAGAAAAAGGTACGGAGGATGAAGAGGAATGGATGATTGTTTTGATGGAGGAAGTGTCGAAAAGAAGTTTGGTCTAGAAGTTTTGTGTGATTTTAGTAGCATTTTCTCAATGTATTTGGTTCTGTATTTTTCTTTGTGATTTATGGCCGCTCTATTCACTACTATTCGCTCAAATTTACAGTGAAATATTTAGAATTTTTGTGTGGTTTTAGAGATAAAAAGGATCACTCTAAACATCAGAAAAATGCATCAAAATTGACATTATATGCAATGCATGGCTTGAAAATTTTGCATGGAAATGATGTTTTCAAAGTGAAAAAAAGGAAAGAAAGCATCTTGGACTTCTTTTCTTTTCTTTTTCTAGTTTTATTTTATTTTTCAAATAATAATAATAATAATAATAATAATAATTATTATTATTATTATTATTATTATTTTATTTTTATTTTTTATTATTATTATTATTATTATTATTATTATTATTATTATTAAACTATTTTTTGAGTTACAAATAGATTTTTCATTTCATAATTTTAAAAGAAAACTAATAATAATGATAATAATGATAATAATTATAATAAACACAATTAAATTTAAAACTAAATTCCACCTATCTTTTAATTAATTTTTTATAGAAAATGCATGTATTAAAAAACTAAATCCTAAAATGAGTGCTCTAGACCCGAACAAAATTCGGGTGTTACACCCTCGTGAAGAGGAAAGTCATTTCATATTTGGTGTTTGAATGAACACTGTATAGGAAAGGCTTGTCTATTCCCCTATTGAAATGTCTTGAAGAGGCAAAGGAAATGTATATTATCACCAAAATACATGAGGAAATATATGGACAACATCTAGGAACACGAGCGATAGCCAAGAAAGTCCTCGAAGTCAGATGTTTTTTGTCGTCCATGGTTTGAGATGGCAAAGAATACATGAAGAAGTGTGATCAATGTCAACGACAAAGGGACATCCAGAACGCACCCCCATAGGAGTTGCACAAGATAAGTTCACCATGGTTATCATTTCTATGAGGTGTGTAAATCATTGGCCTCTTTCTTCGTGTTATTGACAAACTTAAACCATTAATCGTAATGATCAATTACCTTACAAATTGGGTGGAAGTTGACGTTCTGGCTAAAATCACAGTTGCAAATGTCTTGAAGTTCTTTAAGAGAAATATCTTGGTCAGGTTCATAATCCCTCAAGCCATTGTAACAAATAATGGAACCGAATATATATACAGAAACCTAAGGGTCTTGCTGGAAAATTAAGGGTAAAACAACATTTCACATCAATAGAACACCTCAGGCGAACTGGCAAGCGGAAGCTAAAAATCATGTGTTATTGAGAGGGCTAAAAAGAAGTTACAAGTTGCCAAGGAGAACGAGATAGATGATCTCCCCCAAGTCTTTTGAGCGTATCAAACGACTTCCCACTCAATGAGAAACGAAACCCCCCCCCCCCCCCTTATGTTGGCATACAGGACTGAACCCTTCGTTCCAATAGAAGTTAAGGAACAAATTTCAAGAACAGCGCAACATTTATTTGAAGAAGACAATACCAAATAATCAGAGAAGAAGTATACTTTCTTGAGGAAAAAAGGGAGATTGTTGCCTTCGCAAACGTCACCATCAAACAAGCTAATGCAGAACGATACAAAAGCACGTCCTACCTAGAGAATTCTATGTCGAGGATTTCATATTAAGATGACTGATGTGGGGGAAAAGAATGCAAGAGATGGGAAACTTGTAGCCAAAGGGTCGTACAAAGTCCATGCTAACACCGGGAAATGAGAGTATACCTTAGAGACCTTGGTGGGAGGATCAATTTTTCTTAAAAAATATCATGAATTCTATAATATTATATATGTTAGATAAGCAAATATTTATTAATATTTTTTAAATATTTATTTTTTAATATTTTTTAATTCAATATCAAATTAATGTTTTAAATCATATTTTATAGTGGTAAATTAGTAAATTATTTTTTTATCCTGTCTTGCTAGATTCTAGCATAGCTCATACTCAAGATAAAAAATTTAAGTAGTGAGGCATGATAGGATAAGTTTCAAGATTAACTTATCATATCTTGTTGTATCATCAAACACTGAATTGAGATACAATATGATAAAAATATTCGATCTTGTCTCTTATCCTACACACCAAACGGACCCTTAGTATTTTGTAGCTTGGAGATTTGACAATTATTAATAAAGCTGTGCAAATCATGGTATACTTCAAAAGTATACAATATTTATGAAGTCTCTTATCCGATGATAAAACGATGATGGAAAATGTCAACCGTTGTGATCAAATCATATTGTTTTAGAATATCTCAAAATTTATGATCCTCGGTGATTAATTGAATGGACATGTCTGTAATGGACTGGTTTATTTTGTTGTTTATACCTACTTTCACATCCAACGATTTGTAGAGAAGGATACACCATGGCATACTTGGTGTTCCCTTTTGGAAAATATTTATCGAGACTTCTTAATAAAAGAGATAAACATTATTTTAAGGTGAAAATAATCAAAAACTTCTAATTAAACCCTTAAAATAATGAATTCATTCTTGCTTATCATAATAAATTGTTTTTCTAACCTAAGAGATGTTTGTTTTAAGTGTTATTATAAATTAAGTGTAAATAAAGCCAAGCAAGGGTGCAACAACTAAAGCCCAAAACAAAGTATGTTGAATTGTGCTAAACTAATCAATTGGCACTAACGTCCAATCAGTTAGATCATGAGAAAATTCAAAAATTCAAACGTTGGAGCTCACCACAATGGATAGTTGGATGAGACATAAATGCAACAAATATTTTCAATAGCTAGTTATCAAATTTTACTGTTTCTAATCGATTAGCACTAGTATCAAATCGATTAGACATAAGCTACAAATAGAGGTAACTTTCGCATTCTTCTCATCTCATCATTATCTTACTTGGGCATTGCATTAGAAATATATTAGCTCTCTCACTCATCAATCATCACTTCAAAATGGCCTCAAAGAGAACTCGTTCCTCAAAAATAGGGGTGGAAAAACGGGTCGCCCGCCCCGCCCTACCCCGCCTTTAGCCCGCCAAAAAAAGGGGCGGGGTGGGCAAGTCCACCAAGCGAAATTGGGCTTAAAAATCTAGTTGCCCCGCCAAGGTTGCGAGTTGGCGGGTGGCGGACTTTCCAGTCTATCTTTTTTTGTTAATTTTTCATTTTTAATAGATTAATAGGCATATTTTTACATTTCAATTAGATTTTTCACTTATTTTTTAGAATAATTTTTTATAAAGCATCTTTTTAACAAATTTTACTTAAAAAATATTACATATATTCACAAATAAATGTATAAAGTAGAAGCATCAACAAGCATTCCAAAAATATAGTTCAAGTATTAACCTTTAACCAACCAAAATAAATATTTTGAGTGCTTGATAACTAAGTTGGCGGACTGGCAGGCCAAACCGCCCCTTTCTTTGGCGGGCTTAAGGAGAGGATGGCTTAAAGTGAGGCGGGTTGAGCGGGTAGGCGAGCATAAAATCTCAACCTAACCTGCCATTTTTTGGCGGGTGCGCGGGCCTGCTTGGCGGGACACAACCCATTTTGCCACCCCTACTCAAAAACCTCATCTTCATACTTCTCCGAAGACTTTTCTTCCCAAGCTTAAGAAACCAACTTCAACCTTCACTGCGCTAATAGAGAACTTTTTGTTTCTCACTACCTATATGAAGATCTATTCAAGAATTGCTCCTTCATGGAAGCCTTCATCTTTACCGGGTTGAAGGACATTGTATTCTTAAAACCTCAAGAGAGGTACCATGAATTAGTAGGAATGTTCTACGCTAATCTCTCTTACAAAGAAGAAACCATTAGCTCCGAAGTTAAAAAACATCTTGTCACCCTATCTCTTGAGTATTTTTCTCAATTATGAAATCTACCCTTCATGGATTAAGATTATGATCAACTGGATCTTGAAGGTAACAAATTTAATTATGAAATTCGTGCCCATTCTCTTCTCATTGATCTTGCTTTTTGAATTCCAACTCCTTTCAAAGTTGGCATCATCTTTCCAAATAGAAGATTGATTCACTACATAATGAATCATGTGATCTTTCCAAGGAAAAATGATTATAGCACCCTCCAAAAAGTAGACGTCCCTACACTTTGGTTCTTGGAAAACCGAATTGTGAAAATTTTGGGAATATGTCATACTTCACTACATGCTAGATAGCAAGAGGAAAATATTAACTTACCCTATATCTAACTAGTCACCAAAATCCTATCCTACACCGATTATGAGTTCGGAGAAGAAGAACCAGATTTGGTGCATACAAAGATAGGGCAAGAGTTTATAAGCAAGATAGGATATGATATTCAAGAAGGGGAGCTTGTTCCTCAAACACAAAGAAGATAAAGACAGTGAAGAAACAACAACCTTCTACCGTCCTCCTCAAGCACCCTCAACGAAATTAGGAATGATCAAAGAGCAATGAATACAAGGATCGACAAGCTCATTTAACAGATGCATAGAAACAATCATATCTCTCTAACAATTTCAAGCTAGGATGATGATGATAAGATGAATTAAATGTTTCTTAGTTGTTTTCTTTATGCAATTTACCTTTTTGTACTTTCAATTCCATAAATTTCCTTTATGTAATTTGAATTCTTACAATTAATATAAGTTATGTTTTTCCTTCTTTAAATGTCAAATTTCTATTTTAACAATCAAAGAGCGAGATACGAATAATGGATTGTAGAAAGCTTGAAAAATATTGGTTAGTGTTGCGGTGGAAATAGGATATCAAACTATTATCATACGGCAAAATTAAAGATTTTGTGCTCTCCTAAATACGATTCAGCTCCTTCTTTTACTAAAGGATAAAATGAACTTCCTCATACTTCAAGATTTTGTGCTTTCCTGAATACGATTCAGCTCCTTCTTTTACTAAAGGATAAAATTAACTTCCTCATACTTCAAGATTTTGTGCTCTCCTGAATACGATTCAGCTCCTTCTTTTACTAAAGGATAAATTGAACTTCCTCGTGCTTCAAGATTTTGTGCTCTCCCGAATATGATTCAGCTCAAACCTCCCCACTCTTCAAGATGAAAAGGAAATGTAAACCAACTGCTCGATAGAGATGGCCATTAGCTGCAAGTCATAACGAAGATAGGATAAGCTTCTCGGGCGAGAAATACCGCTTATTTGCAATATTGGCAATAATAAGCTTCTCGGGTGAGCACCGCTTGTAGAGGTGGTAACATGTAATGTAAATTGTGAAGAAAGTTGTTGTGATGAGCTTCTTGTACGAGAAGGTCAATTGTAGAGTGTAGTGTAATGTAGGTGATAAGCTTCTTCGGTGAGAACTGTCGCATATCTGCAAAGGATTGTAAATGCTTTTCTTGAAAGATAGTGCAAAATAAATGCACGTCCAGGTAGGTTCGACGACCGACAGAACTGAAATTCGATCTAGAATTGGGTTAGAAAGAACTGACAAACAAAACTCCATTGAGGAAACGAACTTGAATGGGGACTACCTTATCCTAACGTGGAAAGGTAACGGAAATAACCATCGTCCACGAGGGTTGAACTCTATGGGGAAACTGGAAACAAGTAGGTATTTTATGCTTAGGGCTGACGATCTACTTGGAGAGAGCGGACAAACCCAGTTACTCGGCGGTAACGACAAAGATGACGATAAATAGCAAGCATGCAAATGCTAATGCGTATGCCTACGTATATACTAATATGTATGTTCATGAAACTGTCATGCAATGAGTATGTCATGCTTATGCTTATGTTTATGCTGACAAAACAGATGGGAGAGGAGACATGAGATGAAATAAACATCCTGACAGGAATACCCGGCGACCTCTGCAACAGTACATCTATCGAGGATAGGAAACGTTAATGGTAGAACCAAATCTTGCTTCAAAGTTCTAACTTCCCTGGGGAGAAAATATCATGACTTCCACATGGGGATACGACTTCATTGGAGAGTATGACGCCCTGACTTCAAAGGGGGATCCATGACCTCTGCATGGAGATACGATGTCATGACTTCATGTGAGGGATTGCTTACCATGAACCATAATCAGCCCAAAGAAAACCCTTAGGATCAGAGACTTTCGGGGATAAAATAAATATCTGCTTCGTGGGAAAGATGTGGAATTAGGCCACTTCATGGAGATAGCGTAGCAACTTCCTGGGAATAGTACCTCGGCTTCCTGGGGAAAAGATACATCTGACTAGGGATAAGATATATCAAACTTTCCTGCGGAGAGTTCATCAGACCTACTGGAGAGAAATCAACAGACATTCCTGGGGACAGTATCTTGACTTCTTGGGGAGAATATGGCAATCTCCTGGGGAATATCCCTTAGGAAGGTAAAGCAATTTCACTGAGGAACAGGTAATTCCACTGGGAGCGGGTCTTCACAGAACATGTACCACTTGGAGGATACCAGGGATATCTCTGCAGTCTTGAAAGTCACTGGGAATTCATCGGATGGACCCTAAAAGTGCAAACAGCTTAAAGTCTCGCTGGGGACTATCACTGGGAAGATGCTGGTAAGATTTCTGCTGTCTGGGAAATTACCGGCTCGATCCAAAATGTTGTCAGCTTATAGTCTCGCTGGGGACTGTCAATTTAAAGTCTCTCTGGGGACTGCGTTGAGGCAATGGTTAAGATGTAGATTCTGCAACGATGAGATTTACTGGGGAGAATGAAGACCGCCGGGAGTGAAATCCATCGGGTGCATGAAGAATGTTGTAAAGCTAACTTTGATCTCAATGGGCTTTGTAGTAGTCGCCATTTTGAAAATGTCATGCCCCAGAGTACCTGCCTTGTGAGGAAGAGTCATCTCAAGAGGATTTTACAGAGAACGTAGAGTTCAATTTGCCCCACTGTTTCAAACTCTTGGAGAGATCTGTCAGATCTCGATGTAACTGGCTCAGATCGACGGTGTCATGACTGAGTCTTCAAGAAGTAGCTCTCATGAAAGTCAGGCTTGCATCCATAATTGACTTGGTAACCACCTGCCCCTGTTTAGCAGGATCTTCGAGTCCCATTGATGACATCTATATGTAAGTTTCTAAGATATAGAGCAATAATCAACACGCATGAAATGCTAACCCTAAAATTATCAATGCAACAATATATTTGTCTTGAATACTTTGTTTTTGTTTTGAAAAAAGGATATCGCGATAACTCGTGACTGAAATCACTAGTTAGGATATAGTTTAATTTATAATGCCAACGTCAAATTGAACATAGCTCATAGGAGTCAGGAAACGTTATCTCGTCGAGTATGCCTTCCAACGAAATCCTACTTCAATTAGGTCTTTTAAAGGTTATATCGTGGCTTGGTTCACGGTTTAAGAAACAAAGGATAAAGGCTAAAAAATATTTGTACCCACCCGTTCTTCGTGATGTTCTCCAATCCTAATTCAGTTAAACAGACACGAGCACTCATATCTCAATTGGATTTAATATGGTCGAGAACTCATTAAGGCTTTGGACTATGGCAGTCACTCACATATTTCTTTAGTGTTTGATCAACACGACTTTGTTCTTTATTGGGGATTCGTTACGGTAATCCCTTGCTCTTGTTTTATATATATATATATATATATATATATATATATATATATATATATATATATATATATATATATATATATATATATATATATATATATATATATATATATATATATATATATATATATATATATATTCTAACTTTTGCCTGGACGACGTCTTTGGACTTTTTTTGACTTTGGAGTCCAGCGGGATGCCTCAGTCTTGCCTAAGTCTCCTTCACAGGTTTTGACTTAGCGGGCTACATATTTTTTATTTTTGTTGAATAAGTCGTGTGACTTATTTGAAAGGCTTGTGACTGCCCCACTCTTTTAGTATTAGAGGGATAGTCATGGACTTCTAACCTCCTAAGATGTTAGGGATAGACTGGATCCTCGAAGGTTTGCTCCTCCTTTTAAGAATCTGAGCACTCAATCAATTCAACTGAAAAACTACCCTGCCCCAGGTTAAAATAAGGGTTTAATTTGGAAAAGAAGAAAACTCCTACTTCACAGCTCTAAGGGGGTAAAGAAGGGTTATCGTCCTTATATCTTCATTATTTTTGGGTTTGAAACAGTGCCTTACATCATCAGCGGGTTTCAATTGAAAGCATACGACAAGAGATTTGACATTTTTGGTTCATCATCCTCCTCCCAATTCTCTATCACAGCGAGAGATCGGGTAAAGTTGGCATTATAAGTTTATGGAAAATATTTTTAATGAGTGAAACGAATGGATTTATTCAAGACAAACATTCATTGCATCAATTGTTCCAAAATAAACAAGTTCATACATGCTAATTATGCTTAATCAAAGAAAATAAAACATATAAATAAGAAAAAAGTAATGTCTCAAAGTCCTTCAAAATGTGTTTATGAAGTCTTCGCGTCTGAGACCGGCATGGTAGTGGTTTCCTCTAGCGGAGCCTCACTGGAAGGAGTCATCTTGCTTGCCCCAGTTACGCCTGTCATTACTTCATTATCGGTCTTCAAATCTTCGCTCAGAATAACTCTCCCAGATTCTCTGTTGATCGGGGTCGCATCATCTTGAGGATTGCGGAAATGAAAAGGATTAGGCATCTGAAGAACTACCGGCTTCGGCTGATTCACCGTATGCGTCACTGGCTGAGATATGTTGAAAACAGGCTTTGCAGAGCTTGATTCTGGCCCCTGGGATGCCCTAAGAGGAGTCTTGACTTTCGGTTGAGGATCGTTAAAAGACAGGACCTTCTTTTTTAGCAAATCTCTGACAATATTCTTAAGCGCGTAACATCCTTCCAAATCGTGACCAGGCGCACCCTCATGAAATAAACAATGAGCGGTGGCGTTGTAATTGACAGGTACCGAATTGGGAGGTGGACCCAAAGTTCGAGTAACAACCAGACCTTGTTGCACTAAGAAAGGATACAACTCAGTGAACGTCATTGGGATCGGAGGACAAGGCTTGTATGGTCTCCTATTTTGACGAGGTATCGTCTCCTCTGATGGTTGGCACACGGGAGCGTTGGGCACTCATTGACAGTTGACAAGAGCTTGTGCAGGCTGATAAACAGGAGGTTGTTGATAAACCGGATGCTGATAGACCGGAGCCGGTTTCACAGGCTGATATGTAGGAAATTGCTGACTAAAAGGAGGTGCAACAGTAGCTACATAGGGTTGTGGAGCATACTGAACTGGATAACCTTGAACATAATTCTGCTGAGGTTGCCAAGGTTGATGAGTAGCCATCGAGTGATTCCTCAGACGTGTAGGTCCTTTATGGTGCTCAACGCTCGGAGTTTTGCACTTCGGAGGAGTAACTCGTCGAACTGGTTGAGCAACAGTAGGATTCACTGAACTGGATTGACGATTCTGAGGAGGTATGTTCTCGACAGTAACAGCTGGTTGAGGATCCACAACAGTATCGGTAATTTCAGAAACAACGGTAGGTTGATTATCCATCTTCACCTTAAGGGCTTGCAACATCTCCATAATCTGCCCCACACTTCCTCGAAGATCTTCGAGTTCATGGTTGACACGGTCGATCTTTTGAGCTTGTTCTTCCATCCTTTTTCGAGCTTGGGCTCTAGTTTTGTACTGATGCGGAGGACCCAGGGTGACGAAACTGGAAGGCGAGGGAACCGAGTATGAGAAACCGAGAGACACAAGCAATGCAAAATATGATGCTAAAATGCAAAATGATTTCATGGAATTCAAATATTTACGAATATTGTAGAATACCAAAACTTTATTTATTAATTTGAAAACGGATTACAAATAATATTCTTAGAAAAGTCTTGGCATAATAGCTAAATAAAAGCTAATAATGAACCTAAGGAAGCTTCCTGTTCTGCCCCTTGCTCTGCTCTTCGGGCTAGGCCTTTTTGAGGATGAGCCTATCTTCAAAAGGTAAATCGAGAGTTAGAGGAAAATAAATCCTTCATCAAAACCAAGCAAGGGTACATTGGAAAAGTCTTCACAATTGTTGGTGATTGATGTCGGATAACTTCGAGCATGTGGCTTTAGCAACAGTCTTGTCCTTTAGGGTCTTTCTCCAAGAAAGGGAACGAAGACTCCTTCAGAATAGGTAACCCCGCCAATTGAGAGTACTCTTCTAGGGTAGGCAAGAGCTGGTACTCGAGGGGTGTAAGGAAAAGATAATCTGGATCCTAGAACTGTAATAAAGTCGAAAGGAAACCTTTGTCTACTTGAGGTTTCAACAAAAATAACGGCCTTCCATACTTATTTCTGGACCCTTTGTTGATCTTGAACCAAAGCTCCTAGCTTCCTTAGGTCATCTAACTTAAGTCCTTTAAAAGAATATCTCAAAGTTTTTTTTTGTAATCCATGGTATCCTGCAATATTCATAAATAAAATTTGAATTCCATGACATGTGATGCAATGTGATGTCTTATGGATGCAATGCATATATACAAAGTTCTAGGTTAAAGGTATATTCCAGGAGTTAGGGTCTACCCATCCCAATAAGGTATGTACTAAGGTTAGTTGTACCTGCAGAACAAGGGTTCTAAAGCGGTGCCCAAAGTCATCAATCCATCTTTCGGATATTATCAATTTCCCGATTAACTTGGTGGTTAATAATATTCTCAAGAGAATCTCTTTTGAGTGTAGTATCGCGTAGTGACTATTTCGAGAATATTCCCTCATAGTCCTTGCACTACGTCCTAGATAAGGCCAAGGTGGTGTTAAGGTACTACGGTCCTCAATATCATAGACTCCAATCGACCATGGTAAAAGTTTTCACGAATACTCGTTCAACCGAACCATTTTCGAAAGGGTCTCAACCGAGCGGTGATTCTCAAGTCGGCTTGGTCGGGAATCACTCCCTATATGCCTTGTCGAATATCTCATCTCCTATAATAAGGTCACTCAAGTCCGGGTGTAGGAATTATCTCACAACAAATAGATACCCCCCAAGCAAGGTACAATATGAACATATTATATACAAGTAAACAAATAATAAAGTAAATAGCATGCAATAAACGAGGTAGGGATAACCCTTAAAAATTATGGCACTCCCCAGTGAAGTCGCCATTTTCTGTTGCGGTAGAAATAGGATATCAAACTATTAATTATTTTGAATCACAATTCTTGATTCACAACCGCTTTTTGATTTATCCGAAGAAAAAGGTCAAAAGAGGGAAAACCTATTTTTGCATCGTAAACACAATGCGGGGAGAGACCTAGGTAAGGGGTTGGTTAAATTTAGGGAAGGTACTAGCACCCTAAACTTCTGTAGTACTCTACAGGAACCTTTTGTTTATTGTATGCTTTTTTTTATTTTTATTATCTGTTTGATGTATATATAATTAGCTAAGGGATGGAGTGACCTAAAGACCTAAGGGTTAGTCCTAAGTTTACTCGGCAAGACGTCGCATCTTGTGCCTACGTATCCTGGATAGGGAATGGAATCAGAGTAATCGTAGTTTCCCTCGAAAGGGAGGTTAGAAACGTCTTGACTATGGTCAAGGTTTCCATGGGGAGTAAACGTATCTTAAGGACATGCTTACGTGGAGTTTTGAAACTCCTATTTCTACGTTGAAATATTGAATTAAAATTAGGGTTAAATTAGGGATTTCACGGCGGGAAACCCTAAAGCAGAGTACGGCGACTCTTTGACCTAAAGTTAGGGTAAAGGGCGTTTTCGTCCACGGCGGGACGCCTAGGTGATTAGGGTTTGAAATGGTCAAGGGTTATTGACTCGGCGGTCAAACTGTTAATCCTAATTCCTTCAGGAGGAATAACAGTAAAAAACATGCAACCGACAAATATTATCATACGGCAAAATTAAAGGCAGAAAGTAAAGAAAGCTGTAAAGAAATAAGTGCAATGCGACGATAGCCTCGCGTAAATTACAAATTCCCAAAATAAAATGCGAAAATAAAATAACCTGCGACTATGGTCTCGCGTAAATTACATCCATGGGACAAAACGAACAAATGCAAGTAAAAATGAGCTAAAGCAAACAAATCAACCATGGTTAGACGAAAACGAAACGGCTAAATCAAACTTTAATGGAGAACCTACTCTAATTGTTTATCAAAAACTAGTTTTAATTTTATTAAAGAAATTTGTTTCAATTTTATTGTAATTAAAATATTTAAATGCAAAAAATATTTTAAATTTTAAAATAAAAAAAACACATACAGTTTTCAATTTTTAAATGGTTTTAATTAAATAAAAAATTGTATCAAAGATGCCTTGATTTAAAAATTCTAATGATTTAGAATTGCTTTAATTTTCCTATTTTAATGATTTGCTACTAAACTAATTAGTAACTAATAATCCTAATGCTACTGAATTAGTAATCCTAAACCCAATAAAATACAAAATAAATAAAACACAAAATTATAAAATAAAACGCAATAATAAATGGAAAAAAAAACAAGAGGGGTGATGTGGATTCTCGTTGAGCCATCTTTCTCAGGTTTCCAAAAGCCCTTTCCTCCCTCCTCATGTTCGTCGGCGGCACTCCCTGCTGGTCGGAGTTCATCTCCCTCAAATCCATGTCGTCCGCGCAACTGCAACTCTCCTCCACCCACGGCAACGGATCCCTCGTATGGCAATGGCGGATGTGTCTCGCGGCCACCCTTCGACAAGCTCTCCACCTTTTAAATGCAAGCAAACCGTAAAATGGAATAAATTGTGAAATTAAAATCGCTTACCGGCGGCGAGAGGTTATCAGGTAAGTGGTTGTGACTATCGTTGTTGTTCTTCGATAGTCTTCAACATTGATGATACGCTCTGTGTACGAACATTGGCTTCGTATTCTTCTTCTATAGAAATCGTATGCTGCCGTCAAAAATATCCCCCTTTTGCTTTAGGGTTCTAATCCTTTTATACTGTCATGTAAAACCTTTTTTCTGAACTATTGTGGGCCTGGATTCGCTTTATTGTTAAGATTTTAACGATGGATTGGTTGCGATTTTTCAGGATTTTTAGTTTGACTTGTTTGGAGCAGAAATCTGGGCTAACTCTATTGCTGCGAATTTTGTGGTTGAAGGTTAGGAATAGAGATGCTCGCGTGTTTCTCTGCCTCTATTTGGTCTTGCTGGTAATTCCCCATCAACGTTTTCACGAGTATTTCGACTTTGAAACTTTATGGTTGTGTGATTTGCGGAATTCATGTCAAACCCCTTCTGTAGCGCTTGAAGAGATATGAACAAAACCGCATAACTACACATGTTGAAGCCGAATTCAGTATTGTTGATACCGTCGGGAGGGGAATCATAAGTGTCACTTTGTTGTTGATTATTTGCTTCTTCTTTCTCGCATTTGATGTTGTTTTTGTTTTCCTCATCGTAGCTTTTTTGAGGAGATTCCTGTTCTCGACAGCTATTTTGGCAACTTTGGTTCTGGTAGCAAAGCTTACATGATAGGGATGCCAATAAGTCACAAATTTGGCACATTTACTCTGCTAGTGCTAAACTAGAAGCTTCACCGGAAACTGCCTACGGCCTTGAAATGTGCATGACTGGTTTAGATAAGGAAAAAGCATTTGTGTTGTTCAAGACAAGCACATCTTCAGCAGCTTTGATGACTAAGAACTCTGGAATCATGAATACCCTTCCAAAATCTGACATATGTGACTTTGAATTTGATCCATGTGGGTATTCGATGAATGGAATCGACAAAACTGCAGTATCAACTATCCATGTCACATTTGAAGATGGATTCAGTTATGCAAGCCTTGAAGTTGTGGGTTATGAGTATGAAGAGAGACCTCTGAATGAAGTTGTGGAAAGGGTTGTAGCATGTTTCTACCCATCTGATTTTTCCATTGCTCTGCACATTGATATGAATGGCGAAAACGAAAAAATGAAAGAGATCTAGTACTCTGTTGTTAGCTTCTTATGTTCTGGTTTGTCTTTATTGTTATCATTGTGAATGATCAAATTTGATTGTTGGTTGTCTTCTATGCAGGTTTCTTCACTCGCTTGTATTGCTGTATTCATGCATTTTACTGCTTTATTGTATATTTGTTGCTTCTTTTTCGTTTATCCCCTAGGATCTCTGTTTCTCTCTGCGCAAGAGAGAAATATGACAGACATTAGGCTCTCATCCATGCATGACAACATTAGGGTAGTTTTTGATTCCCCTTTTTAACCCTAGGTTTTAGAGTCCTTTCTTTTCTATCTCAAATCATTCAAAACACAGTAATAAGATTTTAAACATCAATAAAAGACAGTTCTTGCGTAAAAGACTGTAAATCAATCAAAAACGTCATTTTTGTCCGCTTGGACCCGTAATCAGGAGAAAACCTTTTTCAGAAGGATAAAAAACAGTCAGACAAATTTGTGTCTTCCGTAGCCCGAACTATGTTTGCTCTGATCTTTCATGTTGTATGAAAGTACGTAGGCATAGGATGCGATATCCTAGCGAGCAACCTTCCCCTCCTTTCCCGTAGGTAGGCGAACTACGTTGACTCCGATTTCTCGTTCCAGACGGGAATACGTAGGCATAAAGTGCGATACTTTGCCGAGTCATTTTATTTTCTTTTAACCCCAGACCTGTAGAATAGATAGAATAACAATCCGTACTAGAAAACAAGCGTGGATCCCGTCGAGTACGGCGGACGTGAGGGGTGCTAATACCTTCCCCTCGCGTAACCGACTCCCGAATCCAGGATTTGGTTGCGATGACCATTCCTTTCCCGTCTTTGCGGTAGGTTTACTTCGAGCGTTTCCTTTCCCTCCGTTGGGATAAATAACGCACAGTGGCGACTCTTCTGTTCAGCCGGCGCCGATTTTCGCAGTAGCGACAGGTAGGACATAAACTAAATTCTTAGAGATCAATTCACTTAGGTTTCTAAAGTTTAAGTGACCATACCTCATATGCCAAAGCCATTCAAGTTCATCATGAGTTTGACAAACACACATTCTTTTCCATCTTAATGTTATATTTAAATGTCTTATTCTTTGACCAGGTGGACTTCAATACCAACTTCTCATGAGGATCAGAAAGTTGCACTGAATTACCATTCATGACCATCTTTCTTTATTACATGAGCTTGCAAAACTTGTTGAAATGACCTCTCAGCTCCTCTATCAATCACCATGAGTTCATGAGCCTCCAAGAACTCTGCATTTCCTCAATTTTCATGGTCTTCAAGTTTTTGGATTCTTGAACTTCCATCACTATGAATTCAAATCTTGAAGTCATGGATCTAACCATTTTCCCAACTACTTGTTGATCAGTAGTAGACTCACAATAAGTCTTTATTTGACTCACCACTACAATCAATTTAGAGAAGTAATCACTTACCTTTTCATCTTCTTCCATTTGCACCAACTCATACTTCCTTCTTAAAGATTGAAGCTCACTTACTTCACTTTTTCTCCACCATCCTAATATTTCTTTATGATATCTCGTGCCTCTTTTGATCTTGTCACCTTTGAGATATTTTCAAAATACTGAGCATCCGCATTTAGTTGAATGTAGAATAAAACTTTACAATCCTTCTTCTTTAAATCTTTGAATGTGACTCTTTGTGTATTTATGGGTTCCTACTTCCAGTTCTTCATAATCATTTTCATTTTGGTTTTTGATTGAAGTAATCGAAAAAAATAAAGTGTCTTGATGAAATTATTGTTAGAACAATCTCAAGCACTTCTTAAACTCCAAACAACAATTTCATCAAAATATTCATCTTTTTCAATTACTTTGATCAAAAATTAAAATATTAAAAAATATAATTTGTGTTCATTCTTAATGATCAAAAATTCTAAAAATTGCTCCTTCCCAATAATATGACTCCTCACAACCTAGGATATAAACGGTAATGAATTAACAACTGAGTATTTATTATAATTATTGGATACTTTAAGCAAACAAACAACAAATCTTTCATTAAATGGACAAAACATAATTTAATTACTAGAACATAAATAAATTTGTTTTAACGGAAGAGACAGGCAGTACATAAATAAAGTTAACTAGATGTCATTCCATAGTTTTTAAATGTGATTTAATGTAATAAAATATTTTGCACATGTATCTTAATGCAACCTATCATTATGGGATTTGGATTCTCTCCTTTTTTATATATATCATGTTATCTCTCATGTTTTTAATTTAACGGTTCAGAATTTATAATGAATAATTAAATAAAAAAAGTTATTTAATAGAAGAGAGAAATAGATAAGTAATTTGTCTTTGTTATTTTTAGAATTTCTTTAACATTTTTACGTGGAGAAGAAATTCTAAAAAACTTTCACGTAAAAATGTTGAAGAAATTCTAAAAATAACAAAGACAAATTGCTTATCAATTTCTCTCTTCTATTAAATAATTTTTTTTTATTTAATTATTAATTATAAATTCTGAACCGTTAGATTATAAACCTGAGAGATGACAGAATATATAAAAAAGGAGTGGATGCAAATCCAACTACATGTTATTTTGCACATGTATCTATGTTTGGAACATGTGCTTCAACAAAGTTGTTTCAACACGCTTTTCTATTCATTAAAATTTCATAAAACTCTATCAAATCATGTGTATCTTTTCTATTTATTAAAATTCCATAACCTATTTCATCATTAGACAAATTGGATTTTCAGGTAAACCAAATGATTTGATTTTAATTGTTAATGAACTTCAATTTTATAAAAATCGTCAAGAATCCAAATTCATATTTAGACCTAAGTTTTAAAATTAAAAAGACATCGTGCATATTTTGTTCTATGGAGATAATAATTGATTTTGAACTACTTAATTTTATATAAGATTACGCTCAATGTAAAATAGGTTTATTATATTTTAAATTTGATACATTCATGGATAAACAACAAATTTAAAAACAAAAATCAAGTTGCAGTTTTGAATTAGAATATATTCTAAAAGTTAAAAACAATCCTATTAAAAAATACTTTAATATGTTAAAAATCAATTCTAAAAGTATAAAATCATATTTATGTTCTTCAAATAGGAAATCAAACACCCACAAAATTAAAATAGAAAATCACTTTTCTCCGTAACTTAAAAATTACTTAAAAGTAAATTATTAGCCAAGACCTAGCTATCACCTCTTCTTTCTCTATCAAAATGCAAACTTTCTAACCCCCTTTTTTTTGCTATTAGTCTCTCTGATGTGTGTGTTTTTACTTTTTCCCTTTATACCACTATTGTTGTTGTTTTTTTCTGTTTAGGATGTTTATTACTTTTTTTATGTGGTTTGATTGAGTCAAAAGTTTGCCCCTTCAATATTTTGTAATCTCTTTTATTTTTATTTATTTTACTTGTGGTTTAAAAAAATAATTAGCCATGCTTTGGTAAAATCAACCTACTAATGTTGGAGAACTATTTGAGAAAATAACACATCAATGAAAATCAATGTTGGATTCGTATCAAGACTACAATAAATACTTCTTATTTGTCGTGATAAATATGTATTTTAGAGTGAATAATTGAGGAGTACTTAACTATTACATTAAAGCGGAAATAGAGAGATGAAAATATAAAACTAAATCGAATGGTAAAAAGAAAATCAAGAACAAACAGAAAAAAAAAATTCAAAAAATTTACCCAAATAACCCACATTTTCAATTTTATTCCTAAAATAACCTAGGTTTCAAAATAATTCTCAATCTACCTCACTTTTAAATAAACAAAAAATTGAGACATTGTGGTGGCGCCATGTAATTGGCAAATTCACCTGCTTTTTCAATGGTGGTGACAATTGGATTGGCGCTTGCATATGGTGTTATCAACTCAATTGGCGTCAGTGTACAAACTTTCAATGGTGACGCCAATTCATCTTACACCAGTGTGTATTGTGTTTTTTTAAATAATATATTATATAAAGAAACGAAAAAATATTTAATCAAAATTAAGTTTACATACAAAAAGGAAACAACACTAACGAGGACGACCGGATTGGTCATACCAGCCTCCAGTAAGAAAAGAAACTAATAAGGATTCCCTTAGTAACGACGAGCAAACCATGATAAGCATACCATGAGAATCGGTCGCCCTCGGCGTTCGAATTGTAATCTTGAGAAACGTCCTTAGCGGCGGATCGGGCCCAAGTCCCCTGGAAGGGGGCACCGAAGAGGGTGAGAGCCTCGTTATGCTCGAACCCTGTCACGCCACGAGGCGTTGACGGCGAATTGGGTTGTTTTGGAATGTAGCTCCAACCGGGTGATAAATTTTGTCAAAGGTTAAATAGTGGCGAAAGACTGATAGCGAACAAGTACCGCAAGGAAATGATGAAAAAGACTTTGAAAAGGGAGTCAAGTAGTGCTTAAAATTGTCTGGTGGGAAGCGAATGGGAGCTAGTGATGTGTCTCAGTCGGATGTGAAACGTTTTTTGCATGGACATCTCTCCCAACAAATAGAGAGTGTAAGGTTTAGCCTCATTCAGGCAATTCCCTAGTGTATTTCATTTTTTTGGGGTTAGCATTGAAGAGGCGAATGCAACTATGACTAACCCGATCATCCTCATTAGTGTTAATTTTGTTTTCGTATGTAAACGTAATTTTAATTAATTATTATTTCGTTTCTTTATATAATCTATTGTTTTTTTTTTATAAATAAGCACAATACACTTTGGCGCCAGATGAACTGACGCCACCATCGAAAGTTTGTACACTATCGTCAATTGGGCTCACAACATCATATGAAGGTATCAATTCAATTGACGTCACCATTGAAAAAGTAAGTGAAGTTACAAATTCGTCTAGTACAACCACTATGTCTCAATTTTCAAAAATATTATTGGTATGTTTGTTTTACTTTAAAAAAATAACTTTTTTCTTTTTATTTTAAAATGTTTTATAAAACATTTTTTAAGATATTAAAAGAATTTAACTTACTTTTTATAAATTAAAAAAAATTAATTTTGACTTTAAAGTAACATAAATATACATTATATATTAAAATATAGTTAAAATCACATATTTTTCACAAAGTTGAATTTTATAATAATTTTTATGAAAAACTATTTCAAATAATTTTAAATTTAAGTGGTTTTTTAAAATTCTGATATTAAAAAAAAATTATAATAAAATGGTGAAATAATGAAAACTACATTTTAGAAAACTATTTAAATCAATTTTGTATTTGAAGTTTAAAAAAATTAATAAAAATATATAGGTTTAAATAGTTTTTTGTCTTTGTAAGTTAGTTAGCGTGTTTTTTTATTTTAGTCTTTAAATTTTTTTTGTTTGGTTAAATTTCGCTTGGTTTTAGTATTTGGTGTCAATTCTCCATTATAAAAAATTGATGTGGCTAACATTGCTGACGTGTCAATTTTTTTTTTCTTTTTTTCTTTTTTTTATTAAATTTCACATAGACTAATTATTATTTATTTATTTATTTATTTGGATGTTAAATGATAAAATTCAAAAATTTTAAAAAATGGTCTCAAGATGTCTCAAACCTTAAAACTTATTATTATAGCAAGGACGCCTCTCCACTAATATACTTGTGTTCCTTGTTTAATGATTTCAATGCATATGTATATATTACACTATGGGATTGATGACTAAAATCTAAAAATGAAATGATTTTGCAACTTGAATCTTCTCCCTCTCCTCTAATTTGTATTCTTCTTCTTTCTCTGCACCTTCATCCATGACTATGTCTTCAGCCGATAACTTTACTTCATTCTAAATTCTCAGTTGCTAACTTTACTCCACTTCATTTAATTTTGTTGTTGTTTCTGATGATGGGAGATGGATTTGCAAGCTTCATCATCTAGTAGAATTAGTGGTGAATTTTTGTTGTACAATAACAGAGTTTGGTATTGATAGAAGTGTGAGAAATCATTTTTATGCAAAGGAAAAACAAGAAATAAACAAGGAATAATTTTGGGTTTGAAAAAATTATGAGTTTGTACGAAGATTGAGATGAATATATGAACAAAACTCAAAATTTTGGATTAAATTGTATTTTCGTCTTTATAAGTTGGCGTGTTTTTTATTTTAATCCCTGTAATTGATTTTTTTTTAGTCCTTAATTTTGGATTTTAATTCATATTTTCATGTCCAACCTTCATACAAACCCAAATTGTTTTCATATCAATGAGAATATATGTGTTTGTTTATGAGGTATTCATGTATGTTTATTTAGTGCTCCACCATTTCAAACCAGACCCAGCCATATGCTGGAATAGCAAGCTCTACAGCACAGGGCCCCATATTTTGGAGGATCTCAAAATTTTGAAAAGTCCAATTTTTTTACATTAATATTAATAAATATATTAAAAAATTAGAAATAAATTTAAAAAAAAATGTTATGATAAAAATCCAATACATTAAAAAATAAGTAATTATAATTAAATTTTTCTTTATTAATATGTAATTATATTTTTTATGTGTCATTTTTAATTATTATAATTGTATTTTTTTTAAATTTGGCCAATTTTTAAATTAGAATTGGGTCTTCAGTTTGATTAGGTCAGCCTTGTTTCAAACCATAATCATCTTTGATAATTTGATTCTATAACTTTATTATTCACTTTATCTCTCTCAATCTTCTCCATCATCTTCCATTAAAACTTTCATTTAACACTTATGAATACTAGCTAGTTGGGAGAGCATGTTGGTAATGACACTTTTTGCTGTTGTTTGTTGTTATACAACCACACTTATGAGACAATGCTTAAACAATTATGAAAAATAAGTACACTCATAAATGTATATACACCTATGACAACAATATGGGAGAGATGAAATGTTTGATCAAGTTGATTTAAGAAGGGTTGAAGCTTGATGATGTCATTATCATTATCATGCTCTTGTTTCATGAATAAGTATTGAACATCAATTGGTGTAAACAATGACTGCAAGTATAAAAATTGAACATCAATTCTCATATATTACAATTTAAGTGCAAAAATTAAACAAAGAAAGTTCATGGCCGAGTAGCAAAGATATTTTAACTCAAGATTGTGGGTTTGAATCCCACAAATTACAAAAATTTATTTTCTCAAATTTATCATTGACACTGACACATGAGCCAATAAAAAATAATCGTATAAGCACACCATAAATAAATAAAAAAGCCAACATAAAATCAACATGTAAGGACTTAAAAAAAATTAAAAACTAAAATCAAAAGACTCTCGAACTTATAAAAGAGAAAAATATATATTATTACAAAATCAACGTTAAAAGAAAAATAAAATAAGAAGACTCTATATCACACTTAAAAAACACGATCAAAATCATATCCTTGAAGAACACAATAAACTTTCAAAGATTTCAATTTTATCAAAATTTGGACACTCTTTTCTTCCATTTTCCTCCAAAAATTTCTCAGAGCACTAGATAGGTCGAGTTAACCTAATTAGAATCTAATCAAACAAACCATAAAGCTTCCATTAAATTACATGTCATTCCATTGCTTTTAAATATCACTTGATTTGTATTTAATAAAATATTTACAAGTGCATCTTATCATAATGTAATTATTTATGTAGATCTTTAAAATATCTATAGTATTTTATTTTATATTGTAATTTAATGATCAAAATTTCACATTTTAAATATGAATAAATGTCATATTGAGTTCAATCTAGCTTCAATGCAATTGGATATCTTTAGAACTATCAATCTAACTAAATTATCAGAATAAATACATTATCAATGTGATGTGATATTATTATATGTATATCTAAAATGTATTGTCCACTAATAATACATGTCAATTAAGCTCTACATAATTGGACATACAGCTTCCAGTTTTTTTAACCAAAAAGAACTACAATATAGATTATGCTTCTAGAGATACAACAAAGAAAAGGTTGAATGAACACAAAACAGCCAAATCATGTTAAATATTTAGGTGAAGTCATTCAAATTGGGATTACAATCATTGTTTTAAAAACCGGACCGGTCATTGAACCGGTGAAGATACTGGGTCACTGGTTTATCGGTTGAATCACTGGGTCACTGGTCGAACCGCATGACTAAATCGGATTAAACCGGATAACTCGGTTGAATAGACCTGTCATTATATAGATATAAAACCGGTCGAACCGGATGATTCAGTTTCTAAAAAAATATAACTAGTACTTAAATTTTTTAAAAATATCATATCATAAATTCACAAGTTCATAATTTAAATTTAAATTTTAAACAAATGTATTACACATAACAAAATAATACAAAATTACAAAATAATTGCAGTATAATCTAATTTTAAACTTTTTTTTTAATTTTTATAACTTTTGTATTTAAATTTTAATTAAAAAATAAAAAATGCATTAGAACCGGTCCAACCCTAAACTCGGTTTTTTCCGGTCCAACCCGGTTTTTTCCGATTTTTACCGATTTAATGACACAGACGATCGAACTAGTAAACCAGACCGGTTACTAGGCCGGTTCCCGGTCTAACCGGTCCGACCGGCCGGTCCGGTTTTTAAAACACTGATTACAATCATAGTCTTTTCTTTACTAAAAATAATGTTAAAATTGTTTTTATAACACTTGTTTCAATACATTTTTCTATCACTTAAAAGTCATAAGAATTTACTAAAGTATGTGTATCTTATATAAATTTTAATAAGAAAGTGTATATCAAAAACATTACTTCTAAAAAATGAGTAAATGATTTTGCCGGTTAGAAATGTTGTATGCAATTTTTTAATAAAATCAAAATTGTTGATTTATAAATATCAACAATTTATTTAAATTAATAAATTACTTGATACTTTCAAAATATAGTTAAATATATATTAAGATCATTTTTCTTGAGAATTCAAAGATTAAGACTTAATGTTATCAAAATCATTTTTCTTGAGAATTCAAAGATTAAGACAAATTAAAAACTACAAGATTTTCCTCAAAAACACAAAACAAGCTTCCTATCAATTTTCTTTGAGAACACAAAAATTAAGAAAGAAAATAACACTAGAATTATTTTTTCTTCCTTCATATCAATCCATTTTTTGAGTGAGTCATTCTTTAAACATTTGAATTAAAAATCAATGAGTTAACTCACTTTTACCACATCCATCCAAACAAACAAAGATTTTGTCAACCAAACTTTTAAAAACCAAAAAGACAAAAGTGTATTTTGTTTGGCAGATACAAATATGGACTTTTTAATAGGTCATTCTATATAACATTAAGTTGAATGTAAAATGGATTTCTGGTATTTTTAATACATTCATATAAACGTGAGTTCATTGATAAATCAAAAGTAAAAATCAAATATTTGTTTTGAATTGAAATCAATGGATCTAAAAGTCAAAATCAATTCTTCTCAAAAACATTTAAATGTTTTAAAATCAATTATACACAATATAAAATCAATTTTATCTCTTCCAAAAATTAAATCAAACATGGGCAAAATAAATAAAGTACTAATAAGCTAAGCATTCCTCATCTTGTTCCTAAACAAGCTTATAAGAAACACAAATGCATCTTTGAGAAAGAAACTAACTTTCATTAAAACCAAAACTGCATAACAAAAAACTGTAGCTGAAAATTTAACCTTTGCATTGAAAGAAACTTAATGTATGTATCTGAAATCCAGATCCAAGATCTGAATGCATTATTCTATGGTAGTCCCATGGACATTATTCAAAAACACTCACTTCACTCATAAAAGTAAACTATTATTATGTACGCATATAACGCACAGAAATCCGCTCCTGAATGGGGCTCCTACATGAAGGACAATCTTGCATACCTTGTTTTTCATGGAGCTCATTGCATTTTGTGCAAACAACCTGATGAGCACATGGAAGGAATACGACAGACATCTCCTCCGAAAGGCACATCACGCACTCTCTTTCCCGTTTCACACCTCCTCCTATCATAGAGAAGCTATTTAACTTTTGGACCAGCTCTGAAATAGATGCATTCTGGGGTTCATCAAGAGTTGAACCCTTTTTCATGTCCTTCCAGCTACCTGCATAGCTTCCATCGATTCCTCTTTTTAGAGCAGCAATTTTTGAAGAGTCAGATTTCTGTCGTATTTGTGCTACTTCTTTTTCAAGTTTCTGGATGTCATCTTTGTATCTTTGCAGTTCTGCCTCCGCTTCTAATTTGATCATCTCCTCCTTGGCTCTGCCTGACTCCTCAATTTGTTCTCGCTCTTTTTTTAGAGAACTGGCCAGCGAGAGAAGTTCTTCAGTTTTCTTTGCTGCCTGCCGCCGTTTAGCCTGTGATATTTTTCCTTTACAATGAGAACAGACCCAGTAACAAAAACTCATTAAGCACTCACAGACTTAACGTGTTTGCATCTGTGGAATTTCACAAATGATTCATTTAACATAATGATATTTATTACCCACTCATTCAACATGGAAATGATATTAACTATTAAGCCATGCATTTGAATCACTTATACATGTCAGTGCGTATCTATCGATCCAAATTTATTTTATTTAATTAAGAGCTCAAAATGTGAGGGTGAATGTTTTGAAATCTTCAGATAATTATTAACTACTCCCTTTCTATAACTTATTTCTGAGTATAAGACGGGTACACTGAAGCTACCATGAGAACAAACACAACTTGATGGGAAAAAAATGAATGGCAAAGCAGTCGGAATAAAACAGGATATAGTATATTGAAGCATAAAAAAAAATAATAATAAAAAAGAGAGAACAAATAACGGGATCAGGGAATAAATATTGGCATAAATATCTGATGAAGATGAAACGTGTGGCAATACAGTTGGAATAAACATGATATAATATACCTCAAATTGCTCCGCTTGTGCTTCGACTTGCTTTGATTCCGCCAATATCTGTGCCAATTTGTTTTTTTCAGTCATTAGCTCTTCCTGTATCAACGATTTCTGATTCTCCCATGATTGAAACTTCATTTGGGTCTTCTTTTCCCTCTTAGAGACATCTTGAAAGTTTGTAGCTGATTCTGCCGCACGTAACTTAGCAAGCTCCATCTCTTTCCTCAATGCAGCATTCTCCATCTCGAGCTTCCGAACTGCAGTATTAGCTCGGTCCACTTGTCCACCTGCTTTACCCAAGGCATTTTCCATCTCAAAAAGCTTTTTCATGGTGTTTTCTTCAAGACACTGTTTCTCCTTTTTAAGTCGTTCAACTTCTTCTTTCTCTTGCCTAAGTGCCTTAAGCTCAGCCTTCTCCTTACTCAACCGACGAGCAGCCTGCATCACCTTTTGATTTGCCCATTCTGTCCATTCTTGAAGCTCGTTTTGTAGCTCCCGAACCCTCGGAACCATCTTCAAAATCAGCTCATCCTTTCTATCTTGGGGCAACCATTGTCCCACAGACTTGTCATATGGTATCCCAACACAACTACCCTTGTGACTGCAGCAGATAGGTGTCTTAGAAGAACTGCTTTTTGAAGACAGTGAAAGAGAAAGGTCAGTATCTGTAGCCGATAATGCATCTGGAGGGCCACTGACTGCAGGCTTAGCATTTGCTTCATGTTCTGAAGATGAAGGATCGGCTGCACGAGAAATACCATCACTAGGATCCAGACTAAATGAAGTATGGGTAGATTGTCCATCATTAGATGAGCGAGAAGTGTTAAGATTGTCTTGAGTGACATCAACTCCCACTGCCTTGCTTATGTTTATGGATGCACTCTTTAAGTTTATGGTAGTAGATTCTGATACAGATTTAAGTTTTTTATCCAAGATTAAACCACTCAAGCCACTCAGCTTTCCTCCTCTTGAAGACCCTTTAGACCCATATGTCCGATAACCTTTTTCCACATGGATGGACTTCTGACGAAATATGTAGTCCCTCTTGGTGCTACTGGAGTGGACCTTTCTAACAATCCCACCCTTATCTTGTAGCAGGGGAAATTGAGAGGTTGCAAAAGCACTAGATGACTTGTCAACAGGATGAAATCCAGAATTAGCAACCTGTTTCTCCAAGAGTCCACCGGGAACTTGAGAATTTTCTGCCACAAAAGATTTCTCAGTTTGAGAACCCAGGGGAATTGTATTACAAGGACTTGGAAGACTCAATCCAGGACCTTTGGTTTCTACTTTCGATTGAGATTCAGTCTGGACAGAAGAACAGCCATCACCAACGCCGTCACTGTATAAACTACTTAGAGGGTCGCCATCCATTGCACAAGCATAGGACACGTTCATGTCACAAATTAACAAACACCACATTGCATCACCAACACTGAAAAATGGCCTAACCTCTCGAAGAACACAAACCAATTCAGCCAAGATGTACTTCTGAAGCTGCATTAAATCTTCAAAATAATGCTCTCGTGAAGGATCAAACTCTTGGCCATTTCTTAGAAAATTCAATGTGTTATCAACTATATTAGATACAGTATCTTTGCATCCATAACAGATGCCAGGCCTTAACATAGCCTTTGTAGCAACATCTTCAGTGTAGCCACAAGCAACAATTTTTTTTATTGCACTCTTGAAAATGGTTTGCAAATTGCTCAGGAGAAGTTCTTCCAACTGAGCTTCTGTGTGATCACTCCAATCAACCCCATGGGATTCAACCGCCTCTAGTTCATCCTTATGTTGGCTATGCCTAACCTCGGATGAAATTGCAGGGCTAGATAATCCGAGGTCAAGCTTCAAGCCATCAGAAGAATCGTGGCTACCACTGCACAAGTCAGAAGCTGTGACTTGCCCAAAACATGGGGTCATTTCAACTTTTTCAGCAGAGAACTCATAACTGAGACCATCATGCTGAAGTGAAGGTATAACCTTATTTGGATCTCCTAAAGGTGGATCAGCCCTGAATTTTCTCTTATTCCTACTTCCTTTTTCTTGGACAGAAACTGAAGAAGACATTTGACTGCTCCCACTGGCAACCAGTGATGCCATTTGCTGCAAATCAAAAGAAGTTAATAGCTGCTATAGTATTTCTCATTTAGATTACAAAAACAAGTTGAATAGTCTCAGGCCTTATTGACATAGCGTGAAAAAAGTCAACATCTTTGCTAGCTGTTTATAATGTAGTTTTAATCCTTACAATTTCTGCTTTCTAAAACTCGCTGTATATAGTTGTCTAATAATGATGAAATAATATTTGCAGAGATAAAACTTAGCCAATAACATAAGGAAGTACCAAATAATCATCATGTGAGAAGACATAAGAAGAAAGTGCAAAGATTCATATTCATATTAGAAAATTACATGTAGTAGGTCAGCAATACAAGTTAGGATTCATATCTCAAGTAATTGATCTGTGCACCACACACACTAGTAAATAAGAAAAGTAATAACTAATGAACATATTACTTTACTTATTTACTAGTGTGTGCAATGCACGGATCAATTACACGGGATATAAATCCAAACTTGTATTGCTAATGAACAACTCATCAAGATTCATGACTTTAACAACCAGCATCCTTTCACAAGCAATACAAGTTAAGATTCATATCTCTCATATAATTGATCCGTGCATCACACGGTATACACACTAGTAAATAAGAAAAGTAACAACTTACGAATAACTCATCAAGATTCATAACATTAACCAGCATCAATTCACAAGCATACAAAATTCACCAATTCCAAAACCAAGGACTATCAAAACACAATGATAAAATCAAAATCAGTGACCTAAATTCACAACAAATTTCATAGCATTATCAATCAACAAAAAAGGAGAAAAAAAAATGAAGTATGAACAACAACTAACACTTGATTATAACACAATGCATTGTATATGAATTAAAGTAGTAAAACTTTCTTACCTCTAAATCTCAGTATTACAATCAACAACGAACAACTTCCTGAAACAGACAAAAAAAAAATCAACAACACTGCCCAAAAACATGCACCAGTAATCTCAATATAAATATCAAGCCCAAACAGAGTTGAAAAAAAATTGAAAAATTGAAACCACTCAAACGAATTCAACAGCATAACAAAACTCCAAACTCAATCCAGATCAGAAAATCGATCTAAACAATTTACATCAACACAATTTCAATCCGCAGAAGATCCCCAATACAAGTGAATGAAAAATTCGGAACTATAATCAGTATCAGAATTGATCGATACATACCCGATTGAGGAAAATTAAGCAAAAATCAAAGATAAGATCGATCTTTGAACAACGGAGAATTCATAAAGAAAATGAATAGTTTTTTAGGTTTTTTTGTTCTTGATTTTTGTTTCTACCCTTTTTATTTTTTGGTGTATGTGTTGAGCTTGGGGAGGCTTTAATAGCCTTAGCAAAATACATGTCCTTTACCCACTATAGTAAACTAGGTTGCGTAATATTATTATAAAAGTCATTTTTTAGTCAAAAAAAAAAGTTTTTTTAGAATATATAAATAATATTTGGTCAAAATAATGTTTTTTTTAAGAATATATAATAATATTTGGTCAAAAAATGTATTAATAATAATAACTTTATCTTATAAAATAATTAAATTTAAAAAGATACTATATTAGTTGTTATTCTATTATATTATTCCATCAATTTTAAAATGAATATCATTTTATTATTTTAAAATAAATATCATTTTAGAAAATAAAATTTATTTCAAAATAAATGTCACTATTATTTTTTAAGGTATAAATAATTGTTATTTTTTAATTATATCTTTTAATTATACTTTTCAATACATTTATAAGATTAATTTAATAAAAATATAATATTGTATGATACTCTTATTATGTTTTTTAATTTGTGCGTAAAAATTTTAAATGATAATTATTTTAAAATGGGGTGAGTATTTGTTATTTTGATCATTTTTTTTTAAGATAATAACTCAAGTGAGGGGAATTTTAAAATGAGAGATGAGAGAATCAAACAACAATCATTAGATCATAATTAAACTTATTTATTAATGTGACTATTAATTTCTCTCTCTTATTAACTTAAATTTTATCTCTCTTATTAATTTGATCTAATGATCGTTGTTTGTTACTCTCATCTCTCATTTAAAATCACTTTCATTTGAAATGTTTCCTACGATAAGATATTAACAACAAACACTTATTTTAATAGTATTGTTCGTTTTAATCGTGTTTAAATACGTTATAAATTTATTTTAATCATGCTTACATACTTTATAGAGATTAGTTAATTTTTGTAAATTAATTTTGGTGGGTAAAAATATTATGATGTGTCGCGGGATTATTATCTTTTTATGAAAAATGATTATTTTTTACAAGTTCTAGAAATTTCATAAATATTTTTTTAAAAAAATTACTTGTTATCTATATAAATTTATCAGCGTTCAGGTGTTTGTCTGTCTGTTTTTTTTAATATGCATGTATGAAAATATAAATAATATTTTTTTTTGTTTAAATAAGAATTTTAAAAAATATAATATGTAGAAGATAATATTAAGAAGTTACGTGAAAGTTAATAATAAGAAGTTATTAAGTAAATTATATAATAAAGTAAGGGTAAAAATGGTAGAAAAATAAATCACAACAAAACAAAGTATTCCCTTTATATATTGTATAGATATAAAATAATAGCATGTTTAGTATCGCTTTTATTTTTTTTATTTTGTTTTTTTATTTAAATTATTATTATTATAATATTATCTTTTTAATAATATTATTATAAAAGAAATTTGTACTTTTTATTTTAGTCATAACAAATAATTTTTTTCATTTTTTAATACTTTTTGCTTAAAAATTATTATAATTAAAATTTTAGTCAACACAAATAATTATTAATAGTCATTACAAAAGTTTTTAATTTATTATTTTAATTAAATTGAATAACTTCTACACACAGTTACAAGATTTTAATCTCTAAATTAGAAGGATTACAATGGGTGTGGAAAAAAAAATTTTTAAAGAGAATTTAATTGATCCTTGTGGTTTAAATTCGAATTTAATTGTATTTTACACGGTCAATCAATTATCTTTAGGTATCTCGCTACATCAAATTGTAAATTTTTAATTAACGGTATATCATGTTAAATTAATATATTTTTATTAAATGACCGTCTAAAATTACTTTAGAGTGTCGATGCATACCAATTGAAAAATAAATTTAAAAAAAAAACAATTTACTTTGCTTTAAAAATTTATCTCCTTTTTTAAAGGAAAAGTTATCTCATTTTAATTTACATTTCTAAAATAAATTATCGAATCCAGTCAAATATATATTAATTTGAATTTATCTTTGAAAAATATATTATCATTTTAAAAATGTAGTAATAAGTCTCGTTAATCTAATTTATGGCCGGTTCTGTTTAGAGTTTTTTTTTAAATGATTTTTATAATATTAAATATTTCTGTTAAATTAAAATGAAAAAGAATTTTTTAATAACATATTTAAATAAAAATTTGATTTGAAAAGTTGTTTTTAAAATATTTCATCGTCTTATTCAAACTTTTTTTGGATATCAAAATTTTAAAAAATAATTTAATTTTAAAACTATTTTAAATAGTTTTTTTATAAAAATCATTTTTGAACAATTTTTTAAAAAATTATAATTTTGACTATATTTTAAACTTTGTTTATGTTACAAAATATTAAAATTAATCTTTCAATTTATAAAAAATAAATTTGAATTTTTTTTAATATTTTAAAAATACAAAGAGAAATATCATTTTTAAAGCTAAAACAAATCTGCCTTTTAGTTGATAGTTGTAAAGACATTTGATAGAAGATGTCCATGTATGACTAAGAAAATAGTAATAGTTTTTAAAGAGATTCTTTAAAATCTTGTTTATTTTAAGAGATATTTTTTACTTTTATTTTAAACATTTCTTTACAATGGTGTATTTTTATAAACTTTAAGCTTATTGAGAAAAGAAGTTTTTGAAAATTCTTTTTTTAATTGAATTTTGTTTTTAGTATTTATTATTTTCTAGAAAATTTAACTTTTAGAAACTATTTTTTTTATTTACATACTTTTTAAAATAATATATCTTTTAGAAAACAAAATATTCGTTTAAACTTACATTTACATTTATGAGGCTTTTAAAAAGGTGGTCATTCTTCAAAGAAAAGTTTTGAAAAAACTTATTTTAAGTGATTTTATTTATTTGAGTTATTGACTTTGAAAAAGATGTATATCTACATATAAAATAATATCATAATTTATTTTAAGTTTTTTATTTAATTTGACAATTTTTTAAACTTTTTATCTAAAGTTTCATTTGTTTTAATAAAATTTACTTTGACTATTAAATAAGTGATTTAGAAGATTTTTATTTTTTTTATTGATAATTTATAAATATCAATGATTTGCTTATATTAATACATAAATATAAATAAGAATTATCATTAAATATTAAATCTTAGATTAACAATATAAGTTGAGTTAACTTATTTATTCTTTTTGTTCCTTTTTTATTATTATTTTAATTAATAAATATAAATTTCTATTAAAAATGGTTAGAAAAAAATACTTGTAAAATAAAAGAATATAGTAATAGGAAAACCATATAAAGCAATGATGTATAAAAGTGAGCTACCTTAAAGAGTCTCAAACTTATCAATATTTAATTATAGCAACAAAAAAAAATTATAAAATATTTACAAAGTTAAATTGTAATTAAATAAAATTATTATTTATTTTATCATAATTAAATTGTGATAATCTACACATAATCTCTAAAAAAAAGTTGAAACACCACAAAGAAATATAATAAATTAAAATAGAAAATAGATGAATATTTTTATTTGTGCATAACCTTGTTGGGGTATGTGGCTTGGAGGGATTTATATAGATTAAGTGATCGGATATAGATCATAAGAGTAATTTTTTATTTTGTCCAATAGAAATAAACTTTGCAACTTTTTTACACCATTTAAGAATTGAATTTAAATTTGTTACATATAAGATTGTATAATTTTGCAACTACATCTCAAGGATATTTGTTTCTCACATAAAAGATTGCATAATTTTGCAACTGCATCTCAAGGATATTTGTTTCTTACATAAAAGATTGCATAATTTTGCAACTACATTTCAAGAAAATTTGATGATACATACGCGGGATTTGAATTTGACACATTATTTATTTTCTTTTTAAAAAAAATAGATTGTATGATAAAAAAAATTAACTCAAGACAAAGGGCGGAGAATATATATATATATATATATATATATATATATATATATATATATATATATATATATATATATATATATATATATATATATATATATATATATATATATATATATATATATATATATATATATATATATATATATATATATATATATATATATATATATATATATATATATATATATATATATATATATATATATATATATATATATATATATATATATATATATATATATAAAACGAGGACTAAGACCAAAACCCTTAGTAATATTTTGTAGCTAAAATAAGGAACTCCCTTCAAAATTCTTAAAAAGTCTACTCTAATGTAATCAAGATGATCAAACTAAATGAAATTTCTATGTGTAAGGCAAATGCTAATAAGTTTGTTTGTACAAGCATTTTCTGATCTGACCTGATCAGGAGGGATCACGGACTGGCCACACCTTGCTGGACGGTTATCTGTTCGCCGAGGTAAGAACGAGGAGGGGGGTGTACCTGCAAAGCACTCCGATGCCAAAGTCAGAATTTGGGCAGAGTGAGAGCAAGAACAGAAAGTTGGGTACGAAGTGGATTACCTGACCCTCTTGAAGAAGAGGGTATTTATAGAGAGACCCCAGCGCTGGGCCAACGGTCATTCGAGGTGGGCCGGACGACCAGGCCCAACCCTAATGACTGCTAGGGCTTACGTGGCGTAGTGAAGACCAGGACGGGGTCTTCGCCCTAGTTCAACCGCTCCTAGGTCTCCGGAAAGTGGGTTTGACCTGCTCTTTCGGAGGTGGGCGGTTGGCCGATGACGTGTCCCCGCGGAGGGGTGCACGTGGAGAACGTGCGCCGAGCACGTTATTCTCCCGCGGAGGGAGCCCGGGTAGTCTTGCTCGTCCGGTGTGATGGGCGACAAAAGGGGATGCGGTGTGGTGGCTTGTGCCCGGCGGACGGTCCTGCTCGTCCGAAGGGGCGTGTGCCAGGTGTGCTTAGTTCGCCTGTTGGGCCGTATTTGGTATTGGGCCTGCCGAGGTGAGGCCCACACCGGAACAGGAGCCCCCCAAGTCGAAGCTCTGGGGAAGAGCGAGGACTTGAGGTCGTCATGTCCGGAGCGGGGACCCGTGCGAAGGGCTCCGGTCGTCGGAAAAACGGGGAGGAGGCAGATGAAGAGACGCGACTGTCAGGTTGCTTCCACGTGTCTCGCGTTAAGCGGTCGTAGGGGCGGCTGACCTATGTCATTAATGAGCCTAGGGTCGCTTCGAGTCCCGCGCCGGGTTATAAATATGGCGGTCCCCGCTCATTCTGTTACTTTTCTCCCTGTTGATCTTTCATCGTCTCTGCTCGTCCGCCGCTCGCCGCCGATCAACGCCGTGCCATTCGTTTTTCTTCCGTCCGCCGCCGTTACAAGTGAGTTCCTCTTTTCCCTCTCTTTTATTTTCGTCGTCTAACTGGGACGTGTGGTCGGGGCGCGATGAACGCCCCGAGGAGGGATGCGAGTTCCGCCGCGTCTGGCGAGTTTTCCGATGAATGCCCCGGGGACGGTAGGCTAGTTCCGATGAATGCCCCGAGGACAGGAGCTTTTTCTGATGAATGCCCCGAGGACGGGGGCTTTTCTCCGATGAATGCCCCGAGGACGGGGGCTTTTTCTGATGACTGCTCCGGGGAGAAGTATCTTCTCCGATGGCCGTCCCGAAGGGGCTGAGGGGTCGTCCTTCGATCCCCGAGGAGGATAGACGGGGAGCGAATGTCTGCTCGTCTCCCCTCGGCCTTTGTCGCCCTTTCACTTGACTTGCGGTGGAAGGGTGGATTTGATCCTGGCTATCGAATTCACCGAGGTCCTCTGCTTTCAGGTGTAGATGTCGGCTCTGGTGCCGGGGATAATGGTTGAAGATAATGAACCCGAGGTCCCGGAGTATGACGACGGGCGTATCTCCTCGCCCGAGGAGTGGGCGGCCGAGGAGCCACTTACCATCCCTTCCTGTTTTGTGGTCGACCCGTCTGACGTGTATGCCACGGTCGAGGACACGCCGCTAGGAGAGACGCAGCACTGGCAGGTGTATCGTCCGAAAGAGCACCATCGGATCTGTTCGCGCTATGGGCGGAAGATGTTCCCGATGTATGAATTTTATTTTAAAGAAGCTCGGCTCCGGTTACCGTTCTCTGCCTTCCATCTGGGGATTTTTGACTGGCTGCGTCTTGCCCCGTCTCAGCTGCACCCGAACGCTCTGGCTTTCATCCGGGCTTTCGAAGTGGTGTGTTTCTACCTCTCGGTGGAGCCGACGGTGCCGTTATTCTTTCGCATCTTTCATTTGCAGCGGCAGACGGTGCGAGGTCGTCACGGATGGGTCTCTTTCAAACAATCGACCAAAATTTTCAAAGCGTATAGTGATTCTGTCAAAGACTTCAAGGGTCGGTTCTACCTCGTCAAACCGATCACGCAGCACGGCTCGGACACTCTCTTTGACGAGGGCGAGCGCACGGTAGATGGCCAGTGGTTCCGAGCGTGGCTTCCCAAGATACATCTGCTCTGGACCTCGGAGCATTTCAGTCGAGGGACGGATAGGTATATCGTCCGGGCGGGAACCCTCGAGGAGAAGGACATGGCCGCTTATTTGAAAATAATTGCCTTTGTGCGGTCACTTCCCCCGTCGAAGCTGGTGACGCCCGACGGTCGGTACATCCTCGATGCCCAGGGGAACGTACGCACTAAAAAGCGTTTGATAAATACTAAGACTTTGCTCGGCTGTGCGACCGGGGCGGCCGCTCTAGATTATCTAGGTAGGGATGTTTCGTTTTCCCTTGTGGTCGGGGTTTTTGATCGTCGCTAACCTATTTTTTTGTTTTCGCAGCGAACATGTCTACTGTCGACGAGCGGGTGAAGCAGTTGCGTGCTGCCAGGAGTGCCGGGGTCCCGAGGACGAGGGTGAGTCAGCTGGTCAGTCAGGAGGTCGCGACGCAGGGGGGTCAAACTTCGTCCTCGTCGCCTCAAGAGAGCCAATCCCCTGTGTCCCAAGGAGTGTCGAAGAGGCAGAGGTCCGAGGAGCCTCGGGTGGTGGATCTGACGGTCGGCGCCGTCGAGGAAGGTTATGTCGTCCCTCCCTGCCACCAGCACCCGGGGTATTTTCATGGTGCCCGTTCCCCCACCGTTTCTGCCGGGGAGGTGAAGGCTGTTCGCCAGGCTGATCGGGAGGCCCGTCGACGTGTCCTGGCTGAGGACTTGGCCGCGATGATGCGGACGTTTACGACGGCTCTCGTGCTGAACGAGGAGGGCTGCTCTGCTGCTGAGCTGTCCAAACTGCAAGGGGATCTCACCTTCACAAAGTCGCGGTTGGCCAAGCTCACTGAGGAGTTGGAGAAGAGCCAGAAGGACGTTGCCGAGGAGCGGAAACGAGCAGAGGGTGCTGAGGGGAAGGTGAGTTCGCTGGAGGAGAAGCTGGGGATGGCGACGGCCGAGGTGCAGGCGCTGAAGGTTCGTACGGAGGTTCTGGACAGCGCTGTTCGTCCGGCCGAGGACGAGACTGAGGGGGATCGGCGTTTAATCACCCGTGCTGACTTGATCGCCCGTATCCGGGTGTTGGAGAGCGATTGTCTGGAAGCCGTTGAGGTCGGGTTCAAGAATGCGGTCGAGCAGATTCAGGTCGCCAACCCTGGTGTCGAGCTGGTCGTGGATGGGATAGGGCCGTACCACGAGATCGTTGATGGAAGGGTGATCGATCCTTATTTCGTTATCCCCGAAGAGGAAACCGTGGCTGCTGACCGAGCTGATGAGGAAGTGTAGGTTGCCGGGCCTGCGTGCTCGTTGTTTTGTGGCCTGCGTGCCGGTGTTTATCTTTTGCTTTGGGCCTGCGTGCTCGCTTTTGTATTATTGACTACTGGGCTGGTGCCCGCTTTTGTTAAATATATTTATCATGGATTTTCTAAGTGTGCGCTCGTTGTTTGCATGTTGTTTTATGCTCGTTTTTCGTATTTGTTCGAATGCCTTTGATGTGTATGACATTTCTTGTAGATTTTCTAAGTGTTCGCTCGGTGTGTTTAGCTCGACAATTTGTTACCGGTAGTGTAGGGGACTGGCCGGTTTGGCCGGGGATGTAGCCGGGCCTTTTCGGGGGTAGTTTTCCCCGGGGCGTGGACGGCCCATCGCGAGCTGGGTGTCCTGCCTGTTCTGGTACGGCGGCGAGGAGCCTCGGTCGAGGTATTCCCTGCCGAGCAAGGCCTTCTGCCCGCGCACACGAGAGGCAGGGCTTGCTTTCTTTGCTTTCTTTGGTCGTTGGTGGACGCGGGGGTGTGCGGTGGTACCATGTCGCCCCCCCAGTGGTCGGGACGATGGGTCGTCGCGGGCAATGTGTTAACTGTAGTACCGCTTAAGCTTCGCGGCGTTCCATGGTCGAGCTAATTGTTCACCGTGCAGGTTTTCGAGGTAATAGGCCCCATGTTCCGTTTTGTCCCGGACTCGGTATGGGCCTTCCCAGTTCGCCGCCAGTTTGCCCTCGTGGGAGTCCTTCTGATTTCTGCGTAGAACTAAGTCTCCAGTTTGAAAATCGCGTTTTATGACTTTGTGGTTATGGCGAAGTGCTACTTGTTGCTTCAGCCGGGCTTCCCGGAGGGCTGCTCCTGCGCGGATTTCTTCGACGAGGTCGAGCTCTTCTCGGAGGGAGCCGTCGTTGTCGTCGGTGTCTAGGGGAGCTTCCGTTCGTCTGGACGGTTCGCGGATTTCGACCGGTATTACGGCCTCGGTTCCGTACGTGAGGCGGAATGGGGTCTCCCCTGTAGTTGAGTGAGGAGTAGTACGGTATGCCCAGAGGACGCTGTGGAGTTCTTCGACCCATGCTCGTTTGGCGTCTCCGAGGCGTCGTCTGAGTCCTCTGAGTATAACTCTGTTTGCCGACTCCGCCTGGCCGTTCGTCTGAGGATGTTCGACCGAGGCGAAGTGATGTTTGGTCCCGAGGTTGGTGACGAAGTCGCGGAAGTTTTTGTCTGTAAATTGTGTGCCGTTGTCGGTGACGATGGCGAGTGGTACCCCGAACCTGGCGAGGATGTTGCGTTTGTAGAATCGGAGTATGTTGTGGGCGGTGATTTTGGCCAGAGCTTCAGCCTCGACCCACTTGGTGAAGTAGTCGACTCCCACGATGAGGTACTTGTTCTGGTATGAACCGAGGGGGAAGGGTCCGAGGATATCCAGCCCCCACCAGGCGAACGGCCACGGAGATGAGAGGGACGTGAGGTCGGTTGGCGGGGCCAGGTGCATGTCTCCGTGTCGTTGACACTTATCACACCGTTTGACATGTTCTTTCGCGTCGGACTGCATTGACGGCCAGTAGTAGCCCGCGCGTAGGGCCTTGCGCGCTAGGGATCTGCCACCGAGGTGCTGCGCGTTGATACCTTCGTGGATTTCTTCTAGAACGGCCGTACTCTGGGATTTGTCTATGCACTTGAGGAGTGGGATTGCGAAGCCTCGGCGGTACAGTCGTCCCTCGAGGAGGACGTACGAGCAGGCCCGTCGTTTCGTTGCGTTGGCCGGTGCTGAGATAGGTGTGGAGGGGGGTCATCCAGCAGTCCGCGTCTCCAATGGCGTTGATGTCGAGGGGTGTGGTGGTCGGGCTGGTACTTGGTTGGGACAAGATTTCTTGAATGACCGATTTGTGACCGCCTCGTTTCTTGGTGCTTGCTAGTTTGGAGAGGATGTCGGCGCGGGTGTTCTGCTCCCGAGGAACGTGTTGAATTTCTGCTGAGTCGAACCCTCTTAGTTTGTCACTGATGAGCGCGAGGTATCCGGCGAGGGTGTCGTTTTTTGCTTGGTATTCACCTCGGACTTGCGAAGCGACCAGCTGGGAGTCCGTGTAGATTCGGATGTCCCTGGCTCCCAGGTCGGATGCTAGGCGAAGGCCGGCGAGAAATGCTTCGTATTCGGCCTGGTTGTTGGTTGTTGGGAAAGCCAGCGTGAGGGAGACTTCGATGACCGTACCCTCGTCGTTATCGAGGACGATGCCGGCGCCGCTCCCCGTAGAGTTGGAGGAGCCGTCCACAAAGATGGTCCAGAGGTGGTTCCCGGTGGTCGGGTCGGGGGGCGTGGTCATCTCGGCGACGAAGTCAGCCAACGCTTGAGCCTTGATGGCGTGCCGGCTCTCGTATGTGATGTCGAACTCGGAGAGCTCTAGCGACCATTTCAGCATGCGCCCAACCATGTCGGGGCGGCCGAGTAGCTGGCGGAGGGGTTGGTCGGTGCGGAGCACGATGGTGTGTGCTAGGAAATAATGTCGGAGTCGGCGTGCCGCTGTTACGAGGGCCAGGGCGACTTTCTCAATCAGCTGGTATCGGGCCTCCGGGCCGTGGAGGGCTTTACTAGTAAAGTAAATGGGCTTTTGTCCTTCTCCGGCTTCGCTCACGAGGACGGCGCTGACGGCTTCGTTAGAGACGGCCAGATACAAATACAGGGTTTCGCCCGTCGCGGGGCGCGTCAGTACTGGTGGTTCGGAGAGGACGCGTTTGAGGTGGCGAAGGGCTCTCTCACATTCGTCCGTCCATTCGAACTTGGTCTCCTTCCTGAGCAGTTTGAAGAACGGGAGGGCGTGTTGGGCCGATCTCGCGATGAATCGTGAGAGGGAGGCTAGTACGCCGTTGAGGGACTGGATGGCACGCTTCGTGGTCGGCGTGGTTATATTGGAGAAGGCGTGGCATTTGTCCGGGTTGGCTTCGATCCCCCGTTCGGTCAAGTAGTAGCCGAGGAATTTACCGGCGCAGACGCCGAAAGTGCATTTCTCCGGGTTAAAACGCATGCGACATGATCTCGCGGTCTTGAAGACCTTCTGGAGATGTGCTGCGTGGTCGTCTTCTGCGCCGGATTTGACGATCATGTCGTCCATATAGACCTCGAGCATGTCCCCGATCTCGTCGTGGAAGACACGGTTCATCATCCGTTGGTACGTGGCCCCGGCGTTTTTGAGGCCGAAAGGCATTACGTTGTAATAGTAATTGCCCGACGCTGTCATGAAGGCCGTGGCCTGTTTGTCGTGTTCGGCCATCGGGATCTGATTGTATCCCGAGTATGCGTCCATGAAGGACAAGAGTTTGAAGCCCGCCGAGTTGTCGACGAGCTTGTCGATGTTGGGGAGGGGGTAGGCGTCCTTAGGACATGCCCGGTTGAGGTCAGTGTAGTCAACGCACATGCGCCATTTTCCATTATTCTTTTTAACAAGTACAACGTTGGACAGCCAGGTGGAATACCGGGCTTCCGAAATAAAATTTGCCTCTAAGAGGTCTTTTACAGCTTGTTCGGCTGCTGCCGATTTTTCCGGGGACTGGCGGCGACGGCGTTGTACCACGGCCTTTGCGGTCGGGCTGATGGACAGCTGGTGGCAGGCGACCTCAGGATCGAGTCCCGGCATTTCCGCGGCGCTCCAGGCGAAGAGGTCGGCATTCTCGCGGAGGCAGGCTTGGAGCTGTCGTTTCGCGAGGTCGGGGAGTCCTGCGCCTACCCTCACGGTTCTGGTCGTGTCGTCCCCGAGGGGAATGAGTTCGAAATCGCCATCCGGGATGGGGCGCGCTGGGTGCTCGTTGGCTGCGTCGGTGTTTTTATTGTCGAGCTCGTCGGTGAAGCGACTGTCGAGTTCAACTGATCCGACCAGCTCTGTTGGTTTGTCCTTTGGCGTAGCGCTCGGTGCTTTCCTTTTGGTCGGTGGAGCGATGGAGTCGAAGCCTTTCAGCGCGGCTTCAAAACACCTTCGGGCAGCTTCGATGTCGCCGTTGAGGGTGACCACGGCTCCCCTTCTCGTGTAATATTTCATCTTCAGGTGGGCGGTGGAGGGTACCGCGGTGAGTTCTGCTATCGTTGTCCTGCCCAGGATGCAGTTATACAGGGATGGGCATTCGATGACTAAGAAGCGGATGCTGATGTCTCTGGCCGTTTCCTCTTCCCCAAAGGTGACTTTCAGTTCCACGTATCCCCAGGGTCTTGTCGTCGTCCCGTTGAACCCCTGGAGGTCGGAGCCTACGTAGGGGGAGAGGTTGGACTCGTTGAGCTGGAGAGTTGTGAACAAATGTGAGTACATTATGTCGACCGAGCTCCCTCCGTCGACGAGGAGGCGCCTGACGTCGAAGTTTGCCATACGTGCACGTATGAGCAAGGGTATGTTGGAATTGGGAGATCCCCCGGGTAGTTCCTCGAGGTAGAACGTGATCGGGTTGGAGCGGCCTCGGAATCTGTCGAGCGTGCTCATCTTGCCGGAGTTGCCCGCGATGAGTTCGTCGAATTTCCTTTTCACAGATCCTATGGACAGACTCCTCGTAGCGCCATCAGAGATGACCATGGCTCTGGGGAAGTGTTCCCATCGGCTGGTTGGTCGGATTGGCTCGCCGACTAAGCTGGATGCTTCGGGGATGCCGAGTCCTCTGCTTGCGAACCAATCCTCGGGGCGGCTGACGCACAGCGCGACCTGGAGTCTCTCACCGTCTTCTGGGGAGGGGAGCTCCTCGATTTTCTTTGCCTCCGGAGCCTCCGATCTGGGTGGTTCACCTCCCCGGGTGTATCGCTTTAAGTGCCCATCTTTGATTAGGATTTCGATCGCATCTTTGAGATGGATGCAGTCTTCCGTTACATGCCCGTGGGTCCTGTGGAACCGGCAGTACTTTGACTTGTCCACGTTGGGTTTGGGCGGCGTTGGTCGTGGAAAACGGACACCTCCCTGCACAAACTCGGTTTTAGCGCATTCGGCCAGTATGCGTTCGCGGGAAGCGACCAAGGCGGTGTACTCGGTGAACCTTCCTGCCGGGCCGCGTGACTCGCGCTGTTCGCGGGGTTCGCGGTGGCGGTCATCCCGACGGCGGTCCCCTCCTCGCCGGTGGCTCGAAGCTCCGTCGTCTCGGTGCCCGCGGGGGGCTTCTCTGTCTCGGGTGTCGCGAGCGGAGTTGGCCGCTTGTGTTTCCTCGAACCGGATGTAGTGGGCGGCCCTGTCGAGGAAGTCTTGGAGGGACGTGGGCCGGTGTATGCCCACGGCCTCGTAGAATTTGGAGTCATGGCGCAGGCCTTGCTCCATTAAGTAGCGTTTCATTTCGTCGGAAGTCGTCACCTGTACGGCTTCCCGAGTAAATCTTTCGATGTATTTCCGGAGGGGTTCGTCGGGGCCTTGGATGATCGCCCCGAGGACTGCTTCCGTCTTCGGGTGACGCCGGGACGCTGTGAAGTGTTTGGAGAATAGGTCCTTCAAGACCCTCCACGATGTAACTGATTCGGGCTCCAGGCTTTTGTACCAGGTCATAGCGCCTTTCCTCAGAGTCGTCGGGAAGAGTCTGCATTTGATAGCTCCCCGGACATTGCGGTAGTCGAGCATGGCCTCGATGTCTTCCAGATGATCGTCCGGGTCGGAGGTGCCGTCGTACGTTGACAGCGTCAGTGGCTTCTCCATTCCTTGGGGTATGGGGGCCGCCATGATCTCCCGGGATAGTGGGGTGCGGTAGTCATCCTCGTCGCTGTGCGCCGGGGATCTCAGGGGGGATGAGCCGATCGCGGTGTGTCCCGGGTTTCGGGCTCTCGATCTCCGGCCTGAGTTCCCGCCTCGGGTTTCCTCTGTTGGGGTCGTCGCGGCGCTATGGTTCCTCCCGCGACCGTGTCTTGCCGGGGATCTGGTGCGCTCCCGTGTCGCTTGCGGGCGGCGTCTCTCTAACCGCGGTCGGCGGTTCCTGGGTCGAGGTGAGGGGCTCCTCGAACCTCCGTTCTGGTCTTCCCGCTGGGGGTACCTCGGGGAGCCGCCGCGTTCCAACGCTCCAATTCTAGCGTTCTGTTGGGACAGCAGCTGGTTCGTCTGGTTGATGGCTGCAAAGAGAGCGGCTACCGTTGGGTCTGCTCCCGCTGGGATGGGAACGGGGTGGAATGCCGGCGGGCTCGGGGGGCGATGGTCGGCATGCAGGGGCCGTTCCTCGGACGATGGTGAGGCAGTTTGCCCGTCTCTTTCGTCGGCTTCATTCAGGCGCGCCGTTCCTACCTGCTTCCCGTTGGTGGCAGTGTTGAGCGCGAGATCGTGCGGAGTGTCATCGCGGCGTGGGCTGGCCATGACCGTGGAGGTTTGGTGAAACTTTTGGTTTTTCTGCTCGGAGTAACGGGGAAGTTTCAGTTCCCACAAACGGCGCCACTGATCTGACCTGATCAGGAGGGATCACGGACTGGCCACACCTTGCTGGACGGTTATCTGTTCGCCGAGGTAAGAACGAGGAGGGGGGTGTACCTGCAAAGCACTCCGATGCCAAAGTCAGAATTTGGGCAGAGTGAGAGCAAGAACAGAAAGTTGGGTACGAAGTGGATTACCTGACCCTCTTGAAGAAGAGGGTATTTATAGAGAGACCCCAGCGCTGGGCCAACGGTCATTCGAGGTGGGCCGGACGACCAGGCCCAACCCTAATGACTGCTAGGGCTTACGTGGCGTAGTGAAGACCAGGACGGGGTCTTCGCCCTAGTTCAACCGCTCCTAGGTCTCCGGAAAGTGGGTTTGACCTGCTCTTTCGGAGGTGGGCGGTTGGCCGATGACGTGTCCCCGCGGAGGGGTGCACGTGGAGAACGTGCGCCGAGCACGTTATTCTCCCGCGGAGGGAGCCCGGGTAGTCTTGCTAGTCTAACCAACTAGACTTAAGCTGAAAAGTGACAAGGTTAAGATTAGAGAAAGCTTGCACAGCAAGAAAATAGTCGAATTCTAGTAAAAGAATGAGATTAATTGTTCTTTGCAGCCAATTCCACTGTCATCATAGCACTAACAAATTCAGAACAACTAGCATTGCATCAACTAGCATTGTATTTGTCAATGAACTTCAACCAAGCCACAACGATGAGCTTCATTTTCTCAATATACGCCGATTGGGCAAGCAATGTCTGGTACAACTCCTACACACACATTAAAAAAAATTAAATTAAATATAATTTAAACAATTTAATTATATAGTAATTATGAAATTAAAAGAATTCAACTAAAATAAACAAGTTACCAAGGTTGATTTGGAACTACCGTCAACAAAGTCGCCCGATTTTTTGGTTCGAGTCTTCACAAATAGCTCATTAATTCGTGGCTCCCTCCCCAAGTCCTTTTTCTAATTAAAATAATGAAGCTTAATTAAATATATATAATAATACAAAAAAAACTTTAAAAAATAGTTATAATTACCATTCGTCGACGATGTTCGCCGATACTGATACTTCCAACTGTATTAAGACAGCCACCTGCTTCAGATGCCCTCATCTTTTTAGCATGTTCAGATCTTCTCTAAAAATCTTCTGTCTTCCACCACTCAACAAGTTCACCAAATATTTCCTCGCCTATCCAGTTAGGACGAGTGTGATCTCTTTCCCAACGTTGTCTAGCATTCCTAAGCATGTCAGATAATCTTCTAGATACCTTACTTTTGAAAAAAAATTTAATTTTGAACTCGTCAAATTTCTGCCAAGTACACCTTTCCTGCAAGTTATATGACAGTCAAATAAAATGTTAGATATATATAACAAAAAATCGTTATAAAATAACATAACTATAATAAAAATACAATTTACCTTGAACTTATCAAACCATATATCTTTCTCCTCATCTGGGAGCTCTCCGAAAGACTTAATGAGTTTTGTATACATCAATTGAATGACCCAGTTTACAGCTTTAGCAGCAGGACGACACGGATCAAAACTAAACAACAATAATTTGAACGAGTATCAAACATAAAATGACAATATATAGCTAAATAAATATTATAAATTAAAAACATACCCAGATCCCTCAGGCCTAATCAGATGTCGTCCTTCAACCACCAAATGCTCCTCTGCAACAGGATTTGTCTGCTCCTCATGAACATCGTCATCCCCCTGAACAGTGTGGTCATCCTACTGCTGACTCGCAGGTATATGTGTGGGGTGTGGAATGCGGGAGCCAGATCCCTCTGGCTGGTGCGTGGAGGGTGTCGGCTGAGGAAAACTAGATCCTGAAGGCTACGGCATGAAGGAATACTGCTGAGGAAAAACAGTTCCCACAGGCTGTGCGAAGTGAGTCTGCTGAGGAAAACTAGATCCCCCAGGCTGCGGCACGAAGGAATACTACTGAGGAAGAAAACTAGCTCCCCCAGGAAAACTAGATCCCCCAGACTGCTGCGTAAACGTAGATGGTACCCCAAGCGGATGCATGAAGGATCCCCCAAACGGACTAATAAACGATGGATTCCCAGATGGAACCGTTTGGGAGGAGGAGAGTAATGTCGTAAATGGCTGTGAAGTGTCTATGGACATTAGATCTGCCTGAGACTGTGGGCGAAAAGCATACATGGGTGAGGGCGGTACCTCACGTACTCTGGCTCTCGAACGAGGCTGGGTCTCCTTAGCCTTACCCTTGTCAGTTCAGGGTGGCATTGTATCTATTTTGAAATAGTTATCAATAAATAAATAATACGTAAATAAATCAAGAAAACTCTTCATGCTCTTCGTAAATAAATAATACGTAAATAATACATTTGCATTCATATAAAACAAATAATACATTAATAAAAATTGTCCAAACACATATAAAACTATCTATTCAAACTTCATGCTCTTCGGCCGTATTATTTTCATCATCTGATCCAATAATGTCCTCAGATCCAATATCTTCATGCTCTTCGTCCACATTATTACCTACCAACAAAACAGACGCATCAATTTGATGACCCTCGACCAATGTATCACACAAATTTGTAATTTCTTCAACTTCAACTAGCGGATTAATTTGAGAAATTTCATGGTCTTGGTAAGCAGCATCTTCCACTAGATCGTCAGTTTCAATATGACCCAATGGTTTTGTTTTGATTACAACACACCATCCATGTTTACGTGACTGAATTGAAGGGTACGGAACATAATAAACTTGTTTAACAATATGTGACATTATGAAAGGGTCATACTCTTTGTACCTTCTGTCCATTCGAATATCAACAATGTTATATTTCTTATCTATTTTTGTGCCCCTGGAAGATGGATCATACCAATCACAATAAAACAAGACAACTCTATTTTCCGAGTCCAAGTAATTGTATGCCAACTCGTAAATATGTGTAACAACGCCATAGAAGTTGTCTTCACCACCATCTGTAACTCCTTTAACAAATACACCACTATTTATGGTTTTTTTCCCTTCAGTCCACGTCTAGGTGTGAAATTTATAGTCGTTCACAAAGTATGTGTGCCATTCAATTGCTCTTTGAACAGGCCCTCTAGATAAGTTACGCAAATGAAGTATTTCTTGAGTCGGTGCAACAATGCATGACAATTGATCCCTGAACCATGCTGGAAAAGATGCATGTATTTGACCGGTAGTTGCTTGTTCACCGGTGCTTTGAAAATAGGAGGCGTTAAATGCCCTATAAAGAAACACATTTTAAGTTAGATGTAATAATTCAATTTGTAAAGTCAGATAAGTAGATACGTTAGGGGTATACTTACTCAAGATATGGTCTAACTTCAATACAGTTAATAAGAACATGAACGTGTGCAGATTGCAATTCTTTTTGGGTCATTCAATGCACATTCTCCTTTCCAGAGGGGCGACCGGGAAGACCGAAGATTGACAAGGTAAACTGACTTCTTTTGTTAACATCAAATTCATTCCTTATGATTCTTAGAGTTAACATCAAATGATTGAAATAATGACTGCAAAAATGTGATGTTTCCCGATGCAAATAATGTGCACAACCTCTTCAAATCATCTATTAAAAGTTGCAAATAAACATCGATTCCGGATTTAGGACTTGACGGTCCTGGAATGAGGCAAGTCAAAAACATGTACGGTTTTGTCATGCACATCTCTGGAGGGAGGTTGTAAGGGGTTACAATAACTGGCCAACAGGAATATGCAATTGCAGATGCTTGGACGTATGGAGTAAAACCATCAGAGCATAGTCCGAGCCTGACATTTCTAGGTTCTGCAGCAAAATCAGAATGTACCCTATCAAAATGTTTTCATGCCTCACCGTCAGATGGATGCCGCATAATGCCTGAAGATGTTTTGTTTGTATGATGCCATGTCATTTGACTTGCACTATGCATTGAAGCAAACAATCTTTTTAACCTTGGTATTATCGGCAAATAAAACATGGACTTCACTGCTACACGTTTTTGTTTACGGTTAATCGCTTTACTACGAACTTGATATCTCGGACTCTTACAGAACTTACATTCCTCCAGCGCCTCATCATTAATACCAAACTCATTGTCATAAAACAACATACATCCATTTATACAACAATCAATCTTTCGTACTTCTAAACCCAACTTCGACACCAACCTCTTTGCATCATAATAACTTGTAGGCAAGTTGTCTTTCGTAGGAGTCGCATCCAACATCATTTTTGCAAAGTATTCCAAACACTGATCAGGAACATTCCAATTTGACTTTGCAGCCAATAATCTCACACACATTGATAATTTTGAATCTGCCGACCCCTCAAACAACGGTGTATTCATTTCTTTCAACAATTGGTAAAATCTTTGTGCTTCCTCATTCGGCAACTCTTCACCATCAAAATCCTGAGGTTCATCATATGTCACATTTACTCCAAATGCATTACCAACCATTTCATCGATCAGATTAAATTGTTCATCAAATTCCATATGTGATTGACTGCTTGATGCGTCTGTATTAGTTGTCTCTGCATGTACGTTACTCGGTAGTTGTTCTCCATTATATGTCCAAACCCAATAATTTTTAATGAAACCCTTCCTCTTCAAATGACGTTCTACTTCCTATGGGTCACTAATTATACGTCTACATTCACATTTAAGACAAGGACATCTCACTCCTCCTTCACGTCGACAACATTCTTGTGCAAATGCCCACGTGATAAACCCTTTAACTCCTTCCTCAAAATTTGTCGTAAGTCCACGTCTGCCTGGTAACGTTCTATCGTACATCCAACTACGATAGCAACGAAAATATTCCATACTGCACAATTGTACTATATATCATTATATATCATTTTAATAAAATATGTAATTTAAATCTATTTTTTCTATTTCGACACCAACCTAATAAAATATGTTCACTAAAATAATATATTCATTAAAGTATAATATATATTCATTATTTTTAAAGTAAAATATTGACTCATATAAAGTAAAATATATTCATTATTTTTAAGATTATAAGTTATAGGTAGTTAGTATAAATAATTTGCCAATGGTATTAAAAAATTATAGATGGTAGACTATTGACTCATATGTGTTCAAAGTTGACATTTCAAATGCTAATACGTGTTTTAGTTCTAATACGTGTTAAAGTAAAATATAAATTCACTAAAATAATATATTATACTAATATATATTTAAAGTAATACATATTCACTAAAATAAAATTTGTTTTATATTATACTAAAATAATAAATTCACTAAAATAATATTTTTCTATAATTTATTTTTCTAATAAAATCTGTTTTTCTATATTCACTAAAATATTTTTTATTATACGAAAATAATAAAGTAATATGTATTCACTAATATTTTTTATAATAAAATCTGTTTTATATTATACCAAATATTTTTCTGTTTTTCTGTTTTTCTAAAATAAATATTTTTCTAAAATTCAGTTTTTCTAAAATAAATCTTTTTCTATAATTTAATACCATTGACAAATTATATTCACTAAATACCTATAACTTATAATCTTGAAGAAAAAATTTAAAATCTGTTTTATAATAAAATCTGTTTTTCTATATTCACTAAAATATCTTTTATATTCACTAAAATAAAATCTGTTTTATATTATACTAAAATAATAAATTCACTAAAATAATATTTTTCTATAATTTATTTTTCTAATAAAATCTGTTTTTCTATATTCACTAAAATATTTTTTATTTTACTAAAATAATAAAGTAATATGTATTCACTAATATTTTTTATAATAAAATCTGTTTTATATTATACCAAATATTTTTCTGTTTTTCTGTTTTTCTAAAATAAATATTTTTCTAAAATTCAGTTTTTCTAAAATAAATCTTTTTCTATAATTTAATACCATTGGCAAATTATATTCACTAAATACCTATAACTTATAATCTTGAAGAAAAAATTTAAAAACAGTTTTATAATAAAATATGTTTTTCTATATTCACTAAAATATCTTTTATATTCACTAAAATAAATTCACAATACATAAAAGCACAATACCTTATAAAATTTAAAATTTAAAATCCTTATAAAAAACACAATACATATATCACCAAAATTTAAAATTTTTTAAAATTTAAAATTCTCAAAACTTCCAAATACCTCAAAGCTTCTAAAACCTAAAATTTTCTAACCTAACTCTCAAAGTTTTCAACCACAACAACACAAAACACAATAAATATAAACAAATTGAATTGCTAAAATACCTCTGAGCTAACTTTTAAAACTTCCAATGGATGTTAGATCTGGAAAAAAAAATAACAGTTAATAATAACAAAAATATAAAATAAAAGCTAACATAAATCAGTCACAAAACCAACAAATGTTTTACCTTAAATTTGACTCTTATGGAGTAAAAATGGAGCTGAGGGAGAGAGGCAGCAAAGGAGAAGGAAAGGGAGAAGAAGAAAGAGCAAGAGAACTGGAACGGAGGAAGGATACGAAATGGGAGAGAAATTCTGGATTTTTAATTTATAAGGGATGTTGCGACGTGGTTACTGGGACGAAATTTTGCGACGTGGCAGCTGCTTCGGTGGTTTGCGACGTGATTTACCTTTTGGTAGTTACTGACTTGTAATTAAGGTCAGTAATATTCAATGCCAGGTTACTTTTCAAAGTTGCAACGTGGGATTTGTTTCGGTAGTTACCGACGTGGATTTAAGGACGCAACATTTTCCCTTTATTATTTTATCACCGTTGCTCCACTAAATGCCAACGCAACGGGCAAAAATAATTAATGTAAGTGTGTTGCAAAGTGAAACACACGTCACAACTTAATTTCTAAAAAATTCAAACTTCCCCCTCTTAAAATTCCAAATTTTCGTTCCAGATTTTTCACCTACACAATTTATTAATAAAATATGTTAGTGACGTGGTAATCACTTGGCAACACATTTTTTTTCCTACGTGTTTACCACGTCACTAAATCACTAGGGAAAATCAACTTTTTTTAGTAGTGCGCCTTATGCCTACGTATTCCCTCGTGCAATGGGAAAGTCAGAGTCAACGTAGTTCAGAAAACTACGGGTGATGGGGGAAAAGGTTGCTCGCCAAGACATTGTCGTCTTGTGCCTACGTATCCTCATCTGATATGAGAAATTAGAGTAAATGTAGTTCGGATAAACTAGACCACTGGTTGGTTAAGTGTTTTTTTATGAGCGACGTTAACTTCCTATTCCAGTAGTTAGGGTCGATGCCTGTTTGCGGTAGAACGGAAAAGTAGTGTACTCTTTTTTGAAAATGATTTTGAAACAAATCCTAAAGGATAAAAAGGTTTGAATTTTGTTTAAGAGTTTTTAAAATGAAGTGAATTGAATTTGTTTGAGATTTACGTTGCACTAAAGACTATAACATAGGAGCGAATACGTCGCATATCGCCCAAAGGATATACACTAAACACTCTAGATAAGTGAGGAAAAACTCCACACTCATCATTTCTCACATGCTTAAGGTTCGTGGCGCACAATGTTCATCATTCTTTATTAAGTGTCTTAGAATTATTTGAGATGAGAAGAGAAGACACAAATTAAAACACTAAAGGAAAGCTGAAAACCCTAATGTTATCATGCACAATGGTCCTAAGATTAAGATGAAAGGGAATATCCTAAATGTTATCATGCAAAGGATTGAAAGCTTAATGTCTCTCCTACTCCCATCTTAAACAGAGGGACTAGGAATCCTAAGGGATCATGTGAGCAAACACAAGTAAACACTACCCAATTCAATCACAAATGAAAAATAATATTGAAACAAGACACACATTGTTTAAAATTTAATCAGGAATTAGTCAACGTAGACATCAAGAATCAAGGTCATTAATTAATCAAGAGTTAGCATTAAAAAAATTTAATCTTTAAATAAAATCTTAAGTTACTATTAAATGAATAAATCAAAACTAACTCCTAAAAACAAAATCTAATTCTAAACAATGTTAATCCAAATCAAAATTAAGTTCAACATTAAAATCTAATTTAAAAAAAAACAAACTAACCTAACTAATTAGTTAAAAACTAATTAATTAAATCTAGAGTCTAATAAAAGACTAACTAATTAATAAATTAAATTCTAATTAAAACTAAATAAGTAACTAAGCTAAAACAAGTAATTAACCTAAATCAATTCTAAAAAAGAAAAGAAAATAAAAGGGTGTGAGAAGCATTAGAGAATTGAAGCCCAATCTGAACAGGCTTGAACGGGTCTCAAGAATGGGTCGGGTCCCTTGACCCGAACCCGATTTGACCAAAGTAAAAGGGCGTGGAACCCTACCAACTCAATACACGGCCGCTTAGCTTCTCAGAAACGCAGAACAAAAACGAAACTTGAGAAAACCACAACAAAGCCTTTTCATTCTTTATCTATCTCGATCATATTCACCATTGAACTCAAAGGAAAAAGAACAACTCAAAAATGAACAAAAAGATTAGCGTATTCAACCTTCACTTCCATCAATCTCACACTCTCTCGCTCAAACTATAGTTCGCTCTATTTGCAACGAATCGGTCAAGTTTGATTCGGTTGATTCCTCAATCCTCTCCCAACGCAAGCTCGATGTGACAAACCCTCGCTCTCAGCGTCTCCTTCAAACATTTCAACAACCTACTTCCCCTTAAAATCGCACTACTAGAGTCAACGCTCCTCCACCGCGATTCGCCATGGATCTCAACCAAGTTAAGGATCAAAGATTACAAACAACTACCGCAAATCTACTAACGAAAACCGCAATTAGAGCTAAAAAATTCAACAAGAAGATCGTGAAATCAAGGCTCAGATCGTGATTGTCGTATTTGTGTGAAGACATGGACATCGAATCATCGGTGAGCTTTGTTATGCACTTCGAACCTTCATCTTTTTCTTGCATTTAATTCTTGTTGTTGCGTCCTTGAATTTGTCATGACTTGCCACTCAATTCTGATTTTGCACTTGGTAAATTCGTTGTGTTGTTATTTATAGAAAATGATGAAGTACCCTTCTTTCTTTTGTGCAGCTTTCCTTTTTTAATGAAGGTGAAGATTGGGCGCTGCAAAAGAAGTTCTCTGCATAAATTTTTTAGGGTGAAAATTGGTTGTTGTAATAGAAAATAACAGGATGGAAAGCTAGCTTCCCTTTTTCTCCTTCTGCAACCCTTTATATATCAGAGATTTGGGGTAGGATTGGAGTTTTGTTTAGGGTTGAGCTGGAAAATTGTTGTACTGATTTTTAGCAAGGTAGTGAGTAGTGGCTGAGTTTTGGGGTTGAGTGGTTATACAACTTGTACGAGTGCAGCAGAGCCATCCTATTAGGTTTTTGTTTGCATCTGCTATATGGTTAATTATGTCTTCTATCTATGTACCTTTTCTGCAATGAAACTTTTCTTTCCTTTTTTGCTGCTACAAACTCTTCTTTTTTCTTGTTAGGTATTTTTCTATGATGGTATTGTGTGGCTGTTTTTGTCCAATATACAATGTTTCTTATTATCCCTGCATGGAAATTTTGTATGAGTGCTACGAGGATGTAGCCAGCGGTAGTGAGATTTACAGTGTTGTTTTGGCTGGTCGTCGAGTGGTATTGGTTTTGGATTGTAGTGGAGGTGGGTGTAGCATCATGATACTCGGACGTTGGGGTATTGAAGGGTAGTATATGGCTTATGGCTCATGGTGTTATGGGGATTTAATGTTATTTTTCTTTTATGATTTTCCCCTCACTGTGCATAATAATAAGAACGTGTATTGTTAATTCAATAACACTTCCCACTTGGATGCTCTTGCCAAATTAATATAGTCTAGAAGGACTATATTGGATTTGGATGAGATATTTGGATTTCATTCACAAATGGATGTGGATTGAGGTTTAGAAAAAAAAATGGGTTTGAAAATGATTTAAAATAAATATATGTGTGACTTATTTGGTGAAAATGGACAAATGGCTTAAAGAGTGGGTATGGACCAAGAATGGATATAAATGAATTGTTAATGACTTGAAAAAGAATAGTTATGTGGCTATTGAAAATGGTTTATGATGGCTTTGTATTTTGAATTTAAGTAATCCACATACATGTATCCTCCAACCTTTAAATCAATTCCTAACAAACCAACTACTTAAGAAATATTTGAATCAATCTTTTTTGACCCATCAAACACACAAACCTCAAATGATCACCTGAATGAACACTCCATGGAAGCCACATTGAATTCTCAACAAATATCCTCACTTGAACATTCCAAACACAAGTCACTTATCTAAGCAATGAACACATGGAAAAATAGTAATGGCTGAAGCACAATATGAACTTGCAACCTGATTTCTTTTGTTTGCAACATAACCCAATGTTTTGCAACTTAGTCCACAGACACCTTGCCTTCATGACCAAGGACCTCAAAACATCTTTGACATGAAAACCCTAATCCAATGAACCTCAACTGCTAAGAGTCCACAAGCTCCACCACGAATCAAAAACCTCAATCCTCCCTGAGATATACAATGATGAAGATAGTAGCCTAAGATGAAATAAAACCCTAAACTTTAAGCATCTGATACTCTGAAGAGATCTTAAAGAAGATGACAATATATCTTGATAAATCTTGAGTGGAAGTACTCATAATGATAAGGATTCAGCCATTGCCTCAACACAAATAGGAAACCTTGATCCAAATAAATGTTGCAATCTCGTGTCTTAGAAAATCAATGCAAAGTATGACTATGAGGCTATGACCTAAAATAAAACGCAGATGAATAGGAAACACATGCCAGTTAAGGTCAGAAAAAGATGAAGGCAAATTTTAGGGTGCAACAGCTGCCCCTATTCAATCGACTTGAACCTGAAGGAATGGTAGCAAAGACTCTCAGGCATTCAAGGTACAAGGTGATTGAATACAAAAAGAACCCGGAAATTTACAAACTGCGGGAATGGACACAGTGCAAAGATTGCCAACCGAAAGTGGACTTGAAGAATAACGGGTACCAACCAAAATTTAGGATGACCGAAATGGTAGCTGACCAAGAATAATGGCTACTAACCAAAATCTAGGATCACCAAAGAGTAATAACCAAAAGTTGTGAGAAAGAGGCTACTAACCAAGAGTTAGGATCACCCAGATGTCAACCGAGGGCGAATACACAAACGATAAAGACTACCAACCAAAAGTTGGGATCGTCCATGCAGAAACGAAGACTACCAACCAAAAGTTGGAATAACGGCTCCACAGGGGAAACAATAGAGGACTACCAACCAAAAGTTGGGATGAAAGCTACTAACCAAAAGTTAGGATCACCGGAAAGGAAGACTACCAAATTAAAAGTTGGAATCGTCAACAAATAAACAGATGGCTACCAACCAAAAATTGGAATCACCAGGACGCCAACTGAAGGCAAACCTGCCGCAACGAAGACTACCAACCAAAAGTTGGGATAATGGCTCCACCTAGGAAACAATAAAAGACTACCAACCAAAAGTTGGGATAACATTCACAAAACAACGGACTACCAACCAAAAGTTGGGATAACATCCTCAAAACAACGGACTATCAACCAAAAGTTGGGATAACATTCCCAAAACAACGGACTACCAACCAAAAGTTGGGATAACTTCCTTAAAATAACGAACTACCAACCAAAAGTTGGGATAACATCCACAAAACAATGGACTACCAACCAAAAGTTGGGATAACATCCCCAAAACAACGGACTACCAACCAAAAGTTGGGATAACATCCCCAAAACAACGGACTACCAACCAAAAGTTTGGATAACATCTAAACAAACAAATAAGTTAGGAATTACCAACTAAAAGTGGGAATAACATCCGGGATAGGCAGGAGGTAACATCAACTGACTTACAACCTGAAAAGAATACTCCACTGGGGAAAGAGAAGCTTAGACAAACAAACTCTGCCGTGGAGTAAAAGTAAGATGAAAACATCTATCAATAAATTTTCTGGGGGTAAGGTACCATAAAGCCCCATGAATTATGTTGTTATCTGCTGGAGAGATATCTAGCAACAAAGTATCAAACTTGGCTTATGCTTCGGATGTATATGTTTGAATATAGCGTAATTCTCTATATGAAATGGAAATGCTACACATTTGGGATGATGCAATGCAAATGATATGCAAAAGAGTACCACCAAGAAAGGCGCAAAGAAGATCAGAAAATCAACTCTGCTGAGGAAAATACCCTGAACGGCCTTCCTGAAAAGAACTCTTCTGGGGAGAATTCTACTCGGTTGAGAATTAAGAAAGATATCTTTCGGGAAATCGTCCCAAAGGCCTGCCTTTGAAGAATACCAAATACCATTGGACTTTGCTGAGGATGTCAACCATTTCTGATTTACTCATTGAGGGAATCAACATCAATATCTACTTGGGGAGAGAAGTCAATGACATAGATCATGTCGGGGAACAACATTGAGCTTACCCTGCTGCTGGGGAATAATCTCAATCTTACCCTACTGGGGATAAGTACACATCATTGATGGTGAGATATTTCTGATTTGAAAGCAATACTTTGTGGAGAGACAAAATCTATGTTGCGGAATAAATGCCTGACTGCGTATTAATACCCTAACTGATGTGGTCAACTTCTGAATACTCGATGGGGAGTATAAATCAACTCTGGCTGGGGAATTCGACCTCTTGAATTCCTGCTAATAATGTTAGAACTTCAATGATCTCTATCTGGGAGAGAAGTCTACTGGGGAGAAGTGAGATCAAACGAGCCTTATGTTGGGGAATATGACAACATGTGAGCCACTGGGAATAAATGTGCCAAATACAGTTGGGCTTTTGGTTTAAGGATGGGACCAAATTTATGGTGATTGTATTTTTTAGGGATTTATTCTTGGTTGCCAATGAAATTGGGCTTTGAAGAGGAACTACCAGACGAGAACTGGTATTTAAAAGGTAGACTACCATACGAGAACTGGTGGCAAAAAGGTTAAGCTGTCAAAAGAGAACTGACTTCTAGTTTTAGTGTCAGACGAGAACTGACTTTGTGGTTTGCCAAACGGGAACTGGACTTTGAAACGGGGTTTACCAGAAGTGGACTGGAGTTTAAAAGGTAGGCTACATAATGGGTGACTAGACGGGAACTAGTTTAAAACTGACATATACCAGACGGGAACTGGTATTTAGTAAAGGGTTGGTCAGACGAGAACTAGTTTTATGGTTTTCTAGACGAGAACTAGACTTTGGAAGTGATTTAGGTTACAAAGTTCTGACAGATGACAGATTCAGGCTGTGGGAGGGAATCTAATGACAAAATGAAAGGATATGAAGATTCCCAACAATGGAATAGAGGTCCTTTGTAGCAAGGCTTTTCAGAAGGCTAAGCTTATGATAGGGTGATGGCACGATTCCCCGCCATTCGTCTTGAACTCAACAGTTGCTGAAGGAATGGAACTTGAGTAGCTTAAAAGCATGGAGAGGATTTGCCTCAGATCTATAGCGCTACAAAGTATTCTTGATTACGATCCAGACCGCTGAATAATCAAGTCTTCTTTGATTGATCCTTGTTGGAGTTTCCTCAATGTCAACTACTGACTTGCAATTAAAATTGTTAGTTCACAAATGGTAATTTTAATGCGATGCTCATGCACATTTTGAAAAATCAATCATTATTAGAATGATGTGATAGTGTGTGACGAGTGGACCAATAGTCCAGACGCAATGCTGATTCAGCTAGTGAAAGATACAACAATAAGAAGATTAGTAAATCTTGTAGGAGTTAGTTTACACAACCTTGTTGTAGTATGACTTCAGAATAAACCCCGCCTCATTTAGGTCTTTTAAAGGTTGGAACATGGTCTGGTTCACGGTTATTGAAACAAAGGATGAAAGGCTCAAAGTTTGATTATTACCCACTCATTCTTCATGATGATCTTCAATCCTACGTTCAGCTAACTTGGCACAAGCGTTCACCTTTCAAAAAATTTATTGAATGGTAGGAGTGATGGTTAAGGAATCCATAAGGTTTTCGGAGTGATAGTTACCCCTCTTGTCTTCTGTGTCGGTAGTCACACGACTTTGCTCTTGTTCGAGGATTTTTCTTTTGAGATCCTTTCTTTTTATTCTCTTGTTCCCTAATTTTTTCCTGGACTGATTCTTTTTCAATTTTTTTTTATTTTGAAGTCCAGCGGGATGCCCTAATTTTGCCTAAGTCTTTGACTTAGCGGACTTTTTTATTTTTTTTCTCTTTGAAAATAAGTCGTGTGACGCTGGCTGTCTTGATTTCTCTAAAAGGGTTGTGACTGTCTCACTCCTGGTTGGTGAGGTATAACTATTGTGGTACGACCTCTTGAGAGGTATAGGACATGATTAATCCTCGAATGAGGATACTCCTATAAAATTTGAACGTTCGGTCAAATTAACTGACAACTACCCTGCCCAGGTTAAGATGTGAGGGTTTGACAGTTCGAAAGAAACTTCTACTTATAGGCTCGAAGTGGCTAACTAGGGACTAACTCCTTATCTCTCCGGTGTTTAGGGGATTTGAAAAAATGTATGTATATCATCATCATAATTTTATCCAAAAGCATACGATCATCAATTATGAGTATTCAGTTTCCGTCATCCTTCCTCCAATCTTTGCTAAAACAACAATGATAAAGTGAAGCAAGGAGATATATATGTGTATGTGATTTGCAATAAAATGATAAAAAAATGAGCGAGCGCGACATGATTAATTCAGAAAATGCATAATTACTTCATTAATATTACCATTCAAAACAATAATGTTTAAAAACAAGTAGCAATTAACAGGAAAGAAACTAAAAATGCAAATGATAAAAAGTGTCCAAGGACTGCTGCTGTTGAGAACGTCTGCCTGTCTGGACCACTGGCTTTAGGAGATGACACTTGAAGTCTTCGAGCTTAGACATCTGAGAGATTGCCATGGACAACCAAATTTCCTTCTAGAAAAGATATGTACCCTTTTGTCAATCAACTGTTGCACTTTGGCTTGGAAGGATTTGCAATCTTCGGTTGAGTGCCCCATGGATCCTCCATGATATTCATATTGCACATGGGGATTGTACCCAGGAGGGTAAGGTTTTGGCAACGATTTGAGAGTCTTGGGCTCCACTAATGAGTTATGAATAAGATATGGCAGAAGCTGAATGCACGATATAGGAACTGGATGAAGAGGAGCATTCCTTCTTTCCAAGTTGTTGCGAGGTCTATTCTTATTCTAGCGCTGATTCGGATAACCTCAGCCATTGGCTCGTTGATTTGTATGAGAAGGGATATAAGGTTTCTGATATGGTGCCCTAGGCACTACCGTCTGTCCATAAGGATTACGTGACACTGGAGATAAAGACTGCTGAGAAGATGAAGAGCCAAAAGATTTCACCGGTTCACCCTGAGAATACTCAACATCTGCCATGACTGCATTGATTACATCTTCTTCTTCCTCTTGGGAGTTACTGAGGGATTCAATTTCACTGGCCTGGCTGCTCGAGACATCCTGAATTTTTCCATTTTTAATGTCACTCTTAATATGTTCCCCTATTATTATCAAGTCAGAGAAGTTTGGTGTAATTCCAAGCATCCTTTGAAAGTATGGGCTCTGCAAGGAGTCTATGAACATGTTTGCTAACTCTTGGTATAAAAGTGGTGGTTGCACTCTGAAATCCAAGTCTCTCCACCTCTGAGCATACCTTCTGAAGGATTCATTGTTCTCTTGAGACAAGCTTTACAACTGCATGTGACTGGGAGCCATGTCAAGATTATATTCGTATTGCTTCAGAAACATTTTGGCTAAGTCCAACCATGATCGGATCTGACTACTCTCTAACTGCATTTACCAACTCAAAGATGTCCCACTCAGACTGTCCTGAAAACAGTGAATCATTAACTTATCATTATGTACAAATGAGGTCATTCTTCTGCAAAACATCACCAAATGTTGTCTCGGGAAACTATCCCTCTTGTATTTCTCAAACCTCGGTGCTTTGAAATTTGGAGGTAATATTAGGCCGGGTACCAAGAACATGTACGAAGCATTAAGACCAAAAGTATCTTGAACTTCCAAGGCTTTGAGTTTTTCATCCAACATACGAAATATTTTAGCAGACTCAAGAGCTCTCGAGTCCTTAGTCTTCACCATCGAGACCTCCCTTTTAGAATTCGACACAGAGAAAGCAACACCATGATAATCTGTAGTATCAAGAGAAGAGGAACGTCTACTTTGGACAACAAACTATTCATGTAAATCGTGGTTCTCAACAGAGAGCTGCACAGACTGAGCTTAAGTAAGGTTGTTCACTTGCGGAAAATCTTCATTAGGAAGAGAACCATAAAGAGGGTTAGTCGTCACAGTAAAACCTGGTGGAGGATCAACAATCTAGAGGTTATTCCCTGACATAGCTACCAACAACTTCTAACTTGATCTTACTTCTTGACACTGCTTGATTCTGCTTCAAACACTTGGTCGTCTTTCAATAGTCACCACTTGTTCAGAATGAGCATCGGGGATTCAACTGGCTGATCAAAGACAAAGGCAGAATGAGAGTTCTGGCCGGCTGAAGAATGATATGCAAAATGATGCAAAGATGTTTATGCTATGAAATACAAAAGACAAGGGATTAAGGCCTCCAAAATTTTTGAATAACTGTTGTATTGTTGGTTGAATAAATCCAGAACTCCGCTCTGACGAGAAAATACCAGAATAACTAGAATACCCAAGATAACCAGAATACCAGAGTACCAAAATAATTAGAATACCAAAATACTAGGTTGATAAGTTCACACTGACAAGAAAAACAAAAAACCAGATTGGTTGAAAGTCAAGGTTTCCTGCAAAACTCATCCCTCTCACATGTGGGTTTTAGTCTTGGACGCCGTGGAAATCCTAACAGGTCATCAGTATCACGGACTGTCAGGTCGAGAAACAATGATACATTCACCATTTTTGGTTTGGAATAATGGTCAATTAAAGAGGTCTTAACTCACTCCCTAGTGAACGGTCTCCATAATCGTTAGTTTTCAGATCCAACACCCCTCAACTGTCCAAGATGCACTGGATATGATGTCTTCAAAGAAAACCTCATCTGGACGCAAATTTCATGTAGACTCTTGTGTGGCAAGATGCCACACAAGTCCACACTACTTTCCACTCTAATCCTAGGTGTATACTCAAGCCTGGGTATTGGGCTTATCTCTCATAGATCAACCCACCCAACGACACAACAGCAGTATAATATGATAACAACAATAAAGTAAAAAAGTAAAATGCAAATGTAATAACATACAAAATCATACAAATACAAAACATACAAGCGCTAGGATTGACTCAAACCGGGAACCAGAATCCCCAGTAGAGTCACCAGCTCTCACAACTGCAAAAAAGGGCCGGCGGAAACAAACAGAAGAGTCACCACCGAACGTTTACCCCAAATATAGAGAAAGGAAACGATCGAAGAAAATCTAAAAGAAAGAAGAAGACAAGGTCCTCGCAACTAAATCTTGGGTTCAGGACTCGATTACGCAAGGGGAAGGTATGAACACCCCTCACATCCGTTGTACTCAACGCGATCCACGCTTGTTGTCTAATCAAAGGGTGTGTTAACTAAAATCTACTGCTAAACAAGGGATGGAAAAGAAGAAAAGGAGACTCGATAGGACATCTCCGCCCTATGCCTACGTATTCCCTTGTGCAATGAGAAAGTCAGAGTCAACGTAGTTCGAAAAACTACGGGTGATAGGGGAAAGCTTGCTCGCCAAGACATCGTCGTCTTGTGCCTACTTATCCTGACCTGACATGAGAAATCAGAGCAAACATAGTTCGGATAAACTAGACCACTGGTTGGTTAAGTGTTTTTTATGAGTGATGTTAACTTTTTATTCTAGTAGTTAGGGTCGACGCCTATGTGCGGTAGAACGGAAAAGTAACATACTCTTTTCTGAAAATGATTTTGAAATAAATACTGAAGGATAAAAAGGTTTGAATTTTGTTTAAGATTTTTTAAAATGAATTGAATTAAATTTGTTTGAGATTCACGTGGCACTAAAGACTATGACATAGGAGCGAATGCGTCGCATATCGCCCAAAGAGCATACACCAAACACTCTAGACAAGTGAGGAGAAACCCCTTACTAATCATTTCTAACATGCTTAAGGCTTGTGGCACACAATGTTCATCATTCTTTATTAAGTGTCTTAGAACTATTTGAGATGAGAAGAGAAGACACGAAAGAAAACACTAAAGGGAAATTGAAAACTCTAATGTTATCATGCACAATGGTCCTAAGATTAGGATGAAATGGACTATCCTAAATGTTATTATGCAAAGGATTAAAAGCTTAATGTCTCTCCTACTCTCATCTTAAATAGAGGGACTAGGAATCCTAAGGGGTCATGTGAGCAAACACAAGTAAACACTATCCAATTCAATCACAAATGAAAAACAATATTGAAACAAAACACGCAGTGATCAAAATTTAATCAGGAATTAATCAAGGTAGGCATCAAAAGTCAAGGTCATCAACTAATCAAGAATTAGCATTAAAAAAAAAGTTAATCCAAAAATAAAATCTTAAGTTACTATTAAAAGAATAAATCAAAACTAACTCCTAAAAGCAAAAGCTAATTCTAAACAAAGTTAATCCAAATCAAAATTAAGTTCAACATTAAAATCTAATTTAAAAAAAAAAACTAACCTAACTAATTAGTTAAAAACTAATTAATTAAATCTAGAGTCTAGTAAAAGTCTAACTAATTAATAAATTAAATTCTAGTTAAAACTAAATAAGTAACTAAACTAAAACAAGTAATTAACCTAAATCAATCTAAAAAAGAAAAGAAAAGAAAAGGGTGTGAGAAGCATTAGCGAATTGAAGCCCAATATGAACAGGCTTGAACGAATCTCAAGAATGGGTCGGGTCCCTTGACCTGAACCCGATTTGACCAAAGTAAAAGGGCGTGGAACCCTACCAACTCAATACACGGCCGTTTAGCTTCTCAAAAATGCAGAACAAAAACGAAACTTGAGAAAACCACAACAGAGCCTTTTCGTTCTTTATCTATCTCGATCATATTCACCACTGAACTCAAAGGAAAAAGAACAACTAAAAAATGAACAAAAAGATTAGCGTATTCAACCTTCACTTCCATCAATCTCACACTCTCTCGCTCAAACTACAGTTCACTCTGTTTGCAACGAATCAGTCAAGTTTGATTCAGTTGGTTCCTCAATCCTCTCTCAACGCAAGCTCGATGTGACAAACCCTCGCTCTCAGCGTCTCCTTCAAACATTTCAACAACCTACTTCCCGTTAAAATTGCACTACTAGAGTCAACGCTCCTCCACCGCAATTCGCGATGGATCTCAACCAAGTTAAGGATCAAAGATTACAAAGAACTACCGCAAATCTACTAACGAAAACCGCAATAAGAGCTAAAAACTATAACAAGAAGATCGTGAAATCAAGGCTCAGATCGTGATTACCTATTTGCATGATGACATCGACATCGAACCTTCGTTATGCACTTCGAACCTTCATCTTTTTCTTGCATTTAATTCTTGCTGCTGCGTCCTTGAATTTTTCATGACTTGCCACTTAATTATGATTTTGCACTTGGTAAATTCGTTGTGTTGTTATTTATAGAAAATGATGAAGTTCCCTTCTTTCTTTTGTGAAGCTTTCCTTTTTTAATGAAGGTGAAGATTGGTTGCTGCAAAAGAAGTTCTCTGCATAAATTTTTTAGGGTGAAAATTGGTTGTTGTAAGAGAAAGTAACAGGATGGAAAGCTAGCTGCCCTTTTTCTCCTTCTGCAACCCTTTATATATCAGAGATTTGGGGTAGGATTGGAGTTTTGTTTAAGGCTGAGCTGGAAAATTGTTGTATTGATTTTTAGCAGGGTAGAGAGTAATGGCTGAGTTTTGGGGTTGAGTGGTTATACAACTTGTACGAATACAGCAGAGCCATCCTATTAGGTTTTTGTTTGCATCTACTATATGGTTAATTCTGTCTTCTATCTATGTACCTATTCGGCAATGAAACTTTTCTTTCCTTTTTTGCTGCTACAAACTCTTCTTTTTCTTGTTAGGTATTTTTCTGTGATGGTATTGTGTGGCTATTTTTGTCCAATATACAATGTTTCTTATTATACATGCATGGAAATTTTGTATGAGTGCTACGAGGATGTAGCCAGCGGTAGTGAGATTTACAGTGTTGTTTTGGCTGGTCGTCGAGTGGTATTGGTTTTGGATTGTAGTAGAGGTGGGTGTAGCTTCATGAAACTTTGTATTTTGAATTTTAAGTAATCCACATACACGTATCTTCCAACCTTTGAATCAATTCCTGACAACCCAACTGCTTAAGAAATATTCTAATCAATCTTTTTTGACCCATCAAACACACAAACCTCAAATGATCACCTGAATGAACACTCCATGGAAACCACCTTGAATTCTCAATGAATATCCTCACTTGAACATTCCAAACACAAGTCACTTATCTAAGCAATGAACACATGGAAGAATAGTAATGCCTGAAGCACAATATGAACTTGCAACCTGATTTCTTTTGTTTGCAACATAACCCAATGTTTTGCAACTTAGTCCACAGACACATGCCTTCATGACCAAGGAACTCAAAATATCTTTGACATGAAAACCCTAATCCAGTGAACCTTAACTGATAAAAGTCCACAAGCTCAACCCTGAATCAGAAACCTCAATCCTTCCTGAGATATACAATGATGAAGATAGTAGTCTGAGATGAAATAAAACCCTAAACTTTAAGCATCTGATACTCTTGAGAGATCTTGAAGAAGAAGATAATATATCCTGATTAATCTTGAGTAGAGGTACTCATAATGATAAGGATTCAGCCATTGCATCAATACAAATAGGAAACCCTGATCCAAAGAAACATTGTAATCCCATGTCTTAGAAAACCAATGCAAAGCATGACTATGAGGCTATAACCTAAAAGAAAATGCAGATGAATAGGAAATACAAGCCAGTTAAGGTTAGAAAAAGTTGAAGAAAATTTTTGGGGTGAAACAGTCATCAACATACAAAGTATGAGATGGTACCTAAACATTCCTAGTTCCACTCAGAGTCATGATCTTGGGTGCATCTACGTGGTTGAATAGACCCCTACTTAAAACTTTTTCAACAAGGAAAAAAAGAATAATAGATTAGGGGTCACCCTGTCTCACCCCCATTTAACAATTGAAGAAGCCCTATAAACTACCATTAATGGAAACAAGGTGGAAGGAAGAGTGAAGAATAATGTGCATTCATTGATAAAATTTTTTTATAGAAACTAAAGCTCCAAAGGATCTGAAGACTGAATTTCTAATTGAGAGTGTCAAAGCCTTTGTAATGTCAATTTCTAGGGTTACATTTCCACCATAAAATTTCTTGTTCAAAATATTTATGGCCTCATATGTCAAGCATATACAACCCTTGATACTTTTACCCTTGATAAAGTCGTTGTGCTTATTGGATATGTTGTGAGGCATAACTGAAGTCAGTCTATCAACAATAATCTTGGTGTGATTTTTCATTTGAAGTTTTCTAGGGAAATTGGCATGAATTGTTCTATGGTGTTAGCATTATACCCTTTTGGAATCAAGACACTAGTGTTGGATTTGTATTGAGGAAGGATCCATTCTTCATTAAAGAATTGAGTCACAACTCCAATGACATCTCTCTTGATGATGTCCCAATAAGTATGATAGAAAAAACATCCAAAGCCATTAGGACCTGATGCACTTTCCTTGCTCAGGTTGAGAATGACGCCTCTGATTTCCTCAACAGTGGGAGCGAGGGTAAGTAAAGAGTTGGTGTTATCATCCATAAAGGAAGGAATAGTCTATTCAACAAGACCATTGTCTTGCAGGTTGGGAGCAACATTTAATAAATCTTTGAAATGGTTTGTGATATGATTAGCAATTAGGTTGGGGTCTAAAATTGCCTCATTATTGTAGAGAATGACTAATAGAGGTTTGGTGGAAGCTTTGATCTTGGCATATCTATAAAATGATATTATATACTTGTCCCCTTTAGAAGCACGTTTAACCTTGACCTTTTCCTTCCAAAAATATTCTTCTAGGTTCAAAGCAAAAAAAAAAACTCCTTTTGTATAATCTTATTTTGGGCTTGAGTCGCCTCATTATGATCATTGTTGGTAGTTCTTTGTTAAATATTATTTAACTCATCTTCTAGTATTTTTACTCTTTAATGAATGTTACCAAAGGATTTCTTGTTCCAAATTTTCATATTGGATTTTAGGAGCTTAAGATTTTTGTCTAAATGAACATGATACAACCAACTACCTTGGTTTCTCGAGTTTTAGCAACAATGTCTTTGTAGTCATCACGTATGGACCAAATCTGTATAAAATTGAATTGAGAGGGATATCTAGCCTCATGGATCTCAAAATTCATCATAATAGAGTAATGATCAAAACGATTTTCAGTTAAGGTGGTACAAGATAAAGATGAACAAAGATCAATTCATGTTTGATTTCCAATGGCTCTATCTAGGCATTTTCAGTAAGTCTTCTACCATTTATACCACTCGAAGAGATGAAATGATGAAACTAATAGGAATATGAATCAAGTGATTTGAGTTAGACCAATTAAATAAGTCCTCCATGGGGATCCTTGCTGGTTAAGATGTGCCCTTAAACTCACGAGCTTCCATTATGGCATTGAAATCTCCTATGAAACACCAATGAATATCAATTTGGTTAGGCTGAAGAGTGTTCCAAAGTTCCTTCTTATGAATGTAACTAGTGTAAGCGTATATTATAGTGATCCCAAATTTCTTATTACTTTCCTCAATGACAAAATAAATCTACTAGTCATTTGCTGCAATGTGCACCAAATCAATAGTGTCTTTACAAATGCACCAAAGACTAGGCAAAGAGTTATCCTTGTGATTCATGGAAAACAATTTGGGGTTGAGATTTGATAACCAATTTCTAGACAAATTTGAGTAACTCATCCATGGCTTTGTAATAAGCACATAGTGAGGTTTATTCTTCTTAATAATTTTGTTTAGAGCTAATTTGGTGAGGAGTTAGCAAGACCCCTAATATTCCACAAAATATACTTCATAGTCAAGTGTTTGGATTACTAAAGCCATGTCTAGTGTATTTTTTGGATTTAGTCTTTTTAGATTTTCTTTTAGAAGACACCATCTTAGATTATCATCTGGATTGATTTCTATGTTAGACATTTGCTCATTTACTTGTTTAACCATATTTTCCCTTGCACTATCAAATAGGTTTTATGTTTCACCAAAAATTTCTTCAACCTCAGTGGCATCCACAAATTCATTATGTATGATTCCATCAGTGTCCAAAACATCAATATTTAGAGCTTCCTAAATTTCAATCAAGCTATTGTATTTATTCAATAGTTTAACCATGCCACTTATTTCTCTTACATGTTTTGTCTCATGGGCTTTCTACTATTTTTCCTTTAACTCATCTCAATTCTTCTTTCCTTCTACTGGGGCAAACATTATTTTCGATCTCATTGTAGGCTTTGAATTGGTCTTGTCAACTTTATTATCTACCTGAAATTCTTTTCTTATGAAGTTACCATAAGAGATACAAGTATAATAATGGAAAAACTCTGGAACATTTTCATATTCAACCTCCGTGAAAAAAGCAAAGGCAATCCTTTCCATAAGAATCTTTTAAACGAACTCCTCAATCAGATTTAAATCCACATGCACTCTCACATAATGACCATAAGTTCTCTTAAAATAAGCCTTATTAGAAGTAGACTTTATACATATTAGTGTCCCTATGCTACTAGCAATTACAAAAATGATTTTTGGTCGCTAATACTCTTGAGATAACCTGTGAATATTGATCTCGATATGAGCAAAGATTTGTTTAAGTATTGAAGGTACAAAATCCCTTGTCCAACGAAATATCTTCAAAAACTCTAGGTTTAGGTTCCAAGCACTGATTGATCGAACAAAATGAACATCCTCTAAGCAGGAAAAGGAAAACCCAAAGAAACCTTTACCTAATGAAGTGATGCCTCATTTTCCTATGGATTTCAAAAGTTTTGCTAACTTATTACACAAGGAAACGACAATTAAAAGGGTGGAACCTTTAGACCAAATAACTCTTCTACGAAGGTTATGCTTACAAGCTTCGACCCTTAGCTTCTATTCGCCTTCTGGGATTGAGATGGCCAAACGATCACCTTTCAAACACATAATCGAAAAATGACTTTGAGGTATGTGTTGCACCCCAAAATTTGCCCTCACAATACAAGACTTTGTGTTCTAAGAAGGTTCACAAGGTTCACAAGTCCCACAGTGCTTTCAATACCTTTCATGAGGTTCATGAAGTCCATAGGTTGCTTCTTGGAGGTTCACAAGGTTCACAAGCTTCACAATACCTCCCATGAGTATCACAAGATATCTTATGAAGATTCACAAGGTTCACAAAGTTCACAATTGGTCAGAAGAGTTGACAATTCCCTCAGACAATGCACCTCCTAAGCAGTGCATCCAAAACTAGGGTTTTGACTTTAATCAGGCTAAATGGACTTCCAAGACTTCAAGTGAGCTTCATAACATTTTATATGTGTATAAGAACCCCCATGTCAAGTTTCAAGACTTTTCTCAAAAGTTTGCTCAGTCAGATGATCAGATAAGTCAAAAGCAGTCAATGCAGTTAAAAAGTCAAACTGAGGTCAACTGTGGTCAAACCAAAGTCAAACTTCATGTTTTTTTTGCCAACATCAAAGAGAGATTTGATTCCAGGGGTATTTTGGTCATTTTACACAAATTCTACCAATTCCTTGAAGATGGGCTGTTATTAAAATTCTGAGGCGTTTGATACATTTATCTATCACCAGTTCTGATCATATTGAGATTTGGCATTTGGTCAGTGGAGTTTAATTACGATTAGTTTTGCTGTTGATGCTGAAAATGTTGTGACCATGGTGCCCACATGAGTTTGGTTATGAAACAATTGGTTAACATTTTAATCTGATGATGAGATTAGGATCACAAATACCACTTGGAAATATTTATGTTTTATGCCTATGTTAATGAATTAAATACTTGTGGATTTATTCACATTTGTTTATATTTTTTAACTAAGAATAGAATATAAATAAATTCAAAACTTTGAGAATTTTATTTCATAAATAATGCTATCATACAAGAATGGGGATGTTGCTTCATATTTTACAAAGTACTGTTACAAGGAAGTACATTAAAATTCTCAAATCCTAAGGGATTACATTAAAGCATCTATCCTAAATCCTAAAAGTATCTAAAGGTCTTCATGTTCGTATTTGAACTTCTCCATGAATCCTCAGCTAACCTGCACATCAAAAGAGAACAGACAGTACAGAAAATGTTAGAATTTTTTCCGACACTCTCAGAACAATGTCATCATCGAGTGCCAGGAGTGGCACAACCGAAGCTGCGTCCTACCCCCGTTACCGATCCGCGCCGTAGGCGTCAGATCAGGTAATACATGTTCTTATCAAAATGGGACATCCGAGAGATAGGAAAATATAAATGAAGTGGGACTGATTCGTTTCGCCGCGATTGGATTTCCAAACTGATATGAGAGTAAGGCAGTATAGTCAAGCTGGATTCAGACCCGGATGCCGGCAGGTCTAATCACTTTGTGCTCATTTTTTTTCAAACCTGAAATTCCACAACAGCATCAGCACAAATTGATGACAGAAACTCATAAACAAGATAGCTCGTGAGCTGCCAGGAGTAAATGGAAATTTAAATTGAAAATGCACAACCAAAAGCAGCATCAGTTCTGCAACACATAGGTAAGTTCATGGAAACCAAGTCCATATACAAACCAAACTGCATTGAGTGGCATCAAAACAAGGTATCAGAAAAAACGAAATGCAAACAGCATCATACACTGTATCAAAGTTCAGAACCACCAATTAAGAGGCCTAGAGGAAGACCCCAAACAGAATTCAAAAGAAGTAACAGCGAATGATCCAAATTGTGAAAACCAATTTGTTTCTCTTGCTTCTGAATTTCCAGATTCAGCCGAACTTACTTCTCAGAATGTAGTTCATGGTAATTCTGATGAGAATCCTTCGCAACAGTTTTCTAATACAAAGGAAAAAGAATGCCAAGAAAGTTGTTTCTGCAGGCGATTCAGAAACTCCTGCTCCAAATTGGTATAATGTAAACAACGAAGACACACATTGTATTACATACAAGAGTAAAAAAGGGCCTAAAGGAAATAAAACTTTGAAAACAAAATCAGCACCAAATCACAGTTCGAAGGGTAAATCATATCAGTCGTAGCATGGCAGCCAATAATCAGTTGTTACCTTACTCGCAACACCATAGTAGCCCAGAACTCATGTTCTGAACCCAACCAATCTCGAAGGTAACCGAGGCCTCATCAAAGAGTTTCCCTCATCAGGCTCAGACCCTAAGGTCATCATCGCCAATAACCTTCATTCGGCCGCTCTAACTTAAGTCGAAGCATCAGCATCCATTCCCTGAAAGAAGAAGAGGAAAAGTTAACTGCATCAAAGATTGCCAAATCGAAAACGCATCAGTACAGTCCAAATTGAATTCAAACAGGACAAAATAAATTAATCCCGATATCAAACAGATCAAGTAAAGGCAACCCAATCAGAAAATGATCAAACACAATCGAGCTGGCAAGGGGAAAATTTCGAGTCAGATCCAAATGCATCAGGAAACACCAATCTGAGCCGATATGAATCAATTTGAATCAATCTGAATCAATCAAACAAGTCAGTCAAACGAATCAGTTCGAAATCAAACGAATCAGTACAGATCAGTCAAACAAATTAATTTCGGATCCAATGAAATCCAATCGAATCAGATAATCATATCAGCTCAAAACCCCAATCGGGTTCCAAAAGAAGAAACGAGATCCAAATCGTATCAGTATACATCCCATTTGAATTCAATCTAGAAAAATCAAACAAAATCAAATCAAAATCGGATCGTCAAATTCATATCTCAGAAAAAAACGTAAATCCAAGGCCCATTCGAAAATCAGAGAGAGTATAAGAGAGAACAATACCACCTTCTCAAAACCCTAGACGAAGCTGGCAGAGAACGCGAAAACGGCGAGAAGGAGGACACCGAAACCCTCATATGAACGAAACCCTTCGAAGGAGTTCACCAGCACCGTCCATCTGAGAACGGCGAGTAAACAAACTTCAAGGCTCAGAACCTCGTCATCATCGCCTCATCGTCGCAACCACGCCGAAAGCCACCGATCGCAACCACAAAACGTAAGTTGTGAGTTCATCGTGTTGTACATTTAATGGTTTAATATTGAATGTTTTCAGGTTTCAACATAGAAAGGGACTAGCATCGTGAATAAAGCAATGGAAATCGGACAGACGAAGGCCATCGGAGTGTGAAAATCATGAGAAACAGAATGAGTTTGTGAGAGAAGGGAGCGAGCGGCGGCCATAGAGGAAAAGGAGAATTAGGGTTACCCTAATCCCTTTACTCCCCTTTTGGGAATGACCGTGGATCGGGTTGGGACTGGATGTAACTACCGGCCCAACCCCTTTTTTTTTTTATATTTTTATTTGTTTATAATTATTATGTTTTTTTAAGAATTTATTAAAACTTTCTTTTTAAATACTATTAAAACCTGTTTTTCAAAAATAAAATAGAACTTTTTTTTAATTAATAATAAAACCTTTTTTATAATAATTAAAACCTTTAATAAAGAAAATAATAATGATAACATTAAAAATAAAACCTTTTTTAGATTATTAAATTAAAACTGTTTTTGAAAATTAACTTAATCTTTTTTTTTTAGTATTAAAACTTCTTTTAACTTAAATCATAAATTTTTTCTTTATATAAAAAAATAAACAGCTAAAAGTCTCAAATCTTGTTTTTTTTAGTTCTTTTGGTCGCCGTCTGACGTTGCCTACTAACATTGTTCATTTGTTTTGCAGCTTGTCATGTTTACCGTTATTTATTTTATTTTTCAACTCAAGTTTCGTTTGTATTTTTATCTGTTTCTCGATTGTAACCTCGCGAACCTAATAACCGCGTTTATTTTTCGCATTTAAATTTCTGCATGATGTATGATTTAAATTTCTGCTGATGTATTGCAATTATTCTGTCACATTACACACTCTGAAGGAATTAGGTCTAGCATTTGACCGCCGTGTCAATAGTCCTCACCTTCAACCCTTACAACTTTTACAAACCCTAATTTTCACAAATGCCTCGCCGCAGGAAAAATTACAATTTTACCCCTAGCATTAGGTCAAAGAGCCGCTGCGCTCATTTTAGGGTTTCCCGCCGCGGAATCCCTAACCTAACCCTAATTACAACTTAACATTTCAACGTAGAGATTTGGAGTTCCTACACTCCACGTAAGCGTGTCCTTAAGATGCGTTTATTCCCCGTGAGACCTTGACCACAGTCAAGAAGTCTCTAACCTCCCTTTTGAGGGGAACTACGATTACTCTGATTCCACTCCCGTAAGGATACGTAGGCACAAGATGCGATGTCTTGCCGAGTAAACTTAGAATTAACCCCCTTTATTATTTATTATTGCTTATTTATATTTTATTTATCTTTGCTATTTAATTATTTTGCTTATTATTTTGTAATTGTTTCTTGGATGTAAAGTTGTTTAATTATTTAATTATTATTATGGTTAGTAATTAGGGAGTGTAACAACATGTATGTAATATTAAAATAAATTTAGATCACTTTTAAATAAAGATAATTAAAATAAACATGTCACACACGTAAGTCGATTTTAATCGCCGTCTCACTTCCTAAGGATATCCCTCAAGTTGCCTATGAATAATGGTTAAGTGGGGTGTATAAAGCAAGTCCCTCAAATAGAAAAATCATCAAAGTCCCTTATGGTTGCCTTTACGAATCGAGTCCCTTTCGAAAAATGATGATGGTCCCTTATATGTGCTTATTACATCCCACAATGGTCTTCAAAGTCAAATTGTCCCTCACATATCCCTTAACATCCAAAGTAAGGACTACCTACTCCATTATAGTAGGGATAGTCTTACTAAAGGAAAGAATGAAGAATAAGAAAGACCTTTAAACATTAGGGTAGGTTACTCCTAGGTGCTTGCTCACTTCAAAACTGTTTCACACTTAAACAAATTTTCAACAAGTTTTCAAACAAGTTCTTAACACATCCTTACATGGATTATTTATTAACTATTCTGAAAATTTTCTATTCACACACTACACTTTCAAAACAATTCAAAAGTGAGCTTAAGTACCTAAGAGCCCATGGATAACCATGGATGAAAAGGGTGCTAACACCTTCCCTTTTCATAACCTACCCCCCGGACCCAAAATATTCTCTAAGGTCTTTCCTGTTCTTTTATAACCTTTCCTTATGGATAAAATAAAAGTCGGTGGCGACTCTTGCTATCCGCAACATTGTTTAAAGTCAGTTCTCCCACCGTGTTACAGAACTGGCGACTCTGCTGGGGACCTATTTAAGAGGGGTACCCTTAGGAATTAAGATCACTTTAAATTGTTTGCCTTGTTTGCTTTATTATTATGTTGTTGGGGTGCTCTTATGTGTGAAAGGTCCTAACCCGGATCTAGTGTACCTTAGGTAAATGGCAATAGACCAAGGAAACTGTACGACGTATATCGATACGGTTGATCTGGTGGCCATAGTTAGTGCGACTTCTTGGTTGGTGCTTATATTCCTTAAGTCAAGTTGAGGATAATATTGAGGCTGCCATATGTTGTCAATGCACTAACTGACTTTTAGAACCCTAGTTAACTCATCTTGGCCTTTAGAAAGTAGTGAGGTAACCGGCTTTGGTGCAGACTGAAGTTGGTTGACACTCGATACTACGCTCATTGAGATCTTAAACTTGGAGGGTTTTGGTTGGCAAGTAAGTTGCCTTCTGAACAACCACCCTTGTGAAGGATCAATGATATTGAGATCCCTTAGAACCTGGTTACTTTTGTAGGACAGGATGAACCATCTAACTTCAGGGGAGAGTACTTGCCTTTGAACCTCATGCAAGCCTTTAAACCTAGGGCAATTGTGTGACTTGTTTGTGTGTGCCACATGTTTGTGATTGAACATAACATCATGACATCATCATGCATCATGAGCATATCATTTTCCCTAACCATTTCAAGGACCAAGGGATTTATTTTTGTTCTTTGTTGCAGGTCATGGCTTCTGCTCGTAGAAACACCATCAGGATCAACTTTGTAGGGATACCTCCCAAGCTCAAAGAGTTGGTTTCCCTAGTGCCTGATCATTCCCAGTTCAACAAGAGACATGGTCACTTATTGGATCTAGTTACTTCAGGGTTCAATGAAGACATGATGAGTGTGCTGTTTCAGTTCTTTGACCCTAAGCACCATTGCTTTACATTTCCTGATTATCAGCTGGTTCCAACCATGGAGGAGTTCTCTAAACTCCTGGGTATACCTGTTCTTGATCAGAAGCCATTCACAGGCTTAGAGAAGGAGCTTAAACCAGAAGTTATTGCCGCAGCTCTACATCTGAAGAAGTCTGACATTGTTCTAGAGACGAGAAGTGAAGTTAAAGGTATTCTTGCCAAGGTATTAGTGGATAAAGCTCAAATGTTCTTGAAGGCTATGAGTTACGATGCTTTTGAGGAGATCTTAGCCTTATTGATTTACGGCTTAGTGTTGTTCCCCAATCCTGATCAGTTCATAGACGTTCATGCCATCAACATATTCCTGAGTCACAATCCAGTGCCTACCTTACTTGGAGACATCCTACATTCTCTTCACACCCGTACTACAAGGGCAAGAGGAACTTTGATGTGCTGCATACCTTTACTTTCTAGGTGGTTTATTTCTCACCTTCCTCGCTCAGTAATGAAGAATGAGCAAGGGTTCAGATGGTCCAAGAGGATCATGTCACTTTCTCACTCAGACATCCATTGGTGCTCCAGATCTATGGAGAATGTCACCATCATTGACCGTTGTGGGGAGTTTCCTAATGTGCCACTTCTAGGCATAAGAGGAGGCATCACCTACAACCCATCTCTAGCTTTACGACAGTTTGGTTACGCCCGGAGCGATGGTCCACATGACATGTTGATTCAGGGCATTGTGTTTGACTACGACAACGATCTTCAGGGTTACCGTCAGAGATTCATACGAGCTTGGGGAAAGGTAAACAGGATTGACAGCAAGACACTGGAGCCTAAATACACCATTCCTATGGAGGCTTATCTCAGATGGGTATGATTTCGTGCTCAGACACTCATGATGCCATATCCTGCCATCCTACCAGTTACCATGGAACCTGTTGCTGAAGGAGACACAGCTTATACCATCCTTCACCCAGACATGCCTACTGATATGGAAGACTTGCAGAGATCATGGATCCAACTGAAAGAGCAAAGGGATACTTTCGAGGCTCATTACAAAGCAAGCCAAGCAAGGATCCTAGAGCTAACAAAGCTACTTCATGAGGAACGAAACCTCAACTCATACCTCAACACAAAGAGGAAACGTCCATGGGAGCCTTAAAACCCCATCTTTTGTACTTATTTCGTTTTCATTTTTTGTAAGCCTAAAAGGCAAAACAAGTTATTACTAATAAAAAGTTACTTTCTTGTTTGTTTAAGCAAATTTAAATCCTGCGGTCCTTGAAAACATTGCATATGCATTCCCATATCATTGCATCACAGGTTTATAATTGTGCACAGGTTTCTCATCTTCTCGCTGTTTATGTCAGCAATGGCTCTTGAACAATCAGTTAAGGATCTCCAGGCACAGAATGCACAGTTCCAAGAGCTGATCCTGAACCTATCCAAGGGGCAGGATGAATTGAAGGCACTGCTGGCCAAGAAGACAAAGAAGACTAGAAGGTCTGCTGGGTTGCTCAACATGGGAAGAAGGTTCAAAGGTCCTGTCAAGACCAAGGAAGAGGTTGAAGACTATGAATCTGAGGAATCTGAGAAAGAGAGAGGCAGTCTCCACAACACTATGGGGGACTCTGATTCTGAGGCTAATTATTACCATGAGCCTAATGAAGACAAATTCAAGATGCTGGTGGATAGAATGGATGCTATGGAATTACAGAAATCATCTGGGCTGGATTTTGAGGATTTGAGTTTGATATCTGGGGTTGTGATACCCATTGGTTTCAAAGTTCCTACATTTGTTGTCTATGATGGGGTCTCTTGTCCCAAATTGCATCTGAGGTCTTATGTCAGAAGAATTCAACCTCACACTGCTGATAAAAAGTTGTGGATCCATTTCTTTCAAGAGAGTTTATCTGGAGCTCAGTTAGAGTGGTATTATCAGTTGGAGAGTGTCAACATCAGAGACTGGAATGATCTTGCTGAAGCGTTTTATAGACAGTACCAATACAATGCTGACTTAGCCCCCACTCGCATGCAGCTTCAAAGCATGTCTATGGGTGCCAAAGAAAGCTTTAAGGAGTATGCTCAGAAGTGGAGAGACTTAGCTGGAAGAGTTCAACCCCCTTTGACTGATAGGGAATTGGTTGATATGTTCATGTGTACGCTGAATGGTCCGTTTTACAGTCATCTCATTGGAAGCTCATCATCTGGCTTCACTGAGTTGATCATGACAGGAGAGCGAGTAGAGAATGGCATCAAGAGTGGTAAGATCCAAATGGGCACTTCTTCATCAGGTGCTGCAAAGAAGCCTCCCACTGGGAAGAAAGAATCTAATGCTGTGTATGGTCAGCCTGATCGTAACAGAAGGCATCAGTCTGTTAGTGCAGTTCATATTTCAAATCCAACTCCTGCAACAACAGAGCAGCCTCAAGGCAACCAACAGAGGGCTAGAAGACAGTTCACGAAGATCAACATGTCAATGGCTCAGGCATTGCAACACTTGTTGAAGGCTGAACTTATTACCCTGAGGGAGGCCCCTCAGAATCCCAATGTTACCTCTCCCAAGTACAATCCCAATGCACGATGTGCATATCATTCAAACTGTCCAGGACATGATACTAATAACTGCTGGGTCTTGAAGAACAAAATTCAGGATATGATTGATGCTGGAGAAATTGAGTTTGATCCACCAGGTACTCCAAATGTGATTACAGCTCCAATGCCAAATCACGAGAAGACTGTCAACGCCATTGATGGAGATATTGATGAAGATCTGCATGTCTATTCAGTTATGGAGTTGAGCACACCATTGTCTGTTATCAAAAAGAGGTTAGTACAAGCTGGGATCTTTCCAGGTTGTCATGAAGATTGTCTATATTGTACCTATAAGCCGGATAGTTGCTTCATTTTGAGAGATGGGATTCAACGTCTCATGGATAAGTATACTATAGTGTTTGAAAGAAGACCAGCATCTGTAGAAAGTATGGTAGATCATCTGACTCAGGGTAAGAAGATTGAAGAGGTTGACATGGTTGACAAAGTACCACTAAGAATCACTTCAAAGGGTCCCATTAAAATCACTCATCAGGGCCCAATCAAGATTACTGCTGAAGGTCCTGTGAAAGTTGTTGCTGAAGCCAGAGTAGCTCCTCTGATCATTACCACTCCTGGTCCTATTCCTTATACATCTGACAAAGTTGTGCCTTGGCACTATGGGCCTGATGTTTACATCCATGGTGTCAAGCAGGAGCCTTTACCTGATATGCCTGTTGACATTGATAATATTGCTGGATCTAGCAAGATCACTCGTAGTGGAAGAGTCTTCTCTCCTCCAGTTGCTTCTAAGAGTGCAGTTACTCCTGCTGTTACTTCCACCACTGATGCTCGGGGCAAGGGTCCTGTTATTGAGCCTGTATCTACTGATGTGCCAGCTGCTGATGACCTCTCTAAGCAGATGGAAGAAGTATTGAAAATCATTCGCAAGAGTGATTATGATATTGTTGATCAGCTGGGGCATACTCCCTCAAAGATTTCTATGCTCTCCCTGTTATTATGTTATGAGGCTCATGCCAAGTCATTGATCAAGTTTCTAAAGATGGCTCATGTACCCAGTACAATTTCTGTGGACCAGTTTGAGAATTGTGTTGCTCACCTGACCTATGACAACGGGTTAGGATTTTCTGATGCTGACTTGACCCCTGCCAAGAGGGATCATAACAGGGCCTTGCATATTTCAATTGAATGCAGGGGCACTACCCTGTCTCATGTGCTGATAGACAATGGTTCCTCTCTGAATGTGTTGCCTAAGGAAGTCCTGAACAAGCTGAGTCCTGAAGATACGGTATTGAAGCCCAGTAATATTGTGGTAAAGGCTTTTGATGGTTCTAGAAGAGTAGTGCATGAGGAAATTGATCTTCCAATCAAGGTTGGCTCTCAGGTGTTTACTGCTACATTCTATGTGATGGATATTCGTCCTTCATACTCATGTCTGCTTGGTCGTCCCTGGATCCATGGGGCAGGTGCGGTGACCTCCACATTACATCAAAAGTTGAGATATCCGGTGAATGGAAAAGTTGTTACTGTCTTTGGAGAGGAAGAATACTTTGTCAGCCATGTAAACACTTTCAAGTATCTGGAAGTAGAAGGTGAATACATTGAAACTCCATGTCAGTCATTTGAAGTGGTTCCCTGGGCTGTTAAGGATTGTGTGACTCCTCCTGCTGTGAAGAAGGTTCCTGTGGTCATCAGAAACCCTCCAACAATGGCAATGGCCTCCCTCAATGATGCAAAAGCTATGGTGGAAGAAGAGTCCCAGAAGGCTGTTCGTCGTGCTCGTGCTGTTCGTATCACCAATCAAGGGGTTATCAATGCTGTGGGAGATCAAGATGAAGACCACAACTTGGAGGCATGGATTTTTCCTACTGTGGGTGCTGGACTCAATAATTGGAAAGCTGAAGATGTTATCCCTATCTCCTTTAGTCAGGAATCCTCATCCACTCTGGATCCAGTTGATAACAGTTCTACTATTGCCAATTACAATTTCGAGAATCCGATCTATCAAACTGAAGACGGAGACGAGGACGATTGTGAAATACCTGTAGAGCTTGCTAGGTTGTTACAACAAGAAGAGAAAGCTATACAGCCACATGAAGAGCCAGTCGAAGTTGTGAATCTGGGAACTGAAGAAAACAGAAAAGAGGTCAAGATAGGGGCTGATTTAGAGGACAGTGTCAAGAGCAGGTTGGTTCAGATGCTACGTGACTATGTGGAGATCTTTGCTTGGTCTTATGAAGATATGCCAGGGTTGGATACGGACATTGTGGTTCACCGTTTGCCAGTGAAAGAAGATTGTCGTCCAAAGAAGCAGAAGGTTCGTCGTATGCGGCCTGAAATGTCAGAAAAGATCAAAGCAGAGGTAATGAAACAGTTCAATGCAGGGTTCTTGGCCGTAACTTCTTATCCTCAGTGGGTTGCAAATGTGGTACCAGTTCCTAAGAAAGATGGTAAGGTACGTATGTGTGTAGACTACAGAGATCTGAACAAGGCTAGCCCTAAAGATGACTTTCCACTTCCTCATATTGATATTCTGGTAGACAACACTGCTCAGCATAAGGTATTCTCTTTTATGGATGGTTTCTCTGGTTACAATCAAATCAAGATGGCACCTGAAGATATGGAGAAGACTACATTTGTGACACAGTGGGGCACCTTTTGCTATAAGGTAATGCCATTTGGTTTGAAGAATGCAGGGGCAACATATCAGCGTGCTATGGTGGCTTTGTTTCATGATATGATTCATCATGAGATAGAGGTATATGTGGATGATATGATAGCCAGGTCTCAGAATGAAGAACAACATCTTGATCATCTGCACAAGTTGTTTGAGAGGTTGAAGAAATACAGGTTGAGATTAAATCCAAACAAGTGTACTTTTGGAGTTAGATCTGGAAAGCTCCTGGGTTTCATTGTCAGTGGAAAAGGTATTGAAGTGGATCCTGCAAAAGTGAAAGCTATACGAGAGATGCCAGTTCCCCGTACTGAGAAGGAGGTTAGAGGTTTCTTGGGACGATTGAACTACATTGCAAGATTTATTTCCCAATTAACTACCATCTGTGAGCCAATCTTCAAGTTGTTGAAGAAAGATCAGGTGATGGAATGGAATGATGAGTGCCAGACTGCCTTTGATGAAATCAAGAGATATTTGCTAGAACCTCCAATTTTAATGCCACCAGTTGATGGAAGACCCTTGATTATGTATTTAACAGTATTAGACAACTCAATGGGGTGTGTATTGGGGCAACATGACGAGTCTGGTCGAAAAGAGCAGGCAATATACTACCTTAGCAAAAAGTTTACCGACTGTGAAACAAGATACTCACTGCTCGAGAAAACTTGCTGCGCTTTGGCATGGGCTGCTCGCCGACTAAGACAGTATATGTTGACCCATACTACCTTGTTGATTTCGAAGATGGATCCAATCAAGTACATATTTGAGAAACCTGCTCTCTCCGGAAGAATTGCAAGATGGCAAATGATCTTGACGGAATATGATATACAGTATACTACTCAGAAGGCCATTAAGGGGAGTGTTGTTGCTGATCATTTGGCTCATCAAGCAGTAGATGATTACCAGTCAATGAATTTTGAGTTCCCTGATGAAGACATTATGTCTGTTACCAAAGAACCTGGACAATATGACGGACCTGAACAAGGATCCCGATGGACTATGGTTTTTGATGGTGCCTCCAATGCACATGGTAATGGTGTTGGTGTTGTGATTAGTTCCCCTGAAGGTTGTCATACCCCGATTACTGCCAGACTTTGTTTCTATTGTACCAATAACATGGCTGAGTATGAGGCATGTATCATGGGTATGCAAGTTGCTATTGATATGAAGATTCAGTTCCTTGAGGTGTATGGAGATTCAGCTCTGGTAGTAAGTCAGATTAAAGGAGATTGGGATACAAAGCATGATAATCTCATTCCTTACAGAGAACATGTGTTGTCTTTGATCCCACATTTCAAAGAGATTACTTTTGGACATATTCCACGAAGAGAGAATCAGTTGGCAGACGCATTGGCCACCATGGCATCTATGTTTGAGATCAGCTGGGATGATGAAGCTCCCAAGATTACCATTGATAGATTTGAGAAGCCTGCATACTGCAATGAGATTGACACTGAAGGGGCAGAGGAGAAGCCTTGGTTTTATGAAGTGAAAAACTATCTTGAAGCTCAGGAGTTCCCTGAAGGGGCATCTGTCAAAGATAGGAAGTTCCTGAGAAGGTTTTCTGCTAAGTTCTTTCTGAGTAATGGCATTCTGTATAAGCGTAATCATGATTCAACTATGCTTCGTTGTGTGGATAAGAAGGAAGCTACAGAAATTATGGAAGAGATGCATGATGGGACCTTTGGCACTCATTCTAGTGGTCATACCATGGCAAAGAAGATTTTGAGAGCAGGTTACTATTGGTCTACCATGGAAGCTGATTGCTATCAACACTCCAGAACTTGTCACAAGTGTCAAATCTATGCTGATAAAGTTCATGTACCTCCATCACCCTTGAATGTGTTGACTGCTCCTTGGCCCTTTGCCATGTGGGGCATTGATATGATTGGTGAGATCAAGCCTACTGCTTCTAATGGGCATCGTTTCATCCTGGTTGCTATTGATTACTTTACGAAGTGGGTAGAGGCAGCTTCATTTGCATCTGTGACTAAGAATGTTGTGGCTCGGTTCATTAAGAATAATCTCATATGTAGGTATGGTATCCCTGAAAGGATTATCACTGACAATGGCTCTAATCTGAACAACACTATGATTACTGATCTCTGTACGCAATTCAAGATTAAGCATCACAACTCTTCTCCGTATCGTCCAAAGATGAATGGGGCAGTTGAAGCTGCTAATAAGAACATTAAGAAGATTGTACAGAAGATGACTATTACTTACAAGGATTGGCACGAGATGTTACCATTTGCTCTGCATGGTTATCGTACTACAATACGTACTTCAACAGGGGCAACCCCATTCTCCTTAGTCTATGGTATGGAAGCAGTTCTGCCTATTGAAGTTCAGATCCCCTCCTTGAGAATTATGAAGGATGCAGGCTTGGATGAAGATGAGTGGATTCAGACTCGACTTGACCAGATAAATTTGATTGATGAGAAAAGGTTAGCAGCAGTTTGTCATGGCCAGATGTACCAGAAACGGATGATCAAAGCTTTTAATAAGAAGGTTAAGCCAAAGGTATATCAGGTTGGTGACTTGGTAATAAAGCGTATCATATTACCACAGGGTGATCCTAGGGGCAAGTGGACTCCAACATATGAGGGACCATTTGTAGTCAAGACAGTGTTCTCAGGAGGTGCCATGATACTGACTACAATGGATGGTGAAGACTTCCCACAACCTGTAAACGCAGACATAGTTAAAAAATACTACGCATAAAAAGAGACCCGCTAGGTTGACAGGCCTAGGCAAAAATAAGGGCATCCCGGCAAACCAAAAGGGTTTGGGCAAAAATTAGGGATATATATATAAAAAGATGTACACCCGGCAAGTCGAAAACCTGAAAAGGCGGCTTGGGCAAAAAAGGGTATCCCGGTGGATTGAAAACCTGAAAGGGCAATCCAGGCAAAAGTTAGGGATTAAAGCGTATGACTATGTCTCGTTTGGATCACTCATGAAACTGCAACCAGTTGTACTACTTACTCAAGCTCAAACAGATAAAACTCAATCCAATCGTTTCCGTCTCAACAGCAAGAAGATGAGATACTTGAGTGGCAATAGTAGAATTGAAACTCAATAGGATTATTTCCCACATAGCTGATTCTTTTTGTAAAACTTCATGACAAAATTCTCTTACTAGGGTTTATGTCTCCTTGTACAAACTTACCCGTGTATGGGTCACTTTTGATATAAATAAATTCCATCTTTTGAATCCAGATTTACTTTTACCCTATTTACATAAGCGAAACGTCCATTGGTTGTGTTTGAATGTATGTATGCCTTTGAATATGATTGATGTTTACCAGAAATGCATGTATGCTTTTAATATGATTGATGTTTACCAGAAATGCATGAAAATGCAGTAATAGTATTTACTAAGGACGAACGAGGGAAGGATTTCAACGAAGCTTCGCCGGTTCATCTTTACAAGACAGTTACAAACCATCAGTAGGACTAATCCATTTTCACAAAGTCTAATCTCCCCTGGAATTTATATCCATCTCTTTTATCCTCATACGGATATACGGGAAATTACTTTCCAATAAGGGCACGATGAACGAAGACGGGATGTTATACTTATCCTACTATCAAACGAAAACGAAGGTTATCTATACCCTACTATCCCCAACAACGGGAGGTTATCTATACCTTGTTATCCCCAACAACGGGAGGTTATCTATACCTTGTTATCCCCAGCAGACGGAGGGTTATATATTCTTCAACAACGAATCGGGATTTATTTTCCTTGGCCAGCAGTTGTTATACAAGGATATCCCGACACTTCCAGCAGTGTCATATCATACATACATCATTTACATCATACCATAACATATATGTCTATAGTACATTACCTAAGTGCATCATGTCATACATGCATACATAAAGCATAAACTAATGTTGTTATACAGAATGCTACCTTGTTTTCAGGTTAATTATCCAACAAACAAGCTTATGATCTTTGGGACTGCTTTATTGCAACCTCAGGGTTACTTTATCCTCCTGACGAGCTTCTTATTACTTTGGGACTGCTTTATTGTAACCTCAGGGTTATTTTGTCCTCCTGATAGCCTCTCATGACTTCAAGACTGCTTTAGAGCTACTGATTGCTCTATCCTCCTGAAATCATCCTATTACTTCAAGACTGCTTTAGAGCTATTCATTGCTCTATCCTCATGAGATTACATTATTATTTCAAGACTGCTTTAGAGCTATCCATTGCTCTATCCTCCTGAAATCATCCTATTACTTCAAGACTGCTTTAGAGTTATCCATTGCTCTATCCTCCTGAAATTACATTATTATCTCAAGACTGCTTTAGAGCTATCCATTGCTCTATCCTCCTGAAATCATTACTTCAAGACTGCTTTAGAGCTATTGATTGCTCTATCCTCCTGAAGACATATCACATTATTATTTCAAGACTGCTTTAGAGCCATTCATTGTTCTATCCTCCTGAAATCATATCATTGCTTCAAGACTGCTTTAGGGTTATCACTATTGATTGCTCTATCCTCATGAAGACATGCTGTTACATCATTATTATTCCAGACTCCTGACAGCTTTCATCATACACCCATATTTTGAACTGCTCCCCCCTAGTGGCATCTTTAAGCCCACTCAATCATATTCAACTAGCCATCTGTACCACTCTAGTGCACTGGTGAGTGCAAATTTTTGGGCTTTTGTGTTCAATCCCCTTCAACCTTCCAGGTTACGACTGGCAAATATACCAATCTAACCCCTCAGGTTTCAGAAAATTGAACAGGGGCAGCTGTTGCACCCCAAAATTTGCCCTCACAATACAAGACTTTGTGTTCTAAGAAGGTTCACAAGGTTCACAAGTCCCACAGTGCTTTCAATACCTTTCATGAGGTTCATGAAGTCCATAGGTTGCTTCTTGGAGGTTCACAAGGTTCACAAGCTTCACAATACCTCCCATGAGTATCACAAGATATCTTATGAAGATTCACAAGGTTCACAAAGTTCACAATTGGTCAGAAGAGTTGACAATTCCCTCAGACAATGCACCTCCTAAGCAGTGCATCCAAAACTAGGGTTTTGACTTTAATCAGGCTAAATGGACTTCCAAGACTTCAAGTGAGCTTCATAACATTTTATATGTGTATAAGAACCCCCATGTCAAGTTTCAAGACTTTTCTCAAAAGTTTGCTCAGTCAGATGATCAGATAAGTCAAAAGCAGTCAATGCAGTTAAAAAGTCAAACTGAGGTCAACTGTGGTCAAACCAAAGTCAAACTTCATGTTTTTTTTGCCAACATCAAAGAGAGATTTGATTCCAGGGGTATTTTGGTCATTTTACACAAATTCTACCAATTCCTTGAAGATGGGCTGTTATTAAAATTCTGAGGCGTTTGATACATTTATCTATCACCAGTTCTGATCATATTGAGATTTGGCATTTGGTCAGTGGAGTTTAATTACGATTAGTTTTGCTGTTGATGCTGAAAATGTTGTGACCATGGTGCCCACATGAGTTTGGTTATGAAACAATTGGTTAACATTTTAATCTGATGATGAGATTAGGATCACAAATACCACTTGGAAATATTTATGTTTTATGCCTATGTTAATGAATTAAATACTTGTGGATTTATTCACATTTGTTTATATTTTTTAACTAAGAATAGAATATAAATAAATTCAAAACTTTGAGAATTTTATTTCATAAATAATGCTATCATACAAGAATGGGGATGTTGCTTCATATTTTACAAAGTACTGTTACAAGGAAGTACATTAAAATTCTCAAATCCTAAGGGATTACATTAAAGCATCTATCCTAAATCCTAAAAGTATCTAAAGGTCTTCATGTTCGTATTTGAACTTCTCCATGAATCCTCAGCTAACCTGCACATGAAAAGAGAACAGACAGTACAGAAAATGTTAGAATTTTTTTCGACACTCTCAGAACAATGTCATCATCGAGTGCCAGGAGTGGCACAACCGAAGCTGCGTCCTACCCCCGTTACCGATCCGCGCCGTAGGCGTCAGATCAGGTAATACATGTTCTTATCAAAATGGGACATCCGAGAGATAGGAAAATATAAATGAAGTGGGACTGATTCGTTTCGCCGCGATTGGATTTCCAAACTGATATGAGAGTAAGGCAGTATAGTCAAGCTGGATTCAGACCCGGATGCCGGCAGGTCTAATCACTTTGTGCTCATTTTTTTTCAAACCTGAAATTCCACAACAGCATCAGCACAAATTGATGACAGAAACTCATAAACAAGATAGCTCGTGAGCTGCCAGGAGTAAATGGAAATTTAAATTGAAAATGCACAACCAAAAGCAGCATCAGTTCTGCAACACATAGGTAAGTTCATGGAAACCAAGTCCATATACAAACCAAACTGCATTGAGTGGCATCAAAACAAGGTATCAGAAAAAACGAAATGCAAACAACATCATACACTGTATCAAAGTTCAGAACCACCAATTAAGAGGCCTAGAGGAAGACCCCAAACAGAATTCAAAAGAAGTAACAGCGAATGATCCAAATTGTGAAAACCAATTTGTTTCTCTTGCTTCTGAATTTCCAGATTCAGCCGAACTTACTTCTCAGAATGTAGTTCATGGTAATTCTGATGAGAATCCTTCGCAACAGTTTTCTAATACAAAGGAAAAAGAATGCCAAGAAAGTTGTTTCTGCAGGCGATTCAGAAACTCCTGCTCCAAATTGGTATAATGTAAACAACGAAGACACACATTGTATTACATACAAGAGTAAAAAAGGGCCTAAAGGAAATAAAACTTTGAAAACAAAATCAGCACCAAATCACAGTTCGAAGGGTAAATCATATCAGTCGTAGCATGGCAGCCAATAATCAGTTGTTACCTTACTCGCAACACCATAGTAGCCCAGAACTCATGTTCTGAACCCAACCAATCTCGAAGGTAACCGAGGCCTCATCAAAGAGTTTCCCTCATCAGGCTCAGACCCTAAGGTCATCATCGCCAATAACCTTCATTCGGCCGCTCTAACTTAAGTCGAAGCATCAGCATCCATTCCCTGAAAGAAGAAGAGGAAAAGTTAACTGCATCAAAGATTGCCAAATCGAAAACGCATCAGTACAGTCCAAATTGAATTCAAACAGGACAAAATAAATTAATCCCGATATCAAACAGATCAAGTAAAGGCAACCCAATCAGAAAATGATCAAACACAATCGAGCTGGCAAGGGGAAAATTTCGAGTCAGATCCAAATGCATCAGGAAACACCAATCTGAGCCGATATGAATCAATTTGAATCAATCTGAATCAATCAAACAAGTCAGTCAAACGAATCAGTTCGAAATCAAACGAATCAGTACAGATCAGTCAAACAAATTAATTTCGGATCCAATGAAATCCAATCGAATCAGATAATCATATCAGCTCAAAACCCCAATCGGGTTCCAAAAGAAGAAACGAGATCCAAATCGTATCAGTATACATCCCATTTGAATTCAATCTAGAAAAATCAAACAAAATCAAATCAAAATCGGATCGTCAAATTCATATCTCAGAAAAAAACGTAAATCCAAGGCCCATTCGAAAATCAGAGAGAGTATAAGAGAGAACAATACCACCTTCTCAAAACCCTAGACGAAGCTGGCAGAGAACGCGAAAACGGCGAGAAGGAGGACACCGAAACCCTCATATGAACGAAACCCTTCGAAGGAGTTCACCAGCACCGTCCATCTGAGAACGGCGAGTAAACAAACTTCAAGGCTCAGAACCTCGTCATCATCGCCTCATCGTCGCAACCACGCCGAAAGCCACCGATCGCAACCACAAAACGTAAGTTGTGAGTTCATCGTGTTGTACATTTAATGGTTTAATATTGAATGTTTTCAGGTTTCAACATAGAAAGGGACTAGCATCGTGAATAAAGCAATGGAAATCGGACAGATGAAGGCCATCGGAGTGTGAAAATCATGAGAAACAGAATGAGTTTGTGAGAGAAGGGAGCGAGCGGCGGCCATAGAGGAAAAGGAGAATTAGGGTTACCCTAATCCCTTTACTCCCCTTTTGGGAATGACCGTGGATCGGGTTGGGACTGGATGTAACTACCGGCCCAACCCCTTTTTTTTTTATATTTTTATTTGTTTATAATTATTATGTTTTTTTAAGAATTTATTAAAACTTTCTTTTTAAATACTATTAAAACCTGTTTTTCAAAATAAAATAGAACTTTTTTTTAATTAATAATAAAACCTTTTTTATAATAATTAAAACCTTTAATAAAGAAAATAATAATGATAACATTAAAAATAAAACCTTTTTTAGATTATTAAATTAAAACTGTTTTTGAAAATTAACTTAATCTTTTTTTTTTTAGTATTAAAACTTCTTTTAACTTAAATCATAAATTTTTTCTTTATATAAAAAAATAAACAGCTAAAAGTCTCAAATCTTGTTTTTTTTAGTTCTTTTGGTCGCCGTCTGACGTTGCCTACTAACATTGTTCATTTGTTTTGCAGCTTGTCATGTTTACCGTTATTTATTTTATTTTTCAACTCAAGTTTCGTTTGTATTTTTATCTGTTTCTCGATTGTAACCTTGCGAACCTAATAACCGCGTTTATTTTTCGCATTTAAATTTCTGCATGATGTATGATTTAAATTTCTGCTGATGTATTGCAATTATTCTGTCACATTACACACTCTGAAGGAATTAGGTCTAGCATTTGACCGCCGTGTCAATAGTCCTCACCTTCAACCCTTACAACTTTTACAAACCCTAATTTTCACAAATGCCTCGCCGCAGGAAAAATTACAATTTTACCCCTAGCATTAGGTCAAAGAGCCGCTGCGCTCATTTTAGGGTTTCCCGCCGCGGAATCCCTAACCTAACCCTAATTACAACTTAACATTTCAACGTAGAGATTTGGAGTTCCTACACTCCACGTAAGCGTGTCCTTAAGATGCGTTTATTCCCCGTGAGACCTTGACCACAGTCAAGAAGTCTCTAACCTCCCTTTTGAGGGGAACTACGATTACTCTGATTCCACTCCCGTAAGGATACGTAGGCACAAGATGCGATGTCTTGCCGAGTAAACTTAGAATTAACCCCCTTTATTATTTATTATTGCTTATTTATATTTTAGTTATCTTTGCTATTTAATTATTTTGCTTATTATTTTGTAATTGTTTCTTGGATGTAAAGTTGTTTAATTATTTAATTATTATTATGGTTAGTAATTAGGGAGTGTAACAACATGTATGTAATATTAAAATAAATTTAGATCACTTTTAAATAAAGATAATTAAAATAAACACGTCACACACGTAAGTCGATTTTAATCGCCGTCTCACTTCCTAAGGATATCCCTCAAGTTGCCTACGAATAATGGTTAAGTGGGGTGTATAAAGCAAGTCCCTCAAATAGAAAAATCATCAAAGTCCCTTATGGTTGCCTTTACGAATCGAGTCCCTTTCGAAAAATGATGATGGTCCCTTATATGTGCTTATTACATCCCACAATGGTCTTCAAAGTCAAATTGTCCCTCACATATCCCTTAACATCCAAAGTAAGGACTACCTACTCCATTATAGTAGGGATAGTCTTACTAAAGGAAAGAATGAAGAATAAGAAAGACCTTTAAACATTAGGGTAGGTTACTCCTAGGTGCTTGCTCACTTCAAAACTGTTTCACACTTAAACAAATTTTCAACAAGTTTTCAAACAAGTTCTTAACACATCCTTACCTGGATTATTTATTAACTATTCTGAAAATTTTCTATTCACACACTACACTTTCAAAACAATTCAAAAGTGAGCTTAAGTACCTAAGAGCCCATGGATAACCATGGATGAAAAGGGTGCTAACACCTTCCCTTTTCATAACCTACCCCCCGGACCCAAAATATTCTCTAAGGTCTTTCCTGTTCTTTTATAACCTTTCCTTATGGATAAAATAAAAGTCGGTGGCGACTCTTGCTATCCGCAACATTGTTTAAAGTCAGTTCTCCCACCGTGTTACAGTATGTTACATATATTATCACCACTTTTGCAAAAAAAAACTTCACCGCGTGCACCTGATTTGGAGCATTAGAGGTGGATGCTGATGAAGGTGGGAGGTGGAGGAAGCAATTCGAAGAATATAAACGATTTCATTAATGAGAAGAGGAAGAGGAACACTATTAGTTCAACATAGTCATATGGTGTTCTTCAGAGCTCAGATTATATGCATGCTTTCATTTTGATAAACTTACTTGATTGCATGATAATAACTTATATTTACACACAAAAATTAATAATTATTTCTTATATATATTTTTATAATATATAAAATTTTAATTAAAGTTTTAACCTTCTATTTTAAATTATTCACATAACTGATTATCATATTTCAAATTTAAATTGTTTTAATCATTTTCATATTATTATATTAAAAATTGATGATGTGTGTATTTTGCAATGCATATAATTTATATTTTTTTTCAAAGTTTAACAAAATTTCATATATGAAGATTAAACATGTTTCACAAATGACATGTCATTTATTTTTTTAAAGATGTTTTTATTATGAATAATAAATTAATGTTTAACACATAAACTAGTAAATTAAAATTTTAAGAATATTATAATAACAAAAATTGAATTTTTTTATTTAAAAAATTGTTAGTTTATAAATATTAACAATTTATTGACATTAATACACAAATATAAATAAACATTAATAATTGTTGTGAATTAATGTTGTTAAGAACAAACCAAAATATGAGAAAAAGATTTGAGTTTCTTGAATAAATATAAGAAACCCTATTACGTTTTACAAAAGGGAGAGAAGAAGGAAGAAGAAGAATAGGAATTGGTTAAATTTGTTTTTCTATTCACTTTCTTAATAAGGGTTCAAAGATTACAAGTGAATACCAACAATTAACCTCCTCTCAACAACCTGAGGGAACTAGTCTATTTATATATTACTAAGCTAACTTAGGCTACAAGCTAACTTAACAATTAGACTCACAAGCAAGGCCCAATTAGACATGCTAACAACTTAAACACAAAGCTAACATATTTCGACAACATGCTTGAACAGGCTTCGACTACAACATGCATAACTCTTGTCGAACCATGAAGCTACCTTTGTCGTCACTAAAGTTCGATCCAAATACCATAAATCTCTACCTTTGAACAAATTCTATACTAACAAGGGAACAAACTAACTTTCATCATGCAATTTTATCAATTGCATACAATGGAAAAACTTGCTACTCGACAATGTCTTGTCTCAACTCCTCATAATTTCCTTATAGTCTCTAGGTTCTTTGTTCAGAATCTCACTTGCAGAGATTAAGGCATAAGCTATATGATCCACATAACCAAGTCTCTGAGGTGGCTTGATGACTCTTCTTGATCTATCTCTTGCCAATAGGTAGTCATTATCAGTCTCCTCATCTTCATCAACAACTTAAAATTCTTCTTTGACTTCATCTGGGTTATGCAATTCAGCATCACTATGCTCCACCTCAACAGGAATCTCTTATTGTTTCATCTCTTCTTCAGAGATCTTCGAACTTCGACCAATGTCATCTATTTTCTTGAAAGCCATCCCAGCTTCATTTAAAACTACATCTAGACTTGTTATACACCTATTGTGACTTGGCTCTAGGAACCACAACCTATAAGCTTTGTCTCCTTCTGGATATCCAAGGAACACACATCTCAGAGCTCTAGGTTCGACCCCGTCTTGCCTAATATTAACATAGGCTAAATAACTAAATACTCTAAGTTTTTCGAGACTAGGTGGATGTCTCGACCAGACTCTTTCAGGTGTCTTCATTCTCAAGGTTGTCGAGGAACACCTATTTATCAAGTATGTTGCAATCATAATAACTTCTTCCTAAAACACTTTCAATCCCGCACTTACCAACATACACATCACCTTTTCCAGAATGGTTCGATTAAACCTTTCATCCAAACCATTTTGTTGGGGAGTCCCTGCAGTAGTTTTGTGCCTTACAATACCGTACGTAACACAATAGCTGTCAAAAGCCTCATTGCAAAATTTAAGACCAGTGACAGTCCTCAACCTCTTGACCTTCCTTCTAATTTGGTTTTTGACCAGAGTCTTCCAACTTTTGAAAATTTCAAAATTTCATTCTTAGTCTTCTGGATGAATACCTATAACTTTCTGGAATAATCATCAATCATGGATATGAAATACTTTGCACCTGAGTGTGAAGGATTCTTTGAATTCCTCTAAAGATCAGCATGGATGTAATCAAGGGATCCATGTGTTCTTTGTTTACCTTTGTTAAACTTCATTATACATGACTTTCCAAATACACAAGGTTCACAAAACTCCATTTTTTCGACCTTATCACCACACAACTGATTTTGTTTTGACAATTCGACCACACCTCTTTCACTGATATGGCCAAGTCTCTTGTGCCATATCTCATTCTTCGACACAGGTTTCGTGGATGCCACATCTACTGAACCACTTACAACCTCAACCTCAATAGGTATACAAGCCTTGTTTCTTCACGCCTCTTAAGACTTCCTTTGACCCCTTCATTATCATTAGGATACTTCGCTCTCCTTTGAAAACATATCCTTTCTTATCGAACTCACCGAGAGAAATTAAATTCCTCTTAAGATCGGGTACATACCTAGCATCAGTCAATAGCTTTATTGACTCATGGAGCTTGAATCTCACAGATCTAATATCTGCAGTTTTTAAGCTTTGTTGTTTCCCAGTAACACTAATCCACCATCTTGATCACATAATTCTTTAAACACGTCTTTGTTTGGATTCATTTTCCAAGTACACCCTGAATCCATAATCCACTTCTTGCTAGAGTCATTGCTTAAAACCACCAAGAAATCAGATGTTTCATAACCATCTTGCACAATGGTTGAATTATCATTATCCTTTCCACCATGATTGTTCAGAGGGCATACTTTTCTTATATGACCCTCCTTCTTACAATGATAATACTTAATAGTAGGAGCATTACCACCATAATAATTTTGTAGAACTTTGCTCTTCTTCTTCTCAAACCTACCATCTTTCTTCAAGAATTTCCCCTTAACGGACAAACCTTCACCAATAGAAGATGACCTGTCCTCCTTTCATTCATTCAAATCCTTAGAGTACAAGGCAAATTAAACATCTTCCAAGGTCAACGACTCTCTTCCATTCAAGAGAGTTTCTTTGAAGTGAGCATGAGACTTAGGTAAAGAGCACAATAGTAGCAACACTTGATCTTCATCGTCAATCTTGACCTTAATATTTTCAAGATCAAGAATTAACTTGTTGAACATATCCAGCTGCTCAGCCAAGACTTTGTCTTTACTCGTCTTGAATAAATACAAAACTTACTTCAAGTAGAGACATTAACCAACAATTTTATCATGTACAAACCTTCAAGTTTCGTCTACACACGCGTTGCAGTTTTCTCCTTTAAAATCTGTTAGAAAATCTTATCACCAAGGCTCAATACAATGGCACTGTGAGATTTTCCGATCATCATTGTCTTCTCCTTCTCTGATAGGAAAGCATTCATCTTCTTCAATCCTTTAAACGCTTCTAACAAACCTTGTTGAACAAAAAAGGCTTGCATCTTCAAGCGCCACAAACCAAAATCATTCACACCGGTGAACTTCTCAATCTCATTCTTTGTTGACGTAATCTTTTCTTCCACACTCACTGCACCAGTTTGTTGTTAATTGATATCGTCAAGAACAAACCAATATATGAGAAAAAGATTTGAGTTTCTTCAACAAACACAAGAAATCCTATTAGGTTTTACAAAAGGGAGAGAAGAAGGAAGAAGAATAGGAATTGGTTAAATCTGTTTTTCTATTCACTTTCTCAATAAGGGTTCAAAGATTATAAGTTAATACCAACAATTAACCTCCTCTCAACAACTTGAGAGAACTAGACTATTTATAGACTACTAAGCTAACTTAGGCTACAAGCTAACTTAATAGTTGGACTTACAAGCAAGACTCAATTCGACATGCTAACTTAAACACAAAGCTAACATATTTCGACAATATGCTTGAACAAACTTCGACTACAACATGTACAACTCCTGTCAAACCATGAAGTTATCTTTGTCCACACTAGAGTTCGATCCAAATACCACAATAATTTATATACATTAATACATAAATATAAATAAATATTATCGTCAAGAATCAAATTTTAAATAACAACTTACATTCACTTAACTCAACTAATACATCTTGTTTAATTCAATTAACACATATCATTTGAGTTATTCCAACCAACTAAAATTGAATTTGAAGAACTTAAACAAACTTTTTAAATCCTCCAAAAAGCCCTTTTAAATACAATCTTCACAAATAAATGAATTCAAAATTGAATTGAATAAGAAATTTAGAGTGTTTTTTAAGAGCCTCATAAATTATTCAAATTTAATTTATCTTGTTATAAGTTTTTAAATATGAAAAATATATTAATCATAAATATTTATTTATCATTACAAACAAATTTGAAAAAAAAATTCTTCCACTCCTCCTCTTTTAAAATTTTATCTCTTAACTTTTTTTTTTAATCTCTTTCTTTTCTCTTCACGTTTCAAACAAAGCCTTAAGATGAACTAATATCTCAAATATATTAACCAACCAAAATATAATATTTCGTAAAATTAAAAAAATATTTATCACATAATATATATTTCTTTTTAATAATATTATTTTTGTGTGTGTCATATGGATAAGCTCACAATAAATGATCATGAATATAAAGTTTGACTTTTAATGTTGGTTTTTGAAAACTAAATAAATTATATGTATGTAGAATCTTTTCTTATCTAAATTAAGTTTGATAAATAATGTTAATGTAAAAAATATATATGATTGTTTAGTATTATTAATTCTTATTATTATTTAATATTCTATAGCATTTTTTAGTAGATTCAATAATAAGATTTTTAAATATTTTATCTATATAAAACTTAGATACCTCATTTTTCTAATTTAATCTTTCAAATACTCTACTTTATGACAATAAAGGACAAAAGAAGTTATTCGTGAAACAATTCCATTTCAAATGGCAAGGACAATTATGTCATCTTTTTTTTCCTTCTAAATTTTTATATTTTTGTTTTTGTATTTTATCTCATTCTCAAAATTATCTTCATATTTTAAACTCAAACGTTTTTTTTATTGTACTGAAAAATGGTGACACGTAACTTATATATTTTATTCTTAAAGTTTTTTAAATTTTTGTGTGTGGCCTTATTAGCACATTTTTAACTAAAAATTATTGCCTCTGTCTTAAACTATATGACGTTTTGATTATTTCACACAGTATAAGAAATGTAATTATAACTTTATAGAAAATTAAAATGATATGCGACTTTACAAAACTGTCCATCATTAATTATATTGAAAAACCGACTAAAAGAATAAGAAGAAGAAAGAGAAATAAATGATAAATGGTAGATTAAGAAAAAAAAAAATTAATGTTGTATTGGGATTCTAAAGTAATTTAAAATTTGAGACAAATAGTTTTTGCAAAATAGCTTATAATTTGGATCAGAGGTAGTAATGGTGTGTAATAATAATAGATTTTGCGTATGATAAAGGTTAATGATAAAGTCACATCACGATTCACTTTTTTAAGTCAATCAACTTAATGTTTAAGGATATTAAAAATTTAAAGATAAAAATTATAGTAGATTTTTAATATCCTTAAACACTAAGTTCATTAACTCGAAAAAGTGTATTGTCACGTGATTTTATCATTAACCTTTATCACCCCAGAATATATTATTATATAAATATATCATAGACCTATCTTAAACCTTGTAGGTTTGCTAAACAAATTTCATTGAGATTGGAACATCGACTCATTTAATGCATATCTTACATAGTAAAATAGATACATAGATATCTAACTTGTTATGGGAAAATTTTGGAAATTATAGTAATAAGAATAAATATCATTAGGTGCATTAAAAATATATTTTACGAAGTGCTTTTTCTTTGATTTCTATCATGAAATTTTGTGCAATGTGTAATATTCACTACATGTGTATGAATGCAGGGTTTTTCAATCATTTTCAAAATTAATATTTGAACTTTTTATTTATTCATATCTGTTAGAAATCAAGAAAATCCTAGATTTTGGTGTGATGTGCCTTCTCAAATATTTCAGAAATAAACTCTAAGCACCCCTGGCTTACCTTCCACTAGCGCTAAACCGATAAAAATATGTTGTTATTCTCATCTTGTGAAATAATCATAGTCTCCTTTGTACTTAGCTTATAATCATGTCAAATCAATTTGAACAATTGGTTTGCATATTATAAAACATTTGAGGCATGGCTAGAAACCCTCGAATAGATGATGGGAGATTATGTAACTAATTAGTTGTTTACCGACACTTGAATGTGTTAGAAGTGTCTTCATTTCTACAACTATTTTTTAAATAAGTTTTTTCATTACCATCCATCATTGTGAAATCTTGTTGTAAGAAGTTTATTAGCTGCCATAAATTTATTTAATTTTCTTATTATGTATCACCATTAATGTGACACTTGTTGCGGTGAAAATCAGATATCAAGTTATTAATTAACTTGAATCACAAATCATGAAGTTCTCCACCGAGCTTTAATTTATCCAAAGAAAATGGTAAAGATCGAAGAAAACCCTAAATGCGCTATGTAACAACAAAGCTAAGAGATTCTAAGATTCAGAGGTTGGTTGTACCTAAGGAAGGTTCAAGAATCCTAAGTATCTGAAGTACTCTACAAGAACCTCTTATTTTTATTTGTGTTATGTTAAAGTTTGCTTGCTAAAGAAAAGGTGTTAAGGTAAATACCTATGATATATACAAAATATGCACACCAAGACGTCGCATCTCGTACCTACGTATCCTGACTAGGATAGAATCAAAGCATTCGCATTTCACCTAACTAGAGTTGAAGAACTATTGACGGTGGTCAAGGTTCCAAAGGAAATAAGTATTCATAACCATGATACTTACATAAAGTTAACAAACTCTTTAAGTCTAAGTTGAAAAAAACTAACTAGGATTGACTTTTACAAAAGTCAAAGGGAAAAAAGGAGTATTCATAACAATAATACTCACCTAGAGTTTATAAACTCTACCTAATTCTAAATTGCAAGATCAATTGGCTCTAACAAGGTCAAGAAGGGAAGGTAAGTACTTATAACAATGGTACTTACATATGATTAATAAACCCTAATCTAAGGCTAGATTAAGAAAGAAAATGGCTCTAACAAGGCCAAGAGGGAGACTCTAACAAGGTCAGGTGGTAGGCAGTAGGTAGACTAAGCTATTCTAAAACATGACTTACAAATCAAAATGGAAATCCTTTCCTTTGGAACCGAGATCACAATAACACTTACATGAGACTACAATTCAACAATTAGGTCAAAGACTAAAGTATGTGTCAAATATCAAGCACCATAAAGATTTATGTCAACCAAATGTAAGTGAACTAATAAATTTTTTTAAAATAAATGGCTAAAAAAACCTAGGATAAAGGTATTTTTATTTTTTATTTTGAGAAAAAAATATGTACTTATTTTTTGGATTATTGTATAATACATAGGAAATAAATGTATATTTTTAGATTTTTGTTACTAAGAAAGTCTTATCTTTTATATTTATCATTTCAAACTAAGTATTAAGAAAAACCTTAAAAGTTTTAATTTTTGAAACATCAATTATTTTACATATATACGTTATTTAAAAGGAACTTAGAATAAAATAAAACCTAAAAAAAACTAAACTTAAGACAAAATAATTCTTAACCATTAAAAAAAAAAGTTGGGCCGCCAATTTTGAATGGGCGTTGAAGCCCAAGGGTGCTGCTGGTTCAGGAGAGCATGAGTTGGGTTATCTAAACCCAGAACCCAGTTCAAATGCCTAAGTGAAACAAAGACGAAAGGAAAAAAACCATATTCAAATGTAGCAGCCACTACATCTCTATTATGACAGTAAACGGAAAAAAAAGGGCTCTCAGAGCATTCACATCCATCATACTCATTTGTGTTCTTTAAATAGGTCCCACTTATTTTTTTTTATATTATATTACACTTTTAAACTATTTAAACAACTCAACTACATTTTCTAAATATCCATACAACTCATAAAATTTGTAAAATGGGTCCCACTAAATACCACAAATATCTTATATTAAATCTTTTTACAATCATTTCCAATTAAATAATTAATTAAATGCACATGTGGCACTTGTAGGAACGTCGTTTAATGTGACAACGGTTGCAAATTAAAGAACAATGTTATTATGCAATTATCCATCATTTGCTGACACAATCACTTTTGTAATAGTGTAGGAATCATATATTTCTACGGATAATTATGCTCTCAGTGATGCAAATGGGAATCGCTCAAGAATCATTTCCAAACACCATCATCTTCACGTTAACATGAAAAATATCAACATCACGTTAGAAACAATCATGGAAAGAAAACAAACATGAAATCGTGAGGCAAACATAACAAACAAGATTAGAACCTTCTCTCGACCTCTCGTGGATTTTCGACTTCCTCTGATCGCTCTCTTCTCCTTTTCGTTTTCTCGCTTAATTTCGCACAGGTTCACACTAATCCTTTTCTTCTCTTTTGATCCAGTTCTGTTTGATTTAAGAATGCATTGATTTTCAAACCAATTTACTCTTCTTCCTCTCTCTGATTCGTTTCTGTACCATCTGAGTTTGTGGATTTGGTTGAAGGTGGGTGAAGATTGATGAAATGGTGCAGGTGTTGTCGAAGGTTTTCGGAGCTGAAGAGTTTCAAGCAATGGAAGGATGAAGAGTATGAGTTTATGATTGGTCTATGTTTGCATGAAACTTTCTTTCACAAGGTCAGAATAAAAAAAAATGAAGAATTTTATTCAAGAGGAAAAGTGGTTCATGTTTTTTTACTCTTTCCCATCCTTCTGTCGCTGTTTGTGTTATATTGAAAACCCTCAAGCTCTCATTTTCTTCGTCCCTTTTGAATATGTTCTGAACCAGGTTTTGTTGGTTATGCTTGTGCGGTTCTTTTCAGAATGCAGGTCTTGGAGCTTGTGTGATGGTTGTATGTTGTGGGTTTTGTTATTTTTACACGTTATTGTGTATGTGGCTGCTGGCTTGTATGTTATTCTTCTCAGCAGCATGTCAAATTTGTGAAGGGGTTGAAGGTGAGAAAATTACTTAGAAGGGGGGGTTGAATAAGTAAGACTAAAAATCAAAGATTAGAACACAGATATTTTTATCCTGGTTCGTTGAAAACAACTACTCCAGTCCACCCTCTCAAGAGTGATTTGCCTTTCTCTATCAAGGACTTAATCCACTATTTTAATCAAACAGATTACAAATAGCAACACCTAAGAACAACCGTTCTTAGTCTTCTCAAGAGCAACTGATCCCAACTGGATCCTCTTAAGGAAAACCTTTTACAAACAAAGTAAAACTTTTACAAGAGTAAGAATGCTTTTAATAAGCTGTTATCACAACAGTGATATTTCTCTTAAGTTAAGAATAAAGATAAAGCAAAGTAATATGATTAAGAGCTTTGAAAGATATGCTTTGAGGAGTGATTTTGCTAGAGATTCGATACTGAAGAAGATGGAGTGGACTTCTTTATATAGGCACTAAGATCCAAGAAGTCTTGTTACGTTGAGGGCTGTGCAGAAAAGCCTAGAGCCTTTTGTCTTCACATTGGAGGATGTGCTGAAACAGGCCTGATGCTTTTTGTCTTCACTTGCAGAATACTTTCCTCAGAATGGAATGCACAGATAAAACCTTTTTGTCTGTGTCCTTGTGTCTAGCATAAAATAGGAAAGAGCTGTTGAGAACAAACCAACGTACATATTTAAAACTTCTTCAAAGTAAGTTCAGCTTTCAACATTAGAGTCTGAATCTTCAGAGTCTCCAGACTAGAGATCATCTGGATCTTCAGAGTCTTGAATATTCTTCAGATTGAGCTGAATCAGAGTATGTGCAGCTTGTATGCTTGAGCGTGTAAATCCTCCAGAGCAGAGTCTTCTATGCTTTAGAGGCTCCTTCTTCAGAATCTTCAAGAGACAGTAGTCAGATTCTTCTGGGAGCAGTGTTCAGATCTTTACTTAAGATGCTCTTGAACTTATGAAGTCTTTCATACAAACAATGTTCAGATGCAATTTTGCTTTCTTAAGATAATTTTCTTTAGTGCCTGTAGCAAACAATCTAGAACACGTTTAGAGTATATAATTCTTGAATACAAAATTTATAGGTGTTATCATCAAAACATAGAGATATAACTAAGACACAATCTGTGCTCTTACAATCTCCCCCTTTTTGATGATGACAAAACATGAGAAAATTTTGTTCAAAAAAGAGTAAAAATTTGAAACTCCCCCTGAGATAAACAGTCTCCCCCTGAAATAAATACAACAATAGAATAGAATACTTCCCTTTCTGATTGAGTATATTTCAGATTCAGAGCCTGATGAATGAGTTCAGAGTCAAATCTTGATGCCAGTTGATTGAATAAATGTATCAGAGTAAGATATCAGAGTTGATTGAATACTCAGATTTTCTTTAGAGAATCAGGTTCTGGTTGACACAGTCTCAGAGTAACTTCAATGAATTATGTCAGATATAACAGTATAATCTGAAAGACTTAAATTCAAATAAGTTAATAACATGTCTGAATTTTAGTTTTGGTAAATGCTTATAGGTTGAACACTCAGTTTCTCTTTTTCTCCCCCTTTTTGTCATAATCAAAAAGATTTTCAAAGACAGAAAGAAATAAAAGAGAAGAAGCAAATAGGAGCAAACCATGTTATCATGCAATTAAAAAACAAAACAAACCAAAGTTCACAGACAAACAGGCAGAGGCCAAAAACACATAACACAATAAAAGTAACCAAACATCAAAAACTCAGTTCATGTGCAAAACAACAAATAAAACTAGGTCTGGCGAGAGGCAATGAGGGTCAGAAGCTCTGTCATCTTGGCAGCTGACTCTTCTTGCTTAGACATCCAGGTCTTGATTTCATCAGTTGTTTTCTCTTGCTTGATCATCCAGTCCTTTATTTCCTTCACATCATTCACAAGTTCAGAAACCACAGATGAAGACGGAGCAGATGCATTAGCAGCAGGGTTCCCTTTAGTTTGGTTTTCAACAGAAGCTTGTTCAACCATTTCAAAATCAGGAACAACTGGAGGAGCAGCTTCCAATAGTAACACAGGAGGAGGAGGAGGCATGTTCATCAGTGTTACCTTTATTAACTCAGCAAATTTTGTCTTAGCAAGCTTAGAGCATTTTGCTCTCACTTTTAGGGCAGCTTTGTTAAACATCCAGATGAAGCGCTTCCAAGCAGTATTCGAAACATTTGGGTCCAAACTAGACATACATACAGCCTTAACACGATCATATTCAGAATCTAACTCCTTTTTGAAAATATCAAACATAGCATTAACACAAGATCCTAAATCTGACTGTTCATTCTGACCAGAGGAAAAAGGATTAGGGGTGTTAGCAGGAGTAGGTTCAGATGGTTGTGGTTGAGGTGTGGATGGTTGAGATGTGTGGATGACAGATTGAGGGAGTTCAGCTGAGTGAGGAAAAGTTTGATTCTCAGATGGATTAGTTTCAGGTGGTTGTGGAATGGTTTGGTTTTCAGCTGTTTGAGTGTTAAAGGGTTGAGCTTCAGATGGTTGTTGAGATGGAGAGTTTGGTGGGGTATGAAACAAAGCAATGTTAAGATGTTTCTTCATAACACTCTCAGAGCGAGCTTGTTTGAGTGATTCTGAATCATAGTCAGATGAATCAGATGAATCAGAGGATTCATCTGAGTGAACAGATGTAGAAGAAATTTCAATTGTTTGGTTTAGGGGTGGAATATCAAGAATATTGTCAGACAGATTTGGATCTTCTGAGGGAATTGCTTGTTCAGAGTGTTCAGTTTGAACAGTCTCTGGTTGATTTTGTTCTGAAATAATTGTTTGTGGTTGGGGAGTCTCTAAGTGGGGATTCTCTAGTTGCGACAAAGTTGGTTGTGGAGTTGTTGTTGGAGAATTTTCTGGTTGAGTTGGTTCTGGTGGAGTTATTGTTGGAGAGTTTTCAGATAAAATTGGTTCTGGTGGTGGAATTTCTGCTTGAATAGTTTGAGGTTGTGGGTCAGATGGAATTGGTGCTGGAGATGATTGTAAATTTACTGGTTCAGAGGATAGTGGTTCGGATGAGATATTGACAGACTTTCTAGATTTTGAAGTTCTTGGTATGAGGCTTGGAGAGAGTTGTGGTGAAGATAATGGTGAATGAACAATAGGAGTAGGATCAGAGGCTAATACCTGTTGAATGGTGTCTCTGATTTCTTCCAGAGTAGCTTCTCTTGGACTGCTTCTGGCCTTCTTTCCTTCTTTCCTCTTCTTTCTGGACGCTTCAGGAGCTTTTCTCTTCTTCTGAACGGATTCTTCGTCAGCCTTCCTCTTACTGCGCCTTTCCTTCATCTGATTAGGCAATTCTTCTCCAGGCTTCTGAACTAGATTGGCTGGTAAAGGAATTCCTTCCTTTAGACATTCAGTAATGTACAGCCAGACAAATTCCTTAGGTTCATCTGCACTAAATAGTGGAAAATCTTCCACAGGAATTCTTCTACCTTGAATCTCGTCAGAGTTGATCTTCCTGAGTTGTCCTTTCAATTCTGAGATGATTTTCATCCTCTTCAGATTGAGTCCATTAATTTCAGAGCCAATGATGTGAGTCAGATCTTCTGTAATCTTCGCATCAGTCAGATGCTGTACCAGCTTGTTCTCAATAAGTATATCAGAAATCAACCTTCCCAGGGGTATCCACGTCCTCACTTTACCAGCTTTCGCCCTTACTTCCTCTCTGGTTTCTTTGACATGAGTTAATAAATGACTGAAGATGAGATACGGTAGATCCACTTTGACATTTTTGCTAATGCAGTACATAAAATACAAATGTTCCGAACTCACATAATCTGGTGAGTTGGAAGGTTTTCTGTGAAAAAACGTACTCATAAAGATTTTCGCCCAGATCCTATAAATGGGTTTTAAATCTTTAACCTTACTTGACGGCAAACCAGCAATAGTAACTTCTTCATAAACCCTAGCCATATCGATGCGAGAAGAAGCAAGATTTGAAACACCATCAGACTCAGTATAGCTAAACAGTTGTCTGATCAGGTTTTCAGTGATGACTATCTCCACTCCAAGAACCGAAGAATGTATAAACTTGGGACCAGCGCTTGCATGTATCCAAAATTCCTTAACCAGTGTTGGAAAAACAGGACCCATTAGCCTTTCAAAATATTTTTCCCACCCTTGAGCTTTGATGGCAGAAATGAGATCAAACCCATTTTCCTTTAAAGAGTCGAGGTCAATGAAGCTTTCACAGAGCACCTCTAGATCAGCCACTGGAGTGAATAAGGTTCGTTCAGGTTCTTTGTACATGATAGTCTTGTTAGGTTTTGCAGCAGTGTTTGAAGTTGACGCCATTGAAGAGGAAGAATACCTTGGTTTCGGTTTAGGGTTTTGGAAGAGATTGAAAAGAAAGCAGAAACGCATGAATGAAGTGAATGTGGAAAGTGTGATAGAAGTGTGATAGGTGATATATATAGGAAACCAAAAAATCAAGCATAGGGCACACAAAAGACACTTACGCACGTTTGGACAGCATTAAATGAAAAGTAATCATTTCACATTAAATTATGACAGCTGGGGGAAAAACAAGAAAAGTGAGATTTTTAAAGCATTACCTCAAACGTCAAATCAGTTAAGCACTCAATCTTTTCAGAAATTGAATGACACGTGTTTGCTTTGTTGGCTCATCTGATTTCTCTCAAGAAATGAAACGTTTCCAACTTTCAGATCTTCTGAGCTTGTTAGTTCAGAGTTTTACCCAAAACGAAATAATTGAATAAATATAAATGAACAAATAGACAGATGAAATACTTCAGATTATTAAACATTTTGCATCTGAGAGGTTGCCTCTGAGAAATATTACTCTGGACATAAATCCATACAAATATTTTTCAGAATAAACTTAAATCTATCTTCAGCAAGGGGTTTTGTGAAAATGTCAGCCCATTGATGATCTGTATCAACAAAAGCTAGATTAATTACACCCTTCTGAACATAGTCTCTGATGAAGTGATGTTTAATTTCTATATGTTTTGCCTTAGAATGCAAGATTGGATTTTTTGACAAACATATAGCAGAAGTATTATCACAGAAGATAGAAAGGTTACTCTCATAGATTTGATAATCTTCTAATTGACTCTTCATCCAGAGCATCTGAGTACAACATCCAGCAGCAGCAATGTATTCTGCCTCTGTAGTTGATAGTGCAATGGTAGGTTGCTTCTTGCTGTACCATGAGATCAGATGACTTCCAAGAAACTGACAGCTTCCAGAAGTGCTTTTATGTTCAACTCTGTCTCCAGCATAGTCAGCATCACAGAATCCAACTAATGACAATTCATCAGATCTTCTGTAACACAGACCCATGTTAGCAGTACCTTTCAGATACCTCAGAATCCTCTTAACAGCTGTTAAGTGTGATTCTCTAGGATCTGATTGGAATCTAGCACATAAGCAGACACTAAACAGAATATCTGGTCTAGAAGCAATCAAGTATAGAAGAGATCCTATCATACCTCTGTAGAGTTTTTGATCTACCTTCTTACTTACCTCTTCCTTACCTAGAGTGCTTGTAGGATGCATTGGAGTCTTTGCCATTTTGCTATCAACCATGTTGAACTTCTTCAGAAGCTCTTTAACATATTTGGTTTGATGTATGTAGGTGCATTCTGGAGTCTGATTGACTTGGATTCCCAAGAAGAATCTCAATTCTCCCATCATGCTCATTTCAAATTCTTCCTGCATACATTTAGCAAACTCCTTTCCAAGCGTAATATTTGTTGATCCAAAAATAATGTCATCTACATAAATCTGACAAATCAACAGATCTTTCTTAACAGATTTACAGAATAAAGTTGTATCCACTTTTCCTCTGATAAAATTTTTCTTCAGAAGGAAGTTGCTCAACCTCTCATACCAAGCTCTGGGAGCTTGTTTTAATCCATAAAGGGATTTTTTTAATTTGAAAACATGATCTGGAAAGTTTTCACTTTCAAAACCAGGAGGTTGGTGGACATATACTTCTTCTTCTATAATACCATTAAGAAAAGCACTTTTAACATCCATCTGATACAGAGTGATGTTATTCTGTGCAGCAAATGAAATAAGAAGACGAATAGATTCTAACCTTGCCACTGGAGCATATGTCTCAGTGTAATCAATACCTTCTTGTTGACTATATCCTTGAGCAACTAGCCTTGCCTTATTCCTTTCTACTTCTCCCTTTTCATTCAGCTTATTCCTGAAGACCCATTTTGTTCCAATGACATTGAATCCTTTAGGTCTAGGAACCAGATCCCAAACTTCATTTCTGGCGAATTGATTCAGCTCTTCTTGCATAGCTATAATCCATTCATTATCTTCCAGAGCCTCATCTACAGATGTTGGTTCTATCATTGACACTAAGCCAAATAAGGAAGATTCAGATGTTCTGAGAAATGATCTTGTCCTTATAGGATCATCTTTCTTTCCAATTATCACATCTTCTGGATGAGAAGCTTTGATTCTGGAAGAAGATCCTCTGACGGTTGGTCTTTCAGAAATATGCAAGTTGTTTAGTTGGGAAGTCAAAGGTGTAGCATCTGGGGTTGCGTCAGATTCTTTGTTCTTTGCCTTTTCTGCCTCTGAGCCTTCAGAGTCTGTGAGAATCACTTCTCTATCTGCAGAACTTTCAAACTGCTTTGGCTTTTCAGAGCCAAGCTTATCATCAAATCTGACATGAATAGATTCTTCCACAATCTGTGTTTCAGTATTGAATACTCTGTAGCCTTTAGAGCGTTCAGAATAACCAAGCATGAAACACTTCTGTGCTTTGGAATCAAACTTGTTCAGATTATCTTTAGTATTAAGCATATAACAAATACATCCAAAAGGATGAAAATAAGCAATGTTAGGCTTTCTGTTTCTCCACAATTCATAGGGAGTCTTTTTCAGAAGAGGTCTTACAGACACTCTGTTCTGAATATAACAAACTGTGTTAATTGCTTCTGCCCAGAAATATTTTGCCAGATTTGTCTCGTTGATCATGGTTCTGGCCATTTCTTGCAATGTTCTATTTTTCCTCTCTACAACTCCATTTTGTTGTGGAGTTCTAGGGCAGGAGAAATCATGTGCAATGCCTTTTTCAGAAAAATATTTTTCAAAATGTTTATTTTCAAATTCTCCACCATGATCACTTCTGACTTTAATAATTTTACAATCTTTTTTAGTCTGGACTTGATTGCAGAAGTCAAAGAACACAGAATGAGACTCATCCTTGTGTTTTAGAAACTTTACCCATGTCCATCTGCTGTAGTCATCTACAATGACTAACCCATACTTCTTGCCTCTGATGGATGCAGTTTTCACTGGTCCAAACAGATCAATGTGAAGTAATTCCAATGGTCTGGAGGTAGAAACAACATTTTTTGATTTAAAATGAGATTTTGAAAATTTACCTCTTTGACATGCTTCACACAGAGCATCTGAGTTGAACTTCAACTTAGGAAGTCCTCTGACCAGATTGAGTTTATTAATTTGAGATATACGTCTCATATTAATATGCCCCAATCTTCTATGCCAGACCCATTGCTCATCATTCACAGATAAGAGGCATTTTACATTTTGAACTTTAAGTTCTGAAAGGTTAATTTTATAAATGTTGTGTTTCCTCTTTCCATTGAATAGGATAGAACCATCCTTTTGACATACAGCTTTGCAACATTTTTGATTAAAGATAATATCATAACCATTGTCACTTAATTGACTTATGGACAATAGATTATGTTTCAATCCTTCAACTAACAGAACATTAGAAATAGAGGGTAGGTTGCCATTACCTATAGTTCCAGAGCCAATGATCTTGCCCTTCTGGTTCCCTCCAAATTTCACGTCCCCTCCAGATCTAAGTTCCAGACTTTGGAACATAGACCTTTCTCCCGTCATGTGTCGTGAGCATCCAGAGTCCAGGTACCATGATTGGTGTCCTGACTTTGCTGCTAAGGACATCTGCAACAGGGATTATTTTGTCTTTAGGTACCCAGATCTTCTTGGGTCCTTTAGGGTTAGTTGCCTTGTAGGTTTGTCTAAACTTTTGTTTTTCAACATAGTTTTTGTTTAGACTTGCCTTAGATCTAAACACATGAGTATTCTTTTCAGAGCTCGTGTGTTTAATATCATTTAAATGACCAAATTTAAAATTAGAGTATAAAGGGGTTATCTTAATGATCAGATCATCTACAGGTATTGGTCTTACATCTTTTTCAAGAGAAGAAGATTGAAATCCAATTCCCTTTCTTTTATTCCTACTAACTCCATAGATCATAGAAGCCATCTTGCTTCTGTCTATGCTTTTAGTGAGGAACCTCTAAAAACTAGAGTCATATTTTTCCAAAATATTTTCAGATGACTTAGCTTCAGAGTCAGATTCTTGTTGAACAATTTCCAAATCATTCTTTATTTTTAAATTTATTTCTCTCTGTTCAACAAGTTCTGTTTTCAGATTATCAATCTCAGATTCAAGATTGCTTTTCAGCTTCTTGCTCTTGAGTTTGATATTATTGTAGCTTTTCAAAACTTCAGATAACACCTTTATAAGTTCATCTTTGGTAAGTTTGGACATTACCTCTTCAGCATCAGAGTCGGAGTATGACTCAGATTCAGATGATAATTCTTCATTCTGATCTTCTATTCCAGCCATTAATGCCATGTTGGCACACTCTTCTTCTGCTTCAGATTCAGATTCAGATTCATCTGAATCATCCCAAGTTGCCATAAGAACCTTTTTCTTTTTATCAAACTTTCTCTTGGGTTTCTCCTTGAGAAGTTTGGGGCAGTCATTTTTGTAGTGCCCAGGTTCCTTGCATTCATAGCATGTGACCTCTTTCTTTCCAGATCTTCTGTGTCCAGAAGATTCCTTCCTGTGGTCAGCTTTTCTGAAGTTGTTAAACTTCTTTCCCTTGTGCTTCCAGAGCTTGTTGATTCTTCTGGAAAGCATGGACAGTTCATCTTCTTCTTCAGAAGACGATTCTTCAGAACTTTCTTCTTTTACCTGCAAAGCTTTAACAGGTTTGTTAGATTTTAAAGCTATGGATTTACCTTTATCTTTCTTCTGGGGCTCATCTTCCTCCAGCTCTATTTCATGACTTCTCAAAGAACTGATAAGTTCTTCTAAGGAGATCTTATTCAGATCTTTTGCCATCTTCAATGCAGTCACCATTGGTCTCCATCTGGTGGGAAGACTTCTGATGATCTTCTTGACATGATCTGACGTTGAGTAGCCCTTATCCAGAACTTTCAGACCAGCAGTAAGAATCTGAAATCTAGAAAACATAGTTTCAACATTTTCAGACTCTTCCATTTTGAATGCCTCATACTTCTGTATGAGCGCCAGCGCCTTGGTCTCTTTAACCTGAGAATTTCCCTCATGAGTCATTTTGAGTGACTCAAACATGTCATGAGCAGTATCTCTGTTTGTAATCTTCTCATACTCAGTATGAGAGATTGCATTAAGCAATATAGTTCTGGCTTTGTGGTGATTCTTGAAATCTCTTTTCTGTACTTCAGTCATTGACTTTCTATCAATCTTTTTGCCATCCTCATCAGTAGGATGTTTATATCCATCAATGACCATATCCCAAAGATCAGCATCATACCCGAGGAAAAAACTTTCTATTTTATCTTTCCAATAGTCAAATTTTTCCCCATCAAACATGGGTGGCTTGGTACTGATCCTATCTCCTTCATATTTGTTGTTGCAAGTTAATGTAGATGTATCCATAATGGCAACAACACAAATATCAAAGTATCTTTCTCACTGGATCTTTAACTGTCACGGTTAAGTGGAGCACACGCAGAACCGGAGCTCTGATGCCAACTGAAGGTGAGAAAATTACTTAGAAGGGGGGGTTGAATAAGTAAGACTAAAAATCAAAGATTAGAACACAAATATTTTTATCCTGGTTCGTTGAAAACAACTACTCCAGTCCACCCTCTCAAGAGTGATTTGCCTTTCTCTATCAAGGACTTAATCCACTATTTTAATCAAACAGATTACAAATAGCAACACCTAAGAACAACCGTTCTTAGTCTTCTCAAGAGCAACTGATCCCAACTGGATCCTCTTAAGGAAAACCTTTTACAAACAAAGTAAAACTTTTACAAGAGTAAGAATGCTTCTAATAAGCTGTTATCACAACAGTGATATTTCTCTTAAGTTAAGAATAAAGATAAAGCAAAGTAATATGATTAAGAGCTTTGAAAGATATGCTTTGAGGAGTGATTTTGCTAGAGATTCGATACTGAAGAAGATGGAGTGGACTTCTTTATATAGGCACTAAGATCCAAGAAGTCTTGTTACGTTGAGGGCTGTGCAGAAAAGCCTAGAGCCTTTTGTCTTCACATTGGAGGCTGTGCTGAAACAGGCCTGATGCTTTTTGTCTTCACTTGCAGAATACTTTCCTCAGAATGGAATGCACAGATAAAACCTTTTTGTCTGTGTCCTTGTGTCTAGCACAAAATAGGAAAGAGCTGTTGAGAACAAACCAACGTACATATTTAAAACTTCTTCAAAGTAAGTTCAGCTTTCAACATTAGAGTCTGAATCTTCAGAGTCTCCAGACTAGAGATCATCTGGATCTTCAGAGTCTTGAATATTCTTCAGATTGAGCTGAATCAGAGTATGTGCAGCTTGTGTGCTTGAGCGTGTAAATCCTCCAGAGCAGAGTCTTCTATGCTTTAGAGGCTCCTTCTTCAGAATCTTCAAGAGACAGTAGTCAGATTCTTCTGGGAGCAGTGTTCAGATCTTTACTTAAGATGCTCTTGAACTTATGAAGTCTTTCATACAAACAATGTTCAGATGCAATTTTGCTTTCTTAAGATAATTTTCTTTAGTGCCTGTAGCAAACAATCTAGAACACGTTTAGAGTATATAATTCTTGAATACAAAATTTATAGGTGTTATCATCAAAACATAGAGATATAACTAAGACACAATCTGTGCTCTTACAGGGGTTATGATAATAGCAGATGCAGCAGGTTGGGTTACAACATTTTGGAGCAGGGGATAATACAGATGGTTCAGGTGGCGTGTAGTTCATGGGATAGAGCAAAGTCCTGTTTTGACTTACTTTATGCTGCAGTTTTTTCTTAGTTCTAATTTGATGTAATTTTGAGTTATAAGTTTTGGATTGTAGCAAGTGGCAGGTTGTACATTGCTAAAGAAAAATGGTTTGCAGCATAGCTTCTTGGAGGGATGTGTGACATGTAGTGAATTTGGATTGTAGTGACATTTCCTCTTTTATATTTTTCTTCTAATTTTGTAAGAACTTTGTATAAACAATGGGCTCTTATTAGACAAAAAAATGGACTTGGAATTTGTAATATTTGAATTTTGGAAATTTGTAACTAAAATGAATGGATGAGCCTTTTATATTTTTGAGTGATGAACATTGTAACAAAAATGGATAATTAATTGGATGTGGCAAATAAATATGTTGTTTTATGGATCTGAATTGAATTATGAATAATGGACTTGTGGAATGAAAATGAATTAGAAATATGGATAATAGAAATAGATATTTATGGATAAGTGAATGAAATTAAAACAATGAATATTATGGATTGAATGATAGATAAAAATGGATGAGAAGTGGATATGGAATAAGAATGGGAAATATTTGGATTACTCAGAAAATTGAATGGAAAATGGATATGGATAAAAAACTGAAAAAAAGGGAAGCCAACTATAAAATCCACTGACGCACACCTTGAATTGAATCAAAGAAAATCCACCTCAAATCAACTCCTGATTAATGATATTACAACAAAATAAATCCATTTGGTTCAGGTCACTTGAGTACTGACAGGTAAAATCTTCATTTCGAACCAATCTTCAAGACAACCTGTGCCAAAGATGACTTGTAGTCGAAGCAAAACCACTTATTTTTACCAAGATTAAGTCACATCCAACTGAACTGAAACAAAACTGCATACACATTCAACCTGCTAACCCCAAGTGAAACTCAATTGAATGACACTTGACGATCATAAACACAAAGAGCGAGAAACCCTAATCCTCTAGAATCCTGATCCATAATCTTTCCAGTCAATCCACTGATGAAACCTTAAACAACGACATCCTTGTGGCAATTCAGAGAAACTGAAGTCGTGCCTTGATAATCCTCTGATAAGGACTGCTTATGACGATTGAAAACCCACACCTCTAGCTCATACTTGAGTACAAAAACCAGAGGAAACAACCTCTGAACAAAGAAAAATTCAACTCAACAAAAAATCTATGATCCGACGTCTTAAGAGCTTATTTGGTGGATGACCTATCCAAAAACCTGATTTACCAATCTTGGCAGCCCCTTGATGTAAACCCTAATTTCAAAGGTGAAACAAAGCAAAATAAAGTCTGATAATTTGATTAACCATGCAATATGATTGACCTATAATAATATGCAAAAGATCAATAAATTTAAGAGTAAAATTTGAAGTATGACAACACTCTTGACCCCGAAAATATTTATTATTAAATATTTTTTGAAATAAATTTTTGCAATACCATTGATCATTGTAAAATCTTGTTGTAAAAAGTTTATTAGTTTCCATAAATTTATTTAATTTTCTTATTATGTATCATCACTAATGTTACACCCTTTACCTCGAAAATATTTATTATTATTATTTTTTTTGGAAAATAAAATATGAGTTTCAAATTTCTTTTTCAAAAGCTTAAAAACATCACTTTGTAAATCATCTTATAAAAGAAACATCATAAAATAAAATATTTAAAACTAGACTCAATAATATTCATGGATATATTTTTTAAATAATTTTACATGAACATAAATATTTGAAATGAGAAATATAAAAAGAAAAATAGTAACAACTCAACCCAGATGTTACTATATCAAAGTTGAATCTCATGTCGGAATATAACAAATCCTACCGACAAGAAAAAAACATAAATTCAAGGTTAATGAGTATGTCTCTACTATCCTCTTGATAGAAATGAATGTTTGTATGTTGTTGTGAAATTAAATTTTCACAATTGTATTCATCCATAACCTTCACATTAATTGATACATCATTATTCACAAAAGACCTCACACTTTGACATACTGCGTTTGATCGAAGCTTGTGATGATCTTGTGGAGAAGCATAATTTATGTTTAAGAAAGGAGACGTTCCTCTCATTTTGAATGGTTTGTATGAAAAACCAAACCATCTTTAGAAAGTGTTTGACAAATGCTCTATCATGCCTATGTGAAGTCAAGCTTCTAATTAAATGATATTTTGAAGAATACAAATATGTTGAAAGAAGGAAAATATTTATCATGCTTGAGTTCTCAAGATTGAAGAAATCTCATATTGTTAAAAGATGATCTTGATCAAGTTAAAGGAATAATCTAAGGTAAACTATAAAATTCATTGTTTATAAGATTTAGGTACCCACAAACATTAATCTAAACTCTTCTAAATATGCCATAAGTTTTGTGCATATTTCACATACAAGAACATTTAAACTTAGGGAATTTTTCAAATTTTTTGAAAGGTAAATCGATTAATCTCCTCATGTAAATTGATTTATCTAGTGCTTTTACTCAATTTTTTTGAACATTGAAGGCAAGTAAATTGATTAACCCCTCTAGATAAATCGTTGTCATCTTCATACCTTTTTATTAAAAAAATTTAAATCATATTCATACCTCTTCACTGCACATATTCATCATATCTTTTCCAAATTATTTCCAATTGATCATGAACATTTCTTTAAACATTACCATTGTTTCTAGAGGTATCATATACACTACAAATAGCAAACTTTTTCTTTGATCAAATCACCTTTTTCAATATTAATTTTCAAACTGTTGGACACTTTTCTGCATAACTATTACATTTCATAGAAAAGTTTATTGAGCACTTATATTCAATAAATTTGAATTGTTATATTGAAAGAGAAGATAATAGTTGGAATTTTGTGAATGATCAAAATTCTCATGAACTCAAATTCATCTTCAATTATTTGTAACTTTGTACTATTGCTTGTTTTACAAGTTTGTGGAAACAAGTGCGTTTAAGAAAAATTAAGGTTTCTTCTTGATTGTGGTATGCCTTCTTGATTGTGTTAGAAAGTTAAGAGAATCTTGCTGTGAGGTTGTAATATTTTATAACATAGTGAAATCTCTCACGAGGTGTGAAGGGACTAGACGTACTCTTGATTGGAAAGGAAAACAAGTATATATCCTTGTATTCTTTACATTTTTGCATTTATATTTCTACAATTTACTTCATAATTTCATAGAAATATTTCCGGAAAAATAAAAACATAAGAACCATAGCTTAAAAAACAAAAAAAAGTCTTAAAACTTAATTCACCTCCTCCTCTTAAGTTGCACTCTATATTTACAGCCAATTGATAAATGGTTTTTTATTTTAACATTTTTATATATTAAATATCTACTTATAGTTCTTACTATGGGTAGGGGTGTTCGCGGGCCAAATTGAACGAATATATTAAAAATAAATATGCAAAAATATTTATAAAAAATAATTTATTTACCCATAGTACAAATATTATTTCCGTATATCACTTAACATAATCCTGAAAACATTTGGTTTGAAGATCTAGCCTAAATGGATGGCAATTGATATTGACAAGCATAAAATTGTTTTACCAATGAAAATAAATTTGTAGATTATTATTTTTTGAAAGATTGGCATGCCATATGATATTGTATATTGTATTTTTGTGTAGTACATGATGGAAGTGGCCTAGCATGGAAAATATTCTCAATGAGTCTAATGCCGATCCAGAGAACACCCCTAACTATGAGAGCTTGGAATCTTTCTCAGAGAATACTTTGTTTATTTTCTTGGACATTAGATTGCAACCTAGACACAATACAGAACACCAATAGTCAATGTTAGATTATGATTCATGACCTTTCTCTTAAATATCAGAGGCCTAAAATTCTCTTTGCTATTGAATGAGCCATTGAAATTCCTCTAGCATTATATAAAGTCAGTAGTAATAAAAAAAATTGGACATTTTTCTATAGGGTCTTGCTAACCAGTGCCCTCAGGGCACTATTTAAACATTCCATATTAAAAAACTATTCTTTAAAAAATTCAAACACTTCAATTTTCAATGCACATTATTACACATCATTGCACATACTTTTATAAAAACTTACTATTTAAAGTTTTAAAAAGTGCCCCCCTGAGGGCACTGGTTAGCATTTCCTTTTTCTATAATATTGGAAGATTTTATCCTTTTATATTTTCCCCTAACTTTATTCTAGTAGAAAAGAAAGGTTACATCTTTAATTTTGATGTAGAATATGATAAAATCCAACTGTTATATAAATATTGTCAAGCAATTGGTCATTAATTGGAAAACTGTCATAGTAAGGAAGAAAAACTAGCTCGAAAAGATATTTAAGCAGAAAATTGTTATTAAATATACCTCAAAGAAATTCATTCCAAAATCAACCAATATTGTTGAGAGCAATAATGACCCGTATGTTCTTAAAACATTAAAAACCTTATTGATAAGTAAATAAGTTGTTATTTTGAATAAAAAGGAAAAGCCGTGTAAGGATAAGGAAGGACATGACAACCATTTTATTCACTACTACAAAATATATATTTTGTAACATCTTCTTATTTCAGATATTTATTCAACCGAAGTAATTACTCATCTTTATGTGCCTTTATTTATTTATATTTAGTAAAACACTTTTCAACACGATCCTGCCTAACATCTATGGTGTTAGGTTAAGGTGTGACACGTTTTGAATCACAACACCAATAATTTTTTATTTTATTTTTGCCAAAAAGGCGTCCCCTATATTATTATATTTATATTAAAATTAAACTACTTTTCACCACAGTCTATAAAATCAATCGTTGTGAAAAGTATAGATATTTTATCACGGTTGGTACTATCAAACATGGTGAAAAATATTACCTATATTTAAGCGAAACTTTTCTCATTTCTCTACGGAACATTCGTAGATCTCCTAATGCAAAACCCTAACATATCTCTTATTGCTTATCCCAATATCCATTAATGTTTGCACACTATTTCTTCATAAAACTATGATATATCTTCTCTAACTATTCTCCTGTGAAGATTGTTATTTTGAAAGTAGATACAATAAATAGTTTATAGGAGAAAGAAATTATGTTACATTTTGTGATGGCCAGAAGAGAAAGAATTTTGTTAAGATGAAGATGGATGCCGCCACTGTAGAACAAAATGTTAAAGATAATGTTTCAGAAATCATGGAAGAGATGTTAGAAACTAAAACTAAGCCATGGTACAGAAATATTGTGGGTTGTCGTAGACAAAGTTATCATATGTGTACTGATCTCAAAATTGAGGAAGGAAATATTGATGAAGTTTGTCATATGGAGAAGCCCAAGATGTTTGGCAAGATGTTTCAACATCTTACTCAAGCTTCTAAACTATCACATATGGACATTATGAGACTCAAATAAGGAGTTTCCATTGAAGGGAAGGTTCATGGTCAGGCTAGAGGTCCTCCAAACATTGAACAACAAATAGTTGTTCAGAAAAAGAATCTAAGGAAGAATAATGATTATGGCATAATTCTTCCTATTGGAGTTCCTTATCATATGTTTGGTGAAGCTGATATTGGTGTTCCTTTGAGTCAGTTGAACCTTAGTCATAAGGTGTATGGTTTAATTATTGCTCCCCTCAATATTCCACATGGCGATAAGTCTGATTTGGCTGCTATTCGAAATGTGATTGATGTCCCACTCATGTATGGAACTATGTGAAATCATCATCTCATTCAAAATTATTTTGGTGAGGAGACCCATGAAAACAATATGGGAAATCAAGATGTTGATAAAGATGTGTCAGACCATCCTATTCGACATGTTGGCAGAGTCTCAAATTCATAAGAAGAATGATGACGTGACCCCTGAGAATAATTCTGTGAGTAATGATGATCATGTTCATGAAGATGTTAAAGCTGATAATGTTGTAACCCATGTTGGTGATGTTAATGAAACATTAAGTAAAGATGTGGTAAGTAATAGTAAGGTATAAATTGTTCACTAAGGGCACACAATCTACAAATGGTGTTTAAACTAAAATAACTCCCCATGAAAATGAAAATTTTGATATCATTGGTCTTGATATGGAGCAAGTTACTCCTAAAACCAGGAAACATCCTACTGTCTGCTGAAGAAGATGGAGATTTTTATGATGCTGAAACTTTTGCTCCTATAGCCCATCTTAGAGCTAGTAGATCGATACCAAGACTATCATGCATTACGAAGCTCAAAACTTATTAGATGGATGTGAAAAATGTATTCCTCAATAGGTACATGAATGTGGAAGTCAATCAGGATGTGAGTAATTATGTCAATGGCAAGGATGGTGTCACTAAGAATGATGGCTTTAGGGAAGTCAATATGGATTCTACTACTAATATCAACAACATGGAAGATGTAAATATGGAAGATAATGAGAATCTAATGATAGTTCAAATTCATGTTGAAGACACTGTGTTGCGTAGGATGTTAGTTACTCAGTTAAGATATTAGAGCATTTTGTTCAACAAATACAATATGATTTTGAGTTGAGCATGGTAGAAGATATTACCTACTTTTCTAATTTTCAAGTGAAGAAAATGAAGGATTACACCTTTGGTTCCCAAGGTATATATGCTGGAAGTAGTTGCACTCAACTGTTATGGAGTAACCAAATGCTCAAAGAAGTCACCATGGTAATAAAGATTTCAATCGAGATGTGATAGACAACAAGTATGACATGTTGGTGACTGAGTTTCAAAACTTAGAGGAAAGATGTGCAAGATGCCTTTGTTAATATTGAAATTAATAAAAATCTTGTTTAAACAAGTGAATCTGAGTCAGACATTGAAGCAAATATCCAAGACATTGTGTCCCTCATAAGGAGAAAGGTTGGTGGTAAGAGAACTCCTATGAATGTCTCATCTTCTCACTTGGATAATGTGTCATTCCATTCTGAAACAAGTGTTAAGAAGTGGAAATATGTTTCTCAAGTAAGGATTGTAGCTGAGAGAGAGAGAGAGAGAGAGAGAGAGAGAGAGAGAGAGAGAGAGAGAGAGAGAGAGAGAGAGAGAGAGAGAGAGAGAGAGAGAGAGAGAGAGAGAGAGAGAGAGAGAGAGAGAGAGAGAGAGAGAGAGAGAGAGAGAGAGAGAGAGAGAGAGAGAGAGAAAGCTAGTTAAAGAAGCTCTTGATTGCAAAGAAATCATGGAAGCTTCTAGGCTAATAAAGATTGCAACTGATATTGTTTCTTGCTATGAAAAGATGGTCAAGGAGTTTATTATGAACATTACTGTTGTGTGTAATGTTGAAGGCACAAAGGAGTATAGAATGGTGTATGATAGAGGAAAATGTGTGAAGCTTTCACCTTTAATTATTAATTATTAGGTAGAAGCAAGGTTCCATCTATTAACAAGATTATGACCAAGGAAAAGGAAACCGAGGATGAAGAAGAACATTGTTGAAGCACTGAAGTATAATGAATTTATGGTGCTTCATGGTGATGCTTAGTTGTTGAAGACAATGTTGAATGTTGGAGCTTGTTATCTTATGAAGATGAAGGAGATTGAGGTTAAAGAATGATAGTATTCCTAATGGCTTGTTGAGTTTTAGTTGTAAGTTTCTTGTTAGGTCAGATGTGTCAGACATTATGTTCGACATCTATGTACCAGTTGATGGATCTGATCTAGTTTTTGATGGATAAGTGTTGGAATTGTTTAACCACAACCTATTTTTGTTGCTACTACTAGTTTGATGTTCGTTGTTGTATGTGCTTCTGTGGTATAATTGTATAGTACATATTCAAAATTTGAGGACCTTTGACTGATGATGTGTGATAATCCTGTTGGTTGTTGTTCCTGTCAAGATTTTATTTTGGATCTTAAAGCTTGCTCTTCTTTTTGCGGTTACTTCCATACTTTTTCCAAATTGTAGCAAAAAAGAGGAGTAATGATCACGTGAGACAAGATATTCTAGCAGGATGTTCTGATGTGTATAACAACCACCTTACATAACTTATATTTTGTGACTCTACTATTGTTTTGATTTTGAGGATAAGTTATTTAATAGAGTGCTACATTTGCGCTACTTCTTGAAGATCACATCTTGTAAGTTGTTTTAGCCAAAACTTACCAAAGAGGGAGATTGTTGTTCTATGTGATTGGTTGCATTAGGTAAAACAACATATGTAAAAAAAAATACATTTTGTGTAGAGGCAACATGTGGAACAAGATGTTTCAGCATCTGACCTCATTCTGTTAGCTAAATTTCATGGAGAAATATGAGCTTTATTGTGTTTCTTTTTAAGAAGATTGGTTCAGTACAAGGTTTTGCTAAAGTTCTTAATAGAATGGTTTGGTTGTAAGAAATTTGTTGAGCAAGATGTTCATTATATTTTGTGTGACATGGCATAAGGTTTGAGTTGTGATCATCTCCAGATTCCCTTTAGAAGATGCAAATTTTTTCTTTTTGGAAGAAGTTTGTTTTGTTAATCCAAATCATTTTGAAAAAGATTTGGATTTTATATAGAAAAAAAAGATTTGATTGCATTTGCTTTGAAGGAATATTTGGTCGAGATTTATTTAATCCAATATTTACTTTATAAATAAGATTTATATGAAGAGAGTTAATTTGGATGTTCTGGTGCAACATGTGGAACACGATGTTCCAACATGTGTTCAGTGCAACATTTGGAACACGATGTTCCAGCATGTGCAGTGCAACATCTGGCCCTTGTCAACTCGCCATGATGGATGTTGTTAGGTGAAAAGTTTATGATTAATCTAAATCATATTTGTTGTTATATTTTAGTCATTCATTTATATGGATATGCTTGTTAAAGATTTGCCAAGATCAATTCAATTTAAATGGATATTAAAATTTTAATTTGAATAATAACAAATCATAACTTTTGGAGGTTGTTAAGAATCAAATAAAAACATAATCTTCTATAATTCTAGACGAGACCAAAATCTGATAATGCCCATTGCAAAATCCCAGAATAAGTATTGCTCTTTAAGGAGACCAAACCTTAAGTTTTAGGTGTGCACATTTTGTAGAATCTTGTGTTAGGGTTTCTTTTTTAGTCTTTATTTGAGTTATTGTTGTGCACCACTCTAGCGCCTGAATTCATATCTTAAGGCATAGAGTTTGGTTTGTTAGTTGATTTGTAAAGCTTTTTTCCAAGACACTAATTCAATATGCTTGAGAACAAAGTGTTTGTGTTACTTGTACACCATGTTATTGCTTCATTCATAAGGCATAATAGTTGGCTTATTCAGTTGAGTTGTAATCTAACATTCATTATTGTGTTTATTAATGTTGGCCATCTGGGGTTAGTGATTGAGATATAGTGAAAGGGGGTTCTCATATTTATGGGGAGATTAGAACGAAGCTTCACGGGTAGTGTTGGGAAAGCGCCATTGGATTGGGAGAATTCAGAGTAAGCTTATTTATCCTTCTGACTATTGAGAGTGAAATAGTTCTATAGGGAGTCCTAAATAAAAAGTTACTAGAATTAGGAAGAGACATTAAATAACATGGGATTGTTGTTCCTATAAGACTAATTGTACGAATTCAAAGTAGTGAATTTCCTTTCTTGGATAGATTGTCCCCAAGATGTAGGTGTGGTTTACACTGAACTGGGTTAATAATTATTGTGTTCTTTATTGTTTTTCTTCTTCATCATCTTGCATAAGTTAATCTGTCATTACTTGGTTGTGTAATTGGTTTTTACTTTCTAGTATATAATTTCATAGACATAGTGTCTGACGTCTATTTCATAAACCAGTTGTAGATGTTGTCTCAGGCATCTGGTCCAACAACTATCCTTTTGAGAACAAAAATTCAGTTTTTGTTGATGCACGCTTGTGTTATTTATGATGTGTTTATATAGTATGTTTGTTTATGTTATTTTTAATTTTGTTTCTTTTATATTGAAGCTTTCATTTTATTCATCCAACATGTCATAGATGATGAGTTTATTATATTGTATGTGGTTTTAGTGTTTTATCAATCCATCATGGAATATTTAACCATTCAAATTGAATTAGAAAATAATAAAATGAAAGATTATGGTATATTAGAAAACAATTTACATTGATCAATGCTTTTCGAGCTTCTGCAACTCATTATATGTATCTCACTCTTTAACAGTTAGAATTTAGTTCAATACTTTTAGTTCTTCAGGTATCACCTCCTTCTCTACTAGTTCTATCTACAAAGTTAATATTTTGAAAAATGAACTAGTAGAGAAGGAAGTGTTAGTTGAAGAATTAGAAACATTGAAACAAATTCTAAGTGTTAAAGAGCGAGATATAGGGAATGGATTGCAGAAAGCTAAAAAACTATTGATAAGTGTAACTTTTTCTTCTAATATAACTTAACTTTTCATATCATTAATTTTTAAATCAGATTGAAAAGTTATATATTTAGTGAGCAATTAGTGAAATAAGCATTCCACATAAGTTATAATAAACTCAAATGAACATATCACCATTGTTGGTAGCTATAACCATGGTGAAATGTTGTATGCTAGCTGTTTCATTATGGTTGACACATACAACGATGGTGAAATATTGAGAAATCTCCCAAAATGTTGGCATTGGATATCGAATCCATGACCATTCCACCTTTTACTACGATAGGTTTCTACAACTGTGGTGATATGTTACTCACTATTATGTCTTCACCATGACTGCTGGCCTACAATTGTAAAGAGAGCACATACTACTGCACCCTTTGCTATCATGGAACTCCAATCGTGGTAATATCCTTCTTCCAACGGTGGTAAAATGTATTTTTTGTAGTAGTGATTTATTTATTTTCAAAATTAATGTACTAGAAAGTACTTAAATGTCATTGTGCTTAAGTTTAATATTATTTTGCAATCCTTCATTCTTACTTCATTTTGTATTCATTAACCCTCAATTCCTTCTCTTATAAAATATCTTATCAACATTTGTTGTTAAAATCGTTGCACTCTCATACGCTGCCGTTATTCTCTTTATTCCTGACTCTTGCTCTCCTCTCCTATGTATTTTGTAAGTTTATCTCCCTTTCATGTGATTTTTTATTTGTTGAATTTTTTAGTGTGGATATTATTTTTTTTCTTAAGACTTGTTTCATTGTTTATATTTTGCATTTACAAGATTTGCATGATTTACCTTTTAAAGAACCATTAACTCTTATATCGTTTTGATGTTTAGCATAACATATTTTCACAACTTAAAAATGACCATCTATTTATCCTTTTAAACCAATTTTTCCATCCTACATTATTCATTGAATTTCATTTTAACTTCTATAATTATAGTAACTTGATACACTTTTGACTATTTTCTTAATTACATGGTTTGAAACTTATAAAATTAATTTATATGTTATATCCATATAATGTTAGAACAACATAAAACATAAAACCAGAATTTTAAAGGTAGTAACAATGGTGGAAAAAAAACTTAGAAAGAAGATGAATTGAGAGAAAGAGAGAATAGGGAAGAGAGTAATATTGGATGAATCACTAAATTGGCATTAACAATGAATTGGGATTACAACAATGTATATATACACATGAGAGAGTAATCAAAAACAAACAAAACCAACTAAAGTGACCAAAGCTGTTAAATTTCCAAAACAAAATTTGACAGCTTTCAACACACAACCTCAGTTTAGTTGCTTCAAATTCATCATGCTCAAGCTCTTCAACAGTCTCTTGAACATCTCATTTGTCACACCCTTTGTCAACAAATCCGCAACTTAGTCCTCGCTTCGACAATAGCTCAATCTAAGCTTTCCATCACCGACCAATTCTCTCAAGTAATGAAACTGCATCTCAATATGCTTGCTCCTTCCGTGTGCAATCGGATTCTTCGCAAGATTTATTGCGAAAAAATTATCCACAAACAGTGTGGTGGCATCATCATCACCATATCCCAATTCCTTCATGAGATTCACTAACCACATAGCTTGGCAAGCACTCAATGATGTCGCAATGTACTCGGCCTCACAAGAAAAGAGTGCTACAACCGGTTCCTTCTTTGAACACCATGAGATTGGTGTACTACCGAACATAAAGATGTAACTTTCCGTAGATTTCCGATCATCTTTATCTCTGCACCAATTAGATCGGTGTAGCCAAGTAAAGTATATTTGCGACCCATATCCGATGTGGGAAACAAAATATCACAACCAAGAGTACCTTTCACATATCTAAGGATTCTCTTGACCGCCGCCAAATGAGACACCTTAGGTCTCTCCATGAATCTACTCACAATACCGACACTAAAAACCAAGTCTGGTCGAGTATTGCACAAATACCGTAACGATCCAATCAAACTCCGGTAAAGTGTTGGATCCACATCATCCTCATCATCACTTTTGGACAGCTGAACTCTAGCCTCACAAAGTGTATTAGAAGCATTACAATGCTCTATTTCACACTTTTTCAAGATATCTAGAGCATACCTTCTTTGATGCATAAGCAGCCCCACTTTTGACTTGTGGAACTCTATGCCAAGAAAGTATCTCATGACACCAAGGTCAGTCATCTCAAACTCACTCATAAGCTCCACTTTGAACTTTGAAATACTCTTGTCATTGCTGCCCGTAATCAAGAGATCATCAACATACAAGCATAGTATGATAATACCATCAATAGTATCTGATCTGACATAAACACCATGTTCAGATACACACCGTTTGAAACCGATGTCAATAAGAAAGTTGTCTATACATTTGTTCCAAGCTCTTGGAGCTTGTTTCAAACCGTACAACACTTTGTGTAGCTTGTAGTACTTCCTCTCTTGATTTTTGATCACGAAACCGGGTGGCTGCCCCACATAAACCTCCTCATCAAGAGGACCATTCAAAAACACAGATTTCACATCCATTTGATAAATCACCCAATTGTTGCTATGCGCAATCCCAACAACCAAACGAATAGTCTCCAATCTAGTCACTGATGCAAATACCTCCTCATAGTCTATACCTTCACGTTGCAAGAACCCTTTCGCCACTAATCTAGCTTTGTGCTTGATTATTTCACCTTTAGGATTTGCTTTGACTTTATAGACCCATCACACACCAATCGGTTTCTTTCCATGTGGTAAATCGACCAACTCCCAAGTACCATTTTTCTCAATAGATTCCAGCTCCTCTTTCATTGCACATATCCATTTAGGATCGCTTAAGGATTCCTCCTCATTTACCGGTTCAGATTCGGCCATAAGCGCGAAATGAACAAAATCACCATCATTATTCACTTTGTTATCTTGGAACCTCTCGTAGTCTCGGAGTCTATGAGGAAAGGCTCTTTGCCTCACTGGTCTACCATTATTCACTACAACATTTTCCGCTACTGTAGGTGTAGGTACAGCGGCATCAGAACCCTCTGGATCAGACAACTCGAAGAACTGCTGCTACTGTCCTGCTGTTTCAGCAGTTTTTATTTCTTCAAAAAATACATCCCGGGTTATCACGATTTTCCGATTCTTCTCACCAAATAACTTGTAACCTCCAGTAGAGTGATATCCAACAAATATCAACTCCTCACCTTTATCATCCAACTTCTTTCTAAGTTGATTCGGTACATGACGATATGCAATCGATCCAAAAACGCGCAAATGATTCACACTCGGTTTGAAACCACTCCAAACCTCTTCTGGTGCGATCTTCTCCAACTTCTTAGTAGGACACATATTCAACAAGTAGGTGGCTGTAGACACGACCTCACCCCACAATTCCTTAGGCAACTTCTTCCCACAAAGCATACTATGCACCATGTTCATTATTGTACGATTTTTCCTCTCGGCAGCTCTGTTTTGTTGAGGCGTATATGGAGGTACCACCTCACGCACAATACCCTCAAGATCACAAAACTTCCCAAACTCACTAGAGGTATATTCACCTCCACCATTCGTTTTGAGAATTTTGAGCTTCCGACCGCTTTGACGCTCCATCATGGATTTGAAACTCTTGAACACTCCAAATACCTCATCCTTCCTCTTGATACGATATGTCCAAATCTTCCTACTAAAGTCGTCAATAAACGTAACAAAATATCGATTGCCGCCATAAGTCTCTACTTGCATCGGTCCACAAACATCAGAATACACCACCTAAAGTAAGCCTTTGGTTCTTCGACCCGCATCCTTGCTAAACAAATTCTTGTGTTGCTTACTCTTCACATATTCCTCACACAATTCTGCCGGAACACTAATATGTGGCAGCCCCGTTACCATTTCACTTTGTTGCAACATTTTGAGATCCCTAAAATTTAGGTGACCATGATGGTAATGCCATAACCACTCATCTCTACTTGCCGCGGTAACTAAACAACGATGCTCCATAACCATTAACTCAACCTTAAAAGTTCTATTGGCAGCCATCTGCGCTTTTAGAATCAACACATCACTTGAATCTAAAACGCGTAACATCTTGTTCTCCAACCGAATCAAGTACCCTCTTTCAAGTAATTGGCCAATGCTCAAAAGATTGCACTTAATTCCCGGTATGTACAAGACATCTTTGATCCTTGAATATCCACCATTCTTCCTTCCGATCAAAACATCTCCTACCCCTTCGGCGCTTAAAGTGGTGTCGTCAGCAAACTTGACTTTACTCTTTGTCGCTTGATTGATTTCCACAAATCAATCCTTCTGACCCGTCATATGTGTTGAACAACTAGAATCCAAGTACCATTTGTCGCGGTGAAAATCGGATACCAAACTATTGATTAGTTTGAATCTTTAATTCATTTTGCAACCGAACTTTGATTTGTCCAAAGGAAGGGATAAAGGTCGAAATTCCCACAATGCAATGCAAATGCAAGCTAGATTGTTTAGGTTCGGGGGTTGGTTAAACTTAGGGAAGGTACTAGCATCCTAAGTTTTTGTAGTACTCTACAGGAACCTCTTGTTTTATGTTTGTTTACTGCTAAGTGTTATCTGCTTAAAGGATTAGAGACCCTAGTGGTTTATTTCTAAGTATACTCGATAAGATATCGCATCTTATGCCTACATATCCTTACGGGAGTGGAATCAGAGTATTTTGTAGTTCACCCTAAAGGGTTAGAGGAGCTCTTTGACTGTGGTCAAAGTTCCTACGGGTTTAGGGTAGTTGATTGATTGGGTTTAGGAGAAGAGACGAGTCTTCATTTTAAGGGGGAGATAACCACCACAAATGTAAAGGGGGTTATAGGAAATGGTCTTTGCATCGTCTTAAGAAAAGGTCTTACATACTCGGATGGTCGCCAAGTATGCCTTTATCGCTCTTAAGGCAAAGTCCCTACATGTTTGATTGTATTGTTGTGGAGGTGGAAATTATATCTCACTTAAGATGATTAACATCTATTCTCTATTGTGTTTGAAGAAGTTGTATTGTGTTGATTGTGTTGTTTCTATGTTGTAAAGATTAAGGTCCTTCCTATGGGGTTGGATCTATCCTAAAGATCAACTTGAAGAATCAAGGATCGAAGGGAATATGGTGCATATGATGTGCAACTACACACAACGTTGAATTATGTGTAGGTTTTTCCTTTGGACGGAATGCGATGCATGAATATAAATATGATAATGTGAATACAATAGAATAAATTGCATAAGAGTAAATTGCAGAAAGATAAACCATACACGAACGCATGAAAGCGCTGAGTGAGTGTGTGCGTTGTGAATAAAATAAAAGCAGCTAAAGATAAATAATATACGCATGAAAGCACTAAGGTGTATGTGAGTGGATGTGTCGTGAAGTGCACGAGTTTTACGATGTTGGTTGAAAGTTGATTTGATTTTAGGTTAATTTTAAGGAGGAAGTTGTAATAGATGATTTTAGATTGAGATTAAAATATAATGGAGGTTTAAAGTTGAATAAGACATTATAACGATTCACTTATTATTTGGAACTTAGGTGAAATAAATATATTCATGAAAATTGAATCTTGACGCAAAAAGTTAATTGTAATAACAAATGCTGTTTTTCTTTCTAAAAGATTTTAATGTCTAATTAGATAAAACGTCAATTGAAAAAGTGTTATTTAATAAATAAATTAAATTAGATAGATTTTTATGAAATGGGTTTCCTCGATTAACAATTATTAAAGAAAAAAAAAAGTCCTTATTAAAATAAAATGGTTTTATATTACCATATTTTAGTTTGTAAAATTAATCGAATTATGAAAGTAGATTCCATTTAAATTGCTTTAAATTAAGTTGTAAAAAGGGGTTTGCAAAGGTTTAGAAAGTAAAACTTATTGGATAAATGGATTGATTTTTTTAATGATTTGTAACTCCTTCAGTAAAATTAGTGAAAAAAACAAAGGATAATTAAGTATTAAATCAACAGAAATCAATTAAATAATTATCTTAAATATATTATATTGAATATTAGACTGGTTATTAAGTTAATTAAATAATTGATGGCAGTTAATTGGCTTTAACGGTGAATTAGTGAGGGTTTAACGGTGAGTCATGTGTGTGTGGTGATCCATGTACGACCAAAACGCAAACAAAGTGAAAGCAAAACGACAGAAAAAATACAAAAGTGAACCCTAATCCCATTTGCAACCCGAACCCCTGAATCGGAAGCGAACTCCTCTCTCGATTCTCTCCGATCGATTCACCCTCGTTTTGATTCACCATGCTCCGTTCATTTTCTTCCTAGTTTCAACCTGCATTAACAAATCGAACGATCAAATAATTCAGAACCTTAACATGAGTGAGAGCTTTACCGAGAATTGGGCGGCGTTCAAGATGGCGGTTAGGGATTCTTTGATGACTTCGATCTTCGCGGCGGCCTGGGGATCCAAAGATGAAGACGGAGGGTTTTGACGGCGGCGGTGGCTCACGAATAAGCTTTTGACGGCAATGAAGATAAGTGCTTCTTCTAGGTTTTTTCAGTATATTTTTCCTCTCCTTTTTGTGGTGATTCGGTCTCCTTATGTAGGCTTTTGAAATATAACGCCTCTTGAATGTAGTTTTGATTACTGATTGATTGTTGATTTGGAACTTCCTTTTTGAGTTGATCTTGATCTGAATAAAATTCCTCTTTGTTGATATTATTTTTGAAAACTTTCCTATTCGCCTCAATCTCGTTAAATACCGGTTAAATGAAGAACAAATCTCTGATATTGTATTAATTCCTCTAACTGTCCAGGTTCAACGTATTGAGGATTTGGGATTGGATTGGATCTCTGAGCGGAATATTCTATCCTCAAAGGAAAAACTTTAACCGTTATTCTTCTGACTTGGCATGTACAGGTGGCGGAAGGCTGAGAGGTATTATCCTTTCCAACGGGATAATTGCTCAAAATATAATCATGCTGCAATTGTACATAGGGCATCTGCACAAACATTTAATCTGTCACAGCTTCATCATATTCGCGAAGTAGCCTCTTCTCGAATATCAGTTTACAGTGCCAGGTATCTCTCTTATTTCGATCCTTTGCTGCTTTAAGATGTGCCAGGAGAACCTTAATATATTTGTTATCACCTAATCCATTGTGCTCCTTATTCCCAGGGTCAGATGGTTTGGGACTTGTACGACTTTACGACGTTCAAACAAACTAAAGCCAGAGTAAGTAGACAGTTTAACGAGTCCATTTGTCTTTTGCATAAGAGAGCCGTCCGCTGACAGATGCGACATTTTTCTTCATGTTTATGCAGTTCACTAATCAGACGGTCAAGAGGTTCTTGAATTCTCTCCTTGAATTATCTTCAACAGCAGAAACATGTTGAGCAGAAGACTTAGTAGTGGTTGAATAATGTGGTGTATGTTTGATGGAAAAGGTCTTGACACGGCTCTTATGTAAAGCTCCTTTTCGTTGACAGTTTTGTAGGTTACGGTGATGCACTAGGTTGTGGCGCTGCAGATGATACTGAAGACTTTGCTACTGATGTCTCAAAATAAGTGTCGCCGCTATCGGTGTTTATGAGAGTTTAGCAGTGATTCGTCTCGAGTCAGGGGTAATGCGAACTGTTGTCTAGCTTTTCTTATCCATGGTAAACCATAATGCCTCACGACCGTTGCTAATATTTTGTTTCGTTTTGCAGGCTGAAGGTAATGTTGTTGTTACTGTTGCAGGGATATCATGCCACCATGGTTGCCACCTCCAACGTTGAACATCTGATCACTCGACATTTGGGGAGGATGACTTCGTTGAGGACTGTTTCTGGATAACCTGAACTGCATCCACGACTGATGAGACCGTGAAGATACTTCGGCTAAAACGTTGGGAATCATCTGGGCATTTGGTGTTGTTTGAGAAGTACTAAATAATGCACTGTTAGCATGACCAGAACACTGGCTTAAACGAGTCATCTGATTTCCTCGACTGAGTTGGTTTTGACTAAGGCCAGGCTGCATATGCGCCGAAGGAAGTTGTTGCCTACTCTGAAATTGCTGATGCCCAAGTCATGGAGAAAATCGCATATGATGTTACGTTTGCGTCTGACCCATTCCTCGCATTGCAGATTTCCTGAATTGCTGCTGCTGTGCGAGAAGTTGCTGAGAGAGGTTTCCATTTGGCAGTTGCTAGAGGTTCAAGCATTGCTTTCGAAGCACGGAGTTTTGAATGCCAAGTGGTAATGATCCTTGCGTTGTTTTCTTGATATGATTACACACTCAAATTACTGCTGAAAAATATGATTGTTAACTGCTGTCCCGATTTGTTATGCCTTCCTGGTTTGCAGGTACCGTGCACATTCAAACATTTCCGTTGATGACGTCCATTGGTTCTTCTAACAATGACATAGCTTTGGAGTTGTATCCGGCATGACTGTTATGACTTATTTGGTGGTGATGTTATTGGTTTAGAATTGAAAACTGATTTGTGGCCTTGTATCTTTGAAGCATTTTTGTTTTAATTATTTTTGAATTGCCCTGCTCTGCATTTCATTTTGAAGCTTATTTTCTCATTTCTCGAGCAGGTCGTGGGTCGTTGCTACTGATGCACTTGCAGTTGCTGATGTTGCTCTGCTGATGCTTGCAGATGATGTGGAGGTACCTGCAGTCTTTGGTTTTTTATTTTATAATTCAAAGTATTGCAATAGTCTGCATCAGAAACAAGTTGACGCATGGGGTTATGGCTGCTCTGATTAGTAATTGGTATTTCTTGGACAGGTTGTGATGTCGGCGTTGCGTAACCCGGAGACAATAAATGATCTTTTGATGTTGTTTTGCACAAGCTATGGCTGAATATGACGGTGTTGGTTCCTTTGTAGCGACCTTGTGGAAGAACAGAACCACGACCCTGTGATATCGCGTGAGTTGGGATTAGTTGGAGATGCGGTACTGTCAGCTTTTCGCCGTTCAAATAGGCGTATATTCAAATGCTCTTGTCTCTTGTCTCTGTCAAAACCATCATCTAGTTCCTGATTATCAACAGCCTGAGGCTTTTATGACGGATCCACGATGCCTCTTCACGCTTTGTAACACTCTTGTAACCAAATTGTATTTTTCTTACGTAGTACCTTGGTAAATTGTTGGATAGAGGGTTGCTTAGAGTTATGAGATGCCAAGTTTGATGTAACCCCTTTTATCAATAACAAAACCTGTTTTGTATCTTGAGTTCTCGTATTGAATCCTTGTATGAAATGAATTTGTAAATTTTGGATTCCGTCATTTTTTTATCTTATGCTTTCAAATCTGATGCTTTTATAAATCCAAAACAATGGGGCTTCGGCTTGAACCAGCTTTGAGCAACGATGCTTGAATTTTGAGAATGGTGGAAACTTCACTCCGATAACTTCTCGCTAACAAAATTCCAATTTCATGTCATCTACAAGCTACAAATAAACCCAAATCCTTTCCTTAAGGGAATCAAAATGATAATCCAATCCCTTTTAGGTGAGAACAAAGCCATCTCTTGAATTAATCTCAAATTAATCTTGAATTCATGAATGATGTACTCCAATAATGATCCAGGAAATCCAACGCAAATGGTCGTGTCCCTGTGATGTTTGACTGTGAGAAAGTATCGCCGTTTACTTGAAGTCCATGTACCTACGCATACTTGTTAGTCGTAATAAATATTAAATAAAGTTAAATGACAAAAAAACGCAAAAAGAGGTGCGATCTTATAGTCAAAAATTAGGGTGCAACAGATGCCCCTATTTAAGTTACTCCTATTCGGAGGTATGGAGATTGAAATCTCTGTTTCGACGAGATAGGAGGGACTTAAATATAAACACTGCACGAATTTTTGGCCATAAGATGCCATCAAATGCAAATGATATGCAATAATATGAAATGCAAGACAAAGGATCCTGTGGGGAAATGATGTCACAAGGGAACAGATAGACACAACAAGACTCCGCGGGGATGGGAAACCAACATCACTGGGGAATACCCGGAAGTAAAACAGTATCTCATACACCAAGGACATGGTGATGGGAAATAAACTTTTAGTCGAAGGATATGTTTATTATCATAATGTTGCGGTCGGTAATAATCCAGATGAATTGAGTTGATGGTTCATCCTTATTATTTTCTTTTTTGTTTTTTCTGTATATCTTCTCTTTCGGAACTCAACTTGAAATGATAAAATGTATGACTTCCCCGAACATCATGATAAGGATACCATGAGCTGGTCTCGGTCTCTGTCTGAAATGTCAAAACTTTGTAGATGTAATCACTGTAGATACAAATGTCGTTGTAGATGTTGTAGTGGTAGAGCTTCCCCGAGCATCATGATATAGGGGTCATGAGCTGGTCTCGGTCTCTAATGTCGAACTTCCCCTTGCATCATGGTATGGGAACCATGAGCTGGTCTCGGTTCCTGATGTCGAACTTCCCCTTGTATCATGGTATGGGAACCATGAGCTGGTCTCGGTTTCTGATGTCGAACTTCCCCTTGCACCATGGTATGGGAACCATGAGCTGGTCTCGGTTCCTTCCCGAAATGATGAGAACTCGTGAGAGCACCTTCATAGGGGGTTGTAATTTGTAGATTGTAGATGTAACTGTAGTTGTAAATTGTAATGTTGATGTAGATGTTCGACTGTGAGCCATAGTGTCATTGTAAATTGTATGTTGTAAATTGTAGAACTGTAGAATTGTTGATGTAAATGTTGTGTAGTCTGTAATTGTAGAATTTTGTAGATGTGATCTTGTACTTGTACTTGTAGATGCAATTTGTATTGAATTGGCAATTTGTAGAATGTGCACCAGGGATCTTCAAAAGAGTTGTAAACCGGTTGATATGTGGAGTGTCCTCTTGTAAGGAGATATGTCATTGATTGTACTCATAATGAACTCTCTGGGGAAGATCATTTCTGAGGAGTATCTTTGCTGTAATTGTAAGATATGTGAAATTGTTGTAGCAGGAATCCTCAAATGGGGAAGTATCTGTAATGTCCCTTGTTTTGTCTTGATAATCTTGAAATAATCCACTGGGGAAGGACAGATTGTCTTGAGGAAATTGTTGTTTGTCGTTTTGAGCATAAATCTGTTCAAAGCGAGTTGCTCAAATGAAGAGATCTTCTGTCATTCAACTGTAAGTTGTTGATGAGATCTTGTAATATTGCTAGAGAAACGTTGTGCAAAATAAATGCACTCTTGACCCATGCTCAAAAGCTAGAGATGTTCATAGTGTGATTGTCAAAGACCGAAGTCCAATTAGGGAAATAACCGAAGAGAAACTGTCAAGCAAGACTCAACCATAGAGGCATAAACTCCAATGGGGATGTACTGAAACAACTGTCTTCCACGAGGATCGAACTTCGTGGGGAAGTAGAAATATTGAGTTTTTTTTTGCTTAGGGCTGACAACTCTATTTGGAAGGAATAAGACACGCCCAAATACCCAAGGGTAACCGCAATCGAAGAGATAGAGTGCAGCGAACAAAGGATGCACAAAATGCAAATGTTATGTTATCTACTTATATGATATGTGTATGCTTATGCTGACAAGACAGACGAAAGCAACGATCGAAGATGGGATAAACGTCTCGAAACAAACATCAGACCGATCTTCAAAGATAGAAGTATCACTGAGGATAAATGAAGAACTAAATGTAGGATCCCAATCTTGCTTCAAAACTTCAAAATTTCTCTTTGAGAAAAAGTGATCAATCCAATTGGGGATGTATCATCTTGATAAGTTTGACGTGTTGTATGAAATTGTAGACGAAGGTACCCAAACCGAAGTTTCATAGGGGATAAAATAAATATCCTGGGTCTTCGTAGTTGTTGAACATGTTGGGGTCGAGCTTCCTGAGGATGAAATATACATCTTTTGCTTCACTCTTCAAATGCCCCAAGTCACATGGCTTAAGAGAAAAGTCTCGAGAGGATTTTATAGAAAACATGATGTCCAAATGCCCCACTGTTTTCAAACTCTCTAGAGATTCGTCGAATCTCGACGTAACTGCCCCTGATTGGCGGTAAGTGAGTCCTTGAATTTCTTCTAGTTGAACCCAAGACTTGCGCGGATGAAATTTTTCTTGGGAAGAATGACTTGCCCCAAGTCAGCAAGGTCTCCAAATATCATCATCAATGTCTGTATGTGGTCTTTCTAAGATGTCAAGCGTATTTAGCACATTTGAAATATCCATTTTGAAATGGTTAATGCAACACGCGTTTGTCTTAAGTTTTGGAAAGGGGTATCGCAATAACTTGTGATCGAAACCACTAGTTAGGATACAAATTGAACATTATTTATAAAGCCGATTTAATTTGAGCGTGGCTCAAGGAGTCAGGAAACAATATCTCATCGAGTATGCTTTCGAATTAAACCTTCCTTCAATTAGGGCTTTGAGGGTCGTATATGGGTTTAATTTATAACTGATAAAATGGAGGTAGAAAGGGTTAGTATATTTGTGCCCACCCAATTTTTGAAAGATGTTCATCATTTTTTGATATTACCCTGCCCCAGGTTAAGAAAATGATGTTTCGGTTTGGGAGAAAGAGAACGGATCCTCAATCAAGGTTTAAAAGAAAGGGTTGACTATGTTGGCTTTCAGGAGGTTTAAAATAATGCCTTACATCATCAGTAGGGTTTTTATTCGAAGCATACAACAAGAGATCATGTGTTTTACTTCATCATCCTCCTTCCAATTCTCTGTCAGAGCGAGAGATCGGGTAAAAGTCGGCATTATAAATAATTTTGAAAACTATTTGAGTGAAAACGAATGGATTTCTTCGAGACAAACAGTTATTGCATTACTTATTCAAAACAGAAAGTTCTTACATGCCAAATATGCTTTCAATCAAAGAAATAAACATGGACAAAATGAAATAAACTTCTTCGGGGAGTCCTTTCCAGGATCTTTATTGTGCTTTCATGTAGAGGGGAAAGATATGCAGAAATATCTGGTGCGCAGCTTTCAGACACGACGTTGACGACCTTGAACCATGCCTGGGGAGGACGAACCTTGTCGAGACATGGGGCTATCTCGCACATAAGGGACGAAACCCTCAAAGAACAAGACTCCACTTTTGACCAAATTTTGAACGTCCGCCTTCATACCGTAACAGCTCTCGATGTCGTGCCCCGGAGCACCTTGATGATACAGGCAAAATTTGTTGGCTTTGTACCAGTATGGAAACTTCTTAGGTACCTTAGGTGGGGCTCTTGTCTGGATATGCCCTCTCTGGATTAGAGCTGGAAACAAATCAGCATACTTCACAGGGATGGGATCAAACTGATGAATTGCTTCTCTTGGAGTATCCAGAGGCATCCTTTGATACCTTTTCCGAAATCGTCGATTCTGTGGTTGATCTGGAGAGGCCAACCTCTGCCTAGGAGGTGGTTGTTGTTCACGCTGAGCGGGCATCGCATATTGGTGCTGAGGATGGGGTACCGGAGCTATGAATTCTCTGGAAGGTCCACAGTCATCTTTATTGTTCGGGGCTATGCCCAAGTTATGATGGTATTGCTTCACAAAAGCAAAAGTTAAGTCTTCCCAAGACTGAATGTGATTCACTTGTAGCTTCATATACCATGTTAACGGGGCTCCACCTAAACTTTCTTGGAAGCAGTGAATCAATAGTTGGTCATTCCCAAGATAGGTGGTCATCTTCTGACAAAACATCATCAAATGATACCTTGGACAAATTGTACCTTTGTACACTTCAAAGGCGGGCATCTGGAATCCTGGGGGGACAACTAGGTTTGGAACTAGGTGCAGGTCATGAGTATGAAAATCAGGCGCACGGTTCCTCTTCATCATTTTCCATTGTTCCTCGAAGTCACAAAATTCATTCTCGAATGCTGTAAGCTCCGGATCGTCCATTTCCTTTTCTTGCACAGGCTGAAGTTGCACAGGAACAAAGTTGTCGGAGGGACGGCGAAGTGTCGGATTAGACCTTACTCTGAAGCTAGTCATGCGATCCATGTCTTTGTTCTCCTCACTATCCTTTAATGATACTTCCGGCTTGGTCAGATGGTCGAGACAGCGACTGACAGCAAAAGATGGAGAACCGAAATGAGCCACAACAAAGGAAGGACACATGCACAAATGTAAAATGCCATGCTAAATGCAGAATGTTAGTGCATAATGCGGATGTAAGAGGACACTTCAAGAAACTCAAAGTGTTTTTCAGTGTTATAATGTAGAATAATCGAAAAACTTTTTATTTTTGAGATATAATGAAAACAAAGTACTCTTTCAAGAGTTTATTACAATGAAAGCAAAAGAAAACTTAGAGCTCTACTCCACGGTCTTCTCCTTTGTACGGAGCTCCTTGGTCAACTGGTCAATGCGATCCTGCAACGCCGCTTTCTCGATGATGAGTCGTTCCACATACTCCTTCCAAGCCATGGTAGTTGAGGGGAGATCATCATTGGTGACAGCACTTGAAGAGGCATAAGGAGAAAATAAATCTCCTTGTGCCTTTCTCTTTCTGGCAACTTCTAATTCTGGTGTCTTCTGAAGTCTTTCCTTCTCTACTTTGAGGGTGAGGAACTTATTCTTCCAGGCAGTCCTCAATTTCCGGGCTTCATCTAAAGCAATCCTTACTTGTTCTATTTCCTCCACATCGAACCAGTCGGGGTCATGAGGAGATAATACCATAGGTTCATGGAAAGGAAAAGGCATTTTGAGATCGAGATCCCTTTCTCGCACCCAATGCAGATAATCCTCGGAAACAGCACAGTTGGGGTATCCTGAAGCAGCTGTTCCTTCCCTATCAATATATTTCCATGCATAAATGATGACAGTCTTTAGGTCTAGATCCTCTTCTCCTTTGAAGTAGATCTCTTCCAACGAAACTGGGTCGGGTATTTGGATCATAGGATGTCCAAACTGTCTACGGGCCAAAGCGGGATTGTAACTTATACATCCTTCTCTTCCAATAAGCGGTACGTTGGGGAATCCTCCGATGCTAGGAATCATAGGCACGCCTCCATAGGCGGGATCATACCAAACAATGTCCAAATGGGTGAGGGCCATAAGTATCTCGGACCATCGAGGTGTAGCTACTTCATCCCAAAGGGACGGATACCAAGTCAAACGAGCGATGAACCATGAGTACAGCAAAGCGGTACAACATACAATGTGTCCTCCTCCTTCGGCATTCTTCGAGTGAATAGAGAAGTACGTATCAGCAAGCAAGGTGGGTACTGGATTCTTGAGTATGAACAGCTTGATTGCATCCATATCAACAAAATTGTCAAATTTAGGGAACCAGAAAGTCCCATAGACCAATAAAGCGAAATTGGCTTCCAGGGTGAGAGCCTCCTTTCTTTCAGCATGGTAGCGGACTTTTTCGATCAAAAAGTCGGCGGGAAACCCAAGGACTCCTTCCTTGGTGATCAGGTGTGTCTGGACATCTTCTAGGCTGAGATGAGTGGCATTTGCAATCTCTTGGTGACTAGGCGTGTCTTCCCTTCCGGTGAATAGGGGTCGAACAGTCACAGGCATCCTTAAGAGTTCTGAGTACTCTTCTAAGGTCGGCATCAATTGGTAGTCTGGGAAAGTGAAGCATTGATACATCGGGTCGTAAAATTGAACCAATGTTTCCAACAATCCTTCTTTCATCCTTAGCTCGAGGAAACGGAAAACTCCTCCATATTCTGCTGCGAAGGCAAAGCGATCCTCGACGAGTTCGGCTAGTTTTCTCAAGCTTTCGAGGTTGGGACTCTGAAAAGTGTACTTCAGGGTTTCTCTTCTGAAATCCATGATTACAACACCTACAGAACGAATTTGAGTTTCTTGAAGTGAACAATGGAAAAAGAATGCAATGCAAGATGATTAGGACTTCATGGGATTCCTCTTATTTATGGGCATTGCGGTAAAAGGAAACGTTTTATTAAATTCGAAACGGACTACATAAATATTCTTTTAAAGAGTCCCAAATAAAAGCTAAATAAAAGCTAGTAAAGACACTAAAGAAGCTTTGAATGTTGCTGCTTGAGCTGCTCTTCTAATTGCGCCTTCTCACGGATAAGGTTGTCCACAATTATTTTCCAAATAGTGCATTGTGGGTCGGAGAAAAATAAATCCTCCATGACTTTCCTCTTCTTGCAGGGGAGTAGCTCTTCATCCTTCAATTGTAGCTGTTTCTGAAGTTCATCCCTCTCCTTTTGAAGTTCAGCATTCTGCTTTTGAAGTTCAGCATTCTCCTTTTGACACTCATCATTTTCTGCCACTGCTACATGGTACTTGTTCTTCCAAGACTCCAGCTCATGTTGAGACTTCCTTAAGGACGCCTCTAACTCCTCGGCTTTAGACATAAAGACATAAGTGGGCTCTCTCCTTGGAGCTATGGGATCTTGACGGGAATAGGGCATCTTTAGCTTGGTTGCCCTTTTTCTTACCCACTGGAGGTATGGTTCTAAAGACACACAATTAGGCTTCCCTAGACTTCTCTTCCCTTTCTTGTGTACACTACTCCATGCACTTAGAATCTTTCCTCGGAGTTCCATATCGTCTTTGAAGAACATACCCTCTACTTGAACACTCTTGGGAGGTTCCTTCAACGGGTATCCCAACTGTCGGCGAGCTAAAATAGGATTGTAGCTGATTCCTCCATCAAAGCTGAGCAACGGTACATTAGCAAAGTCACCACAACTATCAACGATCAATACTCCATCATACACTCGGTTGTACCAATCAATGTCGGAATGGGTCAAAGCCATAACTCTTGGAGACCAATGCTCTTTGCCAATGTTCGTAAAAGAGCTAGACTTCGGCAAGTGCGAAATAAACCACTTGTAAAGTAAAGGTACACAGCAAGTAATCATCCCTCCACCACGAAGGTTTCGGAGATGTATAGATTGATATGCATTTCCCAACAGAGTTGGCACTGGGTTGTTCTTCATAAAGATCTTGAATGCTTTGAGATCGATGAAACCTTAAAAACTTGGGAATAGAAACAGCCCATAAACAAGCAAAGCAAAAATTGCTTCAAACGGAGCCTTATTAGAATAATCAGCATAGAATGAAGCCTTCTCGATTAGGAAACCTGTCTTTAAACCAAGAATTCCATCCTTAGTAACTAGGTTGGCTTTGACGTCAGATACCTTCAAACGGAGAGCTTTAGCAATATCTTTCTCATCAGGGTCTTTTTCCAAGAAGGGAAAAGGAGATTCCTCAAGGACAGGTATACCAACCAAAAAGGAATACTCTTCTAATGTAGGTAGCAACTGAAAGTCTGGAAAGGTGAAACAATGGTAGAGAGGATCATAGAACTGTAGCAGAGTGGCAAGAAGTCCTTCATTCACTGAGCAACCCAATAAAGATATCAGCTTCCCATACTTGTTCTTGAATTCTTCTTGATCTTCGATGAAACCCCACAACTTCTTTAGGTCGTCCAATTTGGGACTCTTAAAAGTATATTTCATAGTATGTCTTTTGTTTGAAGCCATAGTGACCTACAATGTTCATAAACGAAAGTAAATCCCATGAAGTCCAATGCAGAATGATGCTATATGAATGCAGCAAACACAAGTATTCACATAAGGACATAAAGATAAACAAACAAGGGGCGCCCTAGGTTTGCAACGAGCATGGAGCAAAGGTATACCCTTCCCAAAGGTTTAAGGACTAAAGGTTGTTTTGTACCTGCAGAACAAGGTTCTAAAGGGACTCAGAATCATCAGCCCATCCATCGGATATTATCAATTTTCCCAATTACTCGAGGATTAATAATATTCTCAAGAGAACTTCTTTTGAGTGTAGCTTCGCGTAGCACTATTTCGGAAGTACTTCCTCATAGTCTCGCACTACGTCCTAATAAAGGTCAAAGTTGGGTTAAGGTAACTACGGTTCTCAATATCATAGGCTCTAAAGTCGAAAATAATGAGTGTCTTCACGATTGCTCGTTCAACAGTACTATTTCGAAAAGGCCTCAACTGAGCGGGATTCTCGATTCAACTTAGTAGGGATTCAACTCCCTATAAGCCTCCTCGACTATATCACCATCCTATCTTAATTTCTCTCAAGTTCGGGTGTAGAACTTTATCTCACCACTCAAGAACGATAATCCCAAAAAGAAATACAAGAAAAAGCATGTAAACAATTAATCAAGTAGGCAGATAAAGCAGTAAACAAATAAAATAAGGTAGGGAAACCCACTAGAGAGTTCCCCAGTGAAGTCGTCATTTCTGTAGCGGTGAAAATCGGATACCAAACTATTGATTAGTTTGAATCTTTAATTCATTTTGCAACCGAACTTTGATTTGTCCAAAGGAAGGGATAAAGGTCGAAATTCCCACAATGCAATGCAAATGCAAGCTAGATTGTTTAGGTTCGGGGGTTGGTTAAACTTAGGGAAGGTACTAGCATCCTAAGTTTCTGTAGTACTCTACAGGAACCTCTTGTTTTATGTTTGTTTACTGCTAAGTGTTATCTGCTTAAAGGATTAGAGACCCTAGTGGTTTATTTCTAAGTATACTCGATAAGATATCGCATCTTATGCCTACATATCCTTACGGGAGTGAAATCAGAGTATTTTGTAGTTCACCCTAAAGGGTTAGAGGAGCTCTTTGACTGTGGTCAAAGTTCCTACGGGTTTAGGGTAGTTTATTGATTGGGTTTAGGAGAAGAGACGAGTCTTCATTTTAAGGGGGAGATAACCACCACAAATGTAAAGGGGGTTATAGGAAATGGTCTTTGCATCGTCTTAAGAAAAGGTCTTACATACTCGGATGGTCGCCAAGTATGCCTTTATCGCTCTTAAGGCAAAGTCCCTACATGTTTGATTGTATTGTTGTGGAGGTGGAGATTATATCTCACTTAAGATGATTAACATCTATTCTCTATTGTGTTTGAAGAAGTTGTATTGTGTTGATTGTGTTGTTTCTATGTTGTAAAGATTAAGGTCTTTCCTATGGGGTTGGATCTATCCTAAAGATCAACTTGAAGAATCAAGGATCGAAGGGAATATGGTGCATATGATGTGCAACTACACACAACGTTGAATTATGTGTAGGTTTTTCCTTTGGACGGAATGCGATGCATGAATATAAATATGATAATGTGAATACAATAGAATAAATTGCATAAGAGTAAATTGCAGAAAGATAAACCATACACGAACGCATGAAAGCGCTGAGTGAGTGTGTGCGTTGTGAATAAAATAAAAGCAGCTAAAGATAAATAATATACGCATGAAAGCGCTAAGGTGTATGTGAGTGGATGTGTCGTGAAGTGCACGAGTTTTACGATGTTGGTTGAAAGTTGATTTGATTTTAGGTTAATTTTAAGGAGGAAGTTGTAATAGATGATTTTAGATTGAGATTAAAATATAATGGAGGTTTAAAGTTGAATAAGACATTATAACGATTCACTTATTATTTGGAACTTAGGTGAAATAAATATATTCATGAAAATTGAATCTTGACGCAAAAAGTTAATTGTAATAACAAATGCTGTTTTTCTTTCTAAAAGATTTTAATGTCTAATTAGATAAAACGTCAATTGAAAAAGTGTTATTTAATAAATAAATTAAATTAGATAGATTTTTATGAAATGGGTTTCCTCGATTAACAATTATTAAAGAAAAAAAAAAGTCCTTATTAAAATAAAATGGTTTTATATTACCATATTTTAGTTTGTAAAATTAATCGAATTATGAAAGTAGATTCCATTTAAATTGCTTTAAATTAAGTTGTAAAAAGGGGTTTGCAAAGGTTTAGAAAGTAAAACTTATTGGATAAATGGATTGATTTTTTTAATGATTTGTAACTCCTTCAGTAAAATTAGTGAAAAAAACAAAGGATAATTAAGTATTAAATCAACAGAAATCAATTAAATAATTATCTTAAATATATTATATTGAATATTAGACTGATTATTAAGTTAATTAAATAATTGATGGCAGTTAATTGGCTTTAACGGTGAATTAGTGAGGGTTTAACGGTGAGTCATGTGTGTGTGGTGATCCATGTACGACCAAAACGCAAACAAAGTGAAAGCAAAACGACAGAAAAAAGACAAAAGTGAACCCTAATCCCATTTGCAACCCGAACCCCTGAATCGGAAGCGAACTCCTCTCTCGATTCTCTCCGATCGATTCACCCTCGTTTTGATTCACCATGCTCCGTTCATTTTCTTCCTAGTTTCAACCTGCATTAACAAATCGAACGATCAAATAATTCAGAACCTTAACATGAGTGAGAGCTTTACCGAGAATTGGGCGGAGTTCGAGATGGCGGTTAGGGATTCTTTGATGACTTCGATCTTCACGGCGGCCTGGGGATCCAAAGATGAAGACGGAGGGTTTTGACGGCGGCGGTGGCTCACAAATAAGCTTTTGACGGCAATGAAGATAAGTGCTTCTTCTAGGTTTTTTCAGTATATTTTTTCTCTCCTTTTTGTGGTGATTCGGTCTCCTTATGTAGGCTTTTGAAATATAACGCCTCTTGAATGTAGTTTTGATTACTGATTGATTGTTGATTTGGAATTTCCTTTTTGAGTTGATCTTGATCTGAATAAAATTCCTCTTTGTTGATATTATTTTTGAAAACTTTCCTATTCGCCTCAATCTCGTTAAATACCGGTTAAATGAAGAACAAATATCTGATATTGTATTAATTCCTCTAACTGTCCAGGTTCAACGTATTGAGGATTTGGGATTGGATTGGATCTCTGAGCGGAATATTCTATCCTCAAAGGAAACACTTTAACCGTTATTCTTCTGACTTGGCATGTACAGGTGGCGGAAGGCTGAGAGGTATTATCCTTTCCAACGGGATAATTGCTCAAAATATAATCATGCTGCAATTGTACATAGGGCATCTGCACAAACATTTAATCTGTCACAGCTTCATCATATTCGCGAAGTAGCCTCTTCTCGAATATCAGTTTACAGTGCCAGGTATCTCTCTTATTTCGATCCTTTGCTGCTTTAAGATGTGCCAGGAGAACCTTAATATATTTGTTATCACCTAATCCATTGTGCTCCTTATTCCCAGGGTCAGATGGTTTGGGACTTGTACGACTTTACGACGTTCAAACAAACTAAAGCCAGAGTAAGTAGACAGTTTAACGAGTCCATTTGTCTTTTGCATAAGAGAGCCGTCCGCTGACAGATGCGACATTTTTCTTCATGTTTATGCAGTTCACTAATCAGACGGTCAAGAGGTTCTTGAATTCTCTCCTTGTATTATCTTCAACAGCAGAAACATGTTGAGCAGAAGACTTAGTAGTGGTTGAAGAATGTGGTGTATGTTTGATGGAAAAGGTCTTGACACGGCTCTTATGTAAAGCTCCTTTTCGTTGACAGTTTTGTAGGTTACGGTGATGCACTAGGTTGTGGCGCTGCAGATGATACTGAAGACTTTGCTACTGATGTCTCAAAATAAGTGTCGCCGCTATCGGTGCTTATGAGAGTTTAGCAGTGATTCGTCTCGAGTCAGGGGTAATGTGACTGTTGTCTAGCTTTTCTTATCCATGGTAAACCATAATGCCTCACGACCGTTGCTAATATTTTGTTTCGTTTTGCAGGCTGAAGGTAATGTTGTTGTTACTGTTGCAGGGATATCATGCCACCATGGTTGCCACCTCCAACGTTGAACATCTGATCACTCGACATTTGGGGAGGATGAATTCGTTGAGGACTGTTTCTAGATAACCTGAACTGCATCCGCGACTGATGAGACCGTGAAGATACTTCGGCTAAAACGTTGGGAATCATCTGGGCATTTGGTGTTGTTTGAGAAGTACTAAATAATGCACTGTTAGCATGACCAGAACACTGGCTTAAACGAGTCATCTGATTTCCTCGACTGAGTTGGTTTTGACTAAGGCCAGGCTGCATATGCGCCGAAGGAAGTTGTTTCCTACTCTGAAATTGCTGATGCCCAAGTCATGGAGAAAATCGCATATGATGTTACGTTTGCGTCTGACCCATTCCTCGCATTGCAGATTTCCTGAACTGCTGCTGCTGTGCGAGAAGTTGCTGAGAGAGGTTTCCATTTGGCAGTTGCTAGAGGTTCAAGCATTGCTTTCGAAGCACGGAGTGTTGAATGCCAAGTGGTAATGATCCTTGCGTTGTTTTCTTGATATGATTACACACTCAAATTACTGTTGAAAAATATGATTGTTAACTGCTGTCCCGATTTGTTATGCCTTCCTGGTTTGCAGGTACCGTGCACATTCAAACATTTCCGTTGATGACGTCCATTGGTTCTTCTAACAATGACATAGCTTTGGAGTTGTATCCGGCATGACTGTTATGACTTATTTGGTGGTGATGTTATTGGTTTAGAATTGAAAACTGATTTGTGGCCTTGTATCTTTGAAGCATTTTTGTTTTAATTATTTTTGAATTGCCCTGCTCTGCATTTCATTTTGAAGCTTATTTTCTCATTTCTCGAGCAGGTCGTGGGTCGTTGCTACTGATGCACTTGCAGTTGTTGATGTTGCTCTACTAATGCTTGCAGATGATGTGGAGGTACCTGCAGTCTTTGGTTTTTTATTTTATAATTCAAAGTATTGCAATAGTCTGCATCAGAAACAAGTTGACGCATGGGGTTATGGCTGCTCTGATTAGTAATTGGTATTTCTTGGACAGGTTGTGATGTCGGCGTTGCGTAACCCGGAGACAATAAATGATCTTCTGATGTTGTTTTGCACAAGCTATGGCTGAATATGACGGTGTTGGTTCCTTTGTAGCGACCTTGTGGAAGAACAGAACCACGACCCTGTGATATCGCGTGAGTTGGGATTAGTTGGAGATGCGGTACTGTCAGCTTTTCGCCGTTCAAATAGGCGTATATTCAAATGCTCTTGTCTCTTGTCTCTGTCAAAACCATCATCTAGTTCCTGATTATCAACAGCCTGAGGCTTTTATGACGGATCCACGATGCCTCTTCACGCTTTGTAACACTCTTGTAACCAAATTGTATTTTTCTTACGTAGTACCTTGGTAAATTGTTGGATAGAGGGTTGCTTAGAGTTATGAGATGCCAAGTTTGATGTAACCCCTTTTATCAATAACAAGACCTGTTTTGTATCTTGAGTTCTCGTATTGAATCCTTGTATGAAATGAATTTGTAAATTTTGGATTCCGTCATTTTTTTATCTTATGCTTTCAAATCTGATGCTTTTATAAATCCAAAACAATGGGGCTTCGGCTTGAACCAGCTTTGAGCAACGATGCTTGAATTTTGAGAATGGTGGAAACTTCACTCCGATAACTTCTCGCTAACAAAATTCCAATTTCATGTCATCTACAAGCTACAAATAAACCCAAATCCTTTCCTTAAGGGAATCAAAATGATAATCCAATCCCTTTTAGGTGAGAACAAAGCCATCTCTTGAATTAATCTCAAATTAATCTTGAATTCATGAATGATGTACTCCAATAATGATCCAGGAAATCCAACGCAAATGGTCGTGTCCCTGTGATGTTTGACTGCGAGAAAGTATCGCCGTTTACTTGAAGTCCATGTACCTACGCATACTTGTTAGTCGTAATAAATATTAAATAAAGTTAAATGACAAAAAAAACGCAAAAAGAGGTGCGATCTTATAGTCAAAAATTAGGGTGCAACACCATTCATCTTTAATTTGAACTCCATCACGCATGGTAAGTAATGCATTTCGATCCGAGCGTATTTTTCCACCACTTTCCAAAACAATACAGCTGTTGTCCCACAAACTATCACCACAGTAGTTGCTGCTCTCCCGCAAACTATCACCACAGTAGCTGCTTCCCGGAGCATCAACAATGCCATAATTCTCCTCCGTAATCATCACAAGAAGGGTATCTTCATCATCTACCTCTTCCCTAGCAACCTTAGCCTCATCCGCATCTTTTTCTTTGTGTTTTGAGCGATATTCTTTCGTAAAATGCCCAAGATTTTGACAATTATAACACTTCATAAAACTTTTGTCAAACGGTTTCTAGGCGCTTTGATTACCCTCTTTGGAGCTTCCTTCACCCTTCGAATTTTGTGGATCTTTTCCACCAAAATTCTTCTTACTCTTTGAATACCACTTCCCTTTTGTTCTCTTGTTCTTCTCATGTAAACACGCTTGCAAAGCGATCTCCGCTTTGGCTTTGTTGGCACTTCTCTCATCCATCCTTTGTTCATGCGCTTCTAACGAACTTTGCAACTCACCTTTGCTCAAATTTGTTAGATCCTTTGACTCTTCAATAGCCACAACAATGTTATCGAACCATGATGTTAATGAACGCAACACTTTTGATACAACATTATGCTCAAGAATAGTTTCGCCACATGACTTGATTTGGTTGACTAACCGGGTAATGCGTGTAATGTAATCATCGATCGTTTCTTTTTCCTCTATTTGCGTTAGCACGAATTGACCTTTGTAAGTTTGTAACTTACAACCTTTGCTTTGACGGCACCGGCATATGCTTTCTCCAAGATTTCCCATGCTTGCTTCGCGGATTCACAATCGCCAACCTTCTCGAAATTGTCGTTATCAACACAAGAGTGAATCAAGAATAGGGCTTTGTAATTCTTCTTCTTTTCTTCCTTGTGTGTAGCCCTAATAGCTTCGGTAGCATCTGCCCCTAACGGTGTAACTCCATTGATGACGATCTCAAGAACCTCTTGATAACCAAACGGAACCTTCATTTGTTTCACCCATTTGTCGTAGTTCTTCGAATCAAGAATTGGGAGATTGGTGGGAATTCGATCATTAGAAACAATAGCCATTGTTGCAGCGGATTAGGATCAATAACCGGAGCTCTTGATGCCAAATGTTAGAACAACATAAAACATAAAACCACAATTTTAAAGGTAGTAACAATGGTGAAAAGAAACTTAGAAATAAGATGAATTGAGAGAAAGAGAGAATAGGGAAGAGAGTAATATTGGATGAATCACTAAATTGGCATTAACAATGAATTGGGATTACAACAATGTATATATACACATGAAAGAGTAATAAAAAACAAACAAAACCAACTAAAGTGGCCAAAGCTGTTAAATTTCCAAAACAGAATTTGACAGCTTTCAACACATAAGGCACATACTTATTCACATAAGTTTTTCTCTTCCTCAAGAAATCCAAATAAACATGTAAAGACATTGAAATTAGAACAATGCATGCTAAACACATACCAATGGAAATTATTATAGGAAAATGATGTTTTTTTATTTCACTTGAAGATTAATGTGATTGTGAAATAGCTGGTAAGATTTTCTCTAAAAAAATGGAAGGTTGATTACATTACTAAAATCTTGGCTAAAATTATTTGCATTTGTAGTGATCATGTCATGTGGTGATGCATGAAACTTGAAAGCCATAATGGTAACATTGTTACCAGGATTCCACACATAAGTAATCATATATTTTATCGCTTTTGAAAGACACATACATATTAAAATAAGTACTATTTTGGTGCCTACTATCAACAAATATGGACTCATATAAGAGTTGAATCTTCCATTGTAATTCAATTGGTGAGATTCTAATGCAAAATGATTGAAAGATAGAAATGAATTTTACCTTTTTTTAGTCAAGTGTGAGATATTAACAAAAGAGCAATTTTTATTTCCAATTCACACACAAGTTATATGTATCAATACAAATCTGACCTAAAACGAGGCTTGTAATTTCATCTTTTATGTTATTTGCTATTGCACTAGACTGAAAAGTGGTGTCAAATATATATCAGATATGGTTGTGAGGGTTAAAAGTTTTTGAACACAAAAATAATTCTAAATTCAACACAAATTAATAATAATCTAGAACTATTCAACAAAATTCACCATGTTTATTTCTTCATTCACAAAAATACATCATGTTCACTTCATTCATTCATAATTTCCACAAAGCCATGTTGTCATCCTAGTTCCTGAAATAAACAAAATAACAACAAAAAAATGTATCTTCCTATGTTAGATGACATAGGAATTAACACTCGTGTCTTTATAATAAAAAAACTGTTGTGAATCAGATGCCTTTAAACAAAGTATAAACGATTTCTTAGCAAGAAACACACAAATGTTAGGGTTAATAAAGAAGAAAACAACAAGGATTGGTTATTAAACTGTTATTCTTTCCTTTCTCTTAGACCAAGATTACAAGTATACAAGAATAACGAAATAACCTCTCTCCCTTGAAATTAGGATTTTATCTTCCTATTTTTCCTTATGCCAAGATTGAGAAACTAGCATCCTATTTATAATAAAATAGCACACTAACCTAATGGGCTTTTTAACAATTACCCATTACAAGCCAACTTAGGGTACAAGCTAACTTAAACAATTGGGCTTACAAACAAGACCCAATTCAACATGCTAACAACCCTAGCAATATTGACTAATGCATGTTAGAACAAACTTCGACTACAACACGCATTACTTGCAAACAGACTTCGACTATACTAGAGTTCGATCCAACATCTCACAAATCTCCACCTTGGATCTAACTCTATAACATCAAGAAACTAGCTTTCTTCATGCAGCTTTATTAACTGCATACAGTGGAAAAACTTGCAACTGGGCAACGTCTTGGTGATCATATCAGCAGCATTATGATCTGCCGAAACCTTCAGCACTTGGACTTCTCCACGCTCGATTACCCCTCTGATGAAATGCAGCCTCACATCAATGTGCTTGGTTCGCTCATGATAGGCTGAATTGTTCGACAGGTGTATTGCACTTTGACTATCACATTTAATAGTGATAACTCGGCCTTGAAGTTTTAGCTCCTTTACAAAACCTTCAAGCCACAATGCTTCCTTCACAGCTTCAGTTAGGGCAATATACTCCACTTCAGTGGTTGATAAGGCAACGACCTTCTGAAGTGTTGCTTTCCAATTGATTGTTGTCCCAAACATAGTGAACACATATCCAGAGATAGATTTTCTGGAATCCATACAACCTGCATAATCAGAGTCGACATATCCTTCGATTGCTGCTTTACTATCTTCACCCAAGGCTCCACCATAAATTAGGACTCTATTCAGAGACCCATTTATGTACCTTAAAATCCACTTCAATACTTGCCACTGAGCCTTTCCAGGATTCGCCATGTACCTGCTTACAAGACTTACTGCATATGCTATGTCGGGTCTAGTGCAGACCATAACATACATCAAAGAGCCTACTATGTTAGCATATGGAATGCTATTCATATAAGTTCTTTCAACATCAGTGTTGGGACACTGATCTATACTCAGCTTGAATTGAGGGTTTGTCGGAGTCATGACAGACTTTGAATTCGACATACCAAACTTTACGAGAACCTTTTGTAGGTATGCCTCTTGAGATAAGCATAATTTCGACTGCTTTCTATCTCTCCGGATGTCAATCCCAAGAATCCTGAACGCAGCTCCCAGATCCTTCATGTCGAACTCTTTATTGAGTCCAGCCTTCACCCTTATTACTTCTTCGACATTGTTGCTTGCTATTAGAATATCATCCACATAGAGCAACAAAATGACAAATGAATTACCCGGTCAAAATCTAAAGTAAACACAGTGGTCGAACTGACTTCTGATGAAACTTATGTGTGCCATGAACTTGTCGAATCTCTTATTCCACTGTCGAGGAGATTGTTTCAGTCCATATAAAGATCTATTCAGTTTGCACACATAATCTTCCTTCCCCCTTTCGACATACCCCTCAAGTTGCCTCGTCAGGATTGTTTCATCTAGATCACCATACAAGAACGCAGTCTTCACATCCATCTATTCCAATTCAAGGTCGAACTGGGCCACCATGGCAAGCAACATTCGAATGGATATGTAATTCACAACAGGAGAGAACATATAATTGAAGTCGATACCTTCTTTCTGAGTGAACCCCCTAGCAACCAATCTTGCCTTGTATCTCTTCGACGTCACTCCTTCGATTCCTTCCTTAACTTTGAAAATCCATTTACAACTGACTAACCTGGCTCCAGCAGGTTTCTTGATCAGTTCCCAGGTGTTGTTATCATGAAGAGATTTCATCACATCATCCATGGCCTTCAGCCATTCAGTCTTCTTTCGACTCCTCATAACTTCCTTATAGTCTCTAGGTTCTTCATCTAGAACCTCACTTGCAGAGATTAAGGCATAAGCTATAAGATCTGCATACCCAAGTCTCTGAGGTGGCTTGATGACTCTCCTCGACCTGTCTCTTGCTAGCAGGTAGTCATTATCAATCTCCTCATCTTCGACAACATCTTCTGCGTCTTCTTCGACTTCATCTGGGGTAAGCAATTCAACATCAACATGCTCCACCTCAACAGGAATCTCTCCCTGTTCCAACTCTTCGTCATCATCATTAGTTTTCTTGAAAGCCATCTCTGCTTCATTGAAAACTACATCTCGACTGGTGATACACCTTCTGTGACCTAGCTCTAGGCACCATAGCCTATAAGCTTTGACTTCTTCAGGGTATCCCATGAACATGCACTTCAGAGCTCTAGGTTCGACCTTGTCTTGCCTAATATGAGCATAGGCCACACAGCCAAATACTCTCAGTCTGTCGAGACTAGGTGGATGTCCTGAACAAACTTATTCAGGTGTCTTCATTCCCAAGGCAGTCGAGGGACATCTATTTATCAAGTAAGCTGCTGTCGAAACAGCTTCCGCCCAAAACACCTTCTTCAATCCAGCACTAACCAACATGTATCTGACCCTTTCAAGGATTGTTCGATTGAATCTCTCAGCTAAGCCATTTTGTTGAGGAGTACCTGCTACAGTCTTATGCCTTGCAATCCCAGACTCAACACAATAACTGTTGAACGCTTCGTTGCAGAATTCAAGGCTATTGTCGGTTCTCAACCTCTTAACATTTCTGCCAGTTTGAGTTTCGACCAGAATCTTCCAACTTTTGAAATTCTCAAAAGTTTCATCCTTCGTCTTCTAAATGAATATCCATAGCTTTCTGGAATAGTCATCAATGATGGATAGAAAATACCTTGCACCTGAGTGTGATGGATTCCTTGCAGGCCCCCAAAGATCAGCATGAATGTAATCCATGGATCCATGTGTTCTTTGATTGCATTTGTTAAACTTCGCCCTACAAGATTTATCAAATACACAAGATTCACAAAATTCCAACATTTCGACTTTGTCACCTCCTAGCAGGTTCTGCTTCCCTAATTCGACCAGGCCTCTTTCGCTGATATGACCCAATCTCATGTGCCATAATTCTGTCTTCGACATAAGTTTCGTGGATGCAACATTTGTCGAACCACTTACAACCTCAGCCTCAAGGGTATACAAGCCTTGTTTCTTCATGCCTCTCAAGACTTCCTTCGACCCCTTCATGACTCTTAGGATACTTTTCTCTCCTTGAAAAATGTATCCTTTTCTGTCGAATTCACCAAGAGAAATCAAATTTCTCTTCAAGTCAGGTACGTACCTGACTTCAGTCAATAACCTTATTGACTCATCATGGAGCTTGAATCTCACAGATCCAATACCTGCAATTTTGCAAGATTTGTTGTTTTTCAGTAGCACAGATCCACCATCTTGATCACATAGCTCCTCGAACAATTCTCTGTTTAGAGTCATGTGCCAAGTGCAACCTGAATCCATAATCCACTCTTTCCTCGAGTCGCCACTTGAAACCACAAGAACATCAGATGAGTCGAAGTCATCTTGAACAATGGCTGCATTGTCATTACCTCCACGATCTTTCAGGCATTCAGGGCACACCTTTCTTATGTGACCCTCCTTCTTACAGTGATAACATCGAATACTAGATGTTTCGCCACTATAAGACTTCTGTTGACTTTTACCTTTCTTCTTGTCGAACTTACCATCCTTTCGCAAGAATTTTCCCTTAACGGCTAAACCTTCGCCCACCGTCGAAGGTTTATGCTCCTTTCATTCGTTCAAGTCCTTAGAATACAAGGCTGATTGAACTTCTTCAAAGGTCAGAGACTCCCTTCCATACAAGAGAGTTTCTTTGAAGTGAGCATGTGTTCTGGGCAAAGCACACAGCAGCAACAGTGCTTGATCTTCATCATCGATCTTCACATCAATATTTTCAAGATCAAGAATCATCTTGTTGAACATATCTAACTGCTCAGCCAACACTTTATCTTCACTCATCTTGAATGAATATAAAGCTTGCTTCAGGTAGAGTCGATTCACCAGAGATTTGGTCATGTACAAACTTTCAAGTTTCACCCGTAATCCCGATGTTGTAGTCTCCTTTGATACCTGTCGAAGAACCTTACCACCAAGGCTCAACAATATTGCGTTGTGGGCTTTCTCGATCATGCCCGTCTTTTCTTTTGCCGTTAACGCAGCGTCCATGGCTGCCTCACCCTTCAACGCTTCCAAACAACCATGTTGAACCAATAGGGCTTTCATCTTCAAGCGCCACAGACCCGAGTCATTCACTCCGGTGAACTTTTCAATCTCATACTTTGTTGAAGGCGTCTTCTCCACACTCACCGCACCAATTTGTTGTGAATCGAATACCTTTAAACAAAGTATAAACAGTTTCTTAGCAAGAAACACACAAGGGTTAGAGTTAATAAAAAAGAAAACAATAAGGATTGGTTATTAAACTGTTATTCTTTCCTTTCTCTTATAACAAGATTACAAGTATACAAGAATAACAAAATAACCTCTCTCTGTTGAAATTAGGATTTTATCTTCCTATTTTTCCTTATGTCAAGATTGAGAAACTAGCATCCTATTTATAAGAAAAATAGCACACTAACCTAATGGATTTTTTAACAATTATCCATTACAAGCCAACTTAGGGTACAAGCTAACTTAAACAATTGGGCTTACAAGCAAGGCCCAATTCAACATGCTAACAACCCTAGCAATATTGACTAATGCATGTTAGAACAAACTTCGACTACAACATGCATTACTTGCGAACAGACTTCAACTATACTAGAGTTCGATTCAACATCTCACACTCTCTTTATCATTGAAACCCTAGTCTCAATACCTTTTAAAAGAAAAACTTTCTATCAAATTGGTGCTTTCAATGAGAGAGCTCTCTCGCGCTAATCAATGGAAAATGGAGATTACGGTGTTTGATGGTGAACATACAATGGTTGATTTATTTGATAAATTTATATGCAAATTTTGGTTGGGTGTACTATGCATAAAAGGTGTTTGCTGAAATGTCAGAACAAGGTGAGTTTCTTTGGCATTTATACTTGAGAGATTATGGTATGATAGAAAAGCCACTTATTGATACAGAGCAGAAAACTAATGTGACTATTCCCCTGCATATTTTCCTAGCTATAGTTGATGAGCTTGGTTATTTCAATGACACTAAACTAATGGCCATTTATGATATTGCTTTACATACTCTTATGGTATACAAAATTATTTTGAGAAATGACTTTCTAGTTAAAGCAATTATTTGCTTCATTCGATCTCATAAGCTTGGACATGTGGAAGCCTCATTATCCTTTGATATTCACTATTGGTTGGAGATGTACGTTAGAACTTATTTGTCTTGGATTGAGTTCTTTTTTATATTCACTGGTTGGATATTCTTGGTGTTAATTTTGATAGGGTATACTCAAGCATCATTGGCTTTCAAATATGGTTTTATTGTTGCTTTACACCAGTGTGTGAATTTTCATCAGGATGCTTATGCAAATTCTAAAATTAATCTTGAACAAGGAGGGATATCTATTGGTTCATTAGATGGATTCCTTTACTCTTTTTTGTCAACTGGGTACTCAAGAAATTCTCAAGAAGAAATGCAGATACCTTTATTTTTCAAGTTTATCCTTTTCTTGATTATTTTGGATTTGCTTTCTATAGTTCAAAGATTGAGATGAAAGGTAAATTTAGCCACTTTATTTGCAAATACTACTGTTTTTGCAATTCGACTGAAAGTTGTAATCTTTACTATGTCGGCTCCTGCAACTGGATCAATCTATTGGTCTAAAGTTTATCCTAATCAAGTTTCAACTTTATTATCCAAGAGTGATCTAAGTCAATTTGTTGTGAATCAGGAGATTCTTCTTACAATTCTTGCTACTTCAAAGGTGGATACCCTGCTGCCATGTCGTACTTTCGAACAGAAGTTTGCATCCAGTTGCTCTCAAGCAAGGAATAAGCTTGTCAACATCTATCCAAGCAATGAGATTCAAGGTAGATCACCACTGAAGATAGAGATAAAACTCTCTGAATCGAAAACTGAAAAACTACACAATGATGATATTCGTACTCCAAGACCTCATTCTGGTGCTAACAGTCCTGCACTAGTTGTCTCTCAAACCAGTGGTGGTCATGGACCTGGCAGTGATGAATATAGAGGAATGCAGTCCGGGGGCTTAGCTCAGCCATCTCATCCAGCTTCTTTCCATCATAGGTCTTCTACAGTGTTGACATCACCATTGCCACATCCAACAGGTCCAAATCAGCTTCTGTCTGCAGCAAACTCTTCGACTCTTCTCAGAAATCATGGAACTGCACCTGCACTCCGTTCAGGACAAGCCTTAAACTCCATGGATAATTTTCAGCCAACCATGTTTAAGCAACCACATGGTTCTAATGTTCAGTTTAATATTCCAGGTCGCAGATTTCAACCTCAACCTCATGGACCTCCAGCAGGACCATATAACCAAGTTCATGAACCGCCTTTCCATATTGGAGCTTCCAATTTGTCTCGAAGTGGAGGATCACAGTTTCGTGTCCCACCACAGGGAGCTATGCACGGTGATATTGTTGTTTTCGGATTTGAAAAAATAGAGTTTGGCACAGGGAAATTATCGGGACGAGTCGCGTACTAGGTCGCTTTCTTTAAGACGTTTCGCCGTACTGCCAAATTATGCAAAGCAGGCTTTCTTTAAGACGTTTCGCCGTACTGCCAAATTATGCAAAGCAGTCGAATTTACGACGACGCCTCCAGGATAAAACAGCCCGTTCAAACAACTTACGATTATCAGTTGCACACTGATAAATCGCTCTAGAAATACACCTTTCAAAGTATCTGGTTAAAATAACCAGTCAAGAAAAAGGAGAAAAATTATAGATGAATAGAATTAAGGAAGAGAAGAGGGAAATCAAAATTCATGAATTTGTGAAATCCGGAGTGCTTACTACTGAATTTCTACCCTTTATTTATAGGCAGCTAGTAAGGCTTAATTTTCATTCCCGTCAATGTGGGACTAAAATGAATCTTAATTTCCATTCCCTTCAATGTTGGACTAAAATTAATCTTAATTTTCATTCCTTCAATGTGGGACTAAAATGAATCTTAATTTCCATTCCCTTCAATGTTGGACTAAAATGAATCTTAATTTTCATTCCTTCAATGTGGGACTAAAATGAATCTTAATTTTCAAATTCACTTTCCAATTCCCATTAATATAATTCCAACATCCAATGTGGGACTAACATGAATCTTTTCAAATTCACTTTCCAATTCCCATTAATATAATTCCAACATCCAATGTGGGACTAAAATGAATCTTTTCAAATTCACTTTTCAATTTCTATTACTATAATTATTATAGTTCCAACAGATATGATAGCCAACTTTCAACCACATGCTCCTGAAGGTTTTGGTGTGGAGGATGAATGGGTCAAATCTTTCCAAATTCCTATTCAACAAAATATTGATCGAAGGGAGTTTGAAGATGCTCAAGTTGTAATGATTATATTGTCTCAGTTTAAGTGGTGGGATTCGAGAAGAATGAAAAATGTTATGACATTATTGTTACAACTTTGAGGATAAGGTTGATCTTGAAGGGGTGAGTAATGATAGAAGAGTCAAATTTAATTTAGAATTTATATTATTAGTTATTAGTATTGTTATTGAGATATTGTGTATCTAGGGTTTTAATTCATTACCCATTATAAACACTATATATGTAGTGTTTTTGACCAATTTTAGAGTATGAATGAAATGAAAAAGTTATCTTTTATTTTACTTTTTTTTAGATAGTTTTTAATATTATCTCTTTTATCATTGAAACCCTAGTCTCAATACCTTTTATAGGAAAACTTCCTATCAGTTTGCATGAATCTTTTTACTCCCTGTGATATAGTCTCAATACCTTTTATAGGAAAACTTCCTATCAGTTTGCATGAATCTTTTTACTCCCTGTGATATACTCTTCCTTTGAACCGAATTGAAACTCTTCCTTTGATATACTCTTTACATCTTTTTAGATTGAACATTGTTACACTAATGGTGGTTGATGACACTAACAACCCTAGAGACAAGTCTGATACTTTTGGATATGCGTCTAAGTTCAATTAATTTTTATTAATTCAAAAAATATATTATCGAATATGTTTAAGATATTTAATAAATACTTATTGGTTATTTTTTTGGATACATATCCAACAAGTATCCATTTTTTATTGTTTTCATTTTCTTACCGAATGCATTATACATCGCGGATACTTCTTATATTAAATATATTTTTAAAAAATTATTTTTTACAGTTAAAACTAAAAATAAAATTATATAAGCTTACATTTGAGATACATAATTGTTGAAGATTTAGTATTGGCAATGAAATTAAAATATTATAATTTAAACAAAAAGTATATAAGTTTTTTAACCGCAGTTATGTTTTGTAAATTAACGTAATTACAATTATACATTATGATGAATAATTATTAATGCATATGATTTTAATATAAATGAATAAGTTTTTATTAAATTTTAATAGTGTATCTAAGTTGTATCGTATCTTATATTTCAAATAGTTTATCATATCTGCATATCTATAGTTGTATTGCACCCATTTATGTGCTATATATCTCAGCTTCATAGATAGTTTCTAAACAACTAAAAATCTGTTTAATGTCCAATTTTGTAAGGAATTAGACAATTTTAATGAAAAGAAAATATGGGTGTTTCTTCTAAATTCTACTTGTGAAATTTTTTTTCTTCGTTTTAACATATGATGATAATGATCATAACTGTTTAATGTCCAATTTTGTAAGGAATTAGACAATTTTAACGAAAAGAAAATATGGGTGTTTCTTCTAAATTCTACTTGTGAAATTTTTTATACCGACACTAGAAAGAAATTTTACTGCGTCAGTTAATCGTAAATTTAGATATAAAAAAAATTTAATTTTTATTTTAATCACCTATATAATTTAATTTTATTAGTGATAAATATCAAATTTATCCAATGTGTAATCTTTTTTATACGCACTTGGTGTCTTGGTTTGATATAAAACAAAACAGTTTATTTTTCTCAAATTTTTGTATGCATTTTGTAATTAGAATTTGAGATATAAAAGATGCCATAATTTCATAACTTCTTATGTTTGTTAGAACCGAGTTGGCTTGAAAAACAATGATTTTTTATTTTGGTTTTATTTATCCATTAATTTTCCATTTTTGAAAAAGACATCTGTTGTAATCTATGGATTATTAAATGTATTATTATTTTGTGTTTGGATAAGTTAATTGAGAATTTTTTAAGAAATTTAAAATTTTAAACAATTTAAATGATTTAATTGAATTTTTTTTATTTTAAAATTTTTTTGTTTGGATGAAATATTAAAATGACATTTGATAAATTTTTGAGGTCATTTTTATAAATTTTAAGTCTTTTAAGTCAAAATTAAAATATGAAAAATAGAGATCAATTTATAATTTTTGAAAATTTGAAGAGACCAATTTGTAAATTTTGAAAAATTTTAAGAACTTATTTATAATTTTTAAAAAATTTTAGGAGTGAATTTAAAATTTTCATAAAATATAAGAATTATCTTGCAAAATTTAAAAAACTAATAATAAATAATTTAACAATTATATAATATAAAATGAATGAGTAATTTAAAATTTTTTACTTTTGAGCGTCATTTGAAATTTCTTAAATTTAACTTGAATAAAATGCTGCATAAATTTAAATCTTTTTAACAACTCCTATATTTTTTTTAATCCAAATAATGGATTTAGGTTTTGAGGCTGCTTTCATGCTTTAGGTGAATATTTCTAAGGGTAATTTGATTTAGGTTAATGTTATATTTGCATCATACTTTTTGATAACGGTAGAATGTTTCTAGCCCTACAAACAAAAGTCTCACTCATTCAAGTATCTATGACTTTCGGTTGGTACCAATCCATATAAAGAGTCTACTTGAAAGTCTTTTTTTTCAAAGAATTTCTAAAAGGCTATCTTATTAGGGGTAATAAGTATGACAGCTAGGGTAGTATTGTGGTCCTTTCTAAATTATGTTCTTAATTCTATTTAGATTTTCTTTCTTTCCTTCTTGAAAATACATGTGAAAGTTTGGCAAAATGTAGTGAAACTCCAAAGGTGTTTTTTCTGGGGTGGAACTAAATATAAATCTAAGACTTCCTAGGTATCATGGACAAATGTGTCCAAGTGGGAGAGTGATAAAGGGGATTGGATGTTTGAGGCCTATACTTAGTCAACTTGGCACTTCTAAGTAAATGTAGATAGAGATTAATTTATGATGTTGATCTTTGATTTGATATTATGTTTGTTAAATATCATTATGTTTGTTAAATATCTGCATGGTGGAAGGGGATTTTCCTAGTATTAATCCTCATATGTGTTTTGACTTATTTTTTAAGGGTCTCTCAATAAAGATGGGTAATGTTATTCATACCTATTTTTGGAATGACCCTTAACAAGGTTTCATCCCTCTATGAATGTGCTTTCCAAATATATACCCAATCTCGATTCAACATTATGTGATGGTGAAAATTTTGGTCTATTGGTTAAATGGGGTTCGAAATTGGCCTTTTATGTGGTATTTTGTTTGGTAACTTAAGATTTTGGGTAATATGGTTTCATTAAGGATTATCTTTATCGTGACATGGAAGATAGTCGGTGTTGGTAACACATAAAGAATAGTATGTACTATGTCAAAGCAACATATATTTCTCTATTATGTCTAAATTTGCAATAGGGTAGTCTTCCTCTCAATGTTTGTCGAATCCTGGATCTTATTTTAAATAATTTGGATCCTTATGAGGTTATTGTTTTTTCTTGGTAGTTACTTAGGGATAAAATTCCCATGAGGTATAATCTCTTTAACCATCATATGATTGTTGAGTTGGTAGAGCTTTCTTTTGTGTTTATCAAGGATTTAGGGAGATTTTTTTCCACCTTTTTAAGATTTGTGATGTTACGACATCCTTTTGGTAAAAAATTTAGGTGGTTGGATTAGGAGTTATTTTTATCTAGAAAGTTAGAGTCTCTTTTTGAGTTAGTAAGGTCTATAGGGACTAGGTTCATAGTTATAGTTAGAGTTGGATTTACCTTGGTTTGAAATTTTTGGTGTCAGTTTTGTGAACATCCTGAAATGATGTCATTTTTTTCAAATATGACTTCTCCCATTGAGGAACCGGTTGATAGAGTTATTGTTTTTCATAGAAATGATACCATAGTAAGATTTCCTCTACTTCCTTCCTTTTTTCGAGTGACTAACAGACTTTATCTGATGTCTAAGTCTGTTGTTCTGAGGATTGGATTTTTCAGGTTGTAGCTATAACTTTGACGGGAGCTAGTTTTTTAGTGTTTATTCTTTTTCTCTTGATCTATGCTATTATTGTTGTTGTAATTTTTGTTTTGTTTTTTCTCTTGCTATATGCTTTTATGTTTTTTCATGCCTTTATTAATCTCTGTGGTAGTTTTTTTTTTGTTGTTGTTTAACACTTCTGGTGTTTTTTGTAACACCCTAATTTATTTATTTATTTAATGGAGTAACTTATGTAACTGATTATTTTGTGATGTATGATATGTTTGGTCGGTGATGGCATTTGTGATGATTTGTGTTAATTAGTTAGTTTAGTGGGAATTGATTAATTACATAATTAGAAATTTCAGAAAATATGAAGAATTGAGCCAATTTTTAGAATTAAGAGAGTTTAGTGGTGAGTGGAGAGAAGTGGAATGTGAGTTGGGCATGACGACTTCTCGGCAAGTGTACTGAGAATGTCACAGTAATAAAAAAAAGAACTAATCCACATGGATTGCTATTTAACAAGACAAAATTGTGCAATGCGTAGAAAATACTAAATTAGGGGGGTTGAGTTTTAATTGTGAAAATAAAAGAAGGTGTTCTGACAAATTTACGAAAGTGGTCAGGTTGTGTAGAAAATCCTTTATTTCTCTAATGTTGATATTTGAATCATCACTACAATTCCACGGCGAATTGACAAAACCGTTATACCCAATCCCTTGGTGTATAGCTCACTAATCAATACTCGAATTTTTCTATCCCTAGTCCACCAGCGTAAGCAAGATTAGGCAATGTAATAGAGCGGTAATTCTTAAGCTATTACTCAGAGCCTCCTATCCCTATTCAACCAGTGTAAACACAACAATTTCCCTAGGTCCAACACATAGACTAATGGTCAATATTCCATATGTGTCCAAAATCAGATTAAAAGAGTATCTCACATAAAAAGCATTAAGAACAAGGTGCAATTGAATATAATTATAGATCAAATTACTCGTGCAATATCAAATCAAACATATGTCCAAACAATATCAAAATAGGTTCATCAAATACAACCTAACATAGAGAGAATTAGCTACTCATAATTTAAATTACAATACCAAATAATAATAAGAGGTTTGCATAAGAATTCCTTTGGAGAATTGGCCTCCAATGGCTTCAAATTCTCTCCAAATATGCCTTCTGGTGTTGCAAATCATCAATTTTCGTGTAAATTTGTAGAACCCTTGAAAAAGTACCGAAATTCCCCTTAAAAAGCCTCAGAATAGATCAGAATACGTAAAAAAAAATCCATGAAAAAGGGTCATCGCGCGCGTGATGACTTGCATCACGTGCTCGAAGCAACTTTTACTTCCCTATCACGCGTGCGATTCTGTGCCATGTTGCGCGTGATTACTCCAGTAGCTGCACACTTTTGCTTCTCTTTAACTTGTTTTGATCAATTTCTTCGACCAAAATCATGCAATGATGGAGTGTCATCACAACCCAAAACTTGAATAGTTGTTTTTCCTCAAGTAACTTGCCTGCACTGCCAATTCCAAACAAAAAACAAGTCGCACAGTAACAATTGAACATCACCATATAAACTTTTATTTACCTGACCATCGTTCTAGCTTCCAACCTCCATCCAGAAAATTCATAAAACGTCCTTAAACTTTGACAAGTATTCAACTTGTCTCTCATCTCACCTTGACTCACTCAATGGATAAGGTAATTTTTCAATCAACATGCAAAATAATTTATACTAAGTTTGATCATGTTTTATATAGTTCGTCAAAGAAATCAAAAAACACACATTCAAGGTCTTTTTTGGTTGTATCTTGGCTTATGTTCGGGTAGGATATTTTTTGGGAAAGTAGGTTTAAATTTGGAGCTAGGTGCCTAGTTCTCCTTCTATTATCATACCCATTTGTTCCATCTTGGTGGTACTAAAGATATTACTATTGTGGTCCTTATTTTGCATTTTGCATTCTTTTAAGATCTTTTTTTAAGAAGTTCCTTTTTCCAAATTCTTATTTTCTCAAAATTTTAAAATTTTGACCATTTGTCTCTAGTACCCCAACCTCAAAACTTAGAACTTTGCTCACTTCCAAGAGCAACCTCAAACTGAATCTATTTAATACCACTTAAGAACTACCATTCTACCTAACTCCAAGGAGAGTGTGGAAATATAAGATCTTTCAAGTCATACGATTAAGAACTAAGGCTAAGTCACTGAAAGAAAGGCTAAGCTCAAAGTGGTTAGTAATGGATGCACCTATTACTATAGGATGGTTAAAAGGCTCAAAGTTATAAACCAAAAAATCCCTTAGTACATGTCAATCCATACAAATTTAATCAGAAATAGTTCAAACCTGATAAAATAATAATGCATGGATACACTCAATAAGAAAGAATAGTGAACAATGGAATTTATTTGGCTCAAACCTTACTAGTTGAGGTATCTGAAAGTTGAGTATAAGTCTTTGATTCTTTTTCATATTTTGCCTTCAAGTTGTAAGTTACTTTCCTGATGATCAAATTTACTTTTGGTTCATTTGTTCAATGTTATAGTTGCAAATTTGTAAATCTGAAAGAAACAACAGCTACAAACTTGTTCATCAAAGACAACATTACTGAATAATACATAGGGACAAGAGTACTTATAGTTGCTATAACTCATCTCTAGGTATACATTTAAAAATAAAAATAAAAACTTATAATAAATAAAAACAAACTACACGTCTTTTAATATGTTATCGGGTGTGGAAAATATCATGCATGTCATTCATTATGTTGTTGAAGGCGTTATTCTATCTAGTCCATTCTGCTCGCATATGGTATATCTTCCTTGCTTGCTATTGATCTTGATTAGTGAAGCAATTTTCCATCTCTTTAGAGGTTACAAAGCATGCTCTCAAACTCTGAGCAGACATATGGTCTGAAGGTGAGAAAAATATACAAGAAGGGGGGTTGAATTATGTTCTCTAATTTGTGTTACTTCTGAACAGAGTTTAGATTCTAAATAATAGTTCATATTCAGATGTGTCACATCTCTAAATTTTACCCCTTAGATGTCATCATCATTTGAATGAGCATCATATGTCAATCATTCATGCATAACTAACCTTGTTTCTTTTGTGAATCAAGGTTTGCTTCAAGAGGCTTCAGGCACATACTTTCTCATACTTCTAAGAGACCTCTTTTCTCAATAATCCAGTGCAACATGGCTTCATCACAAGGTCATTAGATTGGGTGTGTGCGGTGTGGTTGGAGATTCAATGGAAGTTTGACCTAATATTTGTCGAACAAGTGATTGGTTTCAGTATCAAGTTATCAGGCTGTGGCAAGGTTCCTGAATTAGGGTTTTAGTCCTCACCAAGCCATTGTTTCATCAGTGTGCGCTCAAGGCACGGGGTTTATGGTTCTCACCCTTTGTGTTCAAGAAGGGCAAGTATTTTTCATGATTAGTTTTCTTCGAAAGCTAGCAGGATAAGTGTTTGTGTGTAGTACTTTGCAGTTCAATTGGATGTGACCCTAGTCTTTGTCAGGAAAGTGGGATTTGTTTCATTGAAGTCAGGTTGATGAGCTTTTGAAGGTCAAAGCAGTTGAGTTGTGTGTAAATACTGGTTGTGTGGTTCAATTTCTCATCATTTGTTTCCAAGTGTTCAAGCAAGTTGTTCAGTCCATATCCATTTATGTTTCATTCGGTCCCATGTTATTACAATTATCCTTTTAAAAACCCATCTCAATATCCATCTCCAAATTCAATTTCACTTTCGATTTTATCCAATTACCCGAATCATATCTATTCTCATTCATGACCATATATCCATATTCTTATCTAATTTTATCCATTTCTAAACCCATTTCATCCAACTCCATTTATTTCAGTTATCCATTCAACTTCAAATCCACATTCCATAATTATCCAATTTTTTCCCATTTATTCATTTCAATTTCTAAAACCAATTCAACATTCACTTTCCCAAAACCAAATTTATCCAATTTCACAAAAAAAAATCATTTTATGTCCATTTCATCTTCAATTATTCATAATATCCATTTTAGCCATTTTTTATTCACATTTATATCCTTTTTTTTAATTAAATCTATACAATTTTCATTTGACCATTTTCATCCATGTAAACCACTACATAGGCCCATTGTACCATAATCCATCTCATTACAACCAAGAAAATTCATCAAGAAAAGAATTCTATGAAAATATTAGATCATATGTCCAAAAGGTGTTCAAAGTTCAAAAGCCAATTGTTTTACAAAATTACAAAAAAAATTCAAAAAAGGCTAATACTTGCATCATGGAATTAATGCCTAAACAGTACTTCCAAGACTTTTTATCACAACTTGCTCCAAGCCATCCGTACCACAACATTCCTCAAAATAGAACCTATTCACAAAAGTCAATTTGCGCATCCTGCACAACAACAAAAATGAAAACAAACTGCAAAACTTGCATTGAACAATGCATATCACACTACACTCCAAAAACCTTGATAGCAACAACATAAACTACTACAAGCCTCAAATCTACTGACCATCTGTTACACTATAAAATAAAGCCGACAATGACATTTTAAAAAAAACCACAGACCTGCAAAAGGACGAAGGTGCAAGAAAAAGAGAGGGCGAAAAGGAACTTACAGCAACAAAAATCACATTCTTGACCTGCAAAAGCACGAAGGTGCAAGAAAAAGAGAGGGAGAAAAGGAACTTACATCAACAAAAATCACATTCTTTTCAATGTTCTTCGGTCTCAATTGATAAAGGCGTCTTCTTCTGAATCTTCACCATCACAAAACTCACATAAACATCAGTTCAAATAGCCATAAAAAACCATAAATACACAACGAGCCTTTTTAAAAAAAACTTGCACAATACCATCAATGTCCGTTCGCAGAACACCAAGTCCTCGTACACGTGTTAAATATTCCTTGACGACAACAACATTCTATTTCAAGAAGAATAGACGAGTGGAAAGGGAAGGTAAAGCGATTTAGGCCTCACACCTTGTTCTCCATTTGTCGCTTTGTCGATAATCTTTTTCAAACGTTGATATTTTGATGTAATCGCTTTAGCATTGAATCTGACTATGTACTTTGATTCCAATTTGTGTTCCTTTGTTAATGCATGATATTTTGTTCCTCTTTATTTGCGGATCTCAAGCGATTTTTGTGACGCCCCAAATTTTAATTGGAATATATAATTTAATTATTTAAATAAGAATATTCGCATTTCGGCGATTTTTGGTGGTTTTATGGAGTTATTGAGAATTATGCATTTTTGGGTTATTTATTTAATTAATAGTATATAATATGAATATATTAGTATTATTATTAATTAAAATAAATATAAGTGAAATAAGGGCAAATTAGACAATTGAAGAGGAGTTAGTGAGGGTAATATTGGAAAGCTCAATTTTGAGGCCCAAGACTAGGTTTAACAAAAAAGAAATTATGATGGGATTAGGATTCATTTGTTAGACCGTGAGAAGAATTAAGGCCAGAGCTCTGAGGAGGAAGATTTGAGGCAAAAGCTTCGAAAGGTTCCCTGAAAGATTTGAGAAGGCTTTGATCGACAATTAAAGTATGAGAAGTATTACCTTCGTTGTTTTCAATGTATAATTTCAATGTATTTAAGGTCAATTTAAGGGTTTAAGGGATTTTGGGGGTTGATTATGAGAAAAAGGGATTCTGGCCTTCGTGGCCTAAATCTACTATTGTGATTTTAACCGTAGGGAGTTCTTTGGGAAAAAAGAAAAATTAGGCCTTCGTGGCCAAATCTCCGATTTGTTATTTGGCTAATCCTGAAGGGATAGGAATATTAAATAGTGAGTAATTCTAGTAAGTATGGGTAACTGTAAGGAAATTTGTGATTTAGGGCGTGAATATGATACGGGATTGGCCTAATAAACCGTAGGTTTTGTGCCTTTATCTCCGTAAGACCTTAGGGATGTTTTGGGGGCATTTGGGGAAGTGAACCGTAGGGGCTTTTTGGTTGATTTTAGGTTCTGGTGCGTAGCAGAGTTTGTTGTCATCGCGTTGTTCGCCTAGCAAAGAATACTTCACACAGCGAACGATTTAGTCCCAGACTCGCCTAGTGAAGAAACTCGCCTAGCGAACTTGCTAGCGAACGTAGCAGAGTTTCGCGAATGTAGACGTTGTGCAGCGATGCCTTGATGTTTTGATTATGTGATTTCTTTGACGAATTAACATGAGTATGACTGTGAATTCTATGTGATGTATACACAATTACATGATGATTTTTATGATGTAATATGATGATATTACCATGAGTTTTGATGAATTCTATGATGAAATGAGATATGAGGATGATTGTCATGATGATTATGATGAATGATGATGCACCTATGCTGTTATTATGAGGATGATTATTGACGTGTGCATCATGCATTCATGTGCATCTGAACTTCGGTTCAGGACCTTGATTACTTTGGCTTCAATCCCATTATGTGGATGTGAGGTATTTTGATGTGCTCCAGTTCTCAAGTAGAATCAATCCTATTGATGGGGATCTATGGAGGGTTAATGGCCCGGTGTCCATCGAGCTGTGATGATTGGTACCGCATGCATTGAGTCTTGTTACATTTGCATTCATGAGATGATTTTGAGTAAATTATGATGTTATGACTTTGATGTCCATTGATGAATATGATGATGTTGAATATGATAATGGCGCCATTTTATATGTCGATTTTCTACATTGATTATTATGAATCGTTTTACTCACCCTTCCTATTTGAATGTTGCCTCCACGTGGGTAACATGCAGATCACCAGGTTTAGCTGTGGATGCCATTGAGGACTTTTGAAGTTTTGCGTCGTTGGCCTTTTGGTTAACGTATAGGGTCTTGCTCTGATAGTGTAACACCGGGTTGGGGTCTTTGAGTTGAACCATATTTTATCGATGTTATTTTGATTATCTTTCCGTATAAGGAAAACTTTGGATTATGCCTTTGAGTTCCGTTGCCTTTGTGAAACTTTTGAGTAATTTTGAGAAAAACCCGTTGTTTACGGAGCCTTGACTTATTTTGAGGATTTGGGAAATGCACGCCCTTTTGAGGTGACTTTTATTGAATTTATTATTTTACTCTGATATCTATGTTATTTTTCCATAATAATTGTGGGGTATAAAAGGGTGTTACAATATTCATGGTGAACCTTATGTGACTGTTTTGAAGTTTTGATCGATGTTGAAGTTGCGCCGATGACACGTTTTGGAAAGAAGCAGAATTTATAGTGAGAAAAGAAAATGTAGATTTGGAGTAGGGAATAGAGGATTCTGGTTTGGATCATGTGTTTGTCACTGTTCCACCGCTGTAGAGCATATATTCAAGAAAAGGAGAGATTGATAAGAAGAGTGATGGATTGATTTGCGTTTGGTAGTAAGAAGATGATGCAGAACCGAGGGCGTTGATATTTTTCTTTGAAAGAATGACGTTTTTTTGGTTTTCAGCTTCATTTCACTTTTATGCAAAGCGGCTTTTAGGTTTCCATGTTTTTCTTCCTTTACTTGTCAAATCGGGTCAAGGCCTGCTAACCACCTTCCCAGACCATAATTAACCCATGCACTCCCTAATTACCTTGACACCTCCCTTTTGTTAGTTTCTTTTTTTAAATATTTTGATTGACTTTTGTTTTGTTTGTTAATTAGTATTTATGTTATTTATTATTACAAATTGAATTGTTATTTTAGTTTTTCTTAGTTAATTATTATAACAATTTTCAATTGATATTTAAATTTCTTAAGTTAATTTTTATTTCAATATTAATGTTAATTATATTAATTGGTTTAGTTATTATAAATAAAACCTCAAAAATATTGTTAATTTTTTTTAAATTAATCTTTTCATTTTTGATTTATTTCTAGAATTTAATTTATTAGAATTGCTTAGAAGTTTGTTAATTAATTCCTATTATTTTCTTTTATGAGTTTATAACTTGATTTCGTAGCTTAGGGTTTTGCCTCTTTCTATTTGAATTCTTGATTTCAATTCTTATTCTGATCATTCTCCTGTTCATATCTTGCGCATATCATTCATTCATGACTTTATTTCCATGATTGAGACTTTTCTCTGTATCCCACTGATGTTGTTTACCTGTGCCTAATTCCAAATGAGGGTTTCCCCGGTTGACTTGCAAGTCATGTCTTTAGAACATTTCAGTTAGGACCATTGCCTTGGTCTTGTGAGATCCATTATGCTTTTAACTTAGAATTAGTTTTAGAGTTGGTAAACTCTATGTGAGTGTCATGGTTATGGATACTCACTTTCCCCTTTGTCTTTGGTTAAAGTCAACCCTAGTTAGGTTAGGTTTTAACCTAGACTTAGAGAGTTGGTTAACTCTGTGTAAGTATCATGGTTATGGATACTTAATTCCCCTATGGAACCTTAACCACAGTCAAGAGTTCCTCGTCCCTGGTTAGGTGAACTACGGTTGCTCTGATTCCATCCTTGTTAGAATACGTAGGCACGAGATATGATGTCTTGGCGAACATACTTAGTATATATACCCCTAGGTCTTTACCTTAGAAGAGTTCCCTTAGCTAGCAAACTTTAACATAACACAAATACAAATAAGAGGTTCCTATAGAGTACTACAAATACTTATGATGCTAACACCTACCCTAGGTATAACCAACCCCCGAACCTTAGATCTCTTAGTTGTATTGTTACATAGCGCACTTAGGATTTTCTTTCGATCTTTACCCTTTCCTTAAGATAAATCAAATCTCGGTGGTGAAATTCATGATTTGTGATTCAAGTTAATTAATAGCTCGATATTTGATTCTCACCGCAACAGGATGATATGGATGCATCGGAATGATAATCAGAAGCAAGTAAATGACAAATAAACACACAAAATTTATCATGGTTTCTCTCAAACCAAGAGTAGTTCAATCCCATTGCAGCAGAAGAGATTTTCCACTATAATCAAAAGTGATTACAATGGCTTATGCCCTCGAGCATAATACTTTCTTTTGCTCAGACCTACAACCTAATACTTGCTTGGTCAATCAGCACATGATCGAGGCTTCCTACTTAGATCCTAAGATCCTAAGACCTCCTTGTTTAAATCCCACGGATTCAAGACTTCTTTGCTTATACCCTCAAGTATAAAACTTCATGCTCAGATTCATAGTCCAATAATTCCTTGTTTAAATCCCATGGATTCAATACTTCCTTGCTTATACCCTTAATTACAAGACTTTGTGCTCAGACTCACAGTCTAAGACTTCCTTGCTTAAATCCCACGAATTCAAGACTTCCAGCTAAGATCCTTTGGATTAAAGACTTGATACTTAAACTCAACCGTTTAAGACTTTTCTAGTTAATCAACAATTTGATTAACACTTCAATGCTCGAGTACACAGCAAGAGACTTACTTAGCTCAAGCACACAACAAAAAACTTTGATGCTCAAGCACATAACTAGAGACTTTCTTTCTAAACTACTAAACAACCTGTTTAGCAGAATAAATAACAAGGAGTACCTGATATACAATCAGAGGTACATGGCAATATCTTTAACAAAGATCATAACATATAATATTTCTAAGATATACATTATTTTAATAAATCTTAAGGTTTTATACAATTTACAACAAATGACAGAAACTCTACATACTCGATGTTGTTGTTATTGTTGATCTTGTTATTCTTCCATTTTGATATAAGTGTGAAACACTTCTTTTTCTGCTCGTCCTTTTTATTCTTTTTCTGTATACCTTGTTAATTATTTAGATTAAATCTTCACATACTTAAATAACAAATACAAAAGAGTGGTCGTTGGAAGAGATAACTTGTACAACTGTCTTTGTCAATCCATAGTACTAAGAGACGTTGAAGATAGATACACAAAAAGATCTTTATGCATTGTGTAACACGTTTAACAGTAGCATCTTTATTGTGAGTTTCACTATAGATCCTTTGAGAATGGATATCCGTAAAGCATGTCAACTCTCCTTGAGCCATGTGAACATAAATTCTAGCTTACAAACTATTTTGACAATGTAGTTTACTTTATGCAGTACAGATCACTTAACTATGTTTATAGCTCTGAATAATCAATAGAAGATGATACATTCGATATGTGTAGGGATAACTTATTGCTCTTCTGATGCTGATACATTCAGCTTCAGAGTCTATGCAATCGTATATCATTAGAATTCACTTAAAAACGTCCTTCAGTTTTAAACCATCAGAAGAAAAGAACTCAGTTTCTCTCAAACGCGTTCTCTTAATAGACTCTGAATAAATTCTCTTTAAGCTTTGGAACTTGCATACTTAGAGCACACATTAGATTACACCATTATTCTTATAATACTTTGTTATCATCAAAACCTAAAGGATATATGTCATGAACAAATCTTGTTCTAACAATCTCCCCCTTTTTGATGATCATAAACATAAGTACTTAAGAACAATGTTGGGCTATTTTATTTACTTAACAACATCAAATCCTTAGGTTTGTGAGCTCCCCCTGAGTCTAATAGTTTAAGGTTGAGGTTTGTAAGCTCCCCCTAAGTTCTATATTCAAGAAAAATAAATTATATCTTTCGGGTAAATAAATAACCGTACATAATTTTAAATGACAAAAATTTCAAATAAACAACAATAAAAATTTGAAGGGTTCTGATTCTCTTAAAATACTTCTATATCTTTCTCCCTCATTTTCCACATAAAAAATGTTAAGACAAAAGAAATACAATAGAAAAAGATAATAAAAGCTAAAGAAAATTTTTAAGAAGAAAAACGCATTGTCCCGAGATGGTCAAAGGTGTTTTATAGGGTTTAGAGTGATCAAAGTCAAACAAAGTGCAGAGATCAGAAGACCAGTTTTCTTTGGTGCATAGATTCTATATTATACTCAATGGTTACTTAAGACACACTATAAAATCATATCGACGAATTTTCCTCAAGAATTGATCCAATTCATAGAAATATTTCGAGCAAAATTAGGTATGAAGAGAAAATATCATAACCGAATTCCTCATAAGAGCGAGAAACAAAATTTTGCAAGAGGGATAGATTTGTAGATGAAGGCTGAAACAACAAGAGAGAAATGTTGGGTAGTCAAGAACTGTCTATAAAACTACATGCTGATGCGGTAAAAGAGAAACAGAAACTGAAGGAAGAGTAAGGTGTTCAAACCAGATTGGCTGCGTACAGAGCCTAAACTCCAGGGACAAAAGAGCGTAGAAAGGTGTTAAGTGAAAAATATGGCTTAAATTGAACCCTGTTTCTTGGCATTTTTCAACTCATTTCTCATGTTTTAATTGATTTATTTCGTGTTCTTTTATGATTCTTCAACTTATTGCAAATACCTTCAGATTCTTTGATTTGTGTGTTATTGTGCAGAATATAGGCATAAAACATCAATTATTAAGACACAAATAATTGGACAAGGAAGTCAAAGACATGAGGAAGCAGCAGCAAGATCACTTTTATGATAAATTGATGGCAATTCGCGCTTAGCGCGGGTTCAACGCGCTTTTAGACCAGCGACAGTAGCTATTTCGCACTTAGCACGCTCTGATGGCGCTTAGCACGGTGCCACTTATAGACACTTTTTGTAACTTGTATATAAGGGACCGTGCTAGATATTTTAGAGAACATCTTGTATTTTTTCGGAAAATATTTATCTCTCCTCATTCCAATCATACTTTTAGAGAGAGAAACAAAACCCTAAGAGGTAGAAGGTAAAATCAAAGGAAACCAGAGTTTGATCTTTGAGTAAGTAGCTACGATCTCTTGTTAGATTTGGATGTAATCTTTTCATACCTTATGTATTTCATCTTTATGTATTGTGAACTAGTCTTGATTCAATATTGATGTTGCCTTTGATTATTTATGGGTCTTGACAAAACCCTTTTCAAATCTTCGATCTTAGATATTCATCTATCAATGAGAAAACTTTTGACATAGTTTTGTAAGTTGATATTCACTTATCTTCTATTTTATTGTGTTGGTTAGTAGCATGATTAACATGAGTAGGAACAATACAGTTATTATGAGGATGCGTGATAATAGAGATTAAGAACTATGTTCACTTACATTTGGCAAATTATTTGAATGCGTGTAAAAAGGGTTAGTATGTATGTATTCTGATCATCGCATTTTCTATGAATCAATCATGAATCTGATATGGATGTTATCTTTGTTTTACTGTTTATCTTTGATTTGAACCACTATAAAAGTATACTCTTCAAATCTGGATCTAAGGTGATTATCTGTTAGGTTCTAGACTCTATATATAGATTTAGGCTTAATATTTGCTTGAGTATCAATTCTTAATGCTCTATGTTATTGAGTTGCGTGAGACATCACCAATGAGATGATACGGTTGTTCTTTCAATATTGCGTTAGAAACAACCTCTATTGTGAGTGATACGTAAGGATATTAGATGAATGATTAATTTTTTTAATTGATTAGAAGAATGCATGTGTTATCAATTGATGATATCCAATCTCAATAAGGCTCTGTTTATATTTTAAGTCTTTACTTTATATTTGTTGTCTTTATATTTTCAGCTTTTATCTATTATACCTTTGATCTTTTAACCAAATTTTCACAACAAGCTTAGAAATATAAAGATCGTTAAAGGATGTTATTTCCCTCGCACCGGTCCCTGTGGAGACGATATAAATCCCGGAGGGAATCCTTCCAAAACTAAATTTTTGCTTCTTGCCGCTTTGCTGCAGTTCGAACAAAATGGCGTCGTTGTCGGGGATTGGTGTTTAGATATTGAAGTGCATTGCAATAGTTTCTATATTTTTGAGCTTTGTATAGTTGTTTATATTGTATATATACTTGTTTCCTTTTACGTTTTCTCAAGTGTTGGTAGGAATAAATGATGAGAACTCCTTCTAAATTGGTTGCTATTTGTATAGATGGTGAATGCAAGTAAGGTAAATTGTATCGCTTTATAGAATGTTAGAATGATTTAAGAATTTTGTGCTTTGAGAAAATGTGTATTTTTGTTTCATGTTGCAACTTCTTTGAATGCTTGTTTCACTTAGGTTCAAAAGCCACAAATTATGAGAAACCTCCATTGTTTACTATATGCTAGGATGACTGATAAACTTTGTTTAATCTATTTGATTCATGCTTTATCTTTTGATTATTTTGATTTTGTGGAAGCATTAGAAATGATCAAGGCATTTGTTTATATTAAGCACAACCGTATCCAAAAAGTAATTTACCCATGAGTAGAGAGAATTTGTCACCCCCCTTTTGAGCCTAAACAATTTAGATCTCATTTTTGTGATGAACTTGGTTTGTATACATAATTTAAAAGTTTAGTTCATCATTGAATTTTGTGAGATTCTAAAAAAAATCTTGAACCTTTGAACATCGTTTTAAATTGATTTCCTTGCCATAAAAAGTAACGAGCCTTCACTTGAGGTTTGGTTGAATTCAAGTTGGGTACGGATTCAGCAATATCAATTTTAGATTGACAAGATGAGTGATCTCTATAAACCTAAATTCAAGAGGGGGCTTCTCACTGTTGAAGTAGACATAAGCGAGATATGAATATTAAAATATTATGTGTGTGTTTGTGTTTGTGCTAATAACAAGATGAGGGGGCACCCATATGTACACGTCTTAGAATAATATGGACCTTAGGAACCTAATATTGTCTCATAGGATATTCCAAAGATGTACTTCCAGTTACACCATGTTTCGTTTAGTAAAAACAAGGTATATTTTCAAATCACGTGTCACCACCTAAATATATATATCAATGGGTGGTTCCACCTTTAACTTTTACTTATTTTATTTTCTTTCAATCTCGCTCAACTTGGTGAATTCTTGCATCCTATCCAAAAACTAATTCGGCTAAGTTTCAGCTTTCTTTCTGTAATGAGATGTCCACTCTGATTATGTTTGTGGTATAGGACATCTCAATTTCAAATAAACATGAAAAAATGTAGTGATTTTGAAAGTCGCCCAACAAAAATAACACGTCTGGATGAACTTTGAGGTGGGCCACTTCAAAGTGGAAAAATATATTTTTGAGAAGACATATCTTGTCAGATTAATACACACCATATTATATGCATTTGTTATAAGATGACCCGTGTTGGGGAAGCACATTCGTTTTTCCTCCGGTGTCGGACCACTAACACAAGGAGTAAGAGTTCATGAATTACATCAAATTTTTTTTTCACGTATAGAGTTGTATATGATTCTTTATACACCTTCAACTCTTTGATAAGTTGTTAGCAGACAAGTGTATGATTTTTCTCTACTTTACCGAACAAGTTATCATCACCCTTAACATTTACAATTTGTCCAACTTATTAATGCATGAAAATCGACATCTATTCAACGTGTTTGATTTTTGGTATAGGTTGTGAAGTCGATGGTTTGATAATCTGAACATCTTTGAAAACACCTCTTTTGAGATTTTAAATTCCAGATTATAGAAAATGTGTGTGAACATGTTCAAAATATGATGAAGACCGCATCGTTGAATTGTCACTCGGTGTTGATTTGACCTTATTAGGAGAACCCTTTATTTTTATCAGTTACGAGGGTGGTTTCAAATATGTGGTTTCTGGATAGGAAATCTTTCTCAGTTTCTCTTTGATGTGGAGTTTCAAGTTCTCATCGGCTTTCAAAAATCTCTCTTGAATCACTTCCTATTTGGTTAAGATAAATATATTCAATTTATCGTTCTTCATCACACCATCATCATCAAACTGGAGCCTTTTGAAATGGGTGTAAACCTCATCCATTTGTATTGGGCTATCAAGTTTCAACTTCCTTAAAATTAAACAAGCACATGGAAGACCATACGACTTTCTAAGTGTACAACCAAAATATGTCTCAAACGATTTTTCCATTCTCGCACACTATGTACCCAGATACATAATGGTTATCCTCCAAAAGCTTCAAAAATTGTTGCATTTTAGTTATATTCCCTCTTATAAAACATTGTATACTCACTTGATATTCGACATATTTTGAGGCATTTTCTGTTTCGAAGCTGCAAGTATGTTTTTGGACTGCACCATGTTCAATGTCATGTCGGAAACAATTTCCTTCTCTTTAGGCTTAAGGAGGCATGTAATGTGATGATTGTCTTACTTGCAACACATGTCATGATTATGTATATCACAAATCAAATTAAATTTCCATGTATGGGACTGCATGGTTGAAGAAAGGCTTATAAGGATTGATTGGTACTACATATTGTTGCACCCCAAATTTTGACCCCTTAGATCTTCATCATCATTCTAGGATCATATTCATTTGATTATCTAACCATGACCTATTTCAAGTTTGTCTTTGTTAAGGTACAGGTGAATTAGGGTTTTGTACAGTCAAGAATCGAGGTTTCGATAGTTTAATTATTCAATGTATTGGATTGGTTCTACATGAAATAAGTCTCCACATAATCAAAGATACTCCATTGGATCAAGTCTGAATCCAATTTGAGGTTGTCACCCAAACATTAAAGACAGTGCAGTTCAGGATCCCCGATTAGGGTTTTCGATTAGGAAGACCCAAGAAGTTTCAAGGTCTTAGAAGACCCAGAACATCAACAGTCGCCTCGGTAGTCATCGATCGATCGTTTCGTTGACCGAAAAGTCAACTCTTCAATCATAAGGAGTTTGACTTCAAAGTGTGAAGAAACAATGTTCCTAATAACATATTACACATATCCAGGAAGTTTCATGACCATTGGATCAAGGATTGGGGAGTAATCGAAAAAGTCGGGAAATAGGCTTTTGAAAGGGGCAATACCATAACTTCCTAATCACACATCCAAATGAGTTGGTTCAAAGCTTGTTGGAAAGGTCTTGGCAAGCCCTACAAAATTGTAAATATTACCCATGGGCAAAAAATACATAGATTTGGAGTTATAGCCAAAATCATCACAAGAGGGAGAAAACACTTAGAAAATTTCTAAGTTTCTGGCCTTTCAAATCATGTTTTCAGCCAACTTTGAGGAATTGTTTGACCCAGTTCCACTTGGAATCTGAAGACCATGAAAACATGAAAGTTTTATAGCTTCATGAGGGCTTTCTAAAAATTACTAGAACTCCTCCATAGCCCTTGTGAGTTGAGAGTTATGAATCCAGCAAGTTGGGGTTTCAACACTTGAATGCACCATTTCAACTTTTCCACAAATTCACTTTTCAGCCACTTGGATCACTCTCAACCATTGGATCATGTCTTGATATGATATTTAGAGAGGTTGATGGTTAGGAAATGCAGAAAGAATGAGAGTTTGAAGGCTTTGCAAGTTGGCAAGCAAGTTGACATTATTATATTCAAGAAAAACCATAGAAAAGAGAAACTTTTGAAGAGAAGCTTGCAGCTGCAGTCCCCTACACACTAGCCTCACTTCATTCACCTCCATGTCTTTCATTCCACTTGAGTTTTACCCTGCATTGAGCCAAGGAACTGATATGCACAGCTGTCACATGATCTTGGATGGATTTTCTTCCAAAATTTCCCTCCAAAGGCAAAAAACCAAATCTGCCCCAAACTCTTCCCTTAGCCTATAAATAAAGGCTTCATACCATTGTATTTGACACACTATAGCTATCCAAGAGAACCAGAAACTCATAGCTCTCCTCCTTCCCACTTTGCTTGTGAGTGAAGAAGTTTCACAAAAAACACCAAATTCATCACTTTGCATTTTTCACACCAGTTCTTGTTCCAAACACAAAAACACTTCAAAGACCATATACACACCCTTAAAATTTCCATTTGAAGTTGTTACCATCATTAATTTCTCCAAAAAAAAAACTTGAATCAAAAAGTCAATTGTCCGCACACCATAGTTGGACTTTTATGCACATTTCAAGCCAAATCACCACACAAACCATTCTTCATCATTGTGACACCTTGAACACCTTCCCTTTATGTTATTTCAACTGCCTAAAACCTTAAAAAGCAATTGGAACCTTATTTGCTAGATCTGTCCCAAAAAAAACTACTTGTTGCTTCAAAAGGAAGAAAACTCAAAGTTTGCTCAAAGGAAGAGGGGATACATTGCTCTTGCTGCTAGTTTGCTCAAGGAGGTCTACAAGAGGTATGTGTCCCTAAACCTCCTCATTATGCATCATGTGTTGTGTTTTGTGGTTTGTTAGATTGAAATAAACATTGTTATGGTAAATGGTGACTATGCTGTCCAAATGTAGTTAGAAATTGAATCTGTCAAAAACCATGTGCATTTATTGTAATGTCATTAGTAGTATGCATGTTATTACTTTTATAAAAGTAGTGTATTGATTACATGGAGGGTTTGTGTTGTTGACATTTTTATGCCAAGTGTATGTCCATTAGTATCCAAAATGTTTTGAAACTGTCAATAAGAAAGGTTTAGGTTAGATGCTTTGATATTGAGCATTGTTATGTTTGAAGTTAGATTGGATTTGTCTAGCTTATTGTGGTTTGTATCAAGCCTGTCATTTGAGTTTTTGATTGAAGACTGTTGTTAGAGGTTGCATCCCTCACCTCTGTTGATGACTAGAGTTAGTGACCCCTCATGCAGCTTGCATCTAGCCTTGAATCAATATCAGTTTCTTAGTGCTGGTTTGGTATCTCTATGCTGTTTGAGTTTGGCCTCAATTGGATTTTGGTATTTAGGCCATGTTTCACTGCTGCATATGTTTGTGCTTGAGATTTGAGTTTGTTAACTCAGATGTAGATTTCTATCAAGTGTTAGGAGTTTAGGTTCTTGCTGTTGGTTTTGGAACACAATTGAAGACCAAGTAAGTTTGTATAGAAGGCTTAAGGTTGTTGTTGTTTAAATCATTAAAGGATGTTCTTAGTTGGAAGTTGTTGCCATAATCCTGTTAGGATAATTTGATATTGTGGTTGATCAACTAGGGTATAGACTTGTATCTTGAACATTGCCATGTTTAGTACTTTTCATTTGAGAGCTTTCATCTATTTTTAGCTGTTGGAATTAGTGTGTGAGATTGATGATCAAGTTGTTGCTGTCATGGGATAGGGGAATTGATTGTTGTCATCAGGTCTTGGACCTATGGTACGTCATGGTTGGCTAATATATGGAGGCAAGCCTTAGACAGTCTAGGAGAGTTTGTTTGTTAGTACTTGGTAGGTGATCAATTTGGTGTTGTCATGAGGGTTTTAACTGGTTAGGACAGTCAGCCCTCTGCATGAGTTAGAGTTGTAGCTTGCTTCAAGTCTGTTAGACATTAACAAGTAGTTGTTCCAGGTAGGCTAGACTAAAGAGTTAGGGTGGGTTTTAGTCAGGTTCTTTGCTTGTTTAAGTTTTGGAGGGGGATGTTGTTGGTGTTGGTTGTTTAAGCTCAGGCCAAGATTGTTGGACAACCATTGATAGGCTCACTAATACACTATCATAACTTTGATGTTCAAAACTTAGTGATTTCAGTCTGCACTTCATTCTTCTTTGAAGTTTGTGTGTTTGTTTACAGTTTATGCCATTTAAATAAGTTGTGGTTGTTGCCTCGGTTTGTTGTTTAAGCATTGTTAAAATGCACCTCCTTTTAAGAATACAAATTCCATCATTTGCAACTCACATATCAAGATTTTGCTTTAGAGCTTTTTGAATGGATTTTCTTGTTAAAATTCTTTCCTTGGCATATTTAGAGTTTGCTCAAACTGCTACATGACCTTTTTGATCTTAAAATCTCCAAGTGCATTTCAAAATCACCTTTAGCATGAGCATTCGTGTTTTTCATTGTGTGATTCATCTCACAAAATGGTTGATACCATCATAATCCTTATGAAAAATCAAGCAGGTTAGACTTTTGTTTCATTAAAATTGGTTAAGAATTGAGGAAATTGGGATCGAACCGTTTTCAAGATTTTTCACTTGGCTTGCCTTCAAGAATGCCCAGAATGCGTGCATTTTAGTATATGTTGAGATGGGGTGGCTTGATACATTGGATGTATCGCCACCCCAGTGGTTGTAACCTTGCCTTAAGAACTTACCATGTGCGTGTTACCGGGTTCGATCCTCAGTGAGGGCAATTTTTTGCTCATTTTGTGATTTTTCCATTCTTTTTAATAATTGGTTTTATTTATTTTTATTTTAATTGTCATTAAAATTCAAAAATTCATAACTTCTTCATTTTTAATCCTTTTTTAATGATTCTTTTTTCTAAATTCTTGTATTAATGAATATTTTCATATAATGCTTAAAGAATTCTAAAATTTTTATTTTAGATACACTTTGCATTATGAGGAATTTACTATTCATTTTAGGGTTTTCACCCTCTTACTTTTCCTCTCTCATTTCCAACTTTAAGTTCATTTCTCTTTTGAGTTTTATTTTAAAGTTATGATTTTGGCTTGTTAGCATCCTTGTGTACTTGAGTTTGACTTAAACTCCTTGCTTGTAAGCATTTGCGTTTGATCTTTTCTTAAAACTTGAAAGTTTTCCCCGTGAAGTTTTGAACTTTTTCCTTGCATTTTGTTGTGACATTATCTAATTATTACTTGATGTTTGTGAATGCATATGACTTTTGTAACTCTAAAAAACCATATCTTTGTCAAGATACATCTTCATCTTTGTTAAGATTCCCTTCCATCTTTGTTAAGATATATCCCCGACTTTGTTAAGATGTGCCTTTGGTTTTTACCTTTAGGTCTTGTAAGAACTTACCCCTTCATGATATTGTAATATCTCAATGTTTGCTTTGGTTGTTACCGTTTATCTTGATTGAAATTATTGATATTGTAATATCTCGATGTTTGCTTTGGTTGTGACCATTTATCTTGATTGAAATCATTGATATTGTAATATCTTAATGTTTGCTTCGTTTGTAACCATTTATCTTGATTGAAATCATTGATATTGTAATATCTTAATATTTTCTTTGGTTGTAACCATTTATCTTGATTGAAATCATTAATATTGTAATATATTAATGTTTGCTTTGGTTGTGACCATTTATCTTGATTGAAATCATTGATATTGTAATATCTTAATGTTTGCTTTGGTTGTAACCATTTATCTTGATTGAAATCATTGATATTGTAATATCTTAATGTTTGATTTGGTTGTAACCATTTATCTTAATTGAAATCATTGCTCGATATTATAATATGTTTGGTTATTCTTGGTTGTAACCATGCCTCTTATCTTCATCATGTTTGAATGATTATTGCTTTGTTAAGTTATTTTCCCCAAATGATGAAACTCTTTAGTTCTCATCCAAGTGGCCTCATCTTTTTCCCTTCCAAAGGAAAGCCTCTTTGTTGACCCTCGAGGTCATAGATAGCTCATAACACTTCTCTTGACTTTGTTAAGTCATCTCCCTCTTAGTTAAGTTAGAACCAAGTCACTAGACTTTTCTTAAAAGTCTAGAAGACCTATCCCTTGTTAGGAGTGTCTTCAACTAGAACTTTAAGATAGAGTTTGTTAACTCTATGTAAGAATCATGGTGATAATTACTTACTCCCCTCTTGACTTTGGTAAAATTCAATTCCTTTGAGTGTTTAAACTTAGATTAGAGAGTTTGGTTAAACTCTACACAAACATTGTTATGTTTGCTCCCCTTTGAACCTTGATCATAATCAAGTGTTCTTTATCCCTATTGAGGTGAACTACGATTGCTCTGATTCTATTCTAGTTAGGATACGTAGGCAGAGGATGTGATATCCTTGTGAGAAAACTTAGAAACTATCCTTAGGTCTTTACCTTAACCTTATACCCTATCCCAAGCCATAGCAAACATTTAGCAAGTATAGCATACAAACATACAAAAGGTTCATGTAGAGTACTACAGATGTTTAGGATGTGAAATACCTACTCTAGGCATAAGCAACCCTCAATCCCCGAATCTTTAGCGTTGTTGTTACATCGCGCAAAGAGGTCTTTCTTACTTTAACCTTTCCTCTGGATAAATTAAAGTCCGGTTGTGAATTTAAGAATTAAGATACAAGTTAACCAATAGCTTGGTATCACGATTCTCACTGCAACACATATATCAACAAGATGCATCTTCTTTTAGGTAGCCTAACAAATAAGAACTCCATAGTTAAACGTGTTTGACTTGGAGTAGTATTTGGATGAGTGGCCTTCTAGGAAGCTTCTCGGAAAGTGTGTGAGTAAGGACTAAGCATACTGAAAATACTCGTGTTGGTTTGTAGGATTAGTCGATAATCCTAGAAGCATTCTGGAGTGTTATAGTCTGTATTAGAGTTATACCTCTCCTAGTACGATATGGTTCAAGGACAAATCAAGAGGAAGTTGATGGGCATGTAACACCTGAGGCCGACGAGGGTGAGGAGTGGTCTCCAGTGCACAAAGCATAACAATGAGTGGCTCATAGCAACTTCTAGGTAAAAATTGAATTCACATCGAAATGCGGGGGATCATGAGGTTGTACGTGTATGGGACTGCATGGTTGAAGGAAATTTTATAAAGATTAATTTGTACTATATATACCAACAAGATGCATATTCTTTTTGGTAGCCTAACAAATAAGAACTCTATAATTAAGTGTACTTGACTTGGAGTAGTATTTGGATGGGTGACCTTTTGGGAAGTTTTCCGAAAAGCGTGTGCACTACGCCAGAATTTAGTTTTAGCAGCGCATACAAAGACAGCGCTTTTTAAAAAAGCGCTGCTAAAGGGTCAATAAAAAAAGAAAAAAAATTGCCTACCAAAGACAGCGCTTTTAAAAAAGAGCTGCTAAAGGGGGACCTTAAGAAAGCGTTTTTTAAAAAGCGCTGCTAAAGGGGTACCCTAAGAAAGCGCTTTTAAAAAGCGCTGCTAAAGGGGGACCCTAAGAAAGCGCTTTTGAAAAGCATTGCTAAAGGGGGACCCTTAGAAAGCGCTTTTTCTATAAAGTGCTGCTATATGGCATTGCTAAGGCACCATATGAAAGCGCTTTTAAAGCGCTGCTAAAGGCCTTTAAAAAGCGCTGCTATAGGTATTAGTATTATAATTTTAAAATACCCTCCAGAATTTTAAAAGAAACAGAATAGTCACGTACGTGTTTCTTTTCTTCTTTCTTTCTCCTCTGGTGAACGAACTTGCCCTATACAACCATTTTGTTGTCGTCATCCTCCGTACGACCGTCGCCTTCTTCCATTGGATTTCACCGCCGTTCACCGTCCGTTTTCGAGTGCATCCGTCCGTCTGCATTGCATTTCCACCATTGTTACGGTATGTGAAGTCTTACTCTGGTTTTCTTGTTTATTTATCTTTTCACCATTGTTATTGTGGTATTTAAAGGTATGGATGGTTTTTTTGTTCTGATGATATAGATGGTTTTGTGTTATTGAGATATTGAAGGTTTTGTGTTATTGTCTCTTTGTTGTTATTAAGAAATTGAAGGTTTTGTGTTATTGAGATATTGAAGGTTTGATGCAGTTGTTGCAATGCGAAGGTTTGTTGTTATTGAGGCATTGAAGGTTTAATATTATTGTTGTTGTTGTTGTTTTTATTGAGTTATTGAAGGTTTAATGAAGGTTTTTAGTGTTGTTTTGCATTGAAGGTTTGAGGACATGTAAGTAAATTTGAGTTCAAGTATGATATTTGATATGATGTTAACATTAATGTTGTTGGGTTTGTGTAGATATGTTACGTATACACTAAGGTTTTTAGTGTTGTTTTTGTTGTTGTTGTTGTTGTTAAAAGCCTAAACTCAAAATGTTTTATATTATTGTTAATGTTATTGTTATTTTTATTTTGTTGCTATTTTGAACTTAGATGGATAATTCATCTAGCACTACTCATACAAATGAGTTTTCTTCTAATTTGAATATAACAAAAATATTAGATAATGATGGCTAAAAATATTAATGTAACTTGATAGAGCATATTATTTTTTTAATAGTTTGGAAATTCCTATTTTTTAAGAGAGTAGCCAACATGAATATGGTTTTATATGATATGGTCTTATATGTTATTATGGTTTTATATGTTGATGGTTTTATATGTTGATATGTTATTATGGATTTCTCAATGTTTATATGATATGTTATTATGGAAAACAAACAACAAAAGACGTGGAAGGCGATATTAAAAGAGGCATAACGATTATGAAAAAAATCATCCGTGCGAGAGATAAACGAGTAAAGTATGATGTCCATTGGAATGAAAGAGATCAGTTAGTTGAGCCTAACGGTGCGTTGCTAACAAGTTACATCGGAGCACTTGTACGTTCGCAAGTTCCGATTACTTGCGATAATTGGAGAATTCTTTCATTACAACCGGCTAAAGATAAAATTTGGAGCGAGATTCAGGTATGATATTTGATTATTTTTAATTATGTTGACAGTTACGTCTTTAAATTAATTATACTAACATGTTATATGTATGTGTGTTTGTTTGCAGAGATCTTTTAATATTGAAGATCGTAGGAGAAAATATTGTATTCAATTGGCCGGAAAACGCTTGAGGGGATTTATAGCGTTTTTAACAAACAAGTTTCTTAAAGATTCTGATGGAAACTTTGTTGACTCAGAGCGTCCAATGAAGTATGCGGATTTGATTTCGGATGAAGAATGGGAGACATTTGTTGCAAAGCGAAGAACAAAAGAATTTGAAGTAAGTACAACTTATCATGAACTATGTATAATATATATACTTCTTCCACAAGAGTTCTGATAAACTTGTTTTTTCAGGTTGTTAGTGGCGTAAATCATCAACGGGCATCAAAACCCGCATATCCATACAAAAAGGGGCGTTTGGGATATGCATGCTTAGAACAAAAAATAGTAAGTACATATAATTGCTTTAATATGATATATTTATAAAAAATAGTAAGTATATATAATAGGATATAATGCTTTATTATCCATCTTAATGCGTAGTTGGAAGAGGAGAAAAGTGATGCGACATCTCTTCCGGACCATGTTGTATGGAAGGCTGCCCGTGTCGGAAGAGATGGAGTCGTTCAGGAAGAAGTTCAACAAGTATTTGAACAATGTGTAAGTACAACGTTATCTTTGTCAGTAACTGATCAAAAGTGTATAATATACTTATATATGCTTTTATCTATATTTCAGGAGACTTTATCCCATACCATAACTCCCGCTGAGGACAATGATTGCAGGAGCTTACTGAGTCGGGTGTTGAATATTCCTGAGTATTCTGGGCGTGTGAGGGGTAAGGGATTTGGTGTCACTCCATCCAAACTGTATAAGCAGCCAAAGAAAAAAATCCAAACAATAAAGAAGTGATGGATACTTTGGAGGAATTGAAAGCTCAGATTCGTGAATTACATAAGGACAAGGAGAGATACATGTCGGAAAGGCGCGCTCCAGAGGGTAAAGCTACTAGTGACAAAGATAGTATCGGTTTTCCGCAGAAGCTTCCAGAGGTAATTGTATATATTACATTGAAATTAATTTAGCACAGTTTACTTAATTGACACATTAACTGATCATTATTTGTTTAGGGCATTTCACCTTGCCGGCTATATTTATCGTCACCGACTCATCGAATGGTTGGCAAGGGAAAGGTGCATAACACTCTGGGAGACTTACTTCACCACAAACCGCTCCCTTCTGGATTTTTGAAAGTATCTATTGATATTGCGTTAGAGGGGGGTGCGTTGTTGCCTATACCAGATGTTGTTTCAGACGCAACAGTGGTGGGAGACGCAATAGGAGCGTATGTGGCATGGCCGATAAATCTCATTTTCGTAGATGATGAGGTAGGTTGAACCTTTTAATATTCAAATTTTTTATGATCCATACATGAAAGTTATTCTTACATTTACATTTTCTTATTTACATGATGATCTTAGACTCCTACAAAATCCAAATCAAAAGATGATAGAATTATTGTGCGGGATACCGATTCAGCTGCATCAAAGAAACAGGTACTACTACAGTTACATGATTATCTTATTATACATTAATTACTGAACTTATATATGACTTTTAGGTTCATGATCAGCAGTCGCAACAAGTCAGCAATGATAAGATGCCTGAAACTTCCAAGGTGCCCAGAAAAACATTTGTTCCTCGATTTAGGATGTGCCTTGAAACATATGTGGGAACAACAGATGTGCCTGAGGATGGCATCCGTCAAATACATATGGACGAAGGTATTTTCGGTTTTGAATATCCCGAAACAATTGCTAAGGAGGATTTTGGCCAGGTTTTCAAACATTCTGAATTGGGCATCGGTGTTATGCATTCCTACATCAGGTACTTCGATCCATTTTAATTAAATAATTGAACATTTTAAAATTTGTTCGTTTAACTAAATATTCTAATGTTGATTATGTTTTTTTAGGCTCTTGTATGACAAGTTGTTGGTCCCGAATGATTTGACTTCAGTATTCGCATTCTTATCTGCTAGCTGTGTCAACTCATGGACAATAGACCAGACACCAGATGCAGTCAAAGAGTACACGGTGCAGAGATTTATGGGCGCGACTACGAAGAAGTTGTTCTTGTTGCCATATAATATTGGCCATGGGTTAGATTTTATTCTAAATTCATTTATTATAATTGTTCAATTTTTTCCTTTCTATATAACATTTTCGTCTAAACTGTTGTCTTATTTTATAGTGGACATTGGTTGTTGGTCGCGATTAATCCGAGGAAAGAAATAGTGTATTATATAGATTCATTGGATGGCGATGCAACAAAATATGAAAATCTGAGGAACATGGTTGATACGTAAGTGATGAGATATACTGTTCTGAATAATTATATATCTTTATTTATTATGTGACATTGTTCTAAATATGCGTTTATATTATGTTAGAGTTATACAAATATTCAGAGCACAAAGAGATGCAACGGTGCCAAAAAGCAAGGCTAACAACATCAACTGGATCAGAGTGGAGGTATATTTTCCCATGTTTGACTGTTATAGTGGTTCTACTTGATAAAACTATTTAAACTATATATCCTGATAAATGTTCGTTTGTTTTTTCCATTTACAGTGTCCTCGTCAGCGCAATGGGATTGACTGCGGATATTTTGTATTGCGCTTTATGAAGGAAATTATTATTTCTGGTTAAATAGAGGTTCCAATCATGGTATG